>CM059430.1:109176083-110404360 GCA_030390025.1 Squalus acanthias
CGTGCATGCCGATTGGTCATCCAACAAAACCACCTCCACACAGCAACTCACCTACAGATGGTTCTCAAACTGATTTCCAAAACTTGACTGCTTGGGTGAAATTCTCTCCAAATCTAGAAAAATATTTCAATTTATTGAAATTTGCATTGGAGAGGCTGCAGAGGAGATTCACCAGGATGTTACCTGGGCTGCAGCGCTTCAGCTATGAAGAGAGACTGGACAGGCTGGGGTTGTTTTCCTTAGAGCAGAGAAGGCTGAGGGGGGACCTGATTGAGGTGTACAAAATTATGAGGGGCATAGATAGGGTAGATAGAAAGGAACTTTTCCCCTTAGTAGAGGGGTCAACAACCAGGGGGCATAGTTTCAAGGTAAGGGGCAGGAGGTTTAGAGGGGATTTGAGGAAAAACTTTTTCACCCAGAGGGTGGTTGGATTCTGGAACTCACTGCCTGAAAGGGTGGTAGAGGCAGGAACCCTCACAACATTCAAGCAGCATTTAGATGAGCACTTGAAACGCCATAGCATACAAGGCTACGGACCAAGTGCTGGAAAATGGGATTAGAATAGACAGGGCTTGATGGCCGGCGCGTACACGATGGGCCGAAGGGCCTCTTTCTGTGCTGTATAACTCTATGACTCTTATCTCTGCTCTAAAGCCTTGACTAATTGCAAGTGGTATATCATTTTTGTGACAGTAACAGATGCTGTTCTCATTTAAAATAAGACAACGTCACACACTGATGCTTTCCAATATTATGGCACGGAATTTGCGGTCAGCAGCAAAGTGAAGGCGTTCGCTGCCGCCCCTGAAGTACGCTTCGCACCAGCGTCTCGCGGTCCCTGTGTCGAGAACTTCGAGTTTTCCGATCTTCAATTCAAATCAACGAACTGTAGTGGGGATCACCTTGTGCGAACTGCTGTGACGTCAACAGGCTGTCTAAGCAGCCAATCAAAATATAGAATTCTCACAGACAGCGAACAAAGAAGTGAGCAAGCTCTTAATATTCTAGCTATTTAAAAATGTTAGCAAGAGCAAAACAAAGATTGAGGCTCTCACATGGGGAAAAGGCAAACCTGAAATAAAGATAGACAAACATTTAAAAAAATGTAAAAAGATTTTTTGAAAAGTTCCTTAAAATTTTTAATTTTTATTAAAATAGACAAATTTCACACTGCACAAAATTAAAATTAGTTTTCCAGGCCCTTCACATTTGTTTAGCAGTAATAACGCTGTTAAAACCCCAGTTACACCTAATTCCTTTGGGTCTAACTATTAATGGGGAATTTAACAGCGTAATTACTGCGGAAGAGCCGAGGTTTTCGTCAGTTTCAATGATTTGGCTGATTACACTGATTGCCGGCTCTGTGGGAGGAGGGGGCAGCGCAACCTGCTTCAGAGCCGTCATTGACAGACCGCAACTTCAGGATGTGCCAAATTTCTAAGTTTGGGTCAGTTTCAAAGGCAGAATGACAGCGAACGCGGCTAGCTCACTGTCATCCCAACCGCAAATTCCAGGCCTAAATTCCTAACTTTTTAATTAGACCCTCTGCCACATGGTGGAGTGTATGAGCAAAGTGATACTTTTTTTTTTTTAGAAGTCCCCCACCTTGTGGCAAGTAGAAGTATTTCACTGCCTGGTGTTCTTAACACACTCCAGTTCAGTTTATAGAACTCTCAGCATTGCAAAGTCCTCTAAGAGCACAGCAAATAAACATCTCTTGAGTTGAAGTTGTATGATCTCCACTGCAATGGGTTTCTCTAAATGAAGATTATATGGAGAAAAATTCAAATTAAATGTTTTTTCTTTAACAAAATACAGTATTTCTGTGCTGAATATTCTATGTAATTCTATTTTAAACTTTGCAGTGTTGATTGCTGCTGCTTACCTTAGCATTCAAATCAACCATCCCATCTGATCTGATGCTTTCCAATATTATGAGAAGTCGCACAACACCAGGTTATAGTCCAACAGATTTATTTAATTTTACAAGCTTTCGGAGCTATCGCTCCTTCGTCAGGTAAGTTAGCAATGAGAGAATCTCCCAGAATTCACAATTTAAACCCAGACAAAATCTATTCACATTATTCGCTACAACAAAGAGCACAGCCAAGACAATGAGATGTGTCCCAGGGGGTCCAGCGTGTCAAACCACCTGCTGGCTGCATATCCTGTCAATTTGTGTTCTTGTGTTTTTAAAAAAAACAAAAAAACAAAAAAACAAAACAAAAAAAAAAAAAACCCCTGGGAAGACCGGCCATGATGTCAAGTCACGTTCTGTATCGTGACATGAACCCGATATCGCGATTGAGGCCATCCTCATGAGTGCGGAACTTGGCTATCAGTTTCTGCTCTATGATTTTGCGCTGTCGTGTATCTCGAAGGCCGCCTTGGAGAACGCTTACCCGCAGATCCGAGGCTGAATGCCCCTGGCTGCTGAAGTGTTCCCCGACTGGGAGGCAACCCTCCTGCCTGGCGATTGTTGCGCGGTGTCCGTTCATACGTTGTCTCAGTGTCTGCATGGTCTCGCCGATGTACCATGCTCTGGAGCATCCTTTACTGCAACGTATCAGGTAGACAACGTTGGCCGAGTCACATGAGTATGTACCGTGTACCTGGTGGGTAGTGTCCTCACGTGTAATGATGGTATCTGTGTCCATGATTTGGCATGTCTTGCAGAGGTTGCCGTGGCAGGGTTGTGTGGTGTCTTGGTTGCTGTTCTCCTGAAAGATGGGTAATCTGCTGCGAACGATGGTACTTTTGAGGTTAGGCGGCTGCTTGAAGGCGAGTAGTGGAGGCGTGGGGATGGCCTTAGCAAGGTGTTCGTCGTCATCGATGACATGTTGAAGGCTGCGAAGAACATGGCGTAGTTTTTCCGCTCCGGGGAAGTACTGGACGACGTAGGGTACTCGGTTGGTTGTGTCCCGTGTTCGTCTTCTGAGGAGGTCTATGCGGTTTTTCGCTGTGGCCCGTCGGAACTGTCGATCGACGAGTCGAGCGTCATATCCCGTTCTTACGAGAGCGTCTTTCAGTGTCCGTAGGTGTCCATCGCGTTCCTCCTCGTCTGAGCAGATCCTGTGTATTCGCAGGGCTTGTCCATAGGGGATGGCTTCTTTAACGTGGTTAGGGTGGAAGCTGGAGAAGTGGAGCATCATGAGGTTATCCGTGGGCTTGCGGTAGAGTGAAGTGCTGAGGCGTCCGTCTTTGATGGAGATTCGTGTGTCCAAGAATGAAACCGATTCTGAGGAGTAGTCCATGGTGAGTTTGATATGGCATGGAATTTGCGGTCAGCAGCGAAGTGAAGGCATTCGCTGCTGTCACACAAGACCCTTACAGCCAGTAGAGAGGAAACAGTGGTGTATGTCAGAGAGGAGGATTAAATTGACTTATATGAAGGACAGTTTCACTGCACAATCCTTCACAAATACATATCATTCCTGACAAGCTTGTTCCTCCTTATGACAGAATTAGAAGATTAACAAAACTTGCTGTGTAAATTGAGTTAGCTCTAGTACTCTATTCTTCACCACCTGGCTATCCGACTTTTTACACAGTAAGCTCTCTCTGCTGATCATGGGTGCTATTATTGCCAATATCATTTGGATGGAGCAGCCTCAGTAACCAGCACGAGCGGTAGTTGGGCCTATTAGAAGGCAGCAGGCAGGAGGTTATACCCAGCACACAGGGTGTACAGGCCAAGATCACTTCCTTGGATATATCTGAAGAGTGGTGCACCAGGAGGCTGCGCTTCTCCAGACCTGTTGCAGACCTCTGCAGTCTCGTGCAACAGGCCCTGCTGTCTGTGGGACCAGGGGGCCGTGCTTTGCCAGTGGCTCCCAAAGTCGTCACAGCCCTCAACTGCTTTGCCACTGGCTCCTTCCAGTCTGCAACAGGGGACATTTCTCACATCTCCCAGTCTGAAATACACAGCTGCATTAAACCAGGGCTAACCAGTACATCATCTTCTCCATTGACTTAAGTCAACGAGAGAGAGCTTGGGGATTTGCAACAATAGCTGGCTTCCCTCGAGTCCAGGGTATCATTAACTGCACACAAGTTGTCATCAGGGCACCAGAATACCATTCAGGAATAGAAAAGGGCTACCACGCCATTAGTGTCTGACTGAACTTGATCCCAGAAATAGCATCAATATAAGTTTGTACAGAGAACCCAGGCAGCTGTCATGATGCATTTATCCTGGGACACAACCATCTCCCAGTAATTGACCCTCCCACCAATGAGACAGGAAGGCTGCGAGGGTTGGGGGGGGGGGGGGGGGGACAAGGGATACTCCCCACACACATGGCTCCTGGCACCCCACCACACCTGAGCAACATAGGTATAATCAATGCGACCACCAGGATGATTATTGAGCACACCATAGGGTTGCTGGAGCCGAGGTTCAGTTATCTGGACAGGTCTGGAGTTCCTGACAATATGGCCCACAAAGCGTCTCCTGCACAACCTTGTCATACAGAAAGGCAGCATTTGGAGGAGACCTAAATGTTCAAACTCACAGGGAAACTGTGGAATGGATATAGGTTATATAGAGTAAAATTTCATTTGATGAATAATTGCAACACCAGCATCCAGCACTCCCAGGTCTGATGTAGAGGCAAAACAACGATTCCCAAACTCTACCCAACCTCGGAAGTGCTCCATTGAGAATTTTTCCACGTCTTAGGTAAGCCATCCTTTTGCCTTCTCCAAGCAAGATTACCAATTTAGTTCCAAGTTATGCCACATTAAGGAAAGTTTTCTATTGCAGGTTCACACCTACCATGAACTGATTGAGACTGGCCAAAATTCATTTCACACAAGACCCTTACAGCCAGTAGAGAGGAAACAATGGTGTATGTCAGAGAGGAGGATTAAATTGACTTATACGAAGGACAGCTTCACTGCACAATCCTTCACAAATACATATCATTCCTGACGAGCTTAAGACAACAATTATTAGAAGAGGTATGTCCATTACTCTTCAGAGCTGCTTTGCAGACATGGATCAACTGATAAACCTTAGCCTATGTAGCTTGGTAGAGTATTTTTGATCAGGCCAGGAACTTTGCACCCTACTGATTGTTAATGGCTACTGTGTTCAGCACCATTGGGAATTAGGACATAAAATTGTAAAAATGAGAAGTCGCACAACACCAGGTTATAGTCCAACAGTTTTATTTAAAATTACGAGCTTTCGGAGCTGCTGCCCCTTCGTCAGGTAGAGGTACATCATAAAATTGTAAGACATTGGGTATTTTGCAGTTATACAATTCTTGCTCAAATTGCTTGCTCAGAATATATATTTTTATTTAAATTATGTATCTAACCTTTTAAGCTAGTTAAGAAATAACATCGAGTAGATGGTTAGTGCCGTCAATAAGAACACTGTCCTATCCCCGTTATAAATGGCCCCAACCTTGCCTACCCTCCTTTGTTCTTTGATGCAGATAGCAGCAAGTGAGGCTGAGAGGTACAAGAAAGAATATTTTACCTACATAATCACCTCCCAGCAGTCCGAGTTAGAGAGCACCACAAGGCACTTCATAGAGGCACAATCAAAAAATAGACACGGAGGCAAAGCAGGAGAGATTAGGAGGGGTGACCAAAAGCTTAATCCAAGAGGTGAGTTTTAAGGAGGGTTTTAAAGGAGGTGAGGGAGGTGGAGGGGTTTAGGGAGGGAATTCCAGAGTGTGGGGCCTAGGCAGCTGAAGGCAGGCCACCTATGGTGGGCAAAGGGGCTGGGATACACAAGGGGCCAGAGTCTGAGGAATGGGGAGTTTGGGGGAGGGGGTTGTAGGACTGGAGGAGGTTACAGAGCTAGGGAAGTATGAAGGGATTTAAACAAGGTGGTGAGAATTTTAAAATTGAGGCACTTTGGGAGCAGGAGCCAATGTAGGTTAATGAGGACATGGGGTGATGGGTAAACAGGACTTGGTGTGGGATGGGATACAGGCAGCAGAGTTTTGGATGAGCAAAAGTTTATGCAGCATTGGGATAGTTAAGTCTAGAGGTGACAAAGGAATAAAGCAATGTTATGCAATCTTGCTGTGTTCCTCCAAAACAACATGATTATTACACAGCAATACAAGAAACAAAGATAGATAATCCTATGATTTCATGTTAGAGCCAGCTTGAAGCATGGAGATAATATTAAGCACATTTGTCGAAGCGGACAGATCCAGTAGGATGTTTGGGGAAAAAATATGAGCATGTAATCATCTTCTAAAGTCCAAAGAAGCTTTTTAATGTTAGCCCAAGAGATGAAAAGAATGACCTTTAATTCTACTTGGCAGGTCATCATTGACTAACATAGCACAAAGGAAACAGATAAATATATTGTATTAAAACAACAAATAGAACATTTTGGGGAAAAGCAGCGACAGGAATTAAAATCTAAATGGTAAGATTCTTATCAGAAATCTAGGAGTGCAGATACATAAACAGAGGGCTCGAAGCACTGAGGGAGTGAACTGCTAAAACGGAGTGAATTGCAAAATAGAGTGAGGACTGTAAAACAGGAATTAGGAGAGAGCGGGAATTGGGTGCAGAGGGGGAAGGAGGGGCCAAGTAATTTAAACCAAGGGACAACAGTAAATAAGTAAATATATAAATAAATAAATAAATAAAGGGTAATTAATTAAATCTAAGGGGATAAAATTAACTAAGTAGAGGATACCAACATTAAAGGGATCTGAATTGCATTAAATAAAAATCTGGTATACATGAATAATAAATAGGGCTCAAGGGGATACTAAACTAAAGCATCTATCTATAACATAAGTAGATAGACTTTTAAGTAAATGATGGGACAACTAAGACCCATTGCCTGCAATTCCCATGTCATGTGGGAACTCCAGGACGCTTCATGTGTCCTGAATAACCATGTGTGCAGGAAGTGCCTCCTGCTGCTCAAGCTCGAGCTCAGGGTTTCTGAGCTTGAGGAGCAGCTGGAGTCACTGCAGGGCATACGGGAGGCTGAGAATTTCCTGGCTTACACGTTCCAGGAGGTGGTCACCCACAGCCACAGAGATTTCAGAGTGGATAGCAAGTGGGTGGCCATCCAGCAAGATAGGAAGAGGAGGCAGGCAGTGCAGGAATCCTCCGGGAGTGTGGCACTCACAAACCAGTTTTCAGTGCTGATACCTCGAAGGAGTACAGTCCAGAGCAAATCCACGGCACCATGGGTCAAAGGACTGCACAGGGAGGCACAGAAAAGTGTAGAAATGCAGTGGTCATAGGGGATTCAATAGGCAGGGGGATAGACAGGCGTTTCTGCAACTGCTGACATGAGTCTCGCATGGTGTGTTGCCTCCCTGGGGCCAGGATAAAGGATATAATGGAATGGGTGCAGAACATTCTGCAGGGGTGGGGGGAGGGGAACAGCCAGAAGTCGTGGTCCATGTTGGAACCAATGACATAGGAAGGAAGAGAGTTGAGGTCATCCAGTCAGAGCTTCAGGAACTAGGGAGGAAGTTAAAAAGCAGTTCCCCAAAAGGCGGTAATCTCTGAATTACTCTCGGTCATGTGCTCGTGAGTATAGGAGCAGTAAAATAAGGCCGGTTAATGCGTGGCTGGAGAAATGGCGCAGGAGGGAGGGCTTCATATTCCAAAGGCATTGGGACCAGTTCTGCGGCAGGAGGGACCTGTACAAGGTGGACGGGTTGCATCTCAACAGAGCTGGGACCAATATCCTTGCGAGGAGGTTAAATAGTACTGTGAGGGTGGGTTTAAACTCATTTGGCAGGCAGAGGTGCAACAGGATCAAGATTAGAGAGGAGAAACAAGGTGCACAGAAGACTGGGAGAGACAAACAGCATTAGAATAAAGAGTAGTTCAGAAATAGGAGGGATCAGATAGGGGGCCAGTCTAGGATGGGTTTGGAGTGCATGTGCATAAAGGCATGGAGCGTGGTAAATAAGGTTGGGTGAGCTGCAGGCACAAATTGCCACATGTGACTATGATATAGTGGCAATAACAGAGACCAGGCTCAAACAAGGGCAGGACTGGGAACTTAATATTCCTGGCTACAAGGTATTCAGGTAAGATGGGGAAGGAAAAAAGGAGGGGGGTGGCAGTATTGATCAAGGATACTGTTACAGCACTGGAAAGAGATGATGTACTTGAGGGTTCAAAGATAGGAACTATTTAGTTAGAATTAAGGAACAATAGAGGAGCTATTACGCTGCTGGGTGTATACTATAGGCCACCAAATAGTGGTAAGGAGATAGAGGAGAAAATTTGTAGGGAAATTTCAGAAAGTTGCAAGAATTATAGAGTAGTTATAATGGGGGACTTCAATTATCTTAATATAGACTGGGCAAATAACAGTGTTAAGGGAAAAGACAGGGAGGAATTTCTGAAATGTCTACAAGAGAACTTTCTTGATCAGTATGTTTCTAGCTCAACAAGGAAGGAAACAGTGCTGGATATGGGTTCTGGGAAATAACGTGGGGAAAGTGGAGCATGTTTCAATGGGGGAGCATTTGGGGAACAGTGATCACAATATCATCAGGTTTAGAGTAGTTATGGAAAAGGTCAAGGAGCAATCAAACATGAAAATACTCAACTGGAGGAGGGCTAATTTCAGTGAGTTGAAAGGGGATCTGGTCCAGGTGGATTGGCATCAAAGATTGGCAGGTAAAACAGTAAATGAGCAATGGGAGGCCTTCAATGAGGAGATAGTTCGGATACAGACTAGAAACATTCCCACGAAGGGGAAAGGAAGGGCATCCACAGCTAGAGCTCCCTGGATGACTAAAGATATAGAAGTTAAAATGAAACAGAAAAAGGATAAATGATAAATGTCAGGCTCATAATACAGTAGAGAACCGAGCTGAATACAGAAAGTACAGAGAGGAATTGAAAGAGGAAATAAGAGGGGCAATATATATCAATGATTTGGATGAGGGAACCAAACGTAATATTTCCAAGTTTGCTGATAACACGAAACTAGGTGGGATTGTGAGTTGTGATGAGGATGCAAAGAGGCTTCAAGGCGATTTAGACAAGTTGAGTGAGTGGGCAAATACATGACAGATGCAGTATAACGTGAATAAATGAAGTTATCCACTTCGGTAGGAAAAACAAAAAGGCAGAGTATTATTTAAATGGTGATAGATTGGGAAATGTTGATGTACAGAGGGACCTGGGTGTCCTTGTATACCAGGCACTGAAAGCAAACATGCAGGTGCAGCAAGCAGTTAGGAAGGCAAATGGTATGCTGGCCTTCATTGCAAGAGGATTTGAGTACAAGAGCAAGGATGTCTTACTACAGTTATACAGGGCCTTGGTGAGACCACACATGGAGTACTGTGTGCAGTTTTGGTCTCCTTACCGAAGAAAGGATATACTTGCCATAGAGGGAGTGCAGCGAAGGTTCACCAGACTGATTCCTGGGATGGCAGGACTGTCATATAAGGAGAGATTGGGTCGACTAGGCCTGTATTCACTAGAGTTTAGAAGAATGAGAGGGGATCTCATTGAAACATAAAATTCTGACAGGGCTAGACAGACTGGATGCAGGGAGGATGTTTCCCCTGGCTGGGGGGTCTAGAACAAGGGGTCACAGTCTCAGGATACGGGGTAGGACATTTAGGACTGAGATGAGGAGAAATGTCTTCACTCAGAGGGTGGTAAACCTGTGGAATTCTCTACCACAGAAGGCTGTGGAGGCCAAGTCACTGAATATATTTAAGAAGGAGATAGATAGATTTCTAGACACAAAAGGCATCAAGGGGTATGGGGAGAGAGCGGGAATATGGTATTGAGAAAGAGGATCAGCCATGATCATATTGAATGGTGGAGCAGGCTTGAAGGGCCGAATGGCCTACTCCTGCTCCTATTTTTCTATGTTTCTAAAGAGAGTATGAGAATAGATTACCGGGTAACATAAAAGGGAAATCCAAAGTCATTTATAAACATATAAAAGTGAAAGGTAGTAAAAGGAAGGGTTGGGCCGATTAGGGACGAAAAAGAGATCTTGTGGAGGCAGAGTGCATGGTTGAGGTATTAAGAACATAAGAAATAGGAGGAGTAGGCCATTCGGCCCTTCGAGCCTGCTCCGCCATTCAATGAGATCATGGCTAATCTTCTGCCTCAACTCCATTCACCGGCCCTATCGCCATATCCCTTGATGCCCTTACTAGTCAGAAATCTATCGACTTCTGTTTTGAATATACCCAATGACTGAGCCTCCACAGCCCTCTGGGGTAGAGAATTCCAAAGATTCACCACCCTGTGTGTGAAGAAATTTCTTCTCATCTCAGTCCTGAATGGCCTACCCTTTTTATCTTGAGGCTGCGGCCCCTGGTTCTAGACTCCCCAGCTAAGGGAAACGTTCTACCAGCATCCATCCTATCAAGCCCTGTAATAATTTTGTATGCTTCAATAAGATCCCCTCTCATTCTTCTGAATTCAAGAGAATACAGGCCTAGTTTACTCAATCTCTTCTCATACGACAGTCCCGCCATCCCAGAAATCAATCTCATGAACCTTCGCTGCACTCCCTCTATGGCAAGTATATCCTTCCTTAGGTAAGGAGACCAAAATTGTACACAGTACTCCAGGTGTGGTCTCACCAAGGCCCTATATAATTGGAGTAAGACTTCTTTACTCCTGTACTTAAATCCTCTTGTAATGAAGGCCAGCATACCATTTGCCTTCCTAATGGCTTACTGCACCTGCACATTCGCTTTCAGTGACTCATGTACAAGGACACCCAGGTCCCTTTGAGCATCTGCATTCCCCAATCTTTCACCATTTAGGAAATACTCTGCCTTTTTGTTTTTTCTACCAAAGTGGATAACTTCACATTTATCCACATTATATTCCATCTGCCATGTTCTCGCCCACTCACTGAGCCTGTCGAGATCCCCTTGAAGCCTCTTCACATCCTCTTCGCAACTGACACTGCCACCTAGCTTTGTATCATCAGCAAATTTGGAAATGTTACATTTAGTCCCCTCATCCAAATCATAGATATAGATTGTGAGTAGCTGGGGCCCAAGCACCGACCCTTGCGGTATCCCACTAGTCACAGCCTGCCATCCTGAAAAAGACCCGTTAATCCCTACTCTTTGTTTTCTGTCTGTTAACCAATTCTCAATCCATGCTAGTATATTACCCCCCAATTCCATAATTCCACGTGCCCTAATTTTGTTCACCAACCTCTTGTGTGGGACCTTATCGAAGGCCTTCTGAAAATCCAGATACACCACATCTACCGGTTCCCCTTTGTCTACTCCACTAGTTACATCCTCAAAGAACTCCAATAGGTTTGTCAAACAGGATTTCCCTTTCATAAATCCATGTTGACTCTGCCTAGTCTTACTATTAGTTTCTAAGTGCCCAGTTATTGAATCCTTTATAATAAATTCCAGCATTTTCCCAACTACTGATGTGAGGCTAACAGGTCTGTAGTTCCCCGTTTTCTCTTTCCCTCCTGAGTACTTTGCATCTGTATTCAGTAAAGAAGAGGATGCTGCCAATGTCACAGTAAAGGAGGAGGTAGTAGAAAATGGGATAGGATAAAAATAAATAAAGAGGATGTACTTAAAAGGTTGGCAGTCCTCAAAGTAGAAAAGTCACCTGGGATGCATCCTAGGTTGCGGAGGAAAGTAAGGGTGGAGATAGCGGATGCTCTGGCCACAATCTTCCAATCCTCCTTAGATATGGGAGTGGTGCCAAAGGACTAGAGGATTCCAAATGTTACACCCCTGTTCAAAAATGGGGCGAGGTATAAACCCAGCAACTACAGGCCAGTCAGCCTAACGTCGGTGGTGGGGAAACTTTGAGACAAAATTAATTGTCACTTGGAAAAATATGGGTTAGTAAATGACGCCAGGATGGATTTGTTAAAAGGCAAACCGTGTTTGACGAACTTGATTAAGTTCTTTGATGAAGTAACGGAAAGGGTTGATGTGGGTAGTGTGGTAACACAATACAGCTTCCTGTGACTCGAACTTTATGGCATCACTTCCTGTGATTAGTCCAGGATAAATACTGGACTGAGCAGTTGGATCCTGGAGAGGCATAGAGTAAGACCTCTTTTGTATGTAGCACCTTTTTAGTTGATTAAAGCTTACTTTAAGTTCACCACGCGTAAGGCTCATTCTTACGACAATTTAATCAACTTTGAAAAACTTCGCACTCAAACTTTTTGGACGAACTCGGAACTAAGGATCCAGGGAATCAACCATCATGGAAAACATCCTTAAACCATCGCGTCTTGACTTGGACCCAAACACCCCAGCAGCCGGTAAGGTGTGGAAACACTGGTATCGCACGTTTGACAATTTTCTCGAATATTGCAAGGCTGATGATGACACAAAGTTGCGGATACTCATCAACTGTGTCACTCCGAATGTATTTCAGTATGTTGAGGAATGGGGCAGTTACGAGGAGGCAATTCGGACGCTTAAAAGACTATATACTAAGACACCGAATGAGGTCTATGCCAGACATCTACTAGCTACAGCCCAACAAGGGCCGGAGGAATCCATTGATAAATTCCTCCAAGAGCTTCGCAGACTTAGTATGGACTGTAACTTTCAAGCGGCCTCAGCTGAGCTGTACCGTGAAGAAATGATCCGTGATGCTTTCATCTGCAGGCTTGCCTCCCCATTTATACGCCAGCGTCTACTGGAAAGTAAGACACTTGCGCTTCAGAGAGCTTATGACATGGCTTGCTCTCTAGATCTGGCAAAAAGAAATGCAGACCTTTATACAGTGCCCAGACCTCGGTCTGCTGCCTTAACTACAGTCAGGCAATTTAAGAGGCCACAGGTGAACTCTATTAGGGAGGACTTTATCCCTGACGATCAATCTGATGACTTCACTGATGAAGAGGATGATGACCCCACTGTGGCAGCCTCTTGGCAATCTAAGAAATGCTTCTTTTGTGGTGATGAGTTTCACCCTCGGAAATTCTGCCCTGCTCGCAATGTGTTTTGCAGTCATTGCAACAAAAAGGGTCATTTTGCAAAGGTTTGCCTATCAAGAGCCTCTACGAGGGCTTATCAAGCTAAGTCCTACCGAACTGCCCCGGTAAGGGCCTATCAAGATGTTCCGGCTAAAATCTATCGTGCTTCCTCTCGGGTTTGCTCTCGAAGAAACACACCTAGAGTTTCAGCCACTCTTTGTGCAACGACACCAATTACAGCTGCTTGTCCTCAGAACCTATTCCATGCAGCTACAAAAGCATCAATTAATGGACATACTTTAGATGCCTTAATTGACTCAGGTAGCACTGATAGTTTCATTAGGGAACAGATTGTTGCAGAGTTAAAGCTACATGTTTTCCCATCGGACCAGGCAATTGCGATGGCTCAGTCATCACTTAATACCAGAATTTCTGGCTTTTGTATGGTTGAAATAACACTTAATGGTCGCAGGTATCCCTCCACCCGGCTTTCGGTGCTCAAGGACTTATGGAGTGATCTTATCTTAGGGCTGGATTTTCAAAAGCAGCATAAGAAGCTCACCATTGAGTTCGGCGGATCCAAACCTGAACTCACTATTTCTAATATACGACCTCGATTACCGTTCTGTGCATTGTCAGCAGCTTCACTGGATGAACCCTCACTGTTTACCAGTATCCCTCCTCGATGCAAACCGATTATAACAAAGTCACGACGTTTCAGTCAGGAAGACCAGTCTTTTATTGCGGCTGAGATTTCTCGGCTTTTAGCAGAGGATATCATCGAGCCTTGTTCGTCGCCATGGCGCGCCCAGGTCGTTATTGTTAAGAACCCTCTACAACCTCACAAGAAACGGCTGTGCATTGACTATTCACAGACCATCGATCAATATACGGACTTGGACGCATACCCATTGCCGCGCATCGATGATATGGTTAATAAACTGGCTGAGTACACGGTGTTCTCAACATATGATCTGAAAAGTGCCTATCATCAGGTACCCTTGAAGGTCTCAGACAAGCAGTATACGGCCTTTGAAGCCAATGGACGGCTGTATCAATTTCGTCGCCTCCCCTTTGGGGTCACTAATGGAGTGGCTGTCTTCCAGCGAGCAATGGATGACCTGGTCAAACAGGAAGACTTGAAGGATACGTTTCCTTATCTGGACAATATTACTGTCGCAGGTCGCAATCAGCGGGAACATGACGCCAATCTCCAACGATTTTGGGATGCACTCCAGCACCGTAATTTGACATTAAATGCGGCTAAATCCATTGAGTCACAACCAACCATCAACATCCTTGGCTATTGTGTGGGCAATGGCATCATTAAACCTGACCCTGAAAGGCTTCGCCCACTCCAAGAACTCCCGCCACCTAAGAATCCGGCCTCCTTGCGCCGGGCCCTCGGCCTGTTTGCATACTATGCTAAATGGATTCCTAACTTCTCGGAACGAATCCAACCTCTACTGAAGGCCAGCACATTCCCACTAGACACAGCGGCTGTTGCAGCCTTTAACCTCCTGAAAAAACAGTTGGAGAAAGCGGCTCTTCACTCCATCGATGAGAGTCTTCCTTTTGTCGTTGAGTGTGATGCCTCGGAGGTGGCGATCTCGGCCACTCTGAATCAGGAAGGTCGTCCGGTGGCATTTTTGTCCAGGACTTTTCAAGGGGCTGAGCTACATTATCCTCCAGTCGAGAAAGAAGCTACAGCCATCATAGAGGCAGTACGGAAGTGGACTCATCTCCTAGCTCGCCAGCACTTTACCTTAATCACGGACCAGCGATCGGTCGCCTTCATGCTCGATAATCGAAAACGGACCAAAATTAAAAATAATAAAATCCAGCTTTGGCGGCTGGAATTGGCCTCTTTTGGTTACACCATCCACTATCGACCTGGCAAGGAGAATGTGGCTCCGGATACCCTCACACGAGCATTCTGCTCCGCCATGGCACCCTCTACGCTCGTAGACATCCATGATGGGTTGTGTCATCCGGGCGTTACTCGCATGCTACACTTCGTGCCGTCCCGAAATCTCCCATTCTCTACCGGGGATGTAAAGAAGATGTGCTCGGACTGCAGAGTCTGTGCGGAATTGAAACCTCAGTTTTTCCGCCCCTCGGGTGGTATACTCATACATGCGACCCAGCCAATGCAACGGCTTAGCATCGATTTTAAGGGGCCGTTGCCCTCTTCAACTCGCAACACTTATCTATTGACCATGGTCGATGAGTATTCCCGTTTTCCATTTGCCTTTCCCTGCCCCAATATGCTGACGACCACGGTTATCAGCTGCCTTGAGCAGGTATTTGCTTTCTGTGGCATGGCATCCTATGTTCATTCGGATCGGGGCCCTTCTTTTATGTCAGGAGAACTCAAGGCCTATCTCTCGGAACGGGGTATTGCTGCCAGCAGAACGACGCCTTATCATCCGGTCGGGAATGGGCAAGTCGAGCGTTTTAACGCTATCATCTGGAATGCGGTACGTCTGGCTTTGAGATCTCGGGGCCTACCCAACCAGCAATGGGAAGCAGTACTTCCAGACGCATTACACTCCACACGGTCCCTCCTTTCGACCGCCACAAATATGACGCCTCATGAACGGTTCTTCCGATTTCAGCGTCGCTCATCCTATGGGATATCTCTCCCGTCGTGGCTGACTGCACCGGGACCAGTGCTACTCCGAAGATATGTTCGGGCGTCTAAGAATGACCCCCTGGTAGATGAGGTTGAGCTCACTGACGTCAACCCTACCTACGCCTATATTCGGTATCCTGACGGTCGGGAATCTACCGTGTCATTACGGGATCTGGCTCCCTGCCCGCTGAAACATAGAGGGACACCAGGGGATGATATTGTACCAGGCACATCTCTGGGCTCGCCAGGTGCCTCTCATCACGATCTGGATCTGACGCCGGCTGGTACCTCACTCCAGCGTGCCGACCTGGGGCAGACTGACTATGAGCCCGTCGGGGCTCGCACGCGCAGCCACGATCCACCCCGTACCATACGCTCGGAAACGGATCTGCCACAGCCCTGCCCGACACCCGTTCGGGCACCAGTACACAGTCAGGATTGTCCTGACCACTCACAGAGCGGGCTGGATCACTCGGACTCTGGTCCACGACCCGCGGCGGGTAAACGGGCTAGGGGCCCTCTATCGCTACGAGAACCCAAACGGGTGCGGCTCTCCCTCGTCCGGCGGCTACGAAATGGAGGGAGCATCCCGGCCTCCTAATCTTTTGGGGGGGGAGAATGTGGTAACACAATACAGCTTCCTGTGACTCGAACTTTATTGCATCACTTCCTGTGATTAGTCCAGGATAAATACTGGACTGAGCAGTTGGATCCTGGAGAGGCATAGAGTAAGACCTCTTTTGTATGTAGCACCTTTTTAGTTGATTAAAGCTTACTTTAAGTTCACCACGCGTAAGGCTCATTCTTACGACAGGTAGTGCAGTTCACATTGTGTATATGGACTTTCAAAGGCGTTGATAAAGCACCACATAATAGACTTGTTAGCAAAATTGAAATGCGTGGGATTAAAGAGGCAGTGGATACAAAATTAGCTAAGGGACAGAAAGCAGAGAGTAGTGGTGAAGAGTTATTTTTCAGACTGAAGGGAAGTATAAAGTGGTGTTGCCCAGGGGTTGTTATTAGGACTACTTCTCTTTTTGATCTATATTAACAACCTGGACTTAGGTATGCAGGGCATAATTGCAAAGTTTGCAGATGACACAAAACTCAGAAATGTAGTAAATAATGATGAGGAGGATAGAAAGGCAATATAAACTAAATGGTACAACTTTAAAGGGGGTCCACTTTAGGAAGGATGTCAAGGCCTTAGAAAGGGTGCAGAGGAGGTTTACTAGAATGCTACCAGGGATGCAGGACCTCAGTTACGTGGAGAGACTAGAGAAGCTGGGGTTGTTCTCCTTGGAGCAGAGAAGGTTAAGGGGAGATTTGATAGAGGTGTTCAAAATCATGAAGGATTTTGATAGAGTAAATAAGGAGAAACTGTTTCCAGTGGCAGAAGGGTTGGTAACCAGAGGACAGAGATATAAGGTAATTAGCAAAAGAACATTTTTTACGCAGTGTGTTATGATGATTTGGAATGCACTACCTGAAAAGGTGGTGGAAGCAGATTCAATAATAACTTTCAAAAGAGAATTAGATAAATACTTGAAGGGAAAAAATTTGCTGGGCTAAAGGTAAAAAGGGGAGTAGGACTAATTGAATAGCTCTTTCAAAGAGCTGGTATAAGCACGATGGGCTGAATGGTCTCCTTCAGTGCTGTATGATTCTATGATCTTCAAAGGCGAGAGTGCAGTTGGAAAAGGCCATAAAAATAGGCAAATAGGATTCTCAATTTTATGCATCAGGACATTGAAAATAAAAGCAATGATGTCATGTTGAATTTGTACAAGGTGTTGGTTAGGCTGTATCTGGAGTATTACATGGAGTTCTGGGATCCCATTATAGAAAGGGTATTAAAGCTGTGGAAAGAGTACAATGAAGATTCACTAGAATTGTACCAGGAAGGAAAGGTTATAGTTTTGAAGAAAGGCTAAAAAAATTGGGGGGGGGGGGGGGGGGGGGTTCTCACTCGAACAGAGATAGTTAAGAGGAGAATCTAACAGAGGGTTTCAAAATTATGAAAGTTTTGAGAAGGTAAAATATTGTTTGCACCAGTTAGTCAATTAGTACCAATGGGGAGTAGACTTATAACTATCACTAAAAGAACGAAGAGTGGGGTTCAAATATTTCTTTCCCCACAATGGAGGGTTACATACAACTATATCACAGATGACTAGTGAGTCATAAACTATATCATCTAAACTAGAAGTAGATATTTATTTGATAAGGAAGAATATAAAAGGATATGAAAGGGGTGGGAAATGGCAGGAGAGAGCTTCAGCAGAAAGGCTAGATATAAATTTGATGGGTTGAATGGAATTTCTATGGTTCTATTCATCAATGAAAAGAAAACTTTACTTACCTTGTATGATCTTCCTTATTCTTTCAATGAAGCATTCTTTACATAATGCAGGAGTACGACCAGGTTGCTAACCAGAAAATGACAGATACAGCTCCTTCAAAGCATTTTTGACATTGAGATAGGAGTTATGCAAGTCTTCCTTTCTGCAACATATAAAGGCACCCTCCCTCTCCTGAGCTGCAACACAGCTGTTTTTCAAAAACAAGGAGGTAGAACATGATTAATATTAATGCAACAATTATATTCAAATTTTATCCCCAAGAGAGGACACAAATTAGTTGGTGAGCCTCTTAGTATGCGGAGAATGCTTCACGCAAAGAATGAGAAAGGCCTTATAATAAATCTTTGTTCACATCCTCCACAAATGGTAATAGTCTGACTTAATACAACCTAGGAGAAGGGGGTGGGGTGAGCTAGATTTAGTGGAATGCCTGGTCCCTGCAGATTATCTACCCATGAGGCAGCAGCAGTCTAAAATAGATTCAACATGTTATTTTGCCAAACTGGTTTGAAAATAGTGGATCCAAAAGAAAAAAACCTCATAAAACTCAAAGGATTATCCAATCTTACAAAAGTTTGATTCTGCATTGTAGAATGCAACACATTGGACATTCACCCAATAAGTGCCAATTCTGACTTGAGATGAAAAGACAAAGGTAATGGTAATTTCCTTTTGTAAATGAAATTGAAGGAATTTAGGTTGAAGCCTTGGAAAAGTTTGGACATTGTGATTATTAAATATGGCTGGTAATCTACCAGGGTCTCACCCAACTGACAGTAGCGCTATTAGTGCAGTTTTCCAAACAAGAAACCTTAATATGTCAGAATATATAAAGATCAAAATACATGAACTCATAAAGAACTAAATACAGATCCAAAGGAGTGGTGAAGAGAAAATAATTTAGGTTAGATTTGATCGTCCTTTCACGAAATGAAATGCACAAAAGAATCTCTCAGAAAATGAAACCCTGATAGATGCAACAAGCACTCAGAGAACTTCAAATTTAAGTGTCTGCCATAGTCAGAATCTGAAAAGTTAATCAGTTTCCTGGGAGAAAGGCAGAGAACAAATTTCTTTTACCTGGGCTTCAGCTTCAACCATATCCTCTATCTTAACTCTCAAAACTGAAAATTTGAGATGAAGTTGATATCTTTCAGTGTCTGGCAGAGATGTCAACCAACACTTTTTGGCTACAGCATCGGGTTGAGACGGAGTGGCAAAATGTAACCCTGGGTTGTTGCACACCAAGCTTAAGCTGAAAATGGAGCGTTGCAGTTACCTTTAAGGTACTTGAAATATTTAGTTGCAGCAAAAATTAAGCTTCAGTGAACATATATTGTTCAAAAAAAATTACATCCATGAAAGACATAGAAAAAGCTATTATTTATATAGCTTTTTAAGCCCTCAGGATGTCCTAAAGTGCTTACAACTAGTAAATTATTTTTTGAATGCAGTTCATTATTACATAGACAAATGCGAATACACCAGCTAATTTGCACACAGCAGGCTCCCACAAACAGCAACGTGATGAATGACCATTTAGTCTGTTTTTGATGGCAATGATAACTTCCTTGCTCTTCTTCAAATACCACCACAGGATCTTTTAGATCCACCCAAGAGGGCAGATTGGGGCTCGGTTTAAACATCTCATCCGAAAAACAGCACTCCCAATAATGCAGCACGCATTCAGTACTGCATTGCAGTATCAGCGAAGATTGGGCCGGATATTCCAATCCCTACGGGTGGGTACGCGCTGTGTACCCACCCGTAGGGACATCGGAAATGCCGGTTTCAGGCATGCACAGCGTATGCGCTGGAAACTGGCATTTCCGATCTGTCAAGAAAGCTCTTGACAGATCCTCTGGCTGCCCGGGAGAAGGGCCTCTGCGGGCGGATAGTTTCGCTTTTTGGAGACCTACAATTCTTGCGCCTGGTAAAAGCAGGCGTAAGGCCTGCTTTTACCAGGATAAGAGTTGAAAAAAGTAAAAAAAAAAAATTTCCACTGATTTATCATTTAAAAATACTTTAAAAAAAGGTAAGTTTATTTTTAGCCCCAGTTAAAAAGTTTAATTATTTTTTTCAAAAATTTTAATTTTTGTTTAAAATAGTTAATTTATGTAATTTCAAGTCATTTTAAAAATGTGATTTTTAAAAAAAAAATTATTTGAAGTTTTACTATGTTTTGGGGGTGATCTCCATTTATATAATTGACAGGTCTTTCTGTCAAATGTATGAAGGGAGATTCCCTTCTCTGAATGGCTCCCCATGGCCCACGTGATCCCAGGGATGCTGCGAACTACCTGCCCCTGGGATACGTGGGCCCTGCACACCGGCAGTTTGGAGAGGCCCAGCAGTGGAACTGTGCGCCTCCCAGGAGCCCTCAGGTAAGGGCACAGATTTTTCCAGATCGCAGCCCTCCGCCCGCGGGAGGCCTGCGATCGGAATATCTGGGCCATTATGTACTCAAGTTCTGGAATGGGGCTCAAACCCACGACCTTATAACTCGTGAGTGTTACCACTGAGCCAAGGCTGATACTGACTATAAACCACACCAGGCACTTTGAAAAGGAAAAAAATCATATGAATCATGGCCTTTAGACAGAAATAATGGTTCTTAGAGTCAAATAAAACAAGTAACTGCTGGGACTTGGTGCAATTCATATAATAAACCAAAGCTCTGTGGGCATCTAGAGTGACCATCATTTTCTAACTTCAATTTTGAAGAGGAGGGTAAAAAGGAATCACAATTTCTTAAAAGTGGGATACAACATTGAAAGTGGGATACAACATTTGGCAGGAAGCCTGCATGTATCCTAAGAGCATGAGCAGTATATAAAATCAGGTAAGGCTGATGGATAACCTATGTGCTGAAAACCAGAGCTACCAACAGTGCAGTCTTCCATGACAGATATTTTAAATCACAGTTTATAAGAGGTTTCAAAGAACGAGTGCATCTATTTGATTAGCAAATTCAGGTCCCAGTTTAGCACCAGAGATGGAGGGCTGGATTTTGATACTGAGGTCGGGTTGGTGTCATGAATCCCACATTTTGGCTTGTAGACCCGCCTCCATCGAGATGTGGCCAACCCACTGTATTTTCCCTTGATTGACCTTATTGAGCCCGCCCAGTGGGCTCAGCAGGCCAATTAAGGGCCACCCGGCAACAGGTGACATCACAGACTGACATTTCATCTGTCAAGAGCTTTTGACAGATGAAATATCAGCGTTTGACAGCTCTGTGAAGCTGTCAAACACTGACAACATGATTTCTCACTTGAGTCCTTCCTCTCAGACTGAGTTAGAAATCATTCCACCACAGAAAACAGAAGGCTGCAGTTTTTGACAGGACCACGGCTTTTCTGCTTTCTGTGCCGGTGAGATTTCTGACTCCCGAGAACTGAAGGGCTGACACCTGCAGGAGGAAATTAAGGTAAGTAAAACTTTTTCCCACACTTAGCACTTACCTTACACACTTACCTCTGCACACATGCACCCATCACTCACCTGCCCACCGGACATATCGACCCCTCCAACCCCTGCAGACCCACGGTCCGTCCCGATAACTTGGCGTGGTTGCCACTTGTCTGGAAGCCCACATTTCACCTTTTAAAATAGGGATTAGGCAAAAAACTGTTAATTGTCACTAATCCCTTCCCGCCTCGGGGAGTCGGGTCTCAGCACAGGTCAGGTACCCGCCACCAGCGAAACTGGCATGGAGGCGGGATGGGGTCGGGACCCCCGAATCTGCAACTTTAACCCCCCCCCACCCCCCGCCTCCGCCTCCCAACCCAACTCCACGGGTCATTGAAAATCCAGCCCGGACTGTCTGATTCCAGACTTCCATCATGAACTGAGGAACCAGAGCATGCTCTCCTTATGAACTTGGAGCAGCAGGATCATGAAAAGCTGAGATTCCTGTTATATGAATATGGACGAAGCTAAGTTTCAGCTGCAGGTTGAAATGCTGCATATATTCCAAGCGTGAGGATTGGATAATTCACAAGACGACAATAATGTACCAATCGGCAACAAAGGTAATCTGAGTCTAATATCATCCCCTCTCAATAGAGACCATCAATTGGACAATTGGTGGTTTATTGGAGAATCTGACTTGATCGTTGAGAGAAGTCTCTCTTGTGGACTGGTGCGATTGAGTAGATACTGTTTGACACTTCACTATCAGAATCAACATCTTCCTGACCACAACAGAGACAGACACCATACTTTATCAAAACATGGTTGCAGCAGTTGAAGGTGCTGCGCCTCATCAGCATCTGCTGCTTCTCTAAAAGCTAATCATTGTAGGCACTTGTCATGATTCGGGATTTTTTAAAACCATTTTCTCACAGAAAAGATCTAGAATATATATATGAGAGTTACTTTTGAATGTTGGGTTTTAAACAAAAAAGATTGGCACAGGTTTAAAAAGATTGCAGGCATCGACAAAATGTGTATTAAGGCCAGATACTGATACTGTTACCCAGGACAATGGGAAACAATAGGGGAGCTGTTATCTCAACCTGGGATCAAACATTTGCACCATAGGGGGATGGATTGTCCTTTCTTGTTGAGTTTAACATGAAGATAGTTTCAAAGGGAGGGGTTGTGGTAACAGGTTTAATTAGCAACTGATCTAACCACCCCCAGACAGGAACTAAACCCCACGTCCTGTGGAGGCAGGAAGGAGGTGAACAAAGAGCCACATATGAGCAGTCAGATTTGTTAAAGGAAAAGCTGTAAGGGAATTTGCTGAGGCAAAGAGGTTAGAAAAGCTGGAGGAAAGTTAGAAACATCTTGTTTAAGTCAATTAAGTTGGAAAGCATGGTGTGTTCTTCATATGAAGATAAGTTGTACTGACTGAACTAGATTAATTTGATCATAACTGTTTCTCTATTTTCACTCACTGAAATAAAGCAGCCTAATGATTTCATAAAGCCTGGCCTTGCCAAGCATTTGCTTGGTCTGCCTTCAAAGAGACTGAAGAAATTCACATGCGAAAGACACAAATATTGGGTTTAGGTCACATGGAGGTTGCCAACTTGGGTTGGAGGTATTCCTAGAGGTTTCTTTCCATGACCTTCTGCCTCTAACCATCCTGCCCATTTCCATTATTTTTATAACCAGTAAGGGAAAATGATCAGAGAAAACATTTTCTTTTAATGCCCCTATGATTTTCTGCCTGGTTGCTCACAGCAGTGTCCACAGATTAATCTTTAATTCCTGGAGACTCCAGAACAATCACTGAGGATTGGCAACCCTAGTCACAAGAGGGCATTATTTGTGGCTGAGAGCTTTGGTGCAATTGCTTGTAGAACAGAGGCTAACTGTCACTCTGACTTGGCAGATACTCAGTATCGCGAGGCTAGTGTCTTGAGCTGCCTTCTTGATGAAGATGGTAACCCATTGGGTCTGAATTTTCCCAGCGACATTAATGTAGTAGGAGCACAAAGCATATGCTGCTTCATCAATGACCTTCCCTCCAACATAAGGTCAGAAATGGGGATGTTCGCTGATGACTGCAGTGTTCAGTGCCATTCACAACTCCTCAGATAATGAAGCAGTCCATGCCCGCATGCAACAAGATCTGGATGACGTTCAGGCTTGGGCTTAAAAGTGGCAGATAACATTCGCGCCACAGAAGAGCCAGGCAATGACTATCTCCAACAAGCGAGTCTAACCACCGCCCCATGACATTCAATGGCATTACCATCGCCGAATCTCCCACCATCAACATCCTGGGGGGTCACCATTGACCAGAAACTTAACTGGACCAGCCACATAAATACTGTGGCAACAAGAGCAGGTCAGAGGCTAGGTATTCTGCGGCAAGTGTCTCACCTCCTGACTCCCCAAAGCCTTTCCACCATCTACAAGACACAAGTAAGGAGTGTGATGGAATACTCTCCATTTGCTTGGATCAGTGCAGCTCCAACAACACACAAAAAGCTTGACACCATCCAGAACAAAGCAGCCCGCTTGATTGGCACCCCACCACCTTAAACATTCACTCCCTCTACCACCGGTGTACCGTGGCTGTAGTGTGTACCATCTACAAGATGCACTGCAGCAACTCGCCAAGGCTTCTTCAGCAGCACCTCCCAAACCCGCGACCTCTTCCACCTATAAGGACAAGGTCAGCAGGTGCATGGGAACACCACCACCTCCAAGTTCCCCTCCAAGTCACGCATCATCCTGACTTAGAAGTATATCGCCGATTCCTTCATTATCGCTAGGTCAAAATCCTGGAACTCCCTACCTAACAGCACTGTGGGAGTACCTTCACCACACGGACTGCAGCGGTTCAAGGCGGTGGCTCACCACCACCTTCGAGGGCAATTAGGGATGGGCAGTAAATGCTGGCCTTGCCAGTGACGCCCACATCCCATAAACAAATAAAAAAAATGCTAAGCAATGCACAACTACATGATCAATTGTCGTGCCACACTGAACTCTGTGCTGATGCTATATAGTTGGTGAATCTTAAAGAAGCAGCGAACAGTCAGAGGGATTTGCACCACTAGGGGTGGCCAAAAGGTTGGTCACAATATGGTTGATATGCAAGCATTGTATCGATGTGCACTGTGACTAGAAATAGGCATATAGTAAAGGCCCTAGGGAACAGTGGAAAGGCCAAAGAGCTTTAACCTTTATTGGTAAGTGCAACTCAGAAAACCAAACCCAGAGTACCTTTGCTAACACTGTTGATTGCCAATATCAAAGTAGGCACCTTGTAAATCAACTGCGCCCAGTAACTTTGCTGCACAGACTGCTTGAATAACCGAGGTAGGGTCACCATTTTGAATCATTCTTTGCAAAGGAACATGTTCAGTGCTTTGAGATTAAGAATGGGCCATTATCTTCCCACCCTTTTGGGATCACAAAATATCATGAGTAAAAACCATTTCTTTTCCGATCTTTATGAACCAGCTGTACCATCAAAGACAACAAGAACTATCTATAATCGAATATATCCACCAATTAAGGGTCCATCAGATGATGTAACTGTACTGCACATTGAAAACATGGATTTGGTTCAAAAACGTACAGGATGCCATCCTGACCTTCGCTCCCCACGCATATGTCATGATCCTCTCCCACATGACTACAAAGTTTGCCAATTCTCCCGTTGTCACTTGTGGGTTGGGGAAGAAGGTGTCCATGAGTGTGTCTTGGGTGAGAAGCTGGCAGTTGAAGCCCTAGTTGAGATGATATACTTCATAGAGGCACACTGCCCTGAATCCCCAGCCAAAATTAAAAAAGGGTTCCTTCCAGCCAAAATTAAAATAGGGTTCCTTCTGCAATACCTGTCTAGATGTGTAAATGGGGCAGATGTTCAATCATCAGAGACTCTTCCCATGGTGCCAGTCCAGAAATGGCCCAGAGTTGCTGTAAATGGTGTTGTAGTATTCCAACAGCTACTCTAGTTGCTTACCAAAGAAAACTGCAGGGTTTACTGGAACTCTTAGAGATGCCAAGTTTTGACCTTTTGGTGATTTGTCCTATCCATCTCTCTCTAAATTACAGCCCACGGGACTGTTCACCAAGTTAGACCTACCTAGTCCATTGTGCTATCTCTACTCACCCGAATGGTGATTTGGCAATTGTGTTTCAATTATGATCTGGTATGGTATACCAAATCACAAGTCCAGATAGTTGGATTCAGGAGATGGACTTTTGCACAGGATGTGGCACAAATTCAGATTGCATGCCACAAAATTCACCATAGCCAGGTTTTCTCCTCGGCAGCCATTTCAGCTTCATGCTTTGACAAAGACTGCAATGGATATTGCAAGGAGCAATCTTTACACCTAGTGGAGGTCCTCTTCTAGATAGCTTTGATACTTTACTCAGTATATGCAGAACAAGAGAAGACATTAAATAATTCAGGAGAAACCCAGAGAATAGTTAGAATGTGAAACTTGCTACCACATGGAGTAGTTGAAGCAAATAGCATAGATGCCTTTAAAGGGGAAGCTAGGCAAGTACATGAGGGAGAAAGGAAGAGAAGGATATACATATAGGGCTAGATGAAGTAGGGTGGGAGGTTTGTGTGGAGCATAAACACCAGCATAGACCAGTTGGGCTGAATGGCCTGTTTGTGTGTTGTAAATTTTATGCTAAAAGTATAAAAACAATTTGCATATAGTGATATAAATATTTAATACAACCTACCGCATAGACTAAAGGAACACAGGGAACTTTAATAATTTTAAATTAATACATTTAGTTGTGCTTTTGTGTTATGTGCAGGTCTTGTTTTTTAACCCAGGTAACATGGCTATGGTACAATTGTCTGACATAAACTACCCACAGATTAAAAGCAACCACATGATTTCAGTTGGAGGAAGGGTTGGGCAGAGCAAGAAAGCCTTTTGCCAAGTCAGGGAAGTTGTGACTATGGCAGTTCAGCGACATTGGAATATTCAACTGGTAATTTTTCACTCCCCCCTCCCCTTACAGGTACACAGGGGATTGTGTCGTCATTAGAACTAAGAAAATGGTAGGCGAGACTTCCAAGGATCAAGTAGGGACGTTCATTTGTACGTCTTCTGGGATTGTACACATTCTAGGTGGAGTCAGTGAGAGAGTTATATATGACCAGTTCACTGAGTATGAGGTTTTCCTGCACAAGGCTAGCCTTGCTGCACTTGTTCTCACACAGGATGTAGCTGAGTTTCGTATTCACACTGCTAACCGTTATCTGCTGCTAAGTTAAACAGAGGCTTCAGAGTGCAGATGAGTTCCACCCAGGGTGCATATATAGAGGACAGAACACCTGCACCACTGGAGGAAGAAATCAGAAAGGAATTAGGAAGTAGGCTTGTCCATTCAACACTATCACAATGTCCAATGTGAAAACAATATATTGACAAGCAGAATCAGGAGAACAAGGCCTTATTTGTTGGGGGCTCCAACATTAGATTTTCTGATCAGGAACTTTGTAAGGAAAAAAGAATTAATTGCTACCATGCTATGTTTTCCAGCGCTAGGATAGATGACTTGGATGGTAGGGTCAAGGGAGTGCTAAAGGGGTACTCATGGGAACTACTGTAACTGTTCATGTGGGGAGAAATGACATTAAGGAGCCATGGTCAGAAATCATGAAGCACAGGAACTGAAAGATGGTCCAGAATTATGGACTTCAACTTGTGGTTATAGTACTCAGCAAGGAAGAAGGGGCTGCAGTACATTAACATCTGGAGCCAGTTTGTAGGATGACCAGGGCTTTTCAAAATGATGAAGGTAACCAAAGTAAGGTAGGCATCAAACTACTTGCTGCCAACATGGAGGAAGCATCTACAGTTTCTTTAAATTAATAAAACCAGAGGGAAAAACACACACATCCTGCAGAATAAAGGTGGAAGCTCAACCAGAGTGCCATTGTAGACATTGGAAATTTTAACTCACCTCTGCAGTTGGACCCACTAAGAAAGGATGTTAGCAGGAGACAAAAATGCTTCAAATTATCGGGAGAGTTTATATTCAGTGTGCCTACACAAATGCCAAAAGCATTAGCAATAATTTGACAGAATTGCAGCTATAGACTGCTACTGGAAACCCGTAACTGATGGGCCTCACAGAAACATGGCTGGACTTAAGGATGGGCCTGAATATAACATGCATGGGTATGCATTGTTTAAAAAAGATAGATTTAGTAGAAGGGGAAGAAGAGTGGCCATGTTCATTAAGAAAGGAATAAATGGGGGAGTTGGGGTGGGATGGAGAAACACTCTGGCTCCAAATGGAGTTTAGCAGAAATACCAGTGATGGCACATGAGAGGGAGGCCCTGGAGACATTTATTGATACAATCAATGAATGCTTCCATGTAAAGACAAGTACTATAGAAAACACTCTATTGGCTTTAGTGTTTAATAATGAGTCACAGCTGAGAGATGACCTCGAGATGGGAGAGCACCTTGCAGATTCAGACCACGATAATAAGATATTTAATATTACGCTGTTGTTATATATATATATATATTTTTTTTTAAAAAGGCTCAGTTTACAGATTTAGCAGTGGTTAAATGGGAGAGTGAGCAGGATGTATCCGCTTGAAAATGCTTGAAAAAGAAACTCCTGAAAAGAAAGATTCCTTAATGGACTTCAACTTATGGTTAGAGTTGGAAGCCTTAAAGGAAGTAGCATAGAATGAGAGAAAGCCACAATGGCTGCATGGGGAATTAATTCAGCAACTGGCAATCAAGGGTAGGTATTTTAGAAGTTATAAACAGGGTAATATAGTCCTTCAGATAAAGAAAAGTACAAAAAAATTAAGTGTTAACTAGAAAAAATATTAGAAGGGCTAAAATGAATCTGGAAAAGAGGACATTTCCTCATGTTAGGACTCAAAGATCAGTTAGGGAACAAATAGGACCATTGCAGGATAACTTGGGGACAGTTATAAATGATAAATTCAGGACAGAAGAGTTGAACAGATGCTTTGTATCAGTTTTTAAACTGTTGAGAAAGTTGGAACTGCTCCTTGCCTGGTAGATAGTACCAAAATCCAGACAGGTTGTTTGCAGATTACAAAAGGAAAGGTAGTAGCTAAATTAAAACAGCTCGAATGATAAAAAGCAGCAAAGCTTGGCTTAATTTATCCAAGGGTGCTGAATGAAATGGTGAAAGTCTTGTGTGACACTCTGGCTCAGCGAGATCTGGGGTAGTGCCAGAGGATTGGAGAAAAGCACAGATGGTCTCCTTATTCAAAATAGAATTATAGAATGGTTACAGCACAGAAGGAGGCCATTCAGCCCGTCGAGCCCGTGCTGGCTCTCTGCAAGAGCTTCACCCCTGCAAATTTTTTTCCTTCAGGTACTTCTCCAATTCCCTTTTGAAAGCCACAATTGAATCTGCCTCCACCACCCTGTCAGGCAGTGAATTCCAGATCCTAACCACTCGCTGCATAAAAAAGTTTTTCCTCATGCCGCCTTTGGTTCTTCTGCCAATCACCTTAAATCGGTGTCCTCTGGTTCTCGACCCTTCTGCCAATGGGAACAGTTTCTCTCTATCTACTCTGTCTAGACCCCTCATGATAGTCCCCTCTATCAAATCTCCTCTAAGGAGAACAACCCCAGCTTCTCCAGTCTAACCATGTAACTGAAGTCCCTCATCCCTGGAACCATTCTTGTAAATCTTTTCTGCAAATCAATTCTGGGGAATTATAGACCAGTGAGTCTAACCTCTGTAGTGGGAAAGATAAGGGAAGTATCATAAGGGATACTATAAATAAACATGTAGAACTTACAGGAGTTGTAAGGGATATAAAATGCAACTTTAGAAAACAGAGGACATTTGACAAATCTGATCCAGCTTTTTCAAGAAGTGACTATACTAGTGAATCAAGGAGAGCTGGCAGATTTTGTCTCCATGGATTTTCAAAAGGCTTTCAATAAGGTGCCACATAGGGGAAATTAAGTTTCATGCTGTGGGGTTGAAAAGGGAAGATGGGCTAAGGGACCATAAACAAAGGATGGTTTTGAATTAGGTAGCTTCTCAATGGGATTAGTCACAAGTAGGTGACCCAGGTTTCAATGTTAGGTCCTTCTGTTCAGAGTATTTATTCATGATCAGAAGGAGGGCATTGATAGCACGGTGATACATTTGCTGATGACACATTTGCTGATGACACCAAATTGTGTACCACTCAGGAGCTTAGAAGAGGATACTAGATTGCAGATTAATTGTTAGATTGGGAAAGCAGGTCCAAGATTAGCAAATTGTCTTCAATACAGACAAGCTACACTCTTAGGTGCCTTTAATAAGGGCATGAAATATAACAAGTATATGTTGGTTAAAAGTTATAGGGAGAAAGACTTGGGAGTGTTCGTTCACCATTCTCTCAAAGTTTCAAAACAGTGTCAGGAGACTGTCCATGGCAAATGGGTTCATGGGCTACATTGCCTGGACCATACATTACAAAACTAGGACCCAATAATAGGGATATATAATGCTTTAGTAAGACCTCATTTAGAGTAATCTGTCCAATTTTGGTCTCCCTGCCTCAGGAAGGATTATGTGAATCTGAAGACGATGAGAAGGGAAACAATAATGATTCCTGGCCTGAAAGAAATTGAGCTATAGATAGACTTGACACTGAGCTTGTACTTGAGATGAAGATTTAAGAAATAATCGAATCCAGGCAACAACAACAACTTGTATTTATATAGCGCCTTTAACGTGGTAAAGATAGATTATTAAAGGCAAGGACAACATAATAGTCGATAGTAAACACTCCTTCCAGGTGAAACAGCGATTTACTTGTACTTCTTGCAATTTAGTATACTGTATTCGCTGCTCATGATGCGGTCTCCTCTACATTGGGGAGACCAAACGCAGATTGGGTGACCGCTTTGTGGAACACCTCTGTTCAGTCCGTAAGGGTGACCCCGAGCTTCTGGTCGCCTGTCACTTTAATTCTCCGCTCCACTCCCACTCTGACCTCGGCCTCTTGCACTGTTCCAATGAAGCTCAACGTAAGCTCGAGGAACAGCACCTCATCTTTCGATTAGGCACTTTACAGCCTTCTGGACTCAACATCGAGTTCAACAATTTCAGACCATAACCTCTGCCCCAATCATTTTTTTTTCTTCTCTCTCTCTCACATGGCAGCTGTCGATCATTCTGCCATTTACACTTCATCTGGAGTCATCTTCTGTTTCTTAACTTGTCCCATTACCATCTCCTTTTGTCTCTTAATCTCTCCTGCCTTCCATCCGATCACAGACCTTCCCTTTTGTTCTTTCCTCCCCTCCCCCCTCTCCCTGCCCCTACACTTGCTTAAAAACCTGTTACATCGCCAACTTTTTCCAGTTCTGACGAAGGGTCATCGACCTGAAACGTTAACTCTGTTTATCTCTATAGATGCTGCCTGACCTTCTGAGTATTTCCAGCATTTTCTGTTTTTATTTCAGATTTCCAGCATCCGCAGTATTTTGCTTTTTTATAATAGTAGATAGTGTGTTTGTGGTGATGGGGATAGGTAGAACTAGGGGCCACCTACATAAACTGAGAAGCTGGGGGTGGATTGGACGTGTGGAAGCTTTACTGTTCTGAGATGGTGATCGACCTGTAGTAGAGGATTCCAGAGGAGGCAGTGAAAACCAATCCTTTACAGTCCTTCAAAAAGGTAGTAGACAGCCTTCTAGAAAAGGTGATCACAGCATGAGGAAATTATTCTGGATAATAATTAATGGATTTATGACCCCCCTGGGGCTTGCCTAATCATGAAGGGTCAGAGAGTAAATTTTGACAAAGGACTCCTGAATTGACAATTTTTTTGTCTCTCCCAGGTGATGGGGAAGAGAGAGATTTGGTACATGGGGGTGAAATTAGCCAAGGATGGGGGCTAGCATAAACAAACATTTGTTTAAAAATCTATAATTTATCATCTATGCAGGAACAAGTATTCCAAAATTATTGTTACATTACTTATTTCATAGGAACTTAAATTGAATTAATTTTTCTGATTACAGGAGTAAAGTAGTAAGAATCAGATATTTACCAGGAATCAAAAATGCACTTGACTTCATCTTCATGCAGGCTTCTTCAGCTTATTGGCTTAGTCTAGACTGATGACTTCTCTTTGACTATCACAAATCCTGCTGTATAATCTGTGAACATAAGGTGCATGCTTGCAGCAGTGCAGCCAACAGGAATTACACAAATTAACAGCAAGACAACGCAACTGTTTGGAAAGCATCTGTCAAAACCGCAATGAGATTGGGCTGCCTGGGCAAGTGGATTGACCATGAAGTAACTTTCAGTGCAACAGATGCAGTTTTATTGATATACTCATCACATTAAGAACATTTAGAAATAGTAATCCCACAGAACAGTGACAAAAGATCTCTTATTTTACAGAGTGTACAACCTTTACAGCCACATGAAACACAAGTGTTTTTTAATCTAAGAGGCATTGCTAAATTAACATTTTGAATTTTGGAAATAGAACATTTTGAATTCTCGAGCAACTGATTCTCATCTGGTGCAAAACAAAAATTGACAACATTTGAAAAAACACAAAAACTACCACAACACAATGAATAAAGTTAAAAATTCACAAAGTGAACAACCATTTAATGTGTGAGCAGTAACCAGCTAAAAAACTATATCCATCATACCACTTCCTATACATTATATGCATAACAATGTCAAAACAAGATCTGTATCCATTAAATAGCCTTGAACCAACTTGTTTGATTCATGAAGTACTCCCGTGTTATATAACTTACAGATCAAAAGTATTTGCAAAGGGATGCATAGAATCACCACACATGCCCTATAATAAAAGCAGTCCAACTCTCAGCAGTACGGCACTAATCCACACTGGCTGCATAGAGCTACACTTGCTTTGGTATTAAAATGCAAGTCTGTAACAAGCTGCAGTAACTGTAAGGAGTGAACCAAAAGAAATTCCATCGCGTCCATTGAACCAGTCTTTTCATGAAGCTTTTTGGAAAGCGGTCTGTACCTGCTAGGCTATTTGTCACAAATCACTATTTATTGGGGTTTATTTTTGATTAAAAAAAGTTAAAAATAGATGTTTTTAACATCTGTTCCATGAATCAGATATTTACCAGGATTAACAATAAAATGGAAACAATTTTAAAGGGTCTAATTGCGAGTTTTATAGCGTAGCTGTAGAATACAATATTTTGCAACTGCATGTGAATTAAACTCGAGTCACCTGAAATTGTTAAAAACAGAGAACTCGCTGAATGGCTTCACAATTATGGCAACCCCAGAACATTACTAGTCAGATTGTGGAAAGAAACCAAAACATTTGTACAATTGACTCCTCCTCCCAACTCTCATACCTTTTAAAAACTTATAATACAAAGAATGAAAGGTAGGTTGAGAAACAACACTCAAGTTGAGACCAGGAGAAACAGTTCACGAGCCGTGCCAATTAACTGACAGTTATTAAGTTTTTTTGTGTAAAACATTTTCCCGTCTGTACATCACATTATAGCCTCTTTATGATGCCGCATTATATGCTGGTTCTTTTCCGACGGCCTACGGAAGCCTTTCTTGCAAAACTCGCATCGGTGAGGGTAGTCCTTTGTGTGAATAGATATTACATGGCGCTTGAAGCCTGAAGCATCAGTAGTGCTATACTCGCAATATTCACACTGGTAAACTTTCTTTCCACTATGTGTCTTCATGTGCTTCTTAAGCTCACTTTGCTGTCGAAACTCTCTCTTGCACCTTTTGCATTTAAAAGGAAGGTCCTTGGTGTGGACTGAAAGAATATGGCGGCTAAGTATAAAAGGATCTGCAATTTTGAAATCACAGTGCCTGCACTGATGAAGCTTTTTACCCTTGTGAGTTGACATATGTTTCTTCAGCTCTGACGGACGATGAAATCCCTTATCACACACCTCACATTTGTGTGGGAATTCCTTGGTGTGCACAGATATTATATGACGTTTAAGGTCACTAGAGTTGGAGCTTCTGTGGTCACAATGTGGGCACTGATGGGTCCTATGTGCCTGAAATAAAGTGGCATGCTTTTGCAGATCTTTGTCATCCAAAAATGTTTGAGGGCAGTGGTCACATTTGTATGGCAGCTCATTGCTGTGCTTGGTTTTCACATGGGTCTTCAGGTTAGAAGCATCAGCAGACCTGTATTCACAGTACTGGCAGTGGTATGGTTTCTCCCCTGTGTGAGTTCGCATGTGTTTCTTGAGTTCTGATGGATGACGGAATCCCTTCCCACACTCCACACAGATATGCGGGAAATTCTTGCTGTGCACTGCCAACAGATGCCGATTGAGAAGACCCTGTTCAGCTGTCTCATAATCACAAAATTTGCATTTATGCATTTTAGTTTCTTTTTCCCTATTGACTAGTTTGTGAGCGGCCAGTGCTCCTGCCTGAGTGAATCTTTTTCCATATTCATTATATTCGTATGTTTTCTCTCCTTTGTTGATGAGCTTGTGACTCTCTAGATGATTATGAAAACTTGCTTTTTTATTTGTTGTATAGTCACAGTCTGTGCACTGATATTTCTTCTTGGTGCTCTGCTCAGGATGGTTCTTCATGTGCCTTTTCAAGAAACCCCTGGATTTAAACTTCTTCCCACAGATGTGACATGGGTATACAGTTATGGGTTGTCCATCAGGACCTATGATGACCGCTTTAAAACAAGAAAAAAATTGATCAGGTAAGCTTTCTTAATGTTTGTATGTTCTATATTAAAAAGGCAACTTTTTTTTTGAAAAACAAAAAAATAGACTGAAATAACTGCTAGGTTGCTAGGGTCTCTGAATTTGAAATAAACTGTTCTGAAAATGAAATCAACTTAAAATAGTCTGGCTGATGGTCTTCCTGACCCACACATCTTGTGATCACCTCTCATTTTGCTGCATAAAAGAGGAAGCACCCCCCACCAAACAAACTGAAAAGTGCCAAATGGAAATCAGGGGATCTCAGAGGTAGGCTCAGTGCCTGCTGAGGCTGTAGAGGAAGGTCTTATGAAAATGTGTTTGCTGGCACACAAGAAAATGCAAGGAATGTCAATGAATATTTTTTCCCAGCTGGAAAAGTCAAATTAACAGTCTTCATGGGGGGCATGGCTTGTATATTGCACAGGAATGGGGAAAATGCCTTCTGGATAATGCCAATAGTGTTATGCATTATGGATACCAGAGTGCCTCTCAAATTTTCCCTGTGAAAAACATTTGTACTCCGTATAATTCTTGAGGTGCGTGCAAGCTACTGGACATAAAGCTGGATGTAAATACATCTTCTCAGAGAGGAGATGTAACAAATAACCTTCTTTAAAATCAAACTTACAGACCAGTATTTTGCACTGTATTTCTCCCTGTCCACAAATTACATTCCTTTTTAAAGCTTTAGTACTTTACAGTTTGCTCAATTCCATTTCTTGGAGACCCGGGGGGAATTTTAACCTAAAAAAACAGGTAGGTCTTCCACCCAGCCCAGCCCGAACCCTGATGCCCCCGATCTTCTTCCCGGCACAGCCCGACCCAACCCCCCGATCTGGCCCGACCCCCCGATCCTCTTCCCGGCCCGGCCCAACCCCCCGACCTGGCCTGACCCGACTCCCCGACTTGGCCTGACCCGACCCCCCGATCCTCTTCCCGGCCCGGCCCAACCCCCCGACTTGGCCCGACCCGACCCCCCGATCCTCTTCCCGGCCCGACCCCCCCGATCATCTTCCCGACCTGGCCCGACCCGACCCCCCGATCCTCTTCCCGGCCCGACCCGACCCCCCAATCTGGCCTGACCCAACCCCCCGATCCTCTTCCCGGCCCGACCCCCCGACCCTCTTCCCAGCCCGGCCCGACCCGACCCCAACCCCCAATCCTCTTCCCGGCCTGGCCCGACCCAACTCCCCGATACTCTTCCCGGCCTGGCCCGACCCAACTCCCCGATACTCTTCCCGGCCTGGCCCGACCCAACTCCCCGATACTCTTCCCGGCCTGGACCGACCCAACTCCCCGATACTCTTCCCGGCCCGACCCGACCCCCCGATCCTCTTCCCGGCCCCCGGACCTGGCCCGACCCGACCCCACCCCCCGATCCTCTTCCCGGCCCGACCCCCCGATCATCTTCCCGACCCGACCCAACCCCCCAATCTGGCCTGACCCAACCCCCCGATCCTCTTCCCGGCCCGACCCCCCGATCCTCTTCCCGGCCCGACCCGACCCCCCAATCTGGCCTGACCCAACCCCCCGACCCTCTTCCCGGCCCGGCCCCCCGACCCGCTTCCCGGCCCGGCCCGACCCGACCCCAACCCCCAATCCTCTTCCTGACCCGGCCCGACCCGACCCAACTCCCCGATACTCTTCCCGGCCCGACCCGACCCCCCGATCCTCTTCCGTCCCGACCCCCCGATCCTCTTCCCGGCCCGACCCCCCGATCCTCTTCCCAACCCGACCCGACCCCCCAATCTGGCCTGACCCAACCCCCCGATCCTCTTCCCGGCCCGACCCGACCCGACCCCCCAATCTGGCCTGACCCAACCCCCCGATCCTCTTCCCGGCCCGACCCTCTTCCCGGCCCGGCCCGGCCCGACCCCCCGACCCGACCCCAACCCCCAATCCTCTTCCCGGCCCGCCCGACCCAACCCCCCGATCCTCTTCCCGGCCCGACCCCCCGATCCTCTTCCTGGCCCGACCCGACCCGACCCCCCAATCTGGCCTGACCCAACCCCCCGATCCTCTTCCCGGCCCGACCCCCCGACCCTCTTCCTGGCCCGACCCGACCCGACCCCCCAATCTGGCCTGACCCAACCCCCCGATCCTCTTCCCGGCCCGACCCCCCGACCCTCTTCCCAGCCCGGCCCGACCCCCCGACCCGACCCCAACCCCCAATCCTCTTCCCGGCCCGGCCCGACCCAACCCAACTCCCCGATACTCTTCCCGGCCCGACCCGACCCGACCCCCCGATCCTCTTCCCGGCCCGGCCCGACCCCCCAACCCGACCCTCTTCCCGGCCCAGCCCGAACCCCTTCCCGGCCCGGCCCGGCTCCCGACCCGACCCGACCCCACCCCCCGATCCTCTTCCTGGCCCGACCTGACCCCACCCCCCGATCCTCTTCCCGGCCCGGCCCGACCCCCCGATCCTCTTCCCGGCCCGGCCCGCCGATCCTCTTCCCGGCCCGGCCCGCCGATCCTCTTCCCGGCCCGGCCCGACCCCCCGATCCTCTTCCCGCCCGGCCCGGCCCGACCCCCCCGATCCTCTTCCCGCCCGGCCCGGCCCGACCCCCCGATCCTCTTCCCGCCCGGCCCGGCCCGACCCCCCGATCCTCTTCCCGCCCGGCCCGGCCCGACCCCCCGATCCTCTTCCCGCCCGGCCCGGCCCGACCCCCCGATCCTCTTCCCGCCTGGCCCGGCCCGACCCCCCAATCTTCTTCACAGCCCAGCCCCCACGCGAACCCTCCCTCCCTCGTCTGTGCAGCCTAGTGCCGCAGGCCTACTCACCCAGAACCAGCCAGCCTCTCAATCTGGCTGGCTGCGGGTGGGAAACAGAGACTTTGCATGCAAATCAGGCCCTGCCATTAAAGTCGACGGGGCCTGCGGGAAACCTATTCACCCGTGTTTTCCGACCGTCTCGGAGCCCCCCCTACCCCCAACCCGCCTTCCCCATTAACCCTCAGTCTCTGTTAGGTGCTGTAATTGACAGTTATTTTGCTCTGCACTACTAAATGCACATTAGCAATTCCCACATTCCTCTTTAATAAATATCAATGTTAAGACTAATGGGTAAATATTGGTTCTTCATATTGTACAGTGCACTTTGAAACATATTCATTCTTAGTGAAATGTGAACAAGAAAAATCCACTTTCTCACAAACACTTGTTTCTAATGCTACCAAATACCATTGATTTCCACTGGCTAGCTACACTTACCTGTATGCCACTGTCTGCCTTCACCCCGCCTCTTCTTCCTGGCTTTTTGCTTTAGCGCTCTGGTAGTGCTTGTGCTGTCACTTATTTGTAGGAACTGACTCGAAGTGCCATTCTTATTTTCTACCTTTGCCTCAAAATTGTTACCTTGAGCAAAACAATACAATTTTTAAAGAATGTAATTTAAATGACTAATATCAATTATGGTTTCATAATTTTGTGGTGCCTTATGTTTTGCAATGCAAAATCTATTCGTGCCAAAGATTCTTTTTCTTTGTGCAAGTGGTGACATTTTCCTCCAAAAAGCTAAGTTTAAGGAACTTGTTTTGTATACTTCCAGAAGCTTTGTGAATTGAGCTAAGAAATGACTGGGAACAACAAAGACAAAGATGAAGCTATCCAGATCCAAACAATGGCACAACTATGGTACAAATGTGGTATTGTCAGGAGCAAAGAAGTAATCTATCAATTTTATTGCAAAACTTCTCAAATTCTACTTTGTCGTCATGGATTTCAAAGCAAATCTTTGCATGAAATTTCCAGATTTGTTTTCAGTGTAACTAAAAGAAAATGTTAACAATAAATGTACAAAGTATAAAATTTCTTTAAAATCAACTCCTTTTGCAACAAAATACTTGTTTCTCCAATGTTTCATCACGTATGGGGAAAAAGGTTCAAAAGTTACTCATCAGGCTATTTTCCCCCTAACAACAACCCAGGTCTTCCCAACAGCAGGACAACATGCTAATCCACTTCATTACCAGGAACCACAATTTCTTTTTAGTAAAGTAGGTTTGAAATATGGAACTGAGATATAGATTTACAGAAAGCAGTGGTCCTCTAATAGCTCACATACATGGCCATTCTTCATGTGTGGGTGGGTGGGTGGGTGGGTGTGTAGTGGGTGGAGGAGGGGCGAAGCAAAGAAACATCGGAGTCCAACTTGAACCCATCTGCTAAGGCCAAGAGTATGATCTACACTATACCTAAGCTCAGATTTCTGACGGTTCTGGTCTATATGGTTCAATGTCAGAGTGCACTGAATCATGGAGCTAGGGGGAGGGGATGGAAGAGATTAAAGTTCTTAAATGTAATTAAAGAGATTAAAAGTGATCATAAATCAAATATAATTTACATTAAAAGATCTTAAACCAATGAATTAAAAGATTTTTACTACCTCAAATTTCTTCTGGGATATATTCCTTCACTGAGGTATGGTTGCACAGTCACTAGACAACCTCCAGTATCTTACTGAAGTGGCCATTATTCAAGAAGAGCCAGAATGACGAGTGCCAGTAGGCTGTACAATAGTGGAGGATATCACAGCCAAACATGATCCTGTCCTCACCAAGCATCTACAATTATGCACTCAGTAGGGATCACTCCACTATAACAAACAGAAGCAGGAACCTTATGTAACCCAGTAGTGCCGAGAACAACGTGCATTAAAATAGCACCTTTAATGGAAAAACTTGCTACGGTGCTTCACAAATGGAAATAGATGGGAAAATGGAGGCTGAGCGATAAAGGGAGAAATTAGATGGGGTGACCAAAATGCTGGTTAAATAAATCGGTTTTATGATGGCTCAGAAAGGAGGCAAAAGAAGTGGAGATGTGCAGGGGATTAGCTGGAGAGATCGAGAGAGTGGGGCTAAGGACACTGATGGTTCTGCTATCAATGGTGGTGCGAAGGGAGGAGGAACGTTCCCAAGGCCAGTCAGAGGGGGTGAAGGAGCACAAGGCTGGAGGAAGTTACAAAGGTAGGGTGGAGCAAAATTGTGGATAAGACGAACATGAGGTTTAAATTTAATACGTTGGTCGACAGGGATCCAGTGTAGGTCCGCAAGGCTGGTGGTGACAAATTAGTGGGAGTTAGTTCAGAACAGGATATAGGTGGCTGTTTTTGCGACTAATTGGATTTTGTGGTAAATATCAGGAGAGATAGGAGAACATTGGAATAATTGAGCTTAGGGGTGACAAATGCACGGATAAGGGTTTCAGCAGTGGAGAGGCTGAGGTAGAGCGAAGGTGGGTGGAAATAGGCAATTTTAGTGATGGATAGGAAGTGGGATTTAAAACTCAGCTCGGTCGAACAGGACGTTAAACATCTGGTTTAGTCAGACTATTAACTGCTCCAGCTGAAGTCAGCTAACTTAGACATGCTATCAAACCTGGGGCCTTCCTGGACTATATATCTCAGACTTTTACCTCTGAGCCATCAGGATTGCTGTTAATAATTTCTAATGCAGAATTTCAGAGAATATACAACACAGAAAAAGGCCATTTGACCCAACCGGTCCATGCCGGCATTTAAAATCCACTCGCGCCTCCTCTCATCCTTCCTCATCTAACTCTATCAGCATAACCCTCTATTCACTTCTCCCTCATATGCTCATCTAGCCTCCCCCTAAATGCTCCATACAATTTGCCTCAATCACTCCCTGAGGTAGCAAGTTCCACATTCTCACCACTCTCTGGGTAAATAAGTTTCTTCTGAATTCCTTATTTGATTTCTTGGGGACTACCTTATATTGATGGCCTCTTGTTTTGCTCTTCCCCACAAGTGAAAACACTCTCTCTGTCTACTCTATCAAAACCTTGCATTATTTTAAATACCTCTATTAGGTCACCCCTCAGCCTTCAAGAGAAAAGAGACACAGCTTGTTCAGCCTTTTCTAATAGGTATACCCTCACATTTCTGGTATCATCCTTGTAAATCTTTTTTGCATCCTCTCCAGTGCCTCTATTTCCTTTTTATAATATGGTGATTAGAACTGTATACAGTACTCCAAGTGTGATCTAACCAAGGTTCGATACAAGTTTAGCATAACTTCTCTACTTTTCAATTCTATCCCACTAGAAATAAACTTGGTTTGCTTTTTTTCTTCATGGCCTAATATTATTAACCTATGTCGCTACTTTTAGTGATTTGTGTATTTGTACTCCCAGATCCCTTTGCTCCTCGATCCCTTTTAGATTCTTATTTTCCAAGTAATTTTTCCTTATTTTCCTTACCAAAATGTAATATCTCACACTTATCTGTATTAAAATTAATTTGCCAATTACATGGCCATTCTTCAAGTTTATTAATATCTTCTTGTAAATTGTTGCAGTCCTCCTCAGTATTGACTATCCCCCCCCAATTTGGTGTCATCTGCAAATTTAGAAATTGTGTTTTTGATTCCAAAGTTTAAATCATTAATATAAATTGTGAACAACATTGGTCCCAGCAATGATCCTTGTGGGACCCCACTTTGCACCCGCTGCCACTCTGAACAGCTACCCTTTACCCCTACTCACTGCTTTCGGTCTTGCAGACAGCCAACTATCCATTCTGCTACTTTTCCACATGCTCTGACCTTATTCATTAGTCTATTATGGGGTACCTTATCGAAGGCCTTTTGGAAATCTAGATAAATTACATCTACTGCATTACCTTTGTCTACTCTCTCTTGTTACTTCTTCAAAGCATGAAGTTGGTCAAGCAAGACTTTCCCTTTTGAAATCCATGCTGACTATTCATTATTATATTTCTGGTTTCCAGATAGTTTTTCTATTTTCTCCTTTAGTAGGGATTCCATTATTCTTCCTACCACTGATGTTAAGCTGACTGGTCTATAGTTCCCTGGACATGTTCTATCTCCCTTCTTAAATATAGGTATAACGTTAGCTATCCGCCAGTCTTCTGGCACTACACCATTTTCTAATGAATTATTAGTGTGTGTAATAGTACCTCTGCTATCCCTTCTCTAGATTCTTTTAAAATGCGCGGAAGCGCATCAAGAAAAAAGTTTAGCCTTGATTTTGAAACCATGTTAAATGTAAATCAGAAATCCTGCCAGTTTCTTACCATATGCAGCAGCCCATGCAACAGGTACAAAGGCTTTACTGATGCCAGAATCCTCAATCTGTGTCTCATGGACCGTTGATGCCTCCTCATCTCCAACAATGACCTCCATGTAGACTTCATCAGCAATATCAGCACAGTCTGAATAAAGTATAAAGTGCTTTAGTCAAAAGTGAGTCAAGATTTTCCACTGTTTTTAAAAAGTTAATTGAAGAATCATCAAATCTACAGAATTAGATGAAAATATTATGTACCACTCCCTTAAAATCCAGTACAATTAGCACAATTGTAAATTTAAAATAGGTAGTTTAATTTCTTAATGGAAGGCATGCTGGTGCAGTAGAAGATATTCTTCTGGCAGTAGTTTATGTAAATGCAGTCAGGTTATGTGGGGAGAGTTCCAAATTACATCTGAGTACTTGACACCATTGTAGGAGTTTAGGGTAACAGGCTAAAGTGTGTTGTTCACGTCAATCTCCCAACCTTCATAGTTTAATATTTAAGAAATAAGTATCACAAATGCCCTTCTCCTAAATGTAATGTATTTGGACATTTAAATTAATTAGGTTTAGTAATATTGCCAAAAACTTCCTCTGAAAAAATGCAGCTGAAGAGTCTCTAATTAATATTGCTTTTGTATATCATGCAACATGTCAAAACTTTTCCCAGCCTTTTTAAATCTGTTTCTTGGCCTTTAAAACCATTTGCTGTCTCTTTTTTAAAATAATTAACATATCTGTGCTCTCAACTCCTTTTTTTGTTTCAGTCAATCCATTAAAGTTACTTGCCCTATACCAGTTCTGATGAAGGGTGTCCACCTGGAATATCTTTACTCTTTCAGATGCTGACACACCTATACTGAATTTCCAGCACTCGCACTTTCTTTTACCTCCACTAAAAATCCAGTCAGTGCCAAACTAACCCGCTCAGAGTGTAATGGTTAGTTTACACGAACTGCTCTATAAACTCCCAGACAATTAGATGCTTCTTATAGATGAGTCCAAAGTATAGGAGGCCCACTTAAAAACATGATTTAGAATTTTTCTCAATCCAAAGAAGTAATCAGAGTTATATTAATCAATTTTGACAAACGATCTCTACTTGAAACAACATTCTATATTTTACATTTTCAGATTCTCAGACTTGTATTTCATTTTATTTGTATTAAATTGAAATTAATCAAGCAACAAAGCAAGTCAGTCATGCAGCTTAATGGTGCACTTTAAAAGTGAACTCTATTTAAAACTGGTAAATTTAGACAGTTTTCTCAACTAGTACAATCTTCTATCCTACTATTTTAATTCCTGTTGCTGAGTATACTATCGCATTACAATTTTTTGTAAAAAGCCATTTCTTCTAGTTCTAGTGTTTGCTGACTTACTGTACCTGGGTTCTCAGGTTTTAAAAAAAAATCTCAGGTTGGACGTAATACCCAGAGTACTAGGTTTGCCTTATTCTACACTACTGCATACAGAAAGAGCAAACATCACTTCCTTCTAAAAAATTACTAAACTAAGTCTATAATTGAAATAACAACAGAAAGCGCTGGAAAAACTCAGCAGGCCAGGCAACATCCGTGGAGAGAGAAACAGAGTATAATTGGTTATCTCTCAGGATTCTAGAGAGAAGATTGTATTAGTAAGTAACATGGCTAAATTTACTATTTCTAAATAAGTTATAGTTCTCCTTTCAATGAACACTAAAAAAGAAACCGTACATAGAATTTCTTACTAATGTCATCTTCCTGAGATGGATCTTTGACTGCCATGTAAACCATCTTTTCCCGAGGCATTCTACCAACATTCCCTTGATCAAGCATTCCGGTTATGGTATGACCATTCTGATAATCATTCTCTGCAATAACTTCAGTTTCACCTTCAAACAAGAAAACAATCAGACTTTAAAGAAAAACTCAAATGAACTTTCTTTAATTACTTTACGGTCAGGTACAATGGCCACTTAGATGCAGAAAATGTTCAGTAACCATTTGATCAATTGAAAAACCTGGAAGGCGTTCTTCAGTTGTAAGTTGCACAATTTAGTTCCCGAGGTTCTAGTGTGCACAAACCTCCTCTGGGGTAGACAGGCTCAATTTTCCATTTTAGTAGATGTAAAGTACCACACATTTCAAAAATGGCACAGTTCTTTTGAACATGCTGCTCATTAGGCAACCAGAAGTAAAATAAAACTGGCCATCACAATCAGTACATCGGCACAAGATTCAGAATAACATTGGTTTAATTTTAATGGCATTAAGTATTGAGGCTTCAGCATAGTTTGCTAGTGGAGCAAATCAAATCATAAAAAGAAATGCAATGTTATTTCTCTTTGGAAGATTAAATGAGAATAGGTAGGGTTGTTAAAGACAGATTACTCATCTCAGAGTATAGTATTCTTCCTTCATTTTAAGTTATCCTCCATATTCTACTGGTACACAAGCAAAAATCACCCTTCTCTTCAAGAGATTTTCAAAGTTCATCACAAGACTACTTCTTGTGACAAACATTTGATATGCCCCTCGTCATTATCTTCAGTTGTTTTGACCAAGGATGTTTGTCAGTATAAGTTTACATGAGGGAACCCAAAATGAGGATTTAAAAAAAAAATTTGGGTTTTTTTTTTTCATAAAAGGTTAGGACAATAACAGCTTTCAACCAAATGATCATATTGTGATAGGCGCAAGGCTCCATCCCACATTATACCATAAAATACTACTGAACCATATACTTTCAAATGAATTTTTAACTACAACTCGGAGTTGCACTCTGAAAGGATTTCATTCTCTTGGAAGCCTCATGGGAAAGCAATGGTCTAGAAGAGATGCTCGCTTAAGCTGGACGAGGCCTGCTTCTGTTTGTATTATTATTGATAAATAAAGCCTAGGTTGTCGAGCTAGTATCTATAGTCTCTGAAAAAATAATATGGGCAAGTGTGCCACTGAGAGAAGCAATTTGATTAAATTTCCACAATTAAGGAGGCATCATTTCAAATGAAAATTCCAAAAGGCTGTGCTTCATATCTGAACTAATAAACAGACAGCGATGGGGCTGTTCACAACATCGTATTCCATCATTATGAAGAAGATCCATCACTACGGATCTCTGTTCCATTTGCTGTTGCCACCCACAAAGCTGGGCGAGGGCAGTGGAAACTCCAAGCTTAGATGTCCCTCAACTAAGTGTCCACCCCAAGAGAGAATGAAATGTAACACAGTTAATGTTCTAAATCCAATTCAAATTTAATGTTCCCTGCAAACACTTCGCTCTAATCAAGTTATGTGTGTCTGAGTCCACTAAAGAAACTAGGTATCCTGCACTTCCCAGCTAATCAAGAAGGCTGTGAATGTTAAGGAAAACAAAAGCAGTTTTATTCTGACCTTCATCAGAACACAAACTGTCTTTGCATAACGGTCACTGAAGACGCACTATCTACCCACACCTGGATAGCAAAAGATAACCGAACAAGGGTTCTAAAGCCTAGCAAGGTTCTTGTGGATGTCCAAAAGAATTTGTAGGATTTCACTGATAATATATTGCTGTCTATTACTAGGTTTAACTGTCTGAAAGTTGTGACCAGCTATTCGACAGCCGTACTCATGGATAGTTCACTCATCAAATGAGTGTCCAGATATGGTTAAAAGGAGAGTCCCCTCGAGTGCAGATAATGGCCATGATGTTGCGGTAAGAATAACGCTATCAGCGCTCACTGTTATTATGGAGTGAATCGGACAGCAACCTCTGGCGCCTGCACATGCGCAGTTAAACGCGGAAGTCAAGAAACTGCTGTCCGATTTACCTTGCTCCTCCATAAGCTTCGCTACACCAGTACTTCGCCGGGAGTTTGGACATTCAAACACATGAACGGGCATGGTACTTACCTACTAGATAACCACTAAACACACCAGAAAAAGTTAGGGCTTGTCAATTCAAGTGTAAGTGAATTTTTTACGGCGTGGTAAGTCTTAGAGGGGCTGTATGGCCTACTCCTGCTCCTATTTCTTATGTTCTTAATTATTGCCAAACAACCTCTCTGGCACTGAAAATTTACTTTTACAAGTGTGGAGTCTCATTCCTTCAGATTTTAATTATTGTAGGAGATTGAAAAATTAAAAAAATTAAAAAAAACTTTTTCTTTGTCTCTTATCTCTCTATTAATACCATCTTTCTTTCCCTCTCTTTATTTTGCTTTCTATACATGATTTTACATTGAATTAAATATTCTAATTTACACTTCCTAGTTTAGAATCTGTGTGCCTCAGTAAGGATTCTTCAATGAGTGGCTGAAGAGACTTGCTGTTGTTTGCCCTGTTCACACAGGTCCCAGATCCCCTGTAGAGGGTGCCGCGCTGACTGTCTGATAACCGCAAATCACAGTGTAAAATCTGTGGGCAAGTGTAAGCATAATGAATGGCGAGCGCCATTCATTCGCCACTGACCGCAAAATCCGGACATAGTATCATTGCTTATACATCTGTGTGAAGACTGTGGGCTGAAAGCAGCTTTCTATACACAATGGGGAAATTTAACAACCCCCACCACGACGGGTGGGTTAAAAATGTAAAATCACGTAACGCGACTTCAACCTGCCTCGTATGCACCTACCGTCATTTTTACGCCGGCGGGTTGCATGCTGTGTGTGTGTGTGTGTGTGTGTGTGTGTGTGTCCCACTCTCAAGAGACAGAACAGTTTATTATAATATTTAAATCAGGCTCCAACAGTGCTGTTGGGAGCCTGATTTAAATTTAACACTGGCCTGACGGGTTTCCCAGGGCTCGTGAAACCCGGTATTCATTACAAGAGGATTTGAGTACAGGAGTAAAGAAGTCTTACTCCAATTATATAGAGCCTTGGTGAGACCACACCTGCAGTACTGTGTACAATTTTGGTCTCCTTACCTAAGGAAGGATATACTTGCCATAGAGGGAGTGCAACGAAGGTTCACGAGATTGATTCCTGGGATGGCGGGACTGTCATATGAGAAGAGATTGAGTAAACTAGGCCTGTATTCTCTTGAATTCAGAAGAATGAGAGGGGATCTCATTGAAGTATACAAAATTATTACAGGGCTTGATAGGGTGGATGCCGGGAGAATGTTTCCCTTGGCTGGGGAGTCTAGAACCAGGGGCCACAGCCTCAGGATAAAGGGTAGGCCATTCAAGACTGAGATGAGAAGGAATTTCTTCACACAGAGGGTGGTGAATCTTTGGAATTCTCTACCCCAGAGGGCTGTGGAGGCTCAGTCATTGGGTATATTCAAAACAGAAGTCGATAGATTTCTGACTAGTAAAGGCATCAAGGGATATGGCGATAGGGCCGGTGAATGGAGTTGAGGCAGAAGATCAGCCATGATCTCATTGAATGGCGGAGCAGGCTCGAAGGGCCGAATGGCCTACTCCTGCTCCTATTTCTTATGTTCTTATGGTATCTAAATGGAGATGGGAACAGCCGGATCAATCAGGTAAGTGCTTTTTATAGCACTGTTTGTGAGCCAGGAGGAGCAGGAGTGCTTCTCCCGGCCCCTCAAGCAAACCTTCCGCCGCGACCGCAACGCGCGATCCCAAGCTTTATGCCCTGCAATCTTTCCCTCCCTCCTGATTGCTGGTCCGGCCTCCCCTTATGCCCCTCGATCTTTGCTGAACCCCCTTATGCCCCTCGGTGCCCCATGATTTGCCAGCCTCCCCCCCCCCACCCAACCCGCAATCTTTCCAGATTGCTGGGGACCATCACCAACAGCCCCCGACTGTGGCCTTCTAGCACAGGCTTTCCCACCCAGCAGCCAGCCAAGCCGGACAATCCGGGTGGGAAATGGAATTAAAAAATGATAATGAGGTTCTGCCGTTAAATTTGATAGGACTTCCGCCTTCCTGGGATTTCAGGTTTCCCCCTGCAAATACGCTCTCCCGCTCCCTCCCTGCAAATATCGGGGCCAATGTGTCTAGTACAGTACTTGCAACACGAGAAATTTTCTATGATTTTCACTCATGCTCAAGTGAAAGTAGGTATCTTTTTTAGCCCATTTACGTTGCAAAGTTGTCTCAGACAGCAAACATACAATTGGGAGGCATCAAAATGTGTCTCATAGGTACTTTTTCTGACCGACTCAGGTGGCAAAGCTGAACAAATACTGTTGGTTCTTCTGTAGGTCCACCACAGGCAGCTTGGTGAACAAAGTGTTTGTAACATTGCTGGCCTATATGGTCCTTTCCTCAACTTGAGGAAGGTATATAGTTAGAATGCTAAAGTCACAAATCCGACTTCGTAGCAACTGTAGTTAATCTGTAGCAAATTGTACACATGCAGTTGGTTTACTGTCGCTAAATCCATTCTGCAGTATAAATGGTGCAAACTTGGCATAAAAAAAGGCTTGTATTGCCATTTCCCATTCTGTGCTTCCTTCTAATCTTACAAAACAGAAATTAAGCAGTATAGGAAAAAATAAAAACTCCTAGAGAAACCAGCATCCTTACCTATTTTTCCAGTCAGACAACCCTTTGTATGTGAAGGGTAACGAATAAAGAAATTCAAATTCATATAAAGATAATACTGAAAATTATCACAGCATCTCGGTCTACAAACCACATGTATTCACATTAGTAAATCAAGGCTGGCAGATCAGAACTTTAATTTCTCCACAGTATGTAATTGGAACCATCTGAGAAAAACTTCTGAGAGACTTGCGATTGACAATGGAAAATAAATTAATTCTACATTTCAATTCCAGTGCAATTAAATCAGGGAAGAACCAAGTGAGCAGTATGAGCAATTCCAGTAAAGAAACTGCTGTCCATATACTTGTACATCATTCTGGCTTTAATGGTCATGAAAACTGAAAATATGGCCAGTTATGGTTTGCATTCTTTAAATTAAACTATGTAATGTCTCTAGCTAATGTGCTAAACAGCTATTTTAATGTACTAGATTAGACTTTCACACTGTAAACTGGACCTTTTGTCCATTGTAAAATTGATACAGGGAATAAACTTGTGTATTTTTTTAAAATGTTACAAATTACACATGCTAATAAATGATAATATTTACCTATTTCCACGTCATCTTCTGGTTCAGCTTTAAAAATATACACTTTTATGACCTCAGCTCCAAACCCATCTTCTTTAGAAGAATCATCTTGCTCAATATCAGTGCTTATTTTTATTGGTGCATTTCCCATCTGGTCCAACTTCTCTCCGACATCATCTACTGCATAAAACAGTTAAATAAACAGTTATAGCACATCAGAAACCTCAAGCTTAATAAGTCTTCTACAGGTTCTTGAGTCTACTACCCATTTTGAGTTGCAATAAATTTCTCGACCATGAAAATATTTGAGACCAGGCCTTTCATGCCTATTCCTTCCCCAACAACTTCAAAATGATTTCAACTAAATCCATTTTGCTGGCCCAATTTAAATTTTCTCGACTCTGATCTTGTTTCCTTTGCCATGGTTATACACACTGCCAAATCTTTGAAGCATTTTAGTATTCTTTATTAGCTTGGCTACTTGGGCTACAAAAACCAAAGGATATGAAATTAAGGCTCCAGTACCAGCAGCTGACAAAGAATAAACACCACTAACAGCAAAGGAGCTGGCTTTCTGAGCCTGACTATGTAAGGGAGCTGAATTATCAGTACAGCATGTAGCATTTCAGTGAATTTTGCCATTCAAACTGTGTACATTAGTTCAACTCTCTAATACTGCTAGGCTCAGTAACTCCTTCAATGTTGTCATCAACACTAACTGCACATAAATATTCAAATAGATAAATGAAAATAGATGAAGCCAAGAGAGTATTAATGGAAATTGCATGCTTTTTACTGTGATTTTTCAAATTGATACTAATTATGACCCACTCTATCTGAATAACATTTTTCAAAATATATAATTTTATTGTAGTTTAAGATTACTTGCATCAAAATGTGGGAAAAAATTATATCTGAGTTATGACAACAACAAAAAAAGCCCCTGGATTTGAAAAATCAACACTAAGTAGGGCAATACATCTGCAACATGTTACTTATTAAATTCCACAGATTAGCTACAACAGTCAATTCGGGTTCTACCCCAACTCTAACTTACATTGTGAAACATTTAACAGCAATCTGAGTCACTAACAGCTAATTAATAAGTAATGATTTACAAAGTGGCTTTAGTTGACCTACAGCTGCTTAACGTCTCCCCTTCACATTTTATAAGCACAAGATATCTAAAAAGAGAGATAACAAAGCGTAAACCACAAAAATGTAAGATGAAGTCATCACCATCCCAACAAAATTATTTAAAATGAAATACTATATTGAAAACAGGACACATTCCACTTAAGGATGTATTTCTCATACATTTCTGTCCATGTTTAAAATTAATTGCAATATGAAAGCGATTGTTCCTAATTATTAACACAATAGAATATTCCACATAGGAATTCCTTATACGAAATATTTGTTCAGAATATTAATATTTTCTATATTCAGTTCTGTTGACTGACCTGTAAATGTCAATTCAGTGAATATTATATGCCAGCATTATACATTTTACCTTATTTACAGCCCTGTTTATAGATCCCATATGCACAATATATTGCATGATCTGTACAATCTACAGCAAGGCCAAAGCAGCTTATTTTGCGAAGAACTGCCATTACAACTAAAAACATGGAAATCAGGTGATGCAGTGCAGTATCAATTTGGTAGGACATGGTTCTGCACCCACGATTCCTACATGGTGAATTCCCAATCTCAGTCAAGCCATCAGGGGGAGATGCCGGAGGCTTGCTGCTTCCTCAGAAAGGAACAATCAACAGGATGTCACCCCAGGCTGCTGTCACTCACCCCGCAGTAGCCAGATCAAGAACAGCATTGGCAGAGGCCTGGGAGCAAGTCACCTGCATGTTTTCTTGAAGGGGAATGGAGCATAGAGACCTAAAGGAAGAATATTAAATATCTAAAGTGTAATAAAAAAGAAAAAAAATCCAAGGAACAATGCTTGCTAATACTGCATTGTAAATCTCTGATAATGTCAGAATATAAGATCCAGAGCGAGAAAGTGCATGTATGATTATTCCATCATGGAGTTTCCTCCCATACCATGTGTTGATCACCTACTTTAGGGAATATTAATCCCGCACCCCCCCCCCCTTATAAAATAAGTCAAGCAACACTGTTAAATAGCTCTAATCCTCAATCCCGCTTCTCAACAGATATTGATTCCGTTTCTTTTTAAAGGTCCCAACTGCTACTGAATTGACTACCTTCTCTAGGAGCTTATTCCACATATCCTGTGAGAAAATAAATCTCATCTCTAACCTTGTTGATGCTCATGAATTTTATACTTGGGTCCTTTTGTCATATGTTCATTGTCCAAAATGAATAGCTTGCTTACTTCCACCTCATCTATAACTACCATTATTTTGAAGACATGTATGGGTCGTCTTCAGCAAAGTTTAGTCATTCGAGCCTTACTTCATGACTTAGTCCCCAAGGCCTAGAATAACCTTGGCCACTCTCGTCTGAACCATTTCGAATGCATCTGCATCCTTTTTGAGTTAGGACGGTCAAAACTCAACTCTATACTCCAGAATTGGCCTCATCATTAATTTGTCAGCATAACTTGCTCTGACTTGTAGTCCAATGCCGTCCAGATGCAACCCAGTACATGATTTGTCTTATGAATAACTGCCTCACGTTGACCAATTGCTTTTGAGTATGATCAATAGTCATTCAAATCCTTTTCCATTATGGCCTCTGCCAACGAAGATCCTTCCATGTTACGCACATGTTTACTGTTGCCTGTTCCAATATGTAGTACTAATTTTATCCATATTAAAATCCATCTGCCATATCTCAGCCCATGTTCAAGTCTTTCTAAAGATGACCAATCTTCTTTCTAACCATTACTTGCCCACAGATCTACAGGTCCCCAGCAAATGTAATACTATTCACACCCTGTTCCACATCATTCACAAATATTGTAAGTAGTAAGGGTCCCAGAAAACATGGTTACCATTTCCAAGGCAGAGCTCTTTCCATTGGCCCGGATTTTGCGATAGGAATAACAGTGAGGCTATCAGCGCTCACCGTTATTGAGGAGTAAATCCGACAACAACTTCCGGCATCCGCACATGCGCAGTTACTGTCCGAGTTGCCCTGCTCCTCCATAAGCTTCGCTACACCAGTACCTCGCCGAGAGACTCGGCATTCAAACACATGAAAAGCATGAAGTTGCGGTACGTACCCACTAAACACTCCAGAAAAGTTACGGCTTCTCCATTCAAGTGTAAGTGAAGTTTAACAGCGTGTTAAGTCTTAATTACTGCCCAACAACGTTGCTGACACAGAAAATTTACTTCTAAAAGTGTGGAGTCTCTTCAGATTTGAATTATTATTGGAGATTTAAAAATGTTTTATTTTTTTTCTTTGTCTCTCATCTCTCTCTCTTAATCCCATCTTTCTTCTTTCCCTCTCTATAAATAATTTTATATTGAATTAAATATTCTTACACTTCCTAGTTTAGACTCTGCGTGCCTCAGTAAAGATTCTTCAATCCGAGTGGTTGAAGAGACACACTGTTGCTTGCCCTGTTCATACAGGTCTCAGATCCCCTGTAGAGGGCACCGCACTGTATCAGACTCCCGATGACCGTAATTTGCTGCAAAAAGCCCACTAAAAGTCTGTGGGCAGCCATAAGCGTAATGAACGGCGAGAGTGCCATTCGTTCGCTGCTGACTGCAATATGTTCTGTCTGCCTCCTTTGTGGCTAAGCTAGTTTTCAAAACATCTGGACAATTGGTCAAATATGCTACAAGCCTTATGTTTCCTTATTAGCCTTAAATGAGGAACTGTATCAAACACCTTTTGAAAATCAGAGTAAATTCTATCTAAACTAATTTAGTTACTAGCTCAAAGAATTCCAGTACATTTGTAAGGCATGGCCTTTTACTTCTAAACCAATGCGATTGCTCCCTATAACACTCGAGTCCTTTAAATACTCGTTTATAATATCCCATAAAATGCCCAAAATTATTTCTCCTACTAAGGATGCGAAAAATTACCTACCAGGTTCATGCCTTTATCCTTTTTTGAATATTAGAACTACATTTGCCATCCCTCCAGATCTCAACTACTTCTCCAGTGGTGAGAGCACCAAAAAATATCATCCAAATCATCACTAATTTCCTCCTTTAATTCCTTAAAGGATTCTAGGATGTATTCAAAGTGCCCCAAGAGCTTTGTGGATAACTGGAGATTTTGGGTCAAAATCCTGGAACTCCCTCCCCAACAACACTGCGAGAGTACCTTCACCACATGGACTGCAGCGGTTGATAAAGGTGGCTCACCACCACCTTCTCAAGGACAATTAGGGATGGGCAATAAATGTCGGCCTTGCCAGCGACGCCCAGATCCCAGGAACGAATAAAAAAAAGAATCCTTACCAAATTCTGCATGTGCTATGGATCGCTTAGCCCCATTTCTCATGACTGAAATTTGTCTAGTCCTCTTTTGTGAATCATAGAATCAATCATAGAAATTTACAGCACAGAAGGAGGCCATTCGACCCATCGCGTCTGTGCTGGCCGAAAAAGAGCTATTTAGCCTAATCCCACTTTCCAGCTCTTGGTCCGTAGCCTTGTAGGTTATGGCACTTCAAGTGCATATCCAAGTACTTTTTAAATGTGATGAGCATTTCTGCCTCTACCATCCTTTCAGGCAATGAGTTCCAGACCCCCACCACCCTCTGGGTGAAAAAAGTTCTCAACTCCCCTCTAATCCTTCTACCAATTACTTTAAATCTATGCCCCCTGGTTATTGACCTCTTTGCTAGGGGAACTAGGTCCTTCCTATCCACTCTATCTAGGCCCCCCATAATTTTATACACCTCAATCAAGTCTCTCCTCAGCCTCCTCTGTTCCAAAGAAAACAACACCAGCCTATCCAATCTTTCCTCATAGCTAAAATTTTCCAGTCCTGGCAACATAAGTCTCCTCTGTACCCTCTCTAGTGCAATCACATCTTTACTGCAATGTGGTGACCAGAACTGTACACAGTACTCTAGCTGTGACCTAACTAGTGTTTTATACAGTTCAAGCATAACCTCCCTGCTCTTATATTCTATGCCTCGGCTAATAAAGGAAAGTATCCCGTATGCCTTCTTAACCACCTTATCTACCTGTCCTGCTACCTTCAGGGATCTGTGGACATGCACTCCAAAGTCCCTCTGTTCCTCTACACTTCTCAGTATCCTACCATTTATTATGTATTCCCATGCCTTGTTAACCCTTCCTAAATGCATTACCTCACATTTCTCTGGATTGAATTCACATGCCACTTTTCTGCCCACCTGACCAGTCCATGATATCTTCGTGCAGTCTACAGCTTTCTTCTTCACTATCAACCACACGGCCAATTTTTGTATCATCTGCAAACTTCTTAATCATGCCCCCTGCATTGAAGTCTAAATTATTGATGTATACCACAAAAAGCAAGGGGCCTAGTACTGAGCCCTGCATGTTGTGTTTTTTTTTTAAAAAGAGAGTGTACTTTCTTTCCTCATCCTGTACAATATCCTTAAATTGATTATTTTGTCTTCTGTTACTCAAGTATAATTTCCCAATTAATATTTCCTCAAACTCTTTTCATAACTTCAAAATCTGCTTTTACAAAGTCCTGTTTCACCATATTATTGTTTGTTTGTGGCCTTAACATCTAATAATATGATTAGATCCCAGTTCCTCCATGTACGTGAATCAAACTGGATGGCAAACAGCTTATTCACTTAAAAGGAACTGACTACAATAAAATAACAACCTGCAGCAAAATTCTGGGCGAAAGAGTCTCCGAAAAATGGTTCTGTCACTTTGTAACCATTTTGCAGAATATATTTACTTAAAAAAACACAGTATCAAAAGGAATTTTTACACTATTATTCATAACTGATCTTAAACCATGTATAATCTGTTACCCTGGAATATACATTTTTATTCTATATGGCTAGCCACACAATAACAATGTGATTCAATCCATTTTAAACAGGCATTTTATCAAAATCATTTGAACTGTTAAAGGCTCAAATAATGGATGTTTATCTCAGGTTGCAGGTCTAATGAAAATGTTCAGCTTCCTCACGTCAAACATTTATATACTAACTGAAATGGAATTCCATTTTTCTATGAAATGCTGATACCATAACCCTCAATGAAACACTGAACTAATTTCTCTTGCTCACCTCACGCTAGTGAATTTTATGCTAACAGGCAACATATTTGTTCTGGGGAATGAGCATTATTCCACTTTGTATCTGGTAATTTCAATTACTTATAGATCAGACATACCACAGAACTTCCTACATTGCCACAATGTGCCTAATTCTCAACCTCAGAAAAGTATCCCTATTGCACCACTATCAGAAATCCTTTTCTCACATTCCACCTTTGTACCTTCTCTGAATTTGATGTCCCTTATCTACATTTGAAAATGATGGGCAGGAAAAGCCCAGCTAGCCACTGAGCCTGTCCCATACAGTCATGGTGCAATTAAGCATCATGCCCCTCAAAGCTTCCACCAACCAGCAGTGGCGAATCTCCCCCAAAAACACCCTAGACCAATTCAGGGGGAAAAAGAATTCTCGGAAATTCCCCTCCATCTCCCGAACCAAAACAAGTTCCAGGAAACAACAGTGGCCATGAGGAGCATCAGCAACATCCCACTTATCTTTTGTATGCAGTGATATCAGCCTCAGCCAGGAGCCCATCCAGCTCCCTTTTAAATGTTTTCAGTGAATTCGCACACACTACACAGTCTAGTCCTACATTATTTTAAATACTTCAATCAAATCTCCCCGAAGTCTACACTTTTCTAGCGTAAAATGACTCAGCTCTCTAAGCTTATCCTGATAATTAAGGCTTTATAACTAGGTAATCATGAATTTTAGAGACTCGTGGACTATAACACCTAGGTCTCTTTCCCACTCAACAGACTTTAGTTCAAATCCCTGAACAGTATATACTCGCTTGGTGTTAAGCCCTACCCATGTACATAATGTTACATTTATCTATATTAAGTTATCATCTGACACAGGCCCAGTTTACCATTGAATCTAGATAGGACTGTAATCTTTTTTGTTCATCCAAGGTTCTAACACCGGCACAAATCTTTCTGTCATCTGTGAACCTCCAATGCCTTTATCCACATCATTAATATAGTGAAGAGCTACGGTCCCAACATCAATCCCTATAGAACTCCACAAGTAACCGGTCTCCTTGCAGAACCACTACCATTAATAGCAACCCTCTTCTTACAAGACTGCAACCAATTCCTTACCTACCCCAGGATCTGCCTGCTAATCCCAAAGGACTTTACTTTATAAATTAGCCTATTGCATGGCACCTTGTCAAAACCTTTTTGAAAATCCAAGTATACTATGTCAACCAGGCTACCTTCATCAACCAACCTAGTAACCTCCTCAAAATATTCAGCCAAGTTGGTGTGTCAAGACCTTTTTCCCCCCAAACTGTTCTCCCAAACACAAAGAACTGGATTGATAAACTTAAATGAAACTGATTTGAATTGTAACAGCGACCAGAGGGGGTAAATTAATCCAATCAACTTGAATTGGATTTAAATCAAGCCCCTAGAAGTAAAAGGTCAATTTTGTAATCCCCTGCGCAGTCTACTTGTACTGTACAGCTCTCAACAAAAAACTATGAATTCCAGTTTCTATAGCTCAAATTTTTAACACTACTAAAGTGATTTTCATTATTATGACTAAACATCTCTGAAGAGAAGTGGAATCACTTTGCATGGCTTGAGAGCTCACCACACTTATTGTAATCCTTATAATTAATCCTCGGGGGTCAAATTTAAAGTACAGAACCGGGTCTGGGTGGTGCAGTAGGTTACCAAATAGCCTTCCACTTTTAAAAGTTGGGTTCTATGCCTGTCCAGACTCAAAGGATGAAGATCTCCTCTCTCTACTGGGATTAAGGATTCTATTTGAAGTGAGTTTGCTAGTCTGAACCAGATTCCTAGTGGGTATGGCCACAGGATGGCTTCGATGGAAAGGAAAATATTGCATTAATGTTCTGTTCTAAAATCGAGGCATATTGTTTGGGCAAAGTAAAGGCAAATTTACTGATCTGGGATTAAACCCTAATCAATCTTGATCGCTTCAGGTCAGGTAGCAACATTTTTTTTTAAACAAGTTCATTCAGAAACTGGAACATTACCATCATTTCATCAGCTACAGAGGTCTTGCTCAAGAATTTCAATAAAACTTGCCTTCCAGTTGCCCACTTAAAGTCTATATATAACTAAAATGGCTAAATTGTTATATTTTACACAAATCCATTTTCAAAATAAGGATACAGACAAAATTATGACACAATGTGTTTCATTATCTAGCTACTGATCTCTCCCTGAAATCCAATCATGGCTATTGCATCCTAAAAGTTTGTACTTTTAACTTGTTTACATAATTATAAACTTGCTCATTTAGTCAAGACCAAGTTAATTTTAAAATAAATGTGAAATTAGTTATGAAGCCTTTATGAAGTTCAGTACACAAAGTTCATTATTTATGTACTTTTTGTTCTACAAATTTTGCATGAATGATTTGTCCTCAGCGTGAATTACAGTGGCAGATAAGCAAGTGCTGAAATTCTGGAATGCATTACAGAAGCAATTTGTACTCATAATGTGACTACCAAGACTTGTATTTTTGGTGATGTTGTAATTTATTGCTGAAACTGGTAAGAGGGCAAGAAAAAGATGAGGGATGGGTGAAAAATGCACACACAGAGAGACAAAATGATGAGAGGGGAAAGAGACAGAAACAAAAGCAAACAAAGCATATTGGTAATATCAAGCACTTCCAGATAAGGTATAGCATGGGTCAGATTCAAAGTGCCTTAACCTCAACCTTCAAAGCAGTCCTCAGAGTTCTTGGAGGAGATAACAAACCTCATGAACAAGGTGCTTATTTAGATTTCAGCAAATGGACCAATCTTTTATGTGGCACAAGGTTGGAAGGTATAGGTGAAGTGCTTCTGAAATGGTAACAGACAGCAAAAGGTGGTTGTCTGTGGAGCTGGATCAGCATGGAAGCAGGCAACTAGCAGGATGCCCTACAGATCAGTGCCGAGGTCATTGCTGTTTATATTGTACCTAAATGACTCGGTAGTGGAGATAGAAACAAAACTGTCCAAGTTTGCTTGATAACAAACTAAGAGAGACTACAAACAACAGTCTACAGGCTGGTCAAGCACAAAAGGTCCTGGATAGATTGGGAAGCTGGGCTGATGAGTGACATGTGTCATGTAATGTGAATAAATACAAAGCCCACATTTTGGGAAAGGATAATTAACAGTGGCAATATAAGTTAAATTATATTATTCTACAGGACACCACACAGGAGAGGGATTTGGGTGTACTGATGGACAGATCGATGAAGCCATCAAGACAATGGGTGGCATAAGTAAAGACTTAAATAGGATCTTGGGCTGTGCACCCAAAGGAATACAGCACAAATCACCTGTAGTGATTGAGTTTGTACAGTGCATTGGCCCAGTCCCACCTCTCACCTGAATTATTGTGTACAATTCTGGTCACCATATTATAACAAAACTATCCAGACACTGGAGAGGGTGTAATTAAACAGATAGATACATTGAGGCACCTGAGTTTTGAGGATAGGCTCCAGAAGCTGGGAATTTTTACAACGGAAAACATTAGGTTCAGGGGTGATCTAGGGGAAGTATTCAAGATCCTAAAGGTCACTGACAAGATAAAAGTCCCTATGTTTAATATAGTCACAAATTCTACAAGAGGGCATAAAACTTTAAACTTGGAAGAGGGAGGGGGAAAAGACAGTTTAGATTCAACTACTTTAAGCAGAGGGTGGTAAATGTATGGAACAGACTGCCAAGAAAGACAATGGGGCCTGACTGTCAGAAAATTCAAGAGAAAGTTGCATAAGTCTGTGGAGAAAAAATGGATAGAGGGGTATTGTGGGATATATGACACAGATGGAGCATAATGGTCTTTTCCAGCCCTGTATATTTTTATATTCCTATATAAGTAGCAAATGTAGTACTAGCATATATATTTTTCTACAATATGTTATTGTAGACAAAATACTAATACCACAAAATTTGCTAAGAATAAAATGCCTAAAACAGTAATAATAAGAAAGGAGAAAAACTGATACAACTTAACGCAATGTATTAATGGTAGTTTTCAGGGTTGACCCTCATGGTTTAATTCATCATCTAAACTTCTTGCCTGTATAAATGTTGTAACTTACTCCTACATTGCCCATTATCAGAAACTTGGTACAGCATACCTTCATTTTTTGTGAAAAGTTTCTACAGTAGTTTGATGGGCATAAAATTACAAATACAAAATTTCAGTTCCCACCAACAATATAAATACAAAAGCCACATTCTTAATTTCCACTTACAGGATATCATTAAGAAATCCTCAGATGCATCTTTTCCATCTACCTGGGCTTCAATAGTCATGGTTGGGCCAGAAACAGTCTCTTGATTTTGAACTACTAAATGATGGTTTTGAATTACAGTCTCTGACACAGCATCTACTTCCATAACTTCTTCTGAGACCATCCCAGGAGAGAGAACATCTGTAACTGAATCCTGGACCACGTGTTCAAAATGTTCCTCATCCTGCACTGAAACAAGGTCCGACACTAGTACTTGATCCGGAACACCAACAGTCTCAGTTATAAGATCTGAAGCCAGAACATGGTCAGGAACCGAACTGGTGTTCAAGTCTTCTTCAATGGTAACATTAGTCTCTAGTACTGAATCCGAGACAATCACTCCTTCTGTAACAACATCACTTTCAGCTATAATATCTGGACCCTGCACAACTTCGTGAATATTAGTTGTGAGACCATGTTCTAGTGTAACTTCTTCCCCAGTGACATCAGAGACCAGCACTGCATTAGGCACAGATACAACAATGTGATCTCCATCAATGTGGGCTGCACCAGCCATTCCAGTCACTGCAACACAAACAATAGATTAGGATTGTGCCAGTTAGTAACATTTTCTGTTAATTCAAATTATTTTACTGATCATCTTTGTTCTGGGGTCAAATTGCATGAGGCATGGTGCATGTATATTTTATATCCACACATACAATGTGATAATATTAAAATAGCCGAACAGAGACTGAACTATAGATTTGGCCATTATTATTAGCTTTGAAATGCACTGAATAAATGGCCATATATACTTGCTGAATGAAAATCTAAAAGAGCTGGTTAATTCAATAAAACATATAATTTTAACTCACTAAATATACAATTCACCTGGAATTATATAACCATATTGAATCTCTCACCTGGATAAGTGAAATATATAACTGATATATGTCTGAGTTGGCTACCATTAAATTAAACATGGATTCACATTCTTCCTGGTCCTGGCACGCAATATCCCATTTTTATTATTTCCCTTTGTACTAAATCTGCCCAGTTGTCAGGCTAGTACCTTCCCTGATGTCAGGGAAAGGTCAGGCTCAAGTTGGTAGAACAGTCCCAAATGTTGTTACTTTAGAACTCTCCTTTAAACCTCTACTTAAATCTACTGGTGATCAATTATTTGTGACCTTTTATTGATAAGTATTGAATTATACTATATAAAGCTAACAACTTGACATTTTGCACTATAAATTTCTAAATAAGTAAACTACTTACCAAAGTCCTGCATAATCATAGCGTGAGAGACTTTTGACTCATGTGAATGTAACTCAAGTCCTCCCCCTCCTTGATCCATGATGTACAGTTTTCATCAGTGTCTAAACAAAAGATGTAATAATTAGCTTTTTAACTAAATAAGCATTTTAAATGTTTTCATGAGCATACAAGTGAATTTTTCAATCTAACCACATCTTTTTAAATAAGGTAACAAATATGTCATATCATGGCTGTAATGCCCCACTGTTGGTCCATAAATTAAAGGAAAGTCATAGGTTCCAAATAATTTCTATTTAGCACACATACAATTCAGCTCCTACCACAAATTCATAGAATTATAGAATGATACAGCACAGAAGGAGGCCATTCGGCCTATTGTGCCTGTGCCTGCTCTTTGATAGAGCTATCCAATTAATCCCACTCCCCTTTCCCCATAGCTCTGTAAATGTTTTCTCTTCAAGTATTTATCCAATTCCCTTTTCAATGTTACTACTGAATCTGCTTCCACCGCCCTTCCAGGAAGTGCACTCCAGATCACAACAACTCAGTGTAAAAAAGTATTTCCTCATGTCACCTTTGGTTCTTTTGCCAATCACCTTAAATCTGTCCCCTCTGGTTACCAACCCTTTTGCCACCGGAAACAGCCTCTCCTTGTTATTCACACTATCAAAACTATTCATGATTTTGAACACCTCTATCAAATCTCCTCTTAACCTTCTCTGCTCCAGGGAGAACAACCCAGCTTCTCCAGTCTCTCCATTTGTCCCCCGACTCCACGTTCTGACATTAAAGAAAATTCATTTTTTTATAATATCTAGACTTTAAAAATATGCTTTAAGCTGAATAAATTTTCTGTTTAATGCAAGCAACATACGAAAACGTCGAGCAAGAAAAGACCAGCTGGTCCATCTCAAGAACATAAGAAATAGGAGTAGGAGTAGGCCATTTGACCCTTCAAGCCTGCTCCGCCATTCAATAAGATCACAGCTGATCTTCTACCTCAACTCCACCTTCCCGCACTATCCCCATATCCCTTGGTTCCCTTAGTATCCAAAAATCTATTGATCTCTATCTTGAATATACCCAATGACTGAGCATCCACAGCCTTCTGGGGTAGAGAATTCCAAAGATCTTGCCTTTCCCATACAGTTGTGATGCTTTATACATCATGAACAAAACACTACCCATAGGCACCACGTAATCTTCTGGGAGGAGAAAAAAGATAAAACTCATGGCCAATGTCGGGTGGGGGGGGGGCTGGAAATTCCATTTACTGATGTAAAAATTAGATTGAGACTACCTTTCAGTATCAGATGAATTTATCACATGGCTCCCCCTTTTCAATAACTTGCAATAATATAGCACCTTTAACATAGAAAAATGTCCCATGGCAATTCAGAGGCGTAATGAGATAAAATTGGACACCAAAACAAAGGAGGAAATATTAGATGGGCTGACCAGAAGCTTGGTCAAAGAGGTAGTTTTAAGGAGGATTTTACAGGTGAGGTGGAGGGTTTAGGGAGGAAATTATATAGAATGTGGTGCCTATACGTGAGAATTCATGGCCGCCAATGCTATGACAAAATGGGGGGGGGGGGGGGGGGGGGGTGCAGGGTGGAGATATAAGGCTGGAGGAAGTTACAGAAATAGGGAGGGCTAAGGCCATAAAGAGATTTACACACAGGGATGAGGATTTTAAATTTGAGGCCTGGGGGACCAGGAGTTAATATGGGTCAGCAAGGGCAGGTGCAGGATATGAGACAGGCATTGAATGAGCTGAAGTTTACAGAGGGAGGACAATGGGAGGCTGACCAGGAGAGCATTGGAAATGTCGCGCCTGGAGGTGACAAAGGCATGGATTAGGGTTTCAGCGATGGGCTACGGTAGGGACAGAGGCAGGCAATATTACGGAGGTGGAAGTCGTCAGTCTTTGTGATGCAGAGTACGTAGGGTCGGAGGGTGAACTCAGGGTTGAATAGGACAGTGAAGTTGTGAACAGTCTGGTTAAGCCTGAGACAATGGCTGGGGAAGGAGATAGAATAGGTGTCAAGGGTATAGAGTTTGTAGAGGAGGCTGAAAATGATGCAATTAATCTTCCCAATGTTTAACTGGAGGAAATTGCGATTCGTGAAAGACTGGATATCTGACAACACAGAGGCAGTGGACAGGTAGATAGAGATGGTGGAGAGGTAGAGCTGGGTATCATCAGCATACATGTGGGAGGTGATCCCGCATCCGTGGATGATGTCACCAAGGGGCAGCATGTAGCTTAGGATGAGGAGGGCCAACAACAGATCCTTGGAGGACTCCAAAGGTAACAGTGCAGGGATGGGATGGAAAGAGAAGCCATTGTTGGAGTAGCTCTGGTTACGATCAGATAAATAAGAGTGGAATCAAGCAACGGCAATCCCACCAACTGGACAACAGAAAAAAGGCATTGGAATGAGGATGGTGTACTCGACTGTCTCAAAGACTGCAGAAAAATCAAGGAGGGATAATGCACCACGGCCACAGTCACAGAGGATGTCACTTATGCTGTGGCAGAGTTGGAATTCTAGTTGGAGAGATTCAAACATTGAGTTGCAGGAAAGATGGGCACGGATTTGGGAGGCGGCAACATGTTCAAGGACTTTGGAAAGGAAAGAGAAGTTGGAGATAGGGCAAGGACAGAGGGTCATGAGTGGGTTTTATTAAGGGGGGTGGTGATGATGGTGGTTTCTGAAGTAAAAGGGAGAGAACCTGAGGCGAGGAAACCATTTACAAAGTCAGGTGTCATGGTGAGCCTAGAAGGGAAGTTGGGTGCTCAGCAGTTTAGTAGGAGCAGGAGGTCGTTATTATAGACAGAATAAGCTTAGAAAGGGCATGAGGGGTGATAATAACAGAAGATGGATAGGGACTCATGAAACTACCGTGTGCTTCCAGCATTTCCTCATTTAATTTCAGACCTCCTGCATTTTTTAAATTTTTTTTCCATCTTCTTGCTGTTTTCTTTGCGCTGTTCACCATCTTAGCTATTTAAATATTGCTTTGTTCTTCGAATGTCTTTTCATTACCTCATCAAGATTGTCTTTTATACCATCTAAGATGCTTCTGCTTTTTTAATTAAGCAGTCTGCTGGTCAATTTATTAACTACCTCTTCTTTTTCCTTCACTCTTGCACACTACAAAGGGGTCTAATAATCTTTCAATTTTCAGTTCTGAGGAAATGTCTTGCATTTGAAGCATACTGCTGCATATTTTCTGTTTTTATTTCAGATTTCACACTTTTTGTTTGCTTTTTGGGGATGTTCCCTTAGTGTTTTATCCGTGGAAAAATCCAGTAGTTTGAACTGCTCAAATTCACAGAGAGGAAAGAGCATCAGCTTTTACTACTCTATTAAATATTAGGGCTGAGATTTGGATCTCACCACATGGGGAATTCCAGATCCAAAATCACATCCTACTACTGCATGGGACAACATATTTGACTACAAATGCACTTTTAAAGTAGCAGTGTTTCACTTTCTCTATAATTAAGGAAAATTCCAGGCTACAAACTACAAATGCATTTCAAAGCTGATGGTGATCTGACTCAGAGCACTGCTCAAGTGTTCAAGATGGTTAAAGGGAAATGCAACCTAAACAAGCTCACAACCATAACAGTATATTATATGTGAGAAGTCGCACAACACCAGGTTATAGTCCAACAGTTTTATTTGAAATCACAAGCTTTCGGAGCGCTGCTCCTTCGTCAGGTGACTTCACCTGACGAAGGAGCAGCGCTCCGAAAGCTTGTGATTTCAAATAAAACTGTTGGACTATAACCTGGTGTTGTGCGACTTCTCACTTTTGTCCACCCCAGTCCAACACCGGCATCTCCGCAAGTATATTATATGGAAGAGAACTAGAAGGATCATCAACTTGGCACTTTTGATTGAAGATGCTTGCAAACACTTCAGCCCTGTCTGTTGCATTCATGTTCTGGGCTCCACCACGGTTGAGGATGGGAAATCCATAGAGCCTCCTCCTGTTGGTTACCTGGTTCTTCACAAACAATTTCAATTGGATGTGTAGTTGATTGTGGGTCCACTTGGCTCTGTCTATCGCCTGCTACTTTTGGCATTTAGCATGCAGATAGCCCTGTGCAGCATCTTCACTAGGTTCACACCTCATTCTAAGGTAATGGCTGGTGCTGTTCCTGGCACCCACTTCTACACTACGCATTGAACAAGGAATAGTCTCCTAGCTTAATGGTGATCATGGAGTGAGGGATCATGGGCCATGAGGTTACAGACGAAGGATCAATTTAGCAACTCAAAATGGGGCATCCATGAGCTGCTGTGGGCTGTTGATGGCCCACAGCAACTCATGGATGCCCCGTTTTGAGTTGCTAAATCGATCCTTAGTCTGACCCACTTAGCATGGGTGGCAGTGGCACACTATACGATGGAAGATGTTTTCAAGGTGAAGATGACACTTGGTCTTCACAAGGATTGTGTGGTGGTCACTTGCCAATACTATCATGGACAGATGTGTCCATGATAGGTAGGTTGGTGAGCATGAAGTCAAGAAGGTTACTTCCTCATGTTAGTTTTCTCATCATCTGACCCAGGCCCAAACTAGCAGCTATACTCCTCAGAAGGCCAGCTCACTTGGCCAAGCCACACATGGTGGTGCACATTGAAGTTCTCCACCCAGAGTACATTCTGTGCCCTTGCTTCCCTCAGAGCTTCCTCAAAGTGAAATTGTTTTTTCCATATATTTTGAAATATCAAAATGTGCAACTACAGTGGCTTATTCTGCTATCCTTTCTAGACCATGATCACTTTATGTTGCTCTTTCTAATTTGTTCCAACTGTTGAATCCTTTTCTCTGTCATTTCATAAGAACATAAGACATAAGAGGTAGGAGCAGGAGTAGGTAATTTGGCCCCTCGAGCCTGCTCTGCCATTCAATAAGATCATGGCCTCAACTCCACTTCCCTGCCTGCTCCCCATAACCCTTGACTCCCTTATCGTTCAAAAATCTGTCTATCTCCACCTTAAATATATTCAATGACCCAGCCTCCATAGCTCTCTGGGGAAGAGAATTCCAAAGATTCACGACCCTCAGAGAAGAAATTCCTCCTCATTTCTGATTTAAAAGGGTTTCCCCTTATTCTGAAATTATGCCCCCTAGTTCTAGATTCCCCCACGAGGGGAACCATCCTCCCTGCATCTACCCTGTCAAGCCCCTTCAGAATCTTATATGTTTCAATAAGATCCCCTCTCATTCTTCTAAACTCCAATGAGTATAGGCCCAACCTGCCTTCATAAGACAACCCCTTCATCTCCAGAATCAACCTCGTGAACCTTCTCTGAACTGCCTCCAATGCATGTATTTCCTTCCTTAAATGAGACCAAAACTGTACACAGTACTCCAGGTGTGGTCTCACCAATGCCCTGTACAGTTGTAACAGGACTTCCCTACTTTTATACTCCATTCCCTTTGCAATAAAGGCCAACATTCAATTTGCCTTCCTAATTACTTGCTGTACCTGCATGCTAACTTTTTGTGATTCATGTACAAGGACCCCCAGATCCCTCTGTACCTCAGCATTTTGCAATCCCTTGCTCAAAGGAAAGGAATGAAAATGAAAGGAAATGAAAGGAAAGACAAAAAGGAGGTGGGAGGAAGGTAAAGAAAAAAAAACTTGCATTTATATAGTGCCATTCATATCCCAAATCTTTCCCAGGTCATCACTAAATAAAACAGATTACCTGGTCATTTTCACATTGCTGTTTGTGGCACCTTGCGGTGTGAAAATTGGCTGCCATGCTTCCTACATTGGCTGTAAAGTGCTTTGTGACATCCTGCGGTCATGAAAGGTGCTATATAAACACAATTTCTTTCTTTTCTTCCTTTGCCCTTCTTTCAATAGAGCTAGGGATCCATTATATCCACCCGAACAGGCAGATGGCATCGGTCTAATGTCTCATCCAGAAGACAATGCAATACTCCCTTGGTACTACGCTGAAGAGTAAACCTAATTATGTTCTCAAGTCCCGGAGTGGGGCTTGAACCCAGACTTTGACCACTGAGCCAAGCTGACAGAGTTACGAGGTTTATATATGGAACAAACAAATACTGGGGTCAGGGAAATTGCTATTTGCAACAAAGGCATACACAGAGCAATTTCAAAAATTCAAAAGAGCAAATTTAATAGAAACTGTGCTAGACATATACAATATTTTTTTTAATGTTGAATTTTGGACATACAAGGTAAAAGGACACGGCCCGGAACTAGCGGTTGTAATAATGAAACTGTCAGCGTTCGTCATCGTTACAACCATGAATCTGACAGCAATCTGGAGTACGCACATGCGCAGTTTAAATGCGGAAATCCAGAAGTTGCTGTCAGTCATTCCCTGCTCTTCCACAGGTTGAACTCCCCACAGCCAGCAATCAATTGAAATCACTGAACTGATGAGAACTTAAGCTTTTACGCTGGAACATCGCTCTTAAAAACCCCCCCGAAAAAGTTAAGCCTTGTTGAATGAGGTGTAACTGGGTTTTTAATGGCGTACTGAGTCGTAATTACTGCTGAACAACCGTTCTGGTCCTGAAAAACTAATTTTATATTTATGGAATGTCAAATTTTTCCATTATGATAAAAATTTCATGTTTTTTATAGTAATTTCTTTTACGATATTTCAGTTTCTAACTTAATCCCATGTGTATGTCCCAATCTTTATTTCGCTCTCTGTAAAATGATTAAAAAATGTGTAGGAAAATCAGTGCATTTTACTTCCAGGTTTGCTGTCTGTGAGAATTCTTCAATGTGCTTGGCTGCTTAGCCAGCTTGATGACATCACTGTTGCTGGATGCTGGAGATCCCCTAGACTTGGTGCCAAATTCAAAGTAACGTCAGGAGAGGTGTAACATCGGGAGAGGTGTAACATCGGGAGAGGTGAAATCGATGCCACAGAGATCGCTAGATCTTCGTTGGCAGCTTACTTAGAGGTCAGCGGCAAGCGCCATCACTTCGCCGCTGACTGCCATATCCAGCCCATTGTTACAGAATAAAATATCTGTCCTCTTTACACCCAGGATCAAGGACTGTTGACCATACTGTACATGACAAATTACATACAATATATAGGTTCCTCTGCACTGCCTAAAACATCTCACCCCAACTCCAGAATAGCATTGAGTGCTGTACCACAGTGACATTTTTATTTCATACACTATGGCCCAGATATTCCGATCCCTACGGGTGGGTACGCGCTGTGTACCCACCCGTAGGGACATCGGAAATGCCAGTTTCAGGCATGCACTGAAAACCGGCATTTCCGATCTGTCAAGAATGGTCTTGACAGATCCTCCGGCTGCCCTGGAGAAGGGCCTCTGCGGGCGGATAGTTCTGCTTTTTGGAGACCCTCCGCCCGCAGAAAACCCTTACAATTCTTACGCCTGGTAAAAGCATTCATTCATATATTTGACAGGTCTTCCTGTCAAGTGTATGAAGGGAGATTCCCTTCTTTGATTGGCTCCCTATGGCCCACGTGATCTCAGGGATGCTGCGAACTACATGCGCCTCTGAGATACGTGGGCCCTGCGCACTTGGAGTTTGGAGAGGCCCAGGAGGGGATGCGTGCGCGTCCCGGGAGCCCTCAGGTAAGGGCGTAAATTTTTCCAGATCGCAGGCCTCCGCCCGCGGGAGGCCTGCGATTGGAAAATACGGGCCTATGTTTACATTTCCCGAGTGAGAATGAAAACTTAGCTGTTTTGTGAGGTGGACTCAATGTCCAGCCGAATCTACCATGAGAATCATCACCGGTACGCTTTTATCTACACTAACACCTTGGCTGCCCATGCTTGCAAACATCGCAACACCACACCTACGCCACGAATATGCAGTCGCCAGAGAATACAACTGCTACACCAGCAAAGACATGCCGATCCAGGCCGACTTGAACAACCCGTCTCAAATCTAGAAGGCCATTTTGGACCGTCGCCGAAGCGCTTCAGCGATCTCCCCTCAGCCTTGATGACTGATGGCGAAATGCTTGGAAGAACTGCGGCATAGCGAATGGATTCCTTATAGAGGACCCCACAGTACAGCCTGACGATAAAACCTTCCTCACAAACAGTGGACAACCATCAACCGGCTCAAAACCGGTCATGGTAGATGCTGCCACGTTCTCCACAGATGGAAGATTAAAGTATCCCCATCATGCGACTGTGGAGCTCCTAATCAGACCCTGGAGCACATCAGTGAACACTGCCCTCAGAGGAAATTCACAGGCAGCCTACAAGATATCCACACGGTTACACAGGAAGCTTTGGCCTGGATATCTGACTTAGATATTGACATTTGATTTGCTTTACTACTACCATAAGAAAGAAGAAGAATTGAAACCACATTAAATTAATTTCACTGAGAACACTTGATAGCTGCCAAAGGGATATTTGTCCCATCTGGCAATGTTGGATTCAAAATCAAGTCCCAAAAGTGAAGAGGAAGCATTCTAACTTAATTCCAACCCCCAAATCTTTTGACAATTATATATTTCTAGGTATAAATGTAAAAGTCAAAAAGAGCATAGTTTTTTTCCGAGTTTGAGTGATAACTGTCCATTTACACTATAAAAGGAATAGGAATGGCCATTATAGAAAGAAAGCCTGTGTGAGCAAGATTGTCAAACAGAAATTTTAGAAATCATTCATTAGTCCAAAAGTAGAAATTGAAGTGCTATAGTAAATTGCAGTAGGGGGTATAGAACATCTACATTATAACTACAATCCCATTTATTGCAATTTGGCCAAGTATCTATTAAGCTTTACTTTAAATTTTAATCTGGGAGAAATCCGTGTTAGTTGTGGCTAAAGGCACAGCTTTAAATAGCTGGTTCAGATTTCCTTTTTATTGGTGCCAAGATGTTTATGAAAACATGCTTGTTTAGTATAGGATTTTCCATAGCACAAGAATGAAAAAAATAACTGCAGCTGTGTAAGATTTTCAGCATATTCCATTATGTCTAGCTAAGGAATGCCGGGTAGATGCCAGTGTTGTAGCTGTGCTGGAACAGCTGAGTTGTCGTGGGACTGCAGACACCAAGATTTCTACCCTAAAGGAAATTAGTGAACCAGTTGGGTTTTTACAAGAATCTGATCGCTTCATGGTCACTTTTGTTTAACTGGTATCTGCTTTTTATTTCCAGATTTAAAAAAAAAATTGAATTCAAAGTCTGAACTGTCATGGTGGGATTTGAACTCGTTCTCTGGATTACTAGTCCAGTAACATAACCATTGCACTACCTTACCCCTTTCTCAACCAGAAGAGAGCTATGTTTTAAAATAATTAGTTTCTATAGGAACTATTTTGAACATGAAGGACATTTGGCACCTTTACTTCACCTTATTGCAAAGCATTTTGAAAATTCACAGGGTCATTTAAAGTCCAAAATAATCTACCAGCAAGATATTGAACCAGTATGAATTTGTAAACCAATGACTAGACATAGAGGAAAAAGAAATCAATAATTGTTTGTTACATGAAAATAAAAGCAGTAGGAACCATTTCATTGCTATGCAGCAGTGCAAGTACAATATTCTGGTCAAGTAGCAAAAATGGTAGCCATATCAGTAATACTGCAATAATGGGTTGTTATACAGAACTGAAATGTAAGAATGAGTTTTATTTTCATACATTTGTCAAAGCAAATTTTAGCAGGCATATATTTGAGCTTAAAATGCACATCAACTCCAAAATTCTACTGAAAACGCCAAGATCACACGGAAATGAGAAGCATTTAGAAAATTAGTGTATGGCTGTGTGCTTTCAATATACTCCACAAAGGAGTTACAAATCAGTAAAGACTGAATTATTCCACAAAACAAATCACTGCAAGGCATGTGTTATTCTAATATAGTTTATAATTCTCTTCGAGAATTTTTTTTTTGAACCCTTCTGCATTAGACAGTAGAAATGGCGCAAGACATGAAAGATAATAGTGATACAGGAGTTTAAGTTGTATGGCATTGCATGATTAGCACTAGGCTGCAATACCAAGTTATTTTTCCAAGAGAATCTAGGATGCTATGGATGCTCTATATATTTCCACAGTTTCCCAACTACACGTAATGTTGAAGCTGCTTTGACTTTAGAATGTGATTGGCGACAGCTGGCCAGCAAAAACTCTTTCTTTGATTTTCTTTAGTGAGGCATCTGGCCTCCACTCAGCAACATCCCACAGTAAGTTGACTGAGCCTAATCAGCATTCAGGACTATCTATAAATTGGAAGCAGTCCAAGCCACTGGTGTCCAATCTCCAATTGTGACCGTTTAATGTCAAGTTCAAACACACTTCTCCATCTGCCCAACATACATCTCAAACCTTCTTCCCATGCACCTCAATTTTAATTAAGGACAGACTTAAATAAACCAACCTGCAATATAAAACATCATTGTAGGGTATAGCTCCTCTCCTTTGTTAAGTAAATGCTTCATATGTCTTCTCTATATATTTAGCCACATAAAGCTTTTGCGATGAACATAATTACAAAGATTCACTAACTGATGCAGCTTACAAAATAGATTTGCCTATCTGTTTTCAGATCTCTAACAGGCCTGTGGTAACAATTTACTTGTTCTTCTATTGTCAAATCACAAGTGCGCCAATAAGGGAAACTCACGAGGAATGTCTACTGGAAACACAAGACCGTGGTGATCTCGGAACTGCAGCACCATAAATCTGCTTAAGCAGCAGAGATTTGTAAGGGAACTGCAATTCTCAATCAAGGCAATGTGCCTTCCATTCCTATCCCAAAAACTGGAGTGGAAGCCAATGTCCAATTGGACCTATTGGAGCAGCTTCTGGTGCATTTGAACTTCTCAATTTTTTTCCAAGTTTTTGAAATCAATAAGATTGCACTCTTAAAGGGGGATGTGAATGGGACATGAATCTCCGAAGGGGGGCTCAGAAAAAGAGTGTTTGGGAACCTCTGGACTATCCTTTAAGATTACAGCTGTTCCCTATGCTTTCTCTTGTTTGCTGTTATGCTTATGGATCTTGAATGACATTTCACAGTGCCAGTAATATCTGCCCCCCTTTTTTCCATACACAAGATAATGGCACTGACTTTTGAGGGCTTGGGATGGCTTTCCATGTTAAAAAGAGGCTTTATAAATGCAAGATGTTGTTTACATTATTTTGCAGTCTTATTCTTTTGTATTATTATTTTAGCTTTCAATGTCATCTATTTCATTTTATTGCATCTTTGCATTTGTTTCAAATTTGAATTTATTTCTATTCCCAGTGTCTTCCAGCCCTTTTTGGAGGTCCCTGCAGTCTACTTTCTTTAACCTAAGAGTGTATACTGGCTAATAATAATAATAATAATAATAATAATAATAATAAGGCAGAATTAACATTGCAGGAAAATTGGCCAATGAAATGACTGTCTAAAATAGACATTTTTGAGACTGGCACTGAGGCATGATGACCAGCTCTATATGACTTCAATATACCTTGGTAAATCCATGGATATTTTTACCAAATGGAGATCCCAACATTACAATTTTCCATAGCAGCTCAGTAGGTGATGCACTAATTAAATTTGATTAGTGCATGTACACTTTGAAAGCTGAAGGGTATCCTGTATCAGCGTCAAGTATTCACACCAGGATAAATGCAAAGTAAACGTTCCCTCTATTTTACCCCAATAATGTATCTTTATTTCAACCTCCGAAAGCACCTCAAGTGTGCCAGTATAAGTTTACCCTCATTTCTCACACACGCGATCTGAAACCGTTTAGCTATCTATAAAATTAAGAGACTTGCATGTAGCACGCATCCACAGTATCGCATCTCTCAAACAGGTCATGCTGATCAGCTGAAATATTCTACTGCAAAGCAATCAAAAACTATTCTCATTCATTGGTTAGTTAGGAAAATTTCAATCAGCAATTAAGAAGCACCAAAAACCCACCAATCTGGAACCAGCAACTAACACAAAACAAAAGTCAAATTGCTCAAATAATTTCTTCACACTGTTTTCAGCTAAAATAATATTTACCGTACAATACAAAAAATGCACATTTAAAGAATAAAATCATTAAACCCAAAAACTGGTAATTTAATGAAGTAGCTGAAAAAAGTTTTCCTTGCACAGGTCTGCTCTTCTGCCTAGGACCTTCAATAGTTGGAAATTTCACTTGGCCTTGGTTGCTGTGGATTTCCAGTTGTGTGACACAAAATGTATGTTCGTTAAAAGATGCATAATCAGAGTTGTAGTTTTCACCCTCATCTTGTGAAACTAATATGATGAATTCACCACAATAGATATCGCATGACAACCAGAATCCTTCAATTGCCTGGGGACTTAAAAGCTCTTGTTGATAAATTGTGAGAGAGGGCACACAAGAGAGCAAGATATCAAGGGAGTTGTATTTTCTACCGTGCTCCTGTGGAAATAGGCTACATGAAGTGTACCTGATGGCCTGTGTCACATGACAACCATGCAGAAAATGTACAAATAACTGTGAGGCACGAGTAATGGAAAAGAACCATAAGGATTTCTGCAGATTAAGCCATCGGAAAAAAAATTGTGTGAACAGACGTGTTGGGATATTTCTTCTGTTGCGGAGGGGCGGATCTTTGCTCCAGAGTCGGTGACGGGATGTTAATGAGACACTTTGATCCTGACCAATGAACTGACCGTGGACTTTGTCGCTGGAGTCAGTCAGGCTCAAACCAGAGTGAACAACTACCTGTTCAAGATGATGATCACGGGTGACCATGGGGAAAAACCTCCCTGAGCAGTACTAGGCCAACAACAGCTTCATCAAGAACTACAAATTGTAGACAGGAAGAGACAAAAACAACTTTAATAGTTAATAACTAAGAAAAGAGAGGAAAATCTTGGGGAGGGAGAAGAGGGGACCAGAGGCCTTGGGTCCAATGCACTGGTGGGTGGTACAGCAACCTAAAAAAAATGAATAACTGAGAAGAGGAGGTTTTAAAGTGGGAAGAACAAAATTATTTGCACCTTAAGCAGGTTTTGTAAAGTGGTAGGTAAACAATATTACAAATGTTTCTGTGAGGCCTGAACCTTTCAGTACCGGTAAAATGTTTAATATTTTTACCTGGCATCAGTTATGTAAATCTACTGTGTTAGAGATCAAGCACAACACTTTGGCATTTAAGCTACAGCAGGACCTCAGTATACATCAAAAACCATACTCCAAATACTGGACTGCTACCCACGTGCAGCATCACAGGACATCTACAAGTTTGTATTGAAATACAGGCAATTCTGTACTGTGAATTCTTTACATAGCTGAAATATGGTTGAAACATCCCATCAATCACAGCTGGCTGCACACCCATATCAAAGAAGTATTGACAGTGTGCTAAATCCACCACACCACGTGAGTGTCATTCGCTCAGAAGAGTTCATTAAAAAATAATTACCAGAGCCAATATTCTAGGTTCTCAAACCTAGCACAGCGTTATCCAGCTAGATCAGTTATCAGCTCCACAATCCAGCAGAAAAACTTGCATTTATATAGCACCTCATCACATTTCTTGAGATGTCTTAAAGTGCTTCACATAGAATTACTTTGAGGTGAAGTGACTATTGTTAGATAGGCAAAGATGGAAGCCATTTTATGCACAGCAAGACTCCACAAGCAGCAAAAAGAACAACCAGTCAATCTGTTTTTGGTGATGTTAGTTGAGGGAGGAATGATAGCCAGGACACTGGGAGAACTCCCTTTCTTTGAATCATACCATGGAACCTATAATGTGTACCCGAATAGGCAAAAGGCAAATGAACAACCCTTTCGATGCTAGCTATCAACTGGAGGGGTGCCAAGAGAAACAGAAAATTTAGTACAAAGGGCGTCTAGCTCATACAGAACTTCAAGTCTTGATTGCTATCAGAGACTGTAATACATGCTGATCAACAGTGGGCGTTATTAAAGCTTGAGGCCTAAAATTATCAATCTCCAAGAAGCTACTGCAAGTCTAAAACAAAACTGAATTTCTTGTACATCAGAAGTAGATTCATAGGAACTTACAGCACAGAAGGAGGCCATTCAGCCAGTCGTGCCTGTGTTGGCTCTTTGAAAGAGCAGTCGTGCTTAGTCCCACATCCCCGCTTTTTGTCCGTAACCCGGTAAGTTGCTCATCCTCGAGTACCTGTCCAACTCCCTTTTAAAATTATTTATGGAATCAGCTTCCACCACCTTTTCAGGTAGAGCGTTCCAGATCCCGACAACTCGGAGTGAAAACATTTCTCCTCATCACCCTTCTAGATCTTTTTCCAATGATTTTGAATCTATGACCTCTAGTTATTGACCCACTCACCAGCCAGAATATCTTTTCCCTATTTACTCTATCAAACCTCTCATCATCTTGAACACCTCTATTACGTCACCTCTTAACCTTCTCTGTTCAAAGGAAAACAGTCCTAACATTTCCAACCTCTCCTCATAACTGATGTCCCTCATTCCCAGTAACATCCTGGTAAACCTCCCCTGTACCCTTTCTAATGCCTAATAACAGACAAAACTTTTGTCTGTTAACTGAGGTTAAGGGAGAAAGAGTACTTTGCCTCATAAGCATCTCCTAAATTAATTGGAATCTCAAAATACATTGCCAACTTAAATTTATCTGACTGTTCTGCTTCCAATGAAATTTTCGATTGCTGTTGGCATGGTTTGAATCATTCTTGTATTGCTCCATCATCTGTTCAACTCCTGATAAATGGAACATTTTATGTGAAAATAAAGAGCATCATCATTTTAGCAATAAAATGCAAGGTACAAACTAAATGCATTTTAAAACTTTTGATAAATGTTTCCCTTAAGTATTTTTAGTCATAGAGCACCACTCAGTAATGCTGCTTCATCAATGACCTTCCCTCCATCATAAGGTCAGAACTGGGGATGTTCGCTGATGATTGCACAGGGTTCCGTTCCATTCGCAACTCCTCAACTAATGAAGCAGTCCGTGCCTGCATGCAGCAAGTCCCGGACAACATTCAGGCTTGAGCTGATAAGTGACAAGTAACATGTGCGCCAAACAAGTATTAGGCAATGACCATTTCCAACAAGAGAAAGTTTAACCACCTCCCCATGACATTCAATGGCATTACCATCACGTAATCCCCCCACCATCAGCATCCTGGGGGTCACCATTGACCAGAAACCGAACTGGACCAGTCGCATAAATACTGTGGCTACAAGAGCAGGTCAGATGCTGGGTATTCTGTGGCAAATGACTCACCTCCCAACTCCCCAAAGCCCACCATCTACAAGACACAAGTCAGGAGTGTGATGGAATGCTCTCCACTTGCCTGGATGAGTGCAGCTCCAACAACACAAGAAGCTCGACACCATCCAGGACAAAGCAGCCCGCTTGATCGGCACCCCATCCACCACCCTAAACATTCACTCCCTCCACCACCAACGCACTGTGTACCATCTACAAGATGCACTGCAGTAACTTGCCAAAGCTTCTTGGACAGCAGCTCCTAAACTAGCGACCTCTACCACCTAAAGGGACAAGGGCAGCAGACGCATAGGAACACCACCACCGCCAAGTCACACACCACCCCGACTTGGAAATATAATCGCTGTTCCTTCGTCGTCGCTGGGTCAAAATCCTGGAACTCCCTAACAGCACTGTGGGAGTACCTTCACCACTTGGACTGCAGCGGTTCAAGGCGGCGGCTCACCACCTCCTTCTCAAGGGCAATTAGGAATGGGCAATAAGTGCTGGCTTTGCCAGCGATGCCCACATCCCATGAATGAATTTTTAAAAATGCATGAATGCAACATTATACCAATGAAAACAGGAGGATATGCTATATCTATATATGCCATTAAAATCTTGTATAGGCCACACACTTCTAGTCATGATTTTGTGGTCACACTTTTCTGTCAACATTTACCATTCAATTTTGCTATGTTAGCTGTCACTATGTAGCTGCAAGCATCTGCAACTGTGGAGCTGCAGAGCAAATTTCTGAAATCTCTCGGCCAACTCTATCGCATATATATAAAAAATATATATCTATATCTATATATAACACAACTTGCATTTATATAATTCCTTTAACATAGAAAAATGTCCCAAGGCATGTCACAGAAGCGTAATCAGAAATAAATGGATGCCACTCCAGAGAGATGGGTTTTAAGGAGGATGATAGAGGAGGAGAGGTGGATGGAATTCCAGAGTGTGGTGCCTAGGCAGCTGAAGTTACAGCCGCCCATATGTATAACACACACACACACACATATCAACTGACTGTGGCCCATGGTCAATCTACTGGTGATAGCATAATTATTTCCAGAGGATATGCTGATCTGATAGCTAACAAACTATGAAATTATGAGTGGACTATGTTAACTTTAAAAAGGAGATAATTATAATAGAAAATCTGTAACGAAAACTAAAGTTTAAAATATGGGAAAACAAGGAACCTTGAGTATTTCTGTAGGCCAAGAACATAAGACACTTTGCATCGAGTCCCATGCAAGTGTTATAAATTATTGCAAATAGTATTTTTCACAAAATGTATTTGAAAACCAATTATTTTGTCTGCATGAGATCTGGATTGGGATTCTTTGTGGGAAAATAACAGTACTCCATAGATACTTGTTACTTGAGGAGTAGATGGATAAGTCTTCAGCATAATACCTTTTCTGTACAGTTAAACTTCAGAATTACATACCTATGAATAATTTTGATTCAAATATAGAATTACTGCTCAAACCACTGATCATTCACTCCTATTGTATACAATTCCTGAACCAAGGATCACATGGCAAAAGAAAATCCTAATCCACGGTTCATTACTAATTAAGATGCAATTCTAAGAAGAAGGTGTTGGCATTAGATGTAAGGAATTTAGCAGTATTTTCCAAAATTAGTTCTCATTTCCATCAAGGAGTTTTCTACTGCAACTGCTATAATAATGGAACCACTTCAATTGTGCTTTTTATTCATTGTTGTGTTAGGTATATGGCCTTCCTGTTATTAGCATAAAGTTAGAAAGCCATTTTATACTCAAACCTACTTTTGGCTTCACATTAGCAAATGGAAGAAACATATCCATTAATATCTTGCTTAGCATTTACTAGTTAAATTGAATACTTAAAATTGAGATATAATCGAAGACATCTGTGGCTAGCACTCTCGCCTCTGAGTCAGAAGGTTCTGGGTTCAAGACCCACTCCAAAGACTTGAGCACAAAATCTAGGCTGACAGTCCAGGATGTCAGGAGGTGCCGTCTTTCAGATGAGACGTTAAACTAAGGCCCTGTCTGCCCTCTCGGGTGGATGTAAAAGATCCCATGGCACTATTTTGAAGAAGAGTAGGGGAGTTCTCCCCAGTGTCCTGGCAGATATTTATCCCTCAACCAACATCAAACAGATTATCTGGTCATTATCATATTGCTGTGCGTGGGAGCTTGCTGTGCACAAATTGGCTGCCACGTTACTTACATTACAACAGTGACTACACTTCAAAAGTACTAAATTGGCTGTAAAGCTCTTTGGGACATCCTGAGGTTGTGAAAGGCACTACATAAATCCAAGTTCTTTCTTTTCTTTCAATATAACTTACTTTTTTTTAAGTCACAGAAAATGCATTATCTATTACATCTAAACATTTCAACATATTACATCCAGCTCTAGTGTACTGTAGTGGTTTAAGACTGCTCTTCCAAGATTCACTTGTCTGAAAATTTAGATACTATAAGAAACCCAATAGTTTTTAATTTGTTGATCTAAATGCTTAAGTTTACAATGCTATTACGTGCACCAAGAATAAATGCTTAATTTGAAAAGCTCAAAACCTGCACTCCTCTGCAATTTTCACTTTGAAAATCAGCACTTAAAGTCAAGAAAAAAAGATAAATTTGATTTGTAAAAGGTAATACAGGTGAAGCAATGTCAGCATAGTGCTTTGTCATCAACAAATCTCCAACCAGCCTTTCAGATCCAGTGTAAGTGTGTTTTTTTTAAAAAGGCTGGCACCATAATTTATTGAAAATTCAAAATGCAAGTTTAGAATTCTGTTTTTTTTTTAAATCCCATAATTTTATTGCGTAATTGATTTGATTCATATTGCAGATGATTGGATACTGTAATTGAACATGATTATTCTGTATACATTGACATTGTGCATAATAACCAGCTTTAAGAAATTAAAATTTCTACACAAGCAAAATAAAACAAGCAAACTATACAAGAGGTAAACAGACTTCACATTTGATAGAGGCAATACTAATGAGAGCACTGAATGGTTGAAATGAAGATCAGCAATTTTTCCTACTACTGAACTTTATCTGTAACACCTGCCTCAATGACAGTTTCTTCCTACATAGTACTGCATTACCATTATCCAACTCAATGTACTGAACAATCTGGCACTTATGCAATTTAGGACAATTAGATTTCAGTCAAGAAAGTAAATCTTCCACAACAGATTTTCAGGTTAGAAAGGTCAAGAAGAATACAAAATAAAAAATCAATCATAGTTGGAGTATGTGGAAGGCCTCAAAAAAGTTATGTGTGTGTGTCTTTAACAGCAAGTAGCTTTGGTCTTTGGAATGATCAACAATTCCATGGCAGATGCTGCATTGTAATCCAATTATAAGCAACCCTACCTCCTACTTGTAGGTACAATTTCTTGGGTTGGTCATATCTGCACTTGATATAAAACCCCCTTTAAAATGCTATAATCTAGATATCCAGTAGTTTCATCTCCAGAGCATTGTGCAGATGTGAATTAGTAGTTATCTGGACGAGTAATAAATAACCGGGTCAAAGCATAATGACTGTTCTGTCAGGCATTTTCTAGTGTTGTTGGCTCATTTGCATATTTAAACTCTTGCCTGTGAAAGGCGACCACAAAGAGGACAGAGGAAGAGGATGGGCTCCACTGATCTCACAAAAAGACATGCTCATTGAACATGATCCCCAGGAGGCATTCATTATAGCATTTCTACAATTGCTCCTAACCAGGCATATATTTTTTTGAAGTATAACCCACTAAGACTTGCTGTATTCTCATCAAACTAAACACAAACTCCATAGGGACTGCATTAAAACAAAAACAGCTCTGATCACATAAATCCAACAACCATTGGCTCCTGATGGGCATGTCCATGAGAATGTTTTTCATGTTGCTGGCAGAATGTAATGAATTCTACAAAATGTCATTCAGAATAAATAGGGTCTTATTAAAAATCTGCATTATATGAAGGGGTAACCACTTCTTGAAAGCATTTTCCCACAGGTACCTACTCTTCGGAGAAATAACACAAACATATTACAAGTTACAGGAAGCCACACGAGATCACGTTAGAAGTGGGCAAAACGTCAGTTTTGTCACCCTGACACAAGGTGGGTGGAGATAAAAGGGGTCGGGACAAATTTAAGATGAAACAGCTTGTGGCATTAACCAATAATATGTTCGGCAATTTCACATTGTGGTAAATATTCTACTGCAATTTCACATCACATTTTAATCTAAAGACACGCATGTAAATCATTATAAATAAAGACTCAGCATTTATTGAGTGGTCAGTTCTTCCAGATAAACCAGGATACAGTAAAATCGCACGAATTACAATGGGCGGCTGTTATTACTGATATTTCGCTCAGTGAAGACAACTGCCAATCCAACATTATAACCGACAACTGAGTGGTAATGTGTGCGTGTGTTAACGTTTGTTGCAAAATCTCAAATGCTGCAAATCCCCTGGATGAATGTACACACACGCACCATTTTTCATCTGCAACAATGCCGTAGTCCTGCTGGAAGACCAGGACGACGCTTCCGTTGCAGTGAAGTTGAGACACGGACAAGGAAGGTCGATCATGGCCGCTTCCTCCCCTCCCCTCCCGGAGTCAGACACCAATCGCTCGCCCAGCCGCCGACATCTTGTTTCTCCGCCATATTACGCTCCCTGTCCCCAGCGTTTCTCCTCGCCATTACGAGGCATCATATCTCAACACAAGCCGCCGTTTCCCGGGCTCGGCCTGAGCCCCAACTCGGGACACCCCCTCGTTTCCCCCCCCTCCCCGGTATTTTCCATTATTTATTTATTTTAATTTCATTAAACCCGGCCGCGCACAACAATCAAACTCACTCCAGCCTCTCCCTCAGGCCGCCACCGCCTTCTCCACAACCGAGAGTCCGGGCCCGAGCGACGAGGATTCTTCCCCTCGCCCTCTGTTTCTTCCCCTCGGTCCGTTGAGATTTCAGGCCTTGTGTTGGGGTTGGGCCCAAGGCCGCGGCCTAACTGCGGCCTTAACCCGGCCTAACTCAGCCCTCCCTTCAATCCCCTCAGCGCGCCGGGCCCTCGGCTTCCGCCCCCCTCCTCCGCCGCCGCCCTGTAAGCGATGGGTGGGCGGGAGGCCCGCTCACTGTAAGCCGGTGACTTGCCTGTTGTGTGCAGCCTGTCCTCTTTCGCTCCGATCGGCCGGCCGCCTCCCCGCCGTGTGCTGCCAGGGCCGAGCGCTCCCCGGATCCAGGCCCCGCCAATTAGGCTTCGATCTGGCGGCGGCTGCGGGCTGAGCGCGCGCGCCCGCCCGCACCGGCTTTTCGGGGTTACGTCAGAGCAAGACAGCTGAGGAGCTGCAGCCCGAGCCGCAGGGTAGAGCGCAGGCAGGGCAATGCACTGCCAAAAAACACCGGCATCGGGCAAAATCTGCAGCAACTGCAACAAAATAACGCAATATATAAAAAGCAAAAGGTGCGTTCCCGACTCCAACTGAAGAAAGAGCCACACAATGTGTTTATTTCAATACATACGCGATATTCCGGGGGTCAAAAATACTACAGGCCCGCCAAAACTACCTCTCAAGGACAATATATTTTTTTAAACTTATTTCTGTTATTTTTTTTTAATACGGCTTCTTTTGATTTGTGTCGCATTAAAACAAATTAAAAAAACAGCTCCATAAAGTTTAAATGGGCACATCGGGGAACAAGAGAAATTGGAAGGTGAAGAAGATGGGATTTGTAAGCCTCGTCACTCCTTAACATTTCTGCAATATTGACATGGCAACCTAGTAATAGTCTGGGCAAGAATCAACTTCTTTTCATCAAAACATAAACTGCTACACCACTACCTGAGACAAAGATTGTATGTTGGAAGTAAGACAAGAAACAACCAGTACTGTAAATTCAGGCGAGCACCCACAAAATACCACTACAGCCCTTATTTTATTATCAGAACACTGGCCCTCACTAAAACTACAGATCTGACACTCTGCTGGAGGTGTGGATAAAAGAAACTACAGTACTAAAAAAAACCCTGTCTGCTCATCTTAAAACTTGTTTGCTTTAAGTTTATATGCAACCATAAAGGAGAGGAAGTAACTGACAAAAATAAGTATTTTTGTTTAAGATTTTGCTTGGTATGAACTGTTTTAATTCTGTCATTGTTTATATAAGGATTAAAAAAAGTTTTATTCACAGACGAATGCGCCATTTCATTTTTGGTACATTTGTTGCAACATTTTGTCCATTTGTCAGAAGACAGGTGCCCAAGAGAGGGGTGCGGATGTGGCCAAGCCCCTCAATTCAAATACAAACATTCTGTGTTTTATTCAAATATATTTTCCATAGGTAGCTTTTTTAGAATGTAACCACAGTTAGAGTCATAGAGTCATAACGGCACAGAAGGAGGCCATTCAGCCCATTGAGTCCGTGCCGGAAGTCTGGACCTAGTGTGAAGATTATTATTAGCTTGGAAATTTTGGAATAATTGAGTCTGTTTGGAGTCTTTGAAATAATTCTCTCCGGAATCCTCAAAAAGAGCTATTGAAGCCAGACAGCTTCTTAGTTGGCGAGAAAAGAATAACCTAGTTTAGCACAACAGTTGCAAACTATTATGTATTTTCTACTAAAACAAGGGAGGTAGCTAATTACTGTTACATATATGCTGTGGTACTACTAATTGTTTCTAGTACTGTTTAATAAATTTGTTTGGCAGTTACAGCCTATGACAAGGTATAGTATATTAATATTCTGCTGCCTTACGAAGATAAGAAGGATCTCATGAAAGCACAGGATAGAACTAGTACTGAAATAATGTAAAAAGGGTTCTCTATTCATTATATAGGCATGCTGCAAATTTTATTTAGATATTGGGACAAATGAAATCACGCCTGGAACATAGATAGCTAGGGCTCACTTATGAGAGTAGTCTGAAACACAGAAGCCAAAAATATTTAGAATAAAAAAAGGTAAAAGAAGCCTAAAAATTTAATAGTAAGGCCCAATTCATTGGTTCCTATCTCATCTTTCACCGATCTGATTGGTTGATACTGACAATCTCCAATCCCAGTTAAAACAAAATTTTTCTTGTGAAACTCAACAAACAGACACAAAAGTTGAAATGCTCAAAATAGCAATGGTTAGCACGTATTCTCTGGCGTTTAGAAGAATGAGAGGTGATCTCATTGAAACATATAGGCCCTGAATTTGCGAAACATTTCCGAATTTACCTCCAGGCTCCAAAGCTACGGAGAGTTCGGGTCTTGGGCCTCTGTGTGTACGCCTGCGTAAAGGCCCACGGATCTCAGGGACGCTGGCGGTTCGGAACTGTCCCTTGGATCACGTGGGCTAGATCCTCCAATGAGAAAGGAATATTTTATTGCAGTCATTTCCAAACAGAATCCTCTAATGACAGGCAAAGGAATCCCCAAATAATTAAACAATTTAGACAACTCTAATAAATATAAATGTTCTGATTTTCAAATTTAATGAAAAGTCCCTTCATTACACAAAACACAATAGAAATTTAATGATTTGTAAAATAATTTTGAACATTTTAATCCGGGCCAATATTTGCATAAACTAATTTTAAGTGTTTATGCACCATTTTTAATTTTTAATTTAACAGGGAAAAATTGGGTGGTGCCCCTTTTGGGGTGCTAACATTGCCGGGGCCCCGAGCGCCCCGAAAAAGTTAGCGCCCCTCCGCTGGAAATTCAGTAGTAGCGCCCCAAGCAGGAAGTGGAGCGCTACTGGAAACTCTCCACCTCCTTCTTGGGGTGTTACAACTGAAGATCGCGACGCTACGTGCAAAAGCGCCATGCGCGTCGGCACGTAGCGGCGCGTCATTGCAGGCCTCCCTCCCCTGATTAAAGGGGAGGGGCCTAGCGCTGCATGCACCGGGGCCCTGCTAGACCACCGGGGAGCGGGGTGCCGTGAAAACAGCCCGGCATGCAAGAGGATGCACAGAGATTGATAGATTTTTGGTAACTAAGGGAATCACGGGATATGGGGATAGGGCAGGAAAGTGGAGTTGAGGTAGAAGACCAGCCATGACCTTATTGAATGGCGGAGCCGGCTTAAGGGGTCGAATGGCCTACTCCTGTTCCCATTTCTTATTTTCTTATATTCTTATGTATGGTTGTTAAAAGTAATTTGTATTATTTAAATCTCTTAGACCCTAAAATATATTGTCTGTTTTTGGAACAGAGGGTTGTCAGCAATGATTTTGGTAACACGGTAGATCCCTGCAATTGAATCACAATTTAACATAAGTATTAATCTATGACAACTGAAGTGATATTGTTTATTTACTGGAATGTTACATGGAATATTTACCCTGTATATGCTGCAAGAATGTTTTAAGATACTGGATATTCATGCAGCATTAGCTGATTACAGTTGTACCAGTACTGAAATAAATTTGTGCAAGTGTGGGGATGCTCAAGCCAGCTGTCTGTGGCCTATATAACATCTTAGCAATTCATTTTCTAGGGTCACAGATTAAAATTGGCCAGTAGAAGAAGGTACCAGATGGAAATCACCATCCATGGCACTGTACCTTAGCAAATTTGGCTACCTTCAGGATAGCAGGGCTATGAGGAGAAGTGAAGAGGGGGAAAATGTGAATAAAATCCAAGCAAACCAAAAGCCCATATCTTGACTATATTGCACTAAACACTATGCTCTACACACTGATAAATCAGAAACATCTTCAAGGTCACACATACAAGACTGGTAATCTCACAAACCAAACAGCAAGTAGTAATGAAATGTGATTCTGATTCCAAACTGGTGGGACAGCTTAGTTGTGGAAATAAATCTCCGTTGATTTTCAATTTATTACTGCAATTTTTCTGAAGAGAATTGAGTGGCAATATATAAGGTTATGTGGAGAGCTGTGGTATCAGCCAAAAGCCAAGCCAAGTAATAAAAAGCTTGTTCAGATGGCAGGTGCATAACACTATAGGTGAGACATGACAGAATACTGCAGGGGATCTAGTGGGTCTATTCTCATATAAACATGAACATTTTATCTTATTTTCTGTTGATGAATTTTCTGACTAAGAAGAAATGTTTCCAATCTACAGTGCCAAATCTGTTTTAATTTCCAAAATTGTAATACGTATATGTTTAGTTGTCTCTTTTAAAGGATTCACTCAACATGGTAGGAATTACCAATTAACTATATAACAGATAAGTGGAACTTGATAAAATAAATGTTTTGTTTCCAGCTGAGAGTGTAGTTCTTTTGCTGCTGCCATATTTTCCATGTTTTCGAGAAAAAAAATGTAAATCTATTTTGGTAATTTAAAACAGCTGAATATAAAATCCTCCCCTGAAAGAAAGACTTGACAGACTTGCATTTATCTAGTGCCTTGCATGACCACCGGACGTCTCAAAGCGCTTTACAGCCAATGAAAGTACTTTTTTGAAGTGGAGTCACTGTTGTAATGTGGGAAACACGGCAACCAATTTGAGCACAGCAAGCTCCCACAAACAGCAATGTGATAATGACCAGATAATCTGTTTTTGTTATGTTGGTTGAGGGATAAATATTGGCCAGGACACCGGGGATAACTTCCCTGCTCTTCTTCGAAATAGTGCCGTGGGATCTTTTACGTCCACCTGAGAGAGCAGACGGGGCCTCGGTTTAACGTCTCATGCAAAAGACGGCACCTCCGACCCTGGTATCAACGCATACAATAGATGACAAAATGTACAATGCTAAACATCATTTAAGTACACAACGCACAACCAACAGTAACACAGTAACTGCAGTACAAAGATATATGGGTTTATTAGTATTTAATAAGCCTGTAAGTGGCTAGGGCTGTGCTGTTTCTAAGTTGAGAAAACCCTTACCTTGGCCAGACCTCTGCTATCAGTTGAGAAGAACAGAAAAGCCCAGTAGTCTTACATCACCTTAGAGCCAAACATCTGAACTATGAAAAGATGACAAAGTCCTCCAGAATGTTAGAGAAAGTTAGAATCTGAGTTGGTCGATTAGAATTATGTCTGCTGTAAATCACTATACAATAGGTGTTGATAGCATTCATGAGGGAATCCATAGCTAAGACTACCCTCTCTTCTGCAATGGAGAAGGATATATGAAGGAGACCTGAAAATATTAATATTAAACAATTTGGGGGTTCACTTTTGGAAATGTTTTGATGTGGGTTCAGTTTTTATAACTGTGATGGCTCTTGGATCTGTCACACATTTCCCAATAATGTTGAAACACTGATGTATATTTATTAAATTTAATATTATTTAACACTATTTAAAGTGTGAGTAAAACTACTTAAAGTAAAACATTTTAATCTCATGTAACTACGTTCCATAGTATGTTATAGACAAAATTGGGAAATGTTATCAGGAATCTTCCATGGAACTGTGAGTAATCCAAGATGTACTCTTTTATCATTTAGCCAGGTCTGCAAACTTATAGCAGTGTAGTTTTTCACAGAAATCAGACATAATAATCTGTAATACTCACATTTGCATGGAAATGACACATCAAGCCCAATAATTCAGAACATCCAGTTCTTCAAGGACATGGGCATAATTGTTTCTCTTCCAAATGTTAAATGTGCATGCAGTGTCATTGTTCCTGTTCATAATAAAATACCATTACTGTGATGTGTAGCACTCATAATAATCTTCTCATTCTGCACAGATATTCATTCTGGATTTCAAACATAAACTACTACTACTGGAGGAGAGATGGATATCTGGTCATGTGTGACGGTGTCACCACACCACAAGCTCACAAGATAGGTTCGGATGGGGAAGGCCCATCTTAGCTCATCAATCCCAGAAAGGACCTGCAATCTCTCCATTACACAATCTAGCTGTTTCTTAAATGAATATGGGGGAAATTTTGAGGCCTCCCACCCGGTAGAAAAAGAATGTTAGCACCCTGAAAATGGTGCAGAATGATTTACTGCCCTGTTGCTGCTGTCGCTGTGGCTGCCGCAATCTTCCTTCGGGCCTACAGCTGGATGACTGGGGTACCCGCCTCAGTCAGGAGGTAGGTACTTTTAGTCTGCAAATTGAGCCAGTTTGCCATTTTATGACAGTACTGTGTGCCGTGCATGCTCTGCCCAGTATCAGCTGGCAGTCCAGCCGAAGAGGAACCCGGCAGGTACGTTTTACGATATTTTTGTGGCACTAGGATAAGCAGGAGTACTCCTCCATGCTCCAAAAACCAGCCTGGGCTGCTGCTATCCAGGTAACCACCGCCCCCCCCCTCCCCCCCACCAACCGTCCCGAGATTGAACTCCCCCCCACCCCAAGAATCTATTTTCTTCCGGCCCAGGGGCCGACCGAGCCACCCAATATTGCACTCGTTTTCTGCCAACAGATGTCAGCCAAATGCTAGGCCCTCAAAATGGATTGGGTCTCCTGCAAAGAATATTGGGCGGCCTGCGGGCGCACACCGCCAACTTTCTCATAAAATGTCCTGAATATGCCTTTTGGTAGTTTGTCCCAGAAAGGAAGCAAGAAAGAACTTCCATTTTTCTAGCACCTTTCACATCCTCAGAATGTCCCAAGATGTTTCACAGCCAGTAAAGTACTTTTAGAACTATAGTCGTGGTTGTAATGTAGCCTATTGTCCCCATTTAATTTGAAGTGTTGTTCTAGATTTACCTTTTCTACACTGTTTACTGTCTTATATACCTATAGGAAGTTCCTTCTTAGACATCTCCTTTCAAGACTATATATTTCACCAGTCTTTCCTTATAATTCAGCTCTTTGACACCAGTGATCAGTCTTGTGATTTTTCTATGAATTACATAGGAACAGGAGTAGGCCATTCAGCCCCTCGAGCCTGTTCCACCATGGCTGATTTGTATCTTAACTCCAAGGCTTCAATGGCACCATTGTTTTACATTGATCAGAAACAGACACAGTACTGTAATCTGCCCAGAGTCTCTGGACCCAGAAAAAGGTCACTGGAAACGCCAGTGTAAAGTGTTCCTGAATCTTGGTGGAGTTTGCAGCAGTTCTGCTAGACTCCTAGCCTAGCCTGAATGCCTGAGCAATTTTGGGGCTATTAGATCCTACCATTGCTTAACCACGAATATTCTGTTTAATGCATATTTATTGCATCAAATCATAGTCCAAAATAGAAGTGTTTTGTTTTTGGCAACAAACGAAAACTGTATTGCATGTGGAATGTACTGAGAATTTACAATTTTGGGTAGTTAAACAAAATAGGCTAAAAATGTAACCAGATGGTCTAAAGTAAATGCCTTGGCAGTAACAACCTGTGAGGTTAATAGATGGATGATGAGAATGTGATGACCCTCAGCAAAGAGAGAAGCAGTAGGCAAACACAGAGATGGATCAGAAAAGTATTGTATTACAGTTGGATCCTATTAAATGCATGATTAGGTTTATGACTCATTGATTTTGGCAATGTATTTCATGCTGTGTTGATTTCTTCAATCATTCATTAATCAGACAACATCAGAATTCTTTGTTTCAAAGTGTAACCATCCCTCCTGCCCATATTTTTTTTCAAAACTCCTAAGGTGATGCTTCTTCTTCAAACTCTTAATTCTGCATGTCCAAAGTACTCAGTTTTGGACATCTTCCTCTTAGGATTCATTGTAATCAGCGTGTCCCATGGATAGTGAATCCCCCAAAATAAAGCAGTGTGTAGTTTAAGAACATAAACCTTGTTTAACATTGTAAGAAGTTATCCACAAGTAACTTACTCCTCCACACCACTCCAACTAGATCCTGTTTCAAGGTCTGGCCTTGTCATTTAACATTGCTTCCCGCTGAATCAGAAATTTATCCATTTCCTATTCTAATGCTTCACTTGCTTCTGTGTTTATTGAATAAGGTCATAGTCTATTGCAAGACCTATCATATCTTTAAAAAGAAAGTTTCTGGAGGGGAATTACCGTATATTAGTGTTAGATCTGGCACAAGGAAGGGAATGAACTCACTGGGGTCGATATCAACGCAGAGGTGGGAGCTGAGCAGGGGTGGGGGGGTGGGCTGGGTGTGCAATAGCAAGTGAGCAATGTGGAAGATCCCGGGACCCGTGGGAAAGTCTGATTTCAACATGGATGCCTCATTATCATTTTACTTCCGGGCGTGATCTGCACCTGCTTGACGTGATTTTACCTTGACTATGTAAAGGGCCAATGCACAGATGGAATTTGGAGGAGTTAGGTGAATTATAGGAGATTACTATAATTTGAAATGGAATCAGGAAGAGCAAAGGCTATAAACCTGCTATAATGAGGCGTCCCTTGACGTACACGTCAACATGTCCTCAAATGCATACCAGTGCCTCTCATGATGCATCTTCCTGATAGTCACCCTCAACGAATGCACTACATCCACTGGATGCACACTTGCATTACAGACACTCATTAGTCTGTCGTGCCCCCTTGCAGGAGAAAAGAGCACAAAATGCAAGGGAGAGCTAGAGGACCAGAGGTGAGCCATCACAGATCACGGAGTTGACAACTGCAGAGCAGGAGGCCCTGGAGATAAGTAGGATGTCAGCGTCCCTAAGCATTGGAGATGGCGAGACTGGGACTGAACTGCTGCATAGTGACAGCATTAAATATCTCTGACCCACATCCATGCCCTTGTTACCTCTAGACTTGACTATTCCAATGCTCTCCTGGCTGGCCTCCCATCTTCCACTCCCCATAAACTTGAGCTCATCCAAAACTCTACTGCCCGTATACTAACTCACACCAAGTCCTGTTCACCCATCACCCCTGTACTCGCTGGCCTACATTGGCTCTCAGTCTGCCAATGCCTCAATTTTAAAATTCTCATCCTTGTTTTCAAATCCCTCCATGGGCTTGCCCCTCCCTAGCTCTCTAATCTTCTCCAGCCTTACAACCCTCCGAGATCTCTGCGCTCCTCCAAATCTGGCCTCTTGCACATCCGATTTTAATTGCTCCACCATTGCTGGCTGTGCCTTCAGATGCCTAGGCCCTTAACTCTGTACCTCTCTACCTCTCTCTCCTCCTTTAAGACGCTCCTTAAAACCTGCATCATCTGTCCTAATATCTCCTTATGTGTCTCTGCGTCAAATTTTGTTTGATATCGCTCCTGTGAAGTGCCTTGAGACGTTTTACGACTGTTAAAGACGCTATATAAATGCAAGTTGTTGTTGTTGTTTGGACACAAGCTGAATATTGATGCAATGAAATCCTTTGCGGTTGACGAATGCTCCTGGTTGATCTGGGGGTGCTTGGATTGTCACGTGTGTGCAATAAATGGCACCCTGTACCTGTAGGAAGCCAGCCAGAGATGCAAATTCGAGTGGCCGCTCATTCTGGTTATTGTCATCACAGGGGATGTTTCCATAACTCCCAGCCCTGGCAAACAATCCATCCGTTACCTGCCATATGCATTTATGTGCAGCCGACTGCGAGACACGCCATGTCTCTAGTAGCGCGCTGGAAGGAACCAGAGGCAAAAAAACTGAGGTCGGTGGTGACTTTCACAGCCACTGGTAATGCGTGTCCACCAGGTCCAGAAGGTAGCTGGTCTTCTTCTAGGAGGCTGCAGATGTCTGTGTCCACCTGACGTGACAATCTCAGCCTTCGAAAGCACTGCTCATCCGAGAGGTCAAGGACGCCGAGCTTCTATCTGTACACCCCGTTAGGTGGGTAGTGCCTCCTACGAACTCGACCCCTCTGTTGCTCCCCTCTCTGTTGTCCACCTGCAGCTTCCTCCTCAGCACACCCTTGCTGCTTTGGATGCTGATCTTCCTCATCTGAAGTCCAATCAAAAGCAGTCATGACGCCACCCATCCTTGTAAAGGAATAGCCATATTTCAGAAAAATACACCATCCTATGAACAGAATTCTGACATTATTAAAATATGACAAACTGGGTTTAAAAATCTAAAAGCCTCAACGACTCAAAGCTGTAAATACAGACTTCTGAGATAAGATGAGCTTGTTAGCACAAAGCTGTAAACACCATACAAGCTTTTGAAATGGGAAATGGTTATTGACAGTGAGACAATGGCCCTATTGAAGAAGCAAAGGCTTTCTTCCAAGGAGTCTGCAGTTTGGAACCAACACAATGCTATACCCAGTTTAAAGTGTTAAAAAATAACACTTCGACCAGAAACACAGAACATTAAAAAACCATGTGCCTTTGTAAAAGTAACATCAAATGATACAAGAAGCACAATTATATATACAACCAATTGAAGTAGCTAAGAAATGCATGGTACACCCTGGTTGAAGTGGTTTTGATTTACATATTGTAAATATGATACCTACAGAACACTTTGAAGATATAATATCAATAGATTTACCAAGCAATCACATGGTTTTTGTATTGAACTTGGAACAGATGGGAAATGCGAAGTCTGGGTTACAAGCAGCTGAGGTGGTTTAGAATTGAATGGAAGACTCTCGAAAGAATAGCATCAAATAAAAAACGACTGTCAAATTGTTTTTGATAAGTTATGAAACACGTATACAGCAGACAGGATTTTGAGAGTTAGCAGCTGAACTAACAGTAAGAATAGAAAGAAGTCAACAGAAAGACTGACTAGAGATAATTAGCTTACATCAGCAGAAAACTTCAAAGGAGATACCACTGCAAAAAGAGTATAAGATATGGGATTTTCAAATGGGAAAACAGAAGTCGCTGGAACGGGCAGGCGATTCTCAGCTTCAGAGGCAGGCTCTGTAAGTTTTTAACTCTTTGAGTCTCGGCGATCAAACGGAACTTTTATTTGATTTTGGTGGATATTCTGGATTAAGAATAAGTAGAAATATAAAAATGTAACGAAGTTAAGATTTGAGAATAAGGATCTCTGAGAATAAGAAATGTAAACTATTTGTATTTTGAACTGTTAAAGTTGCGATTGACTCACCAGCTGTTAATTAAATGTCGGTTCCTTAATAAATCTATATATTTTTAGAATTGTCTCACAGAGTATTTCTGTATCAACCTCGCGAACTCAAATCTCTGTACACTCTTTTGTGAGGAGTTGCAGAATTCTGGGGGGTTTTCCGGACCCTCATAATATCCGGAAGGTTACAGTCTAGTTAAACTTATTAAAAGTGCTATCTGGAGGACGGTAATATCTTCAAGTCGTTTCTTTCCTTTTGGGAGAGATAGTCTGGACCTTTAGACCCAATTAAGCGTCTTATAGGATTCGGCTATCTCTAACTTTAGTTGAAGGGGAACGTCTGGGGAATACGCCTGATCTGGGGTAGCCCGAGAAGGGCTAGGACTTGTAATTATCCCTTCATCCTGATGTTCTCCGTGTCAACACCTCCAAACTGCACGAATAAGTCTCTCACAACAAGTACTCTCACCAAACCATTTCCAGGAAGCAGCTGTGAGTACTGAGGCTTTATTCATATCGGGACTCCTGACCTTTAACCATCCCCATGAAGTGCCGCTCAATCTCACCTCCGTTTTACTGACAAGTTTCCCGATCCCCAGGAAATCCACGCAGGTGGCGTTAATTTCATATCACTGCCCAAATCTCATGAAAGGAGCCTCATTTAAATATTATAATTACAGACTCGCCTCTCCAGAGTGGGTTACTTGGATGCTCCGTCGTGTGGGGGTTAATATCGACCCGACTGTGTCTCCAGCAGTGAGAGTAATAAATGGGAAAGGTGAACATCTGAACAAAGAAGTGAAATTTCTCCCTATCAGGAAAAAACAGGTTAATATTTTGAGTAAAGACATTTTGTCAGAACACCTTTGATCTGACAAAAGAGTTTTTACTTAAAGTACTAACCTATTTGGTTTTGTGATACTGATGAGCCTGCTGTGTATTTTCAGCATTTCAGAAATACGACAGTGTTTAACCATTTAAATCACAACGCATTTTTAAATAGTACTGTTATTGATGATACTTCAAATTAATGGAGAACATTTGCATGAGGCAACAAATTATACTTTGATTAAGTTAATGTCATATAATCAGGGCCATTGGTTTATGGTAACTGATTAAGACAAATTCCAATGTTCATTGCATGGGTTTCTGGGATTTTTACTACTATTTCGAAGATTATATTCTGTGATTCCTTCCATTTATAATTAGGCCCATTGATGTATGGAGTCAAATTTTATTTTTATTAAGTGAGATTATGGGGTGTTTCCAGGTTTTTATTAATGTTAATCATACACCATGATTCCATTCATTTTTGTGTGAAAGCCACAAATCAGTGACCTTTCAAAAAATATAAATCAAACTAAATTTCAAATATATTGTAGAAAAAAATGATAGGGTAGTGGGTTAAGGCTGTAAAACAGCTGAGTGATCTCAGACATAATTGTAAAGAAAACTAAACCTCCAGATTGTGTTACACAGAGGTTATGAAGGTTTAGTAGTGATCACAATGCAATAATGTAATTCAGGATTTCAAATAGTGACATCAACTATAAGAGTGATGCTTGAAAATCTTATAATCACCATTGAAAGTCCTGAAATTAGATTGCAGCTTTGATATAATTCCTGCAAATCTGTTAACTTCCATAATGCATTCTGTAAATTTTATGGTGTGACCTAATGGAGTTTAGGATCTGTTTTTGTAATGGAAACAACGATCAAGTAACACAGTCTACCTTTGTCAATGTCACCTTCTTCACACCTTCAAATAAAGGACAAATCATTCAATGCAGTACCCATCCTAGAATATTACAACACACCAGACGATTTTGCCCTTATATGACCATGCCAATGATAATCAGCTGAATAAATAATTCAGCATGAAATACGTGCATCCTTTCCTGTACATAAGAGCACAAGAGCTTAAGAAATAGGAGCAGGAGTAGGCCATTCGGCCCTTTGAGACTGCTCCGCCATTCAATAAGATCATGGCTGATCTTCTACCTCAACTCCACCTTCCCGCACTATCCCACATCCCTTGATTCCCTTGGTATCCAAAAATCTATTGATCTCTGTCTTGAATATAATCAACAACTGAGCATCCACAGCCCTCTGAGGTATAGAATTTCAAAGATTCACAACCCTCTGAGTGAAGAAATTTCTCCTCATCTCAGTCCTAAATGGCCAACCCCTTATTCTGAGAATGTGACGCCTAGTTCTAGACTCTCCAGCCAGGGGAAACCTCCTCCCAGCATCTACCCTGTCAAGCCCCTTAAGAATTTTATATGTTTCAATGAGTTCACTGTTCATTCTTCTAAACTCTAGGGAATATCGGCCTAGTCTGTAGGGGGTGGTGTTTTTGTGTCAGCTTTACCTCTGACTTCTGAGCGGTTCGAATCGGTCCCACTCCCTTGGTTCTAGACCTTGGACTTATTTGGGGGTTGTGATACAAAAAGTGCAGCAGACAACTGAGTTTGATGAAAGAACTTCAATCCTTATTAAAAGATAAGACACAAATAATAACACTCTTATCACTTTAAAGGTGGGGAACACTTCGGTCCAAGCGAGGGAAATGACAGTAGCACATTCTCCCCGTGTCTGCGTGGGTTTCCTCCGGGTGCTCCGGTTTCCTCCCACAGTCCAAAAATGTGCGGGTTAGGTTGATTTGGCTATGATAAATTGACCCTTAGTGTTAGGGGGGGATTAAATATGTGGGGTTACAGGGATAGGATGGGATATGTTGGGGGAATTAAATACGTGGGGTTACGGGGATAGGGTGGGATATGTGTCGGTGCAGGCTCGATGGGGATTCTGTGTGAGAAAGCAGGGACAGGGTACTGGATTTGGATGATCAGCCATGATCGTATTGAATGGTGGAGCAGGCTCGACGGGCCGAATGGCCTACTCCTGCTCCTAGTTTCTATGTTTCTATGTTTCTAATACTTCACCCCTCCCAACCCCACTTTTCTAGCTAAGTTAGGTTTTGAAGAACCAGGGATAATGCTCACCAATCCTTTGACAGTTGGGCTAAATCGCGGTTTTGGGGTTCGCTGTTTATGGCGGTTAGTGTCTGCCGTACCCCGTACGCGGTAGAGGACTTCACCTGGATCTCTGGTCAGTCTTCGCGAGTCCGCTGATGCGGTAGGATGTCGTTATGGATTTATCTGGTGAGTACCCAATTTCTTTAGTTCAGCAGTAGGGCTTAGAGTCTTTAGGGAAAATCTTACCCAGGGGTAAGTCAGGAGTAGTTTGTAGTGTGGAAACTTTGCGAGTCTTCGGGTTTTCTTCCTTGGAGTTGGTCTTTGTTGGTCGCGGTGGCCTGCGATTACCCGGTCAGTTGGGGGTAATGCGCGGTTGTTGGTTTCGTGAGGCCTTTGGTGTCCGCGATGGCTTTAGGCCTTGGTTGGTGTGTCAGTCGACCTCGTGGAGCCGTCGGTGACTGGTTGCTGCTTGTTGCTCCGAGTGGCTGTGTTGGGGCCGTGGTTGGAGGTCCGTCGAGGTGGTGTCTTCGCGAGCTGGACTCAGGTGTGTCTGAGTGGTGAGCGATGCCGACTCGCTTCCAGCTCGGGCCTTCTTCTTCTTGGTCTCTCCTCTTCTCGCTGGCTCTCCTTCCTTCTTCTCTCCTGCTCCTTCTTCGTCTTCTTCTTTTGTGTTGTGTGCTTGGTGGGCCTTCAATTATACAGAATTGAAGTGGCCTTATCTACCCGCCAAATCTGTTCAGTTCATTGTTTAGTTTTGGCGGGCTCGTAAATCGGTAACGATTTACTAGCACGTTAACTGGGCTTTAACAGGCCTTCAATCTGATCCATTGAGTATGGCCTTATCTACCCGCCAAATCTGTTCAGTTCATTGTCTGAATTTGGCGGGCCTGCTACCAGTAACTGCTCTGTAAGTGTCAAATGGGTTTTTGGGATGGTTTGCATCCTGTCGATCTTCTTGGCTGATTGCTGGTGATGGGTTTTGTGTTTTGTGTTCCTAGGCTGTTATAGCCTAGTCCTGGGTGCTCTGTATTATGCATATTTCTTGATGGGCCTTGTAATCGGTTTGATGGGACCTATTGTTTTGGGTGGGGCTGTCTTCTCCTAGGGTCTATTGTCAAAATGTTAATGCGTGCTGGGGCTTTGCGTGAGATCATCCCGGTTCCCCAGACATTGCAATTATCTGCAATACCCAAACTGCTTTTACAGAGGTCCACCCCAACTTCCTTCACAGCCTTTTCTCCCTTTACAGGCCCAGACATGTTTTTAAAATGCCAAAACTTGGTTTTTGGTCTTAAATTCCTTATGTTAGGCCCAAATGCATTTTATCACTCTGAGGTAGTTCCAAAGTCCTTTTTCCTTAGGTTTTGGGGATCTGTAAATTTTGGAAACCTTACAAGGCTACTTAGTCTCTCCTCATAGGTCAATCCCCCCATCCCAGGAATCAGTCTAGTGAACCTTTGTTGCACTCCCTCTAAGGCAAGTATATCCTTCCTTAGGTAAGGAGACCAAAACTGTACACAGCACTCCAAATGTGGTCTCACCAAGGCCCTATATAATTGCAGTAAGACTTTGTTACTCTTATTCTCCAATCCCTTTGTAATAAAGGCTAACATACCATTTGCTTTCCTAATTGCTTGCTGTACCTGCATGTTAACTTTCTGTGATTCATATACAAGGACACCCAGGTCCCTCTGAATATCATCATTTCTTAGCCTCTCACCTTTTAAAAAATATTCTGCTTTTTTATTTTTCCTACCAAAGTGGATAACTTCACATTTCTCCACATTATATTCCATCCGCCACGTTCTTGCCCACTCACTTAACCTGTCTATATTCCTTTGCAGCCTCTTTGCGTCCTCACAGCTTACTTTCCCACCTAGCTTTGTATTGTCAGCAAACTTGGATACGTTAAACTTGGTCCCCTCAAGTCATTGATGTAGATAAATAGCTGAGGCTCAAACACTGATCCTTGCGGTACCCCACTAGTTACAGTCTGCCAACCCGAAAATGACCCATTTATTTCTACTCTCTGTTTTCTGTCCATTAACCAACCCTAAATCCATGCTAATATATTACCCCCAATCCCATGAGCCCTAATTTTGTGTTATAACCTCTAGTGTGGCACCTTATTGAATGCTTTTTGAAAATCCAAATATACTACATTCGCTGGTTCCCCCTTATCTACCCAGCTAGTTAGAACCTCAAAAAACTCTAATAGATTTGTCAAACACGATTCCCCTTTCATAAATCCGTGTCAATTCTGCCCAATTATGTTATGATTTTCTAAGTGCCCTGTTACCACGTCCCTAATAATAGATTCTAGCATTTGCCGTACTACTGATGTCAGGCTAACTGGCCTATAGTTCCCTGTTTTCTCTCTCCCTCCTTTCTTGAATAGCAGTGTTACGTTTGCTACCTTCCAATCCGCAGGAACCATTCTAAAATCTAGGGAATTCTGGAAGATCAAAACCAATGCATCTACTATCTCTCTAGTCACCTCTTTTAAAACCCTAGGATGTAGGCCATCAGGTCCAACGGATTTGTCAGCTTGTAGTCCCATTAATTTCTCCAGTACTATTTCTTTACTAATACTAATTTCTTTATGTTCCACATTCTCACTAAACCCTTGGTTCCCCACTATTTCCGGAATTTTTTTGTGTCTTCTACCATGAAGACAGATAGAAAGGCCTAGAAATTGGATATAGCCACGAAACAGGCAATGTTAAGGCCTAATGATGTTAAGCTGCGCCACTTCAAAATGGTCTAGGTAGTACACAAAATTCGTGCTCACTCCTCATTAACATGATTATAGTCTTGATTTCAGTACTAAAACTGCTGCTCATTGGTTTAACGCTCAACAGATGGACCAATATCGGGGCCAGTCTAATTCCCAGTCATGTATGGCACAGGCTTCATTCAGAACTTAAAGTGGAGGTGCACTGCACTTCATTGTCAAGCGAGTTCCAACTGCAGCTACCAGAAGAAGAAGAAGGAAGAATAAGGAACTGGCAGTGCGTCCTCAAAGGGAGAGAGCCCGGAGATTTTCTGACGCAGCTCTGGAGGCACTGGTTGTAGCCGTGGAGAGAAAGCAGGCTGTCCTCTTCCCACAGACTGGAAGGAAGCCCTCGCCACACACCTCCCGAAGGATGTGACAGGAGATAGCCGGCCATGCAACGGCCAGCACTGTGGTGCCAAGGTCGGCCATCCAGTGCCGAAAGAAGTTTAATGACCTCACACGAGTGGTCAAGATGAGTGAAGGCATCAGCAAATGCCATATCTTACCATCTGCACCACAAGCCTCACACATTGCTCAATGCACCACACCCCCAGCACTCACCTACCAACAATCTCTAACTATCACCAATCATACCTTACAATCATAGCTTCACTTCACCCTCACAACCTTACCACTGCTGCAACACTCACACCCACATTTTGCACCTTGCACACACTGACAGCTATTCAACTATGGCAGGCACATCACCCAAACACATTGCACCACACTCACTCACAACACTTCTCTTTCTCTTGCAGGCCAAGGTCGCACATAACCGCCGGGAGCAGTGGCAGACAGGCGGGGGGCCAGACTGACATACAGGACCTGAGCCAACTGGAGGAGCAGCAGATCGCAAATGCCGTGGCAACCGGCGAGGTTGAACTCCTTGGGGACAACAACAGTATGGTCATTCCTAATCCTTCTTCTCACATCCCACTTCCCCCTCATCCCACAGTCTCTTCTCACTTTCAAGCTATTGATGCTGTATGCATGCATATCTTGCTTCCCCCCCGCCTCCCCTCACCATAATCTGAATCTTGTGCCTTTCTGCTTTCTGATAATCAACAACAAGCAGCCTGTCCCCAAGGCGATGCACGGGAGTGAGGGGGGAGAAGAAGACACTGCATCACTGCATCTGTCACTTGCAGACACCAGCTCAGAAACTGGCACTACGCGTACTTTAGAGGCTAGTGTAGAAGCAGGATCTGCACAGGGTGAGGCACCGGGCACAAGTGGGCTACAGCAAGGCCAGGAGGAAAGGGTAGCTTAGGGCCCAGCTCCCTGGAGGGCGAGTTCGCGTGCACGTTCTGCTGCACAGGACTCAGATGAGGACCATGATGGGGAGGCCTTCAGAAGAAGAGTGATGGGCATGCACACCGAATTGATAGGTGCAATGGCAAGCCTGCCAGTGAGTCTCTTGGAAATGTCAAGGAACGTGGAGGAGTCCGCCTCCAACATTGCATGGGGCTCTGCGCAGAGCTTGGAGCCCAGGAGTTCCAGGCTGGAAATGATGGAAGAATCCCGAAGAGACCATGTCGACCCAGACGTGATGGTGTGTGTGATGGGCAATGTCGCGGCTGCCATTGCAGCACAGCCAGAAGTGACCCAACGTCTTTGTGCTGTAGCGGAAGCGTAGACAACTCTCATGCAGTCTCTGCTTGGTGCCATCCAAACTCAGACAACTCAGGTGGCACCCATGCTCAGACCGCTGTCATCATGGCTGGGTTTACCACTGTCGACCGGGGCTTGCAGGGTGTCGCAGAAGCCCAGGAATCTGTGCTCCAACAGATTGCTAGGAATGCTGAGGTGCTGCCCCGGGGGAGTGGCAGTGGTCAGTGGAGCAGGACCCTACTGTCCTCTCTCAAGAGGACAGCATTCCTGTTCCCACCACTGCCACTCTGCCATTGTCCTTGCCGCTGCCCGTCAGCCAGCCAACCCAGACTACAGCCACCCATGCCGAGGTAGTCCAGTCTGCAGCCGGGCCTTCTAGGGCCAGAGCTGTTGAAGGTCATCATGCAAGGCCATCTGAAGTCTCCCCCATGGAAACTCAGCAATCTTCCACCAGCCATGCTGCAGCCACTGGGGGGCACTTCATAGGAGCACTAGTGTAGCAAAAGGCACACGAATGACAGGCACTAAGGGATTGCACAAGGGTGATTAGTTCATATTGTTACTGTAAATATGTGTGGAGTGATTTTTGATAAATTAATTAATTCAGTTTGGATTCTTTTGTAGTGTCTCTCATTTCAGCATTGTTCCCAGGATGATGCTGTGATATTCCGTGACAGAGGGATGGTGTGATGGAGATGTGGTGAGCAACGGGGATTTGGGGCTTCATTCATTGGAATCAGAGTCTGATGAGGTGTTCACGGACAGCCCTTCTGGAGGGGGGTTGGCTGCTTCCTCCCTCCCTCCTCTTCCTCTTGCTCCTCTTCCTCCTCCTCATCTCCCTTGTCCTCCTCCTGAAGTGGTCCCACAATCCCTGGTAGCAAGGGCTGCGCCCTCATGATGGCCAAGTTGTGAAGCATGCAGCAAACCACCATGAAATGGAACACCCGCTCCAGCGTATAGTGGAGGGCTCCTCCTGAGCAGTCAAGGCAGCAAAACTGTTGCTTCAGTAGCCCGATGGTCTGCTCGATGATGTTCCTGGTGGAAGCGTGGCTTTCATTATATGAATGCTGGGCACGAGTGTTGGGGATACGGAGGGGAGTCATGAGCCAGGTTGAGAGCGGATAGCCCTTGTCTCCGAGTAGCCACCCTCGAGCTTGCTGTGGTGGCTGGAAGGTTACTGGCACACTGCTCGTCCTGCTCCACTGACCCACTGCCACTCCCCTGGGGCGGCGCCGCAGCATTCCTAGCAATCTGTTGCAGGATGAAGGCATCATGGATAGCGGGCATTGACCATCAGGAAGTGCTGGGTGTGGTTGCACACCAACTATACATTAAGTGAGTGGTAGACTTTGCGGTTACAGAAGATCTCAGGATTGTTATACGGTGCCCGCAAAGCCACGTGTGTGCAGATGATGGCGCCCTGCACCATGGGGAAGCCCGCTATCCTGGCAAAGCTACATGCATGCTCGTCCAGCTTCTCTATGCTCAGAGAGAAGACAACATAGTCCCTTCTTCTGGTGTAGAGAGCCTCCCAGATGTAGTGATGGACGGCGAACTGTGAGATGTTAGCTAAGTCTCCTGCTGCAGACTGGAAGGATCCGCTGGCAAAGAAATTGAGGCCATCTTCTAGTCTTCGCTGCCTCCGCTCCCTCTCCCGAAGACAGTCGAGCGCTAGGTGGACTGCCAGTACAGTCCCCATGACTGTGTGCAAGGGTTGTGAGCAGAATCCTTGAAATAATAATGAAGGCATTCTCCACTTGCAACAACACTCCCTGTTACCCTAGAACCTTGCAATAGGTTTATAAAGCTGCTGGAGTTGCAGAAAGTTGCACAGAGCCAGTCAAACTGAACAAACACATCAGGTGCAAGTGATTGCTGATGATCCCTTTAAATACCGCTGCTGGAGCCTCCTTCCTGCTTGTGAACACTTGCTCAGCTTGTCGTACTTAAGGTGGTGTGGCGGTGAAGTCCAAACTTGCAGATCGGGCGTAAAGTGAGTGTTGCACACTCACTGACATCACGATCTGCATCATTTCAATGATTTTCACAATCGCTGCTATCGGCAGCGCTGCCAGCCACCCGAAAATAGCGGCCACCACGGGACCCACTGCCAGCTGGCAGAAGAGTGGCAGCCGCCATTTTTTTGTCCAATTATGGTGGTAACGAGTGGCAATAAACCACCCAATTTCTAGGCCAAATATTCGTTTAATGTCTCTGCCATTTCCTTATTCCCCATTATAATTTCACTTCTGTCTCTGCCTGTAAGGGGCCAATGTTTACTTTTACTAATGTTTTCCTTTTTACATACCTATAGAAGCTTATACAATCTGTTTTTATGTCTCGCTAGTTTACTCTCATATTCTATTTTCTCTCTCGTTATCAATTTCTTGGTTCTCCTTTGCTGAAATCTAAAATCCTCCCAATCCTCAGGCTTACTGCTCTTTTTGGCAACATTATAAGCCTCTTCTTTTAATCTAATACTATCTTTAACTTCTCTCGTTAGCCACGGTTGGACCACTTTTCCTGTGGGGTTTTTATTCCTTAAGAGAATGTACAGTAAACTCTTTCGTATCCGGCACCTACGGGACCGGGATGGTGCCGGTTGATGAAAAATTCCGGATAACAGAGAGGTAGGCACTTTGTAACACAAAAAAATAAAAACCACTGACTAACTCGGCCACCGCGGGAAACTCGGACTCGGAAAAACGAAAAATGGATGGATTCGGCAAGATTACCGGTTATCTATTTTGCCGGTTATTAAAGAATTCCGGATGATGAAGTACCGTTTAAACAGGAATTTACTGTATATTCATTGCGAATTATGAATTATTTCTTGTAATGTTTGCCATTGCTTATCTACCGTCATATCTTTTAATCTAGTTTCCCAATCTACCTTAGCCAACTTGCCCCTCATTCCTACGTAGTTTGCTTTGTTCAGATTTAAGACCCCAGTTTCGTACTTAACTAAATCACTCTCAAACTCAATATAAAATTCTATCACATTATGATCACTGCTCCCTAGAGGATTCTTTACTACAAGGTTATAAATTAATCCTGTCTCATTACACAGTAGTAGATGTAAAATAACCTGTTCCTTCATTGGTTCCTCGACATACTGATCTAGAAAACTATCTTGAATGCATTCAATGAACTCGTCTTCCACACTATTACTGCTAATTTGGTTTCCCCAGTCTATATGAAGAATAAAGTCCCACATGATTACTGTATTACTCTTGTTACATGCACCTCTAATTTCCTGATTTATACTCTGCCCAACCCTACAACTACTGTTAGGGGGCCTATAAACTACTCCCACCAGTGTTTTCTGCCCCTTGTTGTTTCTTAGCTCCACTCAAACTGATTCTACATCTTGATTTTCCGAGCTAAAATCCGTTCTCTATACTGTCTTTATCCCATTCTTTATTATCAGGGCTACCCCCTCCTTTTCCATTTTGCCTAGCTCTTCTGAAAGACAAGTATCCTGGAATATTTAGTTCCCAACCTTGGTCACTCTGCAACTACATCTCCGCAATGGCTATTAGATCAAACCCATTTATTTCTATCTGTGCTATTAATTTATCTATTTTGCTGCGAATGGTTTGCGCATTTAGATATAGCGCCTTTAGCTTTAACTTTTTTCTATTTTTCCCCTGATGTCACCTTACTCACTAATGCCCTATTACCTTTGTTAAGCTCTCTGGACTTAAAATTCGTGGCCGCCACAAGAGATACCGGTGTCACCTTGGCCTGGGGTTAACGGTTGTTGAAAATGGTTAAAGTGTTAAAGGAGAAAAATTCGTGCTGGGGACTAAAGATTCTTAGCCCAGGGCTAATTCACCATGTAACGCCCTCCTGGTGGCATTACTGTAGGCATCGGAGGCGAAGTTGCCGTCCAGGAGCGGCGTTCCATCTTTCAACAGCCTCTGGAAGTGAGGCAATGAGTTCGCTAGACATTGTGGGACATTAAAAGGGTAATGCCTTTTGAACTAATAAAAATAAAAATGAAGTAAAAAAAATTGGCTTTCTGCCCTTACTGCCTTTTAAAAAAAATTAACGTTAAAATGAAGTCCAAAATGGGAGTCTTCAGCTCTTAAAGCTGAATTCCCTTCCGCACCTCAAAAAATGGGAAAAGTACTTCACCCTTAACACAAATGGCTCAGCAAGCCAGGGAAGGCCACCCAGGGTCTCACACACAGCTCCAGTTTTGTGCAGGGGGTCAACACTGCAAGAGAGGCCCTCTACCCACAGGGGCCAAGAGGCCCAGCAGAAAGAACGATGTGGGACCACATCACCGAGGCTGTCACCTGCCAGCAGTTTCACCCCCACCATCTGGCTCCAGTGCCCAAAGAAGCTTCATGGCCTCAGACCACTCATCAATGTCAGTGAATGCATCTTCAAAAGCTATCTCCTACCAACTGCATCACTAGCCTTGAACACTTTTCAATGCACGAATCCCGCCCCCCCCCCCCCATCACTCACTTACCAGCAATCTGTACAAATCATGAGGCACATTGCCCATTCCGAGCCTCATCTCACCCCCTTGGAGGAGACAGTGCAGGCTGTTCTTGGCAGGGGCATGTCTGAGCCATTGACCAGCGACGAGGCAGAAAGGATACAAGGCGCTGGTATCCTCATACGTTATCCTCCTTCTCACATGCACCTCATGCTTTCCCGCCCTCCCCTCACCACAACTCCACCCATGTGCCTTCATCATTTCACACACCCAAGAAATGCAGCCTGCCCAGCCAGTGGTTGACCAAGAAGAGGGAGAGGAGAGTGAAGAAGAAGAAACACCATCACTCGATTTCACACTCCCAGCCACCAGCACCTCAGGGTCGACCAGCAAGGCCATTTGCAGTGTCCCCCACTGAAAGTCAGCAGCCTTCCACCAGCCATGCTGCGGCCACTGCGGTAGCACTGCGTGACATCAGTAGGATAGACAAAGGCACATGCAAGACAGTCACTAAGAGAATGCATAAGGAGGATGAGTTGATTTCTTGATGTCATATTGGATGGATAGATGTATAAAGTTGGATTGGAAAGTTTGCTTTGTGGTGGCTTTTATTTCAGCATTGTGGCCAAGAGGACGCTGTGATGGTCAGTAACAGAGGGAAGGTAATGTGTGGGACAAATGTTGAAAGGGAAAAAGGGGTTGTGGTCACTGGTACCGCAGTTGGATGATGATATCCCGGCCAGAAAGGGGCTGTCTGGGTTGCATTCTTCCTTTGGCTTCTTCCTCTTCTGTTTCTTCTTCTTCTGCGTCTTCCTCTTCTGCGTCTTCCTCTTCCCTCTGCGATCGGATGCTGGAAATCTGAAATGACAGCAGAAAATGCTGGAAATACTCAATAGGTCGGACAGCATCTCAACCTGAGATCTGAACTCTGTTTCTCTCTACACAGCTGTTGCCTAATCTGCTGAGTATTTGCAGCATTTTCTGTCTTCTCAGAGGCCTTCCTTTACCATATGAGGCCTTGCAATGTGAAGGAATAAGCCATATAACCTATTCAGAAAAATACACCATTCTATGAAAGAATTCTGGCCTTATTAAAACATGACAAACTGGGTTTGGAAATCTAGAAACCTAACTATGAAAAAGCTGTGAAAGCATTCTGGCTATTGAGATAAGATAGTTGTTGACACTGAATCAATAACCTTATTGAAACAGAAGGTTAAAGGCTCCGGCAAGCTGAACCTTTTGGAATGAAACAATGGTTCACCCTGGATAAGGTGTTCTAATTTACACTTCATAAAGAAGCACATAAAAGTAAGAAACATCTGCCTTCGTAAAAATGACATCAAGTAAAACACACCTGCCGTTACACCGTTTTTTATGGTAAACTTAGAACACCTAGAGAAGAGACATAATTCTGTAATGCTACCAGCTGAAGTGACTGTAAAAATTGCAGGGGTCAGCAGAAAAATTACTAGAGATAATTAGCTTACATCAGCAGAAAACCTTAAAGGAAATACCACTGGAAAAGGGTATAAATATTGAACTCTCAAATGGGATAGTAGACTCGCTTTAAAGGGGCAAAGCGATTCTCGGCTTCAGAGGCGGCTCTGTAAGTCTCCAACTCTTTGTACCTCGGGGATCAAAGGTATTTGATTTTGGTGGATATCCTGAATAGAACTTTAAGAACTGTAAAACTGTAGCGAAGTTAAGATTTGAGAGTAAAGTTCTCTGATAATAGGATTGTAAGCTTTCTCTTTTTGGAACTGTTAATGTTGCGATTGACTCACCAACTGTAAATTGCATGTCGGTTCTTTAATAAATCTATATATTTTTAGAATTGTCTCACATAAGACTTCTGTATCAAACTTGCAAACTCAATCTCTGTACACTCTTTGGTGAGGAGTTGCAGAATTCTGGGGGAGTTTTCCGACCCTCATAATATCCGGAACGTTACAGTCTAGCTAAACTTATTAAAAGTGCTATCTGGAGGACAGTAACATTTTCAGGTTGTTCCTTTCCTTTAGGGAGAGATAGTCCGGATCTTTAGACCCAATTAAGTGTCCTTAGGATTCGGCTACCTCAAACTTTAGTTGAAAGTGAACGTCTGAGAAATACGCCTGATCCGGGGTAGCCCTAAAGGGGCTAGGACTAGTAATTATCCCTACAGCAAGCATCCAGCAGCACTCCCTACACACTTAAAAAACTTTTAACGTGTATTGCAGCAAGCCACTACCTCAATAAAATCAAAAAAATCCAGTCCAAAAGCTTAAATGCAAACTTACCTGAAAGATGTGTGTGTCCCTTTAAGAGGTGCTGACAGCGCCTCTGTCAGTCTGCTGTACGCTAGGTTTACGTGGCGAGCTTAGGACCCAGCGCTGAACTCAGTACAAGGTCCAAGTTCGCCGAGGCGACGTTAAGTCAGCGTGCAGACGCCACCTCTCCCTCCATTAAATGTGAGAAGTCGCACAACACCAGGTTATAGTCCAACAGCTTTATTTGAAATCACAAGCTTTCGGAGCGCTGCTCCTTCGTCAGGTGAAGTCACTTCACCTGACGAAGGAGCAGCGCTCCGAAAGCTTGTGATTTCAAATAAAGCTGTTGGACTATAACCTGGTGTTGTGCGACTTCTCACATTTGTCCACCCCAGTCCAACACCGGTATCTCCATATCATGTCCATTAAATCTGCAGGGCCATTGCTGTTACTGGCAGTGCTGCTGGGCCTGGGAAAATGGAGGACGCCACCGGACCTGCCACCAGCTGGCGAAAGAGCGGCGGCTGTCCTCTTTACACTACTTTTTGCCGTAACGAGTGGCGTTAAGCCCCTGAATTTTTAGCTTTCTCTCACTTCCTGACCCACTCTGCTTATTTTTACCCAAATCGCTACTTTGCTCTACAGCCTTGACTTTTCTCTTACTGCTTTTGAATTTACCCTTTCCTGAATCCTCTCACTGCTCCCCCTTCATTAGTTTAAAGCCCTATCTACCGCCCTAGTTATTCGGTTCGCTAGGACGCTGGTCCCAGCCCAGTTTAGATGGAGCTGGTCCCAACGGAACAGCTCCCTCTTTCCCCAGAACTGGTGCCAGTGCCCTATGAATCGAAACCCTTGCCTCCCACACCACTCTTTCAGCCACGCATTTAACCTTCTAACCTGTTTGTCTCTATGCCAATTTGCGCGTGGCTCAGGTAACAATCCGGAGCTTCTGTATTTTAATTTGGCCCTAGCTCCTCAAACTCTCTCAGCAGAACCTCATTCCTAGTTCTACCCATGTTGTTGGTTCCTATGTAGACACGACAACTGGATCCTCCCCCTCCCTCTCCAAGTTCTTCTCCAGCTGCGAGGAGATGTCCTTAACCCTGGCACCGGGCAGGCAACACAATCTTCGGAACTCCTGGTCGCTGCTGCAGAGAAAAGTATCTATCCCCCTGACCATACTGTCCCCTACCACTACAACATTCCTTTACACTCCTCCTTTACATTCACTTGAATGGCCTCATGTACTACGGTGCCGTGGTCAGCTTGCTCATCCACAGGCAGCAAGAACCTCGTACCTGTTGGATAAGGGCAAAGGCCGAGGCTCCTCCAGCACTGCACCTAGGGTCCCCTTACCTGCCTGAGTTGCAGTCACACCCTCCTGTCACTGACCACGAATCGGACCTGTACCACTACCTAACCTAAGGGATGTGACTGCCTCCTGGATCAAAGTGTCCAGATAACTCTCCCCTCCCTGATGCCCCTGCAATGTCTGCACCTCAGACTCTAGCTCAACAACTCTGAGCTGAAGTTCCTTGAGATGCAGACACTTACTGCAAATGTGGTTGTCTGGCATCACAATGCTCTCCACAAACTCCCACATGCTGCAGTTGCGGCACACCACATGCACTGCCATCCCTATCTAACTTTATTTTATTTATTTAATTAATTACATTTTATGTATTTAATCAACTTAGCTTATATTTTTTAGTTTTTTAACTAATTACTTGATCTCGTTTAAGTTATAGGTAGATTAAATTAAATATTTATCTATAACTTACCCCCACACCCCCCCCCCACCCTTGTGCTGTGACATCACTTGGCAATCTTTCTCCCGTGCCGCTCATAGACTCACAGACCACCCTTTTCTCCCACTCCGCTCTCAGCCTCGCCCTTTTCTCCCACTCCGCTCTCAGCCTCGCCCTTTTCTCCCACTCCGCTCTCAGCCTCGCCCTTTTCTCGCACTCCGCTCTCAGCCTCGCCCTTTTCTCCCACTCCGCTCTCAGCCTCGCCCTTTTCTATCGCTCCGCTCTCAGCCTCGCCCTTGTCTCTCGCTCCGCTCTCAGCCTCGCCCTTTTCTCCCACTCCGCTCTCAGCCTCGCCCTTTTCCCCCACTCCGCTCTCAGCCTCGCCCTTTTCTCCCACTCCGCTCTCAGCCTCGCCCTTTTCTCCCACTCCGCTCTCAGCCTCGCCCTTTTCTCCCACTCCGCTCTCAGCCTCGCCCTTTTCTCCCACTCCGCTCTCAGCCTCGCCCTTTTCTCCCACTCCGCTCTCAGCCTCGCCCTTTTCTCCCACTCCGCTCTCAGCCTCGCCCTTTTCTCCCACTCTGCTCTCAGCCTCGCCCTTTTCTACTGCTCCGCTCTCAGCCTCGCCTTTTTCTCCCACTCCGCTCTCAGCCTCGCCCTTTTCTCCCACTCCGCTCTCAGCCTCGCCCTTTTCTCCCGCTCCGCTCTCAGCCTCGCCCTTTTCTATCGCTCCGCTCTCAGCCTCGCCCTTTTCTCTCGCTCCGCTCTCAGCCTTGCCCTGTATGGCTCTAACTTCCTTGGATAATAGAGCAAAACATAAGTGCACATTCTCCTTTAAGACAACAAATTCCAAAGTAAACAGAAGCCAACCTATTCTTTCCTGACACCGCACTTCCCCAGGGTGTTTAAACATACCTTTCTTTCTCCTATTCTAGAGCTTCCCCCTGTTGCAACCTGAGGGCCAATATCGCAAGAGGTGGTTGGCTGCTCGTGTGCTACAAAAGGATCATTTTTTTGACATTTCCTCCTGTGCAGACCCAGCAGTCTGTCCCTCCTCTGTTCTATCTATTTGAGGAGGGCTCGGAGGTCAGTCTCACTGAGACCATGAGCTCTTCTTTTGTTCTTCCTTGCTTTGCCCTTGTCCTTTTTTCACTGCTGTCTGTGCCAGATGCTCCAGTAGTAGACATTCTTAAGAAGTGGCACAAAAACACACATTAGCAATCCAGCGTAGCTACCTGACAGTGAACTCAGTGATCCAAACACTTACCTAGTTACCTGCTGCTCCTCCAGCCTGCTGCTGCAATCTTCAACCAGACCTGGCTTTTTAAAAGCTACGCTCTAGTTTCCAAGCAGGCCCAGCACATTACTCCTGTTTTACACAGGTTTTACGCTGGAGATTCTCCGATGGATATGCAAGTAAGCTGGCCCAGTATATTTTGGTGGATTCAGCTCTGCAGAGTGTTGGCAGTGTAACTCTGGACTCATTGGCGCAAATCTAGCGCATCTCACCACATGAAATTTCGGGGTCACGAAGTCTATTGCAACAAAGAATTTTTTTCTCATTTTTTGTTGAGCAGTTGCTTGTAAGGCAAGTAGCAGGTCACTCTATTATTGATGGCCCAGTTCAAGCTGATGGTGTGACGCTCTGGCAAAAATAGGATAAAAATAATTATAAAATATTGTGTATGATCTTGTAAAGTGTTTAGAGTAGTTAATTCTGGTTGCATTTTTGAATCGTTATTTAGTTTTCCAGGAACATTGTTTTATATTGCATTGTCAGGCAACATTTACATTATTTGTTTCCATGAATTGTGCAGTGCCGGGCTTCACAAGCCAGATGTCACCCTGAACCATGTTAGCTCTCTTTAAATTGTAGGGCTTAAGTGGTTCTCAGCTACATCTGGCTCAGTCTTATTGTGCTTCTGGTTAAGAATTTGAGAGCATATTGAGTGCATTAATCTGTAAAATTTATGTTACACATTTGAGTAGGTCATAAATCTCCATTGTTTCAGGAGTAAAAAAAAACTGCAACACTGAGAAGGAGCATTACTTACACTGCAGAGACTGAGCTGTGACTCATGGGATCTAGAGTATCTTTGCTTTCAGCAATATTCCAGAGGCAGTAATCAGTGCAATGGAGAACATCAAATGATTTACTACAGATTCTCTGCATAAATTAAAAGAATGACTTCCCCCCCCCCACCCCCAACACCCCAGCGGCTGTATCCCTATAGAGGGAGACTAATTTCATAAATATGATTAATCAAATTGGGTTCACATCATGTACACACAAAGATAGTTTCAAGAAATATAAATTCTATCAACAACAGAAAACGCTGGAAAAACTCAGCAGGCCAGGCAACATCCGTGGAGAGAGAAACAGAGTTAACGTTTCAGGTCGAAACCCTTCGTCAGAACCTGAAACGTTAACTCTGTTAACGGGTTTCGACCTGAAACGTTAACTCTGTTTCTCTCTCCACGGATGTTGCCTGGCCTGCTGAGTTTTTCCAGCGTTTTCTGTTGTTGTTTCAATTTTCCAGCATCCGCAGTATTTTGCTACAATATAAATTCTATGTTCAATGTAAATGCTGACCTATGAATCTCAATATGTAGGACAGTAAACCAACTCAACCATGGACAAAACTGTCCAATGAGTTCTCCAAAACATAAAGGGCCAAAATTTGCTGTCAAGATAATGGCGAGGCTAATAACACACGGCATTATTTATGCACAAATGCCACAGCAACCTCAGGCGAGGGCAGATGTGCGATTAAACACGGAAATCGAAAAGTTGCTGCCAGAGATGCGTGCTCCACCATTAACTTCGCGAAAGTGGCATCTCACTGACTGGCTCCCCATTCAAATGCGTTGAGCGGCGTGGAGTTCCTGTACTTGCACGGTAGATATGAAGTAAACTCAGCACAGAAAATTAAGCCAAGTTGTTTCAAGTATAAGTACCCTCTTAACGACATGCTAAATGTTAATTACTGCCAAAAAAACCTCTCTGGCACTGAAAATGAACTATTACAAGTGGAGTCTCATTCCTTCAGGTTTTAATTGTTGTTGGAGATTTTTAAAAATGAAATTTTTTTTTAAACTTTCTTTTTGTCTCTTTTTTCTCTCTCTCTTAATTCAATCTTTCTTTCTGCTCTTTATTTCTCTTTCTGTACCTGATTTGACATTGAATTCACCGTTCCAATTTACACTTCCTTGTTCAGTCCCTGCACTGTTAATTTCACAACCCTTCAATCTGCTTGGTTAAGGAGACACACAGTTTCTTGCCCTGTTCACTCAGGTCTCAGATGCCCTGTAGAGGGCACCGTGCCATTTCCAGCTCGCACTTCCAGCAACTTGCAACGCAAACTATCATGGAGAATAAATGGACAAGGGCAAGTTTAACTAATAACGGGCGGCATTACTGCAAATTCTGGGCCATTAGCTTTTCATTTAAACAAGTGACTGTTACATTACCAGTACAATGCAGCCAGTAATAACAGAAATACTTACAGTTGGTCCTTTGAAATTTAAATTGTGAATGTAATGTAAAATACTTTAGTACAATATGTTATTTGATATGTATGTTATTTGATATATTGAACTTCAGGAAAGGGGTTTACCAGGGCATGTGAGGAAGGGAGTAGGAAATCTCAATACATTACATTTTACAAAGAAATAAATTTGATTTCCAACAGCCAACATAGTTGTTAAGTATTGCTTTACATTTACATGTTTTATTTTTCAAATAAACAATAATTGAGGGTTTCGATTCATGGGGCACTGGCACCAGTACTGGGGAAAGAGGGAGCTGTTCCGTTGGGACGGCCTTCACTTGAAACATGCTGGGACCAGTGTCCTAGCAAATCGAATAACTAGGGCTTTAGATAGGGCTTTAAACTAAATAGTGGGGGGGAGGGTTCAAGTGAGGGGAAATTTAGAAAGTTAAAGAGAAAGGACAGGGCAATAGTGCAGGGTAGCGATATGGGCAATGAAAACCAGAGTGTGACAGGAAGGGACAGAGCGTACAAATATAAGAGTGCACCAGCAAATAAAGTCAGAAGAGGGAAAAATGATAAAAAGACAAAATTAAAGGCTCTTTATCTGAATGCATGCAGCATTCGTAACAAGATAGATGAATTGACGGCACAAATAGAAATAAATGGGTATGATCTAATAGCCATCACAGAGACGTGGTTGCAATGTGACCAAGGCTGGGAACTGAATATTCAGGGGTATTTGACATTTCGGAAGGATAGACAGAAAGGAAAAGGAGGTGCGGTAGCTCTGTTAATAAAGGATGAGATCAGTGCAGTAGTGAGAAATGATCTTGGCTTGGAAGTTCCAGATGTAGAATCAATTTGGGCAGAGGTAAGAAATAGTAAGGGAAAGAAGGCACTGGTGGGAGTAGTCTATAGGCCCCCTAACAGTAGCTACACTATAGGACAGAGTATAAATCAAGACATAATGGGGGCTTGTAAGAAAGGTACTGCAATAATCATGGACGATTTTAATCTTCATATAGATTGGACAAATCAAATTGACAAAAGTAGCCTTGAGGACGAGTTCATATAGTGTATTCGGGACAGTTTCTTGGAACAATACGTTGTGGAACCGACCAGGGAACAGGCTATTTCAGATCTGGTAATGTGTAATGAAACTTGGGTCTGAAACTAGAGTATTAAACTTAAATAAAGGCAATTACAAAGGTATGAGGAGAGAGTTGGCTAAAGTGGACTGGGAAAATAGATTAGAAGGTAAGATGGTAGAAAAGCAGTGGCAGACATTTAAAGAGATATTTCATGACTCTCAACAAAGATATATTTCAGTGAGAAAGAAAGACTCGAAGAGAAAGATGAACCAACCATGGCTAACCAAGGAAGTTAATGATGGTATCAAATTGAAGGAAAAGGCATACAATGTTGCAAGGATTAGTGGTAGGCCAGCAGATTGGGAAAATTTTAGAAACCAGCAAAGGATGAGTAAAAAAAAATAAAGAGGGAGAAAATAGTTTATGAGAGTAAACTAGCAAGAAATATAAAAAACTGACAGTAAGAGCTTCTACAAGTATATAAAAAGGAAGAGAGTAGCTGAAGTAAACATTGGTCCCTTAGAGGACGAGACTGGGGAAATAATAATGGGAAACAAGGAAATGGCAGAGGCATTGAAGAAATATTTTGTATCTGTCTTCACAGTAGAGGACACTAAAAACATCCCAGTAACTGTAGAAAATCAAGGGGCAAAAGAGAGGGAGGAACTTAAAACAATCACCTATCACTAGAGAAAAAGTGCTAGGCAAACTTATGGGTCTAAAGGCTGACAAGTCCCCTGGACCTGATGGCCTGCATCCTAGGGTCTTAAAAGAAGTGGCTACAGAGATAGTGGATGCATTGGTTGTAATCTTCCAAAATTCCCTTGATTCTGGAAAAGTCTGAGTGGATTGGTAAACCGCAAATGTAACGCCCTTATTCAAAAAAGGAGGGAGACCAAAGCAGGAAACTATAGGTCAGTTAGCCTAACATCTGTCATTGGCAAAATGCTCGAATCCATTATTAAGGAAGTAATAGCAGGGCATTTAGAAAATCATAATACAATCAAACAGAGTCAACATGGTTTTATGAAAGGGAAATCGTGTTTGACAAATCTATTAGAGTTCTTTGAGGAGGTAACGAGCAGGGTGGATAAAGGGGAACCAGTAGATGTAGTGTATTTGGATTTCCAAAAGGCATTCAACAAGGTGCCACATAAAAGGTTACTGCATAAGGCAAGAGCTCATGGTGTTGGGGTAATATATTAGATTGGATAGAGGATTGGCTAACTGACAGAAAACAGAGAGTCGGGATAAATGGGTCATTTTCAGGAGGCAAACTGTAACTAGTGGGGTGCCACAGGGATCAGTGCTGGGGCCTCAACTATTTTCAATCTATATTAATGACTTGGAAGTGAGTGTATTGTAGCCAAATTTGCGGACAATACAAAGATTGGTGGGAAAGCAAGTTGTGAGGAGGACACAAAGAGTCTGCAAAGGGATGTAGATAGGTTAAGTGTAAGGGCAAGAATTTAGCAGATGGAGTATAATGTGGGAAAATGTGAAGTTATCCACTTTGGTAGGAAGAATAGAAAAGAAAAATATTATTTAAATGGCGAATAACTACAGAATGCGGCGGTACAGAGGGATTTGGGTGTCCTCGTACATGAAACACAAAAAGGTAACATGCAGGTGCAGCAAGTAATTAGGAAGGCAAATGGAATGTTGGCCTTTATTTCAAGGGGGATGGAGTATAAAAGTAGGGAAGTCTTGCTACAACTGTACAGGGCGCTGGTGAGACCACAGCTAGAGTACTGTGTACAGTTTTGGTCCCCTTATTTAAGGAGGGATATACTTGCATTGGAGGCAGTTCAGAGAAGGTTCACTAGGTTGATTCCTGGGATGGAAGGCTTGTCTTATAAGGAAAGGTTGAGCATGTTGGGCCTATACTCATTGGAGTTTAGATGAATGAGAGGTGATCTTATTGAAACATATAAGATTCTGAGGGGGTTGGACAGAGAAGATGCTGAGAGGATGTTTCCCCTTGTGGGGGAATCTAGAATGAGGGGGCATAGTCTCAGGATAAGGGGTCGCCCATTTAAGACGGAGATGAGGAGGAATTTCATCTCTCAGAGGGTCGTGAATCTTTGGAATTCTTTACCCCAGAGAGCTGTGGAGGCGGAGTCATTGAATATATTCAAGGCTGAGATAGACAGATTTTTGAACAACAGGGGAGTCGAGGGTTATGGGGAGCGGGCAGGAAAGTGGAGTTGAGACCAAAATCGGATCAGCCATGATCTCATTAAATGGCGGAGCAGGCTCGAGGGGCCGAATGGCCTGCTCCTGCTCCTATTTCTTATGTTCTTATTATGATCCTTTCATTTACCTGCTGCACCTTTACATGTGCGGATACTAGTTTGATCACCCTAATAGATCACTCCTGGAGACTGTTGTCAACCTTGCCATGCATATAATGTTTTCGACCTCATGAGTGAACAATAGATTTTGTAATACTGCTGATAAAGAAGCTATTCAGTTTATTGCCTAGGCAACACATTCAGTATTTTACTCCTATTCAGTTACAATGCATTACTTGACATTTCATTTTTATTTTCCAACTGTCCAGTTGACTGACATTATCTATTCAAGTACTAAACCCTGAAAGATTTTTGGTCTTTGATTTTCTTACAGCCTACTTCCCTAGGCCTAGACATGTTACAAAGAGCAACTACAAGACCACTACAAGATCTCAAGATTTAATCGAACAATTGCTAGATTTCTCTTCAATATTAATGGCAAACAAGAGGCGTAGAGTGTAGGTAGACACATTTTGTGTAGTATGCTCTCATTTTATTTATTATTCAGAAGATTGGGATCTGCGCTGTAGAGCAATATATTGTTTACAAATTAATTTGACACACAATGCTAGATATGATATAGTACAGGCACAAGATTTGCATAATGATTAATTGCACTTGAAGTAAGAGAAGGAGGCACAGGTTTAAATGGATGACTGGCAAATTTAAGACTAATGTCAGGAAATTCTTCTTCACATATGAGTAATCAACATCTGGAATGAACTTCTGCGTAGGATAGTGGAGGCCAAAAACGTGGAATCCTTTAAAAGTTGGATTCTGTGATGGGAGATGGGGGACAGTTAAAGCTTTTTTTCTGGATGGGTGAGCTAGAATGGACAAAATGACCTTTTCAACCATATCTATCTTGTGATTGCTTTGCAGGACTCAAGGACTTTAGTAACCGGAAAGGAAATGGTTTATCTTACTGCCTGAAACCTCCAAGGCTGGATTTTTCCAAACTCGGCGAGTCCATGGCGGGTGACGCTGTGGCCTGTGGAGACCTTGCATCTGTCTCGATCCTGGCCTCCAACAAGATTTTACATTGATTGGACTTCTTAAGCCTGCCCTGCGAGGTTCCCGGCCAATTAATAGGAAGCGGATCTGATGACGTCATTTGATTGGGTTGCAGAATTGGAGGCACAATATTGCAACCCCACGTCTGACCAACATGGAAGTGTGGATCGTGGAATTACCCCTGTACTGCAGCAGAGAAAGAAAGGCTGAAAGCTATATGGGCACAGAAGATTCTGGTTTAGAAATGTGATTGTGTAGCACCCATTATTTGAGCAAAAAACGGGTGCTACAGAGCCCAATATAGTGTGCAGCGTGTGCGGGCTCAGTGCACACCGGAAGTACGCCACATGCCATATTGATAAGGGCGCTCTGTAGTCGTCCAGGACACCTGCCTGAAATATGCAGTAGGCCCATTGCCTATGCAAATCAGGGGCTTAACATCTGTTTCAGGCCCTTTTGTGAAATTGTGTCCCGACTGACTACAGCATGCGCCGTGGGGAAGATTTACACTGTACACTATTCATAGCAAAATTGTAAAGTGTTCTTTATGCTCACCTTTACAGTTTTGCTATAAGTAGTTCACCGAGGAAATTCCCCAGCTCCCCAAAGACATGTTTGACTTTCTTGGAAATAACGGGTTCGCTTTTCTTTTTATTAAGTGATTTTTTTTTAAGAAGTAAACAATGAATCATTCTTTGATTGTTACATAACAAATCAGTAGTGCAACTGCTTTTTCATGTCATTGAAACACTGGCCGTGCAGGCTTCTGAAAAAAGCTAAGTCAGACACAGCCTGGTGAGAATTGCTTCAATCCATAAACTTGCCATATTGTTAAAATTCCAATTCATTCTACAGTTACATGTGCTGAAGGTCATTTTTCTGTGAGTGAAATGCTATCGTTAGGATCTTAGCCCCAGATTATCTTGTCATGTGAAGTATCAGTTCCTGGAGATTGGATAGTTGAAACGCTGTGACTGTTACTTCAGTAGGGACGTCGCCATATTACTGATAAACACAGTATAATGGATACCTCTTAGTGAACTGCAAGGCAGCTATCCGAACAAGGGGTTAAGATACCATAGCAGAGTGTCAGTGAAGATGGAGCAGCTTACGTTCACCATTTGAACTATGAGCTTAGATCATTGCCCTGAATTCCCCAGCAAGAATCTGTTACCTTTTTTTAATCTACAGAAGATATCGCAGTTTCTTTACAATTTTTATTGCAGTTGTGCTGTAGCATTTCGGTTGTCATTTCAAGGTAACATATGATCTAGGACCTTAATGAATATTGACTTAATGATGCATTATGTAAAGGAATCTTTGATTTGTGCTGTACAACGTGCAGTATTACCAGACCATTGTTTGATAATGAATTACAGGAAAATTCACTACCTTGAATATATAATGTAGGAAATGATTACAAGGCAGTAATATAATTGAATATTTAAGATATCATAAACCTTAGTTTGCAACATTCATCTGGAAAGCAAGATAAGATTACAGGATTGATATCACTCCAGGAAGTGATTTTATTCAGTTCTGGATCAAATATTTTCCCCCAACACCAACTCTCTGTGTGGATATCAATGATGTGGAGATGCCGGTGTTGGGCTGGGCTGGACAAAAGTGAGAAGTCGCACAACACCAGGTTATAGCCCAACAGTTTTATTTGAAATCACAAGCTTTCGGAGCGGCTGCTCCTTCACTACAAGTTTTCTTCACTTCACCTGACGAAGGAGCAGCCGCTCCAAAAGCTTGTGATTTCAAATAAAACTGTTGGACTATAACCTGGTGTTGTGTGACTTCTCACTTTTGGATATCAATGGCCATTGCATTCCATTTTGGTGCCAGTTAACAGCTACTAAAAACTTGTTTGTAACAAACAGTTGATTTTCAAGAAATAACATGGGTAGCAAGCATTAATTTTTTAATTACAGCATTGCGTTTTTAAAATCGATATGATAATCATATATTCTGTAACAAGAAGCATTTATTAAACATTTAAATTAATTGTAGGTACGTGTAAAAAGTGGCCAAGACATCCACTTTATACTCCTGGTTTTGAAACCGCCTTGGCTTTACAATTAATATGGTGTCACAGTAAGCAGTACGAGAACCCCTTCTCCAGGGGGTCTCATACTGCTTCTTTCTGTAGTCTGGTCAGGCTTAGACTCCACATATACATGGGTCTTTATCTGGATTTTCACCTCTCCCAGGAGACTACATGGCTGTGGCTGGGTAGGGAGTGCCTGTATCATGATGCATAAGTCATCACAACTGTACAGGACAGGCTGGACAGACCAGTTGATCTTTTGCTCTCTATCATTTTCGTTTGTTTGTATATTTTAGACTACAATATTAACATTGCTGTGAAGCAGATGCTATAGTTGCATTGTAAATGCATGCTAATATAACACATTTGGAATGAGAAAAATGCTTTTTGATTCATGTTAGAGGGGCACTATCTCCCAACTAGCCTGCTGATACTCACTGTCTACATTCATGCAGTGGCTTTCATATCCTCAGGACATCACAAAGCACTTCACAGCAAGTGGATTACTTTTTAGGTGCAGTTACTGTTGTTTTGTAGGCAAACACAACAGCCAAGTTGCGCATGGCAAGGTTTCACAAACAGAAATGGGATAAATGATTGGTCAGTCTGTTTTTGGTGGCATAGGTTAAGAGCTAAATGTTGGCAAAGACAGCTCTCCTGATCTTCTTCAAACATCCACCTGAATGGGGTCTCGATTTAACATTGCATCTGAAAGACAGCACCTCCAACGATGCAGCACCCCTTCAGTGCTATACTGAAGTGTCAGGATTATGTGCTCAAGTCATGGAGCAGGGCTTGAACCCACAACATTCTGACTCGGAAACAAGAGTGCTACCACTGAGCCAAATTAACACATATGTCTGAAAAATGGCCAGTTAGAGGAAGCACCAAAGGGGTGCTAATGCCAGTGGAACCATACCCCAGCTAGAGTCTACTTTCAGGAGAGGAGAAGGAAAATTTGAAAAAAAAATATCAGTGTGATGTACATGGTTGATGTTTGAACAATACAACTTTAATAGTTAGTGTATTTACCATTAAATACAATTACATTCAGAAAATGATAGTAGATTTATGGATTGTCTAATTTGTACCAATTGACACTCATGCTTCTCCTTGGCTACCTTGTAATGATTATTTTGCAGCTTAAGCAGGAGATTAAACTGTTACATATATTATATCTGAAAAAGATTTATTTGACTTTGTTGGTTAAAAATTCTTCAGTAGATCAATAATCTCATAAAAAGACTGCTTCAGACAGAGACCAATGCCATTAGCTATAACCAATGCAGAATGCAGAAAACATATTTATGAAAGGAAACAGGTGTTATACAAATATTGTTAATCTCCCCCACCCCTACCTCCCTGAAGTCAGCAACCCTATACTTACAAATACATTTTATCTTTCACAGCAAGGCAGAAAACCGGTGGTAGAGGATTGGCTGCCTGTCATGCACCACGCCTGATTTTCCTTTCCATTAAAGTAATTGTGGCCATTTTTTTTGTTTCTTTATGGGCCATGAAGAGCAGGAGTACTCCTCCGGGCCCCACAGGGAATCCCTGGACCTTCCCTGCCCTGGGCTTCCCTCCCTCAACCGCAAGGGCCTCCTGCCCCCCCGCAGAACCTCCTAACCACATACTTGACTGCCGTGGACCGTTTCTCCAGGTCTCCGGCGTCAGCCTCCTGCTGTCCGTAATCCCGCTGCCACCCGTCGACCAGCTAACGCTTCCCACCGGGTTAGACAAGGCTGACAGGGCCCATGCAGATGAGGTCCTGGAGTTAACATTTCCCAGGCCTCATGCTGTGGAGGGGTGGATGGTTTTCCTTCTGCCTCGACCATCACCTGCACAATTCCCATTGGGATTTAAAATTGGGGCTTCTGTACCTGAAATAGGAAAGTCACATTCCCTGTGCTAACTCCCTCATAACATGAGCACATAACATGAGGACAAATTTTCAAAAGCAGAACATGCAGAAAATCTTTATTTGTCACTATTCATTTCAGTAGAGAGCACTGGTTCATGAGCTACAGCATGGCACTTCATTTCACTACAGCAATATTTATTGATGGTTCATTTATGTATTGATTTTTTAATTGAATTATTTTGCTAACTGAGCAAATGTTCCTGGCGATGCCCGTGCTTCAAAGAGGTCAGATTCCCTAGTTTATAGTATCTCCGGTCCTTAGTATTGAGGTCTTCCATATCTGACAGGATTGTGGAATTGCTGATTACCTGGATGCTCATGTAATTGTTCCCTTTGGAAACCTTGTCTGGGTCCCATTGGAGGCAAAACTTGAATCCCCGTTATCTGCAAAGCAAAAACATGATGTGGCTTTCCAGAGTAATACCACCTTTTGATTTAAGCTTATCATGCCTTACACTGCTTCTGAAGAAATAATTCAAATGATTAAATAGTGAATCTAAAAGTTTCATCAAGTGAAAGTTCTGCAAGCATTTCAGAACCAAGCCGATAGTACCTTAATTATACCGCAGTCGTTATAATTACCTCATGATTTTTGCAGCATAGTTCACTAATATTGCTTCGGCATCTAAACGCATTTGTTTAAAATTGAAGGTAGCAAAGCTAAAACAAGATAATTCCGTTTACTTTAGGAAATATGCTTTGCACCCAGGAAATGCATCATCTGTATAAAGTAGGATTGATTATGCATATCTGAGATGCCAGTATTGCTCAATGATGATGCAGGAGATTCCAGGAACATTGGCTAAAAGCAGCTTGGGTGCACAATGCTATTGCAGGGATTGATTTGTTCTGCTTACCTCAGGCCTCTTAATGGATGTTGAATGAAGTACCCCATAGTCCTGCTGAGGATATTCATTTGTTGGGTGGTACGGTGGGATGGAAGGTTGGTCTGTATAGTGTGAAGAACTTGCATGTCTCATAGGAAGTGGAAAATTCTCTCTGACTAGATTCGATTCAGGCTGATAGTGACTGATAAAGAAAGTTACGTTATTAATCATTGTTAAAATGCCACTTTGTTCCTTTAGGTTATAAGATTTCATTAGACTACTGTGTTAACATAAGTACTGTGTTCTATGTGAAAGATGTGGCTTACTGGAGCACATGTATTAAAAAAAATAATAATTTCCCTTTAAGATGCTTTTAATGTTCTTTATTAATTATATATATGAAAATGGAGTTTGACAATGGTGCAGTATTATACTCTGCAGTCTCAAATCTGTTAGTGTTGTGCAGAAATTAACCACCAGAGGGCAATTATCCACAGTGACTGAGATCACACTGAATCCTAGGGGGTGATTTTGCCATCCCTGGGGAGGCGGGTATGGAGGTGGGTGCCCAATCCGCCTCCATGCCATCTTGCCAGGAGGTGGGTAGCCGTCCCGCGCCGGGTCCCGTCTCCTTGGAGGTGGGAGGGGATTAAAGCCTATTAACTGCCTGTTAACAGGTAATTAACAGGCAGAAAATAGGATTATCCCCTTTTTGCCCTCACATGTGCGGGCTTCCCGAAGGCTCCGAAACCCACCAGCTCGGCGAGGCGAGTACTGGGTCTGCGGGGGTCGGGGGGGGTGCAAAAGTGTGGTGTGAAGGTAAGTGATGGGTGCAAGAGTGGAGGGGTGAGTATCTGAGGTAAGTGCAAAGTGTTATTAAAAGTGTACTTACCTTTGTTTCTTCCTGCAGGCTTCAGTCGGTGGGTATGTGGAGAGTCTCAGACCTCTGCTTTGGGGATGACAGGTGGCCGTTGCATTCTCATATGCAACAACCATCTTATTTCTGTAAAAGAAAGAAGTTTGATGAGGTCTTGAATTCAAGACCTCATCAAACTACAGAGAATGTCACTGTTTGACAGCTTCACAGAGCTGTCAAACGATGACAATTCATCTGTCAAAAATGTTTGACAGGTGAAACGTCATACGTTGACGTTCTCTGCAACTGGCTTCCCCTTAATTGGCCTGCTAAGCCTGCTGGGCGGGCTTAACAAGGTCATTCAAGGGAAAATACCGTGGGTTGGCCAGAAGTTGTTGGAGGCGGGACTGAAACCCGACAAGTGGGAGTCCGCCTCCAAAAGCTTCCCATTGACAAAATCACCCCGCTAGGTGTAGCAGGTTTTCAGAGATCAGATCCTGGAGAACGTAGTCATCATTTATATTTAAATGAAGGCATCCATGCCTCCATAACTTGCCCATTGTCTTTATTCAAAAGAGATAAACTAATTCCTTCTAGCATCAGGCTTCCAGAATGAAAACGGCAATATACTGCATGGCCATTGAATTTAAACCATCTTTGGCCTGTATTAAAATTTGGTCTGGATTACCTAAAGTACAAAAACGACATGAAAGAGGCATCGCAGTTAAAAGCGTTAATGACAGCAAAAGCATGGTCCCAATTGAGTGATTGAGGATTTATGGTGAGGCTTTTAATCCCTGGTGGTTACAACAGTAACACAAGAAATTCCAGGGCCTCGCAGTCCTATTTTGACAATGGGATTTAGCTCCAATACCAAAGTGACTTAACTGAACTGGTTTCTTGGTTTCATTTCAGAGTGAAGTGCTCTATCTGTGTGATAGGATGAGTACATACTTATAATGATTCCCTGCTCTAAATTCATTCTGCTTATACCGTTATAAAGTTTATACAGCAGCTGATGCAGAGCCAAATATTTACACTTTTTGATCTCATTTTGCACAAAAAAGGACAAACAGGACACAAAAAATTCCAAACCTGAACTTAGCTTTGGGAATATACATCACTTGTGCATCATGGATAGGTTCCATCTGGCCTACGTGAGCTGTATTCACGTTTGGGATTCTCTGAGGGTAAACCTTGTAACAAAAAGAAATATTGAGTTTGCCACACTCAGTATTTTTTCCCCACAAATGCATCTTAGCACAGTAATTATGGAACCAAAGGACTAATGAATAGAACAGTAAAGTGCCTTTTCAGTAGCATTATGGAAAAATAACAAAGACCATGATGGGATAGCTGTTTCATTCTGGTTCCTAATATAGTAACTCAGGATCTATGTGCCTCAGTGTGGTATCAGTGACCTTTATAGCAGTCTCCTTCATAGCCCCAACCTCAATTGCGTTCCAGAAATCTTTCTGAGCCAATCGTATTGGACCATGCACATTGAAATTATGAATATGGCTTCGGCTGCCTGCCTCCCCTCACCATCAATTTTTCAGTGGATCTGGTGGGTGGAGACGGAAAGCAATTTGGGAATGTGTCTTGTTGCATTCCAACCTCTGTCTCATTTTCCTCTAGCATCACCAGCGGGACACCTAAATCCTTCTTTATTTTGCAGCAACATCGGGGCAGTGATTGGTGCTGGAGGACTTCTGCCTGTTGTTTTTGAATGGCAGCGTGAAGGCCCAACCATGGTTGCCATTGCCATTGCTGCAAGCTTCTTAGAACTGCAGCAACAAGGGACTTTCCTCCCCCACTTCTAGGCATTAGAACCTATTTTTTATTTGGGGGGTGGGGACCTACACTGGGGAGCATATGGGGCATTTAATTAACCTGAACCCACAAATACAGGTAATCTCCTACCTCCCCGCGCCCCCCCCCCCCTACTCCCCCTGCTAAAATAGTTTTAACAGGTAGTGACTTTGTCATGAGAGATTTTACTTTGATTTATGCATTCAGACTGGTAATAGATTAGATACATTATGATATGAAACAGTGCCATTTCTGAGATTACAGTACAGCTATTAAGTCAATTCAAAGTGCAGTACATAAACTATCATGCATACAACAGAATTTTAATGAACTAATGCTATAATACATAGATATAACCTCGAGTCAGCACAGAACCTCAACCTTTTTGGACATTGTGCTTTTTATTATGTCTTGGGTGGGAAGGCCTGTGCAATATTACCAAAAGTACAGGATAGATGATCAGATAACAGAGCTATACTCTACTTTCAATGCATTGCTTTTCTGTGATTCTGTCTCTTTCCTACCAAACTGTTGTCAGATGTTACTTTCACTTTTTGCCCTTCCTGAGATTCATATTAATTTGTTTCTATCAAATTAATTCAACCTCAATTGCATTCCAGAAATCTTTCTGAGCCAATCATATTGGACCATGCACATTGAAATTATAAATGTGGCTTAGGCTGCCTGCCTCCCCTCACCGTCAATTTTTCAGTGGATCTGGTGGGTAGAGACAGAAAGCAATTTGGGAATGTGCCTTGTTGCGTTCCAACCTCTGTCACATTTTCCTCTAGCATCACCAGCGGGACACCTAAATCCTTCTTTATTTTTATATTGACTCAAAATGCTTCTGCAGTAAACTGATCTCTAATCAGGATTTCAGCATCAAGAACAGATCTTTCTTGCATATTTCAAGTTTTTTTCTCTGCATTTCCTTACTGTTTTTCCTGATTATTTTCTAATTACACACTTGATTGCCCCAAGAACAGTATAGAAACCATGAAAATACTAAGATATTTTGCTCCAAAGTTAGAACTTAAAACATTTATAAATTTGTTCTTTCACTTTCTGTTGCTTTCATTGTCTTTTGTTTCTCTCTCGTTTTCTTATTTTCAAGCCCCCCCCCACCCCGTTTCACTCCCTCTTCTGATTTGAGTTTGCTCTCCCCCACCCTGTCTAGTAAGTGAGCCTCGATTTGAACCCTCAGATGTTAGAGTGACCACTGATGTCATCCTAATCCTATGCTCTCCAAAATTTAAGTAGCTAATTTCAATCAGACAAAAAACACAGTACAGAAAGAAAGAACTTGCATTTATATAGCACCTTTCACATCCATAAACACTTCATAGCCAATCAATTACTTTTTGAAGTACAGTCACTGTAGTTTTGCAGGTAAACAAGTTGTGCACAGCAAGGTCCCAAAAGGCAGAAAATGAGATAAATGACCAGATGACCTGTTGGTGGAGAGATGGATGTTGGCTGGGTACTAGGAGAACTCCCTGATTTTCCTCAAATAGTGCCACGGGATCTTTTCTATCCATCTGAACAGGCAGATGGAGTCATGGTTTAATAACTAATCTAAAAGATGGCACCTCTGACAATGCAGCACTCCCTCAACACTGCACTGAAGCTCCAACCTAGATTATGTGCTCAAATCCAGGAGTGGTTCACAATTTCATAGATTAACATTATGCTATTTTCCTGCCTGTATCCACATTTAATTTGGTGGTTCCTGTTTAAACACAGAACTATTTACAAATCTTGAAATGCTTTCCAGTATTATGCAAGGCATTTGCACTTAAAAACCTAATGGATTTGCATTACTTTTACAGTGTGGTAGTAGATATTGTAAAGCTATTTAATTACCTATTTTCTCTCTAACTTCCAACTGAGCCTTCTGCTTCCATGTGACCTTCTTTGTCACACCAGACACAGCCCCACAGATTCTGTCGATTCTGCCTCTTCCTTTGCCACCAGAGTTGCTCTGAATAGTATGAGAAGAGGCGCCTTCTTGACTGGTATCTCCTTCCACAATCATTCCCTAATTCTTCCAGCACAAACACACCAGCGTGGTATCTACTTGACCATTCATAACTTTGAAATATGTACAAGCAATCATTCATACACTTTATTTGCTTTAAAAAAAAGTGACATCAGTGTAATATTTGTGAATAATTTGGATATATTTGAGCTGCAACATTTACAGTAAGCTTGTTACAACATCTAGATTTTTATAAGATAAGCAGAGGATTCATGTCAGAGTCCAACCCAAAATGATGTTCATGACTTGTGCATTGTTGGATAAGTAATATATTTAATGAGAGTCCAAAGTGTTTCTGCTAACACTAAAATGGGAGACTCCCTAGTTTCACCCTTTGTAAACTTCAACTCATCCAGAACTCTGCTACCTGCACAAAATCTTTCTCAACTAAGATCCTAATTCTGTCAACCTCCCATCCATCAATATATCAATTTATAATCTTTGTCCTTGTCTTCAAATCCCTCCACAGCCTCACCCTTCCTACCTCATCAACCCCCTTCAGTGCTATTCCTTGCTGCACCCACCACTCTTCCAGTTTTGGCCTGCTGTCTATTCCCCTCCCTCCATTCTACCATCAGTAGCAGAATCTTCAACCACTTTGTCAATTACTCTGGAACCCCCTCCCTTAATCACATTGCTAATCCTCTTCATCTTCAAAATCCTCCTTAACACCTGCCTCCTTAAAACCTATAGCTTCGACCTGCCTCTGCTTCCTGGATCTGACACCTAACCCTGAAGGTGGTTGTGCAGGGAGGAGATAGGAGACTGGATTGACCTATAAGGGCTGATATCACATCGACCAGGCCATTTTACATTTTTCGCGCAGTTGCATTCCCATTTTAGGTGATTAGAATAGTACCACCAAAAACATATCTAACAAGTGTTACCTAATGGGCCTGGGGAAGTAAGCCACGGTATAATGCTTATATCAGGTATACCTTTGTATGAATGTCCATATGTATTTTAAAGAGTTCACAATTAGTTTCAATATCATGAAATGCTCCCTGAAATTTAGTCACACAACAGCAGCAATCATCTATCAGGAATCCTATGGCTGTTTTTAACATTGCAAGTACAGACTTAAGTGTTATATAATTTTGACTGGCAGTTTAAAAAGTTTAAGCTACATGCCATCCAAATACAATGGACAGGAATTTCCTCGTAGCTGCCCTGGCTCCACCACCCTAACTTCACCAGAAGTACGGCGGTCACTCTGTTTACATCAACAATTTGTATTTATATAGCGCCTTTAACACAGTAAAACGTCCCAAGGCGCTTCACAGGAGTGTTATAAAACAAAATTTGACACCAAGCCACATAAGGAAATATTAGGGCAGATGACCAAAAGTTTAGTCAAAGAGGTTTTAAGGAGCGTCTTAAAGGAGGAAAGAGAGGTAGCGAGGTGGAGAGGTTTAGGGAGGGAATTCCAGAGCTTAGGGGGGAAAAATTCAGTTGGTTGCGCCTCCCGTTAGCGTCTTAAGAGGGCGCTAATGGGGCGCAAAGCAACTAGCGCCCGGGCGCGGCGATGTTTGCGCCGCTCGCGAAATTAACTAGACATTTTGCGGCAGCGCTAAACACTACCGCCACGATCTCTTGCGCCAGCAGATCGTGACGTCAGTCGAGTGCGCAACGCCCCGGTAACGCCCGAAGCGGATATTGAGTGGCGCCCCCTGCCTTACCGCCTGCCGCTAGGAACGACAGGGTGAGGGGAGCGTTTTGCAGTCAGGAAGGGATGGGAACGCTATTTAAAGGCGACCGCTTCCTGCCTTTTTTTGTTGATGACATTTTTGAACCACGCATTCTGAGAGAGAGCGAGAGAGAGACTTCTGGAGAGATTCAATGCTGTGTGAAGGAGTTTTGGGTACTGAGCAGCACTTTGCAGGTTCATTTTGACTTGCCCTTTCTTGTATTGATTTAGAAGAGACTGTGGGGGTTCCACTCTGAGCTCTTTCCCTGGTTCACTCCATTGTTCTTTCCAGCAGATTTGATGTACAGGTCTCTCCAGGCCGAGATTCAAGGCTGCAATGAGCAGGATGTGGATGGAAAGCAAGATCAAACCACCCCTTTAAGAACTGGCTGGCGCCATTGTGTCTGTGTTCCATTGCTGACTGACATCACATGGGCTTCGCCAGCGCTCTGAGTTAGCGCCTCGCCCCTTGGCCTTTGCGCCTTAAGACAGATGTGTAGTGCCTGATTTAGCGCTCCAATCACCTCCAGGGGCGATAAAGGTCAAGTTTGCAGTCGGAAGCGATTATTAGCGCCAGGCGCTAATCTTTGCGCCCGACCGATAATTGCGCCCCAAACAGGGCGATACTGAATTTTTCCCCCTAGATCTTTGGCACCTGAAGGCACGGCCACCAATGGTGGAGCGATTGAAATCGGGGATGCTCAAGAGAACAGAATTAGAGGAGCACAGATATCTCGGAGGGTATTGGGGCTGGAGGAGATTACAGAGATAGGGAGGGGCGAGGCCATGGAGGGATTTGGAAACAAGGATGAGAATTTTAAAATCAAGGCATTGCTTAACCAGGAGCCAATGTAGTTCAGCGAGCACAGAGGTGATGGGTGAACAGGGCTTGATGCGAGTTAGGACACGGGCAGCCGAGATTTGGAAAGGTTTCCGTCACTCTTCTGACAAGGTTACGGTGGTGGAGCAGGAGCAGTTCCAAGGAAATACCCAACCAATGAGTTAAAATAATATGATTGTAAGTGGCTCCCAGCACATTTGGAACATAACTTTAAACTGACTGAGCTAATACCATTGAAGCCTTACCATATTTTGACTCCGATCTTGGTAGTCGTCTTCATCATTCACAAAGGCTTTGTTCTGGTGATTGCTGATCATCATAGGATGCATGGATCTGGTTTTACTTCTCGTTAATCCTTCTTTTCTGTCAGTAGATTTTCATTTTATATAAAAATGATAACCATTTATTAACATGGAAAAAGAAACTAAGGATTGAAACACAACCATATTGTGCATACCTCTCAGCTGTCCCAATTTAATCGAAAGGTTCTGATTTTACAGCTGAACTGCAATCTTTTCCCAATATCCTGCACTTGCAAATTAAAAAATCTCTTCCAAGCCTAAACTGTTGTTCCAGGACACTATCACACTGCCACTTGTTTAGTTTGGATCACCAGAAACAGACACCCATGTGCCAGCTCCCTGCATTTACATTGCTAAATCTGGCTCTTTTATCTCAAAACAGTGGACCCACCTGCCAGGGTGGGGGTCCCAGGGCGGCAGAGGCCCAGATTATTTCTGTGGGTGCCATGAGAGCACTCCTGCTCCTTCGGGGCCAACAAAAATAATTTACCACTTACCTTAGCTGGACCTCTTTGTTTCTTTCACCCGTGGAACTGGTCGGAGCGTGCGTGGCGCACGCTCCAACCAGTTCAGACCAAAAATGGCAATCGGGGTCCTATTTACATCACAAGACCCCGACTTCCATATGAAAACGGGCCTGTCGCCTAAAACAGGCAGGCACATTGAACACCTGTCGGTAGGCCTCTTTCGAAATGGAGCCAGCTGCATCGCCGGTGTTAATGGGGCGGTAAGGTTACTGGCCCCAATTTGAGGCCATAAACGCCAGGCAAAGGGAGTGAAAATCGATCCCAATGAGTTAATCCCTCTGATTGAGAAGTGTGATGCGAAAAAACAAATTATGCATATACCTGTCTAAAACTCCCAATTTATATTGAAATTTGTGTAACCCATATCAAAACCCATTACAAAATACATAAATAAAAGAACAAAAATTGTTGAATATTCATGGTACTTTTTTTGGCCATTTGTGCCTGATTTTTAAGGTCTGTGTTCCTGACGCTCAAGTTTACAGGGTGAGAGGTGCATAATCATGGCAAAGCAATGCATGTATTGGAGAACCAGTAGACAGTTTTATTATATAAATGTTTGTGTTATCAATGTTAAAAAAAAGTATACTCCAGGATAAATTCCTGCCTCGCTCCAAATGTTTTACGACCAAAGGATTACTTTTGTAGAGCAGTCACTAGAAAGGTCGGTTTGTTCTGCCTCTACCCTAAACGCCGGTTTTCGCGTCTTCTCACCAGAACTGCTGGCGACTTGGGGGTAAGGGGTTCTACATGACGTAGAGGTCTCCAGCAGGCTGCTGAGCCATTTTACTGACTCCTCTCCTGATTGCCCCATTCGTGATGAGGAGGAGTCGGTGTACCGCAGAAGTTACATTCCCTTTTTTCATTAGTTGAGGCTGAATTCCCCCCCACCGCCCTGTTTATTTTCAGTTACCTGGTGTGCAAGGCAAGCAGATCAAAGGACTTCCTGGTGAGTTTGGAGAATTTTTTCCTGACTAGATTAAATTTACTGCTTAAATGCAATTCTATACTCATTATAAAATATCCTTACAATATTAGGGACTGCAAAAGGGAAGTTTCAAAGTACATTATATGCTTTTTGAACATCTCAGATTTGATTACGTGGATCATTCTACTGATCTGGGAACTATCCGAGCTTGATTAGCACATACAACTAATGATATATGACTCACCTTTTGTTGGCCTTTGCAAGGTAGTTCCGTTTCTTGCAGACGTAGACACATTGCATACTGACAGCAACAATCATAGCAAGGCAAACGCCAGGAAGTACGGCCACTAGAATCAGGTCAAGGGTATTCCACTGCTGGTCACATTTGGATCCCAAATTCCAGTAATCCCCCAAGGGACCTTTAAAATTTGTACACCTAGAAAATGTATTTTGAATATTTTGTATACCTGTAGCAATTTAATTTTTAAATGTTGTCTAACAAGCACAGATTAAAAGAAAAACTTGCATTTATATAGTGCCTTTCACAACCTCAGGATGTCCCAAAGCGCTTTACAGTGTAGTCACTGTTGTAATGTAGGAAACGTGGCAGCCAATTTGCACACAGCAAAGTCCCACAAACAGCAATGTGATAATGACCAGATAATCTGTTTTAGTGGCGTTAGTTGAGGGATAAATATTGGCCAGGACACCGGGATGAACTCCCCTGCTCTTCTTTGAATAGTGCCATGGGATCTTTTACGTCCACAAGAGAGGGCAGACGGGTCCTCGGTTTAACGTCTCATCCAAAAGACGGCACCTCCAACAATGCAGCACTCCCTCAGCACCGTACTGGAGTGTCAACCTAGATATTTGTGCCCAATGTTATGACTACAAACATTGGATCATAGGAAGACCAAACTATAGGTTGTGATCAGTTAAACAGTCTCTCCTGCGCCCGGAGATCGTGACATCATCGCCGTGCGCACAACCCTGGTGGCGCCCTGGACCCGAATTTCGGTTCCGCCCCCTGCAGCATTGCCAGGCGACAACACCGGCAGCTGCAGGAGGCGTTGTTCGGGAGGCCGGGAGCTTCAGAGGCATAAATAAAAGGAGATGTTGGCGCATGTAGGAGAAAAATTTTAACAACGCTTCAAGTGATTTTTTTTCGATCGCTCCTGGGCCACAAGCAATCAGCCAGGCACTCTGCTGGAGTGCATGGGGCTGATCGGGCCAGATCGCGGCTGCCGTCGGGGACCAGTTAACTGGTCCCAATGCAGAGCGTGCAGCGATGGCCCTTCCCTTTAAGGGAGGGAAGGAGTCTCGGATTGCGACAGCGCTGCACGGGACATTGTGCGGCGCTGCACCACTACCGCCCCGCCTGCGTCCTTTAGCGCTCCAGGAAGGAAGTGGAGCACTTGGTTTAGCACTCCACTTCCTTCCTGGAGCGCAAACACCGAATTTTGAAAAAGCTGGGAATCATTAGTGCCTGGCGCTAAGTTTCCCAGCTTTCAACAGGTAGCGCCCCGTACTGAATTTCTCTCCCTTGGAGCACTAACTATAGGAAATCATTTAAAATGGTTCTCTCAGCAGCCATTTATTCTATCGCTGAGCCTAATTGTCATTACAGTTTAAATCTCTGCCACTTTAACTGGGAAATCTGTAATGTATTTGTTTATTGCCCGAATATCATTTTATTTTATAAACCGCTTGTCTGACTTTTTAACTTTGCAACAGGGAATAATGTTCTTCTAGCTGTTGCTCTTGCTGTTGTATCTGTTGGTTTCTTTAGCCTGGAATTTAGGCTGTGTCATATTATTCTTAATGCATTTGTATCAAATTCCTTTTTTGGCGTGGTTATTGTAACAGGCTCCAAGGATCTTTAATGGTGAGGTTTTTATATTTCTCAGCATGTTTTTCAGGGAAGTATTCCCAGATGATGTTAAACCCGATTTCCTTTGTTGCATTTCCTCCTCTTTGCTGAAGTTAAAGCCATCGCTCAAAAATGCTCTCAGCCTCTCTTCAGAGATATTGACAGAGGAGGGCTTTCCAAGCCAGGGGTGAGAGTTTCGGAACCACAGCGTGCGTCTTTCTTTTCTGACAGGATTCCCGCCCGGAAGTCAGACCTGGGGGAGGGGTGGGGTCCGATTCTCAAGCCCGGGTGTCAGGGTGGGGTCTTTGATTGGGGGGGAGGTCGGATGGCAGAGGTGGGTCCGATGGCATGGAAGCAGGTAGCTTGGTGGACTGGGAGGAAGCACCGAAGCTGTCCTCGCCTCCCTTGAGCTGCCGGGTTTCTCGAGGCCTGGGAAACCTGGCCAGTGACACAGGTTAAATCTGAGGTACGCAGCCTCATTATAATATTTATATAGCCAACCTACCTCCGAGGAGCAGGTTGGCTGCCCGGCCCCCAGCCCCCATCCCGCCTTCATTATGCTCCACACAAACCTCCTCCCACCCCTTTTCATCTAACCCCATCAACATATTCTTCTATTCCTTTCTCCCTCATGTGCTTATAAAAACCTAAGAAATAGGAGCAGGAGTAAGCCATTCAGCCCATCGAGCCTGCTCCGCCATTCAATAAGATCATGGCTGATCTTCTATCTCATCTCCACTTTCCTGCACTATCCCCATATCCCTTGATTCCCTTAATATTAAAAAAATTATCGATCTCCGTCTTGAATATACTCAACGACTGAGCCACCACAGCTCTCTGGGGTAGAGAATTCCAAAGATTCACCACCCTCTGAGTGAAGAAATTTCTCCTCAACTCAGTCCTAAATGGCCAACCCCTTATTCTGAGACTGTGACCCTGGTTCTAGACTTCCCAGCCAGGGGAAACATCCTCCCTGCGTCTACCCTGTCAAGCCCTGTAAGAATTTTGTATTTTGAATTTTGAAGCTTATCTAGCTTCCTCCTGAAAGCATCTCTGCTATTCACCACAACCAAACCCTGTGGTAGCGAGTTCTACATTCTAACCACTCTCTGGGTAAAGAAGTTTCTCCTGATTTATTACTGACTATCTTATATTTAAGGCCCCTAGTTCTGGTCTCGCCTGCAAGTGGAAGCATCTTCTCAACGTCTACCCTATCAAACCCTTTCATAATCTTGAAGACCTCTATCAAGTCACCCCTTCTCTTTTCTAGAGAAAAGAACCCCAGCCTGTTCAATCTTTCCTGATAGGTATAACCTCTCAGTTCTGGGATCATTCTAGTAAATCTTTTTTGCACCTTCTCCAGTGCCTCCATATCCTTTTTAAAGTATGGAGACCAGAACTGTTCACAGTACTCCAAGTGTGGTCTAACCAGGGTTCTATACAAGTTTAACATAACTTCACTGCTTTTCAATTCTAACCTTCTAGAAATGAACCTAGTGCTTTGTTTGCTTTTTTAATGGCCTTATTAACCTGCGTAACTACTTATAGTGATCTGTGTATCTGTACCCCCCCACCCCCCGCCACCACCCCGCCACCACCCCCAACCCCCCCCCAACCCCCCCCCCCCCCCCCGATCCCCCTGTTCCTCTAAGCAATTTAGACATTTATTTTCCAAGGAGTATGTGGCCTCCTTATTCTTTCTTCCAAAATGTATTACCTCGCACTTATCTATACTTAAGTTCATTTGCCAATTACAGTACATGCCCATTCTGCAAATTTATTAACGTCTTCCTGTATTTTATCACAATCCTCCTCTGTACTAAATACACTCCCCAATTTGCTGTCATTCGCAAATTTTGAAATTGTACTTGCAATTCCCAAGTCCAAATCCCTGGGATGAGATCCCTGGGATGAGAGGGTTGTCCTATGAGGAGAGATTGAGTAGATTGGGCCTATACTCTCTGGAGTTTAGAAGAATGAAAGGTGATCTCATTGAAACATATAAGATTCTGAGGGGGACTGACAGGGTAGATGCTGAGAGGTTGTTTGCCCTGGCTGGAGAGTCGAGAACTAGAGGGCATAGTCTCAGGATAAGGGGTTGACGATTTTAGACTGAGATGAGGAGGAATTTCTTCACTCAGAGGGTTGTGAAATTTTGGAATTCTCTACCTCAAAGGACTGTGGATGCTGAACCGTTGAGTATATTCAAGGCTGAGATAGATAGATTTTTGGACTCTAGGGGAATCAAGGGATATGGAGATCAGGCGGGAAAGTGGAGTTGAGGTCGAAGATCAGCCATGATCTTATTGAATGGCGAAGCAGGCTCGAGGGGCTGTATGGCCTACTCCTGCTCCTACTTGTTCAAATCGTTATGTAAAATCATTTATTTTATCACAAGTTCAGCAAGGTCACTTTCAACAGTTCCCATCTGTTTGTCTGTTTAACCCTTTATGAACTGGCTCCAGACTACTGTATTTAAATTGATTCAAAAGTGGCAATTTTAACGCGGGGCACGTTCATGGCAAGTGAGCAGGCAGGAGTTCCCCCAGGAACTCCTCAGCATGATGCCTGGGCCATTTTAACTGCCAGGGCCTCATTTTAATGTGTCTACACCATCTACCGCCTGAAACCAGCAGGAATGATGTCAAGGCCAGCGGGCGGGTGTGGGAATTGAAGTGGGAGCAGGACGCTGCAACGGACCCAAGGGAGCGGTCCCAGTCTTAAGGAGTGGGGTTGCAGAGCCAATGCTAGTCGGGGGAGGGAAAGGCAAGGTTGCAACAGAGGAGGCCCAAGGAATTCCTTGTGGGGCCCCAGAAGACTACTCCTGCTCCTCCTGGCCCCCAAGGAATCCTTCCCAAATTTCTTTTTAACTTAATTTGGCATCTTCTGGCCATACTGCGGGGCACTCATGACTCTAAGTTACAATCGCGGCACCGTAGCAATGATGTCTTTGGGCCACAACTTCTACATTTTAATTCCGGCACGGACACGATGGGTCGAATGGCCTCCTTCTGTGCCGTTATGACTCTATGACTAATTAGGCCCCCACCTACCTGTGGAGGGCAGCCTTCACGCAGCCGGAATCCTGGCAGTTAAAATGGCGGGGGGGGGGGGCAGAAACTCTGCAGGAATACAGCGGCTTCCGACAGGCCACCATTTTAACTCCCATCTGCACTGTTCCCACTGGGCAAGCTAGATTAAAATTGGGCTAACATCTCAGCTGTACTGCTGCTTCTGTGAGTAAACCTGTTTAATAGTTTAGTCTGTTACAAAACGTGTTTGGCGCAACTGATAGTACCAGTCTTCTGAAGTGATGTGAGACATTGTCAAAAGGGTACTTACATTATTAATTATTAGACTTAGCTTTTTGTGGCGAGTTTAATGGGCAATTAATGTGCAAATGCAGCAACTTCATGAAAATCATGGGGCAGTTAAGGATGAGATGCCGTTCTCGTGAAGCTAACGGCGGAGCGGTGTAAATTGGCCAGCAACCTGTGGCGATTTGCAATCATTGGCGTATCTCTTCCTTGCTACAAATTGCTGGCCAATTTGCGCATTAATAACACGTGCATTGTTCATATGCTGTTATTTTTAAGCAAAATCTGGCCTGTTACCCAGAGTACGAATTGGATATTTTGTGAAATCATAATCTAAATGACCTAATGCCAACATTAACAAATATTCACTTTGCATATCTTTATTAGGAAGAACATTTTGAGGCATTACAACATTAAAAATTTGATCTCATTATTGATGTCCATTTAGAAATGTATATTTACCGGCAGTATTCTTTCTTGTCCTTACAATAGCAAGGCATATGGTCTGGGCATGTGTTCTTTAAACATGCATCATAGTCACGAATATTTTTGCAGTTTTCTAAAAGAAAATTATGAAAAGATAACAGAAAAACGTTGACAGAGAAAATAGCTTCCTAAAAAATTGTGACGAATACAACATCCCCTAGATTTATCAACTTGAAATATTGGGGGTAAAATATTACTTTGACAGCCGTGCAAAAATGGACAGTAGCGGATTGGCTGCCTGTTATTCACCCAGCCTGATTTTCCTTTCCATTGACTTCAACGGGAGCTCAACCCGCTACGACCCATTTTGCGCCTGTGCCGAAGTTGAACTTTACCCCCATTATTCTTAGGGGGGGAATTCAATCTCTAATCTTTCTAATCTCAGACAAATAGTTGGCATAATGGCAGCAGCACAGTGAGGCAGCAGAGTGCTATGCCATGGTGTGGTAGAATGTGGGCTTTTGCCTGTATTATCCCCACACAGTGAATTCCCAGCCTCTAGTCCTGCCACCAGAGAGGCCCAATATGCTTTGAGGACTGGAGGTGGAATTTTAACTCCCTCTACCCAGTGGAAACTGGGCGGAACAGGAATTAAAATCGAGCGGCTCTATTTGCCACTCCATTCTTGTCCCACAGCAGGTTTTGCTCAGCTGGTTTTGTCGGTGGCTGAAGAACCTGCCTGTCTCAGGTGACAGCCTCATTAATGATAGGCTAATCGGAGTCCAATGATGTATATCGGACCCAGATGACATTTTAATGGCAAAAGCAAAATACATTTTAATGGCATATTGTTACGGACACCTGCCGCAGGCGCCCTGCTCAATAAAACCTGTTGGGGAAGAAGTGGAGGCACAGAAAGGTAAGTTATTCCGGTGGGGCCCAGGAGAACCTATCTTAAGATAGAATTTTTTGTGCGCCTCACATTCTGAGACTTGTGAACATGAAAAAGCTCCCCAGTGATACTGAAAAAAAAAAACACTTTCCACACTAATAATGTACACCTGTCCTACAATATTGGTAAATTGAGGACTCACCTGATGTTGTAGTGTTTTCGCTTTTGAGGTCTGAAGAGAAAGACTCCGAAGTCTGTTCAGTAGATGTACTAACCAATAGCATCAAAATGACTGTAAAGATAACACGGAGAAGCAACATTGTTAGAATTTCAGTATTAAGCCTACACTTTACAGTATAACTCTACCAATACGCCACTGGAATGAAAATGGATCTCTGAGTGCACTGTTTAAGAACAGATTGAAGTCCATACCCACAGAGATTGCCACTCCCCACATGACCATAAAACAAGCTAATTTCAGATAATCTTTTGGGAATTGTTACAATTCGCTACACCCAGGTAACAGGGAAAGTTTATAGCCTGACTAATGGATGGCTGAAAGCTCTGCCTGCAGGTCACTGCTGCAGATCGATTCTTTGCTTGGCCTGTAGTTGTATACTATTTCCACCTCATTATTTTAAAGAGACAATGGGGTGGATGGGGGAGAGTTTTAATCCTCCCCACCCGACGGAATCCTTCTACTCAGGAGAGTGTGCCCTACGGCAGGCATTACTGCTGCTACCCCAATCCCAGAGAACCCCGACAATCGCAAGCCTAAAGTTGATTGTATTACCTCTGATTGTGATTAGCCTTTCTGCCTTTCATCGATAATGTTGTGTTTATTCTACTAAATATATTGCCATAAAGTTTGTGTAACTCTTACTAAGCAAGTGCCTTTTTGAGCTTGTTGAAGTTCCCAAATGAAAATTTGCAATTTTCTTTTTTCCAATGCAGATCACGTTGCTGCGAGCTCACCAGCACCCTTTTAGTTCAGTCAAAGTGGGAGCGGCGATCAAAGCGGCGTTAATGGAACAAATTAGACATCACCATGGACAGAGCTATGATAAGTAAATTCACACTGTTTCAGCTAGGGTAATGGCGGAGCGGCGTAGAAGGTCCCAGGAAATATTTGGTGTGGCGTAAGTAATGGCGTACCTGTGCCAGCTCTTTGAAAGAGCTATCCAATTAGTTCCATTCCCCTGCCTTGCAAATTTTTCCCCTTCAAGTATTTATCCAACTCCCTTTTGAAAGTTATTATTGAATCTGCTTCCACCACCCTTTCAGGCAATGCATTCCAGATCACAACTCGCTGCGTAAAAAAAATTCTCCTCATCTCGCCTCTGGTTCTTTTGCCAATTACCTTAAACCTGTGTCTTCTGGTTACCGACCCTTCTGCCACTGGAAACAGTTTCTCCTTATTTACTCTATCAAAATCTATACTCTAGAGGTGATTTTGAACACCTCTATCCAATCTCCTCTTAATCTTCTCTGCTCTAAGGAGAACAACCCAGTTTCTCTAGTCTGTCCACGTAAATGAAGTCCCACATCCCTGGTACCATTCTAGTAAATCTCCTCTGCACCCTCTCTAAGGCCTTGACATTCTTCCTAAAGTGTGGTGCTCAGGACACAATACTCCAGCTGGGGCCTTTTTAAACAGCCTTCTCAACTTGTCCTACCACCTTCAAAGATTTGTGTACATACACCTCCAGGTCTCTCTATTCTTGCACCTCCTTTAAAATTGTATCAAGTCGTTTATATTGCCTCTCCTCATTCTTCCTACCAAAATGCATCAATTACCACTTCACTGCACTAAACTGCATCTGCCATGTATCTGCCCATTTCACCAGTCTGTCTATGTCCTCCTGAAGTTTGTTACTATCCTCCTCACTGTTTACCACATTTCTGAGTTTTGTGTCATCTGCAAACCTTGAAATTATGCCCTTTATACCCAAGTCCAGGTCACTAATATATATCAAAAAGAGCAGTGGTCCTAATACCGACCCCTGTGAGACTCCACTGTCTCCAGTATGAAAAACAACCATTTACCACTACTCTCTGCTTTCTGTCTTGCACCATAATTTCCTGGAAAACCTGCGCTATAATAATGACGCGCGCTGTAGATGCGTCTATGCTATGGCACAAGTTTTCAGGAAATTCCGGGCCACAACGACTTTCCTGTAGGGTCCCCAATTTGGGCAACGAAGAATGAAAAAAAAATAAGAAGATGCAAAGATAAGGAAGAGAGAAAAACAAAAGAAAAAGAGACTGAGAAACAAAACTGGAATATCAAAAGCAAGATAGGTGCAAAGGGAGAAGTGCTCCATTACATATAAAGTTTACTTTTCCTTTAGAGCAGTTTTTCTGTACTTCATTTGTATCTTGACAGTTAACTTAATATAAATATTCTATGAATGTTTCAGTTGTGTGTGTGTATACAAGGAAGTTTACAGAAAAAATAGCAAAGAAAATCTGAAACAACAACAGAAAACACTGGAAAAACTCAGCAGGCCAGGCAACATCCGTGGAGAGAGAAACAGAGTTAACGTTTCAGGTCGATCCCCTTCATCAGAACTGAGAAAAAAGCAGGAAATGAAACAGATAAAAAAGCAAGGGGGAGGCTGGGGGGAGGCAAACACGAGAAGGGAAACTGAAAGCAATGAAGATGAACAAGGTTGAAGAGCCAAACGGAGATCTCGTCGAAGAGAAGAGCAGAACTTCTTCAAGGTGGGCATTCCTAGAAGAGAGGTGGCAGTGAACCAAACACTAATACGATAGCAAAATACTGCGGATGCTGGAAAATTGAAACAACAACAGAAAACGCTGGAAAAACTCAGCAGGCCAGGCAACATCCGTGGAGAGAGAAACAGAGTTAACGTTTCAGGTCGAAACCCTTCATCAGAACTGAGAAAAAAGCAGGAAATGAAACAGATAAAAAAGCAAGGGAGAGGCTGGGGGGAGGCAAACACGAGAAGGGAAAAAGAAAATCTGAAGTCTAATTAAGAACTGGGAACCTTGACCTCATTTGTGAAAGAACTCCGATCATTTTCCCTTACATTTTTCTCCCTCCTGTCCAGAAGGCAGTGACATGCAACATTTCATTGGGTTTTGCAACCCTTTGTTACATTACCCAAATGTCCATTCTTCATATATGGGCACAGACAGCGAGCATAGGCAGCCTTTGACTACGGAGGAGTAATATAATAGCCCAGCAATTTATAACATAAATAGGAAGCTTTAAAAGAATCTGAATAAAAATATATGAAATAATGAAAAGTATAATGCATATACAAGGTAAACTTTATTTATATTTGTTCATGGGATGTGGGCGTCGCTGGCAAGGCCAGCATTTATGGCCCATCCCTAATTGCCCTTGGGGAGGGTTTAAACTAGCCTGGCAGGGGGATGGGAACCTGAGCGTAGATTCAGAAGGGAGAGAAGTAAAGCTGGAAATGGAAGGCAGTAAAAAAATGTTTTTATTCGTTTATGGGATGTAGTCGTCACTGGCAAGGACCTATTTGCCCTAGCAGAGAGGTCAATAACCAGGGGGCATAGATTTAAAGTAATTGGTAGAAGGGTTAGAGGGGAGTTGAGGCGAACGTTTTTCAGCCAGAGGGTGGTGGGGGTCTGGAACTCACTGCCTGAAAGGATGGTAGAGGCAGAGACCCTCATCACATTTAAAAAGTACTTGGATATGCACTTGAAGTGCCGTAACCTACAAGGCTACGGACCAAGAGCTGGAAAGTGGGATTAGGCTGGATAGCTCTTTGTCGGCCAGCACAGAGATGATGGGCTGAATAGCCGCCTTCTGTGCCGTAAAGTTCTATGATTCTATGATTCTAAGGTGGTGGTGAGCCGCCTTCTTGAACCACTGCAGTCCGTATGGTGAAGGTACTCCCACAGTGCTGTTAGGTAGGGAGTTCCAGGATTTTGACCTAGCGATGATGAAGGCACGGCGATATACTTCTAAGTCAGGATGGTGTGTGACTTGGAGGGGTAATTGCAGGTGGTGGTGTTCCCATGCGCCTGCTGCCCTTGTCCTTCTAGGTGGTAGAGGTCACGTGTTTGGGAGGTGCTGTCGAAGAAGCCTTGGCGAGTTGCTGCAGTGCATCTTGTAGATGGTACACACTGCAGCCACAGTACGCCGGTGGTGGAGGGAGTGAATGTTTAAGGTGGTGGATAGGCTGCCAATATAGCGGGCTGCTTTGTACTGGATGGTGTCGAGCTTCTTGAGTGTTGTTGGAGCTGCACTCATCCAGGCAAGTGGAGAGTATTCCATCACACTCCTGACTTGAGCCTTGTAGATGGTGGAAAGGTTTTGGGGAGTCAGGAGGTGAGTCACTTGCAGCAGAATACCCAGCCTCTGACCTGCTATTGTAGCCACAGTATTTATGTGGCTGGTCCAGTTAAGTTCCTGGTCAATGATAACCCCCAGGATGTTGATGGTGGGGGATTCGGTGATGGTAATGCCATTGAATGTCAAGGGGAGGGGTTAGACTCTCACATGTTGGAGATGGTTATTGCCTGGCACTTGTGTGGCGCGAATATTACTTGCCACTTATCAGCCCAAGCCTGAATGTTGTCCAGGTCTTGCTGCCCGTGGGCATGGACTGCTTCATTGTCTGAGGAGTTGCGAATGGATCTGAACACTGTGCAATCATCAGCAAACATCCCCACTTCTGACCTTGTGATGGAGTGAAGGTCACTGATGAAGTAGCTGAAGATGGTTGGGCCTAGGACACTGCCCTGAGGAACTCCTACAGTGATGTCCTGGGGCTGTGATGATTGCCCTCCAATGATCACAACCATGTTCCTTTGTGCTAGGTATGACTCCAGCCAGTGGAGAATTTTCCCCCTGATTCCCATTGACTTCAATTTTACGAGGGCTCAGTGGGAGCACTTTTACCTCTGAATCAGATGCCTGGGGTTAAAGTCCCTTTCAGAGACCTGAACACATATTCTAGGCGGACACTTCAGTGCAATACTGGGTGAGTACTGCACTGCGGGAGTCCCATCTGCCCTCAAGGTGGACGTAAAAGATCCCATAGCAATACTTGAAGAAGAGCAGGGGAGTTCTCCAAGTGTCCAGATCAACTATTATCCCTCAAGCAAAATTACTAAAGTAGATTATCTGGTCATTTATTTCTTTGCTGTTTGTGGTACTTTGCTTTGTGAAAATTTGCTGCTGTGTTTCCCTACAACAGTGTCTACACTTAAAGAGTAATTCATTGGCTGTAAAGCACTTTGGGATGTTGCACTTATATAAGACACAATGGCCTCGATTTTGCAGTCAGCGGCGAACGTGCAGTGCTTGCCGTTTATTACACTTACAGCTGCCCACAGATTTTTAGTGGGCTTTTGTGTGGCAACTTACGGTAATTAGAGAGCCATTTCAGCGCAGCGTTATCTACTGGGACAGGGCAAGCAACAGCGTGTCTCTTCAACCAATCAGACTGAAGAATCCTTACTGAGACATGGAAAAGCCCATTAAATGTCTGTGGGTAGCTGTAAACGTACTGGGCTTATATAAATGCAAGTTTGTTCTTTCTTTTTATAAAGACTATTTTTTTGCAATAACTCATTTAACATGTATGTGCACTGCGTGTTTGATACAATCTGCTATCTAAGATTAAATTGCTGATCTTTGACCCAATAAGGAAATACCTGGTGTAAGTGCAATCCTTATTTATTATTCATATGCAGTTTAGGATGGAATATGTTTGTGTCAATCAAAGTTGAATTTTTACAGGTGCTTTATTCAATGACATGACTTTATTCCATGTCTTAATGATTCAATGTTACAAAATTATCTTGGATCAAATTACGTTGATTTTAACCATATAATTGGGTGTGGATCTAGAATGGTTATAGCCTTCATGTTTATGAGTAATATCTTTCCTAAGCAATATTTCATCATACATTTTATAACTGGTTTTGGTAGGGATGAACATTTGGCTTTATTCAGGCAAGAACTTTGCAAGGCTCAATCTTCAGATCTTCATGAAGCACGAATCGAAAGTTGAGGTCACGCTGTTACTAGACTGCCAGGGCCTGGATTAGGCCCAGGCCCCATCTTTAGATGCCAAGAAAAACAAGTATGCACATAATAAGATGCATTCCCCCCACTGAGAGATGGAGGTAGATAAGCATCTTGATTTTTTAATTTTTTTAAAGTGAAATACTAATCTGTTTAATCAGCATTTGGAAATTAAGATATTACCAGAGTAAAATATTTTATTTCTGTGCAAATTAAAAAAGGTGTTATATATTTATTTGTCTTAATCATGCCATAGAGCTAAAATTTCATTCTTTCTTGGTACAAGACAGTTTGGGAATTGAACTCACTTTTCACGGAAAAGGAATTCCTTAAAATAGTGCCAGCTTACTGTGGAGAGACTTGTGAGACAGTTAACGTTAGTTATTGAAAGAAAGAGAAACATTTTGCATTTGTATAGCAGCTTATCCATGAGAGGGAGGGATGGGCACTGATGTTCTAATCAATGAATTATTTTTTTGAAGTGCAATCACTGTTGTCATGTGGGCAAACAGGACAGCCAAGTAAATGCCACAAAAGCAGTTCATCTGTTTTTGGTGGTGTTGATTGAGGGAGGAACATTGAGCAAGGCACCAGAAGAACTCTCTGCTCTTCAAATTGTTCTGCAGGCAGAAACGGCCTTGTTTTAATGTCTTATCTGAAAGGTGGCACCTCCGACAATGCAACAGTCTGCAATATGTTCAGTGGGGCTCAAACACATAACCACTGATTCAGGGGCACGAATGCTACGAGAGTCATAGGGGTAAAAATTCAGTTGGTTGCGCCTCCCGTTAGCGCCTTAAGAGGGCGCTAATGGGGCGCAAAGCCGCTAACGCCCGGGCGCAGCGATGTCTGCGCCGCTCGGGAACTTAACTTGACATTGTGCGGCGGCGCTAAAACTTACCGCTGCGACCACCTGCGCGCGCAGATTGTGACGTCATTCCATGGTGCAACGCCCTTGTGGCGCCCCGGAGCGTAAATTGAGTGGCGCCCCCTGCCTTACCGCCTGGCGCTTCCAACGACCGGAAGACTGGAACGCTATCAATCGCTGTGGGGCTGGGGGGGGCGCTATTTAAAGGGGGCCTCTTCCTGTCTTTTTCTGTGGTCGACATTTATGCACCACTCGTTCTGAGAGAGAGAGAGAGATTCGGAGAGAGAGAAAGAGAGACTTCTACATTGACTCAACGCTTTGTGAGGTAGTTTTGCCTATTGATCCTAACTTTGCTGCTACTTTAGTTGCTGTCCTTCATTACTTTGCTTGCAAAGACAATATGGGGGCTGCACTGATTGGGGGCGTCGTACTGCTCCAGCTGAATCGGAGGATACAGAGACGCAGAGAGAGAGTGGCAATGATGGCCAGACGGAGGAGGGCCATCAGGCGTATGTACAGGAGAGCTTACCCTCCCAGGGTATATCGTGAACAGCTCTCGTACATCCATATGTCCGAGGAGCTGTGTTTGCGAAGGCTGCGATTCAGCAAGGAGGTGGTCACTGAGCTCTGCCACCTGCTGCAGCCAGATCTGCAGCCTCAACTGAGGTCCAGGACGTCTCTGTCGGTGGCAGTGAAGGTCACATTGGCTTTGAACTTTTACGCTACTGGCTCATTTCAAGCTGCTGCTGGGGACCTCGCCAATATCTCCCAGTTCGCGGTGCATTGCTGCATCCAGCAGGTCACAAATGCCCTCTTCAGAAGGAGACGAGAGTTCATCTCTTTCCCCATGACCCCAGACAAGCAGCGTGACCGCGCTCTGGGCTTTGCGAGGGTAGCGGGCTTCCCCATGGTGCAGGGCGCCATTGACTGCACGCATGTGGCTTTGCGTGCTCCGCGTGAGAATGCCGAGGAATTCAGGAATAGAAAGGGGTTCCATTCCTTGAATGTCCAGTTGGTCTGTGACCACAGACAGCTGATACTCGCTGTCAATGCCCAGTATCCTGGCAGCTGCCACGATGCTTTTATCCTGCGCCAGACTACTGTGGCAGAACTTTTCGAGGCACCGCATCAGCCAGCTGGTTGGCTTCTCGGGGACAAGGGGTATGCATTGAGCACCTGGCTGATGACACCGCTCCGTACGCCCAACACCCCTGCTGAGCTGCGGTACAATGAGAGCCATCAAGCAACCAGGAACATTATTGAGCGCACAATCGGCGTGCTGAAGCAACGGTTCCGCTGTCTGGACCATTCCGGAGGAGCCCTGCAGTACTCGCCTGAGCGAGTATCGAACTTCGTAGTCGTGTGCTGCATGTTGCATAACATGGCAATCCTCAGGACCCAGCCAATGCCACCAGGCCTTGGAGCACCACCAGAGGAGGAGGAGGAAGAGGAGGAAGAGGACGAGGACGATGATCATCAGCAGCACCAAGGCAGGAGGGCGGCCCACAATGGTCAAACTGCAAGGGCCGTCCGTCAACGGCTAATAGAAAGCCGCTTCTAGGGCCCCTGCCATTGCTACCAACATTAATGAACCCAGCACGCAACCCCTAAGCCGGCCAAGGCACCAATAATTCCAACCACCAACCATGTATATTTTGAATACAGAAACTTATTTATTTTACAAACTCTGTGTGTGTCAATTCCTCATGACAAACTCATAGAAATAAACACAAAAAAACAGTCAATAACATAACTGGTTCTCACAACCTGGAGATAATGTCCAAAACACTAAACAAAAGTTGGACCACGAACCTCGACCTTTAATAAAAAAATGACCAGCATTTTGTCACACCTCCTACTTTTTGCCCTTCGAGGGTGATCTCCTTCCCTTGCGCACTTCCCCCCTTCTAACCCTACTGCTCCTCCGTAATGGGACCTCAGTGGCTGCAGCAAGGCTGGTGGAAGGCTGCTGCTCGTCAGACCCTGACACTGCAGATGCCCCTGAAGGACGGCCTCGACCAGTTCTGGGCCTGGAGGGCCCGGCTGCAGACTGCACCAACTCTGCATGGGCGGCAGCAGTCTGTCTTACAGGCGGTGGCAAGTGCAGTGGAGAAGTGACAGTGTTGGCAGCAGGAATGCTGTCATCGTGAGAGAGGACAGCAACTCCCTGCTCGCCCGACACACTGGCACTCCCACGGGGCAGCACTTCAGCATCCGGAGCAATCTGCCGGAGAACAGATTGCTGGCCTGCTGCGGCGCGGTGACAGCCCCGGGGACATGTGCACGAACCATCGAGGTTGGCAGCAGTCTGTGCTCGCGTGACCTCAATCTGAGTCTGTATGAGAGCAGTCAGAGATGGGATCACGGCAGCCAGTGACTGAATTGCAGCACTAAGCGTTAGTGTGGCATCCGCCTGTGCTACAGCGAAGTGCTCCACACTCCTTGCCAGTGACTCAATGCATTCGGGTACCCTTCCCACTGCACCCATGAGCTCAGTGTGCATGCCCACCGCCTGGGTGTTCATTTCTGCGATCAGCCGCTCCTCCTCTGCGTCCATTGCAGTAGAAGTGTCTGGCATACTCTCCCTCCTGGGGAGAAGGCCCCCGTTCTTCCCTACCCCCCCATGGCGTTGCTGCAGCCCGCTGGGTCCTGGAGCTTCACCCTCATCAGACCCTTCCCCCCTGCTCCCCTCCAGGGAAGGCGTGTTCCCAGTGTGGGCATGGGCTTCCTCGGGAGAGGGTGGCACTGATGCTCCGGCTTCCTCTTCCTCCTCAGCTGCAGCATCACTCCCAGTGGCAGCTTCAGGGCCCGTCTCCTCAGCTGGTGAATCACCATCTGAAAGCAGGGAGGTACAAGAGTGGCTTTAGCGTGAGGACAGGGTGGCAGTAAGGGAGGAATAAGTGCAGCGAGTTAGCAAGTTGGATTGAAAGTGTCAAAGGCTGGTGTTGTGAGGGACAAGTGGAAGGACAGAGGACAAAAAGGTGATGGCCTTACCATTGCTGTCCACAACGGGGTCGGTGTCTCCAGTGGCGACGGGACCGATCACCCGGCTTGCCACAATCCTGTGGACGCGCTCCTCAAGATCGCTGAGGGGTTACAGCTGAGGCCGCCCTCCACCTGTCCGTTGCTGCTGTCTCCTATTATGAGCCAGCTTGGCCTGCAAGAAAAAGGACCGCATCTGAGTAAATATACAGCCATGGTCTTGCCTGATGTGCCTCCCATAGGTGAATAGCCCTTACTGTATGCAGCCATGGTCTTGCCTGATGTGCCTCCTATAGGTGAATAGCCCTTACTGTATGCAGCCATGGTCTTGCCTGATGTGCCTCCCATAGGTGAATAGCCCTTACTGTATGCAGCCATGGTCTTGCCTGATGTGCCTCCCATAGGTGAATAGCCCTTACTGTATGCAAAGTGTGGAATGTGTGTGTGTGTTTGATGAAAGGGCCATAGGTGTTGGATGAGTGTTGTGCATTGGGGTTTTAAGACCCTCTGGCCATAGAGTGAGGTTGAGATGGAGGGATGGAGAGGTATTGAGAAAAAGCCACTCACCCTGACGACCCGAGTGAGGTCGTTGAACTTTTTGCGGCATTGAGTATGGGTCCTGGCCACCATGCTCCTGGAGGAGACGCTCTGAGCCACCTCCCTCCACACTCTTCTGAACTCGCGTGGCAAAGGCCTCCTGCCACTCTCAGGGAAGAGCATACATCGTCTGCACTCCACCGCGCCAACCAGAGCATCCAAGGCCCGCTCGGTGAAGCGATGAGCGCGTTCTCTCACCCTCTCCATGCTTGGCAGCAAAATGGATTCACAGGTCTCTCCAGGCCGAGATTCAAGGCTGCAATGAGCAGGGTGTGGCTGGGGAGCAAGTGGCCCCCCCTGCTTTAAGAAGTGGCCGGCGCCAGTGTGTCTGTGTTCCCTCGCTAACTGGCAGCAGCTGCGCTGCGCTCGTGCGCTGAGTTAGCGCCTCACTCCTTGGCCTTTGCACCTTAAGACAGGTGTGCAGCGCCTGCTTTAGCGCTCCACTCACCTCCCGGGGCGGTAAAAGTGAAGTTTCCAGTCAGTGCCGATAATTAGCGCCAGGCGCTAATATTTGCGTCCAGACGATATTTGCGCCCCAAATCGCAACCTAATTTCTACCCCATAGAGTTACAGGGCGAAAAATTGAGTCGCACCCCCTTTGGGGCGCTAACTTCGCCAGGGCGCTACTTTTAGCGTCCTGGAAAAATTAGTGCCCCCGCGACCGAAATTGAGTGGTAGCGCCCCAAGAGGGAAGCGGGGCGCTACTGGAAGCGCCCCGCCTCCCTCTTGGGGCGCTGCGAGGAAATATTGCGGCGCTACATGCCGTGGTATTGCTGGCCTTCCTCCCCTTCTTAAAGGGGAGGGGCCTTGTGCAGCGCGACCCGGGGCCCAGCTGGGCCCCTGGGGATCAGGAGTGCCGGCAAAAGAGCCCGGCACTCAAGAGAAGTGCCAGGCTCATGGGGGTAAAAGTTCACTTGGTTGCGCCTCCCGTTAGCGCCTTAAGAGGGCGCTAATGGGGCGCAAAGCCGCTAACGCCCGAGCGCAGCGATGTTTGCGCCGCTCGAGAACTTAACTTGAGATTGTGCGGCGGCGCTAAAACTTACCGCTGCGACCACCTGCGCGCGCAGATTGTGACGCCATTCCATGGTGCAACGCCCTTGTGGCGCCCCGTAGCGGAAATTGAGTGGCGCCCCCTGCCTTACCGCCTGGCGCTTCCAACGACCAGAAGACTGGAACGCTATCAATCGCTGTGGGGCTGGGGGGGGCGCTATTTAAAGGGGGCCTCTTCCTGTCTTTTATTGTTGGTGGCATTTCTGAACTACGCATACTGAGAGAGAGAGGGAGAGACTTCTGGAGAGATTCAACGTTGTGTGAAGGAGTTTTGGGTACTGAGCAGCACTTTGCAGGTTCATTTTGATTTGCCATTCCTTGTATCGATTTAGCAGAGACTGTGGGAGCTGCACTCTGAGCTCTTTGCCTGGTACTCTCCATTGTTCTTTCCAGCACATTTGATGTGCAAGTCTCTCCAGGCCGAGATTCAAGGCTGCAATGAACAGGATGTGGATGGAAAGCAAGATTAACCATCCCCTTTAAGAACTGGCCCGTGCCATTGTGTGTGTGTTCCATTGCTGACTGACATTACATGAGCTTCGCCAGCGCTCCGAGTTAGCGCCTCACTGCTCGGCCTTTGCGCCTTAAGAGAGGTGTGCAGCGCCTGCTTTAGCGCTCCACTCACCTCCCGGGGCGGTAAAAGTGAAGTTTCCTGTCAGTGCCGATAATTAGCGCCAGGCGCTAATATATGCGTCCGGACGATATTTGCGCCCCAAATGGGGCGCGACCTAATTTCTACCCCATGGAGCGCTGCCGGCACGCCACAGTGGGGGGGGGTGGGTAAGGAGGCCGGGGACGGCAGCGGAGGCAGATGCTGGCAGGCGGCCAGCAACAAAAATGGTCGCCCCGCACCTCGCCTTTAAATAGCGCCACCCTGGCCACAGGTAGGCCCCCCTGACCCCGTCGGACATAGCGTCCGGTGGTAAGTCAGGGGGCGCTACCAAAGATCGCGGCCGGGGCGCTGCGCACGGCGATGACATCATCACCGGGGGCACTAACGGTTAGCGCCGCCGCTAACCTCTCGCTGAATTTCGCGGGAGGCGTTGGCGGTGCCGCGCCTGGGCATGAGTTGCTTTGCGCCCCGTTAGCGCCCTCTTAGGCCGCTAACGGGAGGCGCAAAGCAACCGAATTTTTCCCCCATAGAGTCATAACAGTACAGAAGGAGGCCATTTGGCCCATCGAGTCCACGTCGGCTCTCTGTAGAGCAATCCAGTCAGTCCCATTCCCCCGCTCTATCCCTGTAGCCCTGCAAGTTTATTTCCCTCAAGTGCCTATCCAGTCTCCCCTTGAAAACATTGAGGGCTGGATTTTGTCAATGGGGACATGATGGAGGTGGGACTCCCACTTTTAGGGTTGTAGTCCCGCCTCCATCGACTTGTGGCCAACCCACTGTATTTTCCCTTGATTGACCTTGTTAAGCCCGCCCAGCGGGCTTAGCAGGCCAATCAAGGGTCCCTTGGATACAGGTGACATCAGCCATTGAAATTTCATCTGTCAAGAGCTTTTGACAGATGAAATTTCAGCGTTTGACAGCTCTGTGAAGCTGTCAAACACTGACAATATGATTTCTAACGTGAGTCCCTGTACTTAGACTGAGTTAGAAATCAATCCAGCACAGAAAGCAGAGACTGCAGCTTTTGACAGCTCCGCAGCCATTCTGCTTTCTGTGCCGGTGAGCTGAGGGACTCCCAAGAACTGAAGGAAGGAAGCCTGCAGGACAAAGTTAAGGTAAGTACAAGTTCTTAAAACACTTTATACACACCAAACACACTTACCTCTGCACTCATGCACCCATCACTCACCTGCACACCAGACATCTCGACCCCTCCAAGCCTTCCAGACCGACGGCCCGCCTCGCTAAATCGCCATGGTTCGGACCTGTCGGGAAGCCCACACTTCAGGGCTAAAAATAGGGATTAGGCTAAAAACTGCCTGTTAACTACCTGTTAACAGGCAGTTTATTGGCACTAATCCCCTTCCCGCCTCGGGGAGGCGGGTCCCAGCACAGGTCGGGTACCCGCCTCCTGTGAAACTGGCATGGAGGCGGGTTGGGGGCGGGATGGGTTTGGGACCCCCGAATCTGCTATTTTCCCAACCCACACGCCTCCAAACCCGCCTCCACGGGTCAATGAAAATTCTGCCGAGTGTCTCCGCTTCCACCACTTTCGTCGGCAGCAAATTCCATGTCATCACCACTCGCTGCGTAAAAAAGTTTTTCCTCACATCTCCCCTGTATCTCTTGCCTAAAACCTTAAATCTGTGTCCCCTAGTCCTTGTACTAGCTGACACTTCTAGTAGCATTAGAAAACCATTCATACCTTAGGGCTGGATTTTCAATGACCCGTGGAGTCGGGTTTGGAGGCATGTGGGGGGTTAAAGTTGCGGGGTTGGGGGTCCCGACCCCATCCCGCCTCCACGCAATTTTGACAAAATCGGTCGCGGGGTTCCAACTCCGTCCCGCCTCCAAGAGGCGGGAGAGGCCATTAAAGCCCTTAACAAGCCCTAAATTGGCTCTGTAATGCCATTTTGAAACGTTTTAGCTAGTTTAACCCTTTTCCGCCGTGAAGTACGCCTGATGTGAAACACGCCAGTGAAACCTGGTGGGAGCACAAGTGATAGCTGATTATCAGCTGCAGGTCCACTATTACAACGGAGATGTGATGAAGGTAGTAGTAGTATTCGGTCTGAAAGTCACCTCTGCTGCATTGAATGTCTTCAGAGACTGCCTGGAGGACTTGGTTGCAAAAAAAATCTCTCTCTCTCTCTCTCTCTCTCTCTCAGCAAAGGCCAGGCAGTCAGTCTCTGACCTGCAATGATGACATCATCAGAGGCGACTTTCAGACTGAAACCACAAATTGGTTCATGGGTTCCCACATGCTGGAACTCAATTGCCCAATTAAGTGAAAATTGCATCATTCATCCACATTAATCTGCAGTCGGGGGGGCAACACGAAATGCGGGTAACACAACCCCAACCCAACCCCAAGACAAAATCCAGCCCTAAAGTCTGTTATCATTGTAAAACATAACAGTAAGAAATGTACACAATGTATAAACCAGAAAAACTCCCCTGGAAACTCAGAACACAGAATTTATTCCATAGTTTTCCTCTGAGTCTTTTCTATCATTGGCAGATATTCTTGAGTTGTGAAATTAATTATAAAGAGAGGCTTGTAAATTGCAGTTTCATTCTGCCAACATAAAAGTTCTCAAGGTTTTCGATATGACTCTTGCTTTTCCTTTTGGATAGTAGTTGGCATAACAATCGGGTGGTACTGAGCCAACTGGAAATAGGGACAAAAGTCTTCTGAAACTGACCCGAAATATGTTGGCAGCAATCTCAATTCATGCCATTGGACAGGTTTTCATCATATCACTAAGTAGTGTAGATGGCAGCATAAAATTACAAAGAGACATTGATAGATTAAGTGAGTGGGCGAAACTGTGGCAGATGGATTTCAATGCAGGTAAGTGTGAGGTCATCAATTTTGGACCAAAAAAGGACAGATCCGAGTAATATTTAAATGGTGAAAATCTAGGAACAGTGGAGGTCCAAAGAGATTTAGGGGTCCATGTACACAGATCACTAAAATGTAGTACCCAGGTACAAAAAATAATCAAAAATCTAATGGAATGTGAGCCTTTATAACTAAAGGGCTAGAATATAAAGAGGAGGACGATTTGCTACAGCTATACAAAGCTCTGGTTAGGTCACATCTGGAGTACTGTGTACAGTTCTGGGCACTGCACCTTAGAAAGGATATATTGGCCTTGGAAGGAGTGCAGCGCAGATTCTCCAGAATGTTACCAGGGCTCCAAGGGTTAGATTAGGAGATATTACATAAACTAGGTTTGTATTCTCTGGAATATAAAAGGTTAAGGGGTTTTTAGGATTTTGAAAGGAATTGATAGGGTAGATAGAGAGAAACTTTTTCCGCTGGTGGAGGGAGTCGAGGAAAAGGGAACATCACCTTAAAATCAGAGCCAGGCCATTCAGGAGAGAAGTTAGGAAAAACTTCTTCACGCAAAGGGTGATAGAAGTGTGGAACTCTCTCCCACAAAATGCAGTAGATGTTAGCTCAATTAATAATTTAAAATCTGAGATCAATAGGTTTTTGCTAGATAAGGTTATAAAAGGATATGGAGCCAAGGCAGATGGATGGAGTTAAGATACAGATCAGCCATTATCTCATTGAATGGTGGGCAGGCTCAAGGGGCTGAATGGCCTACTCTACTTCTGTTCCTATGTTCCTCCATGGCTGCTCCCAGACTTCTTCTGACCATGAAACTCTAGAATAAGGAAAGACTGAGAGACACCAGTAGATATTTAGTTACCTCTCTTTATAACATTAAAGATTATGCAACAGATCAATATTTTTCCCTTTAAACACATTAAGCAAGAATCAAAGAATACAAAATGCAATAGACGAAGAGAAAGAAATTAATGTGGCAACATAAAATGGAAAAGATAGTATAGCGTTGTACATAAAGGGAAGAAACTGAGCCTGTGGAGTGAGATTGGATCACTATCTGATGTGGGTGGCATCCAGGGTCTCAGGTCTCCTGCAGCTTCAGATGACATCATGAAAAAACTAATTTGTCACAGTTCCTGATTACTAATTTGCATGATTTGTCAATACTTTCTTGAGATCCTACAGAGAAGATAGTTTAATGCATTGACTGAAGGGCTTCATTTCTACCTAACCATCTCCAAAGATGGACATAGTTCAAGAAAGCATAGGCTTCAAATGACAGTAACAATTGTCCACGTTCTCCAGTGTGAATATTATCCAGCAAGTAAAGAACTCGGTTCATTGGGATACTCATCCTTGCTGTTTAATTGAACAAATTGCCTAGTTGTTAGCTTGTGGTCTGGTCTTTAATGCAAGGAGTGCTTTTCTGTAGAGATCTAAAAGGTATAAAAAGGAAACAAAATGATTAGATGAATCTAAAGTGCCTGAAATGGAATCTTATGTATCCTTCGATTAGTTAGCAGTTAAAATTGAAATTTACACAGGGTTTCAGTGTATACTTGTTTTAAAAAAACTATGAATAGCTCCTTTTCTATCAATCTTTCAGCTTCTTCCCTAAATTATATGCAGTTATATTGTTTGAAGTGGTGGTAATTGTTTATGTCCACGAGGGTGAGAGTGGCACCAATGCCAGCATCAAGCATTCTCAGATCAGGGTCAGCTCTTTCTGCACTGTTGCGTCAAACAGTCGTAAGCCAGGCACAGAAAGATTTAGAAGCAGGGCAAAGCTCCTCCCTACTCTGATGCAACATATCTTAACCAAATCACTGTCTGCTGCAGCAGTGTGACATTTTCAACACCAGTGAACTAGGAGTTTCTCTGTTGTCTAAAATATTTATACTCAGAGGATTAATGGTTGCAGTGGGTTACAGAACCATCCTTTCATCTCTGGAACCTAATATTGAATCCATCCCAACTGATAGGAGCTTTGTTGTGTGTAGGGTTACAGGTTACTACAGGTTCCCCTGATGGCTCAGCTAATATATTTGGAGAGTAGGTTAGTCATGCAGGTCAACTAGATCCCAGGTGCAACTCCTGGTCTATACTGAGTTAACTGATGCCAGCCAGTGCTACAATTGGCCTCTGTGTACATGAGTTAGAGGGTGGGAGGATGGAAATTGATCATGGTTGCTGCTCATGATCAGTATCAGTATCAGTATCATGATCTGAAAACGGTAAGTGTTTTCCTTTCCTTTCGTGGGGCCAGGAAGGGCAGGAGCTCCTCTGGTCCCCACAAGGATAGCTTAGGCCTCCCCAAGCCTGGACTCCTCCTCCCTTCCTGAACGTTAGGTGCCTGTGAGACGCCCTCGGACCCAGTTCCGGCTCCCACCTCACGTCGGCAGGCGGACTCTGGGCCGCACGATTTTATGCCCCTTCTCGCTGACTTCCCGCTCAAAACAGGTGGGAAGTGGACCAGCAGGATTTAAATGAGCCGTTAAAATCGGTTGGGTCTGATTCTGCTGCAGGCGGGCGAGAAATGAACTCGCCTGTTGGTAGCCCGCTGGCAGTTAAAATCCAGCAATGTATTGAAACATCATATTGTCGGCTTATTCACAATTTACTGCCAGTAAAATAGACTACTTGTGTTGGCAGGGTCTGTCAGTCTGTTCTATTGATTATCTAATTGATGCTGAAAATAAACAAAACTAAAATACTTGGATTTATATAACATCTCAAAACATTTCAGACAGTGAACTACTTTTGAAATGCAGTGAATCTTGTTATGAAGGCAAAGTACTGTGCAGGTTACAAACGGTTAGCAATTGCAATCAGTTTTCTTTGCAACCAATTAATAAGACCATATCATCGTCATCAACTTGCATTTATCGAGCACCCTTTAACATAGAAAAAAGTATCAAGGCACTTCAGAGGCATAAGGAGATTAGGAGGGTGACAAAAAGCTTGATCAAAGAGGTAGGTTTTAAGGAGAGTCTTTAAGGAGAAGAGAGAGTTGGAGAGGCAGGGATGTTTTGTGAAGGAATTCCAGACATTTGAGCATAGGAAGCTAAAGGAATGCCTGTCAATGGGGCAAAGGGAGGGGGGGATGCATAAGAGGGTGGAGTCAGAGGAACAAAGAGATCAGGTGGCTGGTTGTAGGGCTGGAGGAGGTTACAGAAATAGAGAGGGGTGAGGCCATAGAGTGAGTTAAACTCGAGGATGAGAATTTTAATTTTTTGACATTGGGGGTCTGGGAACCAATGTAAGCCAGCGAGGACGGGGATGTTGGGTGAGTAGGGCTCGGTGTGGGATAGGATACAAGCAAGAGAGTTTTGGAATGAGATGGAGGATGTGAGCCCATCCAGGAAAGCATTGGAGTAATTGAGTCTGGAGGTGACAAAGACAAGAATGAGGGTTTCAGTGGCAGATGGGCTGAGGCAGGGGCAGAGGCAGGCGATGTTACAGGAATGGAAGTAGCCAATCTTTGTGATGGCGAAGATATGGGGTCAGAAAATCAGCACAAAGTCGACCTGAATGCTGAAATTGCAAAAAGTCTGGTTCAACCTGAGACTGTGGCCAGGGAGCAGGATAGAATTGAGGGCAAGGGTATGAGGTTTGTGGCAGGAGCCAAAGCTATTTAGTTATAGTGTTGCAAGAGAGAACGGGACTCCTGTTATCCAGCAGAGTGATGCCCACGGAGCTCAGCTGACTGTCTGAAACAGTTTCTAAAACAAATCCTCGAAATTCATCTAAAAAAAGTTGTGAGATAAATCACAGCTGCCATGTTGGATATCCACCAATCAGCTCAATGTTACATTGCTCACCCTGTCTTACAAGATTTATTATCCCTTTAAATAGCTCAGAGCCCTAACTGAAAACCATCTGCATTTTTTTCTTTACAGTTCTTTAAAAAGTTTTGATAAAAGCTTTTGTTCATTAGGAGAGAGATGCTGAAATACTTTCACACTTTTGCCACCTGGTGTCAGCATCAAACACGTCCAGGTCAGATATACCGCGGGGTGAATTCAAGCAAAGTTCCTATTCTTCCTAATAATGCGCCCAAGTCCCATCTGCAAGAGCACCTCTGTTGTACCTGTATGAATATTTCCATTTCTACACCAGCCATCTTCATGGCTCCTCTGAATGAAATTGCTAATTTAATGTTAATTAGGGGCAGCTTTGTGGTCTGGGCTTAACCTGCCCAACTCATTTCATGTCGGGTACAGCTGTTACTTGAACTGTCAGTTGGTACACATTACTTCCCACTTCTCTAGTCTTGAGGACTAGACTCAGTCATTTTTGATGTATCAGTTCACACTACTGGTGATGAAGCGCTAAAATCCAGAGCTGAGATGTTTATAGTACTATTAATATTTTTCTTAAATTGTCTATTCCAGGAAATCTTTTCTTTCCCTCGAAGGTGTTGGCTGGTAGCACTATGGAACCCCACCAAAGTATCAAGCATCCCTGTGCAGATCTAGACTGAGTGCCAGCAAGCTATTCAACCATGGACAGCTTCACAGATGAGCCTGATCCTCTCCTCACCTAAAGTCCCTGCACATTCATTGTTCAGCAAGAGTCACAAGATAGTGATCGGGAGCAGGAACTGTTGCTGACTATTTTACTCCTTAGCCCATGGGAGCTAAGGTCAATTATAGCACCATGACCCCTACTTTGCCTGAGATCAGCTAACTCCAGGAAAGACTGGAGAATGAACTTGGGGATTTCCTGGTTGATTTGGCTCATTTCCACCATGGGCAGTGCATTTGCCCACTAAGCCATTAACAAAGCTCTTAAGTCCCAGCAGACCTAACTAGTATGACTAGAGTTCCAACAGATATGCTTGATTCACCTTGTCCTGCTCACCTCTGGGTCTCTATTCTCTTGAAAAGATAAGGGTGAAGGGTGACCTAATAGAGGTGCTGGAGAGGGTGCAAAAAAGATGTACAAGAATGATACCAAAAATGTGATGTTATACCTATTAGGAAAGGATGACCAGGCTGTGTCTCTTTTCTCTTGAAAAGAAAAGGCTGAGGGGTGACCTAATAGAGGTCTTTAAAATTATGAAAGTTTTTGATAGAGTAGACACAGAGAGAATGTTTCCACTTCTGGGGAAGAGCAAAACTAGAGGCCATCAATATAAGATAGTCACCAAGAAATCCAATAGGGAATTCAGATGAAACTTCTTTATCTAGAGAGTGGTGAGAATGTGGAACTCGCTACCACAGGGAGTGGTTGAGGCGAATAGTATAGATGCATTTAAGGGGAGGCTAGATAAGCATATGAGGGAGAAGGGAATAGAGGGTTGTGTTGATAGAGTTAGATGAGGAAAGGCGGGAGGAGGCTCGAGTGGAGCATAAAAAAGAAAAAGACATAAACGTCAGCATGGACTGGTTGGGCCGAATGGCCTGTTTCTGTGTTGTATATTCTTTGTAATTCTATCTCATTCTATGTATATATCAGCCATTTAAATCAAACTGCTGGAGTGTTGAGTGTGTGCTGCGTCCTTACCCAGAGGTGCAGTTAAGTCCACAGTTCTGGAAAAATCATGTTCGGAGTCAGCAGAATTGATTTTATTTTTGCTTTTCTTCTTCAATTTCTTCCTTTTGTTTTTCGTTTCAGAATCTAAACCAGATTTTTTAAAAGTGATGAAATCATGAAATTTGACCATGATCTTAAATCCAAATTGCAACAAACTAGACTGTTGTTTACCCTGGCTTTCAAACACTGTCAGACAACATCATAATAATTAGATCTCATCATCTATTAATTCCAAACAAACCTCAGCTTTCAGGACCTAATTTAATTTACAATGCATCCCCCCTCTCTGATGTTATCTTGGACCCCTGACACATAACTCAGTGACAGTATAAACAAACCTCCTTTGTTATAAATTAGTTATGAGTCCCTGATGGAGCTCAAAGAGTAAATTATGGGATTTGTGTGGATGGACTTTGAACTAGCTGACGCTATTAAACTAGAAGTATTCTGATTTATAATGTCTATATAAGTTCTCATTTATTGTGCTGATCCACACCCACTCCCTACACTGTACTTTAAATAGAGGACAGATGGCAAGCAGGAACCTTTATAAAGAAAAGGAACTGGTTTTCAAACAATTTTTTTACAACATACAGAATTGAGGGTGTCGTACGGACAAGGCTTCAATAAATTTAGAAAGACGACAGTGAATAGGCACCTCTTAAAAGTCAATGAGAGTGATCACTAGTATGTGCATCAGAAATATGCTGCACCTATCTGTTGCCTGCTTCCAGTTCTGCCATTACATCTAACCAGTTATTTTAATTGACTGGTCATTTTAATGATTTGATTTCAACAACAACTTGCATTTATAGAACGCCTTAAACGTAGAAAAACGTCCCAAGACGCTTCACAGGAGTGGAATCAGACAAAACCTGACACCGAGCCAAAGAAGGAGCTATTAGGACGGGTGACTAAAAGCTTGGTCAAAGAGGGAGGTTTTAAGGAGAGTCTTAAAGTGTGAGAGAGAGATGGAGACAGTGAGGTTTAAGGAGAGAATTCCAGAGCTTAGGGTGTCGTACGGACAAGGCATGGCCGCCAATGGTGGGGTGAAGGGAGTGGAGGATGCACAAGAGGCCAGAGCTGGAGGAATGCAGCGTTCCCGGAGAGTTGTAGGGCTGGAGGAGGTTATAGAGATAGGGAGAGGGCAAGGCCATTGAGGGATTTGAAGACGAGGATGAGAATTTTAAAATCAAGACATTGGTGGACCAGGAGCCAATGTAGGTCAGCGAACACATGGGTGATAGGTGAACGGGACTTGGTGTCAGGTAAAATATGGGCAGCAGAGTTTTGGATGCACTCAACTTTATGGAGGGTAGAAGGTGAGAGGCTGGCCAGGACAACATTGGAATAGTTGAGTCTGGAGGTAACAAAAGCATGGCTGAGGGTTTCAGCAGCAGATGAGCTGAGGCAGGGACAGAGATGGGCGATGTTACTGAGGTAGAAGTAGCTGGTCTTTGTGATATACAGGATATGGGGTTGGAAGCTCAGTTCAGGGTCAAATAGGATGCCGAGGTTGCAAACTGTATGGCTCAGCTTGAAACAGTGGTCAGGGAGAGGGAAGGAATCAATAGAATCATAGAATATTTAAAGCACAGAAGGAGGCCATTCGGTCCGTCGAGTCTGTGCCGGTACTCTGCAAGAGCACTTCAGCTAGTCCCACTCCCCCGCCCTTGCCTCGTAGCCCTGCAAATTATTTTCCTTCAGATACTTATCCAATTCCCTTTTGAAAGCCACGATTGAATCCACCTCCACCAACCTTTCAGGCCGTGCATTCCAGATCATAACCACTCACTGCGTAAAAAAGTTTTTTCTTATGTCGCCTTTGGTTCTTTTGCCAATCACCTTAAATCTGTGTCCTCTGGTTCTCAACCCTTCCGCCAATGGGAACAGTTTCTCTCTGTCTACTGTCTAGACCCCTCAAGATTTTGAACACCTCTATCAAATCTCCTCTCAACCTTCTCTGCTCTAAAGAGAACTGTGCTATCTTGAGACACAGCATAGCTTTCAGTAAGAACTGTACTGCACATGGCTTTATTAATATAAACATCAGTAGTCCACCAGGTGTCTCTATTACACTTCTCCCTCCTTATTGAAGAAGTTAATATCAGCAAATAATCATTGTACATGACTTGCATGGTATACACAACTCTTGGTATACATTTCTCAAATGGAACCCATTTTATGTTTCCAAATTCTACTCTAGAATTCTGTAAAACAAACAAAAGATATGAACTTATTTTCCATATTTACAGATTAAACTTAACCACTGGTTCTCTGTTTCGAAGAGGATACCTTCTTTCTTGAACAGAACTTTCAGATCTTGGTGCAGGACTGTGACTCATTCTAGGCTGAGCCTGTGGAGAATTTTTCTCCAAGGGCTGACCTTGATCTGCATTTGGACTCTTTACACTTTCAGACTGTTTGTCTGCCCGACTCGGGCTCAGACTTAAATTCTGACTTTGTCTTGGGCTTGTTTCTGGTACATCTGATGTAGGATTTGCTACTGGTACTCTAATTGTAACAAGACTATCTGACTCATCAGAATAAATTGAATCATCCCAGATTTCAACTCCTTCCACATCTGTAGGCAAGATATGATCAATGTGAACAAACTTAACCTTTCCATGATCAAACATCTTGACCAAATATGTGCGAGGGCCACATATCTTCACTACTCTTCCTGGTAACCACTTTAACCATTTATCGTGATGGTTCTTCACTCTAACCTTTTGGTTCAACTTCACACTTCTCTCTCTAACTCTACCTTTATCATGACTCTCTTTCTGCCCTGATTGTTTCTCTTCTACGGACTGTGCCAAGTTTGGCTTTACAACGAGAACCCAGTTCGTGGCTGTCGTTGGAGAAACAACTCTGCTGGTTTTCTACCAGTAGTGGTATGAAGAGTATTCCGATAGGTAATCAAAAATTTGACAGTTTGTGGTCCAACGACAACTGAAGTTTCTTTGGATTTGGGTCCAACATTTGCTTGATGAGGGCACGTTTGACAATTTGTACTGTGCGCTCTGCTGCACCATTTGAAGCAGGGTGGTACGGTGGAACTTTGGTATGTTTCACACCGTTTCTGCTCATGAACTGTGTGAACTCTTCTGAACAAAATTGCGGTCCATTATCAGACACAATTAATTCTGGGAGGCCATATGAAGAAAACAATCTTCGCAAATTGTCTAGTGTTTTGCTTGTTGTTATTATCCGCACCGGAAACACCTCTACCCACTTCGAGTGACTATCTATCACTATGAACAATTGCTGTCCTTCTAGCTCAGCAAAATCTACATGTAACTTTTGTCACACTCTGGGAGGCCATTTCCATGGCTGTAATGGTACTGATGGTGGTTTCTTGCTCACCAATTGACATGTTGTACACTGACTGACCATGTACTCTATCTCTTTATCTAAACCTGACCACCATAAGTAAATGTGTGCAAAGCTCTTGGTCAAGCACATTCCCAGGTGCTGGTCATGAAGACCTCCTAATAATTTAGACCTGAACCTATTTGGGATAACCACTCTTGCTCACCACGTGATACAATCTTTATCCACTGACAATTCATTCCTACGAACGAAGTATGGATGGATATCTTCCTCTGATACCTGGTTTGGCCATCCATTTGCTATGTAATCATACAGCTTTGACATAATTGAGTCACGTTTGGTTGCCCTACCAATATCTTCAGCTGTGACTGGCAGCTCATCAATGTATGAGAAATAGAACACTTCTTCCTTATTGGGTGTAACTTGTGATGGGGATGGCAACCTGGACATAGCATCAGCATTACTGTGATCAGCTGATCATCTGTACTCAATGTCATATGTATACGCTGACAAAATCAAAGCCCATCTCTGCATTCGGGCTGCAGCCAAGGTTGGAACTGGGGACTTTGGATGGAGGATTGCTGTCAAGGGCTTATGGTCAGTAACTATGGTAAACTTATGACCAAAAATGTATTTGTGAAACTTCTTGACCCCAAAAATCAAAACTTAGCTTCCCTTTCGATCGGCGCATAATTCCGCTCACTGACACTGAGAGTGCGTGAAGCAAAAGCAATTGGTCTCTCCTCTCCACTATCTAGAACATGAGAAATCACTGCCCCAACTCCATACGGAGAGGCGTCACACGCTAGCTTGATCTCCTTAGATACATCATAGTGAACTAACATGGTACTCTCTACTAACTGGCTTTTACACTCTTTGAATGCTGTGCCGCATTCTTTTGACCATTTCCAAGGGACCTGTTTTCTCAACAGCTCATTCAGTGGATGTAACAATGTAGCCAAGTTTGGGAGGAACTTTCCGTAATAATTCAAAAGACCCAAAAATGATCGAAGTTCAGAGACATTCTTGGGAGTGGGTGAATTTCTGATTGCATCCAGCTTTCCCTTGGTTGGATGTAAACCATCTTTGTCTACTCTGTGCTCCAAGTACTCCACTGAGTTTTGAAACAACTCTCACTTGTGAGCTGTCACTCGTACTCTGTGCTTCTCTAGCTATTTGAGCACTTCATTCAACACCTCATCATGGATTGGCCTGATTGGTGCTGTAATGAGTATGTCATCCAAATAACACACTACCCCTTCAATCCCTTGCAAAATTTGGTTCATCACACCCTGGAATGTGTCAGGGGCAGAATACACTCCAAATGGTAGCCTATTGAACTGATATAGGCCTCGGTGAGTATTTATAGTCAAGCATGACTTGGACTCTTCATCTAACTCAAGTTGTAGGTAGGCGTTTGTTAGATCTAACTTTGAAAAGATCTGGCCACCTGTCAGCATTGTGAACAAATTTTCCACATTTGGCAACATATTGGGTAGATTACACGCTAGAACCTGGTTTATGGTTACCTTATAATCACCATACAACCTTACCTTACCATCTGACTTAGTTACAACAACAATGGGTGTAGCCCAATTACTCAGATCTACCTTCGAGATAATGTTCTCAGTTTCTAGTCTTTTGAGTTCTTGCTCAACTTTCTCCTTGAGTGCGTATGGTGCGGGACGTAGCTTGCAGTAAACTGGTCTTGCGTCCTTCTGCACTCTGACACTCACCTTGAAGTCTTGGGTCGGACTGCCCGTTTTGCTGAACACCTTTGGATACTGCTTGATGACATCATCTTTCAATGCAAATTTCGCTTCCACATGAAAAATCTCATTCCAATCCAGCTTCAGTGATCCCAACCAATTTCTACCTATCAAGGCCGGCTTGTCTCCTGCCACTACTATGAGAGGCAAGCTCTGACACTGATTCTTGTATTTCACTGGTATGGTGACACTTCCTACTACAGGGATTTGCTCTCCTGAGTAGCCTCACAGCTCAACCTTCAATTTCTCTAGTCGATAATCATGGAACTTGTCTCGATATATAGTGATTCCGGTACTATGCTCACGGATGCACCAGTGTCGATTTCCATGGGTATCCTGGTTCCTGCGACATCCATTTGGATGACAATACCTCGTGAATCGCTGTTAGATACCTTCGTGCTCCTGATGACGTGAATCTCCAGAAACTCCACATCCTACTGCTTCTCCTCACCGGTATGTAGTGTCTGCCGATTTCTACTTCTAGCATTGCCAGTCAGTTTACTCTTCTGTCGGCATGGCTTCTCAAGATACCTAGTTTTCTTGCAGTAGAAACACTCTCCTTCACATATGGACAGCTTTGGGCGATGTGTTGTCCCAGGCACCGATAGCACGACTTCAATGCACTGTTACCTTGGCCAGTTGCTGAGGCCTTGGGGCCCAACTGCCTTTTACTTTTAGACTGCAGCCGATTCACCTCAGTTGTCTAACGACTTGAAATGGCGCGGAACTCTCGGGAGTATCGGTTGGCCATATCCTTCAACATAGCTGACTGACAAGCTAAGTCAAAAGTCAAGTTAGGGGTTGTCAACAATTTACTACTGATACGTTCATTTTTCAACCCACAAACAAAGTGGTCACGTAAAGCTTGGTCCTGAAAGTTTCTGAAATGACAGTGAATGGATACTCACTGATACCCTCGTCATTTAATTGATCACGTGTTCCAAAACGATAACTTTCAGCCATTTTCAGGGGCTCAGGACTGTAGTGCTGTTCTAACTTGGTTAGGATCTCCTTCAATGCCGTGTCCTAATGCTTGGCGGGAACAAGCAACTTTTTCAGGGTTTCATACACCTCGGGGCCTCCTTCAGTCAAAAAAATAGCCCGTTTCATTTCTAAAACCGCCCGGTTACTGTTTACATCATCGGGGATTTCGACAATACTATTCACGGTGAAAAACATTTCTAGCTGCTCCACATACACTCCAAAAGTCTCTTGGTTATGATGGAACTCACCCAAGCACCCTATTATTCCCATAGGCGTGGCCATCTGGACTCTGGCAACTCCGACAGTTCAGCCACGTGTGCTCAAAATTTACCTTGGATTTTTAAGATTTTCTGCAAAACGAAGAATCTCTAACAGTCTCTCCGTTGGTTGTCAGGATTATACTCCAACAAAAATTTCAGCTAGGGAATCCGCAATCGCATCCTCATTGCCAATTCTGTGATATCTTAAGACACAGCATATATATACAACAGCACAGCATGGCTTCTGGTAAGAACTGTACTGCATATGACTTTATTATTATATAAATCAGTAGTCCACCAGGTGGCTGTATTACAAGAACAACCCCAGCTTCTCCAGTCTATCCATGTAACTGAAGTCGCTCATCCCTGGAACCATTCTTGTAAATCTTTTCTGCACCCTCTCTAAGGCCTTCACATCCTTCCTAAAAGTGTGGTGCCCAGAATTGGACACAATACTCCAGTTGAGGCCAAACCAGTGTTTTATAAAGGTTCATCATAACTTCCTTGCTTTTGTACTCTATGGGGCGATTTTGTTAATGGAGGCGCGTTGGAGGCGGGACTGCTGCTTGGTGAATCGATGTCCTGCCTCCATCGATTTGTAGCCAACCCACGCTATTTTCCCTTGATTGACCTTGTTAAGTCCGCCCAGCGGGCTCAGCAGGCCAATTAAGGGAAAGCCGGTTGCAGAGAACGTCAACGTATGACGTTTCAACTGTCAAAAACTTTTGACAGATGAATTGTCATCGTTTGACAGCTCTGTGAAGCTGTCAAACACTGCCATTCTCTGTAGTTTGATGATCAAACTTCTTTCTTTAACAGAAATTAGATGGTTGTTGCATCTGAGATTGCAACGGCCATCTCTCATCTGCAACACGGAGGTCTGAGACTCTCCGCATACACACCAACTGAACCCTGCAGGGAGAAACAAAGGTAAGTACTCTTTTAATAACACTTTGCACTTACCTCAGAATTTACCTTGGATTTGACACTCTTGCACCCATCACTTATCTTCACACTACACTTTTGCACCACCCCCCCCCCGACCCCCGTAGACCCAGTACTCGCTGATCTGGCGGGTTTTGAAGCCTTCAGGAAGCCCGTACTTGTGAGGGCAAAAAGGGGATAATCCTATTTTCTGCCTGTTAATTACCTGTTAACAGACAGTTTATAGGCTTTAATCCCTTCCCGCCTCCAAGGAGAGGGGACCCAGCGCGGGACGGCTACCCGCCTCCTGGCTAGATGGCATGGAGGCGGGTTGGGCACCCGCCCCCAGATTCTGCCATTTTCCCGGCAGTCCCGCCTCCATACCCGCCTCCCCAGGGCTGGCAAAATCACCCCCTAGGATTCAGTGTGATCTCAGTCACTGTGGATAATTGCCCTCTGGTGGTTAATTTCTGCACAACACTAACAGATTTGAGACTGCAGAGTATAATACTGTACCATTGTCAAACTCCATTTCCATATATATAATTAACAAAGAACATTAAAAGCATCTTAAAAGGGAAATTTTTTTTTTTTGAATACATGTGCTCCAGTAAGCCTCATCTTTCACACAGAACACAGTACTTATATTAACACAGTAGTCCAATTAAATCTTATAACCTAAAGGAACAAAGTGGCATTTTAACAATGATTAATAATGTAACTTTCTTTATCAGTCACTATCAGCCTGAATGGAATCTAGTCAGAGAGAAGTTTTCACCTCCTATGAGACATGCAAGTTCTTCACACTATACAGACCAACCTTCCATCCCACCATACCGCCCAACAAATGAATATCCTCAGCAGGACTATGGGATACTTCGTTCAACATCCATTAAGAGGCCTGAGGTAAGCAGAACAAATCAATCCCTGCAATAGCATTGTGCACCCAAGCTGCTTTTAGCCAATGTTCCTGGAATCTCCTGCATCATCATTGAGCAATACTGGCATCTCAGATATGCATAATCAATCCTACTTTATACAGATGATGCATTTCCTGGGTGCAAAGCATATTTCCTGAAGAAAACAGTTGGGCACCCGCCCCCAAATTCTGCCATTTTCCTGGCAGACCCACCTCCATACCCACCTCTCCAGGGCTGGCAAAATCGCCCCCTGAGCCTCCATTTATAAAGCCCAGGATCCCGTATGCTTTTTTAACCACTTTTTAGGGATGGGTAATAAATGCTGGTCTTGCCAGCTATGCCCACATCCCATGAACGAATATTAAAAAAAAACCTGCCACCTTCAACTATTTGTACACATATACCCCCAGGCCTCTCTGTTCCTGCACCCCCTTTAGAATTGTACCCTTTCGTTTATATTGCCTCTCCTCGTTCTTCCTACCAAAATGTATCACTTCGCACTTTTCTGTGTTAAATTTCATCTGCCACGTGTCCACCCATTCCACCAGCCTGTCTATGTCCTCTTGAAGTCTATCACTATCCTCCTCACTGTTCACTATACTTTCAAGTTTTGTGTCATCTGCAAATTTTGAAATTGTGCCCTGTACACTGTAAGAATAAAAATATATGTTTTGTATGTGTGATGGACTTGAGACTATTAATATAAGATGTATGTAATAAAGATAAATTTGATGTGTATGGATCTCCCCTGGATAAGGCAATGGCGCGAAACTTAACAAAGGAAACCTGCATAACAGGATAACCCCCACAGAGACACCATCGAAACCCACCATCGAAACTGAAGAGCCACTAAAAGGTGTCAACAAACAATTAACTTAAGCAAGAAATGGCACCAGCCACTGCAGACAGACACATGTTCAAAGGAAAGCCAATCAAGAACTGCCATGAAACTAAGACCCAATCCTGGGGTCTTAGCAACTTAGACTAGAGACAATGGACTTAAAAAGATATAAAACAAGGAACCCAAAGGCTCTCGTTCTCTCTCTCTCTGGATGACCACGCGGAAAAACAAGAAGCCCTCCGTCTACAGACCAGACCAAGAAGCAAGGAAAAAGGCCGCGTGCATTGCTTGACTCAGGGAAGTACAAGTCTGTGTAAATCTAACCCATTACCTTACCTGTTGTAATCGAGTAGAGTCCATAAATACCAGTAGGCTATTGTTTTGATGTGCATGAGTGTGAGTGTTTAATAAACTTGCATGAGTGTATGGGGGAGAAATTCAGTATCACCCCATTTGGGGCGCAATTATCGGCCGGGCGCAAAGATTAGCGCCTGGCGCTAATTATCACCACCGACTGCAAACTTGACTTTTATCGCCCCTGGAGGTGATTGGAGCGCTAAATCAGGCGCTTCACACCTGTCTTAAGGCGCAAAGGCCGATGAGCGAGGTGCTACCTCAGAGCGCTGGCGAAGCTCATGTGATGTCAGTCAGCAATGGAACACACACACAATGGCACCGGCCAGTTCTTAAAGGGGATGGTTGATCTTGCTTTCCATCCACATCCTGCTCATTGCAGCCTTGAATCCCGGCCTGGAGAGACCTGCACATCAAATCTGCTGGAAAGAACAATGGAGAGTACCAGGGAAAGAGCTTAGAGTGCAGCCCCAACAGTCTCTTCTAAATTGATACAAGGAATGGCAAATCAAAATGAACCTGCAAAGTGCTGCTCAGTACCCAAAACTCCTTCACACAGCGTTGAATCTCTCCAGAAGTCTGTCTCCCTCTCTCTCAGAATGCGTGGTTCAAAAATGTCACCAACAATAAAAGGCAGGAAGCGGTCGCCTTTAAATAACGCTCCCCCAGTCCCTTCATGACTGCAAAACGCTCCCCTCAACCTGTCGTTGCTAGCATCAGGCGGTAAGGCAGGGGGCGCCACTCAATATCTGCTCCGGGACGATACCGGGGCGTTGCGCACTCGACAGACGTCACAATCTGCCGGTGCAGGAGATCGTAGCGGTAGTGTTTAGCGCCGCCGCAAAATGTCTAGTTAATTTCGCGAGCGGAGCAAACATCGCCGCGCCCGGGCGCTAGATGCTTTGCGCCCCATTAGCGCCCTCTTAAGGCGCTAACGGGAGGCGCAACCAACTGAATTTTTCCCCCCATGTGTTCAATAAACTTATTCCAAATTGTTTCAAAAGAATTGGTCTTGCTGTCAATTTAATGCCAGTTGAAATAAAAAGCTTACAACATCCAAATCTAAGTCATTAATATATATCAAGAAAAGCAGTGGCATGGGAACAGAGTTTGTGATGGGAGAAGGAGACAATAGATTTGGTCTTCTCAATGTTTAACTGGAGAAAATTGTGGCTCATCCAGAAATGGATTTTGGACAAGCAGTCTGACAACACTGGAGGGGTTGAGAGAGGTGGTGGTGAGGTAGAGCTGGGTGTCGTCAGTGTACATGTGGAACCGGACGACATGTCTTCAGATGATATCGTCGAGGGGCAGCATGTAGATGAGAAAAAGGAGGGGGCGAAGGATAGATTCTTGGGGGACTCCAGAGGTAATGATGTGCAGGTGGGAAGAGAAGTCATTGCAAGATATTCTCTCGCTATGACTGGATAGATAAGAGTGGAACCGGTTCTGGGGGAGGTGGGACCAGTACAAATCGAACGGTTTGCACCTGGGCAGGACCAGGACCGATGTCCTTGGGGGAGTGTTTGCTAGTGCTCTAGGGGAGGGTTTAAACTAAAATGGCAGGGGGTTGGGAACCTGAGCAGGGAGACAGAGGAAAGGGAAACAAGGATAGAAGCAAAAGTCAGGAAGGAAAAAAACAAAGGTGTCAATCAGAGAAATCAAGGGTTTAAATCAATCGTGGCCACAGTAAATAATAATTCTAAAATGTCTAAGAGCATTAAAAAAACAAGCCTGAAGGCTTTGTGTCTTAATGCGAGGAGCATTCGTAATAAGGTGGATGAATTAGCTGCGCAAATAGAGGTAAACGAATATGATATGATTGGGATTACGGAAACATGGGTACAGGGTGACCACTGCTGGGAACTCAACATACAGGGGTATTCAATATTCAGGAGGGACAGGCAAAAAGGAAAAGGAGATGGGGTAGCATCGCTGGTTAAAGAGGGGATTAACACAATTGTAAGGAAGGATATTAGCTCTGATGATGTGGAATCTGTATGGGTAGAACTGAGAAATACCAAGGGGCAGAAAACGCTAGTGGGAGTGGTGTATAGACCCCCAAACAGTAATACGGAGGTTGGGGATGGCATTAAAAGGGAAATTAGAGAAGCGTGCAATAAGAGCACAGCAGTTATCATGGGTGACTTTAATCTACATATAGATTGGGCTAACCAAATTAGTAACAATACTGTGGAGGAGGAATTCCTGGAGTGTATACGGGATGGTTTCCTGGACCAATATGTCGAGGAACCAACTAGAGATCAGGCCATCTTAGATTGGGTATTATGTAATGAGAAAGGATTAATTAGCAATCTTGTTGTGCGAGGCCCCTTGGGTCGGAGCGATCATAATATGATAGAATTCTTCATTAAGATGGAGAGTGAAGTAGTTGACTCAGAGACTAGGGTCCTGAATTTAAATAAAGGAAACTACGATGGTATGAGGCGCGAGTTGGGTAGGATTGATTGGGGAATGTCACTCAAAGGGTTGACGGTGGATAGGCAATGGCAAACATTCAAAGATTGCATGAATGAACTACAGAATTTGTTCATCCCTGTTTGGCATAAAAATAAAACAAAAAAGGTGACTCAACTGTGGCTAACAAAGGAAATTAGGGATAGCATAAGATCCAAGGAGAGGACATATAAATTGGCCAGAAAAAGCAGAAAACCTGAGGATTGGGAGTAGTATAGGATTCAGCAATGAAGGACAAAGGGATTAATTAAAAGGGGGAAAATAGAGTATGAGTGTAAGCTTGCAGGGAACATAAAAACTGACTGTAAAAGCTTTTATAGATATGTGAAGAGAAAAAGATTGGTGAAGTCAAGCGTAGGTCCCTTGCAGTCAGAATCAGGGGAATTTATAATGGGGAACAAAGAAATGGCAGATCAATTAAATACATACTTTGGTTCTGTCTTCACAAAGGAGGGCACAAATAACCTCCCAGAGATGTCGGGGAACATAGGATCTAATGAGAGGGAGGAACTGAAAGAAATCAGTATTTGTAGGGAAATAGTGTTAGGGAAATTGATGGGATTGAAGGCCGATAAATCCCCAGGGCCTGATAATCTACATCCTAGGGTACTTAAGGAAGTGGCTCTAGAAATAATAGATGCATTGCTGGTCATCTTCCAAAATTCTATAGACTCTGGAACAGTACCTATGGATTGGAGGGTAGCTAATATTACCCCACTATTCAAAAAAGGTGGAAGAGAGAAAACGGGGAATTATAGACCGGTAAGCCTAACATCGGTAGTGGGGAAAATGCTAGAGTCCATTATAAAAGATGTAATAGCAGAGCACTTGGAAAACAGTGACAGGATCGGACAAAGTCAACATGGATTTACAAAAGGTAAATCGTGCTTGACTAATCTACTGGAATTTTTTGAGGATGTAACTGGTAGGATAGATAAGGGAGAACCAGTGGATGTGGTGTATTTGGACTTTCAGAAGGCTTTCGATAAGGTCCTGCATAAGAGATTAGCATGTAAAGTTAAGGCACATGGGATTGGGGGCAAGGTATTAACTTGGATAGAGAACTGGTTGGCAGACAGAAAGCAAAGAGTTGGAATAAATGGGTCTTTTTCCGAGTGGCAGGCAGTGACTAGTGGGGTACCGCAGGGATCGGTCCTAGGACCCCAGCTATTCACAATATATATTAATGACCTAGACGAGGGAATTGGATGTAATATCTCCAAGTTTGCAGACGACACAAAGCTGGGTGGGAGTGTGTGCCGTGAGGAGGATGCCGAGAAACTCCAGTATGATTTGGACAGGTTGGGTGATTGGGCAGAAACAAGGCAGATGCAATATAATGTGGATAAATGCGAGGTTATCCACTTTGGTGTCAAAAATAGGAAGGCAGATTATTATCTGAATGGCAATAGATTGGGAGAAGGGGAAGTGCAACGAGACCTGGGTGTCCTTGTGCACCAGTCGCTGAAGGTAAGCATGCAGGTGCAGCAGGCGGTTAAGAAGGCAAATGGTATGTTGGCCTTCGTAGCGAAAGGGTTCGAGTACAGGAACAAGGATGTCTTGCTGCAGTTGTACAGGGCCTTGGGGAGACCACATCTTGAGTATCGTGTGCAGTTTTGGTCGTCTTATCTGAGGAAGGATGTTCTTGCCATGGAGGGAGTGCAGCGAAGATTCACCAGGCTGATACCTGGGATGGCAGGAATGATGTATGAGGAGAGATTGGGTCGATTGGGCTTATACTCACTGGAATTTAGAAGAATGAGAGGGGATCTCATTGAAACTTATAAAATTCTAACAGGACTAGACAGACTAGATGCAGGAAGGATGTTCCCGATGGCGGGTGAGTCCAGAACCAGGGGTCACAGTCTAAGGATAAGGGGTAAGCCATTTAGGACTGAGATGAGGAGGAATTTCTTCACCCAGAGAGTGGTGAACATGTGGAATTCTCTACCACAGAAGGAAGTAGAGGCCAATTCATTAAATATATTCAAGAAGGAGTTAGATATATTTCTTAAGGCTAAAGGGATCAAGGGATATGGGGAGAAGGCAGGGACAGGGTACTGAATTTGGATGATCAGCCATGATCTCATTGAATGGCGGAGCAGGCTCGAGGGGCTGTATGGCCTGCTCCTGCTCCTATCTTCTATGTTTCTATGAGTGGAACCAGGCTAGGGCAGTCCCACTCAGCTGGCCATTGGAAGAGAGGCGTTAGACGAGGATGGTGTGGTCAATTGTGTCAAAGGCTGCAGAGAGGTCGAGAAGGATGAAGAGGAATAGTGCACCAAGTTCACAAGTCACAGAGGGTGTCATTTGAGACTTTGATTAGGGCTGTGCTAATTATATCTCTAAGCAAAGAAAATGAAAACTAAAGAAATTGTATTTAGATAAATCGGTATCCAGGTAGGCAGCTATAACAACAGAAAGCGGTGGAAAAACTCAGCAGGCCAGGCAACATCCGTGGAGAGAGAAACAGAGTTAACGTTTCAGGTCGAAGACCCTTCATCAGAACTGACGGCAGCTATAACAAACTGACTCACTAATGAGGACACCCTCTAGTGTACAGCAACAATGCAGAGGAGGTTCATATTGTACTGAAGTCTTACAACTACTCTGTGGATTGAATACAGCTATACAGATTACACCAGGCAAGTGCGTACCTGATTAATGTATTTGACATATGTCAATTTGGCTAAGTGGGTAGCACTCTTGTCTCCACTCTAGGACTTAATCTCATCTAACACTCAGGGCAATACTGTCGAGTACTGCATGGTTCAAGGTGTTGACCTTCAGATGAAAATTAAAACAAGGCCCCAATTAGGTGAATGTTAAAGGTATAAGCAAATGGAAGTGATCTTCAAATAGAATGTTGCAACATATAGAATTGAGGGCTATACAGAAAATGCTTCAATAAATTTAGTGAGTCAGAAGTGAGCAGAAACAATTTTGGGACAAAATGTTAAAGATCACGTGGCACTATTTAAAGAAGAGCAGGGAGTTCTTTTTGTATCCTGGAAAAAAGATTCTTCCCTTAACCAACACCAGCAAAAACAGAGTAGCTGGTCATTCATCTCAATGCTGTTTGTGGAATCTTGCAGAGTGCAAAATGGCTGCTTTGTATTTGCCAACGTAACAGTCCTGTTTAAAATGCTTCTGAGAGACACAATAAAATTCTACAAAAATACAAATTTTCCCAATTGATTAAGTTATTACCAACTGATCAAGTTACTGTCCATTCTGGAAAATTCCGAAGGAGCAAACCACTTCCCAGTCCCTCCCATTGTATAGAATTTCTCAGGACCAAACTTCTTCAAGTTTGAACCAATTTTATAAAATTTTAATGTAGTGAACCCAGCGCCATTACTTAGGATTTTACATAACAGAGGGAGAGTCATACTCCTCCTGTTTTATAAAAGGCCTTTTTCTCTAGATTACGGGTGTGCAGCAAGCAGGGGCTGCTATTATACCTGTGTTGGCTTCTGTGTTCGCAGAGCTTGGCATCAGTGTGTTCTTTTCTGCTTGGTGAGAATTGTCCTGCTGAGTAAGCCATGGGGCACTTCCATCACCTCTCTCACTCCTCCCTTTGTAGGATACAAGTGTATTGTTACTCATGTCTGAGGGGGAATTGTTTCCATCAGGCAGTCCACTGGTTCCAGCCAAACTCAGATTGCTTCCACCAAACTTGAGTTTCTTCTTTCTCTTCTTAGTGACAAATGCGTTCTTGATTTTTTCCTCATTCTGTTTACAATAAAAATGGAGAATTATTCAGAATTACAATTTCACAGTGTGATGCACATTCACTGTGACCTCAGCAGTGGAATATATCCCTCTCAGTGTCCAGCTGAAAGCTGAATGTGAGTGGCATCACTGTGCCCCATCCAGTGAATTTATCATCAAAGGGACTTGTGAAAATATCACCATCACCTGAAGTAAAAATAAACCCTCATATCAGAAAGTTATAAACATCAGACTTTTTTAATTTTTGGCAAATTTTACATTTTCTCACTTTTTGAGGTCCCCCTATATCCCATAACATAGGTCAGCTCTCGCAATGGATGGGCAGCCTCCTCCCAATCCTTAATACCATTGTCACCCTAATTGCCTGTCAGAAGATGTACAAGAATGGGATCTTGCTCTACTGATTTTCCTCCCTTCCCAAAGGAAAGCACTTGCTTTCCACTCAGCACCTCCTTTCAACAGATTGATGGAAGCACAAGAGCGAAGCTGCAACCCAGTGTACTAGTGTGCAACTGTGTAATTTCTGTAAGGAATCCTATTGGCGAATATCACAGAATCATACAGCACAGAAGGAGGCTATTCAGCCCATCGTGCCTGGGCTGCCTCTTTGAAAGAGCTATCCAATTAGTCCCATTGCCCTGCTCTTTCCACATAGCCCTGCAAATTTTTCCTTTTCAAGTATATATCCAAATCCCTTTTGAAAGTCACTATTGGATCTGCTTCCACCGCCCTTCCAGGCAGTGCATTCCTGATACATAGTGTAAAAATGCCTCACACAATATAAGTATTACATTTACAACAGAATAAGTTTGCAATAAAACATAAGCTTCCATTTACGCTGAGATATTGCAAATTTAACCTTTGGAAATAGGTGTTGATTACTGCCACGAGTTTCTGGATATAAGACATTCATTCACCCAATCATCTCTAAGAATACCTGGGGAATAAGTGATGATAAGGCTGTTATATATAGGACGTTCAAGTCTTGGAGATGCTATAGAAAATAGCCAGACAGGCTGATCCTGACCATCAGATGACTGAGTTCTGAGGAAAGACTGAAGAAACCTGGATTTTTCAGCTTTGAAAGGAGGTGACTGAAATGTGACGTTATAGAAGATAGCAAATGGTATAAAAATATAAACATGGAACACTATTCCAAAACCATGACAGTAGAACAAGGAGGCAATGGTTCAAACTGGTTAGGAGGTTCTTCTTCACACAGCAATCAATAGATGGAATTGACATCTGGGTAAGGCAGTTGAGGTGAAAACCTTGGAATCATTTGAAACAGTTGGATGCTGTGATGGAGTGACTGTAAGATCTTTCTGGATGGAGGAGCTAAGATGGGCCATGTGTGTTTCCTCATCTGTATCTACCTTGAGATTTTGGGAACAGAATACAAAAATGTTCAGTGGCACCTGTGTGTCACCTCATTATTCAACTCACCATCAACCACTCTTGCACAAATACTCCTATGTGGACATTTTTAATGCCCCTGAGGGGTGACCTGGTAGAGGTCTTTAAGATTCTGAAAGGGTTTGATAGGGTAGACGTAGAGTAGATATCTCCACTTGGCAAGCGAACCAGAGGCAGGATGAGGAGACTTCTTTTTTTTTTACGCAGCAAGTTGTTATGATCTAGAATGCACCGTCTGAAAGGTTGATGGAAGCAGATTCAATAATAACTTTCAAAAGGGAATTCGATAAATACTTAAAGGGGAACATTTTCAGGACTATGGGGAAAGAACAGGGGAGTGGGACTAATTGGATAGCTCTTTCAAAGAGCCGGCACAGGCATGATGGGCCAAATGGCCTCCTTCTGTGGTGTATCATTCTATGATGCAATGATTGTTGGGGAGACCAAAACTAGGGGCCATAAATATAAGATAGTCACTAATAACTCCAATAGGGAATTCAGGAGAAATGCCTTTACCCAGAGAGTGGTTAGAATGTGGAACTCGTTACCACAGGAGTAGTTGAGGTGAATAGCATAGATGCAATTAAGGGGAATCTAGATAAACACTTGAGGGAGAAAGGAATAGAAAGTTATGGATAGGGTTAGTTGAAGAGGGCTGGGAGGAGGCTCGTGTGGAGCATAAGCACCGACACAGACCTGCTGTGCTGAATGGCCTGTTTCTGTACATTGTATGTAAACTGGTTAACTATTGCATTAAAATAGCATACGAAGGAATTTTACATAAACATTATGTTAATATATTAACCAATGTGCTACGTGAAAAACCTAAACCCCGCAGTGCAGCACTTAGCTGATAATCTACCTTTATCTTCATACCTGAGCATTGATGACATTATTTATACGCTTAAAAGGGTGGCTCTTTGTGTGAGGTGTGGCTTCAAGGTCTTCAATATGTTCCATCTTTTGCTTCTCCAATCCAACTCTGGTCTGTCTCTTCCTGTGAAATAAAAGAGTCAATGTCTTACTGGATATTCTGCAAAATGTTCCTCAAAGCCAGGAGCATAACCCAAGCTGACAAGTGTTCTGAATTAGACACCATATTAAGTTCTTACACAGAATGTCTCTGCACAATTAAATGACTGCCCCCGGCTAAAATCATGTGACGGGTTTATCATTCAGTCTCTTCTGCTTTTCTCTTCCGCACCAAGCAGCACATGAGGAAAACCATTTCTTCCACTGCTTTTACATCCAGTTGATTGCGCTCTGGGTTGTTTCATAATAAAGACCCTGTTTTTATGTGGTCAGGTCGTTAGCCTGACTCACAACCCACTACCAGGAGGACCGATACAATGGGTGGGGAGGGGGGGCGGTCGCAACTCTACCCCATTAGGCACAAGTACCTCACTGGATGTCAACCCAGGATTTAGAGACTGGAACTCTCATCTCTGCTTGCTGGGGCCATCATTGAGTACATACCAAATACAGCCCTTCTCTATAGCTACTCTATGCAAAAGAAACCTATTTCTTCACGCTCCTCCCCCACACAATTTTCTCTCTCTTCTGAACGTAGCGACTGATGTTCAGTATGATCCCACTGATTCCAGTGCCCCTCCAGTACCTCAAGTGGCCTACTTTATGTGTGAACCTGGAAAATGAGTGCTATTGGGCTATTTTTCCATAATGTCATTTCGACTGAACCCTTTCCTCATTGAAAACAGCATAGGGACACTGAGGTCAATAATAGCACCCCCACTGTTTCTTCGGCTGAGATCAGTTATCTCAACGTAGAGCAGGGACTGAACCTGGGATCCTGCTAGTCTGTATGGCTTTAGTATCATACCACACAGTGCATTTACTCACAGATCCAGCAGCTAACCTTCATGGCTGGATGCTGAGTATAAGGCTGCCAGCATGAGTTATGCTTCCGTGCCTGGTCTCAGAAATGACAAGCAAATGACCAGAGAATAAATTTATGTTTATAACGAAGGTTTTCGACATATTCTGGACAATGAGACCTTATGCTAAGTATTCCTTAAAAGCAACTCTGAACTTTAGCGTGCAGAGCACAGTACACCATGCAATGGTAGAACATGATCCTCCACTGGGGTTGCCAATACTCCAGGATTGACCCGGAGTCTCCAGGAATTAAACATTAATCTTCTGGACACTGCTTCGACTAACCCAGAAAAAAAAACATAGGGGCATTAAAAGAATTGTGTGTTTTTATCACTTTCTTTGTACAGTTTTGTTTGTTAGTTATAAAAATATTGGAGATGGAAAGAAAGGCTGTTTGATTGGGCAGGGCAGGAAGTCATGTGATGAAACCTCCAGGAATACGTCCAATCAGAGTTGGCAAATCTACCCGCCACACGCTCGGTTTACAGAAGTTCTCATTTCAGCTGCGATTACTGCCATGAAGTGCCAATGAACGAGCAGCTGCTTTCCCCACAGGGATGGAGGACAAATTGTAGTCACCCCTTTCAGAGGTCTTTTTATACACCTCCTAGTGGCAGCTTACAGAATAGCATCTTTTTGGGGCCGAGGAGTGGATTGTCCGTCTGGGGAAAAGACATGATACAAGAAGATTAGAAAACAGGAAGGAGAAAAAAAAGCCAATATCAATTCCTAGAACCCATACTTTTGAGTCACATGGGGCCGTATTTTCTGATCGGAGGCTTCCTGCAAAAAATCTACGGACTCACCTGAGGGCTCCCGAGGTCCGGACACTTCCGCTCCTGGGCCTCTCCAACTCGAAATATGCAGGGCTCACGTATCCCAGAGGCGCATGCGGTTCGCAAGTGTCCCTGGGATCACGTGGGCCATGGGGAGCCAATCAAAGAAGGGGATCTCCTTTCATACACTTGACAGATAGACCTGTCAAATATATGAATGGAGATCACCCCAAAGCCACTTCAAAACATTAAATAATTTTTATTTTTTTTAAATCACATTTTTAAAATTAGTTGAAATTACAAAAAATTAAATTTTTTGAAAAAAATAATTAAAGTTTTTTACGGGGCTAAAAATAAACTTACCTTTTTTAAAGTATTTTTAAATGATAAATGAGTGAAACCAGGCGTATGATTTCTAAGGGTTTTCTGCGGGCGGAGGTTCTCCAGAAAGCGGAACTGTCCGCCCGCAGAGGCCCTTCGCTAGGACAGGCGTCCGATCTGTCAAGAGCATTCTTAACAGGTCGGAAATGCCGGTTTTCAGCGCATGCGCTTGGCATGCCTGAAACCGGCATTCCCGATGTCCCTACGGGTGTGTACACAGCGCATACACACCCGTAGGGATCAGAATATACGGCCCATGAAGTCAATACATACGGATATTTGCTAACAATAGCCCGTTAACCAAGGTTTTTACTGCACAGCATAGGACTGACATCCCTGGAAAAGCTAATTCAAGACAATAGTTAGACTATTCTCATTATTGGTCATTAATATAATATGGGGCAAAATAAAATTTGTTATCCACCCAAATAAAGTATTTATTGAGCCATTTGGCAATCCTCCATCCATTTTCTTAACTGCACCTCAGTGACATGGAGACCTGCTTAGAGTGCTGACCACTAGATGGGGTTGTCTAACCACTCTGTCCAGGAAGAGCGCTGGCTGGAACAGAATCCACACCTTATTGACTTTTCCCAGCCTTAATTATCTTAAATTATCTCCACATCATGATCTTAAAAGAGCAGGAGGGTTATGAGTTTTAAAGAACTAATACAACACTCAATACCTATTCCTCCCCAATTTGTGTTTATTCTGCTGGTTGGGGAGTCTAGGACTAGGGGGCATAGTCTAAAAATTAGAGCCAGGCATTTCAGGAGTGAGGTTAGGAAACACTTCTACACACAAAGGGTGGTAGAAGTTTGGAACTCTCTTCCGCAAACGGCAATTGATGCTGGGTCAATTGTTAATTTTAAATCTGAGATTGATAGATTTTTGTTAACCAAAGATATTAAGGGATATGGGGCAAAGGCGGGTATAGGGAGCTAGGTCATAGGTCACAGGCTCGAGGGGTTAAATGGCCTATTCCTATATTCCTATTCGTTAATAGCAACTTTTGCACAGAAACTCTTGCCTTCCCCTTCAAAACTGCCGTTCTCACCTTGCTCCTCAAAATGTCCACCCTCTCCAATTATTACCCCTCTCTAACCCCTTTTTACTTTCTAAGGTCCTTGAACATGTAGTCATTACCCCTCCTCGAGTCCCTTTAGTTGGTCTTCCACCCACAGCACCAAGACCATGCTGGTAATCAACGAGATCCACAATGACTGTGACCAAGACCCACTATCCCATCTTGTATTCCTCACCGTCTCCATGCTATGGGAAATATTGAACAGTCCATCATCCATTAGCACGTCCCTCCGTGGTCCACCTCTGTGAAACCATCCTCGCTTGGTTCCACTCCTACATATCCCGACATAGGCAACTTATTTCTAGCAATAACTTCTCTTTCTGCCCCCATGAAGTCACCTTAGGAATAGGAGTACCTCAGGGTTCCATGTTTGATCCCCTCCTTTTCCTCATCTATATGTTTCCTCTTAGCAATATTATCTTAGACATGGTTGCAGCTTGCACAGTTAGTCTGATTACACCCAGCCATCCCCCTCTGCCACCACCCTAGATTTCACAGCCACCACTGTGCTGTCAAATTGCTGAACCATTATTAAATCATGGGTGAGCTAGAACTTTCTCCAACCTTTGTTCTAACAGCAATGGTAGTGCCTTCAGCCATCTGCGCTCTGCTCTCAGGAACTCCCTCCATGAATCCCTTTGCTTGCTACCTCTCTCCCCACCTTCAAAAGCCTACCCAGAACCAACTTCTTTCACCATGTTTCCAGTCACCACTCCTAACCTTTATATTACTGCTTGCAATCCATTTCCCTTCTGTGAAACGCCTTGTGATGTTAATCAACCACATTAAAGGTGCTGTATAAATGCAAGCTATTGTTGTGTGTGGGGAGAGAGACTGTGCAGAGTCAGTGGGAATATACAATCTTGATGGCTTTTTCTCAAATAGAAAGAAAGAATAAAGAACTTGCATTTATATAACGCCTTTCTTGACCTCAGGATGTCCCAAAAGCTTTACAGCCAATAAAGACTTTTAAATATAGTCACTGCAGCAGCTAGTTTGTGCACAGCAAGGTCCCACAAACTGAAATGAAATAAATGACCAGATCATTTGGGGTTTTTTTTAGATGTTGGTTGAGGGATCAATGTTAGCCAGGACATGAGGAGAACTCCCCTGCTCTTCTTTGAATAGTGCCATAGGATCTTTTATATCCATCCAAAAGAGCACACGGGATCTTGGTTTAACATCTCATCTGAAAGGCAGCACCTCTGACTGTGCAGCACTCCCTCAGCACTGTACTGAAGTGTTCGCCTAAATGACGTGTTCAAGTCTCTGGAGTGGATTGAACCCACAACCTTCCGACTCGGAGGCAAGAGAGCTGCCACTGAGCCATGGTTGACGCAAATATTTTTACCTTTCGACTTGCATCCTGCGTATTGGCTGTGCTCCCTCTGGTTTTTCCTGTTCTTTGCTCTTTGGTGTCATGCCATCACGGAGCACTCGTGTGCACAGATTGGTGTAGTCCTTGGCGATAGCACGCAGGAGCCACCGCAGCCCCTTCAAAATGGTCTTGTCTAGTTTCTTTTCAGCGTAGTCCAAAGTAGCCGAGCATGGTTCCTTAAAAAAAATTTACAGTCACTGAGAATTCATATAATTGTGGTTTGGTATAGTAGTTTGATGTTGGGTGAGAGCTCACCATCAGAACAATAAATACCAAGCTGTTGCAAGTTCTACTTCACAAACAGACCATACCCATAATTGAAAGGAGTTCCCTGTGTGTTATGTTGTAGCTTTTGTCTGTAAAAATTACTTCCTATTCTTTATCTTCATAATTTTGTTTTAAATTCTGCCTTACAGTTCCCCAGCCCTATGCATCCTTCATTGTTACGGTGGATAGCTGTTTCCTCGGACTCTTCCAATGCCTCGCTGAAACAAACTATTAACAAGAACAGCCTGGGGTGGCACTCCTCTCCCTGGTCTCCCTGAGCATCTTTCTCCCAGATGACACAACAGATGAAAAACACATGCGATGTCCCCCTTCGCAGCCTAGTGCCCTCAAGCACAGATGCCACCAGAACATCCTGTATATTTAAACCTGGGCTGCGGTCTTTGCAAGGACACCAGTTTTGCCCCCTCTGGCACGTGGCTGTAATGAGAAGAATGCGAACCAAACCCAATCCGAGTGAGCAGCTGGATACACAAGGGTTACAGGGAAAGAAGGCAAGCAAATCATGAATTGTCCTACAAGTCGTAGAACCAATAAATCATGTCAATGCAAACGTAGGTATGTACACTGTAAATAATTAATTTTATGGTATTCGCTGAGAATTCTTTTTTCTGCCTTGGAGATTGGATTTGTACTGTGCATCGGGCTAGCTGAAGTGTCATTTTGAAATGAAAGATTTATTATATTGGCATTGGAAGAGATCCATATTTAAGAACAACTTATTAAGTTTATAGTAACCTTAAGGTTCTTTATTATTAGTGGTTTTGTTACTTTTTGCATTCCCAGTTTTCTACTGTATATAGAGGATATAAAATGATGAGATACATTGACTAACCTGATAAATGGACAACAGCAATCCATGATTCTTGAACATGTATTCAGTTCATACCACATTTTAGGCAATAACGATAATAAGAGTTAGATGCAATTTGTAATCTTAAATGGGAACTAAAATGATGTGGATAATATGGAGTGGTTCTCTGGTGAGATGCTATGAAACATTTTTGGGTGAGTGTAAAAATATAAAACAGCACACTGTGGCCAGAATCTTACTGGCGCTGCGAGCGCGAGTTTGGAGGCGGGTCTGCTGTCAAAATGGCAGTGATTGACAGCGGGGCGGAAGTCCGCTCTGAACCTGCCTCCTTGTGAGTTTCCCTAGTGCCAGCTCTGCCTGCGGTTTGCAGACCCGGCACTAAGCAACGGGTCAGGCAATTGAGATACTTAAGAAGCTGCTTAAAGGTATTTAAGCAGCATTTTACCAGGTCCCTAATGATTTTTCCATGTTTTTTACGAGGTTCCCGGTACTCGGGGATCACGTCAGGTAAGTGTGTCGGGTTCTCAATGACTCTCCATTGCTGTGACTAGTTGACAGCTGCAAAAGTGGTATAAAAGCTACCATTTCTCAGCTGTTCAATTTCCAGTATTAGAGGCTGGAGCCTTCAGGATTTGGAATACACTTTTCAGCTTTATGGAGTTTTGAAGTGTTTGGAGCAAACTCTCTATCCAGTGTCACCTCCTTGGAGCAACCTCTCTCACCATTGACAGATCGCTTCTGTCATCTCAACCTCACCTGCCAGCTATTCCATCAGCATCAGTGCCCTTGAAAAAATCTCACCTTGGTTCTCAGAATCCCACCAAGATCAGCCCCAACACCAACATCACCAGGCACACCAGCAGCACCAGGCACACCAGCAGCACCAACCTTCTCCGCAATCACCTGATGCTGCACAGGACACAGGGCATCAGCACCTGACCACATTGCTGCTTGGGAGGCCAGGGATGGCCTCACCATGGCCAGATTTACTTTACTTGATGCTGTACACCATGGCTGCCACATGATGTGCCAGGTTGGGACCACCCCACGCCAACAACATAAAGCAGCCCTACAATGCCCAAGCCATTCCTTTCACACTCATCACCACTGGGGGGAATACCGTTATGTTTCACCCTTCACTGCAACTCACTAAGCCACTTCCAAAGGTGCACACAGATCTGTCCAAGAAGGCAAAGTGTTGAAAATAAAGATTTCAATGTTTGAGAGCACATTAACAGAAACTTTACATGAACATTGCATAAAACACCCAAGTGCCTACCCTTGTGTGTTGTTAGTTGGTATGATTGGACAAGGATGAGGGTGAGTGTGAGGAGTGGCTAGTGAGATGGGGAAGTGATAATGTAGATAGAGAGGGATGGGTGGTGGTGCAAGGTAAGTTGGTGTGACTAAGGATGTGCAGGAGTAGGGTAGGGAAGGCAGAGTGATGGCGATGTGATGAGTGGCACAGCAGGATTAGGTTGAGTGTGGCTTTGCAGTAACATTTCGTGATCTACTGAGATCATTGAAAGGTTTGCGCCACTGCAGCCTGGTCCTCCTGACAACATCCCTGCTTGTGTCCTCCTGTGCAATGTGCAACCAGGCTGCGTTGGTCTCCTGGGGAGGTCTCTTCCGCCTATTGGAAGGGAAGAGAACCTCCCTGTGTGCTGGAGTATGGAGGGAGTCATGGGAGAGCCTGGGTGCAGCCGTGCACCTTTGTGCAGTGCTTGTCAGTGTTTGTAGCACCTCAATGCTGCAGAACATTGACAGCACAACTGTCAAAAGCAATGTGGCCGTGGTCCCTTTAAGGAAACCGGCTGATGATGCGTCATCAAATGATGTCATCAGACCCGCTTCCTATTAATTGGCTGAGAACCTCGCAGGGTGGGCTTAAGAAGCCCTATTAATGTAAAATCTTGTTGGAGGCCGGGATCAAGACAGATGCAGAGTCCCCACATGCCACGGACGTCGCCCGCCACGGACCCACCGAGGTTGGAAAAATCCAGCCCTATGAGTTACTAATTATAACAAGCCAGCCCATATCATATGATAACACAGTGTAAGGCTGAATTTCCTGTGGCCCCTGTATCTGACCAGACCTGAACCCCCCTGGATTGGTAGGATTAGGTCATTCATACGGTCCTCATGTTCTCCCACTGTAGGACAATGCCCTGGCATGGCCTAGTGCCTGGAAACAGGGAAGGAAATTCCCCCGCAGCAGCAGGAATGGCCACCAAATACATCAGATATAACCCTCCTGTACAAACTGTATTCTGTTGAGTTAGCAGAGCATCAATGAGTTACAGTAAGTGTGCTGCCCAGTCACAGCATTATTGAACTGGGTACTGCAGTTTGCTGATTCCTCTATTATTGTCCGTATTTTTCCTCCTGACTGTACCTCACATGGTATTTGAATGTAGAGACCGTGCCTCCTAACATTACTTTATTGTCATACGAAAAAGACCGTGCTCAGAAACAGCTCCAGCAGCAAAGTAGCTCAGCACGTTGATGTGCTTGTGCCTGGGATTCCCCAAACAGAGAAGAAAGTGTATATTTTCCATCCATTGTGCCTGGGGAATGCTTAGGAGAAAGTGGCGGAGACCCGTTACATCAGATCTCTGCCCCCACTGCGCTGCTCTGAGATGTCCTGGGACTCCCTAAAATGAGGTCAGTGGACCTGCACTAGAAGTAGGTGCAGGCGCAGTGTTATGATGCTAATGAGGCTGAAGGGGACATTCCTGACCTGGTGCCTCACTTCTCCTTTATGGGACCATTAGACACCACAGTAGAGGGGTGCCTGAAGAAACTAGGTGACAGGGCTAGCGCCAGAACCCCTGCACACTAGATGGTCCACAGGGGTCTTGGGGCAGCCAGAAGGGACCAATGCTCATGGCCTGCTTTCAAGCACTAGGCCCAGCCATGGGGCAGACCTGCCTTTGGAACATGCCAGGCCATACAAAAGGCCCAGGGCAGCAAATTTGTGTGCTCCCCTTCTCTGATGGGTGCAGTGCACCTCAGATATGCTGTGCCTGAGGGGCACCCAATGGGTGATCCAAAGGAAATTCTACCCTAACATTTTTGGAGAAGACATTAATAGAAGTTGCAAGGTGATAGTAAAGTGAGTAGAATCTCAGCAATACCGAAACTTTATCAAACTTACAATGTGGCAGATGGATTTATTTTCATTGGCCAGTTTCCCCAGGGACATCTGCTCAATAATGTCAAACTCTGGTAGTGCCTCAGCTTTATCCTGCTTGTTCGCAAGTCTAAATAAAAAGTAAAGTATAAAACATTCAGTCTGAGAAAAACATATGAATATGTGAAGTTTTAGGGAAACAAGAGTATTTCAATGGTCTGACAGTATCTATTACTTTACATGTTGGAAATAAACCTTGTAGCGAACTTATGCTTGTACATACAAATGAAAGTCTGCTGATTCATTCTGACTCCTTTTACAGGAGCGATCCCACAATCAACAGTTCAGATCAAAGCTCTGCAGTCCTGCCACATCCAGTCATGAATGGTGGTGGACCATTAAACAACTAACGGGAGGAGGAGACTCCATGAATATCCCCCTCCTCAATGATGGTGGAGCCCAGCACGTGAGTGCAAAAGACAAGGCTGAAGCGTTCGCAACCATCTTCAGCCAGAAGTGCTGAGTGGACAATTCATATTGGCCTCCTCCTGAGGTCCCCACCATCACAGAAGCCAGTCTTCAGCCAATTCGATTCACTCCACGTGATATCAAAAAATGGCTGAGCGCACTAGATACAGCAAAGGCCCCAACAACATCCCGACTGTCGTGCTGAAGACTCGTGCTCCAGAACTAGCGCGCCTCTAGCCAAGCTGTTCCAGTACAGCTACACCACTGGCATCTATCCGACAATGTGGAAAACTGCCCAGGAATGACCTGTCCACAAAAAACAGGACAAATCCAATCCGGCCAATTACCGTCCCATCAGTCTACTCAATCATCAGCAAAGTATTGGAAGATGTCGTCAACAGTGCTATCAAGAGGCACTTACTCACCAATAACCTGCTCACTGATGCCCAGCTTGGCTTCTGTCAGGACCACTCGGCTCCAGACCTCATTACAGCCTTGGTCCAAACATGGACAAAAGAGCTGAATTCCAGAGGTGAGGAGAGAGTGACTGCCCTTGACATCAAGGTAGCATTTGACCGAGTGTGGCATCAAGGAGCCCTAGTAAAACTGAAGGCAATGGAAATCGGGGGGAAAACTCTCAACTGGTTGGAGTCATACCTAGCAAAAAGGAAGATGGTTGTGGTGGTTGAAGATCAATCATCACAGCCCCAGGACATCGCTGCAGGAGTTCCTCACAGCAGTGTCCTCGGCCCAACCATCTTCAGCATGGGAACACCACCACCTCCAAGTTCTCCTCCAAGTCACACACCATCCTGACTTGGAAGTGTATCGCCGTTCCTTCATTGTCGCTGGGTCAAAATCCTGGAACTCCCTCCCTAACAGCACTGTGGGAGTACCTTCACTACACGGACTACAGCAGTTCAATAAGGCGGCTCACCACCACCTTCTCAAGGACAATTAGGTATGGGCAATAAATGCTGGCCTTGCCAGCGATGCCCAGATGCCATGAACGAATAAAAAAAAAAGTGTCAGCTCTAGTACATGCATACAAGAAGCTGCATAAGTTTCACATTCACAGTATCAGAGGATAATTGCCGTAGGGCTTGTTGTGTCTGGAAGTGGATGAGTTGTCAGAGCTACCGTTAGTTCTAACTCTAACTATTGAATGATAGTTGACTTTCCAATTAGATGACAGATTGTTGATCCAAATTGCAAAGCTATTGGGTAAAAGGTCCTGTACCAGGCTGATTGACACAGGTTATTTCCATTCACATGGAATGTCTTTGACACATCAATATGAACTGGGTTTCCAAGAAGTGAACTACATGCAGGAAGTCTAAACAATTTATATTTATGTGTTTATCAAGATTGAGGGATTTCAGTGGGAAATGGAATATTTTTCTATTTTTAGCAGTCAGCATTAGGATCAAGGATGGCCACATCAGGTAAACCATGGGTTAAATATAAAGGAAAGCATCCACTATTCTGTCTCTTCTATTATAGCATGGATTAGATACAGAGTAAATCTCCCTATACATTGTTTCATCAAACAACCACAAGTCAGGTAAAGCATAAGTTAGATGCAAAGTAAAACTCCCTCTACATTGCCCAAACAATAGGAATACTGACCTCTTGTTTGCTAATCTTAGCTAAAAGTAGACATGGGTATAAATCAATGTTCCTTCTTTATTCTCATATTTGCTTTTCCATTAAAATTAGTGACCTGTTGAAAGTACATCTCAATCTGCTTGAATCCCAACCTCAGTACAGCATCCACGTCTACACCAAAATTGAAAAGGGAAAGGGATGTAACTTGGAATAAATTTTTACTATTCTGTATACTTACCTAACACTAAATTTCAACAACTAGAATACTTATGTTTCTATAGCGTTTCTCACATATAGAGAGGCATCTTAAGGCACTTTACATTGCTAAGCAGAAGGAAAAAGTGAGGAAGAATGAAAACATTTAGTGAGGGGGTGGGATAAAGCATGGTTAAAGAGAAAGATTTTTAGTAAGTTTTTGAAGGCAGGGAGAGAGTTGGCAAGATGGAAGGATCTGGGAGGGAGTTCCAGAGGATCAGGGTGTAGTGACTGAAAGAGCAGCCACCAATGTTGGAGCATGGGGAGCAGAGTAACCCAATATCAGAGATGTGAAGGGTGCATGTGGAGTTGTATGGATGGAAGAGATCAGTGAGGTAGGGTGGGACAAGGCAATACAATGATCTGAAAGTGAGGACAAGGAACTTGAAGTTAATGTGCTGGGGCACAGAAAGCCAGTGGAGCTTGGAGAAGATAGGGGTGATGGAGGAGACAGGACTTGGTGCTAATGAGGACTCAAACTGTGATGTTTAGAATGAGTTGCATTTTGTACAGGGTGGAAGCAGGGAGGCTAACTAGGAATACATTAGAGATGATGAAGGTATGAAATGGGGTCTCAGCAGCAGTGGGGAAGAGTCAGACCGTGCTGAACGAAAGCGATCTTGATGATAGAGTAGACATGGTGGAGGAAACTTAGCTTTTAGTTGAACAAGATGTCAAGGTTCCACACCAGCCTGACGTGCTAGCTGGGAAGGTTGATAGAATCACGGTATATATGTTGATAGGAACCAAACAGAATGACATTGATTTTGCTGGTGTTAAATTAGAGGAAATTTTGGCTCATCCAGGCATACTGTCAGAAAAGCAGCTGATGAGTGCAGCAATAGCCTTGTGAGTAATGGAGGAGGCAGGGAGGTAGAGCTGGGTGTTTTCTTAATAATGTTACCAAGGTTCAGCATGTAAATGAGGAAGAGGGAGGGACCAAGGATGGAGCCTTATGGAGGTGATTGTGGAGAGAAGCCACTGGAGATGATGCAATGTTATTGATGCAATGGGTATTGGCAGAATTAGGCTATACCATAGATGCAGAGTAGAGGCATTGCAGAAGAATGGAAAGGTCCATGATATTGAAGGCAACTGAGAGGTCAAGGAGTATAAAGGGAAACAGCAAGCTACAATCACAATTGCACAGGATATCATTGGTGCCTTTGATCAGTTCATTCTCAATGCTGTGGACAAGGCAGGAGTTGAATTGGAGGGTCGTGAATAGGGAGTGTTGGGAAAAGAGAGAGCACAATTGTTAAGCAACACATTCCAGAACTTTGCAAAGAACGGGAAAATTGGAAATACAGTGACAGGTAAAGAGATCAGGGGGGAAAAATTGAGTCGCGCCCCCTTTGGGGCGCTAACTTCGCCGGGGCACTGCTTTTAGCGCCCCCGCGGCCGAAATTCATCGGTAGCGCCCCAAGAGGGAAGCGGGGCGCTACTGGAAGTGCCCCGCTTCCCTCTTGGGGCGCAGCGAAGGAATATCGCGTGCTACGTGCCACAGCGTGGTACTGCAGGCCTTCCTCCCCTTCTTAAAGGGGAGGGGCCTAGCACAGCGTGACCCGGGACCCAGCTGGGCCACCAGGGATCGGAGTGCCGGCAAAAGAGCCCGGCAGTCAAGAGGAGTGCCGGGCTCACGGAGCGCAGCCGGCACTCTGCGGGGGCCGGGGACGGCAACGGGGGCAGGAGCTGGCAGGCGGCCAGCAACAAAAATGGCTGCCCAGCACCACGCCTTTAATTAGCGCCGCCCCGGCCGCAGGTAGGCCCCCTGATCCCGTCGGACATAGCGTCCGGCGGTAAGTCAGGGGGCGATGCCGAAGATCGCGGCCGGGGCGCGAGCAGGGCACTGCGCACGGCGATAACGTCATCGCCAGCGGCGCAGCGCCACAGGGCGCTAACGGTTACCGCTGCCGCTAACCTCCCGCTGAATTTCACGGGAGGCGTTGGCGGCACCGCGCCCGGGCGCGAGTTGCTATGCGCCCCGTTAGCGCCCTCTTAGGGCACTAACGGGAGGCGCAAAGCAACCGAATTTTTCCCCCCAGGGATTTTTGATGGTCGGGGCTGATAATAGCAGTTCTGAAAGAGGTAGGATCACTGCTAGAGAACAGAGAAGGTTAATCATACCAGTGCACATGGGGCTGAGGAGAAGCAGGGGACTTAGGAAGGGAGTTTAGTAGTCAGGAGCTTATGTGGAAGGAGAGTCAAAGGAGCAGGCCTTGTGGACAATATAAGTGTGCTATAAGCTGATGGCGAGATGGAGGAGAAACCAAAGTGTATTTGGAGGAGACAGGCCAGAAAAACTGTCCTCCATTTAAACTTTAATGGTATCACACACAAATGATACCGTGGCTTTTCATGTTAAGTCACATATAAACAAAACAACAAAAGCTTTGCTAAACACTTTGCTATCAACCCTGTGCCCCTTTAATCATCCAACCATATCTACTATCAAATTTACTATCTTATAGTTTTCAGGACTTACACGAGGACAGGCTTCCCAGACATCTTTTGATGCTTTAGTACTTCTGACAGAACAGTTCCAGCTTCCCCCATTCGCTTCACATCCGTAGAGTCAACAATGAAAATAATGCCATGCGCTGCAGGATAATAATTCTTCCAAGTACTTCGGATTTTCTCTCCACCGCCAAGGTCAAATATCGTCACGTTAAACCGATCTACCATGAGATTAGTCCTGGAAAATCCACCATTGGGACGAATGAAGTAAGGAGATTCTGGCGGGAAAAAGAGTAACAATGACACAAAATATTCATCCTTTTTGGTGAATTTTTGTCGTTGTGAAGATTCTGGGAATTGGAACACTTTTCCACTTTGTCTGTGTCAGGTCAATTATAGCAGGGGTTAGAGATTGGGGGAAATGCTTTCTACATTGCCCCAACAAAGTGCCTTAACCCCAATCACAATACAAATGGAGTGGAACTGTTCAAGCTTTTCTTCCTCATTGCAATAAAAGCAAACTGTATGAAATACAGGCAACAAGGAAGCTTTTAATTTAATGATTTCAGCACAGGGATGATTATAGCCTCAGCTGTAAACAAACAGTGCATATTACTGTAAGATAGAGTCAAGTGACAATGAAATGGGATGTAAGAAATTCTACAATTCTACACTGTTACTACAGAAATTAATGGGTTAGCGATAGTAATCTCATTGCGGGGTTCTAATGATGTGATAAACTACAACAGCATTTTAGAACTATCCAAACTGGACATAGAATGATAGACTTGAAATCACTCCCATTTATCTGTTTTTCTTAATGTAATATCATCAAGTTAATGGGACAGTTTTATCCACCAATACCAATGCAATGGAGATCCACACTGGGAATTCCCTTGGGGGTTCTCCCGATCCACCGCTGTAACCTTGGGGGAAGATCGGTGGAAACCCTGTTTATATGGTGTATCTGAGGTTTCCGCCGGTCTTCCATGGAAGTTATGGAGGCCACTTGGGAGAACCCCCAAGGAACTTCCCAGCACAGGACATAGGGGGGCTGCAGAAATCAAGCTATGCAGACATCCTACCATTTGGTTCCAGTGCATGTGCCACCTACACAACATACATTGTTATACAGAATAGATTCACTTTTAATGGGTTACAGTAAGACATAATATAATGAAGTATATTACTTGGAAATATTTCCTCTATGCACTATGTGTAGCAAAATCATAAATGCATTATTTATAGACGTGGTAAACAGAGACAACCTCCCTGTACACATTTAAAGCCATTATTTTTTGTAATGAATAAAATGTCATTTTTAGATTAAACCAAAACTACAAGAAGAACTATGGCCTGAATTTTAATATTTTGGTGGGTTGGGAGTGGGGCGGGCAGGGAGGGGGGCACTTGGAAGTGATCGGGAAACTCGGGAGAACGGGTTTCTCGCAGGCCCAGCCGAATTTAACGAATTTGTATTTGAGACCTCTGTTTCCCACCCACAGCTGTCCAGATTGAGAGGCTGGCTGGCTGCGGGCGGATAGGCCTGCGACACTATGCCGCAGAGAGGAGGGAGGGGGGTGGGGAGGGGTAATTGGAGGCCTCCTGGGGGGTGGGTTAGGCAGGGACGCTGGATCCAGCAGGTAAAGGCACTTACCACCTGGATCCAGCAGTCCTCGCCTTCCATTAGCTGACAGGTTTCATGAGGCCTGCAAAACCCGACCAGCCACTGTTAAATTTAAAATGGTGGTTAAATCTGAGGCACGGAGCCTCATTATAATATTTAAATAGGCCACCCGTTCCGCCTTCGTTAAAACAGGAAGTGGGCAGGGGTTGGAGGTGGGTTCCGGTCAGGATTCAGATTTTTAACACTTTAACTTCCCACCCAACCCCAACCCACCTGTGTTTTTGGCCTAAAATTTCCCCTATGTATCAGTATGAACATAGGATAATATCTAGCCCAAAACTTGTAACATCAGCATTTCATAGAAATGGTCAAAATCTATCTATAATATAGTAAAATCTTACATCTCGGTGCATTTCCTGTCAATTGTTTCCATTATAAATTCCTATGTCCACATTTATAATAGGAACTGCCTATGCAAACATGTGACACTGCAATTATATTCTTCTGCCAGTGGAGGTGCATGGTACAAACTTACCTGTAATATATGAAAAATCCTACATCTGCACACAATACCTGTCAAAAATTTTCACTATAAATTTCTACATCCATATTCAAAATGGAAAGGGCCTATGTAAACTTATCACACTGCAATTACATGCCCTGCTAGTTGAGGCACTGCTGCTTTTAAAATGAGGACTTAATTATATCTGCACACCCTGGTCCAATTATCCCCTAACCTTTAACCCTACTTTATCTCAAAACTACACTTGGTTTTGACTTCCCATGTGCCACACCAAAGGCTATTAACTAGTATTCCAATAAAATTCCTATTATACCCCTGCATCCCTCCCCCCTTACAAATAATCCAGTAAGTAGAAAAATAGATGCTCCATCCTGCTATACTCCAGCATTGATCCCCTATGTCCCCTAAACAGGGAGCGGTTGGATATTGAACAAGTGCTCAGTAGGAAATCTCCCCGGCAGAGAATCTCCATATCTCAGCTCTCTTCTCCAAGAGCTTTATTCATCCATTACTAAATTAGATAGTCCACACGCATCTTCCTGTGATATAAAATGCAAGTCCCTAGATTCCTATTCTTGAGGAGTTTATTCATTCAATGCGAACACATGGGTGACTCCTAATTTCCTTATAATTCTGCCTTAGAGTTGTCAAATAATTCTCCCTGCCTTCCCATGAATCCAGGTTTCTGACAGTGACACTCTCTCTTTCAAAAGTGACGTAACAAATAAAAAACAACAATTGCGTCTATGCGCCTGATCGGATCTTAGGGTAGCAGTTCCTTTACCTTTTTGTATTCCTTTCAATATTGCAGATTTCCCTGCATTGTTCAGTCCAAGGATCAGCAAAGTGACATTCCTGAAGGAGAGATGGAAAAGTGCAAAGTTATCTGTAACCAATAGATTACTCAAATTGGGCCAAAAATCAGCTTCAGAAAATAAATACAATGGGCTGGATTTTGATACTGGGGTGGGTTGGGGTTGTGTTATCCACTTTTCGTGTTATCCACCCGACTGCAATTGGATGTGGGAGATTGATGCGATTTTCACCTAATTGGGCAATTGAGTTCCAGCATGTGGGAACCCATGAACCAATTAATGTTTTCAGTCTGAAAGTCACCTCTGATGATGTCATCATTGCTGCTGCATTGAAGGTCTGCAAAGACTGCCTGGCCTTCACTGTGAGAGGACCTGGGTGCAAAATGAGCAGCAGCAGCAGCCCTAAGTCTACTCCCAGATATTTTTGCACCACCACTCCCAGATATGTCTCCCATTCACCACCACTCCCAGATCAGCCAGCCAGCCATGCTCCCGCCAGGTTTCACATTCGTGGTTCAGAACAGGCGTGCTTCACGTAGAAAAAGGGTTAAAATCACAAAGGCCTTTCAAAATGGCATTATTGAGGCAATTTAGTGCTTGTTAAGGGCCTTAACAGCCTATCCCGCCTCTTAGAGGCGGGACGGAGTCGGGACCAGCAGACACGATTTAATGAAAATTGCGTGGAGGCGGGATGGAGGCGGGCTTGTGCCCGCCCGCCAGTTTTCGCAATTTTAACCCCCCACACGCCTCCAAACCCACCTCCACGGGTCAATGAAAATCCAGCCCAATGTCTATAATAATGATACTGTACGTGAGTTCCTTGAATGATCAGGCACTGTGCCTAATTAAAGCTGACATTCATCCCAAAATTAGATTTTTCTGCTCAAGAGTATTTGCCCTCCAACAAAGGCACATCTTCTCAGTTGTAACCAAAGGTCCCATGATTCTGTGGCCTGCTTCCAAACTTCTGCCAATGCTCACTTTTGCCTAACTGGCAGGAGCAGCTCAATAGCACCTTGCAGCAACATCACCATTTAATTTTCCCTCCTCCTTCCAGGGCCTAGTGCACTTAGAGGGGACTGAGCATGTCTTCCCACTTTGTGGTGCTATCCATTGGCGCATCAACAAGCTGTATCATTGTGCCACTGCCAATCTGCTCCTTAATCAGATATTAATGAACATACAGTTCAGATCAGCTTCCTGTGATAGAATTGTACAAGCACAGCCTGAAATGATATAACTCATCTTTTTGACAAGGAGATCAATTTAAGTAACACTTAATTTATGCAGAAATCCCCATCCACTGTTGTTTCTGGCTCCTGGTTAGTACAGTGCCAGAGCTCAGGTAACACAGGATGGAAGTCTTCAGGGTACCTGCAAACCACAAACATCAATTTTGATGGGAAAAATCAAAACTGTTGCGGCATGGAATGCTCTCCAGCACCCACCCCCACCACCCCCCCCCACTCCATCTGCCCCCGATCAACTTCATCTACCTCCATGTAGCAAAAGATGAGCTCAAGTTCTTGCCATGGTGTCCATTGCAAAATGATTACAAAAAAAAATGAATTGTGTTTTTGAGTTAAATTAAGATTAGGGTCATGATTCTAAGGAATGGAAAATTTTCCTATTTTTTCCCACCCAGAGTCAAGATCAAGCCATTGCTATAGCTATAGACCCAATACAGAATAAAAGTATAAATGCGCTAACGTTTCTCTTAAGATATTTCCCTTTAGACCAACAAAGCAGAAGCAAACTCACCTTATTGGCTCCTGAACTTTCTGAGCCCAGGTGCAGCAGTTTGTAATTAGACTGAACATGATGTGGAATCAAGGTGAGATGATGGCCAGCCAGAGCATCTAGGCTGACAAACTGACTGACTGACAGCTTCACATCCACTAGGTTAAGGGACAAAAAAAGAACACCAGATCAGGATAAGGAGCAGAATTAGGATTCAAGCAACACAACAGTCAAGAGCATTCTATCCTCACCTGTTGCCAAAGTATTTTTGTTCCTATTCAGTTATTTTGTCTCTGGTCTCCTTGTGCCACTCATCAATCCTGACAGATATTGAGATGCCACCCTGCTCCCAGATCTTTGGCAATGTCACTCCTGGGTAGACTACTCGGAGATCTACAGATCCATTCCATTTATCAGTGATTGTCCTTCCAATCTGTCTCCTGCGTGTGAAAGATGCTGGCCTTAACTAAGTTGCCGCGAAATTGCGATCGGTAGCGCCCATTGTTTGGGCGCTATGGGTGCTGTTTGGGTACCAAAATGGCATCTGATGCGTACATGCACACTAGTGGGGCAAATCGCGCCGGACACCATATTGGTGAGGGCATTAGCACGCGCGCAGCTAACATCTGCCGGAAGTATGCAGAACAGGCAGATCATGATGTCAATTAGCGGTGCCATTTTGGAGTTCAACGCTCCAGCCAACGCCCTCACTTAAGCCCACACAGCTGAACACGCGTTCAGCAGCAAGAAGGTCCCCCCACCAGCGCTATTTAAAGGTACCATCAACTACTTACAGGTTAGTTGCTGATTGATTTCTTCTGGTTGTTGCTACAATTCTACAAGTGTTTGGTGCTTTCCATAGTTGTTTCAAGTTGCAAAAGTCTACAGGGAGTGGTGAGGCAGTTGCTGAAGGACTTTTTGCTGACTTCAAGGCTTCTGCACAAACTTCTTGCTGCCAGACATGGGTGCACTAGTAGGCATTCCCCTTGGAATACAGCATGACTTGGAGAATGAACAGAGGCCACACAGAGCAGGACAAGCTGCTGGAAGAGGGAGGGGGAGGAGGGCTCTCAGCAGGAGGCCATATCCACCTAGGGTGTTCAGGAATCAATTCTCCTACCTGAACCTCAGCGAGGAACAATGCGCGAGACGTCTGCGCTTCACTAAGGACGTCCTCACTGAAATCTGCCACCTGCTGCAGCCACAACTGCAACCTCAGAGCAGGGCGAGGACCGCATCGCCAGTGGCTGTGAAGGTAACCGTGGTGATGAACTTTTGCGTGTCTGGCTCCTTCCAGGCTGGAGTTGGAGATATTTGCAACATCTTGCTGTTTGCCATCCACGGTTGCGTAAGGGAGGTCACTGAGGCTCTCTATTCAAAGAGAGCTAACTAAATTTCATTCTCTCTTGGCAGAGACAAGCAGGCAGAGCGAGCATGCAGCTTTACTAGGATTGCAGACTTCCCCATGGTGCAGGGTGCCATTGACTGCACACAAATTGCTTTGCCCTGTACCAGAACCGAGAGGGATTCCACTCCCTCAACGTCCAGCTGGTGTGCAAACATCGGCAGCAAATCATGCAGGTGAATGCCCGGTATCCTGGCAGCAGTCATGATGCCTTCATTCTGCGGCAGTCGGCTGTGCCAGCTGCATTTCTGCAAACCAAAGGGTGGCTACTGGGCGACATGGGCTATCCACTGATGACATGGCTCATGACTTCTCTGCACAACCCACACACACGTGCGCGGCATGCATTCAATGAAAGCCATGCTGCCACACAAAATGTGATAGAGCAGACCATTGGCATACTGAAACAACTCTTCCGCTGCCTGGACCAGTCTGGATGAGCCCTGCGGTACTAGGCAGAGCGATGTCAAGATTCGTGGTGGTCTGCTGCATGCTGCACAACCTCACCATCGTGAGGGCACAGCCCTTGCCACCAGCAATATGGCGAGCAGGTGTATTAGGAGGAGCAGGAGGAGGAGGAAGAGGAAGGGAGGAGGCAACCTAGACAGCCCCTTTCTGCCCGAGCTGTCCGTGAAGAACTCATCCGAGTGCGATACCAGTAACCACAACCACAGTTCACCATTCACCAACAGTCCCACACTTTACCTTCCCTCTGACACTGACATCACAGCATCTGCTTGGCCACAATGCAAAAATAAAAGCCAACACAAAATAAACATTCCAAACCAAATTTATAAATGGAATCATGCCATATTGCATACAAAAGTCACTAATCACCCTTGTGCATTCCCTTATTGCCTGTGTTGCCTGTCCTAGTGCTCCTACGCAGTGCTACCCCAATGGCTGCAGCATGACTGGTGGAAGGCTGCTGACTTTCTTTGGAAGAGACTGCAGATGGCCTTGGAGGACGACCTCGAGCAGCTCTGGGCCTAGAAGGCCTGGCTGTGCACTGCACCATCTCAGCATAGGCGGCAGCAGTCTGGGCTGGCTGGCTGACAGGCAGCAGCAAGGGCACTGGCGGAGTGGCAGGGGTGATAGGACGAATGCTATCTTCCTGAGAGAGGACAGCAGGTTCATGCTCCATGGAGCCACTGCCACTTCCCCGGGATGGTGCCTCAGCAATCCTGGTAATCTGTTGGAGGACAGATTGCTGAACTGCTGTGACACCCTGCAAGCCCCTTTGCACAGTGTAATTCACAGCCATGATGACAGTAGTCTGAGCTTCCACTGCAGCACTCAGACATTGGGCGGCTGCTGCTTGTGCTGCAATGGAAGCTGCGACATCGGCCATCAGACGCTGCATCATGGTTGGGTCCACAAGTGTGCGAATGGAGTTGGCCACCACTTCCATGCTGGAAAGGATGGGCTCCAAGCTCTGCGCAAAGCCCTGCGCCAAGTTGGTGCTGGACACCTCCATGCTCCTTGACATTGACCACAGGCTTACCAATGCACCAAGCATTTCATTGTGCATTCCCATCAGTGTTCTTCTGTAGGCTGCCCCACTGAAGTCCTCATCTGAGTCCTCTGTAGCAGAACCTGTTCTGCAACCTTGTCCTCCAGTGAGCTGGCGCCTGCTCTACCCTTGTCCTCTGCCCTGGCTGCAGACCACTCATGCCTGGTGTCTCATCACATACAGATCCCGCCTCTAATCTATCTTCTAAGTTGCGCCAAGCATCAGTATCTGAGCTGCTGGCTGCGAGTGTGAAATCAAGTGATGGTGTGTCTTCATCATCACTCTCCTCTTATTGTTCCTCCACTGCCTGGCCAGGTTGCACCTCTTGGGTATCTGAAAGGAAAATGGTACAAGGGTAAGGTTGTGGTGCGGGGAGGGAGGGAGAAAGTAAGAGCTGCATGCTTACACCATCTGCAGCTTGTAAATAAGAAGAGAGTGTGGAATGAGGGGGAAGTGGGATGTGAGAAGGAGGATTAGGTTTAAGGGTACCGTTATCTATTATGGTTTCAGCTCCGCCGCTGGTCACGGCCTCAATAATGGCCATCCCAATAATGGCCATCCCAATAATGGCCAGCACCGTTTCCTCCATGGGGGTTAGGATATGCAGACGTGCCTGTCCCCTCTGGTTAGCTCCTGCTGTCTCCGGTTGTGTGCCACCTTGTCCTGCAAGAGAGAGGGAAGTGTGTCAGTGAGCGTTGTGCAATGTGTTTGGTGATGTGGTTGTCATGATTGAATAGCTAGCAGTGTGTGCAAGCTGTGAGATGTGGGTGTGAGGCTTGCAGCAGTGCTAAGTGTGTGAGGGTGAGGTGAAGCATATGAATGTTAGGTATGAGTCATGATAGAGATTGTTGGTAGGTGAGTGATGGGGTTGTGGTGATTTGAGCAGTGACTGAGACTACTGGTGCAGTTAGTAGGATCTGGCATTTGAAGATGCATTCACTGACCTTGACCACGCATGTGAGGTCATTGAACTTCTTGCGGCACTGCATCCAGGTCCTCGGGGCTGGACTCCTGGCATTGACCTCCACGGCTATCTGCTCCCACGGCCTTTTAACCGTGTGTCTGGAGGGCCTCCTTCCCCCCTGCGGACACAGGACATCTCTCCTCCTTTCTACCTTCTCCACCAAGACCTCCAGTGCAGTGTCCAAAAACCTTGGAGCCTGCCCTCCCCCCCTGCTGTGCCATTCCTCACTCTTTCCCAGTTCAGAATTTCTTCAACCACAACTTCAAACACCTGCTCCAGACATAATGCACCTACCTTTAAGAGGTGCAAGCTAGCTTTAATCATTGCAAGCTAGCTTTAAGAGGTGCTAGCCTCTCACGATATTGGCCTCCTGCTGATGCGTCCAGCCAAGGAACAGCGAGTTAGCGGTGTCTGGACACAGAGATCATTTAAATGAGCAGGCAGCATAAAGTTGGCTAGCTGCCTGCATTGCAATCAACGGGCGCGGGTTAATCACGCATCGAGATCCCCACACCCGTTTTTGGGGACTATCCAATTTAGCCCCCAGTGTCTCTTCAAACAGTGCTAATCAGATTGCTAATTCATCCTGTGGAGAATGGTGCTTTTAAATTCCCATGGCGCAGCATGCTGGAAGCTCCAATGAAACTGTGCCACTGTGCTGACACCTAATAAATACCATTGAAACTTTTCAAGACATATTTCGAGAGCAAAACATCCCTTAAAGATTTCTGGGCTCAAAGGTCAGCGCTCTTATGTTCCTCAGTGCAAGTGCCATTATGCACCAAATAAAAAAATTCCAGACATTCAGTGAGTTACAACTCAGTAAAAAAACTTACCCAAGAGGTATATGGAATAGAAAGCTTTCTCCACTCCTATTGTAAAAGTCATTAGGTACCAGGGGGAGGCAGGCATGAGAAGGTCAAAGCATGAGTTAAATACAGAGTAAACCTTCTGCTCCTCTGCCAATAATGTACCTCAATTACCAAGCTCAGAAAAGCTCCCTCAATGCATCAGCACACAACTATTCTATGAACTCTCTGAAACCAATGCAAAACTGTGCTCCAATCGATGTATTTCTGTACACAGTAAGAGTTGGAAATGAAAAGTTACTTATTGATGAGTCGAATGGTCCCTTACTATTGGAGTGAGCTTTTGTGTCTGTCTAGAGCAGTTGATGGTAAAATGTTACCCCTCATCAAGGATGTTTAGTCAGAGTTTCCCTCACCCTTTAAAAGATAAATAATGCATTGGGGGAATCTCTTTCTGTGGCAGCCAGAGAGTATTGTTACATCGTTCTTTTTCTTTTTGCTCCGTGTTCAAGAAGAATATTGGCGCAGTCTCTCCTTCACTGACTCCTGCCATCTCTATAGCACCGACTCGTAAACCAGAGAGGAGATGGAGCTGATTCAGAATGGCAGTAAAAACAAGAAATGAAACTGTGTTCATATCATCACTCTCACCTCTCTGCCGTCTATTCCTCCCTTCTGCCTTACAGTTGAAAAAAGTAGCACTTTCTCACATCTCTCAGTAACATTTCAAAGTGCTTCACATACTTTATTCATTGCTGTTAGTGGGATGATGCCCTACACGAAAGGCTGCCACGTTTTCCAAAAGCAACAGGTGTTGCACATTAAAGTAATTAATTGTATGCGAACATAAGAAATAGGAGCAGGAGTAGGCCATACGGCCCCTTGAGCTTGGTCCGCTGAACTTCTACATCAACTCCAATTTCCTGCCCTATGCTCATATCCCTTGATTCCCTTAGTACCCAAAAATCAAGACTGAGATTGATCGATTTTTGGAGTTGATGTAGAAGTTCAGCCATGATCTTATTGCTCGAGGGGCCGTATGGCCTACTCCTGCTCCTATTTTTTATGTTCACATGCAATGAATTATTTTAATGTGCAACACCTGTTGCTTTTGGTAAATGTGGCAGCCTGTCGTGTAGGGCATCTTCCCACTAACAGCAATGAATACCGACCAGTTTTTGGTACTGTTGCTTTCCCATTAAAGTAACAATTGTTGAAGTAAAAACAAGTGTGCTAAATAGAGCATTCTTTTGGCGGGGAGGGAGGAGAGGAAAATATAATATGATAAATGAGTTACCCAGCATCCTTGCAGTGAAATCATTTGGGACACGCTCCGCACTGAATTATCTGGTAAGTCACTTGTGGAATTAATGATCCTATTACACCCCTCCCCCATAGAATAGCCTTTATTCAATCACATCCAAGATAAAGAATAAACACAATTAAAATTCTGGAGTATTTTATCGAACAATTAGAAATTCAGATGTATACATTGAAGCAGTCAAAGCTGTAGCTTATTTTCAAACTCAGTGAATGCACAGTTCTAGCTTTACAATTAAATTAACTCACCTCCTGTATAAACTGCTCCTGTACGTTTAATCACAGTCAAAGCAGGGTCATCGCCGGTGCTCAATTTAAGCACAGCCACAACTGATCAACTTAAACATAGGAATACTCAAAGAGATTGGATTCTTTCATTATTTGGGACCCTTGGGAATATTGCAGGAGTAATCCTGTTGTCTGTCAGTCCTGAAATTGTTCACTGTCTCAATCATTTCCTGCTATGCTGACTGTAATCCGGATTTATATAATTCCCATGTTAATCCCATTGAGGGAGGGCAAGAAGAAAACTGTACAAAGACGGACATGCACTCTGGGACCTGTAGTTCTTTTCTCTGTGTCTTTCATTCTTTCCTCTCTCTGTCGCTGAATTATACAAAATGTTTCACATTGGTTGTTGACTGCATTAAAACTAGTTGATAACGAGGAAGAATCACCCACACGGCTGTTTCTTAACTGTTTAGTGGCATCAGGTGGCAAGAGTTTACTCCAGAAAGATTTTGCTGTGTTACTGTTGGGGAAGTGCCTGGTCGTCGGGTTAGATTACATCACTTGCCAAGAGGTTGTCACTATTGCCAAGTCCAAAGCTAAATGGGGGGGCGGGGGAGGATGGTAGTGGCAGGAGCTGGAATCGCAGCTTGTGTTCTAATGTTGTTCTGAGCTACTTATGACAATTCATGGAAACACCTTCAGCAACAGCACTTCCACACTATAGCAATGGGGAAAAAACAGACTTCTAATTTAAAACCTGGCCTGTTTATGTGCTGTTTTTGTTAGGGAATGGATGTTCTTAACTTATAAATGTATAAGTTATTCCACAAGATAATAGGGTTCAAAGGCATTTATTGGCTTTCATAGGAATACAATAACTATTATTACCAATAACTACACATAAACAATGATAACTATTATTAATAATAATTACACATATACTTAGAGTCACACTTGCGGTATCTGGTACCGAAGAATTCACCACATCGCAGGTCTCGAGCTCTAATGTTGAACGGCTGGCAAGCTTTGTCGAATTCTGAAGTATCTATTCTAACAAACCTCTTTATATTTTTTCCTCCAGTGCAGATTCATGTTATCAAAGGTTTCCCTTATTCACTCAATAAATTTCACTTTTAACAAGAAGGCCTCCCATACACCTTCTCGAGGCTTTATCTCGACTGAGTTGTCAATGAAATCATTCGACTGGAGACAGTTACAGAGGCCCAATACTTTAGTTATCATTTGACCAAGCTCCTCAACAATGTTCATGGAGGAATAGGCCAACCTAGCTCTCGAATGGATGGCACCGTTAACCTGCCAACTACCTCGCAGCTGCACGACCTGTGGAAGTTGATACAGCCGTCTCATGTAACAAAGGAAGTCTGTTTTTGCCTCTACTCAACTCTTGTCGGCTAAAACACTGTGCTTGCTTTTCAATTCCAGTGAAATGAAACTGACATTTCCCGCCTTCTAACAGAAACTCACTTAGCAGGCAAAAGCCAGAAATTAAAGAAATTAATATAAGATAGATCAATATTAACCCATTTCTTACATTTTCATCTAGCAATTTCCAGACATCCACTCCTCGTCATACTGTTTGATCCAGAAGTGTGTAGGTGGCCAGCCTGCACGGGAAAGGATGAGGATCATGGCACGTGCACAGGACTCATTGACTGCGATAAGGTTTGAGGCTGCACTGTGTTATACCAATACCTGCCAGCTTATTTTTTTTTAAACTAATTTACTACTAAAAACACCATTAGTATTGGACCCAGTACAGTCTCTGGTCCTGGGGAAACGCCAGGCAGTTCTGTGGAGAAGGATCATATTATTGTGAGTGAGTTAACATCGGCAATTCTATACTGATTGGATCATATGACCCTGTAAAAGGGGAGGCAAAGCAGTAGAACTGTGGTAACCTCTGTCTTGCTGTCTTGTTTGACTACAATTTAAAGGCATTGATGGTGATCAGGATGAAGAGGTATCCAACTTCTTTCTTTAATTCAGGTATTTTCTCCTCTTCCCTTTCTCCATCTTCCAGCACCATGTACTACTCACGTAAGGTCTAGTTTCACCCTAAAATTAGATACTGTGATGTATCCGATAGTCTGCTCTTCCCCTTCCCCCCTGTGCTCTGAGAGATAATTCTCCTTCTGATTTGATGTACCTCCAGGTGTGATCGAGTGAATGGGGGATTGAGAGAGTAATTAAAATGAGCATTTAAAAATATATAATTTTCTCACAATCCTCCATTCATCAATTACCTGATTTTTCTCTATGAAAAATAATTAACAAACCATATTGTACTGTGAAAATTTCCCACTAGAGGGTGCCTTAAGGCAAAGAAACAAGATTTACAATCCGTTAAGTTCCTTTGTATTAAAGAGGCACTCCCCCTTGGGGAGTCTTTGGGCAGATATTGCCTCATGAACTGTTTGCTCTTAAAATTGATTACAGCAGCTATATTAATTGATTGGAAAGTCAACACTATGACAGATGCAAGATTTGCTCTATGATTTTCACTGGGAGGATTTATATTCATTTGAATAAACTTTCAAAAATGATCAGTAATGCAATGGCATCATCACGTCACCCTCTGAATGTGTCCATCCAGGTTCCCTACTCTTTCTAAGAAACAAGGCAGGTCAGGTGTACAGTAAAGATTCTTCTATACTGTACCATCAAAGTCTTCCAGTCAGGTTTCAATTACATTAAATTGCAGTGTAATGCTCCATCTACACATACTCATCTCTATGCCCCCAGGGTTCAGATGCGGAAACCTTAAGGAATGCCAGCAGCCAGGCATCCCATGCTGATTCTTGACTGTGAAACTCTCCCAGGAAATAGATGTGCAGACATTTAAACATTAGCGATTAGCCTGCACTTGCTGTGCCAGGGTTTTTGGAGTGTGAATCAGGCTTTGAAAAATCTGTAACTATTGGTGTCTCCGTACAATTTCCCCAAGTCTTTCTGTACTCCCAGCAACCAGCCAGTCAGACATATCAGACATTTTACTTTGTTTCAGTCATCCCCTGTTGCTTTGTCTTCTAATACACAAAACACAAGCAGACCCAAAGGGATAGTAGGCATATACTTGCCACTAAAGTACCTGGATTTTGATGGCTCCAACTGTACTATCACAAAATATTTTTTTTCTTGCTCCAATTTTCCTTCAGAATGTTTCCTTTACTCTTCTCCTGAAGTCAGTGACATGCTAGGGTACAGTCCAACAGTCACTAACAGGTGTCCTTCTGGAACCCGACTGAGTGGCCATTCTTAATCTATGAGCCTCGACCGTGAGTGGTGACAGTCTATTTGACCATGAAGACTATCACAGCTGAATCTAATTCTGTTCTCATCCAACATTCACTCATGCACACTTTCCAGCAGGAGTCACTCGCTGTCAATCAGGAGCAGGGGCCCTGGCTGCTTTCCCCCCCCCCCCATCACCAGCTTGGCAACACCAAGGCCGACTGTGGCACCTGCACTGCCAGCCTCTCTGAGATTGGCTAATCCAGCACAGATCATAGCTCGAACCTGGGATTTTAGGCTCAGTACCACACCTCATGGTGCATTTACCCACTGAGCCATCAGAGGAGCTGTGTTTTCAAATATTAAAGATTATTCTGTAACTTTGAATATTAATGTAAAGTAATATTCACTTACACCATAGAATGCATTGCATTTGGCACAGTCTAGATGGTTTAAAAAAAATCCCTTTTGGCTCACTTTCCTTTTTGTAACAAATGTTATATATCTTATTTATTTTTGTTGATGATGAGACCCCTTGTTATTTTGAGGAAATTTCCTTCTATCTAAAACTTTTGCCCATTCTCTAGCAATGCCATTCCAAAACTGACCACTCAGAGGTGTCCAAGAGTAGCCTGGGGGTTATTTCCAGTCTTTCAGTACCTGGTACATGGTGGCTCCATGTTTTATTCTATTTTTTGGGTGGCAAATTTTGCCCTCACCAAGAGAAGAGATGGCTATGCTAAGGAAGGGAATACTTTTTCCATTTTTGGCACCAAGTATCAGAATAAGGCACACCCAGGTCAGGCACTGCATGGGTTAGAAGCAGAGTAAATCTCCATCCACCCTGCTCCAGTTCAGGTATAGGTTGCGACGTGAAAACTCCAGGATATTGATCTAATATCATAATCTATACTGGTTCCTTCTGCTGACTGGTTAAAATAGGAAGAGCAGTAGCGATGCCTCAAAATAGACATACGGTACTCACTAGTCAAAGAGCAGTGGTGTTTGAGAACCAGAAAGATTAAGGGCAAATAAATTGTTTCAGCCTCAACAAGACCCCAAATGCGGGTTTTGACAACATAGAAACACAGAAGTAATGACCCAGGTCACAATTGGAAAACTCTCGATACATTGCCCTTTGGAAAGGATTGTCTTGTAGGGTTGCCAACTCTGGTTGGACGTATTCCAGGAGGCTTCATCACATGAACTCCAACTGCTCCGCCCCCATGCTTCAGCCATTGGTCGCCCGACATGTCTATCCTCACGGCGCACTGCCTTCCTGTGCCAATTGGAAAGTGAAGAGACTCTTCGTTATCTGATTGGAGAGTACTTGACTGTCAAACAGCCTTTCTTCCCTCCCCCATCGCCAATATTTTTATAACTAATAAAAGCAGTACAAAGAAAACGGGAAAAAAATTGTTTCAATGCCCCTATGATTTTTCTTCCAGGTTGTTTGCAGTGATTTATCTGTAATTCCTGGAGAAAGAAAGAAAGACTTGCATTGATATAGCACCGTTCACGACCTCAGGACGTCCCAAAGCGCTTTACAGCCAATGAAGTACTTTTGAAGTGTAGTCACTATTGTAATGTAGGAAACGCGGCAGCCAATTTGCACACAGCAAGCTCCCACAAACAGCAATGTGATAATGACCAGATAATCTGTTTTTAGTGATGTTGATTGAGGGATAAATATTGGCCAGGACACCGGGGATAACTCCCCTGCTCTTCTTCGAAATAATGCCATGGGATCTTTTACATCCACCTGAGAGAGCAGACAGAGCCTCGATTTAACGTCTCACCTGAAAGACGGCACCTCCGACAGTGCAGCACTCCCTCAGTACTGCACTGGAGACTCCAGGGTAAGCCTGGAGGGTTGGCAACCCTATTCGCTTGGTTAGATTTTGCTGCCAAATTATCCCCTTGCAATTAATGGGAATGAAAATCAGATGGTTTCTATATTCGGCAGCCTACCCATTTTACACACTGGTGGAAAGTTGAAAATCTACTCATTGGTACAGACAATCTTTACATTTTAGAGGTATCAGCACCACTAAAATTTAGATGGCAGACATTTTTAGCTTGTGGTCAAACAACAAATCATTCTTATCAGAAAATGTTGCTGCGACAGGAAAATGTTGCATAATTCTCCACTGCATTCGTCATTGTGTTTAACAGTTTGGTCACTCTTCAATACTTTTTACTCGTGCTGCATGTTCAATAGAAACATCTGCTTCCATATCTAATTTTGTTAAATCAATGAAGCAAAATGTTATCTTATGTGTGAAGTAACTGGGACAATGGGCACAGAATTAATCCTTTTGCCATGGGGTATACACTGAAAATAGTATGACTGCTACCATGTTCTCCACTGCTGGCAAACCCCATGTTGATAGGACATAAAACTCGGGCTGCAAACTACAAATCAAGTTTAATGAGAAGTAATATTAAAACAGAAACAAGAACAAACATAACAGATTTAGCTAGATTACAATAATTCACTCAACTTGCAGTATTAGAACAATAAAAGCTTTTAATGTCCTAACAGTTTTCTTCAATAGCTTTGCACCCTCTGTCTGTAATGATATGCTTTGCAATGGGACTGAATTCTCACGGGGCGCTCAATTCACTCCTGGCATGTCGAGCAGAACAACCAGGTAAGAAAGCACTAGAGTGTGAGCCTGATTATATCTTTCTCTTCCCTTTGAAATCACCTTGGTACAAATGGAAAGATAAAAAGATTTTCACAATTAATCCAAACTGTCAATCAAAAATATATTTCAAAGATCCATTCAGGTCCCACGTATCCAATTAATACCTTGACAGGACATAAATCGATGCGCCTAGGCAATCGCTGGTTGATGTGTCGAACGCATGCTGCATCCTGCAAACAGCATGACTCCAGCATCGTCTTGTAGACAATAGGGTGAGAAAATATCCATCTAACATAGTTCAAAGACATATACATTTCCACAATGTAATTTACTGGTATCAGATAAAACCCACTGTCCTTTCAAACAGTCCCAACCTAGATAACCTGACATCTCCCCCACCTATGTACACAACAACAGACAAATCCTTCTGAACAAGCAGTAACAGATACTAATTTTAAGTTGTTATAATAATAAAAAATGAAATGCTGAGATTCTTATGAGGGTGATTCTGAAACCTACTCTCCCAGTGGAGAGTGGCACCCACAGGGAGTGCATCTCAGGATGTCAGGGGCTGCTCATCACATCGCTGAATCATCTCTACCATCAGAAATGGATGGGTCCATTGCATCTTTACCCTCGGTTGGCAAAACCACAGCATCCCCTGCCCCCCTTTAAGAGGAAAAATATAACCGTATGACCTTTTTACAATATGGAATAGTTACGATTGATTTTGTCTGGACAACTTTTGTTTAAAGTAAAAGGATAATTGAAGAGCAAATATTACAAAAGTACGTATACTTGACATATCTCTGATTTGATTGAGTAAATATTTACATTTATAAGGCTAGTCCTTGAACATACATTTCTCCATCATTGTCAGTGGGTTTGGTCTGTTTTCTCGCCAGTCTGAAGGCACCCTTGATTGTTTGTTGTTCTTTGCTGAAGTTTTGTTAAATACTGGGAAGGCTAATGTTATTTTACTTCGTCAATAGTGGTCATGATGCAGAGATGCCGGCGTTGGACTGGGGTGGACAAAAATGAGAAGTCACACAACACCAGGTTATAGTCCAACAGATTTATTTAAAATTACAAGCTTTCGGAGCTGTCGCCCCTTCCTCAGGTAAAGTTACAATGTAACTTGAAGGGGCGACAGCTCCAAAAGCTTGTAATTTTAAATAAATCTGTTGGACTATAACCTGGTGTTGTGCGACTTCTCATTTTTATTTTACTTCAATATAGAACTTCAAAGATAAGACCTCCAAATGAGAATATTTACACATCTAGTTCAAATAAAAATATAAGGAACTCATCTAAGGTTAAATACTGACTGTACAGTATTGGCCTCTACAGGACTTTGCTGAGTGCTGATGATCTGAAGTGTCAAGGAGGACCAACTATAGTTGATAATGTGATGGAGCAGATTTAACAAACATACACAAGGAGACTGCAAGATCACTGCCGGCTCCCATCACCAACCTGTGTTAGTGAGTGTATCTTTACTTATTTTAAAGTAGCTCCCTTGCATGATCAGTGCCAGTATTGCTGCCCTGATAGGTTAGTTGGTGAATGAACCGGGCTAGGTAAACTGAGCCATACAGACCAAGAAGGTGCCAGGCTCAATCCCCCATCTGTACAGAGCTAGCTGATCTCAGCTAGTGTGTGATAAAGGTTCTACAATTGGTCTTAGCGCCACTGGGCTACAGAGGAGAGGGGAAAATAAATCACCCAAGATTCCCATTCCTGATCAGAGACGCTTCCTAAAAAAGTATTTGTGTGAACATCGGGAGCGGACAGGATTCAGCTCAGCTGTGATTTCTCTCTGCCCCTCAGTCACAGGCCTGTCAGCACTCACTGTCTAGGCTCACACATGAAGAATGGCAATTCAGGCCAGAGGGTGTCAGGCATGGAACAAAACCCCAACATCAAACAGCACCTCAAGGAACTTAATAAAAAAAACACCCTGGGTTAATGACTGTATCTCTACTTGACTTGTTTTCTGCATGAATTTTATGCTCATGCATAGTTGTGGAATGGAACACTTTTAGTTTCAGGTATCCAGTGCCAGCATCAAGCAGTAAAGCTCATTCTGTGCTGTACCAACATTGAGCTCTCAACTTTAGAAGAGCATCCCTTACTAAATCAATGTAATAAACGTAACAATTTTCCATTTCCTACATCAACCATCCAGTGGCCTCTCTGACTGAGATTGCTAAAGTAGTTAACTATTGCCAAACTCGGTGTAGTTTTCTGATGTGGACCTATGCACACTAGGAACTGGATTGAGACGGCTCAAGCATTTCACAGAGGATCTTTTACAACCAATCTGAGACTGGATTTGAATCCAGGACCCAGAACTGAAAGGCCAATATCTAACCCATTGCACCGCTTAATCCTTTATAAGTATAGCTGTACAGTTAATTCAGCTGCCTCATAGTGATGAGATCAGTAACTTCTCCTAAGCAACACCTTGTGTTAATGATTATATCTCTACTGATCTTAATTCAGCTACCTCACAGAGTCAGGCTCACCAAAGCTGCTTTTAGTGTACTCCAGTGCAGATGACCCCTGATACAGGGATCTCGCACAGTTGATGGCACTGGCAAATATAAACTAACTGGCCTCCAGACAAGAGACAGCAGCAGAGATGTACCATTTTATGAATCTCCCTATCTGCCACCAGCGCTCCCTCCTTGTCTTTCTAAATACTCTGACCAGGTTCAGTGTATCAATGTGCTGTATCTGTCATTACTCAGATTTCACTGTGCCATCCTGTGCTTCTCTTCTCCTACAGACTGGCTAGATGCTAATTTAGATTCAGCACAGGTTCAGCACAGGCTCAGGGCAGTATATAAATAAAGGTGGGAACAAGAGCTTGGTTTAGCCAGGATAAATGCACAATCGCTTTAACTCCTCTCAGCTTGTGCTGATGGTGGAATCTGGTGCTAGTGCAACTCCATCACATTGCTGGTGACTCAACAGTTCCTTTGATCCAGTTTCTTCAAAAGTTTAAAAATTATACCAGAATGACAGAAACAGACCAATATTAAGGTCGATCGAAATTCTAGTTAACTTTCCAACTGCTCTGCTGACTGGTCCATCCTTATTACCAGGATAGAGTAGTTTTGTCTGCGACCGGTAGCAGTTTTACATTTTCTCATATCATCCTGTGGCACAAATGAAGAAAATCCAATCCCGGTGAGAAATTCCATTGCTGGTTTTCCACAGCAAAGCCAGGCTTGGTGAGTGTGAATCGGGCTGGCAGAGCTGCAGGGAGCTCCTCAGTAGTACTGGCTGACAGCAGTGATGTGGATGTACAGGTACGAATGTCTGTGAGCAAACCGTCTGCTGCCACTGCTGCTCCTCAACGGAAGCCGCACCGAATTCTCTTGGTCATGCTTCAGGAGAGGATGCATCACCCTAACTGACCAAAATAAAAAGGTAAGGGGATGTTATAGCATGACGAAGGATTGCTGAAGCATTTCCCTATGTTGGTAATATGTTGTGATTGTCAGACATCTATTGAATTTTGTCCAAAAAGCTATTTCACAGAAATTCTTAACTGGTAATATAAGTAGCTTTAGTCTATTTTATTCCTTGAATTCATGTGAGTTTTTGGATTGAAATCTATAAGGTTTACATCCAGTTGTGTTAAAGAATCATGATGATAATAATATACTTCTATAGTCAGTTCCTCCTTACGCATATAACCTAGGTTCCTTGAATTTTTATTCATTTTGTCAGCAAAATAGAGTTCACATGAATTTACAGTCCTTTCAATGCCTGCAATAGCACCTTAGTATAACACAAAAAATGATTTCACATGTTGGAATTAGGGGATTGTCCTGAGCTTGTTGACTCTTAGTACTGTCTGGATGCCCACATTTGCTTAGTCTTTGCTGTCAGGGATTGCTGTTCCACCTATTTAAGGAGGTTTGAACTCGCACGAGGAGGTGGGGGGGAGGCAGACAGGTATCATGTACCAGTAGCCTTTTAAGCCAGGACTGATCTCATGTACGTCGAGTCCAAAACCAGATTATACAGCACAAATGCATTGAACCTTTTAAATTTCTACTTCAAGCACTGAAACGCTGTTGTATCCATCTTACCTGGTTATAAGTGCGGCACCTGTCACATGCCAGTATTGACAGAAACTCCTGAATCCTGGTCTATTTCAGCCTCCTTCCCTGGAGCAGGACAGTAGTCTTTGACTGGTCGGGAATGGAGAAATGAGCGGAATCAATATGCAGGATTACTGGATTAACATCATGTTGAAGACGACAAACAGAGCACATTATCATGATTAGATTAGTAGATTAGAATTGTCTAAACAGTTACTATAGCAACAGCATCAGTATTGTTCAAGATGGTGGAGTTATGGACTTCACTGCCCTCTTTACAGTCATGTTGATCTCACAGATCCAGAAAAGTGATCTTCATTTGGAAAGTTCTGTATGAAGGTCATGGCTTCCTAAAACAGGGTTATAGTGAAGAAAATGTAGATTTATATTTTGACCCCACTTTGGATATGATACTGTTAGTGAGAAGATGAATTATAAGCCAGTATTTCCCGAAATCTTTGCAGAAAGAGGAGAATCCTTCAGACAATTCCCAACAAAGCCTTCTGTCAAACCCTTCCCTGTTTGAGTGCAATTTATTTAAATGCTATAAGCTTTTCCTTTTTATCTGTGGGATTTTTCCAAAACAGATACAATATCAGGTTCTGCAAAAAAAAATTATTTTAAAAACTGAATCTCAAAACGTGTTTCCAGCAGTTCTTCACAGTGGCAGGGTCTTCCAACAGCCTTATACTTGCATTGTGATGTCATCTGTGAGTCACCACTCTCATGGGTGAATTGAGGCTCTTGGTCAATTCAAAGCTGATACATAAAGTATGACTAGATATATCTCAGTGCATGCATTTGAATAATGCATGCACTAATAGAATAAACAGCACTTCTCTCTACCAGTTGCAAGAGCTCAGAGTTAAATATGCTGGTAGGAACTTTTCTTTTCGAAAGGAAAGATCATTTTTCTCTATCAACTGTAAATCAGAACTGCTGAGATTAGCTGAGCAACTACGAGTTCAGTCATCATTAGTTAGCTTGATGGTAAGCAATCTGTTTTTAGTGTGTGGATTTAACCACTTTTTCAAGCATGGGCACCTTTTAAAGCCACTGCCGATCACCATTTCAGAGAAGGTTTGGAGATCCCGTCTGACTTGCTGCTTGTGAGCAGTTACTTGACTAATCAGCAATAGAAGGATCTGGCAGCACATAAACGCTTAAGTTTATATCCTAGTGTATAATAGTCCGCACCATGAAACTGCCCACAATTCAACACCCATTGGTAGTTATGTGCAAAACTGGTTCAAGACACGTGTGCTGAAAAATTTCCAAGTAGTCGATAGCAACAACTACATTTTTTTCCTGGAACATTCAAATACTCCCCTCCAACCTGTTAATCCACATTTAAACTTAGTTGAAAAAAACATTAATCTTTCAAAAAAAATTCTTGTGCCCGTCAGCTACGTTAAACCTGTCGTCAATATCAGTTTTCTTCTTCCTCATTGGTTAAGCATTTAAGTCCCTGTGTTTTCCATCGTTCCATTTTCATTATTCATCAAACCATTCCCCAACTAAACGCCATCAAAATAAAATACTACCCACATTTCAGCAAAAAGAGATACAGTGGCCATGAGCATTCCTCTCCTCTCCCACTGTATCCCTAAAGATAAAAAATCACATAACAAGCATCTAAACCTTTTTTAAATCAGAAACTTGCTCATAAACTTGGCTTTCATAATTTCCTCCACTCTTCCACAAACAGCAAATGATAGACCTTTGAACATACTGGGCTCTAGGTGCACCCTCCCCCAGTGCATCATTCCCACCCAGCCAGCAGTCAGAGGCCTCCTGATACGCTTCCCCCAGCGAGACCACAATTCCCAGAAGCAACCGCATGCAGGGTTCTAATGCAGAAACTTACTGACATGAATCTTGTCATTCACGTATGAAGTAATACTGGGTGGCCTGCTGGTGGCGCTGTCCAGGGAGAGTATAAATACTCGGGCATGGGCCCAGCTTGCTTAGGACATTCCTCAACAGGAACCAGTGAAGACCACAACTAGATCTCCATGTTGAAAAACAGTTGATTAAAGCTTTGTTTAATGCTTAGACCAAGTACCTAGTAGTTTTCTTACATCACTGACCGTCTGATTTCTAATGTTTGGAGGCACCCGAATGCCAACCTGTGGGTCTTATGTGTGCCGTACTCCAATGTGGCTCCCCCAACACGACTACAGTTCCTTGAAATGGTTCAATATTTGAAAGTCATTACCAACAACATAATCAGCTGTCATTATAATCAGTATATGGGACAGACAGATGAAATATAAAATATCATCACTCATGCTACTCTGTTGTGAGGAGGGAGAGAGAAAATAAAACCAGGAGAGGAAAAGAAAGAGAAGACAAATAAAAGAAGAGTAAGGAAAATGAAAGAAAAATCATAAATGAGAGAGAGCAACCCAGTTGTGAGGGAAGGCTGCTCTAGGAAGCATGATTGCTATCATGGCTTAGTAGGGCTATGATACGAAACAACATATCCTCTGGCATTGCCATGGGAAAAGTATATCCATAAATATAATGTGATCATTATAATTGAAATTGCCACACTTGTAATGTTTGTGTCACACATGTATCTGCCTGGTTCAAATACCATACTCAAAGAACAACAAATTACATTCATAGAATCTTAAAAAAAAAGTATATAAAAAAGAAAGTCAGTAATTTCCTATTGGTTTCTGTTGACCATGATAATTTGACCTTTCCCGAAGGGGAAGAGCCAGTGATTTGCATGCAACTGCCAATCTAATGACAACATTTCATCTACAGAAGCAATTAGCTTTGATTGACTTAATTATAACACTTCCCCATAGAGAGTACACTCTGTGGCCTTAAAGGGACAGGCTACCTTAAACAGAGCTCCACCATAACTCTCCTCCTGACAGTTCCTTTTTGGTAGCATTCCTGCCTCAGAGTCAGAAGATGAAGGGTTCAAGCCCACTTCAGACTGCCCTGGTGATCAGAGACTAGAATATGATTTCTAAATACTGGTTTGACGTCCAATGGGGTACTCGCATCCGGACAGTGTGACCACTGGCTCAGTGGTAGTATTCCCGCCTCTTAGACAGAAGGGTTGAGTTTTGGCCCCACTGCTGACAGCTCTGGCGAGCAGAGACCGGAGCGCCGGCTCTGAATACTGGATTGCCGTCCAGTGGAGGTACTTGTGAACGATGGATGTGGGTGCCGCGCCCCCACCATCATAAAGTGTAGATGGGATCTTTAAGCCCGGTTAGAGCCTTTCTAGGAGAAGGTACTCCAAAGATAAGAACCGTGAGGAAGGCAAAAAGGGAAACCATCTCCACTATTCTTGCCTAGTAAGTGGCTCAAGAATTTCATGTGGGACCTGCCCTAGGGCAGAACACAATGTTCAGACGGACAGGCATGGTATAATTCTCCAGTTATAAAATACTATGAATAATCCTGTGGGAGTTCCACCATTAATAATAATGAATGTAACACTGAAACTGCTGTTACACATTTTATTAACTATTGATGAATTTGCCTTATTATGGAATAATCACAAAGGGGTGTTGACTAATCGAGTATTTAAAAAGATTAAGTCACAACTAGTGTCTCAGTTAAACTCTTGTTGTGTACTCCATGCTACATAAGGCACTCATTGATACTATTGCATTGCCAATAAGATTTGGGGCCACCAGTGGCAGCAACGCTGTAATGTAAATGCAGCATCAGTTGAAGTCTTGTAGCGGATGTAAAATAGTGATTGTTAGCACAAGCAACATCAACACTCCCTGATTGTATCAGTAAATATGCAGAAGAGGATTGACGAGTCTGTTCAGAGACCTAGTAATTAAGTGTCTTATGCTGTCTGTTTTTATACGTGAGGAAAGTTATGACTCTTCATCTGAAGGACCCGACCTTCTCCCCGTCACTTAGTTTTTCTATGGGGAACGCGCTTAGTAATATTTTTGTGGACTTAATAAAAACAGTTTTTCAGAAACACTCCAGAAGGAAATTTTGCCATGCCAGTTGTCGTTCCCAGTGCTGTAGAAATCACCCAGTTATATTGCCAGATGGTTTCTAAAGCACTGAATCCACATCTAAACAATTGCTCAGATACAAGCTTGCATCTGCACTGCTATTTTGCACTGATGCTTTTCTAGGGCCTGCTGGCTTCTCTAATAGTTGGACGAGACTAATGACAGCACCATTTATTTTGGCACTGGCACTATCTTGTGTACTTTTTCACTAACTTTGGGGTTGCTCCCAGCAATAAAGCCAATGGGGCTTCAGTGAGTCTTTTTCAAGCGTCAGAATCCATTATAATGACGGATAACAAATTTATTAAAATAAGCGTCATTCCAAACTGCCACAAGTTGAAAAGGCGTGAGTTTTGCCACTGATTCTCCCCACACTGAGTTCCCAGTCTCAGCTCAGTCACTGTGGGGAGGTGCACCGCTCGCTCGCCACTGAATCCATTCCCCGACCTGGCCACTCTCAGATTAAACCAGTCCACTTGAAATCTTGGTGTCCTCTTCAAACCTGAGCTCAGCTTTAAACCCATATCTTGTCCATTAGCAAGACCACTTACTTCCACCTCCACAACATTGCACTTCTGTTCCCCTACTTCAGCACCCCCACCCACTGCACCCGCGTGCCCCACATCCCCCCCCCCCCCCCCCCCGCCCCGACCCACCCGAAGCCACTGGTGAAACCCTCAGAAATGCCTTGACACCTCCAAACTCAACTACTTTAATGCTTTCTTTTCTGGCTCCCTTCCTCCACCCTCCATAAACTTCAACTTTTCCAAAACTCTGCCACATGATCCTGTCTCACACTAAATCCCACTCACCCATCATCCCCATCTTTGCTGATTGAAATTGACTCCTTGTCCCCCATCACATTCGATTCAAAATTCTCATTGTCATTCCAAAATCGTTCCATGGCTTTCCTCCATCCACTCTATCTCTGCTATCTTCTCCAGCCTTATATCTGTACCTCACGCTTCACTTTTAGAATCCTCCTCAAAACCTATCTCTTCAACCTAGCTGTCAGTCACTATTCCTAATCTCTTCCTTCCTGGCTCAGCATCCATTTACATTACACCTATTTACGAAGTGCCTTGGGACATTTCTTTATATTAAGAGTGCTATATAAATACAAGTTGTTGGTGTTAAGCAACTGACTGGGCGATACGTAACATTTGATGCTAACATGTGTGTCTGAAATGATAGTGTTTTACTTCCAGTACTGATATCCCTCACTTTGAATAAGACAAAATACATCAACATTGTTTTTAAAGTAATTGTCAAAGAATGCTGACCAGAGATTAGTATGAATTAGACCCAGTGAAATTTCTTAGTGGGTAATGGTGTCCCACAGGGTATTGTTCTGATCTGCTTCTGTTGACTGGATATATCAATGATTTGGATACGGGGCTAGAGGGAGTGGTTCCAAATTTGCAGATTATACTAAAATAGGAGGCATAATAAATACTTCTGAGGATCAAAGAAAGCTGCTTGGGGATATCGTTAAGGCGATGGAATGGGCAAAAAAAGGCAGATGAAATTCAATGCTAGTAAGTGTTAGGAGGTACATTTTGGTTAAAAAAGTGATATTTATACTTTGAATGGGGAAAGCTGGATGAGTGAAAGAGCGGAGGGGTTCGAAGGTTCTCAAGACATCAAAAGCAGCACTCAAGTGGATAAGGTTATAAAAAGCTAATGGAATGCTGTGTTTTATGGCAAGAGATGTAGAATATAAGTCAACATTTAAAAATAGGTTAGATAGGTGGTTGAAGGAAAGAGGAATGAAGGATATGGGAAGAGAGAGGGCAGTGGAATTAGGATTACTGCTCATGTGGAGGATAAATTCCAATACGGACTGTCTGGGCTGAATGGCCTATTTCTGTGTTGTAGGCCGGAATTCTCCAGGGGGTTAGTGGGCGGCATCGGTGGTGGTTTGGGTGGCATAGTGATTTTTTTACAGCGGATCGGGGCCCCGCTGTCAACCCGCCGCCACGCGCCTTTCCCAATGTCGGGTCTGTCAGCGCTGAGTAGACCCTACACTTTAACTTCATGGCCACAGGCAGCAGCAGGCAACCCAATTAATCTCATTAACGCAGACCATGCTGGAAATATTCAGCAGTCAGGCAGCATCAGACAGATGCTGCCTGACCTGCTGAGTATTTCCAGCATTTTCTGTTTTTATTGCAGATTTCCAGCATCCACAGTATTTTGCTTTTGTAACCTCATTAACATCTAGCTGACTGATCATTAACAGGCTTTTTTAAATTACCTTTTCACTTTAACTTCATGGCCACAGAAACCACCCTGTTCGGGGACCACGGCTGTCAACCTGAGGCGGGAGTTCAGTGGCCATTGCTCCAGCTGATTACTAGACAGCTTCAAATGTACAGTAAAAGTTCCCACCTTACAGATCATCACTTTCCTCAGCCACAAGCTGTTTCTCAGTCCATTTCCAGCACAGATTCTGCAGGCTTTCCACTTTCCACTCTCCATCCAGTATCACCTCATTGGAAGAACTCTCTCACCATTGACAGAATGCTTCTGTCATCTCTACTTCACCTGCCATCTATTCCATCAACACGGATGCCCTGTCTCACCTTGGTCCTCAGAATCCAACCGCGATCAGCCCCAACACCAGCAGCACCAGGCACACCAGCAGCACCAACAACAACACCAACCTTCTCCGTAATCAACTGATGCTGCACAGGACACAGGGCATCAGCACCTGACCACATTGCTGCCCGGGAGACCATGGATGGCTTTACCATGGCCAGATTTACTTCACTTGACGCTGTACACCCTGGCTACCACATGATGCGCCAGGTTGGCACCACCCCAGACCAACACCATAAAGCATCCCTACAATGTCCAAACCATTCCTTTCACACTCACCACCATTGCGGGGGGTACCGTTATGTCTCACCATTCACTGAAACTCATTAAGCCACTTCCAAAGATGCACACAAATCTGTCCAAGAACAGAAAGTATTGAAAATAAAGGTTTCAATGTTTGACAGCACATTAACAGAAACTTTACATGAACATTGGATAAAACACATAAGTGGCTAACTTCTTGTGTGTTGTTAGTTGGTATGATTGCACTAGAATGAGGGTGAGTGTGAGGGGTGGCTAGTGAGATGGGGATGTGATAATGTAGAGAGAGAGAGAGGGATGGGTGGAGGTGCAAGGTAAGTTGCTGTGAATAAGGATGTGCAGGTGTAGGGTAGGGAAGGCAGAGTGGATGTGATGAGAGGCACAGAAGGATGAAGTTGAGTGTGGCTTTGTACTAACATTTTGTGATCTAATAAGATCATTGAAAGGTTTGCGCCACTGCACCCAGGTCCACCTGACGACATCCCTGCTTGTGCCCTCCTCTGCAGTGTGCAACCAGGCTGCGTTGGTCTGCTGGGGAGGTCTCTTGCACCCATCAGAAGGGAAGAGGACCTCCCTGTGTGCTCTGACTCCCTCCATAAGCATATGGAAGGAGTCATGGGAGAAGCTGGGTGCAACCCTGCACCTCTGTGCAGTGCTTGTCAGTGTTTGCAGCACTCCAATGCTGTAGTGCACTGACAGCACAACTGTCAAAATAAAGTTGGCCATGGTCCCTTTAAGGATGCGGAGATGCCGGTGTTGGACTGGGGTGGACAAAATTGAGAGGTCGCACAACACCAGGTTATAGTCCAACAGTTTTATTTGAAATCACAAGCTTTCGGAGCTATCGATTTGCTCCTTCCTCAGGTGAAGCTTGTGATTTCAAATAAAACTGTTGGACTATAACCTGGTGTTGTGCGACCTCTCCCTTTAAGGAAACCAGCTGAGGACGCGTCATGAAATGACGTCACCGGACCCACTTCCTCCAATTGGACCGGGATATGCGCTGGGCGGGCTTAACAAGCCCTATCAAGGGAAAATAATTTTAGACAGTGGGATGGAGCCAGCCGAGGTGAGCAAAATCCCGGCTGTAGTTTCTATGTAGTTCTGAAGTTCCCAAAAGAAACCTAAAGTTTCCAGCTGGGTTGCAACTGCCCTCCCTCTACGTCCCCCTATCCTGCACAGGAGGACAACCAAGTGTAGGACTGTGAAACTAAGCAAACTAAAAGCAAATTAACTTGAATTTCTAGAAACTGAGTCATTGAACCCCAATTTATACTTGTGCTTTTTATTTGAAAGTTAGCAGCAAAAAGGAAATCTGAGGAGTCACTTCAGCCTTGGTCCAAACATGGACAAAGGAGCTGAATTCCAGAGGTGAGGTGAGAGTGATTGCCCTTGACATCAAGGCAGCATTTGACCGAGTGTGGCATCAAGGAGCCCTAGTAAAACTGAAGTCAATGGGAATTGGGGGGGAAATGCTGGAGTCATACCTAGCACAAAAGAAGATGGTTGTGGTGGTTGAAGGTCAATCATCACAGGCCCAGGACGTCACTGCAGGAGTTCCTCAGGGCAGTGTCCTCAGCCCAACCATCTTCAGCTGCTTCATCAATGACCTTCCCTCTTATGATGATAAGGTCAGAAATGGGGATGTTTGCTGATGATTGCACAGTGTTCAGCGCCATTCACAACTCCTCAGATAATGAAGCAGTCCATGCCCGCATGCAACAAGACCTGGACGACGTTCACACTTGGGCTGATAAGTGGCAGGTAACATTCGCGCCACAGAAGTGCCAGACAATGACTATCTCCAACAAGCGAGAGTCCAACCACCTCCCCATGACATCCAACGACATTACCATCACTGAATCCCCTACCATCAACATCCTGGGGGGTCACCATTGACCAGAAACTTAACTGGGCCAGCCACATAAATACTGTGGCAACAAGAGCAGGTAAGAGGCTAGGTATTCTGCGCGAGTGTCTCACCTCCTGACTCCCCAAAGCCTTTCCACCATCTACAAGGCACAAGTAAGGAGTGTGATGGAATACTCTCCACTTGCCTGGATGAGTGCAGCTCCAACTACACTCAAGAAGCTCGACACCATCCAGGACAAAGCAGCCCGCTTGATTGGCACCCCATCCACCACCTTAAACATTCACTCCCTCCACCACCAGCGTACCGTGGCTGCAGTGTGTACCATCTACAAGATGCACTGCAGCAACTCGCCAAGGCTTCTTCGGCAGCACCTCCCAAACCTGCGACCTCTTCCATCTAGAAGGACAAGGGCAGCAGGCACATGGGAACACCACCACCTCCAAGTTCTCCTCCAAGTCACACAGCATCCTGACTTAGAAGTATATTGCCGATCCTTCATCGTCGCTGGGTCAAAATCCTGGAACTCCCTACCTAACAGCACTGTGGGAGTAGCTTCACCACACGGACTGCAGCGGTTCAAGAAGGCGGCTCACCACCACCTTCTCAAGAGCAATTAGGGATGGGCAATAAATGCTGGCTTTGCCAGTGACACCCACATCCCATAAACGAATAAAAAAAAACTAGGTGAAGTAATTGCACCAAATAGTATAAATAGGTTCACGACACAATTAGAAGTGTTTCTGGAGAGAGAAGGAAAAGATGAGGAGGTGGGAGTGAGATCAACCAAAAAGAGGTGAACTTGAAACAAAGTAAACTACTTCTACATTGCCCTATAAATGCATTTTAAACTCAATGATCTGGATTTGATTTTAACTCAGATGCTGGAGGTAAAAGGCAAGGGTTATAACACATCGCATCATCCAGTCCCTCCTGAAACTTTGTCCGTTCAGGAACTCCCCATCTCCTTGTTATTAACTGATCCCAAACTTTGTGCTTATGTAGAGTGTCCTACGACCACTGAACATTCATCTAAAAAATCCAAGGCCATTGTTATTTCATAGCATCTAGAAGTTGGACATCATTGGTACCCCTGAAATCAGCAAGAAGTTCAAAGTCAATGAAGCTATATTCCCATTGCCAGAGGCCCTGTAACTGATGGCAGCATCACCTCAGCCATTGTAAATGTTGCCATCAGAGGTAAAGGTGACCAGATGATGTCGTCACTGGTGGGCTGAGAGGATGAAGTGATGCCATCAGCTGTGTAAAAACCAACAAAGCAGTTTTGTTATCTCTGATCTCTGCAAACTTTCCCCCACCATTGGCTGAGGCTGAGACTGAAGTACTGCCACCTGTATTATCATCTGCTACATAATATAAATGAGGCAGTGTTTTCAGCAGCAGGAACAGTATTTTATATTGGATACTGCTTCAAGAAGCAGTTCTCCAGTGCAAATACAACATTACAGAGGTTCAAATCAAATCCACACAAAGCTGCTCCTGCCTGTCACTGAGTCTACGGGAGCTTCAAAGGAATGTGATTTTTTTTTACAAGCACACTGTGCAATGATATACTTCACATTGAAATGCACCATATATGTGTGACTGTGTTGTAATGAGTGATGTATGCGGCACATCTTTTTCCAAGTCCAGAAAAGGAAGGAGGACAGGATAGGGATCATGGCCTGTGTTCTCATGTTTGCTTTGCTGCTGATGAAAGTTTATTGAAACATTAATTACCAAAGCCACCAGATCAGACACTGGAGGAACGTGGGGAAAAAAAGTGACTTTTGTCTATTTTGGAGTGGACCAGTAGAATGACACTGCGCTATCCCAGTGCAACAAGGACAAAAACATCACTGCAGGTGACCCCTGGGGAGGAGGTCACCATTAATAAACAAATGGCCCAACCAAACTGATACGTGCAAAATACAAACAAAACCAAATCTGGTTATTTAAAGGGGCTGCTCCTCAAGTTTTGGCTAAATTTCAGTCCAACGCTCTTGAACTTGGGTCAACCGGTACATGTAAATGAGCAAGCAAGTTGGAGGACCTCCGCGTCAGTCTGCTCCTGGGCCTGGCCAAATCCGCCATTCATATGGCTGGATTTTGATACTGGGGTGGGTTGGGGTCATGTCATCTGCATTTCGTGTTATCCACCCGCCTGCAATTGGATGTGGGAGATTGATGCAATTTTCACTTAATTGGGCAATTGAGTTCCAGCATGTGGGAACCCATGGACCAATTAGTGGTTTCAGTCTGAAAGTCGCCTCTGATGATGTCATCATTGCAGGTCAGAGACTGCCTGGTCTCAGAGATTGCCTGGCCTTTGCTGTGAGAGGACCTGGATGCAAAATGAGCAGCATCTGAGAGAGAGAGAAAAGAGAGAGAGAAAAGAGAGAGAGAAAAGAGAGAGAGAGAGAATTTTTTTTGCAACCAAGTCCTCCCAGGCAGTCTCTGAAGACATTCAATGCAGCAGCATCAGAGGCGACTTTCAGACCTAATACTACTACTACCTTCATCACAATACTACTACTACCTTCATCACAATACTACTACTACCTTCATCACATCTCCGTTGTAATAGTGGACCTGCAGCTCATAGTCAGCTATCCACTTGTGCTCCCGCCAGGTTTCACTGGAGTGTTTCACATCAGGCGTACTTCACATCGGAAAAGGGTTAAACTAGCTAAAATGTTTCAAAATGGCATTACAGAGCCAATTTAGGGCTTATAAAGGGCTTTAATGGCCTCTCCCGCCTCTTGGAGGTGGGACGGAGTCGGGAACCCCGCGACCAATTTTGTCAAAATTGCGTGGAGGCGGAATGGAGTCGGGATGGGGTCGGGACCCCCGAATCTACAACTTTAACCCCCCACACACCTCCAAACCCGACTCCACGGGTCATTGAAAATCCAGTCCATAGGTTCAGGATGCAAAGAATCCGCGGGGAAGATTGATATGACTGTCTGTCTCTCTTCCGTGGCCTGGTGGGTGCCCGGGTGGCCCTGGAGAGGGATCATGCGGTGTCCACCAGGACACTTGGGGCCTTCTGCAATCAGTGGGCACCGCAGGATGTTTATTATATCATTAAAAAGTGACTTTTGTTAGTTTATATGTTACAAGTTTCCAAATTGCCTGCCCAAGAACCACACTGGAAAACTGAATGGCTGCCAAACACTTTTTCATAAAGACAGTTACCCTTTAAATAAAGAATTGGCTTAAAAATATAATGCAAAATTAGCAAAAAAACACATTATTTTGATGGGATATAAACAGAAAATGCTGGAAATACTCAGCAGGTCAGACAGCATCTGTGGAGAGAGAAACAGTGTTAACGTTTCAGGTCGATGACCTTTTGTCAGAACTGAAAAAAGTTAGAGATATAACAGGTTTTAAGCAAGTGCAGAGGCAGGGACAGCGGGGAGGGGAGGAAAGAACAAAAGGGAAGGTCTGTGTTAGGGTGGAAGGCAGGAGAGATGAAATGACAAAAGGGATGATGGTGCAAAGCAAAAGGAGATGGTAATGGAACAAGTAAAGGAACAAAAGGTGGGTCTAGAAGAGGTGTAAATGGGAATAGCAGAATCATCAATAGCTGCCATCTGAAAAAGTGGGAGCAGAGGTTATGATCTGAAATTGTTGAAGTCCGGAAGGTTGTAAAGTGCCTAATTGAAAGATGAGGTACTGTTCCTTGAGCTTATGTTGAGCTTCATTTAAACATGATGCGGAGATGCCGGTGTTGGACTGGGGTGGACAAAAATGAGAAGTCGCACAACACCAGGTTATAGTCCAACAGTTTTATTTGAAATCACAAGCTTTTGGAGCTGCTGCTCCTTCGTCGCTTTGGCGATTCTGTATTTCTCTACTTCACCCGACGAAGGAGCAGCAGCTCCGAAAGCTTGTGATTTCAAATAAAACTGTTGGACTATAACCTGGTGTTGTGCGACTTCTCATTTTCATTTAAACAGTGTAGGAGGCCAAAGCCAGAGAGGTCAGAGTGGGAGTGGAGCGGAGAATTAAAGTTACAGGGGACCGGAAGCTCGGGGTCACGCTTGTGGACTGAATGGAGGTGTTCCGTGCTGAGGACTGATCTTTCGGGGTCAGAAAGGGGAAGGTCAGAGGGGATAGTGAAAACACGGCAAGGGGTGAGATTGGAAGAAGGGATGGGGGTCAGAGGAAAGTGAAGGGGAAGAAGGTTGTGGAGGGTCCCAGTCACCTAAAGCTCCGAAATCAAATATTATAATTTCCATGTACAGTATTACTATCGGACTGGTAGTAGGTATCAAAGCAGGTGCATCACCATGGTGGCTGATTGCATTAATATAATCTGGGTCTGTGTTGTAACTGATAATATACAAGAATAGTCAATTAAACTGACAAGCAAAGCTCAGACTATCAGCTGAAATCAGGCCTCCAGTACCTTTGGCATAGAAACTATCCAATTACAGATTCCAAATCAGGACCAGCACAAATCATTTCAATCTCAGGGGTAGAGTCCAGGTGCAGATAAGTGTTGATTGACTGCCAGTATGAGTTGATGTAGGCTGTTTATAATACAGCCTGGCTTTTGGAGGCAGAGCTGCCATATAAACAAGGCAGTGTACTCGTCTCCTAAGGTAAGAGGAGATATCAACACTGGGAAACATCAACGGCCAGAGGAGCAAAGTCTTAAACACTTCTTTGTAGCAACTTTGCATGCACAAAATCATGCATTTCAGTTATTCTTGCATCACAGAATCCATCTTGCAGTATAAATGGGTTAAATTTGGCAAACCAGGGACTGGAACATATTGCATATTCCATTCTACAATATAAATGGGCTGGTGGTCCTGTGAGAAGGAAATATTCAGCCTTGTAGTGGGAATGCTGAAATTCGGCAGATTTGCTTGCACTAAGTAATGGGAAATTCAATTACCTGATGGTTGTATTGTGGATCGAAACAAATCTTTTGCTTTCACACATTGTTAGCTCTGCTGCAGGTCATGGGTAAAAAGTACTATAATTTTGACTAGCCTTAAAATTCGGGCTTCAGAAGTGTTGAATTTCATTTCCATTAACATTGAATCTCTCGAGTCTGAATTGAAGCAAAATACTGTATAATGATTGCTGAAAAGATTATTCATTTTCTGGCATATAGCTAGATGAGAAAAGGGGAAGGGGAACAGAGAGAGACAAACAGACAGAGAGATATAGAATCATAGAATGGTTACAGCACAGAAGGAGGCCGTTTGGCCCATCGAACCTGTGCCAGCTCTCTGCAAGAGCACTTCAGCTAGTCCCAATCCCCTGCCCTTTCCCCGTAGCCCTGCAAATCCTTTTCCTTCAGGTACTTATCCAACTCCCTTTTGAAAGCCACGATTGAATCTGCCTCCACCACCCTTTCAGGCAGTGAATTCCAGATCGTAACCATTCGCTGCATAAAATCATTTTCCTCATGTCACCTTTGGTTCTTCTGCCAATCACCTTAAATCTGTGTCCTCTGGTTCTCGACCCTTCCGCCAATGGGAACAGTTTCCCTCTATCTACTCTGTCCAGACCCCTCATGATTTTGAACACCTCAATCAAATCTCCACTTAACCTTCTCTGCTCTAAGGAGAACAACCCTAGCTTCTCCAGTCTATCCACGTAACTGAAGTCCCTCATCCCTGGAACCATTCTTGTAAATCTTTTCTGCACCCTCTCTAAGGCCTTCACATCCTTCCTAAAGTGTGGTGCCCAGAATTGGACACAATACTCCAGTTGAGGCCAAACCAATGTTTTATAAAGGTTCATCATAACTTCCTTGCTTTTGTACCCTATGCCTCTATAGACACAGAAAAAGAGAGGGAGACAGAGAGAAAGACTGAAACAAAGAGAGAGCGAAACAGAGACACACGGAGAATTTTAACCTAAAATAACGGGTGGGTTGGTGGCGTGGGGGTAGTTAAAGTGTTAAAAATCTGAATCCCGACCTGAACCTGCCTCCAACCCGCCCACTTCCGGTTTTAATGGAGGCGGGATGTGGGGCGGGCAACCAACCCGCTGCCAGGAGGCGGATGGTCTATTTAAATATTATATTGAGGCTGGAAGCCTCTAATTTAACCTGCATTTTGAATTTAACTTTAGCTGGTCGGGTTTTGTACCCCTCGTGCAATCCACCAGCTAAAGCAAGGAGAGGACTGCTGGATCCAGGAGGTGAGTGCCTTTACACTTACCTCCTGGATCCAGGGTCCCTACCTAACCCACCCACCGCGTTCGGAGACCGCCCCCATGAGGCCTCCGATCCCCCCCAAGCCACCTCTCCGCCAGGCCACCGATATCCCACGAAGCCTCCCGCCTCCCCTGCTCCTCCGGCCTCCCCGCGGCCCGTGATCTACTGGAGACCACCCCCACCCCCCCAGCTCCTCTGGCCGGCCCATGATCTTGCATCGATCACCACCTGCCCCACCCCCCCCCTCCAACCCCCCCCACACTACTCCCGGCCCGCAATCTTGTTTACACCGCCCCCATGCTCCTCCCAGCCCGCGATCTTGCATCGACCCCTTCCCCCCACCCTCATGCTCCTCCGGCTGCTCCCGGCCCCCATGTGATCCCTCCCTCCCTCCTCTGTGCGGCCTAGTGCTGCAGGCCTATCCACTCGGAGCCAACCACCCTCTCAATCTGGCTGGCTGCAGGTGGGAAACAGGTTTCCCATACAAATCAGGCCCTGCTGTTAAAATCGGCAGCTAAGTGTTGATTGTTCTCCCGGGTTTCCCGACTGCTTCAGAGCACCACCCCCCCAACCCCCAACCTGCCTTCCCCATTAAAATTCAGCCCACAGAGAGGGACATGCACAGAGAAAAAACAGAAAGAGAAAGAGAGAATGAAACAGATGAGGAGGGAGAGAGAAAGGGAGGGAATGATAAAAGCGGCGGCAGCGAGGAGGCCCGAGACCAGCGGGAGCGGAGCAGGATAAAAGTGGAGGCAGCGAGGAGGCCCGAGACCAGAAGGAGCGGGAGCGGAGCAGGATAAAAGCAGAGGCAGCGAGGAGGCCCGAGACCAGCGGGAGCGGAGCAGGATAAAAGTGGAGGCAGCGAGGAGGCCCGAGACCAGAAGGAGCGGGAGCGGAGCAGGATAAAAGCAGAGGCAGCGAGGAGGCCCGAGACCAGCGGGAGCCGGAGTGGAGCAGGATAAAAGCGGAGGCAGCGAGGAGGCCCGAGACAAGAAGGAGTGGGAGCAGAGCAGGATAAAAGCGCAGGCAGCGAGGAAGCCCGAGACCAGAAGGAGTGAGAGCGGAGCAGGATAAAAGCGCAGGCAGTGAGGAGGCCCGAGACCAGAAGGAGTGGGAGTGGAGCAGGATAAAAGCGCAGGCAGCGAGGAGGCCCGAGACCAGCGGGAGCAGAAGCGGGAGCGGAGCAGGATAAAAGCGGAGGCAGCGAGGAGGCCCGAGACCAGCGGGAGCAGAGCAGGATAAAAGCGGAGGCAGCAAGGAGGCCCGAGACCAGAAGGAGTGGGAGCGGAGCAGGATAAAAGCGGAGGCAGCGAGGAGGCCCGAGACCAGCGGGAGCGGAGCAGGATAAAAGCGGAGGCAGCGAGGAGGCCCGAGACCAGCGGGAGCGGAGCAGGATAAAAGCGGAGGCAGCGAGGAGGCCCGAGACCAGCGGGAGCGGAGCAGGATAAAAGCGGAGGCAGCGAGGAGGCCCGAGACCAGCGGGAGCGGAGCAGGATAAAAGCGGAGGCAGCGAGGAGGCAGAGAACCACCAGTGAAAACAACAACAAAAGCAACTACTGCAAAACAGCTATAGTGATGTCACAACCAGGGAAGGAGCTGATTGGTGAGTAGCTGGTAAGAGTTTCTAGTTAATAGTCTACAAAGTAAAGGCATGGCAGGGCAGCTGTGGAATGCACATCCTGTGCCATTTGTGAAGTCCTGGGTGCTTCTCGTGGCCTGGACGACCACGTCTATGGGAAGTGTCGCCAGCTACAGCAGCTCGAGCTCTGGGTTTCGGAGCTTGAGCAGCGGCTGGAGTCACTGCAGTGCATCCGTGAGGCGGAGAACTTCCTGGATAGCATGTTTCAGGAGGTGGTCACCCCGCAGCTTAAGAGTGTGCAGGCAGAGAGAGAATGGGTGACCGCCAGACAGAAGAGGAGGACCAGGCAGGTAGGGCAGGAATCCCCTAAGTGCATCTCACTCTCTAACCGGTTTTCAGTTCTGAATAATGGTGAGGGCGATGGTTCCGCTGGGGAGAGGAGCCAGAGCCAAGTCCACAGCACCATGGGTGGCTCAGATGCACAGGGGGGAGGAAGAAGAGTGGAAGAGCAATAGTCATTGGGGATTCAATAGTTAGGGGAGCAGACAGGCGTTTCTGTGGCCACAGACGTGACTCCAGGATGGTATGTTGCCTCCCTGCTGCCAGGGTCAACGATGTCACTGAGCGGCTTCAGAACATTCTAAGGGGGGAGGGTGAACAGGCAGAGGTCGTGGTCCATATCAGTACCAACAACAGAGGTAGAAAGAGGGATGAGGTCCTACAGGCAGATTTTAGGGAGCTAGGAAAGAGATTTAAAAGCAGGACCTCAAAGGTAATAATCTCCGGATTACTCCCGGTGCCACGTGCTAGTGAATACAGAAATAGGAGGATAGAGCAGATGAATGCATAGCTGGAGAGATGGTGCAGGAGGGAGGGCTTTAGATTCCTGGGGCATTGGGACCGTTTCTGGGGGAGGTAGGACAAGGACCAATATCCTCATGGAGGGGAGGAGTTGCTAGTGCTGTTGGGGAGGGTTTAAACTAGCTTGGCAGAGGGATAGGAACCTGAGAGTAGATTCAGAAGGGAGAGAAGCAAAGCTGGAAACGGAAGGCAGAAAATTAGTAAGCGAGTTTGGAAGGCAGAGGAAACAAAGGCTAGAAAATAGACAACAAGGGAGTTTGGCAGTGTTAAATGGTATATACTTCAATGCAAGGAGTCTAGGGAATAAAGCACAGATTGACACGTGGGAGTATGATATTAAAGCTATAAGAACATAAGAAATTAAGAAATAGGAGCAGGAGTAGGCCATTTGGCCCCTCGAGCCTGCTCCGCCATTCAATAAGATCATGGCTGATCTGATCTTGGCCTCAACTCCACTTCCCTGCCCGCTCCCCATAACCCTTGACTCCCTTATCGTTCAAAAATCTGTCTATCTCCACCTTAAATATATTCAATGACCCAGCCTCCACAGCTCTCTGGGGTAGAGAATTCCACAGATTCACAACCCTCTGAGAAAAGAAATTCCTCCTAATCTCCGTTTTAAATGGGCGACCCCTTATTCTGAAACTATGCCCCTTAGTTCTAGATTCCCCCATGAGGAGAAACATCCTCTCTGCATCTATCTTGTCAAGCCCCCTCAGCATCTTATATGTTTCAATAAGATCACCTCTCATTCTTCTAAACTCCAATGAGTATAGGCCCAACCTGCTCAACTTTTCTTCATAAGACAACCCCTTCATCTCAGGAATCAAGCTAGTGGACCTTCTCTGAACTGCCTCCAATGCAAGTATATCCCTCCTTAAATAAGGAGACCAAAACTGTACGCAGTACTCCAGGTGTGGTCTCACCAATACCCTGTACTGTTGTAGCAGGACTTCCCTTGCAATAAAGACCAACATTCCATTTGCCTTCCTAATTACTTGCTGTACCTGCATGCTAACTTTTTGTGTTTCATGTACAAGGACCCCCAGATCTCTCTGTACTGCAGCATTTTGTAATCTCTCTCCATTTAAATAATAATTTGCATTTTTATTTTTCCTACCAAAGTGGATAACCTCACATTTTCCCACATTATACTCCATCTGCCAAATTTTTGCCCACTCACTTAGTCTATCTATATCCTTTTGCAGATTCTTTGTGTCCTCTTCACAACTTGCTTTCCCACCTATCTTTGTATCATCAGCAAATTTGGCTACACTACGCTCGGTCCCTTCATCCAAGTCATTAATATAGATTGTAAATAGTTGAGGCCCCAGCACTGATCCCTGTGGAACCCCACTAGTTACCGTTTGCCAACCTGAAAATGACCCATTTATTCCGACTCTCTGTTTTCTGTTAGTTAGCCAATCCTCTATCCATGCTAATATATTACCCCCAACCCCGTGAGCTCTTATCTTGTGCAGTAACCTTTTATGTGGCACCTTATCGAATGCTTTCTGGAAATCCAAATACACTACATCTACTGGTTCCCCTTTATCCACCCTGCTCATTACATCCTCAAAGAACGTCAGCAAATTTGTCAAACATGATTTCTCTTTCAGAAAACTATGCTGACTCTGCTTGACTATATTATGATTTTCTAAATGTCCTGCTACTACTTCCTTAATAATGGACGCCAGCATTTTCCCAATGACAGATATTAGGTTAACTGGTCTATAGTTTCCTGCTTTCTGTCTCCCTCCTTTCTTAAATAGGGAATTTTGGTAGCCCCTTGATTATCTATTATTGGGATGCTTTTAGTGTCTTCTACCGTGAAGACTAATACAAAATATTTGTTCAAAGTCTCTGCCATTTCCCTGTTTCCCATTATTAATTCCCCAGTTTCATCCTCTAAGGGACCAACGTTTAATTTAGATACTCTCTTCCTTTTTATATACCTGTAGAAACTCTTAGGGCTGGATTTTGATACTGGGGCGGGTTGGGGTCGTGTCATCCACATTTCGTGTTATCCACCCGACTGCAAGTGGATGTGGGAGATTGATGCAATTTTCACTTAATTGGGCAATTGAGTTCCAGCATGTGGGAACCCATGAACCAATTAGTGGTTTCAGTCTGAAAGTCGCCTCTGATGATGTCATCATTGCTGCTGCATTGCAGGTCAGAGACTGCCTGGTCTCAGAGACTGCCTGGCCTTTGCTGTGAGAGGACCTGGATGCAAAATGACCAGCATCTCAGAGAGAGAGAGAGAGAGACAGAGAGAGAGACAGAGAGAGAGAGAGAGAGAGAGATAATTTTTTTTGCATCCAGGTCCTCTCATAGCAAAGGCCAGGCAGTCTCTGAAGACATTCAATGCAGCAGCATCAGAGGCGACTTTCAGACCTAATACTACTATTACCTTCATCACATCTCCGTTGTAATAGTGGACCTGCAGCTGATAGTCAGCTACCCACTTGTGCTCCCGCCAGGTTTCACTGGCGTGTTTCACATCAGGCATGCTTCACATCGGAAAAGGGTTAAACTAGCTAAAACTTTTCAAAATGGCATTACAGAGCCAATTTAGGGCTTGTTAAGGGCTTTAATGGCCTCTCCCGCCTCTTGGAGGCGGGACAGAGTCGGGAACACCGCACACGATTTTATCAAAATTGCGTGGAGGCAGAATGGAGGCAGGATCAGGTCCGCCCGCCACTTTTCGCAATTTTAACCCCCCACACGCCTCCAAACCCGCCTCTACGGCCCTATGAAAATCCAGCCTTCACTGTCTGTTTTTATATTTCTTGCTAGTTTACTCTCATAATCTATCTTCTCTCTCTATTATTTTTTTAGTCATCCTTTGCTGGTTTCTAAAAATTTCCCAAACCTCTGGCCTCCCACTAATCTTCGCAACATTGTATGCCTTTGTTTTCAATTTGATACCATCCTTAACTTCCTTAGTTAGCCACGGATGGTTCATCCTTCTCTTGGCGTCTTTCCTTCTCACTGGAATATATCTTTGCTGAGAGTTATGAAATATCTCCTTAAATGTCTGCCACTGCTTATCCACCGTCTTACCCTTTAATCTATTTTCCCAGTCAACTTTAGCCAACTCTGCCTTCATACCTTTGTAATTGCCTTTATTTAAGTTCAGGACACTGGTTTGAGACCCAACTTTCTCACCCTCAAACTGAATTTGAAATTCTATCATGCTATGATCACTCTTTCCTAGAGGATCCTTTACTATGAGATCATTAATTAATCCTGTCTCATTGCACAGTACCAGATCTAAGGTAGCCTGTTCCCTGGTTGGTTCCACAATGTATTGTTCTAAGAAACCATCCCAAAAACACTCTATGAACTCTTCCTCAAGGCTACCTTGGCCAATTTGATTTGTCTAATCAATATGAAGATTAAAATCACCCATGATTATTGCAGTACCTTTCTTACAAGCCTCCATTATTTCTTGATTTATGCTCTGTCCTACAATGTAGCCACTGTTAGGGGGCCTACTCTCACCACTGACTCTTTCCCTTATTATTTCTTATCTGATTCTACATCTTGATCTTCTGAGCCAATATCATTTCTCACTACTGCACTGATCTCATCCTTTATTAACAGAGCTACCGCACCTCCTTTTCCTTTCTGCCTATCTTTCCGAAAGGTCACATACCCCTGAATATTCAGTTCCCAGCCTTGCAACCACGTCTCTGTAATGGCTATCAGATCATACCCATTTATTTCTATTGTGCCGACAACTCATCTATCTTGTTATCTATTACTGAGACATGGCTGAAAGAAGGGCAGGAATGGCAGCTGAACATTCCTGGTTACAGGGTTTTCAGACGAGATAGAGAGGGGGATAAAAAAGGAGGGGGGGTTGCAATATTGATTACAGAAACAATTACAGCTGTGAGGAGGGATGATATCTTAGAAGGAACATCCAATGAGGCCATATGGGTTGAACTGAAAAACAAAAAAGGGGCAATCACACTGCTGGGAGTGTACTATAGACCCCCCAAACAGTCAAAGGGAGATAGAAGAGCAAATATGTAGGCAAATTTCTGAGACGTGCAAAAATAGGGCAGTAATAGTAGGAGATTTCAATTTTGCTAATATTAACTAGGTTAAAATTTGTGTGAAAGGTATAGAGGGAGCAGAATTCTTAAAATGCATTCAGAAGAATTTTTTTTAGCCAATACGTAGCAAGCCCAACAAGATAGGGGACAGTTCTGGACCTAGTTTAGTGAATAAAGCTGGGCAGGTGGAAAGGGTATCAGTGGGAGAGCATATTGGTGGTAGTGATCATAATTCAGTTAGATTTAGGGTAGTTATGGAAAAGGATAAGGATAGACCAGGAATAAAAGTTCTCAATTGGGGAAAAGCTAATTTTACTAAGCTGAGATGTGATTTAGCCAAAGTGGACTGGAGACAGAAACTTGAAGGTAAATCAGTGTCAGAGCAGTGGGAGGCATTCAAGGAGGAGATAGTAAGGGTTCAGAGCAAGTATATTCCCTTAAAGAAAAAGGGTGGGACTAACAAATCTAGAGCTCCCTGGATGTCAAGGGGCATACAGGGTAGGATAAAGGAAAAAAAGGGAAGCTTTTGACAGATACCGAGGGCTCAATACTGCAGAAATCCTAGAGGAGTATAGAAAGTGCAGGGGTGAAATTAAAAAGGAAATTAGGAAAGCAAAGAGAGGGCATGAAAAAATATTGGCAAGTAAAATCAAGGAAAACCCAAAGATGTTTTATAAATACATTAAGAGCAAGAGGATAACAAAAGTAAGAGTAGGGCCTATTAGAGACCATAAAGGCAACCTGTGTGTGGAGGCGGAAGACATGGGTATGGTTCTTAATGAATACTTTGCGTCTGTCTTCACAAAAGAGAGAGACGATGCAGACATTGCAATTACGGAGGAGGAGTGTGAAATATTAGATGAAATAAACATAGTGAAAGAGGAAGTATTAAGAGGTTTAGCATCTTTGAAAGTGGATAAATCCCCAGGCCCGAATGAAATGTATCCCAGACTGTTAAGAGAAGTAAGAGAGGAAATAGCAGAGGCTCTGACCATCACTTTCCATCCTCTCTGGCTTCAGGTGTGGTGCCGGAGGACTGGAGGACTGCTAACGTGGTACCATTGTTTAAAAAGGGAGAAAGGGATAGATCGAATAACTACAGGCCAGTCAGCCTAATCTCGGTGGTGGAAAAATTATTAGAAAAAATTCTGAGATTCAGGATAAATCTTCATTTAGAAAGACACGGATTAATCAGGGATAGTCAGCATGGATTTGTTAAGGGAAGGCCGTGTCTGACTAACTTGATTGAATTTCTTGAGGAGGTAACAAGGAGGGTCTATGAGGGTAGTGCGTTTGATGTAGTCTATATGGATTTTAGCAAGACTTTTGATAAGGTCCCGCATGGGAGACTGGTCATGAAAGTAAAAGTCCATGGGATCCAAGGCAAAGTGGCAAGTTGGATCCAATATTGGCTCAGAGGCAGGAAACAAAGGGTAATGGTCGAAGGGTGTTTTTGTGACTGGAAGGCTGTTTCCAGTGGGGTTCCACAGGGCTCAGTACTGGGTCCTTTGCTTTTTGTGGTATATATCAATGATTTGGACTTGAATGTAGGAAGTATGATTAAGAAGTTGGCAGATGATACAAAAATTGGCCGTGTGGTTGATAATGAAGAAGAAAGCTGATATCAATCGACTGGTCTGGTGGGCAGGACAGTGGCAAATGGAATTCAATCTGGAGAAGTGCGAGGTAATGCATTTGGGGAGGGCTAACAAGGTAAGGGAATACACATTAAATGGTAGGACACTGAGAAGTGCAGAGGATCAGAGGGACCTTGGAGTGCATGTCCACAGATCCCTGAAGGTAGCAGGACAGGTAGATAAGGTGGTTAAGAAGGCAAAAGGGATACTTGCCTTTATTAACCGAGGCATAGAATATAAGAGCAGGGAGGCTATGCTTGAACTGTATAAAACACTAGTTAGGTCGCAGCTAGAGTACTGCGTACAGTTCTGGTCACCACATTACAGGAAGGATGTGATTGCACTAGAGAGGGTGCAGAGGAGATTTACGAGGATGTTGCCTGGGCTGGGGAATTTTAGCTATGAGGAAAGATTGGATAGGCTGGGGTTGTTTTCTTTGGAACAGAGGAGGCTGAGGGGAGACCTAATTGAGGTGTATAAAATTATGAGGGGCCTAGATAGAGTGGATAGGAAGGACCTATTTCCCTTAGCAGAAGGGTCAATAAACAGGGGACATAAATTTAAAGTAATTGGTAGGAGGTTTAGAGGGGATTTGAGGAGAATCTTTTTCAGCCAGAGGGTGGTGGGGGTCTGGAACTCACTGCCTGAAAGGGTGGTAGAGGCAGAAACGCTCATCACATTTAAAAAGTACTTGGATATTCACTTGAAGTGCCGTAACCTACAGAGCTACGGACCAAGAGCTGGAAAGTGGGATTAGGGTGGATAGCTCTTTGTCGGCCGCTCGGACAAGATGGTCCGAATGGCCTCCTTCTGTGCTGTAAATTTCTATGATTCTATGAAACACAGACAGACAAAAAGAGAGAAAGAGAAACAGAGCTGATACTGAGAAAAGGAAGAAAGAGGGAGCCTCCTGCTGCATCAAGCTCAGTAATATAAAGGAAACATGCAGGTGCCTCCCGCAGGATGGGATACCCCACACTAAACACTGTCAGAGGCACACTGCCACCATTACCAATATAGTTTTTACATTTTATTCAGCCTCCCCAGTCACCTACACAGGCCAGTAATGTAGATATTTCACCTGGGCTCAGCTGGTAGCATTCTTGCTTGTGGGTCAGAAGGTTGTGGTTTCAATCGCCATACTAAAGGTTGAGATCATAATTTAGACTGGCACTCCAGTGCAGGGAATGCTGAATTGTAAGAGGTACTGTCCTTTGGGATCAGACTTTAAATCAGTGTTCCATCTGCCTGTTCTTGCATGAATGAAGCTTTCAGCAGCAGATGGGTTGAGATAGGGGCAGAGGTGGGCGATGTTAGAGTGATGGAAGTAGACAGTCTTTCTGATGTCAAGCATATGGGTTCAGAAGGTCAGCTTGGGCCAAACAGGATGCTGAAGTTGAGAGCAGTGGTTCAGGCTGAGATGGCTGCTGGGGAGCCTGATGGAGTCAGTGGCAAGGATATGAAGTTTGTGACAGGAATCGAAGACGCGAGCTTCAGTCTTCCCAATGACTTATCCAAGCAGTCTGACAGCATGGAGGCAGTGGAGGGATAGAGAGAGATGTTGGAGAGGTAGAACTGGGTGTCACTACATACATGTGGAAGGTGACCCCATTTCTCAGCTAATGTTGCAGCATGTAGATAAGGAAGAAGAGGGGGCCAGATTCCATAGCACTGGGAGGAGAGACATAATGTGGTAGAAGTTCTGCAATATAAAATGCTATTATAACGTTGCAGAGGATCATGGCAAGGGTCTCATTAGGACAAGCAAAGTTTCACTGTGGATTGGCAACAGTCCAACTTGGTTTTCCACTGGGAAGCTGAAAAGTCGATCTGACCTTTGAAAAATTTTGAAACCATTAACTAATCAGCTTTTATGCATAGGGCATTAACACGCTCTTGAGTTTTAGGTATGTGATTAGTGTGCAGACTACAGCAGATGATATGAAGCTGTCACTGGATCACTACAGGTGCACTGCGGCTGAAAGAATAGGGCTGTTTGTGGAACTGCCTTGCTCTTATTAAGGGACCGGTTTCCTTGATATGGACAGGAAAGATATGCACTTGGATAATCATGGTCATGAGCATTACTATTTTTTAAAATTATAACTAATACTTTAGAAACCGAAAGACTGCTACATTATTTCATTTGCAGACATGTGAAAGGTATGTGCATCTAATTTTTGTTGCAATTTTGAAGGAAAAGCAGTGTACAAGGGGCGAATTTTTGAGGAACAGGGAATATTGACCAAAACAGAGTTTATCCTTTACTCTTTGTGATTACTTCTTTATCATCGACACAGACCAGCAGAGAGAACCATACCTCAACTAATCAGAAGTATGGTCTCACCAACAGCTTCTTCTGTTAAAACCGTACTGTAATGATTAAGTAGATATTACTATTGCAGGAATTTAATACGTTATTATTATTTCAGAATTGCTTCCAATGGTACCAATATATGTTATATACCCCAGATCCTGTTGTGTTGAACAGCAAACAAATATGATGGCAACACTGAAAGTTTGCGCACACACTTATTCAAAAAAAGTCACAGATGTCAGGGGAATGTTCATACAGGCCAGCAATGTGAAAGGTGGCATTTCTGGCCCTGAAGGCCGAGATCTTCCAACACCCTACCAGCCAAATGAAATGGTAAAGCCGACGCCAGCCTTCAGCATCGGTGGAGCTCTGCCTCCAGAATCAAGGAGTGAACCACCTTCAAAGGCAGCACTTGTAATGCGCATCAGATGTTAAACATCTCAAAATACTACGTTTGTGACTTATGTTTATATAGGTGTAAATCGTTCAGTTGAACTCTATTGGCAAGGCAAAAGATGGTTTGTGGAGTATCACTGTCTAGTTTTCCACAATGGATGTTACTATAGAGATGTAAGTGGGGCAAAGGCAGTCAAGATCAGGCAGCAAATTCCATCGGGAAGAAATAGCAAAACAGGAGGAACCCTGAAGAACACTAGAAGCAGCAATTGGTTAACTTAGTGCATCTTCTTCTACAATGTCTGCAGCCACTTATACCAATTTTGAAGTTTTGAAAGATGGAATCTTCGTCATGTCTTCACCATCATGAAGAATATTTATTATTGGACACCCATTATGGAAGGACCTGTTTCATTTTAAAAGAAAAATACAAATTGGAATTGCACCTCCTGCAAGGCAGGAGACGATTTCAGAAATTCCTGTAGTAGCGTGAAGCCAGAGACCATCAAGAAAGATTACTAATGACTCAAAACCTTAACCACTGTGATGTTTAGATGGGTAAGTGCTCAACAAGAGCTTTGACATGAATTTAATACTTCAGCATCTTTTGGTAATATTCCCAGAGTCATGTCTACGCAACCATCAGAATTCAAAGGTGTACGTGGAGTCAAGGCAGACTTTAATGGATGGATTTAAAAGGTTTGGCTTTCATAAACTAGTTATGGAATTTCAGTTAGAAAAGAAGACAACATTCGCAGAACTATTCTGAACAGCAAACAATGATGTGAATGATCTGCTCATTAATCTGAATGAAGGGTGTCTTCTATTATATGTGATATTTACTCCTCACTCAGGCCTGCCATAACAATCCTGTGTTAAGCATAATCCAGTGAAGAAGAAGGCTGAAGAAGTCTCAAAGTAAAGGGAATTACACAAGCCCTTCCAAGTTGTCTTCTAAACCCACAATCGCCTCTCAGTTGTGAAAGCATTGATGTATACTTCCTAGGGCAGTTAACCAAAAAAGATAGGAGAAAAAAAGTTCGCTGTGTCTTGGATGCAGAACCTATTATGAAAATTATGATGAGCTGAATTGGATAGTTCAGGTATAGAATTATGAACAGACTTTCCTTCTGAACCCAATAAATTGGGTGGAATTAATGATCGCTTATATTTGATTACTTAAGAACTTTTTGGAACAGGAAAAGGATATTAAGCCTAAAAAGTCAGTCACTTTTTCATAGATCGACCACACCTATGTGCCTTCACACCATAACCCTCATTCTCTTCTATCTCCAGGAACACAGCTAATTGTGAATTGAACCCATTTATACATCAACAGCCTTCCCTGGTCATTTATTTCACAACTCTATTTCCCTCTGAATGAAAACTTTCCGCCTGACTTCCTTCTGATTCCTAACTTCCTAATTTTTAAACTTGTGCCACTGGTACTTGAACCCTTCACCAGAATGAATAATTTGCCTGGATCAATTTTGTCAATTTCCTTTATAATCTTGATAATTATAAATTAGGTCAACAAAATGTCTTCTCTTTTCTAAGGACATCAAATGCAACTTCCTTAGCCTTCCCCATTGCATAAATTCCTGATGCCTGAAACTATCTTTATCATTTGCTCTGTGTTCTCTCACGGGCAATAATATCCTTTTATCCTTTGTTTAATTAGAGACCAAACTGCACATAATACTCTAGATACACTGAGAAATTCTATAAAATACAACAATCTAACTTTTCATTTGTACTCTGTCCATCTGCTAATTTAACCCAATACCTTGTTTGCTTTTTTTATTGTGGGTAAGCGCTGTGTAGACGGTTTCATAAATGTATTCACTATAAGATTCTTTGCAACAGTATGCTGTATCACTGTTCTGCTTAATAAATAGTGTCTCGTTTGGTTCTTTTACAAAATGATCACACTGAACTGGATCTGCCACCTATTGGCCAATTTATCTGAAAGGTAAATCCTTATGAATCTGGTTGTATTGTTGCTCAGTACATGCCTCCTATTTTTGCATCATAAGCAAACTTGGAGATCATGCTTCAGAAACCCTTATTTAAGTTATAAATATATAAAAATACCAAGGCTCTCATGACTGATCCCTGGAGTACCACAGTCTTTCCAGTTGAAAAGTTTCCTTTTATGCTACCCTCTCTTTACGTTTTTATAAGCCAATTACTTCTCCATACTTTACTTCCTATTTCATGAATCCTCATCTTAGTCATTAATCACTGATGTGGAAGCTTGTCAAAACTTTCTGAAAACGCAGATATAAAGTATCAATTGCTTTTCACTGTCCACCTTGTCTGTAATCTTTGCAAAAAAATCCGGCTAATTAAATTTAGCTTCTTTGCCTGAATTTCCATTCTTTAACAAAGTGTATTTTTCCTGGTATTTGCCCATTAGATCTCTCTAAACTATTTCTCTACAACTGATGTTAAATTCAGTGGTCTATTGTTCTCAGGTATGTCTTGATAATTAAAAATAATGGCACAAACGAAGTCAGCTTAGATTTTCATACAGGATTTGTATTTCCTAAATCCCTATAGGTTACATATGTTTCAAATTTTAGTTTCTTCAACGTTCTGGACTAGAAACAGAAATATGTTTTTCACAACATAATTTGAAGAAAATATATTTTCTTTGCTTCTCGGCAAATAAGCAAAGCCCTCTTGTGTTCAAAGGTTTATGTTATCATGTAGAAATAATTTGCACAGTGCATGCCAGAAATTAAGCAATTCATTTTCCTGCGATTATCAACAGACTCTGGTAAGCAGAGATAAGGGATTTTAGGCTTCAAAAGGTACATGTCTACTGAGGTGATAATTGTATGGTATTTTCTATCAGGTTTTCTTGTATATTTGTTTATTAAAGAAATATATATATATATATATATATTGTATGCGCTTCAGTTTTTGTGAGTGTTCATCTTGTTTTTTGCGGGCTGGGTTTGAAGGGACAGTACTGCAAGGTCGCCTCAGTTTTATTGAGACCCTTGGTAAACTGGAACCGGTATGAATAATTAGCAAGGGTATTGGGAGACGAGGAAAAGGCTAGCTAGGGGAACGAAAACAGAATTGAGAAAAAGGGGGAGAAGAATGGGAAGAGAAAACGGCAGGCTAGAGGAGGGAAGGTGAGGTTATTTCGTAAACCTGAAACATTTTTATTCATTTATTCACAACCTGGACTGTCCCAGTCAAACTGTAACATCTGCGTTAACTCATTTCTGCTCCTTTTCCTGTTACCACCTCCCCTCCCCCCACCCCCCAAACACACACACACACTGATTAGCATTGTTTGGGTAAAGCATGTTCTGAGTTCACCAACACCTGGTGCATATCATCGTGGAGTTCACAATCACACTCCCCTTTTTCTCCTGTGTAATGGATATTGCTGCACATTTTCAATGAAACTAAACTGTTTTTGATGTGGGGGCAAAGAATGAAAAATGCTTGGGTAACAATTTAACATTCACCAAAAGCCAACATGACCAAGGTTTTGGCTGCTGTTCACGGGTATTAACAGTTTGAAAGGGCAAAAACAAATTTAGCTGCTGTTAGTGATTCCCTGGAAAGTGTATGGGCACATCAGGTGAGAACAAGCTGGGGGAATAGACTGTAGCCAACGCTCACTGTTTGTATTCATTCATAAAGGATGGCCACTGGGTGAGATACCAAAGTGCCAGCTCCTGGTGCCTGTAGATCGAGATCTTGGCATAGCTTCAGGTGAAAACATTTGGAGAAAACTGGCTTTTTCTTTAAACTGTGTCTCCAACACAAACAGCTTATATCAGGAAAACTAACCTAGTGCCTGGCTTTCAATCGAGACTGGGTTACAAGATGAAACATTCCTGACCAGTGTTTAAATAATCTGGTCAAATAAATTGAAAAATGGACTTCAGGGCCTGATGCTGATTCATCTCTGTGGATTGTAAAGGGTCAGCAGTGTATCTTCAGTGTTGTTAGCTGATTGTGTGCTGGCAGCATTCAGTTTTACAGCTATTCATTTAATGAATTGGTTTCCATTGTTGTGTCTCTTTTTATACAATATATAATAGATCTTGAGACATTCAGCTTAGCTACTGAGCTATTTAATTTTTCAACTGGATTGACTTTTCATTTAATGAAAAAGGTGATCAAAATGAGTACCTTTAAACTTAGCCACGACTGTTTAGCCCTGATGCCTCTTTGAATCATTAAGAGCATCTACATAGGCTTGAGAGTGAGTAAGATATTAACAAGTGATTAACTCGTGTTAAATTCAGGGATCAAGGATCCATCACATTCAGTGCTTCAGAATCAAATGAAGCAAGATTTTTCTGCATTGCCTCATACTCCTTCAATTTCAACAAAACTCAAGGACCCTGCTACAACACATTGGGGGAAAAATTCAGTCGCGCCCCGTTTGGGGCGCAAATATCGTCCGGGCGCAAAAATTAGCGCCTGGCGCTAATTATCGCCACTGACTGGAAACTTCACTTTTATCCCCCCTGGAGGTGATTGCAGCGCTAAATCAGGCGCTTCACACCTGTCTTAAGGCGCAAAGGCCGAGGAGCGAGGCGCTACCTCAGAGCGCTGGCGAAGCTCATGTAATGTCAGTCAGCAATGGAACACACACACAATGGCATGGGCCAGTTCTTAAAGGGGATGGTTAATCTTGCTTTCCATCCACATCCTACTCATTGCAGCCTTGAATCTCGGCCTGGAGAGACCTGCACATCAAATCTGCTGGAAAGAACAATGGAGAGTACGAGGCAAAGAGCTCAGAGTGCAGCCCCCACAGTCTCTCCTAAATCGATACAAGGAATGGCAAATCAAAATGAACCTGCAAAGTGCTGCTCAGTACCCAAAACTCCTTCACACAACGTTGAAACTCTCCAGAAGTCTCTCTCTCTCTCTCTCAGAATGCGTAGTTCAAAAATGGCACCAACAATAAAAGGCAGGAAGCGGTCACCTTTAAATAGCGCTCCCCCTTTCCCTTCATGACTGCAGAACGCTCCCTTCAACCTGTCGTTGCTAGCGTCAGGCGGTAAGGCAGGGGGCGCCACTCAATATCCGCTCCGGGGCGATACCGGGGCGTTGCGCACTCGACTGACGTCACGATCTGCCGGCGCAGGAGATCGTGGCGGTAGTGTTTAGCGCCGCCGCAAAATGTCTAGTTAATTTCGCGAGCGGCGCAAACTTCGCCGCGCCCGGGCGCTAGCTGCTTTGCGCCCCATTAGCGCCCTCTTAAGGCGCTAACGGGAGGAGCAACCAACTGAATTTTTCCCCCATTCTGTTTCCATTATTAAGTATTTTATGACAGACATTCTAAAGGATGGCAACTCTGTCAGACCTCACTTAACTTCGGGCAGACTTACTGAGGGCTTCTTCTAAATAACATGCACTAAAAAAATAGAAACCAAGTTGTGTTCATCTCAACAGGTTTAGAGTACATTCTGTTGCTGTTCTCACTGTTAAGACAGCTTTGTGTCAATGTGGGGACGATGTTACTGACCCTTGTGCTCCAAGTGAACCTGTATTGTGGGTATAGCACGCAGGGAAAATAGGTGGGGTCCATAATACTGGGTTCCATTGCACTGCCCACATTCTTCTTGTTTGGCTTTAGGCAGGGGGAGGGGCAGACTGCTGAACCGCAAAAGGTGCTGTTATTTAAACTTCTTGGAAATGGTGCATCAATGGCGTCATACTGACTTGTGACCTGTTTGCCTGCACGTCCGCTGGTCACAGACCATGCCTCAACCCAAGTATGCATCCAGAAAATTATAGGCATACTGAAACAGAACAGGTGAGATCCTCCAGTACAATGTTGGAAACGTTTCCAGAACTATTGCCACTTACTGTATCCTTCGCAATACCATCAAGCACCCAGCGTGAGGAGCAACAGCAGTAGTCTTTCAAAAACTAACAGAAGAAGATGCCAGAGATAGCTAAAGGGGCAGAGGAGCCCAGCACCAGTTGACCCATTGCCTTGTGCTTGAGCAACTCAACAAACTTTAATCGAGGAAACATTCTCCCGAGCTCCTCAGAAGCCTAGCCAGTTCCTTAACTCCCACCATATCTCCAGCTCCATGCAATCCTAAACAATCCTAGGATAAAATAGATAAAGAAGAGGTACTTAAAAGGTTGGCAGTCAAAGTAGAAAAGTCATCCGGTCTGGATGTGATGCATTCTAGGTTACTGAGGAAAGTAAGGGTGGAAATTGCGGAGACTCTGGCCACAATCTTCCAATCCTCCTTGGATATGGGGGTGGTGCCAGAGGACCAGACGATTGCAAATGTTACATCCTTGTTTAAAAAAGGGGAGAAGGATATACCCAGCAACTACAGGCCAGTCAGCCTAATGTCAGTGGTGGGGAAACATTTAGAGACAATAATCTAGTACAACATTAATTGGCATTTGGAAAAGTATGGGTTAATAAATGAAAGTCAGCATAGCAAATCATGGCAAACCATGTTTGACTAACTTGACTAAATTCTTTGATGAAGTAACGGAGAGGATTGATGAGGATAGTGCAGTTGATGTACTTTCAAAAGGCGCTTGACAAAATACCACATAATGGACTTGTTAGCAAAATGAAAACCCATGGAATTAACAGGACAGTGGTAGCATGGATACAAAATTGGCTAAGGGACAGAAAGCAGGGAGCAGTAGTGAGTGGTTGTTTTTCAGACTGGAGGGAAGTATACAGTGGTGTTCCCCAAGGGCCGGTATTAGGGCCACTGCTCTTTTTGATATATATGAATGACCCGGACTTGGGAATACAGGGCATAATTTTAAAGTTTGCAGATGATATGAAACTCGGAAATGTAGTAAACAATGAGGTGGATAGAAACAGATGTCAGGAGGACATGGTGAAATGGGCAGACACATGGCGGATGCAATTTAATGCAGAGAAGTGTGAATTGATACATTTTGGTAGGACGAATGAGGATAGGCAATATGAACTAAATGGTACAATTTTAAAGGGGGTGCAGGAACAGAGAGACCTGGGGGTGTATGTACAGAAATCTTTGAAGGTGGTAGGACAAGTTGAGAAGGCTGTTAAAAAGCATATGGGATCCTGGGCTTCATAAATCGAGGCATAGAGTACAAAAAGCAAGGAAGTTTTGCTAAACCTTTATAAAACACTGGTTAGTGCCTCAGCTGGAGTATTGTGTTTAATTCTGGGCACCACAATTTAGGAAGGATGCCAAGGCCTTAGATAGGATGGAAAAGAGATTGACTAGAATGTTACCAAGGATGAGGAACTTCAGTTGCGTGGAGAGACTGGAGAAGTTGGGGTTGTTTTCCTTAGAGCAGAGAAAGTTGAGAGGAGATTTGATGGAGGTGTTCAAAATCATGAATGGTTTTGATAGATAAATAAGAAGAAACTGTTTTGAGTGGCAGAAGGGTCGGTAACCAGAGGACACAGATTTAAGGTGATTGGCAAAAGAACCAGAGGCGACATGAGGAACCATTTTTTTTACACAGAGAGTTATGATCTAGCATGCACTGCCTGAAAGGGTGATGGAAGCAGATTCAATGAGCCGTATTTTCCGATCGGAGGCTTCCTGCGTGCAGATGCAGATTTTTTTATTTAAACTCTTATCCTGGTAAAAGCAAGCCTTACACCTGCTTTTACCAGCATAAGTTTAAAAAAGTTAAAAAATATCTTTTTTTTTCCACTCATTCACCAGGCGTAAGATTTTTAAAAGTTTTCAGCGAGCGGAAGTTGTGTAGAAAGCGTAACTCCCTGCCTGTGGAGGCCCTTTTCCCGGGCAGGCGGATGATCTGTCAAGAGGCTTCACATGCCTGAAACCAGCACTTGCGAGGCCCCTATGTCCGCATGCCCAATACGAGACTCCCAAAACAAGCGCTCTACTCGGAGCTCCAACACGGCAAGAGAGCCCCAGGTGGGCAGAGGAAACGCTTCAAGGACACCCTCAAAGCCTCCTTGAAAAAGTGCAACATCCCCTCCGACACCTGGGAATCCCTGGCCCAAGACTGCACAAAGTGAAGGAGAAGCATCCGGGAAGGTGTCGAACACCTCGAGTCTCTTCGCCGGGAGCAAGTGGAAGCCAAGCGCAAACAGCGGAAGGAGCGCATGTCAACCCAAGCACCCCACTCACCCGCCCCTTCAACCACCGTCTGCCCCACCTGTGACAGAGACTGTAGGTCCCGCATTGGACTCATCAGTCACCTGAGAACTCATTTTTAGTGTGGACGCAAGTCATCCTCAGTTCCAAGGGACTGCCTAAGAGACACACCTCATACGCATCCGTGGAGGTCGGAAAATCCGGCCCATGAGTAACATTCAAAAGCGAATTGGATAAATACTTGAAGGGAAAACAAATACAGGGCTATGGGGATACCTGGGCCTCTGTACATTTCGTAGCGGAGAGGCCCAGGATCGCAAGTTTCGGGAACTACGGAGCCAGCAGGTAAGTGCGTAGATTTTTTCCGATCGGAGGCACCTGCACGCAGGAAGCCTCCGATCGGAAAATACGGCTCATTGAATCTGCTTCCACCACCCTTTCAGGCAGTGCATTCTAGATCATAACTCTCTGTGTAAAAAAAATGGTTCCTCATGTCGCCTCTGGTTCTTTTGCCAATCACCTTAAATCTGTGTCCTCTGGTTACCGACCCTTCTGCCACTCAAAAGCAGGGTGGGACTAATTCGATATCTCTACCAAAGAGCTGACACAGGTACGATGGGCCAAATGGCCTCTTTCTGGACTGTATCGTTCTGTGATTCTATAATCCATAGAATCCAGGGCAACTTTACTTGTTCCTTAGTAACACTATTCTCCTAGCACATTTCTGAAATCAGCTTCGTGAAACTGCAGAATGCATAATACTTATTGCTCAGAAAACAGAAGTGGGCATCAAATTACTGACTTCTCCCTTGGTGCTTATACATCCTATTGTTGGGTGAGTGTTGTGTTCACTTGCCTATTTTGGTGCTTATTCTCAGTGCTTTCCTCATGGCAGCTGATTGTCAGTGTGCAGCTCCTAGGATTAACGTGACTCGCGAGCTCTGTGAGCAAGGCCCCCAGATGGGCCTACATCAGCTGCTGCTCTTCTGATGAAGATCTTTTATACCCTGAAGGCATCCTTCTTATAAAAGGTGGGCTTAGAGATCTGGATTCCTGTTGGCACCAGATGTGGATGGAGGAGACCTCTCCTCTCAGCTAGGTGCATTCTCTTCATCCTCCACCACTTTTCTTATGTCTACTCACCTGTGCTTTGTGCACACCTATTGGGAAAACTGGGGGTGGGTAACCTCACCAACCTCCTTTTTGTCCTGTTCACCGCACCCGCTTTGACACTGCCAGAGAATCAACAATTTCTGCTCCTCTCCATATTTCCCTCCAAAACGTCTCTTCACTTGCAAATAAGACCTTTGCCATCCACTACCTTATGGTGAAAGATTGCGTTGACGTTTTGGTTTTGACTGAAACTTAATTCATGAGTCCTGACAGCTTTCCCCTCTCCTGAAACCTCCCCACTTGACTATACTTTTCCACCAATGTGGTGGCAGCTTGGCCCATATAACCAAGTCACTCCTTGGTCTCTACACCTACTCCTCTGGCACCTTCTTGACCTTTGAGCACCTCACCCTGTTCCACCCCATCACCTCTCCTTTAAAATCCTCTTTGTCTACTGTCCCCATTCCAAGTTTCTCCCGAAAATAACCTTCCTCCTTATGTCCCTCAACATCTGCACTTTGGTAGGGGTCCAAGGCAGGTCACAGTGCCAGGTTTTACCAATGAAACACTTTTGAAGTGTAATCACTGCAATAATGTAGGAAAATGCAGGAGCCAATTTATGTCAAAGGAAATGAGAATCGGGAGAGACGTATAACGGGCGGCTGAATCGATAGCGCCCGTTTTACACCATCACTCACTGTCAAAATTACCCCCTAAATTGGTAACAGCAATGTATTCCGCTATCAACCTCAATCTACACTGTGATGTTAACTTGATAACAGATTTGCCACCTTAGTTGCATTCATTCTCCCCCCTTCCCACTTTATTTATGAGCAAAGCATTGTGATTATTAGCAATGGTACAGAATTGAAACTCCATAATTGTTAGATCAGACTTGTTGCCAAGCTACCCCATTAGCAGGTCAAGGCAATGAATGTCAGGGGTTGTTTTTGTGGAGAACATAGATAAGTGTAAAGTGGGGAGGTATATTTTGTTCCAGTCACGAATGTGAGAAAAAGAGTTGCTTCAAGTACAAAAGATCAGACAGAAACATGATTCACATCATCATGTTCTGTTCTTGTACACAAAGAAACATTTGCTGATGAAGATCGTACCCTTTATTTTACACAGTTGGCAAAGCAGGGAGGTCAAAATAATAGAGGGAAGTGAGAAACATTAAATGAAACACAAGAGGATGACCACGAGGCTAGGGGAGGCGGTACTGAACAATTTATAAACAAAGCAGGTTCAGAAGGAGGGTGAAGGTTAGGGTTACCAACCCGCCAGGGTTATCCTGGAATCTCCAGAAATTAAGAAATAGTCTCCTGAACAGTGCTGCGAGCAACCCAGGAGAAAAATCATTGGGGCATTAGAAAAAAAATGTGCTTTTCTTATTTTTTAAAAATTCTTTTGTTTATTAGTTATGAAAATATTGGAAGTGTGAAATAAAGCGGTTTGACTGGACAGGGCAGTTGGAGACAGAAGGTCAAGTGATGAAAACTCTAGGATTACATCACTAGTGAAGGCTATAAGGCAACAGGAGGTGTTAGTGCACACAAAGTTGAATTCACAGGTGAGTGGGAGGAACAGAGGGAGAAAATATCAATTGGAGATGTAAAAACAAATTCAGAATTTAAAATGAAAAGCTAGAGCAGTTGTGGGGGAGAAGGAATCAATGAAGATGGATCCTTTGATCCGTACGAGACAGCTATAGGTGAACAAGAGAAAAGGAAAGGTTTATTGCTACAGCACTGTCAAGTTTCAGGATTTTTTTTACCATTTTCCCACAGTAAGGGTTACATTTAAGATGTTTTAAATCTATAGGAATTTACACAGGTTTAAAATTCTCTTTCCAGCCTTGTGCTGAAGCCACTTAGGCATGGATGAGTTTATTGGTTAGGGAGCCCGCCATTGTTAAGCTCCCGATTACATTATTTTATGGTTAAATATCGGGCAGTACAAACACACTCCTGTATACAAGATGCTTTTATTATTGCCCGCCTGTCCTATGCACACAGAGTTGGGAAAAACTGCGAGATGGAGTGCCTTGCTAAACAGAATGGCAACGGGAATTTGATGAGAGTGCGAATTCGGTGCAGAGGGGGAAGGAGGTTAAACCAAGGGGGAACAGTAAATAAGTGTATTTATAAATAAATAATCAGAGTAATTAATTAGCTCTCAGGGGATAAAATTTAAATTAACTAAATAAAGGATACCAACGTTAAAGGGATCTGAATTGCATTAAATACAAATCTGGAAGCTATAAATAATAAATAGGAAGAAAGGGGATGCTGAAATAAAGAAGTTAATAAACAAAAAACAAGACAAATTAGTTACAAATTAACCTGAAGTCAAGCTAAATCCATCTACTCAGTATAACCTAGATCTCAAGTAATTCTATTATATCTAGAATTAAATTATTACTAACCAATAAATAAAATCTAGAAACGTATGTGTCAGGACTGTGATATGTGGGAGTTTGTGGACAGTGAGACTGTCCTGGATTGCCACAACTGCAAGAAATGTCTCTGCTTCGAGACACTCCAGCTCAGAGTCCTTGAGTTGGAGTGAGAGTTAGAGACACTCCGACACACAAGGGTAGGGGAGGAATTTCTGGTTAGATTTCTCCAGAGTACAATCACACCTCAGAGGAAAGCACAGGTGCAGGAGGGGGAGAGTGTGATTGTCAGTCAGCAGGGCAGGGGGAACCGAGGGGAGATCGAGGAAGAGATCCCGCAGGCACTGGTCCTATCCAACAGGTATAATGTACTTGATACCTGTAAGGATAAGGAGAAAGATTGCGGGGAGGACAGCCACAATGCCGACCTAGGCACCGTGAAGCAGGAGGCTGCCCAAAGGGGGGAGGAGCAGAATAGAAATATGGTAGTTATCAGGGATTCAATAATTAGGGGGATAGATAGCATCCTCTGCAGCCACGATCGAGAGTCCCGAACCTGAAGAGTGTGTTGCCTACCAGGTGCCAGGGTAAGGGATTTGTCGGGGGCGATATTGCAAATGAAAATAAGGAAATGGCAGACTTGTTGAATAATTACTTTGTGTCAGTCTTCACAGGAGAGGAAGAGGATAATATACCTGACATTCCAGGGAAATTAATAATGAACCAAGGATTGGAACTCACTAAAGATAACTTAAGCAAGAATACAGTATTAGAAAAACTAATGGCACTAAATACTAAAAAATTCCCAGGACCTGATGGTTTCCACCCCAGGATTTTAAAGGAAGTAGGTGAGGAAATTGCAGGTACTTTAGCCATAATCTTCCAAAGCTCTCTCGATTCAGGAATTGTCCCTTTAGATTGGAAAATTGCAAATGTAACTCCATTATACAATACAAACCTAGCTGGGGAAGTAAGCTGTGAGGAGGACGTAAAGAGGCTGCAAAGGGATATAGACTGGATAAGTGAGTGGGCAAGAACAGGGCAGATGGAGTATAATGTGGGGAAGTGTGAAATTATCCACTTTGATAGGAAGAATGGAAAAGCAGAATATTTTTTCAAAGGCGGGAGACTAGTAAATGTTGGTATTCAGAGGGGTTTGGGGTCCTTGTACACAAATCACAGAAAGTTAACATGCAGGTACAGCAAACAATTAGGAAGACAAATGGTATGTTAGTGTATATTGCAAGGGGGTTGGAGTATAAGAGTAAGGAAGTCTTGCTGCAATTATATAGGGCTTTGGTGAGCCACACCTGGAGTACTGAGTACAGGTACGGGAACGGTAGCATAGTGGTTATGTATAGACTAGTAATCCAGAGGCCTGGAATAATGATTCAGAGACGGGAGTTTAAATCCTACAACGGCAGCTGGGGTATTTAAATTCAGTTAATTAAATAAATCTGGAATTAAAAAGCTAGTAACAGTAATGGTGACCATTGGATTGTCGTATAAACCCATCTGGTTCACTAATGGGAAGGAAATCTGCCGTCCTTACCTGGTCTGGCATATATGTGGCCCCAGACCCACAATGTGGTTGACTGCCTTCTGAAATGGCCTAGCAAGCCATTCAGTTGTACCAAACCGCTCCGAAAAACAATAATAAGAATAAAACCAGACGAACCACCCAGCATTGACCAGCTTCAGACACGACAAAGACACACCCAGCCCAGCCCTCTTAACATCTGAGACCTTGTACCAAAATTGGAGGGTGGTCCCACAGACTAATCAAGCATAGTCATAATCACAGAATCATACGTTTCAGCCAACATCCTAGACCCTTCCATCATCATCCCTGGGTATGTTCTGTCCCACAGGGGTGGCAGCACAGTGGTATACAGTCGGGAGGAAGTGGCCCTGGGAGTTCTCAACATTGACTCCAGACCCCATGAAGTCTCAAGGCATCAGGTCAAGCATGGGAAAGGAAACTTCCTGCTGATTACCACCTACCGCCCTCCCTCAGCTGATAAATCAGTACTCCTCCATGTTGAACACCACTTGGAAGAAGCACTGAGAGTAACAAGGGCACAGAATGTACTCTGGGTGGGGGACTTCAATGTCCATCACCAAGAGTGGCTCAGCAGCACCACTACTGACCGAGCTGGCCGAGTCCTGAAGGACATAGCTGCCAGGCTGGGCTTGCGACAGGTGGTGAGAGAAGCAAAACAAGGGAAAAAACCTACTTGACCTCGTCCTCACCAATCTACCTGTCGCAGATGCATTGGTACCAGTGACCACCGCACAGTCGTCATGGAGACAAAGTCTCTTCTTCACACTGAGGACACCCTCCATCATGTTGTGTGGCACTACCACCATACTAAATGGGATAAATTCTGAACAGATCTAGCAGCTCAAAACTGGGCATTCATGAGGTGCTGTGGGCCGTCAGCAGCAGCAGAATTGTATTCCACCACAATCTATAACCTCATGGCCGGCATATCGCTTATTCTACCATTACCATCAAGCCAGGGGACCAATCCTGGTTCAATGAGGAGTGTAAAAGAGCATGCCAGGAGCAGCACCAGGCGTACCTAAAAATGAGGTGCCAAACTGGGGAAGCTACAACACAAGACTACATGCATGCTAAACAGCAGATGCAGCATGCTATAGACAGCTAGGTGATCCCACAACTAACGGATCAGATCAAAGCTCTGCAGTCCTGCCACATCCAGTTGTGAATGGTAGTGGACAATTAAACAATTGAAGGAGACTCCATGAATATCCCCATCCTCAATGATGACGGAGCCCAGCACGCGAGTGCAAAAGACAAGGCTGAAGTGTTTGCAACCATCTTCAGCCAGAAGTGCTGAGTGGATGATCCATCTCGGCCTCCTCCTGAGATCCCCACCATCACAGAAGCCAGTCTTCAGCCAATTCGATTCACTCCATGTGATATCAAGAAGCGCACTGAAAACTGCAAAGGCTATGGTCCCTGACAATACCCCAGCTGTCGTGCTGAAGACTTGTGCTCCAGAACTAGCTGCGCCTGTAGCCAAGCTGTTCCAATACAACTACAACACTGGCATCTACCTGACAATGTGGAAAACTGCCCAGGTATGCCCTGTCCACAAAAAGCAGGACAAATCTAATCCAACCAATTATCACCTATCAGTCTACTCTCAATCATCAGCAAAGTGATGGAAGATGTCGTCGACATTGCTATCAAGCAGCACTGACTCACCAATAACCTGCTCACCGATGCCCAGTTTGGGTTCCGCCAGGACTACTCGGCTCCAGACCTCATTGCAGCCTTGGTCCAAACATAGACAAAAGAGCTGAATTCCAGAGGTGTGGTGAGAGTGACTGCCCTTGACATCAAGGCAGCATTTGACCGAGTGTGCCATCAAAGAGCCCTAGTAAAACTGAAGTCAATGGGAATCAGGGGAAAAACTCTCCACTGGCTGGAGTCATACCTAGCACAAAGGAAGATAGGTGTGGTTGTTGGAGGCCAATCATCTCAGCCACAGGATATTGCTGCATGAATTCCTCAGGGCAGTGTCCAAGGCCCAACCATCTTCAGCTGGTTCATTAATGACCTTCCCTCTTATGATGATAAGGTCAGAAGTGGGGATGTTCGCTGATGATTGCACAGTGTTTAGTTCTATTCGCAACTCCTCAGCTAATGAAGCAGTCCATGCCCGCGTGCAGCAAGACCTGGATGACATTCAGGCTTGGGTTGAGAAGTGGCAAGTAACCTTCGTGCCACACAATGACTATCTCCAACAAGCAAGAGTCTAACCTCCGCCCCTTGACATTCAATGGCATTCCCATCACTGAATCCCCCACCATCAACATCCTGGGAGTCACCATTGATCAGAAACTTAACTGGACCAGCTACATAAATATTGTGGCTACAAGAGCAGATTAGGGGCAGAGTATTCTGCGGCAAGTGTCTCACCTCCTGACTCCCCAAAGCCTTTTCACCATCTACAAGGCACAAGTAAGGAGTGTGATGGAATACTCTCCACTTGCCTGGATGAGTGCAGCTCCAACAGCACTCAAGAAGCTCGACACCATCCAGGACAAAGCAGCCCGCTTGATTGGCACCCCATCCACCACCTTAAATATTCACTCCCTCCACCACCGTGGCTGCAGTGTGTACCATCTACAAGATGCATAGCAGCAACTCGCCAAGGCTTCTGCAACAGCACCTCCCAAACCCGCGACGTCTTCCACCTAGAAGGACAAGGGCAGCAGGCGCATGGGAACTCCACCACCTCCAAGTTCCCCTCCAAGTCACATACCATCCTGATTTGGAAATATATCGCCGTTCCTTCATCGTCGCTGGGTCAAAATCCTGGAACTCCCTACCTAGCAGCACTGTGGAAGTACCTTCACCACACGGACTGCAGCGGTTCAAGAAGGCGGCTCACCACCACCTTCTCAAGGGCAATTAGGGATGGGCAATAAATGCTGGCCTTGCAAGTGACGCCCACATTCTATGAACGAATAAAAAAAATGTTTTGGTCTCCTTGCCTAAGGAAGGAAATACTTGCCTTAGAGCGGGTGCAACGACGGTTCACTAGATTGATTCCTGGAATGAGGGCTGTCCTATGAGGAGAGATTGAGTAGAATGGACATATATTCTCTGTAGTTTATAAGAATGAAAGGTGATCTCATTGAAATGTAGAAAATTCTTAGAGGGCTTGACAGGATAGATGCTGAGAGGCTGTTTCCCCTGGCTAGAGAGTCTAGAACTAGGGGTCATAGTCTCAGGATGAGGGGTCAGCTATTTAGGACTGAGATGAGGAGAAATTTCTTCACTCATAGGGTTGTGAATATTTAGAATTCTCTACCTCAGAGGGCCGTGGTTGCTCAGTTGATGAGTATATTCAAGACTGAGATCAACAGAATTTTGCGTACTAATGGAATCAAGGGATATGGGGATAGGGCGGAAAAGTGGAGTTGATGTAGAAGTTCAGCCATGATCCTATTGAATGGCAGAGCAGGCTCAAGGAGCCATATGGCTTACACCTGCTCCTATTTCTTATCTTCTTATTTAAGAAAGGTGAAAGAGAGAGAAACCAATAAATTATACACCTGTTACTCTAATATCTGTTGTGGGGAAGTTATTGAAATCTATAATTAAAGACAGAATGACTGAGCACTTAAGTGAAATTTGAGCTGATTAGAGAGAGCCAACATGGATTTGTAAAGGGTTGTTCATGTCTAACAAACCTAATTGAATTTTTTGAGGAAGCAACCAAAGTAGTAGACAGGGGAATATCTATGGATATAGTTTATATGAACTTATAGAACATAGAACATAGAACATTACAGCACAGTACAGGCCCTTCGGCCCTCGATGTTGTGCCGAGCATTGTCCGAGACCAAGATCAAGCTATCACACTCCCTATCACTCTGGTGTGCTCCATGTGCTTATCCAATAACCGCTTGAAAGTTCCTAAAGTGTCCGACTCCACTATCACAGCAGGCAGTCCATTCCACACCCCAACCACTCTCTGAGTAAAGAATCTACCTCGGACATCCCTTCTATATCTCCCCCCATGCACCTTATAGTTATGCCCCCTTGTAACAGCTGCCTCTACCCGAGGAAATAGTCTCTGAACATCCACTCTATCTATCCCCCTCATCATCTTATAAACCTCTATTAAGTCGCCTCTCATCCTCCTCCGCTCTAAAGAGAAAAGCCCCAACTCCCTCAATCTTTCCTCATAAGACCTCCCCCGCAAACCAGGCAGCATCCTGGTAAATCTCCTTTGCACTCTTTCCAATGCTTCCACGTCCTTCCTATAGTGAGGTGACCAGAACTGCACACAATATTCCAAATGTGGTCTCACCAAGGTCCTGTACAGTTGCAGCATAACCTCACGGTTCTTAAACTCAAACCCTCTGTTAATAAACGCCAACACACCATAGGCCTTCTTTACTGCTCTATCCACTTGAGTGGCAACCTTCAGAGATCTGTGGATATGAACCCCCAGATCCCTCTGCTCCTCCACGTTCCTCAGAACCCTGCCGTTGACCCTGTAATCCTTATTCAAATTTGCCCTACCAAAATGAATCACCTCGCACTTATCAGGGTTAAATTCCATCTGCCATTTTTCGGCCCAGCTCTGCATCCTATCAATGTCTCTTTGCAGCCTACAACTGCCCTCCACCTCATCCACTACTCCACCAATCTTGGTGTCATCAGCAAATTTACTGATCCACCCTTCAGTCCCCTCCTCCAAGTCATTGATAAAAATCACAAACAGCAGAGGACCCAGCACCGACCCCTGTGGCACACAGCTGGTAACTGGTCTCCAGTCCGAAAATGTTCCATCCACCACCACCCTCTGCCTTCTATGAGATAGCCAGTTACTTATCCAATCGGCCAAATTTCCCTCTATCCCACAACTCCTTACTTTCTTCATGAGACGACCATGGGGAACCTTATCAAACGCCTTACTAAAATCCATGTATACGACATCAACTGCTCTACCTTCATCTACACACTTAGTTACCTCCTCAAAGAATTCAATCAAATTTGTTAGGCAAGACTTACCCTTCACGAATCCGTGTTGACTATCCCTGATTAAGTTGCCCCTTTCCAAATGGTCATAAATCCTATCCCTCAGGACCTTTTCCATTATCTTACCAACCACCGAAGTAAGACTAACCGGCCTATAATTACCAGGGTCATTCCTATTTCCTTTCTTGAAGAGAGGAACAACATTCGCCACTCTCCAGTCCTCTGGCACCATCCCCGTGGACAGTGAGGACCCAAAGATCAAAGCCAGAGGCTCTGCAATCTCCTCCCTTGCCTCCCAAAGAATCCTAGGATATATCCCATCTGGCCCAGGGGACTTATCGACCCTCAGGTTCTTCAAAATTGCTAAAACATCTTCCCTCAGAACATCTACCACCTCCAGCCTATCCACCTTTATCACACTCTCATCCTCAAGAACATGGCCCCTCTCCTCGGTGAACACTGACGAAAAGTATTCATTCATCACCTCTCCTATCTCTTCTGACTCCATGCACAAGTTCCCACTACTGTCCTTGACCGGCCCTACCTTCACCCTGGTCATTCTTTTATTTCTCACATAAGAGTAAAAAGCCTTGGGGTTTTTCTTGATCCGACCCGCCAAGGACTTCTCATGCCCCCTCCTAGCTCTCCTAAGCTCTTTTTTTAGCTCATTCCTTGCTACCTTGTACCCCTCAATCGACCCAACTGAACCTTGTTTTCTCATCCTTACATACGCTTCCTTTTTCCTCTTGACTAGACATTCAACCTCTTTTGTGAACCATGGTTCTCTCACTCGGCCATTTCCTCCCTGCCTGACAGGGACATACCTATCAAGGACACGCAGTAATTGCTCCATGAAAAAGCTCCACTTTTCGTTTGTGCCTTTCCCTGATAGTTTCTGTTCCCATCTTATACTCCCTAATTCTTGCCTAATCGCATCATAATTACCCCTCCCCCAATTATAAACCCTGCCCTGCCGTATGGCCCTATCCCTCTCCATTGCAATAGTGAAAGTTACCGAATTGTGGTCACTATCTCCAAAGTGCTCTCCCACATACAAATCAAACACTTGGCCCAGTTCATTACCCAGTACCAAATCCAACGTGGCCCCACCTCTTGACGGCCTATCCACATATTGTGTCAGGAAACCCTCCTGCACACACTGTGGAAAAACTATCCCATCCGAACTGTTTGACCTGTAAAGGTTCCAATCAATATTTGGAAAGTTGAAGTCACCCATGACAACTACTCTGTGACCTCCACACCTATTCATAATCTGCTTTGCAATTTCTTCCTCCACATCTTTATTACTATTTGGGGGCCTGTAGAAAACTCCTAACAACGTGACCGCTCCTTTCCTATTTCTAACTTCAGCCCATATTACCTCAGACGGCAGATCCCCCTCGAACTGCCTTTCTGCCGCTGTTAAACTATCCTTGATTAACAATGCTACTCCTCCACCTTTCTTACCAACTTCCCTACTCTTACTGAAACATCTATACCCCGGAACTTCCAACAACCATTCCTGTCCCTGTTCTAACCATGTCTCCGTAATGGCCACCACATCGTAGTCCCAAGTACCAATCCACGCTCCAAGTTCTCCTACCTTATTCCGGATGCTCCTTGCATTGAAGTAGACACACTTCAAGCCATCTTCCTGTCTGCCGGTACATTCCTGCGACCTTGATACCCTCTTCAGTACCTCCCTACACTCACCACTGGCTCGTGGACTACAGCCCTTTTTCCCATCCCCCTGACAAATTAGTTTAAACCCCCCCGAAGAGCAGTAGCAAATTTCCCTCCCAGGATATTGGTGCCCCTCTGGTTCAGGTGCAAACCGTCCTGTTTGTACAGGTCCCACCTTCCCCAGAATGTGCTCCAATTATCCACATAACTGAAACCCTCCCCCCTACACCATCCCTGCAGCCACGTGTTTATCTGCACTCTCTCCCTGTTCCTCAACTCGCTAGCACGTGGCACCGGCAACAAACCAGAAATTACAACATGGTTTGTACTGGCTCTCAGCTTCCAACCTAGCTCCCTAAATTCCTGTTTTAAATCCCCGTCCCTTCTCCTACCTATGTCGTTGGTACCGATGTGTACCACGACTTGTGATTGTTCCCCTTCCCCTTTGAGGATTCTGAAAACACGGTCCGAGACGTCACGGACCCTGGCACCCGGGAGGCAACATACCATCCGTGAGTCTCTTTTGCTGCCACAGAACTTCCTATCTGTCCCTCTGACTATTGAGTCCCCAATAACTATTGCTCTCCTGCTCTCCCCCCTTCCCTTCTGAGCCACAGGGACCAGAGATCCGGTCACCGTGGCTTACCACTGGTAAGTCGTCCCCCTCAACAGTATTCAAAGCGGTATACCTGTTACTGAGGGGAACGACCACAGAGGATCCCTGCACTGACTGCTTCCTCCTCGCCCCTCTCACCGTCACCCATCTATCTTCATGCTTTGGAGTAATTACATCCCTGAAGCTTCTATCTATGACCTCCTCTGCCTCCCGAATGATCCGAAGTTCATCCAGCTCCAGCTCCAGTTCCCTAACACGGTTTTCGAGGAGCTGGAGACATTCGATAAGGTTCCACATAAGAGACTGTTAGCTAAAATTAAAGTTCATGGAATTGAGGGCAAATTACTGACCTGGATAGGAGATTGGTTCGGCGGTAGAAGACAGAGAGTAGGGATAATGGGTATGTACTTGAATTAAAGGAAGTGACTCATGGTCTCCCACAAGGACCTGGGCTGGGGCGCCAACTATTCACTATATTTATTAATGACACAATAGAGAGCCATATATCCAAGTTTGCTTATGACACAAAGATTGGTGGTATAGTACGTAGTGTAGACAGTAGCATAAAATTACACAGAGACATTGATAGATTAAGTGAGTGGGCAAAACTATGGCAGATGGATTTCAATGCAGATAAGTGTGAGATCATCCATTTTGGACCAAAAATGGATATATTCGAGTAATAAATAAATGGTGAAAACCTAGGAACAGTGAGGTCCAAAGGGGGAAAAATTGAGTCGTGCCCCCTTTGGGGTGCTAACTTCGCCGGGGCGCTACTTTTAGCACCCCATAAAAATTAGCGCCCCCGCGCCGGAAATTGAGTGGTTGCACCCCAAGAGGGAAGCGGGGCGCTACTGGAAGCACCCCACATCCCTCTTGGGGCGCTGCGAGTTAATATTGTGGCGCTACGTGCTGCAGCGCCAGGCGCTGCGGCACATTGCACCGCGGTATTGCAGGCCTTCCTCCCCTTCTTAAAGGGGAGGGGCCTTGCGCAGCGCGAACTAGGGCCCAGTTGGGCCCCTGGGGATCGGGAGTGCCGACAAAAGAGCCCGGCACTCAAGAGAAGTGCCGGGCTCTTGGAGCACAGCCGGCACTTCGCGGGGGGCGGGGGCGTCACAGGGGCCGGGGACAGCAACGGGGGCAGGTGCTGGCAGGCGGCCAGCAACATAAATGGCCGCCCGCCACCTCCCCTTTAACTAACGCTGCCCCGGCCGCAGGTAGGCCCCCGACCCCGTCGGACATAGCGTCCAGCGGTAAGTCAAGGGACGCTACCGAAGATCGCGGCTGGAGCGCGAGCGGGGCGCTGCGCAAGGCGATGATGTCATCGCCGGCGGCGCAGCGTCACAGGACGCTACCGGATAGCGCCGCCGCTAACCTCCCGCTGAATTTCGCGGGAAGCGTGGGCGGTGCTGCACCTGGGCGCTAGTTGCTTTGTGCCCCATCAGCGCCCTCTTAAGGCGCTAACGGGAGGCGCAAACCAACTGAATTTTTCCCCCAAAGAGATTTAGGGGGAAAAATTAGGTCGCGCCCCATTTGGGGCGCAAATATCGTCTGGACGCAAATATTAGCGCCTGGCGCTAATTATCGGCACTGACTGGAAACTTCACTTTTACCGCCCCGGGAGGTGAGTGGAGCGCTAAATCAGGCGCTGCACACCTGTCTTAAGGCGCAAAGGCCAAGGAGTGAGGCGCTAACTCAGAGCGCTGGCGAAGCTCATGTAATGTCAGTCAGCAATGGAACACACACACAATGGCACGGGCCAGTTCTTAAAGGGGATGGTTAATCTTGCTTTCCATCCACATCCTGTTCATTGCAGCCTTGAATCTCGGCCTGGAGAGACTTGCACATCAAATGTGCTGGAAAGAACAATGGAGAGTACCAGGCAAAGAGCTCAGAGTGCAGCTCCCACAGTCTCTGCTAAATCGATACAAGGAATGGCAAATCAAAATGAACCTGCAAAGTGCTGCTCAGTACCCAAAACTCCTTCACACAACGTTGAATCTCTCCAGAAGTCTCTCCCTCTCTCTCTCAGAATGCGTAGTTCAAAAATGCCACCAACAATAAAAGACAGGAAGAGGCTCCCTTTAAATAGCGCCCCCCCCAGCCCCACAGCGATTGATAGCGTTCCAGTCTTCTGGTCGTTGGATGCGCCAGGCGGTAAGGCAGGGGGCGCCACTCAATTTCCGCTCCGGGGCGCCACAAGGGCGTTGCACCATGGAATGACGTCACAATCTGCGCGCGCAGGTGGTCGCAGCGGTAAAGTTTAGCGCCGCCGCACAATCTCTAGTTAAGTTCCCGAGCGGCGCAAACATCGCTGCGCCCGGGCGTTAGCGGCTTTGCGCCCCATTAGCGCCCTCTTAAGGCGCTAACGGGAGGCGCAACCAACTGAATTTTTACCCCTCAGGGTCCATGTACATAGATCATTAAAATGTAGTCCAAAGAGATTTAGGGTCCATGTACACAGATCATTAAAATGTAGTAGTTAGGTACAAACAATAATCAAAAAGGCTGATGGAATATCAGCCTTTATAACTATAGGGCTAGAATATAAAGAGGAGGAAGTTTTGCTACAGCTATACAAAGCCCTGGTTAGACCACATCTGGAGTACTGTGTACAGTTCTGGGCACCATACCTTAGAAAGGATATGTTGGCCTTGGAAGGAGTGCAGTGCAGGTGCAGAGTCTATGACAAGGGGACATTACCTTAAAATCAGAGCCACGCCATTCAGGAGAGAAGTTAGGAAACATTTCTTTGTGCTAAGGATGGTAGAAGTGTGGAACTCTCTCCTGCAAAAAGCAGTGGATAGTAGCTCAATTAATAATTTAAAATCTGAGATCGATAAATTTTTGCTAGACAAGGATATTAAGGGATATGAAGCCAAGGCGGGTGGATGGAGTTAAGATCGCCATGATCGCATTGAATGGTGGAACAGGCGCGTGGGAACTCCTGTTCCTATGTTCCTTGCACAGGGAGCTGATGGAGTACCGTGTGGGATTCCTGGGACGGAAGGGCCTGGGAATAACTCCCCCATCCCCCGATGGCAGCCAGACACACGAGTTTCTGGCAGCATGGGGCGGACGGACACCCAAGATGCATCTATGGTGGCCATGCAGGTGCTTACTGGTCCCATGTGAATGGGGTACCCCTCCCAGTGACCTCACAAATTCTAGTGGGGTTAGCGCGAGAGAACACAGGTGGTGCAATCTCAGTCAATCTCATCCCGTGCATTTCTTTTTACAGATCAGATCATTTTTATTAAAATAATTTTTTGAATATAAGAATGAGGGAGTACTTTGAATTAAAAGTTCTCCCCCTAGACTTTCCTTAAATGCATCTTTTAACCTGCAGTTGCAGCTCTGACCAATTACGTTCCACATGTGACTCAGCTCTATCCCCAGTACATGAACCATCATGTTCTGTAGAGTATTATCCTCTCTGCTATGGAATGTGATATGTAAGAACTGTCAATGTCCTGTAACATTGGGAGGATACATGCCAGGGACTCGGTGTTAGAACTGCCTTTTCATCCTTTGGGCTTAGTTTTGCAGTCAGCAGAGGGAAGAGATATTCCATCTGATGAAGGGTTACATAAAAAACAGTAATGTCTCTTGTCGCTAGTTGATATGCTGAGCATTTATAGCATTTTGCAATCTGCCTTTTATTTAATTCAATCAGACTAGGCTGGATTCAAGCTGGCATCCCAGAGATGAAAGCATATAATGCTAAACCACTGCACCACCTAGTTAACACTGTAAAGCAAGAGTCTCGGCACATTAGTGATGGAGACAAGGAACAGATAATTGCATTTTATAATTCCAGCTACAAAGAATACCAACCAGAATAGTTAAAAGAAACTGCACAGTTTCACATTTGCAAGACCTTTGTATTTAATACCGAGAGCTGACCGCTCATGACCGTTGTATTTTCATCTGGTAGAACCGGCACACACTGATGCCCACGGCTCATTAACTCGCAAATTCAAATGAATGCTTTAACAGCAGTGTTATTGGATGTGCTCAGTTTCTCTGATTTTAACTTCGTCTGGTTGTAAATGAACAATAAATCACCTTTCCAGGCATGGGCCTCCCAGAAAGAGATAAGAGTTTCATGGCAAAAGGCTGGGTCACCGATTTTCAAGTGACAATCTCAACGGAACAGTGATGGGCTAGGTAATTTAGGTAAGTTAAATATAAAAGATTGTAAATTTGCATCAAACTATGTGAACTACTTAAAAGTTTCTTAGGTAAAAAACAACGGGCCATATTTTTGCTGTTTATTGACTTCAGCTGTAAAGGAATGAGCCAAACCTATTCAGAAAAATACACCATCCTATGAACAGAATTCTGATTTTATTAAAACATGACAAATTGGGTTTAAAAATCTAAAAGCCTCAACGTCACAAAGCTGTAAACACCATACAGGCTTTTGAGATAAAGATTGGTTATTGACACTGAGACAATGGCCTATTGAAGAAGCAAAGAGTTGGTTCCAATGAGTCTGCAGTTTGGAACCAACACAATAGCAATGCCCAAGTAAAGTGTTAAAAGCTAACACATCAAACAGAAACACAGAACATTAAAAAACCATGTGTCTTTGTAAAAGTAACATCAAATGAAACAGGAAACACGAATATATATACAACCAATTGAAGTAGCTAAGAAATGCAAAGAACACCCTAGATGAAGTGTTTTTGGTTTACAAATTGTAAAAGGTACAAACAGGAGACTTTGTAAATATTACATCAATAGATGTACCAAGCAATCACATTGTTTATGTGTTGAACTTGGAACACACGGAGACGAGAAGTCTGAAATACAAGCAGTTAAGCCAATATTAAGAATTGAATAGGAGACCTCGTAAGAATAGCAGCAAATAGATACTGCTGTTACATTATTTTTTATGATAAGTTTTGAAACACCTATACAGAGACAGAATTCTGAAAGCTAACAGCTGAATTAATAGTAAGAATAGAAAGAAGTCAACAGAGGTATGGCTAGAGATAATTAGCTTACATCAGCAGAAAACTTCAAAGGATAAACCACTAAAAAAAGAGTATAAAAATAGAGGATTTTCAAATGAGAAAGTCAGAAGTCGCTGGAAAGGCAAGCGATTCTCGCCTTCAGAACCACTCTGTAGACCTACAACTCTTTGAGTCTCGGGTAATCAAGGTATTTGATTTTGGTGGATATTCTGGATTAAGAAATAAGTAGAAGTGTGGAAATGTAACAAAGTTAAGATTTGAGAGTGAGGATCTCTGATAAGAAATGTAAGCTATTTGTATTTTGGACTGTTAAAGTTGCGATTGAAATCAACAGCTGTTAACTACATGTCGGTTCTTTAATAAATCTATATATTTTTAGAATTGTCTCACAGAGTAATTTTGTATCAACCTCGTGAACTCAATTTCTGTACACTCTTCTGTGAGGAGTTGCAGAATTCTGGAGGTTTTTCCGAACCCTCATAATATCCGGAAGGTTACAGTCTAGTTAAACTTGTTAAAAGTGCTATCTGGAGGACGGTAACATCTTCAGGCCGTTTCTTTCCTTTAGGGAGAGGTAGTCTGACCTTTAGACCCAATTAAGCATCTTATAGGATTCGGCTATCTCTAACTTTAGTTGAAGGTGAATGTCTGGGGAATACGCCTGATCTGGGGTAGCCTGAGAAGGGCTAGGACTTGTAATTATCCCTTCACAGCAACAGGGTAGATTTGAGTATGAAGCAGGGACCACTTTATACTCATGCCTAAAATATATGTTAAAAACCAGTTGAAATTGTAAAAAGATATTACAAGCTTAAATTACTTTTACCTTACTCAACTATGTCCAGCACCTCATCCGAATCCAATACTGAGGAAGGGCCTGCCGTGTGTTTTGAGCGGGTTGTGCAGCAGGGCTGAATCACACTACATTACGCTCTCAATGTAAACATAGGAGTAGGCCATTCAGCCCCTCAAGCCTGTTCCGCTATTCAATTAGATCATGGATGATCTGTATCTTAACTCCATCTACCCGCCTTGGTTTTGTAGCCCTTAATAGCCTTGCTGAACAAAAATCTATCAATCTCAGTTTTGAAATTTTCAATTGACCTAGCCGCAACAGCTTTTTAGGGGAGAGAGTTCCAGATTTCGACAACCCTTTGTGTGAGGAAGAGCTTACTGACATCAGCCTTGAATGGCCCAGCTCTAATTTTAAAGTTATGCCCCCTTGTTCTGGACTCCCCCACCAGAGGAAATAGTTTCTCTCTACCTACCCTATCAAATCCTTTAATCATCATAAGCACCTCAATTAGATCACCCCTTAATCTTCTATAGAGGGAATACGAGCCTAGTCGATGCAACCTGTCCTCATAATTGGCACCATCCTGTGTAAAAGCTGGTATTCTGGCCCTTTATGCTGTATTTCTACATGCCATGCAAATTAAAGCTGATGCAGAACACATAGTTGGAATGAGAAAGCCCATTCAGCTCATCAAGATTGGACTATCACTGAAGTCCATGCACAGGACTCGCTCAGACCATTTTCAAAACTTGGAAAGCAGAATCAGGCAGGGTGTATCCTGGGCAGCCAATCTATTACTGCCAGTTTTGTGGCCCCGCAGAAATTTGACTTTCATCTCCCATTGTGTGAAGGATCACAAATGCAAATCCCTGACTCATAGCTACGTGCTGGATTGAGCTGGTGCTCCAGTTCACTGTAGCAGGTTCATTTTCTTTAGAAATACATTCACCCATGCTCAATGGCTGTACAGGCACAAAGCAGAGATTATTTAATTAACATGTAGCTCACACTTTTCTTTGCTTCCAATTGTGCATAGCCAATTACAATACTGTTTTTTTTTCATCTCTGGGAACTAGATTTCAAAAACCATGCAGACTGATGGGATTAAACCCCTTCCCTGGCCTGCTGTATGAATCCTAAATGAAATGAATTTGGCAACAGTCTCAACTCAGTTCCCAATGGGTATAAATCAGCAGCACGCTCATGCTGCGGTGGTGAACAGCTCTTATTCTACACCTGATGAGGTATGGGGGTGAACTTCCGCAGGAATTCCCTCACTCGTCCGGCCTAACTTCAGCAGAGAAGCCACAGAAACCCCGGAAAAATGGTGGAAATGTCATTTAGGGGCAGTTTCCGTGGCCTTTTCTGCAAAAAGTTACAGTGGATGAGTGGGAAACCCCAGGAAACTCACCCTCAATGTCACAGATTGAGATGTAATTAAAAAAAAGTAATCCATTGAGGCAATTAATTGTTTTCTAATTACTTGTGCTGCATTATAGTATTTTCCTACGTTTTATCTGATTGCATTTCCAGACTTACAAAAGCTGCGTACCTTCACCCAGTGAGTTTATATCTCCATCTGGATACATATCAATATTCTAACTCTCCTCACAATGTCCAGCCCATTGAATGAAAATAGAGTGGATTGCACGGTGCACTGCAAAAGTGTGCACAATGGCTGTTAAATTAATTTACTGAATTCACCCAGATCACTATAAGCAGTAAATAAGATACACTTTTGAACATACTGGATGCTTTATAGTCTTTCATTTTGAACCAGTGGGACCCCTGGACAGTTCTAAGCATAATGAACTGTCAGTGTACAAAAATCAATATATATTCACTCCCTGGAGTTGTAATTTATTACGTCTTATAGTAAAACATTGGGAGACTTTGCAGAACTCTCTCACCAAAATAATTTATGAAACAGAAAGTCTATTTCATGATCCACTAGCGTTTGTTTTTTGCCGAGGCATTATATTCTGGTATGAGACTCTTGCCTTTTACAGTAAACAGCAGATAGTTCTAATGAGATACTGTAGACTTGAGATTGTAGCTTCACAGGAATGATAGTTAGCCAACGTTGCAATTTATTTCATTATGATGTTTGCAGATGCAACTATTTTAGACAAAAGCAATACTTAGAATTTCAGAATTATGCTTTGTAATAAGGGCTGACTGGGTTTTTCCACAAATAGGTTAAGACCCTGAAATTACGCACTGCCCTGCTAGTGTAATTAATTAATTAATTAATCATTAATCCATTTATTTATTTTCTGTTGGGGTAGTGAAGGGGAGAGTGTGTTGCGGAGATGATAAGGTGGCTTTTGCCTCCACGCTGAGCCAGAGATTTTCCCGATTGTCTGCCATTAACCACCAGCCACCAGCTGGACATGGAATCCCATCCTACGGGTTGCTCAGTGGGAAGTCACCAAAGATCATTCATCTATCTTCCCTCTTGCCTAGTCTGGTTCACTGGTGGACCAAAGCATTCACAAGGTCTTCAAAGTGGGTAATGGAGAACACGTTCCTCCAGTGGCCGACTTACTTTGTAATTTTCAAATAACATACACCAATTTGTTTAGAGAAACGATGCAATCTTAACTGGGCTTTGGACACTAACTGTGGTGATGATCTCGTCATTGGAGTTTGAAAACAGTGGCAAGCTTGTTCAGCAGGTGGTAAACACGTGACGCTTAAAAGCCGAGGTCCTGTTCCTGTGCCGCACATGGTAAGGGTTCTGGCAAGGGTCCTTGGAGTTATAGTCTCGGTCTGGGGCACTGTGACAGTTATCCAGATGGAGGTCTGGGCTCTACCAATATACTCTCTGTCGTCCTAGTGAGTTGTTGTGGGTTATAATGGTGGAGTTGCTAGGTCAGGAGTGTTGCAGTGCATCTGGATGACTTATGGCGGGTAGCTCCTTTAGCCTAAATAAAGAGGGATGCTTGTTTCACCTGAGCTCCTGTCTTTGGGATTGTGGCCTATTTTTGAGAAGGCAGTAGAGTTCCTGCAAGACAAGGGCTCAGGAAGGAGCAGAGAGCATCAAAGGAGTCAAGATGTTAAACTTGACAGGATATAGAATCCTATATTCAATGTCCTTGCTTTAGATGGTTGGTTTGCTGCCATCAAATGACTTGTGCCTCCATTGTAATTTAGGGAAGAGGTCAACAAAAAAACATGCAATCTAGGAGCCGTGACCTCAGAGCTGCCATTTGGCTCTTGTGCGTGTCATGATGATTTCTTTATTTTTTTGGAAGTTGTGAACTTTTATCACACATGCCGCTGGGATGTTTTAGATTTAATGGTATAGGTTGAGCATCCTACGGACTCGGGTCAGTTTCTGAGATCCAGTATGGATCAGAATGTGTCCTAGATGAAGAGAATAGACTGTTTTTTCTCTGCACCTTCAACAATGCTGGAGATGCAGATGTTGTTGCAATGACCCCTGCTGTTGAGGTCATCTTTAAACCTACATCTGGTTTCTGTTTGTATGTAGGTCAGTTTGGGTTCTGATTTCCATGGGGTCTCTACAGCACTGCTTGTGGGCCAGGAGGAGCAGGAGTGCTTCCCCCCGGCCCCACAAGCTTACCTTATTCTCTGCCATCGGACCTCCCTCCCTCCCCCCGCCATCATCCGTCACTGCCCACCCCCAGCCGGAATCCAATCCGCACCCCCCACAAGTTAAAACTCTGCAGCCCGACCAAAACTCCTCCACCAACCCCGCTACCCCCACCACCACTTACGCAACTCACCCCAGTCAACATTGGGGCCTCTTAGAGACTCTTTCTCATCAGTCTGGGCTGGATTTGAACCCAGATCATAGAGTTCATAGAATCATAGATGGTTACAGCATGGAATAAGGCCATTCGGCCCGTCAAGCTCATGCCGGCTCTGAGCTAGTTCCACTCCCCTGCCCTTTCCCCGTAGCCCTGCAATTTTTTTTCCTTCAGATACTTATCCAACTCCCTTTTGAAAGATAAGATTGAGTCTGCCTCCACCACCCTTTCAGGCAGTGCATTCCAGATCTTAACCACTCGCTGCGTAACATTTTTTTTTCTTATGTCGCCTTTGGTTCTTTTGCCAATCACCTTAAATCTGTGTCCTCTGGTTTTCGACCCTTCTGCCAATGGGAACAGTTTCTTTCTATCTACACTGTCCAGACCCCTCATGATTTTGAACACCTCTATCAAATCTCCTCTCAATCTTCTCTGCTCGAAGGAGAACCACCCCAGCTTCTCCAGTCTATCCACGTAACTGAAGTCCCTCATTCCTGGAATCATTCTCATAAATCTTTTCAGCACCTTCTCTAGGCCCTCACATCCTTCCAAAAGTGTGGTGCCCTGAATTGGACACAATACTCCAGTTGGGGCCATATCAGTGCTTTATACATGTTCATCATAATTTCCACACTTTTGTACTCTATACCTCTATTTATGAAGCCCAGGATCCCGTAAGCCTTTTTAACTGCTTTCTCAACCTGCCCTGCCACCTTCAATGATTTGTGCACTTATACCCCCAGGTCTCTTTGTTCGTGTACCCCCTTTATGATTGTACCATTAAGTTTATATGACCTCTCCTCATTCTTTCTACCAAAATGTATCACTTCACACTTTTCTGCGTTAAATTTCATCTGCCATGCGTCTGCTGATTTCACCAGCCTGTCTATGTCTTCCTTTTTTTTTGATTCATTTATCTGATGTGGGTGTCGCTGACAAGGTCAGCATTTATTGCCAATCCCTAATTGCCCTTGAGAAGGTAGTGGTGAGCCACCTTCTTGAACTGCTGCAGTCCTTGTGGTGAAGGTATTCCCACAGTGCTGTTAGGGAGGGAGTTCCAGGATTTTGACCCAGCGATGATGAAGGATCGGCGATATACTTCTAAGTCAGGATGGTGTGTGACTTGGAGGGGAACTTGGAGGTGGTGGTGTTCCCATGCGCCTGCTGCCCTTGTCCTTCTAGGTGGAAGAGGTCGCGGGTTTGGGAAGTGCTGCTGATGAAGCCTTGGCAAGTTGCTGCAGTGCATCTTGTAGATGGTACGCACTGCAGCCACGGTACGCCGGTGGTGGAGGGAGTGAATATTTAAGGTGGTGGATGGGGTGCCAATCAAGCGGGCTGCTTTGTCCTGGATGGTGTTGAGCTTCTTGAGTGTTGTTGGAGCTGCACTCATCCAAGCAAGTGGAGAGTATTTCATCACATTCCTTACTTGTGCCTTGTAGATGATGGAAAGGCTTTGGGGAGTCAGGATGTGAGACACTCGCCACAGAATACCTAGCCTCTGACCTGCTCTTGTTGCCACAGTATTTATGTGGCTGGTCCAGTTAAGTTTCTGGTCAATGGTGACCCCCCAGGATGTTTATGGTGGGGGATTCGGCGATGGTAATGCCGTTGAATGTCAAGGGGCGGTGGTTAGACTCTCACTTGTTGGAGATAGTCATTGACTGGCACTTCTGTGGCGCGAATGTTACCTGCCACTTATCAGCCCAAGCCTGAACGCCGTCCAGGTCTTGTTGCATGCGGGCATGGACTGCTTCATTATCTGAGGAGTTGTGAATGGCGCTGAACACTGTGCAGTCATCAGCGAAAATCCCCATTTCTGACCTTATGTTGGAGGGAAGGTCATTGATGAACCAGCTGAAGATGGTTGGGCCTAGGACACTGCCCTGAGGAACTCCTGCAGTGATGTCCTGGGGCTGTGATGATTGACCTTCAAACACCACAACCATTTTCCTTTGTGCTAGGTATGACTCCAGCCAGTGGAGAGTTATCCCCCTGATTCCCATTGACTTCAATTTTACTAGGGCTCCTTGATGCCACACTCGGTCTCCTTGATGCCACACTCGGTCAAATGCTGTCTTGATGTCAAGGGCAGTCACTCTCACCTCACCTCTGGAATTCAGCTCCTTTGTCCATGTTTGGACCAAGGCTGTAATGAGGTCGGGAGCCGAGTAGTCTTGGCGGATCCCAAACTGGGCATCAGTGAGCAGGTTATTGGTGAGTAAGTGCCGCTTGATAGCACTGTCGATGACACCTTCCATCACTTTGCTGATGATTGAGAGTAGACTGATGGGGCGGTAATTGCCCAGATTGGATTTGTCCTGCTTTTTTAGACAGGACATACCTGGGCAGTTTTCCACATTGTCAGATAGATGCCAGTGTTGTAGCTGTACTGGAACAGCTTGGCTAGAGGCGCAGCTAGTTCTGGAGCACAAGTATTCAGCACGATAGCCGGGATGTTGCCTGGGCACATAGCCTTTGCTGTATCCAGTGCGCTCAGCCGTTTCTTGATATCACATGGTGTGAATTGAATTGGCTGAAGATTGGCTTCTGTTATGGTGGGGACCTCAAGAGTAGGCCAATATGGATCATCCACTTGGCACTTCTGGCTGAAGATGGTTGCAAACGCTTCAGCCTTGTCTTTTGCACTCACATGCTGGGCTCCACCATCATTGAGGATGGGGATATTCATGGAGCCTCCTCCTCCCTTTGTTGTTTAATTGTCCACCACCATTCACGACTGGGTGTGGCAGGACTGCAGAGCTTTGATTTGATCCGTTGCTTGTGGGATCGCTTAGCCCTGTCTATAGCATGCTGCTTCCGATTTTTAGCATGCATGTAGTCTATAGCATGCAACTTCCCCAGTTTGGCACTTCATTTTTAGCTACGCCTGGTGCTGCTCCTGTACACAGCATATTGAACCAGGGTTGGTCCCCTGGCTTGATGGTAATGGTAGGGTGAGGGATATGCCAGGCCATGAGGTTACAGATTGTGGTGGAATACAATTCTGCTGCTGCTGATGGCCCACAGCGCCTCATGGATGCCCAGTTTTGAGCTGCTCGATCTGTTCTGAATCTATCCCATTTAGCATGGCGGTAATGTCACACAACACAATGGAGGGTGCCCTCAGTGTGAAGACGGGACTTCTTCTCCACAATGACTGTGCGGTGGTCACTGCTGCCAATGACAGATGCATCTGCGACAGGTAAGGACGAGGTCAAGTAGGTTGTTCCCTCGTGTTGGTTCTCTCACCACCTGTCGCAGGCCCAGACTGGCAGTTATGTCCTTCAGGACTCAGCCAGCTGTGGTGCTACCGAACCAGTCTTGGTGGTGGACATTGAAGTCGCCCACCCAGAGTACATTTTGTGCCCTTGCCACTCTCAGTGTTTCTTCAACATGGAGGAGTACTGATTCATCAGCTGAGGGAGGGCAGTAGGTGGTAATCAGCAGGAGGTTTTCTTGCCCATGCTTGAGACTTCATAGGGTCCAGAGTTACTGTTGACGACTCTCAGGGCCACTCCTTCCCAACTATATACCACTGTGCTGCCACCCCTGGTGGGTTTGTCCTGCCGGTAGTGATGGGAGGAGTTTGGGACATTGGCTGAAAGGTATGATTCTGTGAGTATGACTATGTCAGGCTGTTGCTTGACTAGTCTGTGGGACAGCTCTGCACAAGTCCCACAGATGTTGGTGAGGAGGACTTTGCAGGGTTGACTTTGGTGTGCCGTTGCCATGGTCAATGCCGGGTGGTCCATCCGGTTTCATTCTTATTATTTCGTAGGGGTTTGTTGCAACTGAGTGGCTTGCCTAGGCCATTTCAGAGGGCAGTTAAGAGTCAACCACATTTCTGTGTGTCTGGAGTCACATATAGGCCAGACCAGGTAAGGACATTAGTGAACCAGATGGGTTTTTAACAACAATTCGATAGTAGCTTTTTATTCCAGATTTATTTAATTAACTAAATTTAAATTCCCCAGCTACTGTGGTGGGATTTGAACTCACATCTCATGGATCATTAATCCAGGACTGCTGGATTACTAGCCTAGTGACAATACCACTATGCTACCATTCCTGAAGTCTATCACTCTCCTCCTCACTGTTCACTATACTTCCAAGTTTTGTGTCATCTGCACAATGACCTAGAAGTGAATTTCCGTGGTGTTTTCTCGTTTGTCGGCCTTAACTCTAGTGGAATAGCCATGGAAACCCCGGGAAAATGGTGCCTGTGTGGAAATTTACCTCTAGATTTTCTCCCGCAGTTTTCTCTAAAATAGCACCAAAACTGTACTTCTGCCATTCAGTGCAACTCCTCCCGGAACAAGCCCAATTCTCCTCAGTGCATCTTCATTACATATAATCATGGTGGATTTCTTGCACGATTAGCACCCTCCATGAGAACTGTTCCTTGGTGCAGGAGGAGAAGGGATAGGATAATCCAGTTTTGCTGCAGTAGCTGAAAGGGCCAAGGCAGCCATTTTGTGGGATTGTGAATAATTATCCTACCACATCATAGCACAACACGTTGATACTTCCATATGGCATCAAAAAGGAAGCCACGAAAGTATGCATGCAACTAAAGTATTTGGCAGAATATATGGATGAAAGGATATAAAGCAAGAGTTGAGATCAAAGCAAAATGAACATCATTTTGCAGAATTCATTTATCTTTTGTTAGAAAATTGAGCAAATCAGAGTTCCTGGAGGCTCACCAGATCAGGCTAAAACTTTATTCTCCAACCTGTGCACTGATCTAGCATTTCAAGATCACAGCCTCACTGAATTTTCCCTTATATTTGAAGCATTAGCCCTTATGTGATTGACTTCAGTAATTCAAAAGCTTCTGTGCGATGGCATACTCCTTTACATTACAATCACCTGGCTTGAGAAAAGTATTTTTTCTTGAAGGTTTTGTCATAATACCCACGTAGACACTGGATATAAAGAAAACCATGATTACTGGAAATCTGAAATAATGCAAATACACAGCAAAAATGGTGATTGATTTGATATAAGCTTGTTTGTAAGTTTGCCAGGTTGTGTATTAATTCTCTTACATGATACAGTTCATAGTAATTTTTCCCATGCAATATACACCATTATACATTGAAAAATGGGGGTAAATACTCTGGCATATGTTGTCTGAAAAATGTAATGGTAGATTATATTTTTGAATGTGGTTGTATCTTTTCTTTTGGGCCATGCAGTACTTTGGCTTTTTGGGAGAACCAGAGCAACAAAGATTTGGCAAGGGTCAAATATGTCAGAGTCGCGGCCAGAACTGAAGTACCAGAGGAATAATGAATAGCTTTCTGTGGCCTTTCAGGCTGGTTATGTACGATCTGTTGAAATATGCAGCCACTTACAATTGTTCCTTAGCATTGATCTTTACTTGACTGAGCCAACAATTTTACAATTTCAGCACAATTATGGGGAGAAGTCTCCATGATGTAGAAGCATTTTCAAAGCATCTTTACTGCAATGTAAGTCATAGATGTAACATTATATAGGATGAGAGCACTGATGCACACACGTCAATAAGATAATTGATCAATGCAGACTCTGTGCACTGTCATTTTTTTGTGTGAATATTAACAGGAAGCAATCAATCTGTAAGTCAGAATTGAGATTGCAAATCAGGACAGACTGGATTCTGGTCATTGAAACCCCACACGACCTAAGTGGATGCAAGCTGAAGTTCAACAATTCACTCCCGCCTCAGCTCTCAAACCAGATAGTTCAATATTTGATTTCTTGAACTGTCAAGCACCATTTCCCCCGATTTTCTGTCCTTCCAGCTCCTCCCAAGACAATGTATCTCCCATAGTGAAAGAGAGACTTGAACATATAATGAATGCTGATACTTCAGAGGGAGTGCTGCACTGTTGGAGGTGCTGTCTTTCGGAGGAGATGTCTGCCCTCTCAGGTGGATGGAAAAAATCTCATGCCACTATTTGTTGAGCAGTGAAATTCTCCCAAGTGTGCTAGCTAACATTTATTCCTCAACCAACATCACTAGAATAAAAAACAGATTATCTGGTCATTTCAAACAACAACAGAAAATGCTGGAAATACTCAGCTGGTCAGACAGCATCTGTAGAGAGAGAAACAGAGTTAACGTTTCAGGTCGATGACCCTTCGTCAGAACTGGAAAAAGTTGGAGAAGTAACAGATATTTAAGCAAGTAAGGGGCAGGGAAATGGAGGAGGGGAGGAAAGAATAAGGGGAAGGTCTGTGATAGGATGGAAGGCAGGAGAGATTAAAAGACAAAAGGGATGATGGTGCAAGGCAAAAGGAGATGGTAATGCGACAAGTTAAGAAACAAAAGATAACTCTAGATGAAGTGTAAATGGGAATGGCAGAATCATCAACAGCTGCCATGTGGGAGAAAAAAGAAAACATAGGGGCAGAGGTTATGGTCTGAAATTGTTGAATTCGATATTGAGTCCAGAAGGCTGTAAAGTGCCTAATCGAAAGATGAGGTGCTGTTCCTCGAGCTTACGGTGAGCTTCGTTGGAACAGTGTAAGAGGCCGAGGACGGGGAGGTCAGAGTGGGAGTGGAGCGGAGAATTAAAGTGACAGGCGACCGGAAGCTCGGGGTCACCCTTACGGACTGAATGGAGGTGTTCTGCAAACCGGATACCCAATCTGCATTTGGTCTCCCCAATGTAGAGGAGACCGCATTGTGAGCAGCGAATACAGTATACTAAATTGCAAGAAGTACAAGTAAATCGCTGTTTCACCTGGAAGGAGTGTTTGGGGCCCTGGACAGTGGGAAGGGAGGAGGTAAAAGGGCAGGTGTTGCATCTCCTGCGCTTGCACAGGAAGGTGCCATGGGAAGGGGAAGGGGTGTTGGGGGTGATGGATGAGTGGACCACGGTGTCGTGGAGGGAGCGGTCCCTGCGGAATGCTGAAGGGGGGGGAGGGGAAGATGCGTTTGGTGGTGGGATCACGCTGGAGGTGGCGGAAATGGCGGAGGATGATCCACTGAATGTGGAGGCTGGTGGGGTGAAAGGTGAGGACAAGGGGAACCCTATCGTGGTTCTGGGAGGGAGGGGAAGGGGTGAGAGCAGAAGTGCGGGAAATGGAACAGACACAATCGAGGGCCATGTCAACCACAGTAGAGGGGAATCCTCAGTTGAGGAAAAAGGAAGACATATCAGAAGCATTAGTATGGATCAGATCAAAGCTCTGCAGTCCTGCCACATCCAGTTGTGAATTTCCCCATGAATATCCCCATCCTCAATGATGGTGGTGCCCAGCATGTGACAAGGCTGAAGCATTTGCAACCATCTTCAGCGAGAAGTGCCAAGTGGATGATCCATCTTGGCCTACTCCTGAGGTCCTCACCATCACAGAAGCCAGTCTTCAGCCAATTCAATTCATTCCACGTAATATCAAGAAACGGTTGAGTGCACTGGATACAGCAAAGGCTATGGGCCCAGACAACATCCTGGCTGTCATGCTGAAGACTTGTGCTCCAGAACTAATCGTGCCTCTAACCAAGCTGTTCCAGTACAGCTGCAACACTGGCATCTATCCGACAATGTGCCCAGGTATGTCCTGTGCACAAAAAGCAGGACAAATCCAATCTGGCCAATTACCGCCCCATCAGTCTACTTTCAATCATCAGCCTACTTTCAATCATCAGCAAAGTGATGGAAGGTATCATCGACAGTGCTATCAAGCGGCACTTACTCACCAATAACCTGCTCACTGATGCCCAGTTTGGGTTCGGCCAAGACCACTCGGCTCCCGACCTCATTACAGCCTTGGTCCAAACATGGACAAAGGAGCTGAATTCCAGAGATGAGGTGAGAGTGACTGCCCTTGACATCAAGGCAGCATTTGACCGAGTGTGTCATCAAGGAGCCCTAGTAAAACTGAAGTCAATGGGAATCAGGCAGTGTCCTAGGCCCAACCATCTTCAGCTGCTTCATCAATGACCTTTCCTCCAAAATAAGGGCAGAAATGGGGATATTCGCTGATGACTGCACAGTGTTCAGCGCCATTCACAACTCCTCAGATAATGAAGTAGTCCATGCCCGCATGCAACAAGACCTGGACAACATTCAGGCTTGGGCTAAGTGGCAGGTAACATTCGCACCACAGAAGCGCCAGGCAATGACTACCTCCAACAAACAAGAGTCTAAACACCTCCCCTTGATATTCAATGGCATTACCATCGCCGAATCCCCCACCATCAACATCCTGGAGGTCACCATTGACCAGAAACTTAACTGGACCAGCCACATAAATACTGTGGCAACAACAGCAGGTCAGAGGCTAGGTATTCTGCAGTGAGTGTCTCACCTCCTGACTCCCCAAAGCCTTACCACCATCTACAAGGCACAAGTAAGGAGTGTGATGGAATACTCTGCAATTGCCTGGATGAGTGCAGCTCCAACAACACTCAAGAAGCTCGACACCATCCAGGATAAAGCAGCCCGTGTGATTGGCATCCCATCCACCACCTTAAACATTCACTCCCTCCACCACCGGCGTACCGTGGCTGCAGTGTATACCATCTACAAGATGCACTGCAGCAACTCGCCAAGGCTTCTTCGGCAGCACCTCCCAAACCTGCGACCTCTTCCACCTAGAAGGACAAGGGCAACAGGCACATGGGAACACCACCACCTCCAAGTTCCCCTCCAAGTCACACACCATCCTGACTTAAAAGTATATCGCCAATCCTTCATCGACGTTGGGTCAAAATCCTGGAACTCCCTCCCTAACAGCACTGTGGGAGTACCTTTACCACACGGACTGCAGCGGTTCAAGAAGGTGGCTCACCACCACATTCTCAAGGGCAATTAGAGATGGGCAATAAATGCTGGCATTGCCAGTGACGCCCACATCCCATGAACGAATAAAAAAAAGGAAGGTGGCATCGTCAGAACAGATGTGGTGGAGACAGAGAAACTGGGAGAATGAAATAGAGTCCTTATAGGAAGTGGGGTGGGCGGAAGTGCAGTGCATGTCGCTGTGGGAGTCAGTGGGCTTATAGTGGATGTTTATCGATAGCCTATTCCCAGAACTGGAGACAGAGAGGTCGAGGAAGGGAAGGGAAGAGTCGAAGATGGATCATGTGAAGGTGAGGGAAGGGTGGATATTGGAAGCAGGGCGAGAGCAGGAAACAGCATCGATACAGTCATCAATGTACCAGAAAAAGAGGTGAGGGAGGGGACCTGAGTAGGACTGGAACAAAGAATGTTCTACATATCCCACGAAAAGACAGGCATAGCTAGGGCCCATGCCGGTTCCCATAGCAACACCTTTAATTTGGAGGAAGTGAGTGGAGTCAAAGGAGAAGTTGTTCAATGTGAGAACAATTCAGCCAGGCGGAGGAGGGTGGTGGTGGATGGGGATTGGTTGGGCCTCTGTTCAAGGAAGAAGTGGAGCGCCCTCAGGCTGTCCTGGTGGGGGATGGAGGTGTAGAGGGATTGGACGTCCATAGACAACTCCTGACACCTCCAGGGTGACCTCCTCTGCTGCTGTCAAAGTGGCGAAGGATGGAGGGCCACCTCCGGTTCTCTCCCTCTCCCTGTTGTTGTGCGCTCTCTTCTCCTGCAAGGAGGGAAAGAAGAGAAGGTTGAGTGAGAATGATGGCCTGAGTGTAAGGAATGTGTGGGTTACATCTTTAGAAGGTGACTATGAGGGAGTGTGTTGCCAATGCTAAATGGCCTCCTTGTGTGTTGTTAGTTGGTATGATTGCATTAGGATGAGGGTGAATGTTGGGGTGGTTCGTCAGATGGGGTTGTGAGTATGTACATAGAGAGAGAGGGATGGATGGACGTGCAAGGTATGTTGTTGTGAGTAATGATGTGCAGGAGTAGGCTTGGGAAGGCAGTGTGATGGGGCTGTGACGAGAGGCACAGCAGGATGAAGGTGAGTGTGACTTTGCACTCACCTTTCCTGCTCTCATGAGATCATTAAAGCGCTTCCGGCACTGCACCCAGGTCCTCCACATCCCTGTTGTTCACCTCCTCTGCAATTTGGAGCCAGGATTTTTTTGTCTCCTGGGCAGGTCTCTTCCGCCCATTTGCTGCTCTGACTCCCTCCACAAGAATATGGAAGGAGTCATCTGAAAACCTGGGTGCAGCCCTCTGTCTTTGTGAAACCATCTGTGCAAGGCTGAGCAATATATATCCTCTCTGCACACTCCTAGATGAACCTTCAAATGCAATGTGGCCAAGGCTGCTTTAAATATCCCCGCTGGAAATGAGTCATCGATGACGTCATCAGATCCGCACCATTTAATAGGGCCGGGAAACTCGCAGGCCTGCCTTAATAGGCGCCATTAACGGAAAGTCACTCTGAGGAGCGGGATGATAAGAAGAACGCGGTTCCAACCCGCCATGCCGGCCGCCCACACCCGACCCACCAGGTAATGAAAATTCCAGCCATTAATTTAAAAAAAAATATTTTAATGACAGTTCCTGTCACTGTACTTGTGGAATTGCTAAAGTTTAGAAATAAAATAGTAATGGGGAGGGTTGGGTTATGCGATTATGATTTTTAATTAAAAAAATTATGTTGAGATTCACACTCAGAATTACAGTCGGCTTCAAAATGGCGATAAGTTCACCAAAACAGGTGTCACAAATAAAATTCTTGAGGCGTGTCCTATAGAAAATATTTCTCGTGCCTTTTAGCACTGACATCCCTCTTCAGTAATTGCTGCTAACTGTGCTAACCTATACCTTAGGTTATGACAAGCCCATTTCCCACTGCATTCCCAGTCAAACTCACTGTCTTCACGTCATAGATTAGCTGTGCACATCATAGGTCAATATTCAGAGCTGTTCAGGAGTTAGCAGCTTGTTTGAAGCTGTTGGTCAGCTTTTACTAGTTTTCTAGGTTGGCACATATATAGGATTATGAAGCAATGCAGTGGAATATATTTATTTAACATCTCACTTTGAACATACTGGATGCCTGTAGAGGTACGAAGGGCATATCTAATGACCAACATGTTTTGGTGCTCTTGTAGAGACTGATAGCTCAGCACAGGTCTGTAATGAGCTATAATGCCTTAGATGGCACTATCTCTTATACTGATTACTGGGATTTTCTTATTAAAGTGAACTATCCCAATGGTTAGCTGTCAACCTTGACTATACCTCCACCCACGCACATCTGTACTTCTAACCTTGTCATTTTTCCCAGTTTCCTCACTTGTTCATTCATTCCACACTATGAGTAGGTAAATGAAGCCTTGTAAAACAAATTGCTTTATAATCTCAAAAATTGAAATGACTCTTGGTAGATCTTAGAAGACTCAATGCAAGATAAATTACATCTCCTGTGTAATTATTTCAGGCTATCACTCTAAAGGCACAAATGGCTTATCTTGGATACAAGAGATCTCATCACTACTCAGGTACAAATAGAGCATCAGCTATTAGACTGCACCTGCTGCTCCGTGTTACTATTTTTAGTTCCTGTCTCTGAACACAATAATTGACTAAATGTCAGCTCAGTTACCTTGTACTGCACAGCAAGAGAGTTGCTTTCATGGATGTTGATACCAGGTTCACTACATACTGCACAGCGCTCATGGAGTTCTGTATCAGCCTGCTCTTCTACCAGTTCATCTTTAGTCTAACCTGTTCCATCATCTCACTTCTATTTTGTTTTGCTCTGGTCTGATCTGGTGCAATCAGATTTGTTCTATCATCTCAGTTCCACATCCATATGTTATCTGTCCCTTCTCAGTTCCCTTTCCATCCTGGTTTCTCATTTCATTTCAGCTTTCTCGATTTCACTTCCAACCCTGCTTTGGCCTCGGCCCTATTCCACTTCATGTCTTATAAGCTGTGGGCTATTAGTGTTCTGTATAACCTGCTTTATAAGTCAATGTTAAAACTTGTTACCACTGCTTCAAATGATTTCAATGACTCAACCTTCCTCTTCTGCACTCTTGCACTTCATCATTGTTGCAGCCTTTTTAATATATATATATTTGTCCTTACTATGCCTTCTGGACTATTTACCTATCAACTTGCTCTGGAGCTGATCTCTCAGTCTAATTGGGGTCATGCACTGAAGCCATTTGCTGATAAATATTTTTCTATTAGTCTAGAGGCTCTGGTAATTTAACGAGATCAGAAGGTTGGGATTTTGTGCTTTACGTCTATGCTTCATTTCTTCCAAAAGGAGCACTTAATACTTTATTGTTCATTTTAAATGGAGCTCCTTAACTTGCCTGTATCTGGGGATATTTTTTGCAATCCATAGGAATTATGGGGTAGAGTTTCCGCTTGGTTGCGCTGATTTTTCGGTACAATTAACCTGAAATCGGCGTAACTCGCGCAAAAGATCACAGAATTTTAAGTGCAAATTACATTCAGAGCAAATCAAGTTTCCGCGATCTTTTGTGCTGGTTTAAAAAAAACATTGGGCTAGAAGCGGGCCCCACCCACAACCCTGGCCACGCTCCAGATCGAATTAATCACCTTTGGGAGTTTCCATTAATTGCATTCGTTTGCAGGCCTTCGAGGAGGCTCTGAAAATTAAGTTGGTTCTTTTGGGCGCAAGGACACTAATAGGTATGCTTTAAAAACTTTTGAATGTAATTTTTTTTTAAATTTACTAAGCAACTGACTACTGTACCCCAATCTAGCTCGCAAATGGTTCTGTATAGTTTTTTTTAAGTCATTTTCAGGGATATAAAATTGGGTTACTCGCAGGTGGTGGATTGACACTGTGATTAAAAATGCCTTTTTTTTTCGTGAAAAACCCATTGTCAGCTGTGTTAATCAAACTGCACCAAGTTACCACTCTTAAATATATCAAGGAATAGTTTTTAAAGCAACATTTTTTTTAGAAATTATGTTTTAAAACGCAGTCCGATTGTGCTGGTTCATGGCAGACTTTGGGATCACGATATGCAAACGAATTTGAGCGGAAACTCGAGAAAACTAAGACACTCCTCAAAACGGGTGCTATCTTTAGCGCAATTTGTTCCCAGATCGCCGATTGCGCCCAAAGCGGAAACGCAAAGAGGTTTGGTACCTTGTTTTTTTAAGGAGGACTCTGTATTGGATAAAATTGCAGCATCAGTGGAATTCTAGCAGGAGCAGCAGGCAAGAAATATTGAAAAAAAGTTAAAGCTATTTCAAGATTAAATAAGGAAGAAAGCGTCAATAAAGTTGTTGTTCAGCCACTGTGTTCAGCTCAGTTTCTGAGAAAAGCTTAGGACTGTGATTCTGCTCGTGAGAGATATAGGGACTGAATTTCCACGGGGGTTCTCCAATTGTGTGTCATAACTTCTGTGGAAGATCTGCGGAAACCCCGGTGAGACAGCGTAAATGGCTTCGTCCCGTTTCTCTGGGGCTTCCACTGATGATCGCGAGAACTCCGCAGAAATTCAAACTCATGGTCAGTTGAGAATAGATCGAGAAAATGAGACAGTGTTAGAGAGTTAGAAATACAGTTAGCAGGGGATAAGTATAGAAATTGTGCGTATGAGACAACAGGGGATAGGTTTAGAAAATGAGTGTGCGTACAGGTTAGAGATGAAACAGTCAGTAAGAAATAGGTTTGAAAACCAGAGAGCTTTAGACAGACAGTGCGCTGCAGACTGAAACAAAGCATAGAGGGAAATCAGCCTCTAAAACTCCTCCAATACAAACTCTCACAGGAGCTCAGGGAGTATCAAGGTGTCTAACTAAGCTAGAGTCCCGTAGTAGTCGGCAAGTCAAGTTAAATTAATAACTTGGGGGGGGGGGGAGAGAATTTTAATCCCCAAAAATGGGTGGGTTGGGGTCGGGATTCAGTTTTTTAACACATTTTAACCTCCCACCCGATCCCCAACCCGCCTCCAACCCGCCCACTTCCGGTTTTAACGGAGGCAGGATGGGTGTGGGCGGCCAACCCGCTCCCAGGAGGCAGGCCGTCCATTTAAATATTATAATGAGACTGGCGTGCCAAAGATTTAACCACCATTACAAATATAACTCTGGCTGGTCGGGTTTAGCAGGCCTTGGGAAACCCGCCAGCCAAAGCAAGGCGAAGACTGCTGGATCCAGGAGTTAAGAGCCTTTCCACTTACCTGCTGGATCCAGCGTCCCTGCCTCACCCACCCCCCGCGATCGGAGTCCCCCCACGAGGCCTCTGATCGCCTTCCCAGACTCCCCCTCCAGCCCCGATGCTCCTCCGGCCTCAATCCTCTCCCCGCCCAATACTTCGGCCCTGATCCTCCTCCAGTCGGCCCCGATCCCCTCTTCGCCCCCCGCCCCCCCAATCCTACTCCGATCGCCCCCGATTCTCTCTTCCCCTCCCCTCCGATCCTCCTCCGGTCAGCCCTGAGCCTCTCCCCCCGCTCCACCACCCACCCCCACTCCCGCCATGGTGCTCCAGCTCCTGACCACACCCCCATTCCAGCACCCCCATCCCAGCCCTCACTTGATCCCTCCCTCCTTCCTCTCTGCGGCCTAGTGCCGCAGGCCTACCCGCCCACAGCCAGCCAGACTCTCAATCTGGCTGGCTGCGGGTGGGAAACAGAGCTTTGAAATACAAATCAGGTCCTGCTGTTAAATTCGGCAGGGCATGCAGAAAACCCGTTTTCCCGGGTTTCCCGACCGCTTCCTAGTGACCCCGCTCCCGACCTGCCTCCAGATTAAAATTCCGGCCTTGGTTTTGACGTTTTCGAATAATACAATATTTAATGGTTGAAATGACAAGATGAGTGAAGGCATGCCGGGGAGATCAACTGGCACCACTCACCAGACAGCACTTGCCATTATGCTATCAACCGTATCTGCAGGCACTGGCACACCTACTTAATGATGTCTATGGGGAACTGACTCTGCAGTTTCCAGGTCAACATGGAGCGAGTTGAAAGAACACTTGCTGCCAACCTGCTTCATAGGGATGGCCCTGCCAGTAGCAGTCAAGGTCACCTCCTCTTTCAACTGTTATGCCACCACTTCGTTCTAAAACAGCATTGGGATGAACTACAGTATCAGCCAATGTGCTGCTCACATAGCCATTAAACAGATCAGCACGGCTAGTGCTTTCATCCCCTTTCCTACCATGGCTGATCATGGGAAACCCCACCTAAGAACATAACATAAGATGTAGGAGCAGGAGCAGGTCATTTGGCCCCTCGAGCCTGCTCCGCCATTCAATAAGATCATGGCTGATCTTATCTTGGCTTCAACTCCACTTCCCTGCCCGCTCCCCATAACCCTTGACTCCCTTAACTTTCAAAAATCTGTCTATCTCCACTTTAAATATATTCAATGACCCAGCCTCCACAGCTCTCTGGGGAAGAGAATTCCAAAGATTCACGACCCTCTGAGAGAAGAAATTCCTCCTCATTTCTGATTTAAAAGGGTTTCCCCTTATTCTGAAATTATGCCCCCTAGTTCTAGATTCCTCCATGAGGGGAAACATCCTCCCTGCATCTACCCTGTCAAGCCGCTTCAGAATCTTATATGTTTCAATAAGATCCCCTCTCATTCTTCTAAACTCCAATGAGTATAGGCCCAACCTGCGTAACCTTTCTTCATAAGACAACCCCTTCATCTCTGGAATCAACCTCGTGAACCTTCTCTGAACTGCCTCCAATGCAAGTATATCCTTCCTTAAATAAGGAGACCAAAACTGTACGCAGTACTCCAGGTGTGGTCTCACCAACACCCTGTACAGTTGTAACAGGACTTCCCTATTTTTATACTCCATTCTCTTTGCAATAAAGGCCAACATTCCATTTGCCTTCCTAATTACTTGCTGTACCTGCTGTACCTTTCTGTGATTCATGTACAAGGACCCCCAAATCTCTCTGTACCTCAGCATTTTGTAATCTCTCACCATTTAAATAATAATTTGCTTTTTTATTTTTCCTACCAAAGTGGATAACCTCGCATTTTCCCAAATTATACTCCATCTGCCAGATTTTTGCCCACTCACTTAGCCTATTTATATCCCTTTGGAGATTCTTTGCATCCTCCACACAATTTGCTTTCCCACCTATCTCTGTATCATCAGCAAATTTGGCTACATTACACTCGGTCCCTTCATCCAAGTCATTAATATAGATTGTAAATAGTTGAGGCCCCAGCACTGATCCCTGCGGCACACCACTAGTTACAGTTTGCCAACCGGAAAATTACCCATTTATCCCAACTCTCTGTTTTCTGTTAGTTAGCCAATCCTCTATCCATGCTAATATATTACCCCCAACCCCGTGAGCTCTTAACTTGTGCAGTAACCTTTTATGTGGCACTTTATCGAAAGCCTTCTGGAAATCCAAATACATGACATCTACTGGTTCCCCTTTATCCACACTGCTCGTTATATCCTCAAAGAACTCCAACTAGGGTAAATAAAATCAGGGAGTTGAATGCGTGGCTCAAAGACTGGTGTGGGAAAAATGGGTTTTGCTTCTTGGGACACTGGCACCAGTACTGGGGCAGGAGAGAGCTGTTCCGTTGGGACGGACTTCACTTGGCCAGTGCTGGGACTAGTGTCCTGGCGAATCGAATAACTAGGGCTGTGGAGAGGGCTTTAAACTAATTAGTGGGGGGGAGGTTTCAAGAGAGCAAAAAATAAAAATGACAACAGAGAGGGTCATAGACATAGGTAGCAGTAGGGGAATCACAAATCAGAGCGTGGCAGGAAGGGACAGAATGTGTGGAGTAAAAGGTAAACTGGTAAAAAGTGAAAAAGCAGGAACTAAGTGCCACAAAGCATATTTGAAAGTTCTCTATCTGAATGCACGTAGCATTCGTAACAAAATAGACGAGTTAATGGCACAAATAACTACATATGGTTATGATATTGTGGCCATTACAGAAACATGGCTGCAGGGTGACAATGCCTGGGAATTAAACATACCAGGTTATTTAACGATCAGGAAGGACAGGCAGGAAGGAAGGGGAGGTGGGGTGGCTATGTTAATAAAGGAAGGAATCACTGTAATACAGAGTAATGATATTGGGTCAAAAAATCATGATAATGAAACAGTTTGGGTGGAGATAAGGAATAATAAGGGGAAAAAAACATTAGTGGGCGTAGTCTATAGGCCTCCGAACAGTTGCAACTCTATTGGACGGAGTATCAATCAGGAAATAGTTGAGGCATGTAATAAGGGAACATCTATAATTATGGGGGATTTTAACTATCATATTAATTGGACAAATCAAATGGGGCAGGGCTGCCTTGAGGATGAGTTCATTGAGTGTATTAGGGATGGGTTTCTTGAGCAGTATGTAACTGAACCGACCAGGGGGCAAGCAACCTTAGATCTGGTCCTGTGTAACGAGACAGGATTAATTAAAAATGTCCTAGTAAAGGATCCCCTTGGAATGAGTGACCATAACATGGTTGAATTCCATATTCAATTAGAGGGTGAGAAGGTTGGATCTCAAACAAGCGTGCTAAGCTTGAATAAAGGAGACTATGAAGGTATGCGAGCGGAATTGAGTAGAGTGGATTGGGAAAATAGATTAAAGGGTAAGACGACACATGATCAGTGGTGTACATTCAAGGAGTTATTTTACAACTTCCAAAAAAAATATATTCCACTGAAAAAAAAAGGGTGTAAAAGAAAGGACAGTCATCCGTGGCTAAGTAAAGAAATTAAGGATAGTATTCGACTAAAAACAAGGGCATATAAGGTAGCGAAATCTAGTGGGAGGACAGAGGATTGGGAAAACTTTAAAAGGCAGCAAAAAATAACAAAAAGATTGATTAAGAAAGGGAAGATAGATTATGAAAGTAAATTAGCAAAAAATATAAAAACAGATAGTAAGAGTTTTTATAGTTATATAAAAAGAAAAAGGGTGGCTAAAGTAAATGTTGGTCCCTTAGAGGATGAGACCGGGAAATTAATGGTGGGAAATATGGAGATGGCAAAAACACTAAATGAATATTTTGTATCAGTCTTTACAGTAGAGGACACTAAGAATATCCCAACACTGGACAAACAGGGGGCTATAGGGGGAGAGGAGCTAAACACGATCAAAATCACTAAGGAAGTGGTACTCGGTAAAATAATGGGACTCAAGGCGGATAAATCACCTGGACCTGATGGCTTACATCCTAGAGTCTTGAAGGAAGTGGCGGTAGGGATTGTAGATGCATTGGTAATAATTTTTCAAAACTCCCTGGATTCCGCTAAGGTCCCGGCAGACTGGAAAACTGCTAATGTAACACCCTTATTTAAAAAGGGCAGTAGACAGAAGGCTGGTAACTATAGACCGGTTAGCCTAACATCTGTGGTAGGTAAAATTTTGGAGTCCATTATTAAGGAAACAGTAACAAGACATTTGGATAATCATAATTTAATAGGACAAAGTCAGCATGGTTTTACGAAGGGGAAGTCATGTTTGACAAATTTGCTGGAGTTCTTTGAGGAAGTAACATATAGAGTGGATAAAGGGGAACCAGTGGACGTAGTGTATTTAGACTTCCAAAAGGCATTTGACAAGGTGCCACACAAAAGATTATTGCTTAAGGTAAAAAATCACGGGATTGGGGGTAATATTCTGGCATGGATAGAGGATTGGCTATCTAACAGAAAGCAAAGAGTTGGGATAAATGGTTCATTCTCAGACTGGCAATCAGTAACTAGTGGTGTTCCACAGGGGTCAGTGCTGGGTCCCCAACTCTTCACAATCTATATTAACGATTTGGAGGAAGGGACCAAGTGTAACATATCAAAATTTGCAGATGATACAAAGATGGGAGGGAAAGTAGTGAGTGAGGAGGACATAAAAAACCTGCAAGGGGACATAGACAGGCTAAGTAAGTGGGCAGAGATTTGGCAGATGGAATACAGCACTGGAAAGTGTGAGGTGATGCACTTTGGCAGGAAAAATCCTAGAGCAATTTATTATCTTAATGGCAAGAAACTGGAGAGTACTGAAGTGCAAAGGGATCTGGGGGTCCTGGTGCACGAAACTCAAAAGGTTAGTATGCAGGTGCAGCAAGTGATTAAGAAGGCAAATGGAATGTTGGCTTTCATTGCTAGGGGGATAGAATATAAAAATAGGGAGGTATTGCTTCAGTTGTACAAGGTATTGGTGAGACCGCACCTGGAATACTGCATACAGTTTTGGTGTCCTTACTTAAGGAAAGACATCCTTGCTCTCGAGGCAGTGCAAAAAAGGTTCACTCGGTTAATCCCGGAGATGAGGGGGTGGTCATATGAGGAGAGGTTGGGTAGATTGGGACTCTACTCATTGGAGTTCAGAAGAATGAGAGGCGATCTTATTGAAACATATAAGATTGTGAAGGGGTTGGATCGGGTGGATGCGGGGAGGATGTTCCCGATGACGGGTGAGACGAGAACTAGGGGACATAGTCTTAGAATAAGGGGCTGCTCTTTCAAAACTGAGATGAGGAGGAACTACTTCACTCAGAGGGTGGTAGGTCCATGGAATATGCTGCCACAAAAAGCTGTAGAAGCTACAACATTAATTAAATTTAAAACAGAAATAGACAGTTTCCTAGAAGTAAAGGGCATTAAGGGTTACGGGGAGCGGGCAGGAATTTGGACATGAGTCTAGGTTCGGATCGGTCATGGCCCTGTGGGTAGTGGAGCGGGCCCAGGGACTGTGTAGCCTGATTCTGCTCCTATTTCGTGTGTGCAATTCTGTTAGATGCAGGAGATGTTTCTGTGATAGATAGTAGATTGGCGGTTAGGATCAGATCAGCCATGATCTTATTGAATGGCGGAGCAGGCTCGATGGGCCGATTGGCCTACTCCTGCTCCTATTTCTTATGTTCTTATGTTCAACAAATTTGTCAAACATGATTTCCCTTTCATAAAACCATGCTGACTCTGCTTGACTATATTGAAATTCTGCCATGCTATGATTACACTTTCCAAGAGGATCCTTCACTTCGAGATCATTAATTAATCCAGCCTCGTTACACATTACCAGATCTAAAATAGTCTGCTCCCTGGTTGGTTCCACAACTTATTGTTCCAAGAAACCATCCCACATACACTCTAAGAACTCTTCCTCAAGTCTACTTTTGCCAATTTGCTTTGTCCAATTAATATGAAGATTAAAATCACCCATGATTATAGCCGTACCTTACTTACAAGCCTCTATTATTTCTTGATTTATACTCTGTCCTACAGTTTGGCTACTGTTTGGGGGCCTGTAGACCACTCCCACCAGTGACTTCTTACCCTTATTATTTCTTATCTCCACCGAAACTGAGTCTACGTCTTGATCATCTAAGCCAATATCATTTTTCACTACTGCACTGATCTCATCCCTTATTAACAGAGCTACACCAACTCCTTTTCCTTTCTGCCTACCCTTACGAAATGGCAAATACCCCTGAATATTCAGTTCCCAGCCTTAGTCACCTTGCAACCATGTCTCTGTAATAGCTATCAGATCATACCCATGTATATCTATTTGTGCTGTCAACTCATCTATCTTGTTACGAATGCTGCTTGCATTCAGATATAGAGCTTTTAATTTTGTCTTTTTACCATTTTACCCTAATCTGACCCCTCTTTCTGATGCACTCTTATGTGTATACGTTCTGTCCCTTCCTGTCGCACTCTGGTTATCATTACCCCTATCGCTACCCTGCACTTTTGCCATCTCATTTTTCTTTGACTTTTTTAATTTCCGCTCAGCGGATCCCTCCCGCACCCCACTATTTAGTTTAAAGCCCTATCTACAGCCCTAGTTATTCGATTCGCCAGGACACTGGTCCCAGCCTGGTTCAAATGAAGCCCGTCCCGACGGAACAGCTCCCTCTTACCCCAGTACTGGTGCCAGTGCCCCAGGAATCGAAACCCAATTCTCCCACACCAATCTTTGAACCACTCGTTCATCTCTCTGATCTTATTTACCCAATGCCAATTTGCACGTGGCTCAGGTAGTAATCCAGAGATTATTACCTTTGTGGTTCTGCTTTTTAATTTAGCCCCTAACTGCTCATACTCCCTCAGCAGAACCTCTTTCTTTGTCCTACCTATGTCCTACCAATCTAAGTTCCTCTCTAGCCCAGAGGAGATGACCTTTATCCTGGCACCGGGCAGGCAACACAGCCTTCGGGATTCACGCTCTTGGCTGCAGAGAACAGTGTCTATCCCCCTAACTATACTGTCCCCTTCCACTTCCACATTTCTTTTTGCTCCCCCCACTTGAATGGCTCCCTGTACCACGGTGCTGTGGTCAGTTTGCTCATCCTCACTGCAGTCCCTGTTCTCGCCCACACAGAGAGTAAGAACCTCGTAACTGTTGGACAAGGGCTGAGGCTCCTCCACCACTACTCCTGGGTCCCCATACCTGCCTCGCTCGTAGTCACACCCACCTGTCCCTGACCGCGGACCAAATTTGAATGAATTAATCTAAGGGGTGTGACTGCCTCCTGGAACACAGCACCCAGGTAACTCTCCCCCTCCCTGATGTGTCACAGTGTTTGAAGCTCGGACTCCAGCTCATCAACACGGAGCCGAAGATCCTCGAGCAACCAACACTTACTGCAAATGTGGTTGCCATGGAGCTCAATGGTGTCCACCAGCTGCCACATGTTGCAGCAGTAACACATCGCCTGCCCTGCCATCTCTAATGTATTTAATTAATTAAGTGTTTAAGGTTTGAACGTTCAGTTTTTAATCCCGGCTCTTAATTTAAACCAATGCCCAAGAAAAAGAGAGAAATACTGACCAACCAATCATTACTCTGCTTTCCTATGACATCACACTTTGAATCTTTCTACTTCTCACCCTCCCATGTCGGTTGGCGCTGCTCCGGGCTCGCTCTCTTGTAGTCACGTTGGTCGGCTCAGCCGCGCCGTTTTATCTCCGGCCCACTCTCGTGCTCTCTTGCAGAGAGAATGTTTCCACTTGTGGGGAAGAGCATAACTAGAGGCCATCATATAAGATAGTCACCAAGAAATCCAATAGGGAATTCAGAAGAAACTTCTTTACTCAGAGTGGTGAGAATGTGGAACTCGCTACCACAGGGAGTGGTTGAAGCGAATAGTATGGATGCACTTAAGGGGAGGCTAGACAAGCATGAGGGAGAAGGGAATAGAGGGTCATGCTGATAGATTTAGATGAGGAAAGACGGGAGGAGGCTTGAGTGGAGCATAAATGCCGGCATAGACTGGTTGAGCCGAATGGCCTGTTTCTGTGCTGTATATCATATGTAATTCTATGTAACCTGGGCATTCTGAGCACGCACAGTTTGCAGAATTTCTGGGCGTGCATCAGTATGTTTCTACTTTGATGTAGAGGGTGTGTCTTCTCTTTTCGTGAGGATTCATGACTTTCTTTGTTTATTCCAAAAGACTTCAAAATAAACTGGTGATTGAATTTTCAAAGCAATATTTCTGGTAAGCCTCACAGTTAGTATATTAACAACTGCTCTCTTAGACATCTGAGATTAACAGCACCTGTGATTAATCTGTTGAGCTAGAAAAATTCCTGAGAGTACAAAGGGTCTGCGGAAAGTTGGAGCAGGCAACAGGAGGGAATGTGGTGGGGGGTGGTACCTGATGACCTGAAAGAGCTTACAGGCAGCATGGGTTGTATTATCCTGCATTTTTTCAAATTCATTTATGGGATGTGGACATTGCTGGCAAGGCCAGCATTTATTGCCCATCCCTAATTGCCCTGGAGAAGGTGGTGGTGAGCCACCTTCTTGAACTGCTGCAGTCCGTGTGGTGAAAGTAGTTCCAGGATTTTGACCCAGCCACGATGAAGGATCGGCGATATACTTCTAAGTCGGGATGGTGTGTGATTTGGAGGGGAACCTGGAGGTGGTGGTGTTCCCATGCGCCTGCTGCCCTTGAACTTCTAGGTGGTAGAGGTCGCGGGTTTGGGAGGTGCTGCCGAAGAAGCCTTGGCGAGTTGCTGCAGTGCATCTTGTAGATGGTATACACTGCAGCCACGGTATGCCAGTGGTGGAGGGAGTGAATGTTTAAGCTGGTGGATGGGGTGCAAATTAAGCAGGCTGCTTTGGTTAGGCCTAGGACACTGCCCTGAGGAACTCCTGCAGCAATGTCCTGGGGCTGTGATGATTGACCTTCAACCATCTTCCTTTGCGCTAGTACAAAAGCAAAATACTGCGGATGCTGGAAATCTGAAATAAAAACAGAAAATGCTGGAAATACTCAGCAGGTCAGGCAGCATCTGTGGAGAGAGAAACAGAGTTAACATTTCAGGTCGATGACCCTTCATCTGGATCTGGCCAAAGTGGACTGCGATCAGCTACTTGTAGGAAAATCCACATCAGAGCAGTGGGAGTCTTTCAGAAAGGAAATAGAGAGAGTACAACGGCAACATGTTCCCGTAAAGGTCAAGGGTGGGACCAACAAGCCCAGGGAACCCTGGATGTCAAGGGATATACAAGAATGGATTAGGAAAAAAAGGGAGGCTTTTGGCAGATACAAAGGACTAAAAACAGTGGAAGCCCTAGAGGTGTATAGAAAGTGCAGGGGGGTACTTAAAAAAGAAATTAGGAGAGCAAAGAGGGGGCATGAAATAACACTGGCGGGCAAAATAAAGGAAAATCCCAAGGTGTTTTATAAGTATATTAAGGGCAAGAGGATAACCAGGGAAAGAGTAGGGCCCATTAGGGATCAAAGTGGCAAACTGTATGTAGAGCCAGAAGATGTAGGTGGGGTTTTAAATGAATATTTTGCATCTGTGTTCACGATGGAGAAGGACGATGTAGGCATAGAAATCATGGAGGGGGATTGTGATATACTTGAACAAATTAGTATTGAGAGGGAGGAGGTACTAGCGGTTGTAGCGGGCTTAAAAGTGGATAAATCCCCATGCCCAGACAAGATGTATCCCAGGCTGCTGTGTGAGGCAAGGGAGGAGATTGCAGAGGCTCTGACGCAAATTTTCAGAACCTCTCTGGCCACAGGGGAGGTGCTAATGTAGTACCATTATTCAAGAAGGGTAGTAGGGATAAACCAGGGAATTACAGGCCAGTGAGCCTAACATCAGTGGTAGGGAAATTATTGGAAAAAATTCTGAGGGACAGAAATAGTCTCCACTTGGAGAGGCAAGGATTAATCAAGGATAGTCAGCATGGCTTTGTCAGGGGGAGATCATGTCTGACCAATTTGATTGAATTTTTCGAGGGGGTGACTAGGTGTGTGGATGAGGGTAGTGCAGTTGATGTGGTCTACATGGACTTCAGTAAGGCTTTTGACAAAGTCCCGCATGGGAGACTGGTCAAGAAGGTAAGAGCCCATGGGATCCAGGGCAACTTGGCACATTGGTTCCAAAATTGGCTGAGTGGCAGGAGGCAGAGGGTGATGGTCGAAGGTTGTTTTTGTGACTGGAAGCCTGTGTCCAGTGGTGTACCACAGGGATCGGTGCTGGGTCCTTTGCTGTTTGTAGTGTACATTAATGATTTAGATATGAATGTAGGAGGTATGATCAGTAAGTTCGCAGATGACACGAAAATTGGTGGGGTGGTAAATAGCGAGGAGGGAAGCCTCAGGCTACAGGACGATATAGATGGGTTGGTCAGATGGGCAGAACAGTGGCAAATGGAATTTAACCCTGAAAAGTGTGAGGTGATGCATTTTGGGAGGACTAACAAGGCAAGGGAATACACAATGAATGGTAGGACCCTAGGAAGGACAGAGGATCAGAGGGACCTTGGTGTGCATGTACGTAGATCCCTGAAGGCAGCAGGACAGGTAGATAAGGTGGTTAAAAAGGCATATGGGATACTTGCCTTCATTAGCCGAGGCATAGAATATAAGAGCAGGGAGGTTATGATGGAGTTGTACAAAACGCTAGTTAGGCCACAGCTGGAATACTGTGTGCAATTCTGGTCGCCACACTATAGGAAGGATGTGATTGCATTGGAGAGGGTGCAGAGGAGATTCACCAGGATGTTACCTGGGCTGCAGCGCTTCAGCTATGAAGAGAGACTGGACAGGCTGGGGTTGTTTTCCTTAGAGCAGAGAAGGCTGAGAGGGGACCTGATTGAGGTGTACAAAATTATGAGGGGCATAGATAGGGTAGATAAAAAGGAACTTTTCCCCTTAGTAGAGGGGTCAATAACCAAGGGGCATAGTTTCAAGGTAAGGGGCAGGAGGTTTAGAGGGGATTTGAGGAAAAACTTTTTCACCCAGAGGGTGGTTGGAATCTGGAAGTCACTGCCTGAAAGGGTGGTAGAGGCAGGAACCCTCACAACATTCAAGAAGCATTTAGATGAGCACTTGAAACGCCAAAGCATACAAGGCTACGGACCAAGTGCTGGAAAATGGGATTAGAATAGACAGGGCTTGATGGCCGGTGCGGACACGATGGGCCGAAGGGCCTCTTTCTGTGCTGTATAACTCTATGATGCTATCAGAACTGGAAAAAGTTGGAGATGGAACAGGTTTAGGGGCAGAGAAAGGGGGGAGGGGAGGAAAGAACAAAAGGGAAGGTTTGTGATAGGATGGAACGCAGGCCTGCCCCTGCACTTGCTTAAAAACATGTTCCAACTCCAACTTTTTCCAGTTCTGACGAAGAGTCATCGACCTGAAACGTTAACTCTGTTTCTCTCCCCACAGATGCTGCCTGACCTGCTGAGTATTTCCAGCATTTTCTGTTTTTATTCCTTTGTGCTAGGTATGACTCCAGCCAGTGGAGCGTTTTCCCCCCGATTCCAATTGCCTTCAGCTGCACTAGGGGTCCTTGATGCCACACTCGGTCAAATGCTGCCTTGATGTCAAGGGCAGTCACTCTCACCTCACCTCTGGAATTCAGCTCCTTTGTCCACGTTTGGACCAAGGCTGTAAAGAGGTCAGGAGCTGAGTAGTCTTGGCGGAACCCAAACTGAGCATCAGTGAGCAGGTTATTGGTGAGTAAGTGCCGCTTGATAGCACTGTTGATGACACCTTCCATCACTTTGCTGATGATTGAGAGTAGACTGATGTGGCGGTAATTGGCCAGATTGGATTTGTCCTGCTTTTTGTGGACAGGACATACCTGGGCAGTTTTCCACATTGTCGGATAGATGCCAGTGTTGTAGCTATACTGGAAACGCTTGACTAGAGGCGCGGCTAGTTCTGGAGCACAAGTCTTCAGCACGATAGCTGGGACGTTGTCGGGGCCCATAGCCTTTGCTGTATCCAGTGCGCTCAGCCGTTTCTTGATATCACGTAGAGTGAATCAAATTGGCTGAAGACTGGCTTCTGTGATGGTTGGGACCTCAGGAGTAGCCCGATATGGATCATCCACTCGGCACTTCTGGTTGAAGATGGTTGCAAACGCTTCAGCCTTGTCTTTTGCACTCGCGTGCTGAGCTCTGTCATCATTGAGGATGGGGACATTCATGGAGCCTCCTCCTCCCGTTAGTTGTTTAATGGTCCACCACCATTCACGACTGGATGTGGCAGAACTACATAGTTTGATCTGATCCGTTGATTGTGGGATCACTTAGCCCTGTCTATAGCATGCTGCTTCCGCTTTTTAGCATGCATGTAGTCCTGTGTTGTAGCTTCCCCAGGTTGGCACCTCATTTTTAGGTACGCCTAGTGCTGCTCCTGGCATGCTCTTCTACACTCCTTATTGAATTAGGGTTGGTCCCCTGGCTTGATGGTAATGGTAGAGTGAGGGATATGTCGGGCCATGAGGTTACAGATTGTGGTGGAATACAATTCTGCTGCTGCTGATGGCCCATAGTGCCTCATGGATGCCCAGTTTTGAGCTGCTAGATCTGTTTTGAATCTATCCCATTTAGCATGGTGGTAGTGCCACACAACACGATGGAGGGTGTCCTCAGTGTGAAGACGGGACTTCGTGTCCACAATGACTGTGCGGTGGTCACTGCTACCAATACTGTCATGGACAGATGCATCTGCGACAGGTAGATTGGTGAGGACGAGGTCAAGTAGGTTTTTCCCTCGTGTTGGTTCTCTCACCACCTGTCGCAGGCCCAGACTGGCTGCCATGTCCTTCAGGACTCAGCCAGCTCGGTCAGTAATGGTGCTACCAAACCACTCTTGGTGATGGACATTGAAGTGCCCCACCCAGAGTACATTCTGTGCCCTTGCTACTCTCAGTGCTTCTTCCAAGTGGTGTTCAACATGGAGGAGTACTGATTCATCAGCTGAGGGAGGGCAGTAGGTGGTGATCAGCGGGAGGTTTTCTTGGCCATGCTTGACCTGAAGCCATGAGACTTCATGGGGTCCAGAGTCAATGTTGAGGACTCCCAGGCCCACTCCCTCCCAATTGTATACCACTGTGCCGCTACATCTGGTGGGTCTGTCCTGCCAGTGGGACAGGACATACCCAGGGATGGTGATGGAGGAGTTTGGGACATTGGCTAAAGCCTGTCTTCAAATACTGACAAACTCTACCTATCTCCAGTGACCCATAGCCCTCCCCGGTATTGCTGGACCCCCTACACAGAACTCTCCCACACCTCCCCACCTTTCCCACATCCTCTCAGTGCTCAGAAACCATTAGACCGCATTTCTAATGCTCCCTCATCCCAGGACCGTGACCAATGTCTTCATATCTTGGGATCTCCCATCTTAATGCTCTCAGATCATGGGACTTCCCTTCCCAATGTTTCCAGAACCCAGGATCCCTCTCTCAGTGACCTCGATAAAAGTCCTGTCCCAGTGTTCTCTGAATTCTTCTCTGCAGTATTCTCAAGACCCCTTCCCAGTGCTTCCAAACCTTAGAATCAGCGTCAAAATACTGCTGGACCCCCAACTCTACACCAGGCTTCATTCCCAGTGCTCCCAGATCCCAAGACTACCCCCAATGGGGATAAATCAGTGTCACTGATATTATTACTTGATTTAACACCCCTGTTCTTATAGAATCTCTGACTCACCGTGAGCAACACCATGGGAGATCTGCTAATTATATAAATCAAGGTCTTGTTTATCGCATGTGCCATCATATACTTCCTGCAACACTGTTCAGTCACAATTAATGATGGTCAAATTGATTCTTAATGCCAACCTTGATTTTCACTTTTTCAGCAGCCGCAGAACACCATGAACAAGTAAGTTAAAACAATTTAAAAGCTCCAAGCTAGATGGAAAGTTTAAACTTTTTAAACAATGATTCTTCCAATTAGGAAAATTGACATTTTCTATTTGAGATCTTCTGATGTGTAAGCTTAGTGAAATGGCAGGTGGTGCCTTTACCCACTGGGCCACCAGGGATGCTATTAAACTAAAGATGAACCAATTTTACATTCTGGTGCATGCTGTGATTTTGATATTCCAGCTACATCAACAATCTTTTGTAACAGATTCTGTATTACAGAATCTAATGCACGCACTCTTTTGCTTCACTGGCATGCAAGCTTGGCTTTCTGTCAAGATTATTAACTGTTAATTAAAGCTGTTAACTAGCAGAAAATATTAACAGGCCCAGTAGTTGCAGATCACTGGACTCCTAACTTGGCGACTTTCAGTTTGAATGCCAGCCATTGACGATGTTAAAAGCCATCAGCCCTCTTGCACTGAGTTTGGGCGGTTTTTTCAGTTGAGCTTGTACATGGACCATTGTGTAGCAGCCGCAAGGCAACCTAGCTCAGGAGAAGTGTTGTGAACTAACTGTCAGGCTAAATCCCAGTCTGAAGGAGTTAGCTGGTCACTGATGCATCTGTATAGAAAGCTACCTCCTAAAGAAGGAATGGTGACAGAAGGAAACAACAGTGTGGTTGCATAATTATAAAGTTATAATCCCTGAATTATGTTCAATGAATCAGCACTGACCTGCAATTTTTATAACCAAGCTATTGTACATAATTGATTCAATTATTCTAAGAGGATAACAGAGAGAGAGAGCAATATATTCAATGTTTAATTTCCATCTTCCAACAACACATATTATAAAATGAATAAATTATTCTGAAGGATTGACTAATAGCTTCCTGTAGTTGAATGAATACTGGCAAATTATAGGATATATTATTTTGAGATGTAGGACAGTTCACAAAATTTGTCACAAGACTAAACATAATAGCAAACACAAGTCTAACTGATTTGGGGAATTTGTCACTGCATTGTGAAAGCTGTAGCCATCCACAATCTGAGCTTTCCTCTTACACATTATAATAACAACTGTAAATTCCCAAAGGTGGAAACATATGCAGATTGTCAACATAAACAAGACAAATAACTGTACAAGAGACTTCACTACAGTAAATGGGTGGTGTAATTTAAGGACATTCACAGACACTGTCATCATCTGCTTTTTGTGGGTCGTTACTGTGGGGCGTCAGTGTTGAAGATTTGTGAAGCGTCACAACTGAAGACTGCAGAGGATCCACATTCAAAACAGATCCCTTAATTAATGCAAGTTGTATCCACCCTTGAAACCTACAGTTTCATCAAACCAACATTTTTAATCAAGAAGATTACTTTAAATCTCAAGAATCCACATTAAGAGAAGCTAATCAATCATCTAATAACTCTGACAATTGAGATACTTTCATCATTTGAGAATATATTTTCTAAAAAAAATACTACACTGAGAAACAGAAAAGAGAGAGGATGGACAGTGAACATGGGGGTAATAGGAACATGGGCAATAGGTGGGAAAAGACTTTGGCCTAGATATTTGATCGCGCCCAAAAACGCACACGCCTGTTCATGTGGACCCATACAGCACATTGTATTTGTGCTGGGATCTTATTAAAATGATTCAGCCACGCAGCCAGTGCCACCTGCGCTATTCATTGGCTGCACGCCTGTTTGCGGGAGGCTGGAAATCGGGTGTCTCACACCACTTAAAGGCAAAAATGAGAAGTCGCACAACACCAGGTTATAGTCCAACAGATTTATTTAATTTTACAAGCTTTCGGAGCTGTCGCTCCTTCCTCAGGTAAGTTAGCAGTGAGAGAATCTCCCAGAATTCACAATTTAAACACAGACAAAATCTATTCAAATCTTTCCCTACATCAAAGACACACTAAGAGCACAGCCAAGACAATGAGATGTGTCCCAGGCAGCCAGCACCTCTTAAAGGGGAGGTGCATTCTGGCTGCAGACAGGAGGAAAGGTTGTCAAAGGGGTTAAAATGGCTGTAAGAGGCCCAGACAGGGTACCCGGTTTCAACATTACAACCATGAAGGAACAATTAAGTCCAAAAATAGAAAAACCTGCCGAATACCTGGTGATACTATATGGAACAGCCACACATTCACAGGATAGGTACAGAAAATGGACAAATATTAGGGATAGATAAAAAGGCAGAAAATTGGTGCTATTGAAGGGTGATAAGAACCAGAGTGTAGTGTAGTGAAATTAGTACTACAAGAGAGCGCGAGAGCGGGCCGGAGATAAAAGGGCGCGGCTGAGCCGAGCAGCGGGACTGCAAGAGAGCGAGCCCGGAGCAGCGCCAACCGACATGGGAGGGTAAGAAGTAGAAAGAGTCAAAGTGTGACGTAACAGGAAAGCAGGGAAGCGATTGGTTGGTCAGTATTTCTCTCTTTTTCTTGGGCATTGGTTTAAATTAAGAGGCGGGATTAAAAACTAAACATTCAAAAATTAAACACTTAATTAATTAAATACATTAGAGATGGCGGGGCAGGCGATGTGCTACTGCTGCAACATGTGGGAGCTGGTGGACACCATTGAGGTCCACGGCGACCACATTTGCAGTAAGTGTTGGTTGCTCGAGGAACTTCGGCTCCGTGTTGATGAGCTGGAGTCCGAGCTTCAAACACTGTGACACATCAGGGAGGGGGAGAGTTACCTGGACGCTGTGTTCCAGGAGGCAGTCACACCCCTTAGGTTAATTAATTCAAATTGGTCCGTGGTCAGGGACAGGTGGGTGTGACTACGAGCAAGGCAGGTATGGGGACCCAGGAGTAGTGGTGGAGGAGCCTCAGCCCTTGTCCAACAGTTACGAGGTTCTTACTCTCTGTGTGGGCGAGAGCAGGGACTGCAGTGAGGATGAGCAAACTGACCACAGCACCGTGGTACAGGGAGCCATTCAAGTGGGGGGAGCAAAAAGAAATGTGGTAGTGGTAGGGGACAGTATAATTAGGGAGATAGACACTGTTCTCTGCAGCCAAGAGCGTGAATCCCGAAGGCTGTGTTGCCTGCCCAGTGCCAGGGTAAAGGTCATCTCCTCTGGGCTGGAGAGGAACTTAGATTGGGAGGGGAAAGATCCAGTTGTCGTGGTCCATGTAGGTACCAACGACATAGGTAGGACAAAGAAAGAGGTTCTGCTGAGGGAGTATGAGCAGTTAGGGGCTAAATTAAAAAGCAGAACCACAAAGGTAATAATCTCTGGATTACTACCTGAGCCACGTGCAAATTGGCATTGGGTAAATAAGATCAGAGAGATGAACGAGTGGTTCAAAGATTGGTGTGGGAGAAATGGGTTTCGATTCTTGGGGCACTGGCACCAGTACTGGGGTAAGAGGGAGCTGTTCCGTTGGGACGGGCTTCATTTGAACCAGGCTGGGACCAGTGTCCTGGTGAATCGAATAACTAGGGCTGTAGATAGGGCTTTAAACTAAATAGTGGGGTGGGGGAGGGATCCGCTGAGCGGAAATTTAAAAAGTCAAAGAAAAATGAGCAGGCAAAAGTGCAGGGTAGCGATAGGGGTAATGATAACCAGAGTGTGACAGGAAGGGACAGAACATATACACATAAGAGTGCATCAGAAAGAGGGGTCAGATTAGGGTAAAATGGTAAAAAGACAAAATTAAAAGCTCTATATCTGAATGCATGCAGCATTCGTAACAAGATAGATGAGTTGACAGCACAAATAGAAATAAATGGGTATGATCTGATAGCCATTACAGAGACATGATTGTAGGGTGACCAATGCTGGGAACTAAATATTCTGGGGTATTTGCCATTTCGTAAGGATAGGCAGAAAGGAAAAGGAGGTGGTGTAGCTCTGTTAATAAGGGATGAGATCAGTGCAGTAGTGAGAAATGATATTGGCATAGAAGATCAAGACATAGAATCAGTTTGGGTGGAGATAAGAAATAATAAGGGTAAGAAGTCACTGGTGGGAGTGGTCTACAGGCCCCCAAACAATAGCCACACTGTAAGACAGAGTATAAATCAAGAAATAATAGAGGCTTGTAAGAAAGGTACGGCTATAATCATGGGAGATTTTAATCTTCATATTGATTGGACAAAGCAAATTGGCAAAGGTAGACTTGAGGAAGAGTTCTTAGAGTGTATGCGGGATGGTTTCTTGGAACAATACATTGTGGAACCAACCAGGGAGCAGACTATTTTAGATCTGGTAATGTGTAACGAGGCTGGATTAATTAATGATCTCGAAGTGATGGAGCCTCTTGGGAAGAGTGATCATAGCATGGTAGAATTTCAAATTCAGTTTGAGGGTGAGAAACCTAGGTCTCAAACTAGTGTCCTGAACTTAAATAAAGGTAATTACAAAGGTATGAAGGCAGACTTGGTTAAAGTGGACTGGGAAAATATATTACAGGGTAAGACTGTAGAAAAGCAATGGCAAACATTTAAGGAGATATTTCATAACTCTCAGCAAAGATATATTCCAGTGAGAAAGAAAGACTGTAAGAGAAGGATGAACCATCCGTGGCTAACTAAGGAAGTAAAGGATGGTATCAAATTGAAAACAAACACATACAATGTTGCGAAGAATAGTGGTAGGCCAGAGGATTGGGAAATTTTTAAAAACCAGCAAAGGATGACTAAAAAAATGATAAAGAGAGTGAAGATAGCTTATGAGAATTAGCTAGCAAGAAATATAAAAACAGACAGTAAGAGCTTCTACAGGTATATAAAAAGGAAGAGAGTAGCTAAAGTAAATGTCAGTTCCCTAGAGGATGACTCTGGGGAATTTATAATGGGAAACAGGGAAATGGCGGAGACTTTGAACAAATATTTTGTATCGGTCTTCACGGTAGAAGACAATAAAAGCATCCCAATATTGGATAATCAAGGGGCTATTGGGGTGGGGGGAACTTAAAACAATCACTGTCACTAGAGAAAATGTACTAGGCAAACTAATGAGACTAAAGGTGGACAAGTCCCCTGGACCCGATGGCCTGCATCCTAGGGTCTTAAAAAATGTGGCTGCAGAGATAGAGGATGCATTGGTTGTAATCTACCAAAATTCCCTGGATTCTGGAGAGGTCCGCAAATGTAATGTCCCTATTTAAGAAAAGAGGGAGACAGAAAGCAGGCAACTATAGACCAGTTAGCCTAACATCTGTCATTGGGATAATGCTGGAGTCCATCATTAAGGAAGTGGTAGCAGGACATTTAGAAAATCATAATATAGTCAAGCAGAGTCAACATGGTTTTATGAAAGGGAAATCATGTTTCACAAATTTTCTGGAGTTTTTTGAGGATGTAACAAGCAGGGTGGATAAAGGGGAACCAGTAGATGTCATGTATTTGGATTTCTAGAAGGCATTCGATAAGGTGCCACATAAAAGGTTACTGCACAAGATAAGAGCTCACGGGGTTGGGGGTAATATATTAGCATGGATAGAGGATTGGCTAATGAACAGAAAACAGAGTCGGGATAAATGGGTCATTTTCAGGTTGGCAAACTGTAACTAGTGGTGTGCCGCAGGGATCAGTGCTGGAGCCTCAACTATTTACAATCTATATTAATGACTTGGATGAAAGGACCAAGTGTAATGTAGCCAAATTTGCTGATGATACAAAGATAGGTGGGAAAGCAATTTGTGTGTAGGACACAAAGAATCTCCAAAGGGATATAGATAGGCTAAGTGAGTGTGTAAAAATCTGACAGATGGGGTATAATGTGGGAAAATGCGAGGTTATCCACTTTGGTAGGAAAAATAAAAAAGCAAATTTTTATTTAAATGGGAAGAGATTACAAAATGCTGAGGTACAGAGCGATCTGGGGGTCCTTGTACATGAATCACAAAAAGTTAGCATGCAGATACAGCAAGTAATTAGGAAGGCAAATTGAATGTTGGCCTTTATTGCAAAGGGAATGGAATATAAAAGTAGGGAAGTCCTGTTGCAACTGTACAGGGTGTTGGTGAGACCACACCTGGAGTACTGCGTACAGTTTTGGTCTCCTTATTTAAGGAAGGATATACTTGCATTGGAGGCAGTTCAGAGAAGGTTCACGAGGTTGATTCCGGAGATGAACATAAGAACATAAGAACATAAGAAATAGGAGCAGGAGTAGGCCAATCGGCCCTTCGAGCCTGCTCCGCCATTCAATAAGATCATGGCTGATCTGATCCTCACCTCAAATCTAAAGAACACAAGAAGTAGGAGCAGGACCCGGCCACTCAGCCCCTGGGCCCGCTCCGCCACCCACAGGGCCTCGACCGATCCAAACTCAGCCTCATGTCCAATTTCCTGCCCGCTCCCCGTAACCCCTAATTCCCTTTACTTCTAGGAAACTGTCTATTTCTGTTTTAAATTTATTTAATGATGTAGCTTCCACAGCTTCCTGGGGCAGCAAATTCCACAGACCTACTACCCTCTGAGTGAAGAAGTTTCTCCTCATCTCAGTTTTGAAAGAGCAGCCCCTTATTCTAAGATTATGCCCCCTAGTTCTAGTTTCACCCATCCTTGGGAACATCCTTACCGCATCCACCCGATCAAGCCCCTTCACAATCTTATATGTTTCAATAAGATCGCCTCTCATTCTTCTGAACTCCAATGAGTAGAGTCCCAATCTACTCAACCTCTCCTCGTATGTCCACCCCCTCATCCCGGGGATTAACCGAGTGAACCTTCTTTGTACTGCCTCGAGAGCAAGTATGTCTTTTCTTAAGTATGGACACCAAAACTGTATGCAGTATTCCAGATGCGGTCTCACCAATACCTTATATAACTGTAGCAATACCTCCCTGTTTTTATAATCTATCCCCCTAGCAATAAAAGCCAACATTCCGTTGGCCTTCTTGATCACCTGTTGCACCTGCATACTAACTTTTTGATTTTCTTGCACTAGGACCCCCAGATCCCTTTGTACTGCAGTACTTTCCAGTTTCTCGCCATTAAGATAATAACTTGCTCTCTGATTTTTCCTGCCAAAGTGCATAACCTCACATTTTCCAATATTGTATTGCATCTGCCAAATCTCTGCCCACTCACCCAGCTTGTCTATATCCCCTTGTAGGTTTTTTATGTCCTCCTCACTTTCTACTTTCCCTCCCATCTTTGTATCATCTGCAAACTTTGATATGTTACACTCGGTCCCCTCCTCCAAATCGTTAATATAGATTGTAAAGAGTTGGGGACCCAGCACCGACCCCTGCGGAACACCACTGGCTACTGGTTGCCAGTCCGAGAATGAACCATTTATCCCAACTCTCTGCTTCCTGTTAGATAACCAATCCTCCACCCATGCCAGAATATTACCCCCAATCCAGTGATTTTTTATCTTGAGCAATAATCTTTTATGTGGCACCTTGTCGAATGCCTTCTGGAAGTCTAAATACACTACGTCCATTGGTTCCCCTTTATCCACCCTGTACGTTATGTCCTCAAAGAACTCAAGCAAATTTGTCAGACATGATTTCCCCTTCATAAAGCCATGCTGACTTTGTCCTATCAAATTATGTTTATCTAAATGTTCCGTTACTGTCTCCTTAATAATAGACTCCAAAATTTTACCCACCACAGATGTTAGACTAACTGGTCTATAATTTCCAGCTTTCTGCCTACTACCCTTTTTAAATAAGGGTGTTACATTAGCAGTTTTCCAATCTGCCGGGACCTTTGCTGAGTCCAGGGAATTTTGGAAAATTATTACCAAAGCATCCACAATCCCTATTGTCACTTCCCTCAAGACCCTAGGATGTAAGCCATCAGGTCCAGGGGATTTATCCGCCTTGAGTCCCATTATTTTACTGAGTACCAATTCCTTAGTGATTTTAATCGTATTTAGCTCCTCCCCCCCTAGAGCCCCCTGTTTGTCCAGTGTTGGGATATTCTTAGTGTCCTCTACCGTAAAGACTGAAACAAAATATTTGTTCAGCATTTTTGCCATCTCCATGTTTCCCACCATTAATTTCCCGGTCTCATCCTCTAAGGGACCTACGTTTGCCTTAGCCACCCTTTTTCTTTTTATATAACTATAGAAACTCTTGCTATCTGTTTTTATATTTTTTGCTAATTTATTTTCATAATCTATCTTCCCTTTCTTAATCAATCCTTTAGTTACTTTTTGCTGTCTTTTGAAGACTTCCCAATCTTCTATCCTCCCACTAAGTTTGGCTACCTTATATGTCCTTGTTTTTAGTTGGATACTATCCTTAATTTCTTTACTTAGCCACGGATGGCTGTCATTTCTTTTACACCCTTTTTTCCTCAGTGGAATATATATTTTTTGAAAGTTGTAAAATAACTAATAAAATGAAGGGGTTGTCTTATGAAGAAAGGTTACGCAGGTTGGGCCTATACTCATTGGAGTTTAGAAGAATGAGAGGGGATCTTATTGAAACATATAAGATTCTGAAGGGGCTTGACAGGGTAAATGCAGAGAGGATGTTTCCCCTCGTGGGGGAATCTAGAACTAGGGGGTATAATTTCAGAATAAGGGGGCACCCATTTAAAATGGAAATGAGGAGGAATTTCTTCTCTCAGAGGGTCGTGAATCTTTGGAATTCTCTTCCCCAGAGAGCTGTGGAGGCTGGGTCATTGAATATATTTAAGGTGGAGATAGACACATTTTGAATGTTAAGGGAGTCAAGGGTTATGGGGAGCGTGCAGGGAAGTGGAGTTGAGGCCAAGATCAGATCAGCCATGATCTTATTGAATGGCGGAGCAGGCTCAAGGGGCCAAATGACCTACTCCTGCTCTTACGTCTTATTTTCTTATGTTCTTATGTATCCACTCTATCAAAACCTTTCATAATTTTAAAGAGCTCTATTAGGTCACCCCTCAGCCTTTTTTCAAGCGAAAAGAGACCCAGCCTGTTCATCCTTTCCTGATATGTATACCCTCGCATTTCTGGCATCATCCTTGTAAATCTTCTCTGCACCCTCTCCAGTGCCTCTATATCGTTTTTATAATATGACGACCAGAACTGTAAGTAATACTCTAAGGGCTCGATTTTGCCATTGGGGTCAGTCTGCGGCGTGTCAGGTGGTTTTCGCGTCAGGATCCCGACTCCGATGTGAAGTGGGATAAAAGTGCGATTTTCCCCTAATTGGGCACTTGATTTCCAGCGTGTGGGAACCCCTGGGCCAATTAGTCTTTCCATTCTGAAAGTCGCCTCCGATGACGTCATCAGTGCTGTTGGATTTAAGGCCTGCAAGCAGCCTTGCTTCTTCTGGAGACTGCAAACTTTATGCCCATTGTTGTGATCGCTTCATTCAGCAAATATGTCCAGCAGTAGGCCAAAGTGTGCTCCACGGTTTGATGACGCCGCCCTGCAAGCTCTGGTGGAGGGAGCAAGATCAAATAAGGAGGTGCTCTTCCCTTCCTCAGGGAGGAAAAAGCCTCCCCAGCAGACTAAAGCTGTGTGGATGCAAGTGGCCCAGGAGGTCAACTCAATGTCTATGTGCCGCAGAACCTGGCTGCAGTGCAGGAAGAGGTTTCATGACCTTCTCCGCACAGGAAAAGTGAGTATGTCTTTCCCATCACCCTCAATCTGATCCCCATCACCTCTCCTCACCAGCACTCAGCTTTGCCAACCTCCTCCTCCACATCCCACTTGACACTGACATCCCTGCACCCTTACCCATTCCCTCTCTCTGTATGTTCACATTCACTTAACTATTCGACTATGCAGCCCTCACACTCCCTATCGCTGTGATGCTATGACAACAACTTACAACACACAGGGAGGGCCCTTGGTGTTGGCACCTCACTCCATCTTTGTCTCCTTCTAAGCAACTATGCTATGGAATCTCTACACTCACTCCTTCATTTTCACTCAAACTCCACTTGTGTCCCTCATTACAGGAAAAGAGAGCCCACAATAAGAGGGAAAGAGCGAGGACAGGAGGAGGACCACCCTCAGTAGCCCAGCTCACCACTGCGGAGGAGGCGGCCCTGCAGATTGTGGGAGTGGAGGAGGATGCGCAAGTGGGGAATGGACAGACGGGTGCATCACAGCAAGCTGCTGACAGAATAGCTTTGCATCTCTCTCATTGACATTGCATGAGTAACTGATAATGATTCTGAAGGTCTAACAGATTGACTTATGATCATCTGCACAATTCAATGTGCATGCAAACTTTACCTCACATCTCCAACTCTTTCCTTTACTCCCCAACAGGACCATCGAAAGCCCCCATCCCCACTGTCCAGGAGGAAGAGCCTGAGCTTCCAGACTCCTCAGAGGAAGCTGCAACCTCTGAGGGCGCAGCGTCAGCAGAATTCAGCACACCCAGCACCAGCGCAGACACTCACACCTCGGTGGGAACTGTGCGAGATAGTGTAGTGTTGTCACCTGGTGTATCACAGCTCACAAGTGAGCATCAGCAGATGATGGAGACAGGGACAGCAGTGGAGAGTCCTCGTCGGAGGGCGCAGGACTCTGCCAGCTCGGCTTGGCTGCATGTCGGCCCTGTGCCTCCGGGTCCATCCAGAAGAAGAGGTGCAGGAACAGGTGCAGAAATCTCTGGCAGGTTTAGTCTCCAGGGTCGCTGCGAGTGTGGAGCGAATGGAGGAGTCCATCGCTAACATAAGCAGAGCCTTTGTGGAGGCGTTGGCGCATGAACGCATCACCACGGCAACCTCCGTGGAAAGGGTGGCTACCGTAGAGGAGAGGATGGCTATGGCCATGGAGGAGCTTAGTCGCCAGGGTTGTGAAAACATGGCCATTGTTCAGGATAGACTGACATCTCTTGAGGAGCGATGGTCAGCTATTGAGCAGAGAAACCAGACCTTCATGGAAGTCCTCTGGAGTAGGAGTTCCAGCGCAGAAACGGGTCCTCATGGCCCCCCCTGAAGTGCAGAAAGGGGCTGTCCAGCCACTTCCTAGGTCTGAAGTGGGGCTGACCCATGAGAGGGATGTTGGTGGCAGACAACAAGGAAGTGGGGGCTCCTCTCCAAGCGCTCACACGACCATACCACTGCAGAGCCCTCGGTCAGAGCCCCACAAGAGTCCCCACCCAACTGAGATCGGCGTCTCAACCCCTGCACAGCAGGAGCAGCAGACTGTTGCCGAGCCCTCACAGGTTCGCAACCCCAGAGGACGCCCGCCAAAGGCGTCGAGACAGGAGCAGCAAGAAAGTGAGCAAGGGGCCTCCACATCTGCTGAAGCCACAGGGGAAGCACCACGTAGGAGCACGCGTAAGAGGAAGATAATGCACAAGTAGTCACAAGGGTAGTCACTTGGGTGTAATGTTGTGTTTAATTTTGAAAAGCCATCAGTTGCTTATTGTCATAAAAAATTCAGATGGCAAACTGTTGCAGTTGTGGCGTGTGTCATTTCGCTAATGGGACTTCCACATTGAGGGCTTAGGGCGACTTGCAATTGTCAGTATGGTGGTCAGAGTGATAGGAATCCGCAGGTTCTTGGCCATTGTCGATGGTCTGATAAGAAGGTGTGAGGCAAAAGTGTTTGATTCTGCAGGCTAAGCAAATCTGGCCAAGATGAGTGCATCCCTTGCATCCCGGGCAGCAATGTGGTCGCGCGCTGGCGCCTTCTGACCTGTGCAGCTGCAGGTGGGTGAGCAGCAGTTTGGCGCTCCTGTTGTTGCTGCTGCTGTTGGTGGTGCTGTTGTTCGTGGTTCTGCTGCTGCCACGGCTGGTCTTCGTCCGAATCTGATGTCCAGGAGGAAAGGAAATAAATGGTTCCCATGCTTCTGGTATATGCCTCAGTTCAGGAAGCGCTCAGTCAAGGTGGGGAGAGGGGTTGCCCAGGAGATTACACTGGAGATGGGTGTCAGGCTCCAAACTTCCACAACAATGAGTAGGCCTGCTAAAAGGTCCCCCAGACCTGAGACAACAAAGTTCTTCCACCTGCAAATGATGATTGGTGAAAACTCCTTTTTAATAGTGGAGCTGCAGTTGTTAGTAAGCAGTCCACTTGTGAAGCCGGCAGGATTCACTGGCATGTTCCAGAGGAGACGTGCAGGACGTGGGAAAAGTGGTAAAATCAGAAAGGCCTCTCAAAATGGGATTATAGAGGCACTTAACTGGTTGTTAAGGGTCTTAAGGGCCTATCCCGCCTCTTGGAGGCGGGATGGAAACGGGGTCAGAAAACACGCATTTGGGAAAATTGCTCGGAGGCGGGATGGAGGCGGGATCGGGCCCGCCCACCATTTTTTGCGATTTTACAAACCTCACACGCCTCCAATCCCGCCTCCAATCCCGCCTCCTCGGGCCTGGCAAAATCGAGCCCAGAGTGTGGTCTAACCAAGTTTCGATACAAGTTTAGCATAACTGCCCTACTTTTCAATTCTATCCCTCTAGAAATAAACCCTAGTACTGTACTTGGTTTGCTTTTTTTATGGCCTTGCTAACCTGTGTCGCAACTTTTAGTGATTTATGTATTTGCACTCCGAGATTCTTTTGTCCCTCTACCCCACCTAGACTCGCACCCTCCAAGTAATAAGTGACCTCCCTATTCTTCCTACCAAAATGTAATACCTCACATTTGTCTGTGTTGAACTTCATTTGCCAATTATATGCCCATTCTGCAAGTTTATTAATGTCCTCCTGTAATTTGTTGCAGTCCTCCTCAGTATTGGCTATCTCCCCCCAATTTGGTGTCATCCGCACATTTAGAAATTGTGTTTTTGATTCCAAAGTCTAAATCGTTAATGTTAATTGTGAACAACTGTGGTCCTAGCACTGATCCTTGTGGAACACCACTACCCACCTTCTGCCACTGTGAATAGCTACCCCTTACTCTCACTCTTTGTTTTCTGTCTTGAAGCCAGCTCGCAATCCATTCTGCTACTTGTCCCCTGCCTCCGCATTCTCTGACCTTATTCATTAGTCTATTATGGGGTACCTTATCGAAAGCCTTTTGAAAGTCTAGATAAATTACATCTACTGCATTACCATTGTTTACTCTCTCTGTTACCTCTTCAAAAAATTCAATGAGGTTGGTCAAACAAGACTTTCACTTTTGAAATCCATGCTGACTATTCCTTATTATATTTTTGGTTGCTAGATGTTCATCTATTTTCTCCTTTAGTTGGGATTCCATTATTTTTCCTACCACCGATGTTAAGCTGACTGGTCTATAATTCCCTGGACATGTTCTATCCCCCTTTTTGAATATAGGTACTACGTTAGCTATCCGCCAGTCTTCTGGCACTACACCTTTTTCTAACAAATTATTAAATAAGTTTAGTAATGCCTCTACTATCTCTTCCCTAGATACTTTTAAAATGCGTGGATGCAATCCATCCCGACCAGGGGTTTTATCCTCTTTGAGTTTGATTCGTTTATTTAATATATCCCCTCTTTTTATTTTAAATGTACTTATCTCATTACTAATCTCATCATCCAATGTCATGTCCACCTGTTCTACCTCCCTGGTAAATACTGAAGCAAAATAATTATTTAATATTTCTGCCATCTCTCTATCCTTACCTGTGGTATTATCCTATCTATCCCTTAATGGTCCTATTCGCATCCCAACCTTCCTTTTTTTATTGATGTGCCTGTAAAATATTTTACTATTTTGTTTTATGTTCCTTGATAATTTAATTTCATAGTTCCTCTTTGCCTTCTTAATTGTTTTTTTGACTTCTCTCCTAATCTCTTCATATTCTCCCTGCTGTCCAAGTACTTAATGTATGCCTCTTTCCTTACCCTCAATTGTTCCCTTATGTCTTTATTCATCCATGGGGTCTCATTAGTGTTTAGCTTGTTCTTTCCTTTTAGCGGAATATATTGTTCCTGCATTCTGTTGAACATCGTTTTAAATGTTTCACATTGCTGTTCTACATTGCTGTTTGCCAATATTGTTGCCCATTTTATTTTCCCAAGTTCTATTCTTAGCCCCTCAAAATCAGCTTTTCTCCAATCTATTAACCTGGTTTTCGTCATACTTATGTCATTCTTAATTATCATCTTAAAGCATATTATATTATGCTTACTATTACGTAGATGTCCCTCTACTTTTACTTCTCTTATCTGCTCTGGTTCATTCCCCATTACTAGATCTAATAGCAAGTCCTGCCTTGTTGGGCTTTTTACAGATTGGATTAGAAAGGAGTCCTGTACACATTGTAGGAACTCCATTCCATTCCCTTTACCTACCTCTTCTGTCCAATTAATATCTGGGTAGTTGAAAACCCTCATGATTATTATTCTATGTTTTTTACTCATTTCCTTAATTTGTCTGCATATTTCTTCCTCCACCTCCCTTCCACTATTAGGTGGTCTGTAGACTCTGCCTATTAGTGTGATTGATCCTTTATCATCTTTTATCTCTATCCATATGGATTCTATTTTTGTCTTGCTGATAGCTGCGTCACTTTTTTCTACTGCCATTATGTTATCTCTAATAAGTACAGCTACTCCACCTCCCCTTTTTCCCTCTCTGTCTTTTCTAAGTATATATTACCCTGCAATGTTTAAATCTCAGTCCTGATTTTTCTGTAGCCATGTCTCAGTAATCCATACTATGGTTCCTCGCAACGCATGATTGCCACCAGCTCCCCTGTTTTATTACAGACACTGTACAGACAGTTTAACTCATTTTTAATAGGATTTCCTCTCACTTGGGGCTCGATTTTGCCAGGCCCGAGGAGACGGGATTGGAGGCGTGTGAGGTGTTAAAATCGCAAAAAATGGCAGGCGGCTCCGATCCCCCTCCAGCCCGCCTCTGAGCAATTTTCCCAGAATCGGGGTTTCAGACCCCGTTTCCATCCCGCCTCCAAGAGGCGGGATAGGCCCTTAAGGCCCTTAACAACCAGTTAAGTGCCTCTATAATCCAATTTGAGAGGCCTTTCTGAATTTAACACTTTTCCCCCGTGCTGCACGTCTCCCCTGGAACACGCCAGTTAATCCTGGCGGCCTCACAAGTGGATTGCTTACTAACAGCTGCAGCTCCACCATTGAAAAGGAGTTTTCACCAATCATCATTTGCAGGTGGCAGAACTTTGTTGTCTCAGGTCTGGGAGAACTTTTAGCAGGCCTACTCATTGTTGTGGAAGTTTGGAGCCTGAGACCCATCTCCAGTGTGACCTCCTGGGAAACCCCTCTCCCCACCTTGAATGAGCGCTTCCTCAACTGAGGTATATAGCAGAAGCATGGGAACCATTTATTTCCTTTCCTCCTGGACATCAGATTCGGATGAAGACCAGCCGCGGCAGCAGCAGAACCCTGAACAGCAGCAGCACCAACAGCAGGAGCAACAACAGGTGCGCCAACCTGCTGCTCACCTACCTGAAGCTGCACAGGTAAGAAGGCGCCAGCGCATGGAAGCACGTCGCCGCAGGAGATACCCCCCAAAACAGGGTTTACAGACAAAGGATGAGCTATCTCAACATGACTGAGCTGCAGTGCCAAAAGCGGCTCAGATTTTCACGAGAGGTAGTGGGTTACATCTGCGCAATGCTGCAGCAAGACCTGGAGCCCAGAGGAGCGGGTGGATACCCCTTTCCAGTGGCCATCAAAGTCACCACTGCACTCAACTTTTTTGCTTCAGGCTCATTCCAGGGTTCAGCAGCAGACATCAGCGGTGTCTCCCAGGCGGCCGCACACACTTGTATGCCCTCTTTGCCATCGCGCACAATTACATCAACTTCTCCAAGGATCAAGCAAGTGTAAGCGCGCGTGCGGTTGGATTCGCTAATCTGGCAGGCTTTCCAAGGGTGCAGGGCGTCGTTGACTGCACACGTGTGGCCCTTAAGGCACCCCATCACAATCCAGGTATTTTTGTCAACCGCAAGGGCTTCCACTCCCTCAACGTGCAGCTGGTGTGTGACCACAAGAAGGAAATTTTGCATGTTTGCGCCAAGTACCCTGGCAGTTGCCATGACTCCTTCATCCTGCGCCAGTCTAGTGTGCCTCCACTCTTCAGTCCGCCAGACCAGCTTTTCGGATGGCTACTTGGAGACAAGGGCTATCCCTTGAAGACATGGCTAATGACGCCGTTGAGGAACCCATCCAACGAAGCTGAGGAGCGCTACAACTCCAGCCACATTTCCACCAGATCCATAATCGAGCAAACCATCGGCTTGCTGAAGATGCGCTTCAGATGCCTTGATAGATCAGGTGGAGCCCTGCAGTACTCAGCAGCCAGGATCTCCAGAATCATCGTGGTCTGCTGTGCACTTCACAACATGGCACAGCATCGTGGCTTACAGCTGCCTGAGGTACAAGTGGCTCATCGCATAGCCTCCTCAGATGATGATGAGGAGGAGGAGGAGGAGAGTGACAACGAACAGCTTGAGGAGGCGCATCAACCAGCGGCAGCAGCACGCGAGCACATTACTGCCCGGGATACAAGGGACGCACTCATCTTGGCCAGATTTGCTTAGCCTGGCCAATCAAACACTTTTGCCTCGCACCTTCTTACCAGAGCATCGACAATGGCCAAGAACCTACGGATTCCTATCACTCTGACCTCCATACTGACAATTGCAAGTCGCGCTAAGGCCTCAATGTGGAAGTCCCATTTGCGAAATGACACAGGCCACAACTTCAACAGTTTGCCATCAGAATTTTTTATCACAACAATCAACAGATGGCATTTAAAAAATAAACACAACATAACACCCAAGTGACTCCCCTTGTGACTACTTGTGCTTTATCTTCCTCTTAAGCTTCCTCCTACGTGGTGCTTCCCCTGTGGCTTCAGCAGATGTGGGGGCCCCTTGCTCACTTTCTTGCTGCTCCTGCCTCGACACCTTTGGCGGGCGTCCTCTGTGGCTGTGAGCCTGTGAGGGCTCGGCAATAGTTTGCTGCTCCTGTGGCTGTGCAGGGGCTGAGACGCCCATCTCAGTTGGGTGAGGACTCTGGTGGGGCTCTGACCGAGAGCTCTGCAGTGGCATGGTCGTGTGAGCGCTTGGAGAGGAGCCCCCACTTCCTGGTTCTCTGCCACCAACATCCCTCTCATGGGTCAGCCCCACTTCAGAGCTAGCAAGTGGCTTGACAGCACCTTGCTGCACTTCAGGGGGGCCATGAGGACTCGTTTCTGCACTGGAAGTCCTATACCAGAGGACTTCCATGAAGGTCTGGTTTCTCTGCTCAATAGCTGACCATCGTTCCTCAAAAGATGTCCTTCTATTCTGAACAATGGCCATGTTTTCAAGACCCTGGCGACTGAGCTCCTCCATGGCCGTAGCCATCCTCTCCTCTACCGTAGCCATCCTCTCCACGGAGGTTGCCATCCTTTCTGTGGTGATGCGTTCATGCGCCAATGCCTCCACAAAGGCTCTGCTCATGTTCATGATGGACTCCCCCATTCGCTCCACACTCGCAGCGACCCTGGAGACAAAACCTTCCAGAGACTCCTGCACCTGTTCCTGGAGTTCCAGCACCGCTCTCCTTCTGGATGGACCAGGAGGAACAGGGTCGACATGCAGCTGAGCCAAGCTGGCAGAGTCCTGCGCCCTCCGACGAGGACTCTCCACTGCTGTCCCTGTCGCCACCATCTGCTGATGCTCACTTGTGAGCTGTGATACACCAGGTGACAACTCTACTCTATGTCCCGAAGGTCCCACTGAGGTGTGAGTGTCTGCGCTGGTACTGGGTGCGCTGAATTCTGCTGACGTTGTGCCCTCAGAGGTTGCAGCTTCCTCTGAGGAGTCTGGGCGCGCAGGCTGTTCCTCCTGGGTAGGGGGGCTGTCGATGGTCCTGTTGGGGAGTAAAGGAAAGAGTTAGACATGTGAGATAAATGTTGCATGCACATTGAATTGTGCAGATGATCATAAGTCAATCTGTTAGAGCATTAGAATCAACATCAGTCACTCATGCAATGTCAATGAGAGAGATGAAAAACTATTCTGTCACCAGCTTGCTCTGATGCACCCGCCTGTCCATCCCCCACTTGCGCATCCTCCTCCACTCCCACGATCTCCAGGGCCGCCTCCTCCGCAGTGGTGAGCTGGGCTATTGAGGGTGGCCCTCCTGTCCTCGCCCTCTCCCTCTTATTGTGGGCTCTCTTTTCCTGCAATGAGGGTCACAAGTGGAGTTTGAGTGAGAATGAAGGAGTGAGTGTAGAGAATCCATAGCATAGATGCTTAGAAGGACACAAAGATGGAGTGAGGTGCTAAGACCAAGGGCCCTCCCTGTGTGTTGTAAGTTGTTGTCATAGCATCACAGTGATAGGGAGTGTGAGGGCTGCATAGTCGAATAGTTAAGTGAATGTGAACATACAGAGAGAGGGAATGGGTAAGGGTGCAGGGATGTAATGGTGAAGTGGGATGTGGAGGAGGAGCTGGACAAAGCAGAGTACTGGTGATGAGAGGCGATGGGGATCAGATTGAGGGTCATGGGGATGGAATACTCACTTTTCCTGTGCGGAGAAGGTCATGAAACCTCTTTCTGCACTGCAGCCAGGTTCTGCTGCACATTGAAATCGCATTCACCTCCTGTGCCACTTGCAGCCACACAGCTTTATTCTGTTGTGGAGGCTTTTTCCTCCCTGAGGAAGGAAAGAGCACTTCCTTATTTGCTCTTGCTCCCTCCACCAGAGCTTGGAGGGAGGCCTCATCGAATCTGGGTGCACACTTTGGTCTGGTGCTGGACATAGTAGCAGTAGGAATCCCTCAGAAGTATGATGAGTAAGTTGAAAGGCTGAAAAAGAACCAAGGCTGTTTGCAGGCCTTAAATCCAGCTGCATAGATGATGTCATCGGAGGTGAGTTTTAGTATCAAAAGACTCATTGGGCCAGGGGTTTCCACACGCTGGAAATCAATTGCCCAATTAGGGCAAAATCGCACTTTTGTCCCGCCTCACATCGGAGGCGGGGTCCTGACAAGCCGACCACCTGACACGCCCCCATGACAAAATCCAGCCCTTTATGTTTAATCATCTTTTTAGACTCCTGTTCTATAACTCTATTTATTCCCTTGCCATCAATGTCCTCCCTTACTTTATTCTTTCCAATGGTCTCTTTTCCTGTTTTGTTTATACTTAGGCTGGTTACGTTTCTTGTAGATCCCGCCCACCATTTTACTAGTTTAAAACCTTTGCCACCTCCCTATTTACCCTTTCCACTAGGACACAGGTCCCATCCCAGTTCAGGTAGAGCCCGTCCCATCGGTACAGTTCCTTCCTGTCCCAGAGCTGGTGCCAGTGTCCCATGAAAAGGAACCCCTTTAGCCACGTGTTAATTCTCCTGATCTGTCTGCTTCTATGCCAATTTGCACATGGCTCAGGCAATAATCCAGATATTATTACCCTCGAGGTCCTGCGTTTTAAATTTAGAGCCTAACTCCTGATACTCTTTCAGCAGGACCTCTTCTCTGTTCCTACCTATGTCGTTTGTTCCAACATGGACAACGACAACTGGATTTACCCCCTCCCTTTCCAAGTTCCTCTCCTGCCGCCATGAGATATCCCTAACCCTGGTATCGGGTAGGCAACACAGACTTCAGGATTATCGTTCTTGGCTGCAAAGGATGCTATCTATCCCCCTAATTATAGAGTCCCCTATCACTACCACATTTCTATTCTGCTCTTCCCCCCTTGGACAGCCTTCTTGGTCTGCAATGTGGCTGTCTTCCCTGCAGTCTTTCTTCTTGTCCTCACAGGTAGCGAGTATTTCATACCAGTTGGACAGGACCAGTGTCTGCGGGACCTCCTTCTCAACCTCTCCAAAATCCCTGCTACCTGTCTCCCTAACAGTCACACCCTCCCTTTCCTGAACCTGTGCTTTCCTCTGGGGTGTGGCTGTATTCTGGATAAAACTGTCCAGAAATTCCTCCCCCTCCCTTATGTGTCGGAGTGTCTCCAACTCGCACTCCAGCTCAATGACTCTGAGCCGGAGAGATTCGAGATGGAGACATCTCCTGCAGACGTGTTCACTCGGGACAGTCTCGCCGTCCGCAAACTCCCACATACTGCAGTCCAGACACACAACCTGCCACAGCTTAGACTAGCCTTATTTTATTTATTTAATAAGTTAAAGTCTTTATTCAACGATTATTTATAGTTATATTAATTAGTTAAACTAGTTAAGCTGCAACTTTAATACAGTACGTTATAGTTTCCCAGTCCTAGTTTAAACCACTGTCCCAGCTTAGAGAGAAAAAAACGTTAATATTCACCAACTAATCACTTACCTGCTGTCCTGTGACGTCACTCCTTGATTTCTTTTTGCTCTCTCTCCTTCGCTCCTGCTCCTTTTCTCCCCACCGCTCTCGCTGGTCCCGCTCTCGCTGGTCCCGCTCTCGCTGGTCCCGCTCTCGCTCTGGTCTCGGGCCTGGGGTCACTGCTCCTTTTCTCCCCGCCGCTCTCGCTGGTCCCGCTCTCGCTCTGGTCTCGCTCCTTTTCTCCCCGCCGCTCTCGCTGGTCCCGCTCTCGCTCTGGTCTCGGGCCTGGGGTCTCGCTCCTTTTCTCCCAACCGCTCTCGCTGGTCCCGCTCTCTCTGGTCCCGCTCTCGCTCTGGTCTCGGGCCTGGGGTCACTGCTCCTTTTCTCCCAACCGCTCTCGCTTGTCCCGCTCTCGCTCTGGTCTCGGGTCTCGCTCCTTTTCTCTCCGCCGCTCTCGCTGGTCCCGCTCTCGCTGGTCCCGCTCTCGCTCTCGCTCTGGTCTTGGGCCTGGGGTCTCGCTCTTTTTCTCCCCGCCGCTCTCGCTTGTCCTGCTCTCGCTCTGGTCTTGGGCCTGGGGTCTCGCTCCTTTTCTCTCCGCCGCTCTCGCTGGTCCCGCTCTCGCTGGTCCCACTCTCGCTCTGGTCTTGGGCCTGGGGTCTCGCTCTTTTTCTCCCCGCCGCTCTCGCTGGTCCCGCTCTCGCTGGTCCCACTCTCGCTCTGGTCTTGGGCCTGGGGTCACTGCTCCTTTTCTCCCCGCCACTCTCGCTTGTCCCGCTCTCGCTCTGGTCTCGGGTCTCGGTCCTTTTCTCTCCGCCGCTCTCGCTGGTCCCGCTCTCGCTTGTCCCGCTCTCGCTCTGGTCTCAGGCCTGGGGTCACTGCTCCTTTTCTCTCCGCCGCTCTCGCTTGTCCCGCTCTCGCTCTGGTCTCGCTCCTTTTCTCTCCGCCACTCTCGCTTGTCCCGCTCTCGCTCTGGTCTCGCTCCTTTTCTCTCCGCCGCTCTCGCTGGTCCCGCTCTCGCTCTGGTCTCGCTCCTTTTCTCTCCGCCACTCTCGCTTGTCCCGCTCTCGCTCTGGTCTCGCTCTTTTTCTCCCCGCCGCTCTCGCTTGTCCTGCTCTCGCTCTGGTCTTGGGCCTGGGGTCTCGCTCCTTTTCTCTCCGCCGCTCTCGCTGGTCCCGCTCTCGCTTGTCCCGCTCTCGCTCTGGTCTCAGGCCTGGGGTCACTGCTCCTTTTCTCCCCGCCACTCTCGCTTGTCCCGCTCTCGCTCTGGTCTCGGGCCTGGGGTCACTGCTCCTTTTCTCCCCGCCACTCTCGCTTGTCCCGCTCTCGCTCTGGTCTCGGGTCTCGGTCCTTTTCTCTCCGCCGCTCTCGCTGGTCCCGCTCTCGCTGGTCCCGCTCTCGCTTGTCCCGCTCTCGCTCTGGTCTTGGGCCTGGGGTCTCGCTCCTTTTCTCCCCGCCGCTCTCGCTTGTCCCGCTCTCGCTCTGGTCTTGGGCCTGGGGTCTCGCTCCTTTTCTCTCCGCCGCTCTCGCTGGTCCCGCTCTCGCTCTGGTCTTGGGCCTGGGGTCTCGCTCTTTTTCTCCCCGCCACTCTCGCTTGTCCCGCTCTCGCTCTGGTCTCGCTCCTTTTCTCTCCGCCACTCTCGCTTGTCCCGCTCTCGCTCTGGTCTCGCTCCTTTTCTCTCCGCCGCTCTCGCTGGTCCCGCTCTCGCTCTGGTCTTGGGCCTGGGGTCTCGCTCTTTTTCTCCCCGCCACTCTCGCTTGTCCCGCTCTCGCTCTGGTCTTGGGCCTGGGGTCTCGCTCCTTTTCTCCCCACCGCTCTCGCTGGTCCCACTCTCGCTCTGGTCTCGGGCCTGGGGTCACTGCTCCTTTTCTCCCCGCCACTCTCGCTTGTCCCACTCTTGCTCTGGTCTCGGGCCTGGGGTCTCGCTCCTTTTCTCCCCACCGATCTCGCTTGTCCCACTCTCGCTCTGGTCTCGGGCCTGGGGTCACCGCTCCTTTTCTCCCCACCGCTCTCGCTGGTCCCGCTCTCGCTCTGGTCTCGGGTCTGGGGTCACCGCTCCTTTTCTCCCCGCCGCTCTCGCTAGTCCCGCTCTCGCTCTGGTCTTGGGCCTGGGGTCTCGCTCCTTTTCTCCCCGCCGCTCTCGCTAGTCCCGCTCTCGCTCTGGTCTTGGGCCTGGGGTCACCGCTCCTTTTCTCCCCGCCGCTCTCGCTAGTCCCGCTCTCGCTCTGGTCTTGGGCCTGGGGTCTCGCTCCTTTTCTCCCCGCCGCTCTCGCTAGTCCCGCTCTCGCTCTGGTCTCGGGCCTGGGGTCACCGCTCCTTTTCTCCCCGCCGCTCTCGCTGGTCCCGCTCTCGCTCTGGTCTCGGGCCTGGGGTCACCGCTCCTTTTCTCCCCGCCACTCTCGCTGGTCCCGCTCTCGCTCTGGTCTTGGGCCTGGGGTCACCGCTCCTTTTCTCCCCGCCGCTCTCGCTAGTCCCGCTCTCGCTCTGGTCTTGGGCCTGGGGTCACCGCTCCTTTTCTCCCCGCCGCTCTCGCTAGTCCCGCTCTCGCTCTGGTCTTGGGCCTGGGGTCTCGCTCCTTTTCTCCCCACCGCTCTCGCTGGTCCCGCTCTCGCTCTGGTCTCGGGCCTGGGGTCACCGCTCCTTTTCTCTCCGCCGCTCTCGCTCTGGTCTCGGGCCTGGGGTCACCGCTCCTTTTCTCTCCGCCGCTCTCGCTCTGGTGTGGTTGGAAACTCTCCAACTATAATGCTGAGAAATATCCAGTCGAAGCCCAAGCCCAAGAGACAGACTGAGGCCTTAATGAAGGCATTAAAAGACAATTCAATGGTAAATTTAATTATATTATTGTGAACTATGTCTTTCTTCTGTACATTAGAAATATCAATTAATGAGGGAAAGAAATGGTAGATGAAAAGCTTTTCACAAAGTGTCTTTTGATTTGATCGGTTTACCCTTTGTTTCATATTTTGGTAGGTTCTCCTGACTGATCATACAGGAATTATTGTTTCCATGAGTTCTTAATAGCTTCTAATTGGCAGTTTTCTACCTTGTTTGAGTCATACATCTCCTACCTCTTCAATTTTGATTTGCTGCTATTCTACTTTGAGTCAATCAACAAAGTGTAAATGTGAAATGTCCATTAAAAATATTCACACACAAAGCATTGCTTACATTAGTGACACAGCGAAGTAAAGAGGTGTGCAGGATGTGTGCAACCTATGCAAGACACCTGGTACATTTCAAATAAATGATCAGCAGAGGAATGCTGCAGACAGAGGCTTGGTGCACTGTTATCGAATTAAATGGGTTGAGCAGCACAGAATCCTATCCTGTGCCTTATCAAGGAGCATAACGACATATCTAATAACATGTCGGCTCTGATTCTGGCCATTACATTCTCCCTCTTACCTTCCTGCTCTACCCTGGATGAAAGTGCCTGTCCTTCACACAGGACTTTGCACAGATCAAGTGGCTTATATCAGGAACACAAAACATGGAGGAATGTGGTGAAGATCAGTTTCTTATTGCCTCCTGATGGTCTACCCAAGGACTCCATTATGCTGTGCTACTTCTGACAAAGCAAATTCTTCATTAAAAATGTCAACGGTGTCAGTGCACAAAGGTTTAATTGGAACTCTTGAAGTCTAGCTAGTGCAAGCCTTAAACAGAACCAACACTCGAATAAATATCGAAATGTTTAATCAACATAGAGAGAAGCAAACATCTTCTCAACTTGGAGGACCTATAATCTTTTTGCAGCTTTTCATGAAACCCAATCATGAATAATTCACGGTGTGAAACACATCGTGATTCACTATGGGGACATGAAGTTGAAATTGTATCTGCTTGAATTCACCGCACAGCAAGTGAGGATTGCAAATGTAACCACAATTTGTTTCCCAACGGTGTAATATCACTGCAGGCTTGCAACATTTTGATAGTTATGGGATATAAATGTTGTTTCCCAAAGTTCGATGTTCACTGGCATAAACTGACGTAGGACAGCCCAACCTTAAGTAACTTGCACCACCTTGTTCCAACATCTTGCTCCTAGTGCTGGCTTACTTCCTTTTGTCTGCGTGGTGAAAATAACTTTCCTGTGAGTATGTACTGTCACTCATTATAAAGGGCATCACTAACATTTCCAGGCAACCTCAATACCCAAAACACTATGGGGGAGAAGTTCCCCGAGAGGGCCATTTGGGGCGCTGAGTCAAAAATGTTTGAAAAGTTAGCGCCAGGCGCTAACCTTTTCAATCATTTGAGAAATTCCCATTTTTTGCTCCAAGAGGGAAGTGGAGCGCAAGAGGCGGGGAATGTCCTGATCCGGGGCGATGTGCTCAGCAGCGCCACGTGTGGCCACTTATGGCGCTGCCACGTTGCAGGGCCTCTTCCCTCAGTTAAAGGGAAGGGCTCCCCACTGCGAGCTCTGCATTTTTTTTGGCATCTGCTGGAGCGGGTGCGGGAGAGCCACGCGATCAGCCCACGACCGGCGCTCAGAATTAAAAAAAAAAATCAGCGATTGTTTTCATGTCGGCCGGCCACCGCGCCTTTAAGTTGCGCCCTGCGAGCGTCCGGCCTCACTGTTCGTGACCCCTGCAGCAGTCGGTAACATCGCCCGGCGCTGCTGCGGGGCGCGAGGGGGAATTTTTCTCCCGAGGTGCTACCAGGGCGCTGCACCCGGAGATGACGTCATGATCTCCGGGCGCAGAAGATCGGTACCGCCGCCGCTAACCTCCCGCGGAATTTCCCACCGGAGGCGCTAATGATGGGAATTTCACCCACCATGCTCTGAAAGCTGCAGTTTGGAGTCACTTTATTGACTGCCAGAAAGGTTTGCGCTACAATCAATAAAGCATCTCCACTCTGATGTAACGTCTGATGCAGCACTATCTCTTGCAAAACAACTTTTGTGATAGCCTCTAAATTTTTACAATTCTATTCCTGTTGCTGTAATCAATTAAATCAATTAACTCATTGCACCCAGATGACATAATTCATTGCACAACAGAGAAAAAGTTGGCAAAACATTATCTAAGGCTGACAATACCATTTTTGAAATGTTATTCCTCTTTTCTGTTAAATTATCCTCCATCTTCGGTCTCCCTTGCTGCCTCAGATGCTGAAAAGTCAGATAAATAGCCTGCTCTCCAGACCCCTATCAATTCATGGGAAGCAGTAAGAATTAACCAGATGTGGTTCTCACCTATGATTTTGTTAGCCTGACATCAGTCGTCGGGAAAATGCTGGAATCGATTATTAAGGAAGTGGTAACAGGGCACTTAGAAAATCATAATATGAATGGGCAGAGTCAACATGGTTCTATGAAAGGGAAATCGTGTTTAACAAATTTATTAGAGTTTTTTGAGGATGCACATCCTGTGCTATGTGGGAAGTCCAGGATGCTTCTCGTGTCCTGGACAACCACATGTGCAGGAAGGGCCGTCAGCTGGAGGAGCTCGAGCTCCGGTTTCATAGCTTGAGCAGTGGCTGGTATCACTGCCGTGCATCCGCAAGGCTGAGAGCTACGTGGATAGCACATTTCAGGAGGTGACCACGGCTTAAGAGTTTGCAGGCAGGCAGAGAGGTGACCGCTAGACAGAAAAGGAGGACGAGGCAGGTAGTGCAGGAGTCCCTGGAGTGCATCTTGCTCTCTAACCGGTATTTGAATACTGGTGAGGGCGATGGTTCCTCTGGGGAGTACAGCCAGAGCAAAGTCCATGGCATCATGGATGGCTCAGCTGTACGGGGGTTGGGGGGGGGGCGGTGGAGTGAGGAAGGTCAGAAATGCAATAGTGATAGGGGATTCAATAGTTAGGGGAACAGACAGGTATTTCTGCGACTGCAGACATGACTCCAGGATGGTATGTTGCCTCCCTGGTGCCAGGGTCAAGGATGTCACTGAGTGGCTGCAGGACATTCTGAGGGGGGAGGGTGAACAGCTAGAGTTCGTGGTCCATATCAGTACCAATAACATAGGTAGAAAGATGGATGAGGTCCTGCAGGCAGATTTTAGGGAGCTAGGAAAGAGATTAAAAAGCGAATATAAGAGTAGGGAGGTTATGCCTGAACTGTCTAAAATAATAGTTAGGCCACAGCTAGAGTACTGCGTACAGTTCTGGTCACCACATTACAGGAAAGATGTGATTGCACTAGAGAGGGTACAGAGGAGATTTATGAGGATGTTGCCAGGACTGAAGAATTTTAGCTATGAGGAAAGACTGGATAGGCTGGTGTTGTTTTCTTTGGAACAGAGGAGGCTGAGGGGAGACTTGATTGAGGTGTATAAAATTATGGGAGGCCTAGATAGAGTGGATAGGAAGGACCTATTTCCCTTAGCAGAGAGGTCAATAACCAGGGGGCATAGATTTAAAGTAATTGGTAGAAAGATTAGAGGGGAGTTGAGGAGAATGTTTTTTCACCCAGAGGGTGGTGGGGGTCTGGAACTCACTGCCTGAAAGGGTGGTAGAGGCAGAAACCCTCATTACATTTAAAAAGTACTTGGATATGCACTTGAAGTTCTGCAACCTACAGGGCTACGGACCAAGAGCGAGAAAGTGGGATTAGGCTGGATAGCTCTTTTTCGGCCAGCACAGACACGACGGGGGGAATTTTGCCAGCGCTCAGGGGACGGGTTTGGAGGTGGGACCGGTGGCAAAATTGCAAAGATTGACAGCGGGTCCTGAACCCGCTGTCAAGCCGCTTCCAAACTAACTTCCTGGGTGTCGGTCCCCGATTTGTGCATGGACCCGACACCTAGCGGCGGGAAGAGGATTATAGGCACTTAACTGCTTGTTAACAGGTTGTTAACAGGCAGTTAAGAGGCTTTTTGCAATTTTGACAGGTGTACTGCAGGCTTCCTGATGTCCGGACACCACGCCACGGTAAGTGTGGTGTGTTGTAGGTCTGCTGTAATGTTTCTTCATTGAGGACAGCTGCAGAAGTGGTGTGAAGGATCCAATGGTACACTGGTGAGTTTCAGAGGTAAGAAAATGTTGTGAAAATCATTTTTAATGTATTTAGACTTTTCTGTAGATAACAAGTTTTAAAGTGTTCATGTAGTCCCACCTCATTGAGAGAACCTCTCTCACCAGTGACAGATCACTTCTGTAACCTCACCTGTAGCTGCCATCTGTTCTAGCCTAAGGAGGGAATCACTGGAGAGCCTGGGTGTAAAGGCTCACCTTTGAACAGTGATTGTCAGTGTTTGCAGCACCTCAATGCTGTCAAACACTGAAAAATCACCTGTCAAAAAAATTGTGTGTGGCCCCTTTAAGAAAACCGGCAGATGACACGTCATCAACTGACGTCATCTGACACCGGCTTCCTCTTAATTGGCCGGCAAGTCCACAGGGCGGGTTTAACAAGGCCAATTGACGCAAAATAGCGTCTGTGCGTCGGACGTCGTTGGGGGCGGGATCGGAACCCGAAAGGCAGCTGTCCCGCCCCCAAGCCGCATAGAAAGGTAAAATCCAGCCCGATGGGTCTAATGGCCTCCTTCTGCACCGTAAATTTCTATGATTCTATGATTTCTATAATTCTATGTAACTAGCAGGGTAAATAAAGGGGAAGCAGTGGATGTAGTATGTTTGGATTTCCAAAAGGCATTTGATAAGGTGCTACATAAAAGGTTGCTATGCAAGATAAGGGCTCATGGGGTTGGGGGTAATGTATTAGCATGGATAGAGGATTGGTTAACGGACAGAAAACAGAGAGTAGGGATAAACAGGTCATTTTCTGGTTGGCAGGCTGTAACTAGTGGGGTGCCGCAAGGATCAGAGCTTGGGCCTCAGCGATTTACAATCTACGTTAATGACTTAGATGAAGGGACTGAGTGCAATGTATCCAAGTTTGCTGACGATATAAAGCTAGGTGGGAAAGTAAGCTGTGAGGAGGACACAAAGAGCCTGCAAAGGTATATAGACAGGTTAAGTGAGTGGGCAATAGGTGGCAGATGGAGTATAATGTGGGGAAATGTGAGGTTATTCACTTTGGTAGGTAGAATAGGAAAACAGAATATATTTAAATGGTGAGAAACTATTAAATGTTTGTGTTCAGAGAGATTGAGGTGTCCTCGTACAGGAAACACAGAGAGTTAGCATGCAGGTACAGCAAGCAATTAGGAAAGCAAATGGCATGTTGGCTTTTATTGCAAGGGGGTTAGAGTACAAGAGTAAGGAAGTCTTGCTACAATTGTACCGGGTTTTGGTGAGACCATACCTGGAGTACTGTCCACAGTTTTGGTCTCCTTATCAGCCTTAGAGGCTGTGCAACAAAGGTTCACTAGATTGTTTCCTGGGAATGAGAGAGTTGACCTATGAGGAAAGATCAAGTAGATTGGGCCTAAACTCTCTGGAGTTTAGAAGAATGAGAGATGATCTCATTGAAACATACAAGATTCTGAAGGGGATTGACAGGGTAGATGCTGAGAGGTTGTTTCCCCTGGCTGGAGTGTCTAGAACTAGGGGGCATAGTCTCAGGATAAGGGGTTGGCCATTTAAGACCAAGATGAGGAGGAATTTCTTCACTCAGAGGGTTGTGAATCTTTGGAATTCTCTATGCCAGAGGGCTGTGGATGCTCAGTCATTGAGTAGAAGCTGAGATAGATAGATTTTTGTAATCTAGAGGAATCAAGGGATATGGAGAACGGGCGGGAAAGTGGAGTTGAGGTCAAAGATCAGCCATGGTCTTATTGAATGGCGGAGCAGGCTCAAGGCACCATCTGGCCTACTCCTGCTCCTATTTCTTATGTTCTTATGTTCTCTCCAAGGAGATTCCCCAGGCTCCACTCAACAGTTGATAAGCACCAAGTTGTTCATCTCCCTACTCTGTATGGTTCTGTGCATTAGTAGTCCCACACTCAGCACCATAACACCAACAATAATCCTTTAAAGGTGAATAGTACTCCGGAGGACATATTTCTTACAAAATGTCTGGCAAATGATACAAGTCTCCAACAGCCTGCTTTCTGTGAATAGCGCAGGAAAGTGGAGTTGAGGTAGAAGATCAGCCATGATCTTACTGAATGACGGAGCAGGCTTGAAGACCAAATGGCCTACTCCTGCTCTTATTTCTTATGTTCTTATGTTCTTAATTGCAAAATGGGGTATCTTTTCCCTTTCGGGCAGGAGAAGATCTGAATAATTTTTTTGAAGGACTTCTTGAGAATACTTTGAAAGTGCTCTTCCAGTATTGCTCCAACATAAGAAAGAAGGGAAGCATGGAATTAGAAAAGGCCTTTTTCCCATTCCTTCCACAGACCTGAGATAAGTTCTGCAAACATCCCCATTCTTTCCCCAACCCCAAAAGAAATAAGCAGAAGTTCAGCGTATTTATCTAACTTTGTACATCAACAACTACAAAAACCTATATTTCTACAGCACTTCTCACATGCAAGAAGACATCCCAAAGTGTTTACATTAAGGAGGAAAAAGAAACAGTGGAAGCTGAGAAAGCAGGAAGAAGGAAAAAAGGTTAGAATGGGGGACCAAAGGCATGGTTGAAGAGAAGGCTTTGAGGAGGTTTCTGAAAGTAGGAAGGGAGTTGGTAAGATGGAGGAAGCTGGGCAGCAACATAGGGGCTGAACAAGGGCCATCAGTGCTGGAGTGGATGGAAGTGGGGGACAAGAGAAGCTCAGTGTTGGAAGAGTGGAGAGTGCATCTGGGGGTTATAAAGCTGGAGTAGGTCATGAAGGTAAGGTAGGCTGAGGTCACGGAGAGATTTGAAAATGAGAACGATAATTTTCATGTTGACTCTCTGGGTAATGGGTTGCCAGAGGAGCTTGGAGAGGACAATGGTGATGGGAGTGTGGAACGTTATGCAGACGAGGATGCAGGCTGTGTTGTTTTGATTAAATTGAAACTTATGGATGGCTGAGACAGAGAGGCAGACTAGGAGAGCATTAGCAAAATGGAACCTCAAGTGGTGAAAGCATGAATTAACATTTTGGCAGCGGAGGGGAGGTAAGGTGGAGGTGGAGGTGGAGAAAGCAGGTTTGGTAACAGAGCAGATGTGAGGGAGGAAGCCAAGCTTGCAGTTGAGCAGTATGCCAGAATTCTGCACCTCTTCACTCCATCTGATGTGGCAGCTGGGGAGATAAAAATTTAAGGCCAGAAGCACGTGGGTGCTGACAAGAGACAAAATAGACAGCACTGGTCTTGGCCTATCAATATCAATATCCCTTTGCAGTTCTAAAGATTTAACTATACTTCCTATTTTAATTTTGTCTGGAAAGGTCAACACCATTCTTCTCTAGGACTATATCCAAATCATTGATATACAGTGAACAGAAGTGGTCCCAGAACTGAACCCTGAGGGACACCACTAATAACGCCCAACCACTCTGAAAAACTGGCCTTAAATTCTACTCTCTGTTTTCTCCTTGAACCAATTTTTAATCCAGTTTGCTATCCTCCCTCTAATTCCGTACACCTTAATCTTCTCTAGTAATCTCCCATGTGGTCCCCTGTCAAAGGCTTTCTGAAGGTCCATGTACATTGCATCCACTGCATTTTCCCCATCTATCATGTCTGTTACCTCCTCAATGAATTCTGAGGTTTGTCAAGCATGATTGCCCCTTTTGAGATTTTTGCTGGCTACTTCTAATTATTTTCCCTGTACTGAAATATGTGGTAATTTCATCCTTAATTAAAGACTCTAAAATGTTCCTTATCAAAGATATTAAGATAACTGGACTGTAATTACCCAGGTTAGCTCTGCCACCGCTTTTAAAATATGGCTCCTACATTGGCCACTCACCAGTCCTCCAGCACACATCCACACTCAATTGAAACCTGAAATTAGAGCCTAGAAATTTGATATCGGTTAAAAACCTGCTGGTGCTACCGTGGGCTGGTGTTAACTGCTGCCAAAAATTATGGCGCTGGCAGGACCGTAAATTGGCGCTGGTGGCTAATTAACATTAGCCCAGCGCTAAACTTACCATGCAACGCTGTTCTGGTGGTGTTAGTCCCAGCGGGAGGCCCCAGTGTAGCATGGCTGTAGCATCATTACAGCAAGAACAGCCTTCTCTTAAAGCAAGACTGTCATTTCAAAAAGCAGTGTCAGTCCCTTAAAGGGGAACTGCCTTCTGAAATGAAAAAAATAAAAATCATGTAAAAATAGGCAGTTATTATCCCTTACAGCTCAACTGCCTTCTGAAAAAAATGTACATTAAAAAAGAATTCTCAAATGGGAGTCTTCTGCACTTAAACCTGAATACCCTTCCGAAGCTCAAAAAATGGGAAAAGTGCTTCACCCCTAACACAAATGGCTCAGCAAGCCAGGAAAGGGACATCGAGAGTCTCGCACACAGCACCCCAGCTTTGTGCAGGGGGTCAACACTGCAAGAGAGGTCCTCTACCACAGGGGCCAGGAGGCCCTCCAGAAAGAAGGATGTGGGACCACATCACCGAGGCCATCACTGCCAGCAGTGTCGCCCCCACCACCTGGCTCCAGTGCCCAAAAAAGCTTCATGACCTCAGACCAGTGGGCAAGGTCAGTGAATGCATCTCCAAAAGCCATCTCCTACCAACTGCACGACTAGCCTCACAAGCTTTTTCATGCACGACTTCCCCCCCCCGCCCCATCCCGCCACCCCCCCCCCCAATCACTCACCTACCAACAATCTGTACCAAACACGAGGCACATCTCCCATTCCTAGCTTCACCTCACCCCCTTGGAGGAGACGGTGCTGGCCGTTCTTGGTAGGGGCATGGCTGAGCCCTTGGCCAGCGGCAGGGCTGAAAGGATACAAGATGCTGATATCCTCATACGTTATCTTCCTTCTCGCATGCACCTCTGGCTTTCCTGCCATCCCCTCACCACAACTCCACCCTTGTGCCTTCCTCATTTCACACACCCAGGAAATGCAGCCTGCCCAGCCAGTGGTTGATCAAGGAGAGGGAGAGGAGGGAGAGCAGGGAGGAGAGAAGGAGAAGGAGAAGGAGAAACACCATCACTCAATTTCACACTCCCAGCAACCAGCTCCTCAAGGTTGACCAGCAAGGCCATTTACACTGAAAGTCAGCAGCCTTCCACCAGCCATGCTACAGCCACTGGGGTAGCACAGTGTGACATCACTAGGATAGGCAAAGGCGCACACAAGACAGTCACTAAGAGAATGCATAAGGAGGATGAGTTGATTTCTTGATGTCATATTGGATGGATAGATGTATAAAGTTTGATTGGAAAATTTGCTTTGTGGTGGGATTTATTTCAGCATCATGGCCAAGAGGACGTTGTGATGGTCAGTAACAGAGGGAAGGTTAAGGTGTGGAACAAATGTTGAAAGGGGAATTGGAGTTGTGGTCACTGGTACCGCAGGCAGATGATTCCATCCCGGATATCCCAGCCAAATAGGGGCTGTCTGGGTAGCATCCTTTCTTCTGCATCTTCCTCTTCTGCATCTTCCTCTTCCCTCTGCGAATGGATGCTGTAAATCTGAAATAACAGCATACAATGCTGGAAATACTCAATAGCTCAGGCAGCATCTTAACCTGAGAAGTGAACTCTGTTTCTCTCTCCATGGATGCTGCCTGACCTGCTGAGTATTTCCAGCAGTTTCTGTCTTCTCAGAGGCCTTCCTTTACCATCCGAGGCCTTGCAACCATCCAGCAGCACTTCCTGCACACTTAAAAAACTTTTAACATGTATTGCACCAAGCCACTACTTCAATAAAATCAAAAAACATCCAGTCCAAAAGCTTAATTGCAAACTTACCTTTAAGAAGTGCTGACAGCATCTCTGTCAGTCTGCTGCACACTCGCTTTTTAGAGCGAGCTTAGGACCCAGCGCTGAACTCAGCGCTAAGGTCAAAGTTCACAGAGCGTGGAGTTAAGTAGGCGCTCTCCCCATTTGTATCTCCAGGGCCAGTGTTTCTATCGGCAGCGCTGGCCCTCACCAAAATGGCGGCCAGCCGAGTCCCACATCAGAGAAGGGCGTTAGAGTGGCGGCCGCCATTTTTCACCAGAATTCCAGTGCTAACGAGTGGCGGTAAGTAGCCCAATTTCTGAGCCATAATTTCTAGGGCATCTGCAATTTTCCCTCAACTCTCAGGATTCTATAAAAAAAAGCAAAATGCAGATGCTGGAAATCTGAAATAAAAACAGAAAATGCTGGAAATACTCAGCAGGCCAGGCAGTATCTGTGGACAGAGAAACAAAGTTAACATTTCAGGTCCTTTTTTCGTCAGAACTGACAGAAGTTAGACTTCACTATCTCCATTTCTGAGGATAGGCTGTCAACCAATATCTACTATAAGCCCACTGACAGCCACAGCTACCTTGATTACACTTCCTCCCACCTCGCTTTCTGTAAGGACTCTATTCCATTCTCCCAGCTTCTCCGTCACATCTGTTCTGACGATGCTACCTTCCAATATGTCTTCCTTTTTCCTCAACCAAGGATTCCCCTCCACAGTGGTTGACAGGGCCCTTGACCGTGACTGTCCCGTTTCTCACATTTCTGCCCTCACCCTTCCTCCCAGAACCACAATAGGTTTCCCCTTGTCCTCACCTTCCACCCCACCAGCCTCCACATTCAACAGATCATCCTCCTCTATTTCCACCACTTCCAGCGCGATGCCACCACCACACATCTTCCCCTCCCCTTTCAGCATTCCGAAGGGACTGTTCCCTCCATGACAACCCTAGTCCACTCTTCCATCACCACAACGTCCCCTCCCCTTCCCACGGCACCTTCCCATGCAAGCGCAGGAGATGTAACCCTTGGCCTTTCACTTCCTCCCTTCCCACTGTCCTAGGCACTAAACACTCCTTCCAGGTGAAACAGCAATTTACTTTACTTCTTTCAATTTAGTATACTGTATTTACTGTTCACGATGCAGACTCCTCCGCACTGGGGAGGCCAAACGCAGATTGGGTGATCGCTTTGCTGAACACCTCCGTTCAGTCTGCAAGCGTGACCCCAAGCTTCTGGTCGCCTGTCACTTTAATTCTCTGCCCCACTCCCAACTCTGACCTCTCTGTCCATGGCCACCTGCACTGCTCTAATGAAGCGCAACAGAAGCTCAAGGAACAGCACATCATCTTTTGATTGGGCTCTTTACAGCCTTCCGGACTCAAAATTGAGTTCAACAATTTCAGATCATAACCACTGCTCCCATATTTTCGCACAGCAGGTGCTGGTAATGTTTCTTCTGTTGTCGTTTCAAGCTCCTCTAGACCCATCTTTTGTTTCTTTACTTGTCCCATTACCACCTCCTTTTACCTTGAACCATCATCCCTTTTATCATTTAATCTCTCCTGCCTTCCACCCGATCACAGACCTTCCCTTTTCTTCTTCCCCTCCCCCCTTTCCCTGCCTCTGTACTTGCTTAAAACCTGTTATATCGCCAACATTTGCCAGTTCTGACGAAGGATCATCGACTTGAAATGTTTCCCTCTCCACAGATGTTGGCTGACCTGCTGAGTGATTCCAGCATTTTCTATTTTTATCTGAGGAATATATGATGTATCCTGTCAGGCCCTGGTGCCTTGTCTCCCCTTAGCTTAAATAAGTTATCTAAAAACATCCTTTTATTCATTATAATATAAATCAACCCTCCTCTCACCCACTTCAGAATTCACCTCCTGTCTGATATCCTTTTCTTTAGTAAAGACTGATGCAAAGTACTTATTAAATACCTCTGTCATTTTTGATCATCCTCTCCAAACATAGGGCCGTAATTTGCGGCCTCTACGGGTGCATACGAGGTGCGCACACGCCCGTAGGGGCCGTGCAAGTTCCGGGTTTAGGCATGCGAAGCACGTGCGCTAAAACCTGGAACATGCGATCTGTCAAGAGGGCAGAAATGTGAGAAACGAGACCGACACGGTCAAGGGATCCCTTTCTTTCATTGATTGGGTCGGCCCACGTGATCCCAGGGACGCTTGCGAACCGCCTGCACCCCTAGGATAGGTGGGCCTCTACGCAGGCCTACGCATAGAGGCCCAGGAGCACGAGTGTCCGAACCTCTGGGACCATCAGGTAAGTTTGTAGATTTTTGCTGGTCGGAGGCATCTGCCCGCGGGAAGCCTCCGACCGCAAATTCAGAGCCATTGTCTTCTTCTCTCAGGGGTCCTACCTCACTTTTAACAATTCTCTATTTACTAATATATTTGTAAAACACCTTACTGTTCCTTTTGATGTTTTATGATATTTTTCCCCTCAGTCTCCCTCTGAGCTTTCCTTAAGCCACTCTTAAGCTCTTCTTATTTTCTGATATTCTCCTTTACTTTTTTCATTATTATTATTATTCGTCATAGTCCCTCTTCTTTTGTTTTTATTGGTTTCTCACCTCTTCATTTATCCATGCCATCATGAGAATACTAATATTTTCAATTCTCTTTTTAATGTAATATTCGGTACCTTTGCAATCTCTTTTTTAAAAAACATCTCACCATTGCTCTGTATGCCAATTTCTCCTTCCACTTCAGTTCAGCTAGCTCACTCCGCATACTTCTTAAATCTGCGCTAATCCAATCTGGTGTTCTAGTTTTTGAACTGAAAATTCCCCCATTGCTAGTTGGATCTTAAACCATGTCATATTGTGCTCATAACTCTGAAAGTGCTCACCCACATTTAGCTTAGCTACCTGATCTATTTCAGTACTCATAACCAGATCTAGCAACCCCTCTGCCCTTGTAAGCATACTAACGTACTGCTTGACAAAGTAGTCCTGTACATAGTCTAGGAAATCCAGTCCCTTTTCTCCATTTCTCCGTTCTCTGTCTCAATCGATAAGTGGATAATTAAAATCTTCCCTGGAACAATAATTTTGTTATTCTTACTCACCTCTCTAATCTGACCTGACTGCAAATTTCCTCTTTCATTTCTTTTCCACCATGTGTGTTCTGTAACACACTCTGTTCTGTAAGGAGGCAGTTTGAGAAGGTTGTTTGTGGTGGAGAAGGGGAATTTGGAATTGCTTCTGCTTTCCAGTATGATCTTAAAGTTGTAAAAGCACATCTAACAATGCATCTGGTACCAGTTGCTGACCTTTGCATGAATCCAACAACTCCTGAACCATCATGTTCAACAGAAAATTCAATTCGACCTTTAACAGTATTTGGTTACCAGATGATAATGTTATTCAGCTCCCGCCACTTGCTACTGGGAAACCAGAACTTATACAGGGGAGGTTTCTTATTTGGCGATTTCAGATATTTTCCCTCTCACAATTAACCAGATACATCACGCAAACAGCAAAACTGTTGCTTCTCCCACCGTGCAGGTTATCAAATGTTGACCACATCATAACGATTTTGGCCTCTACAACATTATTTAGCGGAGCGGGGGTGGGGATTGTCAGCTGCCATCCCCACCAGCTTCTTCACAGTCATTTTTATTCAACGCCCTTTCTCATGTGATAGTTAGCAATCAATTCGATGCCCTTTCCACTGCATTCTCAATCCTCCGCATCACAGCACTAGCCTCTTTTCCCACCCTCCTTAAGACTCTCCGCATCTAGCTCCCACAAATCCCAAAACCTAATCTCCTGCACCTCGTGCTTTCGCCCCACATCTCTGCACTCAGTCACCATGTGCAAAAGCTCTTCTTTGTGAGAACTAATGACTACATATGCTCTAAAATAATCTATGTTTACTTCCAGCATCTGGAATAATATATTCTGCTCGTTCAAGGTCATTAAGAATCTCTTCAAGATGATTAATAGCAACTAATGATCCGCCACTACCAACTATTGTTTTAATTTTATTTAAGGGACGTGGGTGTTGCTGGCAAGGTCAGCATTTATTGCCACACGGGTAGAAATGGCCAAGCGTTTGTGTGGATTTTGGAAGCATTTTTGTGTGGAAACAAGAACAAAAAATCAGGCGTTCGGATTTTTTTTAATGCATTTCTAATTTTTCTCCCATCCTATCTTGAAGGTGCTGAACTGCATTGGGTTATTGTCCCACGATCCATGTCCACTTTTCATCTGTGAACAAAGTTATTCAGGTTGTTGAGTGGTGGGATCATTGTACAGACCCTGATCCAGCACTGACCCAGCATGCACAATATCTAGCAGGAGTTAATGCTATCGATTAGAAGCAGGAACGTGGCTCACTTTTACCCCCTCCCAAGCCCTTCGACACTACAGACTGAAGCTAGAATCCTCCTGCACAATTTAATTCCATACTGGGCAGTGCATTTACCAATCAAGCTATCAGGAGAGCTCAAGGAATCATTAACACAAGTCTAGCAACAAACTTAAGAGTTGTAAATGTAGAAAATAAAATACCATCATGAGTGGGGTGCAGATTCAATGAACTGTTTTAAGAAGGAAATTGGACAAGTTTCTTATACTGTAGTCTCAGACCTGGGCAGCGTGGAGACTGAATGATCTATCTGGAACAGTGATCCTGAAAATTGATTACAGTTGAGAGAATGTTGGAGAATTTGGTATTTGCTAAAAGTGGGTTCTGTATGGCTATAGCCCTTCTACAAGAAGATTTAACTAATTTGGCATTTGTCCACATTCTTTACATGAAGAATTAATTTAATACATCCACATTTTTCTTATCCCTGCCCTCCCCGCATTCTTGGTCTTTAGCACCCTGCCTCCTTTATACAGAACTGAAAGGTAGGAGTCAGTTTTAATCTGGAGCAGATTTCGGTGGGGCAGGGGCGGCGGGCATAGGGGGCAGTGTAAAATACACTCACCGGCTTGCATTTCAGGCCCGGGTATTTTAACTCACTTAAATGCCGCCAATCCACTTCGAACCCATTCCGGGCAAGAAGAGGGAACAGAGCGGCTACCGACAAGCAAAGATCAGGCAGCCTTTGACAGGAAAGTGGCAGGGTGGGGGTTTCAAGAGGGTCTTGATAAGCACTCCTGCTCCTCCTGGCCCCACAAAGGAAACTTCTTGGCATACCTGGCAGGCCTTTTCGTCCTTCTCGCCAGCTGCCGACTTGCATCAGCTTGCCAGAAAAACAACGGATGGATTCTCCACTCAGGCTCCGATTAAAATGCCATCAAGGTCCTATTGACGTAATAGGACTCAATTTGCATAAATTCACAAGGTTCCCGCCTGCTTTAAGCAGGTGGCCCATCCACCTGCAGAACCCTGCAGGTTAAAAGCAGAGATGGCGGGAAAGGTTTGAGTTCTGAGCGAGTAAGTAGCCTGCACATTTGTAACTGCCAAACCCTCCTGGTTTCCGTCGGCAGGTTAGGGTTAAAACCGATCCCATATTCTTTTTGCTACTGCCAGCAATCCACCTTCTAATTTTCATCTCACCGTATCTAATTCTCATTTTAGTTTGTGCTCAAATGACTATTCTGGGATTTCCAGTCTCATTACTTTTTGAAATCCTGGTTTCTTCTATGCCAGCTTTATCAATTTATGAGAGTCATTAAAGTCACCGCACTGACAATGATTAATCATTGACATATTCTTTAAGAGTCATAATGGTTTAATAATGGCACAGTTGATCACATTGAGAATAGCTGTAAATGGAATCAATGCAAAGGAGCTCTGCACTTTGAGGAAATTTCCTCAAAAGGTTATTACCACAAATGTAAAAGGAATCTGTTGGGTGTCTTTTGATTCTTTTAATGGGCGGGGAAATTGATATTGTGTTTTAGAATGTCAATGAATGTCACCACAGTACTAGCTCAATTCTCCCCCCCACCCCCCACTCCCCCCCCCCCCATACCCTTCAGTTTCTGATCTCAATTATAGTGTTGTTACAAAGCACAGAAAGTAAGAGAGAGAACCCCTCTCAACCATCCCCCAGCACCATTGACAGAGTCTAAAGAACAGATCATTTTGGTCCTCCTGCAGTCACTCAACAACAGCTATTTGCAGCCCAACGAGAAAATTAAAGGGATGTTACACAGGAATGGGGCAGAGGGATCTTTGTTCTGCATCTACCCTGCACTTTATCTGATCCAGGAATACTTGATAATAACTCTGGTTATTCCAACCAACCGCCACCCAAAAAACAAAGACGGATCAGGTAATGTAATTAGAGTAGAATTAAAAATGCAAAATCCAGGGTGAAGAGAAAGTTGGTAGGTGGCTCCAATATACTTACAGAAGAAAAAATGGAATCTGCGTTTTTACATGACCTTTCGAATTATGTACAAAGCTCCACAAATTACAAAATGACCAGTAACTGAAGGTGATTATTTTCAGTGTTCTACCATCTCCCTTTATATATATTTTGAAAAAAACAGAGGTACTATACTTGCAATCTTAATGACCCCTCGGTTGTGGACCCATTTCCACCTGTCCTCTAAGCAGCTCAGGTGACATAGGTTACAGGTCCAATCTGAGGCATCCAAGCCAAGAAAAGTTATCAATTGAATCAATAAGGTGTCCTTATCAGAGATAAAGCAAAACTTATTCTTACCAATTGTAAGGGGAAAGTCTGAGACTCACATCCAAATTAATTTAGGCAGTTTCACTGATTTGAAGAATCCCTATGAGATTCATGAATTCGACTCCCCTTGCATACTCTAGTCTGTGTCTGCTGATGAGTACCTCTGAGGTATAAAGAAATCTTTCCTGGAAATAACTGATGAGCCTAATTTACTCATGACCAAGTCTTCAGTTGGGATGAAGCTGTTTTGCATTGGTGTACACAACCAAACGAGACATTGGCAGATTGCAACTGTAGAATTTCAAGTCTTGCGAGGATAAAGTTGTGACCATCACTAAGACAAGTGGAAATGTCTGGCTTCCACTGACGAGAATGTGAAGCCTGACTGACTCAAATCTTTACCTATCATGGTTTTCCTGATTCACAGTGTCAGCTATCAATACCTGTGGCGTCCAGGGATATGTTTAGTGATTATTTTAAGTACTTACTACCTTTTCTGAAGGGTGACTCAGAAACAAGGTATCTACTGATTTAAAATAGCGTTGCTAATATAATTTTGGTCCTTCCTCTCTTCGGTTGAATAATTTCTGATGCAGCATAGTGATATCTGATTTTTTTTAATTCACACTCTTCTCCCCACCAATTTCCTCTGAAGTTATTAAGTCACACCTGGGCCTGGTTCAAAGACTGCTGGATTCCCTCGGTACCTGTCCAAATCCCTGAAATTCTTGAAATGGGAACCTGGTTAGAGTGTCAGCAGACTACTTGACCATGAGTAGCATCACAACAGAGTCCACTCCTGTCCTCATCCAATATCCACACACATATACTTTCCAGGAGGTGTTACTGGATAGCAATCAGGAGCAGGAAGCAAGAGTCTTTTTTAAAAACCTTCTCTCTAGTCCAAGGGGCACTGTGGAAAATTGTACAACTGCCACTGCCTCGCTGGCTGAGCTCAGCTAACTCAATATAGACCGGTGATCCAACCGAGGAGTGTCACTATCCGTATGGCTCAGTTCCCTAGTAGGTAGTGCATTTACAACCTGAGCCGCCTTGTGCCTAACATCATGGGCACTGTCCGTGGATGGACCAAGTTATGCCAGAGAGTGGTTTCAATATAAGCTGTTAACAAGGCTGCTCCTGAATTCACTACAGTGATGCATAGCGTTTAGGAACATTTTGCATGTAGTTGAACATTAAAGATGCCGTCCACGTGTGCCAAAGCCCGAGATGAATATCCCTGTAGCATGTGTGAGCTGCTGTGTATTGATTCTGCAGGGTGACAGCACCAGTGTGCCAGAAGTTCATGTTGATTTTGCTGCTGACTCAGAAGTTTTGAAGATTTGCCCAATGGAATGTGATGAGTGATTGAACATTGGCAGGAGTTATCCAGGTATCAGCTGCTAGACAACCGAGAAATCTGTGGTTCTCCTTGCGATGTGACTGTCTGACAGGGATAATGAGGATGGTGGACGAGTTGATAAGTCTACAATAAGTTGAGCTGAGAAGTATTTTGCTCATGTTTCAGACCACTGAAACAACAGCCAATTATATATCAATGAGCTTGATGCTGAGGAAATTGGGTGTAAAGATATGTAACTCGGAGCTCCATCTAGCACATCACCAGTAATGAGAAAATTAGAGTTCACAATTTAGACCACAGCACTTGTGGACAAGCTACATTGCGTACATTAACAGAACACAATGTGCTGCACTTTTCTATCATTCACATATATTGAAGGTGAGTGCAAAGAATCGTAGCACCACAGTACAGGGTACATTGAATACCTGCACTGTGCAGTGCTCCCTGCACATGCCTAATGAGGCTGGTGGCAGTTGCCACGGCAAATTGGTCCGCCGGCCCACATGCGTAAGTATCATCATTAGAACCAACCAAATCGTTCTAGTCTTGTGATCTATACAACACCTTTCTCACCTCATAATTCCCACACTGCACAAAAAAATGTAAACCAAGTGTAACTAACTTCTATTGGAGCCAAATCTGCATTGTAAGCCTTCTATCCTATCACAGACCTTCCCTTTTGTTCTTTCATCCCCTCCCCCCTTTCCCAGCCTCTACACTTGCTTAAAAATCTGTTCCATTTCCTGCTTTTTTCCAGTTCTGACGAAAGGTCATCGACCTGAAACGTTAACTCTGTTTCTCTTTTCACAGATGCTGCCTGACCTGCTGAGTTTCTCCAGCATTTTCTGTCTTTATTTCAGATTTCCAGCATCTGCAGTATTTTCTTTTTGTATTATTGTAGGTTTTCCACTCATTGATCAGGATTGCACCCTTCCTAAAGACTTTCACTTTTTCTCACTCCTACATTTTTTGTTCCATGCTTACAAAAGAGAATGCAAAAGTATAGAAACAGTTGAACTGTTGTGGTCTTTTATGAAATTCAGTTGTTCCACTTTGTTGAGATTCGGATACCTCATTAAACCGAAAGTGCCTCTTGCGCAATTGATCCAATGTTTCATGTACCTCCTAATATCCCAGTTTTTCACTACAACCTGGTTAATGGGTTATTAATGAACCACCAATTCTCACTGTCACTCTGCTAACAACAGTACAAGTGTTGTAGGAGTGAAACAGAAGTAAATAATGACACCTCATTCAGGCCCATCAGTATATTCTAATCAGGGTTGCTGTTTCCTCCAAAGCTCAGAGGGTCATTGTGCGTGTGCATGAGGAGGCATACAGTTTGGCACATGTGCAGTAGTGTTCTACATTTTGAACAAAATCAGAGAGCTCAGTCTATGCATGTAGCCTGTTTTCTCCTGCTCTGTGTACCTGTTCAGTCCAGTTACTGTTTCAGGTCTCGAGCGAGGAGGAGGAGATGGGACTTGTTCTCATGCACAGCAAATTTTAAGCAGCATTCAGGAATTTATGTGTTATTTGGGAGCCTTGTATAGGCAAAGTGACAGAGGCTGACTGTTGAAAATGAGGCGAACAGCACATCAGGTGCAGAGAGAGTCTGGGAAATTGTAAAAATAGTACCACATAAAATGGACAGGATTAAAGGATTAATTCTCAAGGTAAGATTGTGTGTATTAAAGGAGCAGGAAGTGTCTAATGAAAATAGCTCCATGAGTGAATTTGACTGATAACCAAGAAGAAATTAATTCTTGGATGAATTAGAGACAGGGATCAGTGGAAATGTATTTTTCTGATTACAATCATAATGCTTGTGGTTTAAATTTTATTTAGGCAAAAAAAAAATCCTTTTTTACTGACAACTGTTCTGTGCCTAAGAGAATGATGGAAGAGTGTGGGCGAATGTCACCCTGGGTATTATCTGAGAAACATAGTTGAATGTAACGTCTGAAATTTGTGTATATCTTTTTATAATCAAAAGGCTTGATCAAAGAGGTATTTTTTGGCGTGATGAGATGGGTAGGATTGCTACCTTTCCCAAGTATAAAACCAGACAGCGTGAGTGAGGTGTGGGGCAGGAAGTGGGATCAAGGCTCAAAATAAAATGTTTGCTTTGCTGCTAATGATGAGCGTTTATTTGAAAACCTTAATATTAACAAGTGAGGCCTCCCCATCACTAGACATGGAAGCTAAGAGAAAAACATGGGGAGAAAAATTCGGTTGGTTAGCGCCTCCTGTTAGCACCTCCGGGGGGCGCTAATGGGGCGCTAGCAACTTAGCGCCCGAGCGCGGCGATTTTAGCGCCACTCATGAAATTGACCTGGCGTTTTGCACTACCGCCATGATCTTCTGCACCTGCAGATCGTGATGTCATGCAAGCGTGCAACGCCCCGGTAGCTCCCCGGACCGGAAATTGATTCGCGCCCCCTGCTTTAGCGCCTGCCGCTAGGAACGACAGGTAGAGGGGAACATTTTAAAGTCGGGAAGGGGCTAGGGGAGCGCTATTTAAAGGCGTGCGCTTCCTGCTTTTTCTTGTAGACAACATTTTTGGTATACGCAAGTTGAGAGGGAGAGAGACGTCTGGAGAGATTTAATGCTGTCCCAAGGAGTTTTGGTCCTCAGCACCTCTTTTCAGGTTCCTATTTAAATGAGCTTCATATTTAGCACATTTAGAAGATTTTAAATGGGGGCTGTACTAACTCGGGCGTCATCCTCCAGCTTCACCTTCGGGGGCAGCAGAGGTGCAGCGATAGGGTGGCAAACGTGACCAGAGGGAGGAGGGCCAACAGGCCTTTGCACAGGAGACCTATTCCGGGAGCAATTCTCCTACATTCATTTCTCGGAGGAGCAGTGTTTCAGAAGGCTGCGCTTCAGCAAGGAGGTGGTCACTGAGCTCTGCCACCTCCTGCAACCAGACGGTGGCTCTGAATTTCTATGCCAGAGGCTCCTTCCAGACATAGCGAATATCTCCCAGTTCGCTGTCCATTGCTGCAGCCGGGAGGTCACAAATGCTCTGTACAAAAGGAGAAGACAGTGCATCATTTTCCCCATGACCAGGGACAAACAGCGTGAACGTGCATGTGGCTTTGCTAGGATAGCGGGCTTCCCCATTGTTCAGGGCGCCATTGACTGCACGCATGTGGCATTGCGGGCACCTTGTGAGAATGCAGAGGTGTTCTGAAACCGCAACGGCTTCCACTCTCTGAACGTCCAGTTGGTCTGTGACCACAGACAGCGCATCCTCGCCGTCAATGCCTGTTATCCAGGCAGCAGCCACTATGCTTTTATCCTGTGCCAGACTGGTGTCCCAGACCTCTTCCAACCACCGCGTCAACCTCATGGATGGCTCCTCGGGGACAATGGTTATTCACTGTGGACCTGGCTGATGACACCACTCCGTAACCCCAACACTCCCGCTGAGCTCCAATACAATGAGAGCCATAGCACCACCAGGAACCTCATTGCGCAGACGATCGGCGTCTTGAAGCAACGGTTCCGGTGTCTTGACCATTCTGGAGGAGCCCTGCAGTACTCTCCCGAGCGAGTCTCGCTTTTCATTGTTGTGTGCTGCATGCTTCACAACCTTGCAATTATGAGGACCCAGCCATTGCCACCAGGAATTGGTGCACCACCTCAGGAAGAGGGAGAGGGAGAGGAGGAGGAAGAGGCGGAGGAGGAAGATGAAGAGGAGGATATTCAGCACCAACGTGCGAGGGAGGCGCTCAATGCTGCTTCTGCAAGGGCCGTTCGTGAACGCCTCATAAGACAGCGCTTCTGATGAATGACAGAGAAGATGGCTTCTGGGATGAAGAAGCACATCATCGTAAGCATCCTGCAGCCCCTGTTGCCGGGCAAAGCTCCAGTGAATTAAATCAGCAAAGTTGTAAAATGACAATAAAATTTTTTATTTATATTACAAACTGTGTCTTATTTATTCAGGACAAACAATTAGAAGCAAACCCAACAATTTATAAACTAACAAAACTCGTTCTCACAACATCGAGATAAGCGTCAACACAGTAAACAAATATATTAAGATGAACATCAAACCTTCCCACAAACATTCCCCCCATTTATTGCATAATTTTTATTTTTCGGCCTTCGAGAATGATCTCCATCCCATGCGCACTTCCCCCCTTCCCACCCTACTGCTCCTCTGTAATGTGGCCCCAGTGGCTGCAGCAAGGCTGGCGGGAGGCTGCTGAATGTTGGATCCAGAGACTGCAGATGCCCTTGAAGGAAGCCCTCAAGCAGCTCTGGGCCTGAAGGGCCCGGCTGCAGACTGCACCAAATCTGCATGAGCGGCAGCAGTCTGGGCTGGCTGACTTACTGGCCATGGCAAGTGCAATGTGGAAATGGCAGTGGTGGGAGCAGGAATGCTGTCATCCTGAGAGAGGACAGCACCTTCCTGCTCGACTGACACATTGCCACTCCCACGGGGCAGTAACTCAGCATCCGGAGCAATCTGCTCGAGCACAGATTGCTGGCCTACTGCGGCACAGTGAGATCCCCGGGGGACTGTGGGCGACCCAGCGAGGATGGCAGCAGTCAGTGCTTGCGTGACATCAATCTGAGACTGCATGAGAGCAGTCTGAGACTGGATGGCACCAGCCAATGGCTCGATTGCAGCACTAAGCCGTTGTGTTGCGTCGGCCTGTGCTGCAATAGATCCTGCCACCTCACCCATTACACACGGCATGGGCTCTGGTTCCCACGGTCTCCCTGCAATTCAACCATCCTCTGCAACGAGGCGAGGATGGGTTCAAGGGTTTGCGCACAGATGACAGCTGTGCTGGCGGCGGACTCCTCCACGCTCCTAGCCAGTGCATCCATGCTGTCAGGCACCCCTGCCATTGCACCCATGAGCTCAGTGTGCATGCTCAAGGCCTGTGTATTCATGGCCGCGATGTCAAGGTCCTCATCCGAGTCCTGTGCAGCAGAACTCGTGTGTGTACTCACCCTCCAGGGAAATGGCCCCCGAGCTTCCCTTCCCCCATGTTTAATGTTGCTGCAGCCCGCTGGGTCCAGGAGCTTCACCCACATCAGATCCTAACCACCTGCTCCCCTCCAGGGAACACGTGGTCCCAGTGTCGGAAGTGTCACCCTCGGGAGACGCAGGCGGTGAGACTCCGGCTTCCTCTTCCTCCTCCTCTGGTGCGTCGCTGCCACTGGCAGGCTGAGGGACAGGCTGCTCAGCTGGTGGTTCATTATCTGACAGCAGGAAGGTACAAGAGTGGCTTTAACATGAGGGCAGGGGGGCAGGAAGGAGGCAAGGACTGGAGACAGTTAGTTGGATTGTAAGTGTAAAAGGCTGGTGTTGTGAGGGGGAAGTGGTATGAGAGAGGAGAGAAAGCTGATGAACATACCATTGCTGTCCCCAAGGGGGTCGCTCTCTCCACCGGCCATGGCGCCTACAACCTGGCTCGCAATGATTCTGTGGATTCTCTCCTCCAATTCAGTGAGTGGGTGTAGGTCCGCCTGTCCTCCTCCCATCCGCTGGATCTCTCTTCGGTATGTGAAAGCTTGGCCTGCAAGAAAAAGGACAGCGTGTGAGTGAGTGTGCAGCCATGTGTTTGGCAAATGTGCCTACCATAGTTGAATAGCCATAATGTCTGAAAGGTGTGGATTGTGCATGTGAGTTTTATGAGATGGCCATAGTTGTTGGATGAGTGCTGGGTATTTGGGTATTTACACTGTCTGGGCACAGAGTGAAGTTGAGATGGTGGGATGTAGAGGTATTGAAAAGCAGGTACTCACCCTGACCACCCGAGTGAGGTTGTTGAACTTTTTACGACACTGTGTATGTGTCCTCGGCACCAGGCTCCGCGATGATGCATGCTGGGCAACCACCCTCCAGACTCTTCTAAACTCCCGGTGCAATGGTCTCCTGCTACTCTCTGGAAAGAGCACAACCCGTCGCTGTTCAACTGCGCCAACCAGAGCCACCAATGCCTGGTCACTAAAGCGCCGAGCTCTCTCCCTGGGCCTCTGAGTATCCATCACTAGTTTAAGCTGAGTAGTAGGTGTTTGCAGGCCGAGGTTCAACGCAACAATGAGCAGGGTGTGGCTGGGCAGCAAGATGGACCCTCCCCTTTAAGAACTGGACGGCGCCAGTCTGTCTGGGTTCCATGGTAATTGACATCGTCTGAGCTTTGGTAGCGTTCTGAGGTAGCGCCTCGCTCCCCGACGTTAGCGCCTTGAGAGAGGCGTGTAGTGCCTGATTTAGCACTCAAATCATCTCCAGGGGTGATAGAGGCGAATTTTGCGGTCGGCGGCGATAATCAGCGCTGGGCGCTAAACTTTGCGCCCAGCCAATATTAGCGCCCCAAAATGGGCGATACCCAATGGACTTTAAAAAACAGACTGACGGTGTCCATGTTATATTTGAGAAATTCTTACACTGTCCAGTTCAAATTAAACAAGAACTCTGTAAAATTGCTGCATTTTTCTTTCACAATATTGTCTACAGAGTAGGGAGCAAAATATAGATATAGGGCGGTACGTCTGTACAGCACCTGGTTACCCAAATGGAGCTCACCATGAAGCCTTTTACTTATCAACTATAGTGCTAAATTTTGAATTATATACTGGGCCCTGAGCTTTAAGACTTTAATGAAGAGGTGCTGTGTCTACATGGTGAACTAAAATGGGGGAATAAATAGACTTCATTACCAAACATCTGAAGATTTAATGAGGCCACTGCATCTTTATGCTGAACTAAAATTCCCTTCTCTTTTTACCCCCTCCAGGAAAACAAAAGGCAGGAGGGAAATCAAAGCCACAACATCACAACTATTCACTAGTTGATTCCATACTGTGTCTGTCCTCCTGTGGTTAGTGTTATGTTACTTATAATTCTTGGTATATAATATGTATTTCTTCCTCATTATATCAATGTCACCTGAAGGACTAGTGGAGAAAAAAGAACATTTTTCATTGCTGAAGAGATGACTAAGTGAGCTGCTCTTGCTCTTAAGCCAGCCCAAGGGACGATGCTTTTATCTTGCAAAGAAAGTGCTTCCAATTCCGATAAACATCTCATTTAATGAGAGAGAGAAAAAAATAAAATCCTCAGCTTCATGATTTGAAATAGTTTGAAGTTCGATTGAACAATGCTCTGAGATTCTCTTCTCCCAGCAGGATAGAACATCAGAAATGATCACAGCCTCTGTACCATCAGCCCTTGCGTGCAACTCCAAGGATATCATTGTTCAAGACACAGGACTTTCCGTCTATTGTCTGAATGACTAAAAAGCAGAAACTTCTGTCAAAGGGCAGGAAAAAAATCTATCGACATTAACAAAATAACTGAGAAATAATTGATTTTTAGGCTTTCTCATTGTTTTGAGGAGCAGATTTTTTCTTGGTTATGAACTATGATTAGGATGATGCCTCGTATAAGGAACTACAAATATGAGGAAAGTCTTGAAAAGTTGGAGCCGGTTTTGTTAGAACTGAGGAGATTAAAGGATGATTTGATAGAGATGTTTAAAATTATGAAAGGATGGGAGAGAGCAGATAGAAATGGATTGTTTCCAGTGATTGAGGAGTCTCGAACAAGGGGTCATAGGTATAAGATGCAATGTAAGAGATTTGGACAGAGAACAGGTGAAATATTTTTAGACAGAGGTTGTAAGGCTGTGGAATGCACTGCTGGAGCTCGTGATTGAAGCAGAGACTGTCATGGGCCTGATTTTAACTCTGCCCAGCTGGCGGGAACGGGGGGGGGGGGGGCTGGTCGTTAAAATGGTGGTCAGGCACTTTTCTCAGCATTCCCAGCGTGTTCTGGGTGCGGGGAAGGTGCCCGCCACAGACAGGTGAGGGCATCTTCACTATTAAAATGTTGGGGTCTGATGACATCATTCGGACCCCGACGTGATGTGTACCATGGATCGCGGGCTGCAATGTCCAGTGCCAGAGCTACCAGTGAAACCTGGCTGCAGACAGGACCGTGGCCAGAAGCGGCTCAGGCAACAGATTTTTCAAAAAGTTTTAACGGTTTGCTGTTGAGCCAGAAGGAGTATGAGTACTCCTCTTGGCCCCAACAAGGGAACTTTGGTCCTTCTCTGCCCTCGGCTCCCCTTATTATTTTGCCATAGTTGCCATAGTTGCCATAGTTGCGATTTCCAACAGGCCACCCCCGACTACTTACCGTATTGGCGGCCTTCAGCCACCGAAAACCTCGCTTCCACACGCTGATCTCCACATCATTCCAACAGAGTCAGCGTACCAATATATAAGCGAGACTCGAGACTTAAAATGGCCGGCGCCTCACGCTGACGCGGCTGTTTGAGCCTGTCGCTTGTTTAGGCCCCTGCACGTCACACTTACACCCCCAGTTAAAATGGGGGCTCCTGTCAACATTTAAGAATATGTTAGGCACGTGGTTGAAGAGAAGGGGAGTAGAAGCAGCATGTAGAACTGTAATCATTGTAATCTAGCAGTGATCAGTTCCTTCAGAAAAAGGAAGGGAAACTTGCCAAACAAAAGCAGCTTGTTCACATTTCAAGTTGTCAACTTGTGGAATAAACTGCCACCTAAGAACACATTGGCTTTTTGTTCTAATTTTAGTGGCAAAAGTAGACACGAGTACAAAGCAGGGAACGTAGCTTTATACCTGCGTCTACCTTTTCAGGTGAAAGTAGAAAATGGAGGAAAAGAGTCCCCAAGATGTGTGATTTTCTCATTTACTTGCTAGGATCCTTTACTGTTCATGTTATTTTGTTACTATTGCAAAATATATCTTTGGTCACATTTCTGTGATTTGTTTACTATATAGGTCCTATTACATGCTGCAATAGCGGAAAATCAAAACTACTCTTTGTCCTGCATCATAAGGCCCGACTTTAATCTTCAAATAAATTTGGAAAACAGTGACAGCAAACAAACGGATTACCGCACTAAAAAAAGTAAGAATGTCTTTATTTGCCTTCAGGCAGTTTTTCATGATGATGGTGCTGCATAAAATTATAGGAATGTCTCTGTTGGTTTTGTTTCCTTCTGCTTTCTTCATCTCACACCACATCATGAGATATAGGTTGTGTGACTTCCTCTCAAGCCTCCACCAGTGTAATTCTAAACCAGCCACTTGGAGGTACAGGAGAGCGACTCCAGTAATGGATCTTCCTCTGACTTTCACTCTCTTTTGTGGAGAGCTACTTGGCCTCAGCCAAATGACTCCTCATAACAAAATTGGGAAATCAGCAGTGTGAGGGATTGTGGGCATGAACCTACATGCCAACAATTCATGGCACTACATATTGGTGCTCCTAATGTAATATGTTACGAACATACAAAAACAATGGACAGGAAAAGATCAGCTGGTCCATTGAACCGGTCGCATCCTGTCATGGTGCAAGTTAACACCACGACCCCGTTGCCTCCCATCCACTAGCAGCCAAATAACCTTCTAGGAAAGGGAAAAAAACACAGAAAAAATGCTAGGCCAATTCAGGGGAAAAATCTGGGAAAGTCTTCTCTGATCCTCAAAGGTGATCAGACAAGTTTCAGGGGACACATCATCCAATACCCCACCTGCTTTTTTCACACTGTGAGGTGAGCCACAGGTAGGAACATGTCCAGATCCCTTTTTGAATGCTTGGAGTGAATCCACACTCACTGCATGACCGGCAATTTGTTACGGTGCCCCTGCAGTTTCTTCACCACTTGTATGTCTACACTATAAAAAGATAAAGGGGGGAAAATTGGGTTGCCTTGCTCCTCCCGTTAGCACCCCAGGGGAGGGGGGTGGTAACGGGGCGCAAAGCCCCGAGTGCCTGGGCATGGCGCCGCTAACGCCTCCTGTGAAATTCAGCGGGAGGTTAGCGGCGGCGGTAGCCAGTAGCGCCCCGCGGAGCTGAGCCTCCGGCGATGACATCACGCCATGTGCAGCGCCCGCTCGCGCCCCTGGCTGCAAGCTTCGGTCGCTCCCCCTGACCTGCCGCCGGACGATATGTCCGACAGGGTCAGGGTGCTGTTTTTGCGGCCACGGCGGCGCTAATTAAAGGGCAGGTGCCAGGCGGCCATTTTTTGGGGGGCCGCCTGCCAGCACCTGCCCCCTTTTGCCTCCTCAGGCGGGGTGTCTGCCAAGATCGGTCAGCCCGGCACTCCTCTTGAGTGCTGGGCTCTTTTCCTGGCACCCCGATCGCCAGTGGTCCAGTGGGGCCCCGGTGCACACTGCGCTAGGCCCCTCCCCTTTAATCAGGGCAGGAGGCCTGCAGTACCGCGGCGCCGTGATATTGAATGGTAGTGCCCCAGTAGGGAGGGGGAGCGCTTCCAGTAGCGCCCCGCCTCCTGCTTGGGGCGCTACCACTCAATTTACGGCGTGGGGGGCGCAAATTTTTTCGGGGCGCTAAAAGTAGCGCTCCGGCAAAGTTAGCGCCCCAAAGGGGGCACGACCCCAATTTTTCCCCCAAAGATTCTATGCTGGCATGGGTGATAAGAGAGATTAGTCACCTAGGGGGCGAAATTCGGTTACACCCTTTTTGGGGGTGGTAACCGAATTAGCGGCAGACATTTAGTGCCCAGGGCAGGAGTACTGCACCGGCCGCTAAATTGGGTTTACCGCCTCGGTGAGGAGGCAGAGCGCTATCTCGGGCGCTCCACTTCCTCTCGGGGTGGTGTCTGGGGCGCAAAGCACGGTAGCGCCGGAGCGCTACGCGGCCGCTCCGTGTAGCGCTGACGCATTTCAGCGCCCCTCCCCTTCCGTTAAAGGGGAGGGCCGCTGTGAGCTCTGCAGGGCCTCCGATGGCCCACACTAGCCCACCAGGGTGGCGTGGTGCCGTGGTCGCAGCCCAGCAATGGGACGCAGTACCGGACAGCGCGATGGCGGCCATGGACCACGCCAAGGGCCGCCAAGAGGGCCCGACCTGGACGTCGGCCAAAATTAAAAATGTCGGCGCAGGGCGCAGCCGGACAATCCCTTTAATTAACGCCCCACCAGCGGTGTGCGGCCCGGTTCACGACCCGCGAGGCTGTCGCTGACATCGCCCGCGGCAGCCTCGTGAGGCACAGCCGAATTTCTGCCTTAGGGTGCTACGGGGTCGCATCGCTCGGTGATCACGTCATCGCCGGCGGCGCAGCGGCCCGGGGCGCTACTTGCAGGGGGCGCGGTGCTATCAGCTAGCGTCGCAGTAGCGCCCCACCAAATTTCTCAGCAGGCGCCCGCCTGGGGCAATAAGCCCTTTGTGCCCTGTTAGTGCCCCCCGGAGGTGCTAACGGCGGGCGCTAAGGAGGAGAATTTCGCCCCCCTAATGCTTTAAATGGTTGCACTTCCTGAACTCCAAAGAGGACTTGTGTGCTTAGCATTTGGTACACTTTGGAGTGGAAAAGCCCTACAATATCTCTTTGGAAAATGAACGGATGTATTAGGATACAGATGATGTACTTACTGCAGCATAACCTTGCAAAATATTGTAGTGTTTTTGATTATATTCCTTTTTTATAAAAAAGAGCAGATGGAATTGTTGATGTAAAGATGTATTTTGAGTCTAGGGTAATAAATATTGAACATTTTTGTGCTTGAATAATTTGTATTATGTACTATGGATGCAGAATTCTATTGGACTGAGTTGAAATGGTTTGATCCTTGGAACTCAATAAAAAATGGGAAGGGGTTTTATTCATTCTCGGGATGTGAGCAATTTATTGTTGAGGAGGTGGTGCGCCGTCTTCTTAACCCGCTGGAGTCCGTGTGGTGACTGTGCTCCCACATTGCTGATAGGTCTGTAGCTCCGCATTTCTTTTGATACAACTGAAAGGTTTTGATACAAGCAGGCCACTTCTGACGGCAGTTAAGAGTCAATTACATTGTGTGGGGGACTGGAGTCCAGATTGAATAAAGAAAGATAAGTTTGCTTCCGTAAAGGACATTAGTTGGGTTTTTCATGACAATCCAAAAGCTTCATTGTCACTTTTAATTCCCAGATTTTTTTTTTAATTGAATTCAAATTCTCAAACTGCCATGGTGGGAGTTGAACTCACATTCCCTGGATTACTAGCCTAGTATCATAAACCACTACTCGACCATACCCCTCCATGGTTTTTCCATCTAATGGTAGTGAATAATAATGGGCTTGAGATTCAATATAGTGAGAGTGAATGGGAAGGCGCGTGACCATTCTATACTTGAAGCAGGTAGCTGTTTATCTGCTGTTGCCTTTAGTATTGACTATTAGCTACACGAATAGTCTCAGAGACATCTAGCTAGGCTGTCCACCCACCCAAACCATACTTGAACATTCAAATTTCAGACTTGGCAGACTTGCTGTTGCAGTTTTGGATCAAACTTGCCAAACATCTCAATGATAAAAATGGGAATTACTGCAGTTTGGAGTCTCCCTGTATTTCTATTGATCTTCCTTTGTGCAGGAGGTGGTTAGTTGGAATTATGGAGCTCAGCAATGTGATGGAGCTAAATTAAGATCAATAGAGATAAGGGAGACTCCAAACTGTAGTAATAAGGATGGCAAGTTTTATTCATTGTAGTGATCTTCACTAATGCAGGAGGTGGCAAGTTGGAATTATGGAGCCCAGCAATGTGATGGAGCTAAATTAAGATCAATAGAGATAAGGGAGATTGTTTTTGCTGAGGCGGCAAGAACATGTCTATGTTCTAAAAGTCTGAAGGAGCTTAGCTTTGAAAGCTTATCTAGAGACGGGCTCATGTTTAGAGAGTTAGTAGGTTGTTTTTTATCACTAAGGAGCATGGGGCAATTAATTGTTCTCATTGTGAAACCTGTATACTGTTAATTCATGTGCTTTATGTAAATAAACCAACTCTTGGTCTGACGGTCTTGATAAGAATGCTTTTTAGTCCCCTTTCTGGAAAGAGAGGAGAATTTGCGTGTCGCCACGTGTCATATTTTAATAGCCAGTGTATGGAGTAAGGCTTTTTAATGATGATTCTTGGGTCATGTTATCATCTAGCTAGATATTGGCCAGCACTCTGGATTATTGGGGACACAAGGTCTGCTTACAGGAGTGGCTGGTGACACTGAACCGAGTGAATATCTAGCATAAATGATAACTTCCCATGGTAAGTTATTCCAAATATTGATGGCCCTCTCAGTGAAGTAATGGTTTCTTACATCCACCATTACATCAAGTATCCCTGACTGATCCATTACATCCCTGAGCCTTATTAATTTGAATACTTCCAACACATCCCCCTCAGCCTTAACTCCAAGTCCCAGTTCTGTGAGTCTATCCTTGTATATTTTATTCTCTGGTCTCCTAATCATCCCAATAGCTCTTCTCTGCACATTTCCCAGCGCAGCTTCCTTATTGCAGTTTCCAGAGCTGCACATGATACTCCAGGTGTGGCCTGATAAATCCTCTGTACAGCAGCAGGATAACCTCTTTCAATCTACACTTTATTCCTCTTTTTATACAAGCTAACATCCCATTAATTTTCTTGACAGTAGCCAGACATTGGATTGATGTCTTGAGAGATTTACTGACTATGGCTACCAGACACCTTTCCTGGTTAATTTTTGTTAGCATTTTCCTACTAATCCTATAACCCCTCAATGCTTATTTCACATCCCATAACTTTGCACTTATTGACATTAAACTGCATCTGCCAATTGTAGGCCCAAGTCCCCAACGTGTCTTAGTCCTCCTGTAACATTTCCTCATATTCACTGTATTAACCACCCCTGCTATTTTAGTGTTATCTGCAAACTTTGAGATGAAGCTACTGACCTCCTCTTCCAGATCATGTACGAAAATGTCAAAAAGTACTGGTCCTAACATCAAGCCCTGTGGGATTCCATTCATCACGCCCCTCTACTCAGGATACTTACCATTTGTACAGACTCTTGATAGTGGGCTACGAGACTGCAGGGTCATTACAGCTGAGCCAGATCCTGTTCTCTCCCGGCATCCACACGTGCACAAGTTACTGAGTAGCAATCAGGAACAGGTACCCTAGCAGATTTTTTTCTCTCTCCTCCCTACTTCAGTGGTGCTGGTCAGTTGTTGCACCTCTACCATTGCCTCAGTTGAGACTGGCTAACTCAGCACATATAAGGAATTGAACCAATTCTTGGTCTATATGACTCAGTACCACAGAGGTGGTGCATTTCATCCTGTGGTCTCTGCACAATTTAGGGCAAAGTTCAGGTTAATCCAGCACATTACATCTGCCACATTCCTCCCACGGAAGGAAAAATACCTTTGGGTATAAGAATACGCCAAATATTTAATCAAAAATGCAGATTCTGGTATTGCTGCAACCGATTTTTCACTTCAAAATTATAACAGGTGAATTATCTTGGCAAATTTTAATCAGCTAATTTAAATATTTCTAAGTAATTAACCCAGTAATTGCTTCACAATGGTTCTTTGTGCCACTCTAATGTACTTTGAAAGAGTTGCTATGGAGACGGTTAGTGAAATGAAATTACTGTCAATCCCTACCAAATAGGCCTCGTATGAATATTATTCCTTCATACATTTAATTAGCATCTATCTCTATGGCAACTGTGTTTATATTCTCCCAGAGATATTGCCTCTACTCAATTTGAGCCTCAAGTTAATGTATAAAAGATAAGGCATTGCAGTACATACAGTCACTCAAAGAAATGCTGCAGGATTGGGATAAACTTGCGACCTATGCAAGAAATTGTGGGGTAGAAATTTGCAGGGATCAATCCCTGTGCCTGAACGAATAGGTCCGAAGCTCACTGAGGCCCAATATCAGGTGAGACTCGGGTCTCATTTAAATTACACCACTGAGCTGCGGGCACCTCCTGGGCATCTCCTGCTGGGGGAGGGTCGACCAGGAGGGATTGGCGGGGGAGATTGGGAAGGGTTGGAAAGGGCAATTAGGGGGAGGGCGAGCAGTGTCCGGTAGCAGCCCATGATTTTAATGTGGAGCTGGTGTGGTCGGTTGGGTTCTGTCTAATAGGAGGGATTTGGAAGTGGCCTGATCTATTGGAATTCCTTGCAATGGAAGTAAATAGGAAGACAACTTGGAGTTCTATGTTTGGCATATTTAGTTAGATTCAACAGCACCAATACATTATTTTAGAAAACATTTAAGTTATTTAATATTAAAATTAAATGGGGCCATTTTTCGTGTCTGTCACGCCCCATGTGCACCAGCTTACTGGGCATAATGGACCAGTAATAGTGATGGAGGGCTGTTACGCCCCTGTTTGCATATTGTGCTTGTTTCTGCTTGCATGAGAAAAAGGAGCAGGACAATGTCATTTTGCCTTGCACACTAGTTTCCAAATTCAAATTTTCCAGCATGCACAAGGCCATGAGCAAATCACCGCCACATATAATGGGGATTCGAGGTTGCTAGGCGATCGACTACGTGCGGAAGTTAATTTCAAGGGCATATGCAGAAGATTCAGTGAGCAGTTGTAAGGCCATTTCTGCACCGTTTGTCTTTTTTGTTCTGTTACCACTTCAGGTCCCATAAGCCTTTGTGGTAATTGTTGTGTTGCTACTTTTCGTGCCCCGCAACTGCGGACGTGGCACCAATGGGAATCCTTGGAGAATCCACATACATCTAAGCTTTTTGGGAGAAGAGGAGGACCAAAAAAAGGAAGCCAAGTAGGGTAGGCTGCATCAGAAGTGTTCTGTGCCCACCCGCCGGTACCCTGTTACCCACATTAAGAGGCAGAAGCTCCAAATCCCAGGGAATGCTGTAACAGCAAAAAAATGGAGCAGATATATTATGTGAAGGAATCAATAACTGTAATGCTAGATGGTTCTTTGGCGGGACCCCAATCACAGTATGTCATGCCTTCAGTGGTACTACAAGGCAGAAATCATGCTTGAATGATTCAAGAGCCAACATAGCCTGCACCACTGTATCAGCCAAGATGCTACAAACCATGTGCTACCTGGCATCTACCATGGGCTCTTCACAGAAAGAGGCAGTTGCAAAGCTGTGCCAGCTACTGCATGGAATCCCACAGCTAATGTGCAGCATAAGGCTGGCACAGCCAGTGGCAGTGAAGGTCAGGTCCTCCAACCTGCCTCTACCTCCCTCCATGCCTGCTACAATGCTGGCCTATGAGGATGGTGCCACCCACCTCATGTAGCACTACCTTCGCTTCAGCAGCCATCAAAGAGGAGGTTGGGTGCTGCGCTGCTTCGCCATTTGCCTGCAGATTCACACAATCCTCACGACTCTGTCGATCACCACTTTAGTACAGGAACAGCTTTTCTGCGAGTTGCTCAAGTTACCAGTTGAAATAGGGATACAGTTTGCCTTCAGTAATGCAGCAACACATTGCGAATGGGAGGGGCAAACTCCCCTAAAGACACAGGCAATCTTAAATGACAGTCAGCCCTGCCACTGGAGACTCATACCAGAGTCTATGCTATGGCCCATTTATAACATTATAATAAATAAAGGCTAGTGGCAGATCAGGGACACAAAAACATTTACAGCCTTTGGAAAGCCTCAGAGGGTATCTGAACCCAGTGACCGCCTTTGCTAAGGCTAAAGAGAGAAAGTGCTAAGAAGTGATAAGCAAAAATGAACGGAAAAAAGACTTGGGCCCGTAATTTCCGATGCCTAAGGGTGCGTACGAGCTAAAACCCGGCACTTGCGATCTGTCAAGAATCCTCTTGACAGTTCATCCGCCTGCCCGGGAGAAGGGCCTCCGCGGGCAGAGAGTTCCGCTTTCTGCACAACCTCCGCCCGCTGAAAACCTTTAAAAATCTTACGCCTGGTAAAAGAGTTTAAAAAAGTAATGTAATGTAATGTAAAAATACTTTTAAAAAAGCTAAGTTTATTATTAGCCCCATAAAAAACTTTAATTATTTTTTTCAAAAATTGAAATTTTTGTTTAAAATATTTAATTTAATGTAATTTTAACTCATTTTAAAAACGTGATTTAAAAAAAAAATTATTTAATGTTGTAGTGTCTTTTTTCAGTGATCCCCATTCATACTTTTGACATGATGTGGAGATGCCGGTGTTGGACTGGGGTGGACAAATGTGAGAAGTCGCACAACTCCAGGTTATAGTCCAACAGTTTTATTTGAAATCACAAGCTTTCGGAGCGCTGCTCCTTCTTCAGGTGACTTCACCTGACGAAGGAGCAGCGCTCCGAAAGCTTGTGATTTCAAATAAAGCTGTTGGACTATAACCTGGTGTTGTGCGACTTCTCATACTTTTGACAGGTCTACCTGTCAAAAGTATGAAGGGGGATTCCCTTCTCCCATTGGTTCCCCATGGCCCACGTGATCCCAGGGATGCTTGCGAACCGCCTGCGCCCCTGGGATACCTGGGCCTTTGCGTGTGTGCGCACCAGGAGAGGCCCAGGAGCGGAAGAGTCCGGACCTCGGGAGCCCTCAGGTAAGGGCGTAGATTTGTTCCCGATAGGAGGCATCCGCACGCAGGATGCCTCCGATATGAAATTACGGGCCAATATCTCAGGCTTTTCCAGTATCCAGTTCTCACCCTGCTGCCTCCTCTCTGCGTAACTTCCCGAATTAACGCATATAAAAAAATTAATCAACAAAAAAATGAATACGTTAACTGCGATTAATTGACAGCCCTAGTGATTTGTAAGGGTTGCTGTGTTTTTAATTTTGCTTTATGTAATCAGAAAAATCTAGGAAAGGGAAATGAAATACAAATGCCAGAGGAAGCCACTGTACACTTGAATAACTTGCATCTCAGAACCTAGCTTTCCAAAACTCAGAGGGTGTAAGTATTGTTAGGATAAATTTTCAATGAATCATTCAAATCAGACCTAGTTCAATGTGCAAATTAGGTTAATAGAAACTAGACATCAAAGTCCCATCAGTATGAAATGTACAGGGTATAAATGCTATGCTATTAATTTGGACTGAAATAGTAATGATATAGGCAAAGTGGGACTAATTTTTATACTTAAATGTGGCTAATGTGGCTAAGATTCCTCTTATTACTTAAAGCCTGTCAGCTCGCTGTCCTACATTGGCTCCCGGTTAAGTAACGCCTCGATTTCAAAATTCTAATCCTTGTTTTCAAATCCCTCCATGGCCTCGCCCCTCCCTAGCTCCGTAATCTCCTCCAGCCTCCAAAAAACCCTAGATATCTGCGCTCCTCAAATTCTGGCCTCTTGAGCATCCCTGATTTCAATTGCTCTACCATTGGTGGCCGTGCCTTCAGGTGCCAAGGCCCTTAGCTCTGGAATTCCCTCCCTAAACCTCTCCGCCTCGCTACCTCTCTTTCCTCCTTTAAGATGCTCCTTAAAACCTACCTCTTTGACCAAGCTTTTGGTCATCTGCCCTAATTTCTTCTTATGTGGCCCGGTGTCAAATTTCTGTCTTATAACACTCCTGTGAAGCACCTTGGGACGTTTTACTACGTTAAAGGCGCAATATAAATACAAGTTGTTGTTGTTGTTGTGGCTGTTGCTGCTGCTACTTAAAAGACACAGACAAAGCTACCAGCAGCCTAACTTTAGGAATGCTACTTTGTTGCATAAACTTGGCTTGTATACCCTTGAGTATAGAAGATTGAGGGGTGATCTGATCGAGGTGTTTAAAATGATAAAAGGATCCAATAGGGTAGATACAGAGAAACCTTTTCCTCTCATCGGGGAAATCAAGAACAACGGACATATACTTAAAATTAGAGCTGGGCCATTCAGGAGTGAAATCAGGAAGCACTTTTTGACACGCAGGGTATTAGAAGTCTGGAATTCACTCCCCAAAAGGCTGTGGATGCGAGCACAATTGGAACTTACAAGACTGAGAGCAATAGATTTTTGTTAGGTAAGGGTGCCAAGGGATATGGAGCAAAGGTGGGTAAATGGAGTTAAGATACAGATCAGCCATGATCGAATTGAATGGTGGAGCAGGCTTGAGGGCTGAATGGCCTACTCCTGCTCCAAATGTTCCTATGTACTGCATTTTATAAAAGTGTTCAGTCTGTATAGACAGTACCTTATTAAAAGGAAATTAAATGTTTGATATAGCTCCATCCAAGGGAAAACAATTCTGGTTTAAATCTCTTTCCCCTGTCTTGAAGAAAGCGGTTTAGCCTGTAAACAACTACTGATCAGTAAACATTACCCTGTGTCCAGTTAACTCAGTGATTCTTTCTGGTCCCAAACCATCACTGGACCCACCTTCATGCTTGCCACAATTTGCCTCTTTCCAACTAACTGCCAACTTCAAATGGATTGGTTCTGCTACAACTAGAGCAGTTTACTGAAACTTCTTTCACTTTGGTGTAGAGATCTGGGCACAGTAGGTACTGCCATTCATTCAGATTTACCAGGCAGGCCATCATTTAATGCATGTGTTCAGGACTGCTTGATTGGGCCCCACTCCTTCTTCACCATCCCTTCCTTCTAATTACACATAATCTCAACATCCTATTTTTAAATGTTTACAGATACCCTAATTGTTAGTCATCCAACTTCTCAGACCTGAGATCTAGACTGTTGACTAAAGGCCCCAGATAGCTGGGAGAGAAAAGACGGAAGGTATCAAATAAGAAAGTGAGAGATGTTTGAAATGCACTCGCAATTGCACCATGATTTTTCTCCCAGTAAGCTAGAAATGAAGATGGAGTACATCACAGTTTGTCTCCTCTGGAAATCTCCGATAAGTCATTCGCATTGCTTGCATCTCTGCATCACTAGATTTTCTAATATTTTTTAAACTATGGTGATGGAAACCTTCAGGGATCACTTGACATACTCGAGGCAATAGAGATAGACTGGGTCATTACTTGCTGTAACGATTCCTATATATTTTTAATTACCTTCAATTGTTGCATCTGTGAAAAGAGCTAGTGTTCTGGATAAGAATAAACCTTTTTTAAAACAGATCTCAGCTTGTGAAGTCTCTCATGCAGTCGTTTATCAAAAGCCTTTTGGACATCTATATATAGAAATTGATGTAGCTTCCTCCATCCTCAAAACAAGTTGGTGAAGTTACATAGAAACATAGAAACATAGAAAATAGGTACAGGAGTAGACCATTCGGTCCTTCGAGCCTGCACCGCCATTCAATGCGTTCATGGCTGAACATGCTACTTCAGTACCCCATTCCTGCTTTCTCGCCATACCCCTTGATCCCCCTAGTTGTGAGTGTTATATCTAACTCCCTTTTGAATATATTTAGCGAACTGGCCTCAACAACCTTCTGTGGAAGAGAATTCCATAGATTCACCACTCTCTGGGTGAAGAAGTTCCTCCTCAGCTCAGTCTTAAATGGCTTCCCCTTAATCCTTAGACTGTGACCCCTGGTTCTAGTTTTCCCTAACATTGGGAACATTCTGCCCGCATCTAATTTGTCTAAACCAGTCAGGATTTTAAATGTCTCTATAAGATCCCCCCTCATTCTTCTGAACTCCAGAGGATACAAGTTCAGTTGACCCAATCTTTCTTGATATGTCAGTCCGGCCATCCCAGGAATCAATCTAGTGAACCTTCGCTGCACTCCCTCAATAGCAAGAATGTCCTTCCTTAAGTTAGGAGACCAAAACTGCGCACAATACTCCAGGTGTGGCCTCACCAAGGCCCTGTACAACTGCAGCATCACCTCCCTACTCCTGTACTCAAATCCCCTTACTATGAAGGCCATCATTCCGTTTGCTTTCTTGACTGCCTGCTGCACTTGCATTCCCACCTTCAGTGACTGATGTACCATGACGCCCAGGTCTCGTTGCACCTCTCCTTTCCCTAATCTGCCACCATTCAGGTAATAGTCCGCCTCTCTATTTTTACCACCAAAGTGGATAACCTCACATTTATCCACATTGTACTTCATCTGCCATACATTTGCCCATTCACCCAACCTGTCCAAGTCACTCTGTAGCCTCCTAGCATCCTCCTCATTGTTCACACTGCCTCCCAATTTAGTGTCATCCGCAAATTTGGAGATATTACATTTAATCCCTTCGTCCAAATCATTAATATATAATGTAAACAGCTGGGGTCCCAGCACCGAACCCTGCGGTACCCCGCTGGTCACTGCCTGCCATTCTGAAAAGTACCCATTTACTCCTACTCTTTGTTTCCTGTGTGCCAACCAGTTCTCAATCCACGTCAACACATTACCCCCAATCCCATGTGCTTTAACTTTGCTCACCAATCTCTTGTGTGGGACCTTGTCGAAGGCCTTCTGAAAGTCCAAATACACCACATCTACTGGTTCCCCCCTGTCCACCCTATTGGAAACATCCTCAAAAAATTCCAGAAGATTTGTCAAGCATGATTTCCCTTTCACAAATCCATGCTGACTTGGACCTATCATGTCGCCACTTTCCAAATGGTCTGTTATGACATCTTTAATAATTGCTTCCATCATTTTACCCACGACCGATGTCAGGCTGACCGGTCTATAATTCCCTGCTTTCTCCCTCCCTCCTTTTTTAAAAAGAGGGGTTACATTGGCCACCCTCCACTCCATCGGAACTGATCCAGAGTCTAAGGAATGTTGGAAAATGATCGTCAATGCATCCACTATTTCCAAGGCCACCTCCTTAAGTACTCTGGGATGCAGACCATCAGGCCCCGGGGATTTTTCAGCCTTCAGTCCCATCAATTTCCCCAATACCTTTTCCCGACTAATAAGGATTTCCCTCAGCTCCTCCCTCTTACCAGATCCTCTGACCCCTTTTATTTCCGGCAGGTTGTGTGTGTCCTCCACAGTAAACACCGAACCAAAGTACTTGTTCAATTGATCTGCCATTTCCTTGTTCCCCATTACGACTTGCCCAGTTTCCGACTGCAGGGGACCTACGTTTGTTTTTACTAACCTCTTTCTTTTTACATATTTATAGAAGCTTTTGCAGTCCATTTTAATGTTCTCTGCAAGCTTCCTTTCATATTTTATTTTCCCTGCCCTAATCAAACCCCTCGTCCTCCTTTGCTGAGTTTTGAAGTTCTCCCAGTCCCCGGGTTTGCTGCTACTTCTGGCCAATTTGTATGCAACTTCCTTGGTCAGGTGTGATCTTACCCCTTCTGAAAATGTTAACTTGACAAATGACATTTTGTCTCTGATTATTAAATCCATTAATTTTTCAATTATTGAGGTCAATTAATTGGTAGTTGCCAGGCATATTTCTGGTGCCCTTCTTTGACTATTTTGGGGGGAATTTTGCCAGCCCTGGGGAGGCGGGTATGGAGGCGGGACTGCCGGGAAATGGCAGAAACTGGGAGTGGGTACCGAACCCCCTCCCAACCCGCCTCCATGCCATCTTCCCAGGAGGCGGGTAGCCGTCCCGCGTCGGGTCCCATCCCCTTGGAGGCGGGAAGGGATTAAAGCCTATTAACTGCCTGGGGGGGGGGGGGGTGCAAAAGTGTGGTGTGAAGGTAAGTGATGAGTGCAAGAGTGTAGAGGTGAGTATCTGAGGTAAGTGCAAAGTGTTTTTAAAAGTGTACTTACCTTTGTTTCTTCCTGCAGGCTTCAGTCGGTTTGTATGCGGAGAGTCTCGGACCTCCGTGTTGCAGATGAGAGATGGCCGTTGCATTCTCAGATGCAACAAACATCTCATTTCTGTAAAAGAAAGAAGGTTGATGAGGTCCTCATCAAACTGCAGAGAATGTCAGTGTTTGACAGCTTCACAGAGCTGTCAAACGATGACAATTCATCTGCCAAAAATTTTTGACAGATGAAACGTCATACATTGACGTGCTCTGCAACCGGCTTTCCCTTAATTGGCCTGCTAAGCCCGCTGGGCGGTCTTAACAAGGTCAATCAAGGGAAAATAGCATGGATTGGTCACAAATCGATGGAGGCGGAACATCGACCCGACAAGAAGCAGTCCTGCCTCCAATGCGCCCCCATTCACAAAATCGCCCCCCTGTGGATACTTTAAAGCTTTAACTTCCACCCTGACTGCTTCTGGCTGTTACGATATTGGAATAATTATTTGATGTTATTGTCAGAATTTGGTGGAAACTGGCAGAATTAGGGTTAATTCAATCATCTGAAACATTTCAACATTTTGAAATATATACCTTACAATTTATAGACTGTGTAGGCTGTTGTATTAATATATCGTGGGGGAAAAATTGGGTTGCTTTGCGCCTCCTGTTAGCGCCCCGAGGGGACACTAACGGGGCGCAAAGCACCTAGTGCCCGGGCGCGGCACTGCTAACACCTCCCGTGAAATTCAGCGGGAGGTTAGTGGTGGTGGTAGCTGGTAGCACCCTGCGGCGCTGTGCCTCCAGCGATGACATCATCGCCTTGCGCAGCGCCCCGCTAGCGCCCTGGCCGCAAACTTCGCTCACGCCTGCTGACCTACCATCGGACGCTATGTCCGACAGGGTCAGGGTAACGTGTTTGCAGCCAGGGTGGTGCAAATTAAAGGGCAGGTGCCAGGCGGCCATTTGCTTTGGGCCGCCTGACAGCACCTGCCCCCTCTCTCCTCCTCCTACGGGGTGCCGACCGCAATCGGTCAGCCCGGCACTCCTCTTGAGTGCTGGGCTCTTTTGCCGGCATCCCGCTCCCCGGTGGTCCAGCAGGTCCCCGATGCGTGCTGCGCTAGGCCCCTCCCCTTTAATCAGGGGAGGGAGCGGCGCCATGTGTCAACGCGCTTGGCGCAGTTGCACGTAGCACCGCGATATTGAATAGTAGCGCCCCAAGAGGGAGGGGGAGCGCTTCCAGTAGCTCCCCGCCTCCTGCTTGGGGCGCTACCATTCAATTTCTGACGCGGGGGTGCTAACTTTTTGCGGGGAACTAAAAGTAGCGCCCCGGCGAAGTTAGCGCCCCAAAGGGGGCGCGACCCAATTTTTCCCCCCATTTCAACTTGAAAATGTATTTTGTGAGGACTGGGTACCACAATGGGCCAAATCTGTTTCCTGGGATGAAATCCAACCCAAGGCTCTCTGTGGAAATCAAAGAGCAGAAATTCTGATTGGCAAGTTTACAGGCAAATGCTAAATATGGTCATACTATATTCATGTGTGGGCTATTTTTACACAAGCTTAACTCATTTGAATGGTCAGGAATTCATTAATCAGAATTTCTACCCTCATAAGTGAAATGATTTTTGGGGATTCAGTTATTAGTGAACTTGAGAACACATCACAAAGCTTCTCCCAATTCAACACAATTTATTTCCAAATTGGAAATCTCACTCGCATTGATCTTCTTTGCAATCACAATGGGGGAGTTTTAGCCCCCAAGGATGGGTGGTTTGGGGGCAGGTAGAAAGGTAAAAATTGCAAAATTCTCAAACTCGGCCCCAACCCGCCTCAAACGTGCCCACTCCATCTTAACGGAGGCGCATTTTGCTGCATGCAAGTAACCTGCTCGTGGAGGCGGGTCAATCATTATCACAGGGGTTGTCGATCATTATCATGGGGGGGGCGGCGGAGGGTCGAACTTCATCACCTGGGGTGGGGGCGCTCGATCATTATACAAGAAACACAGAAAGCAAGCATGCAGGTACAGCAAGCAATAAGGAAGGCAAATGGCATGTTGGCCTTTATTGCAAGGGGTTTGGAGTATAAGACCACACCTGGAGTACTGTGCACAGTTTTGGTCTCCTTATCTAAGGAAGGATATACTTGCCTTGGAGGCGGTGCAACGAAGGTTCACTAGATTGATTCCTGGGATGAGAGGGTTGTCCTATGAGGAGAGATTGTGTAGAATGGGCCTATACTCTCTGGAGTTTAGAAGAATGAGAGGTGATCTCATTGAAACATACAAGATTCTAAAGGGGATTGACAGGGTAGATGTTGAGAGGTTGTTTCCCCTGACTAGAGGGTCTAGAACTAGGGGGCATAGTCTCAGGATAAGGGGTAGGCCATTTAAGACCGAGATGAGGAGGAATTTCTTCACTCAGAGGGTTGTGAATCTTTGGAATTCTCTGCCCCAGAGGGCTGTGGATGTTGAGTCTTTGAGTATGTTCAAGGCTGAGATAGATAGATTTTTGGACTCTCGGGGAATCAAGGGATATGGGGATCAGGCGGGAAAGTGGAGTGGAGGTCGATGATCAGCCATGATCTTATTGAATGGCGGAGCAGGCTCGAGGGACCGTATGGCCTACTCCTGCTCTTACTTCTTATGTTCTTATCACGGGGGGTGCGGGGGGTGGGGGAGCGATCATTATCACAGGCTAATGAGATGCATTTGAAGAGATTTCAACAGGGATTTTAATTTAACGGGTATGATAGCATAGTGGATATGTTACTGGCCTCGTAATCCAGAGGCCTGGACTAATGACCCGACGACGTGAGTTCAAATCTCCACCATGGCAGCTGCGAAATTTAAATTAAATTAAGTAAATCTGGCATAAAAAGCTAGTATCAGTAATGGTGATCATGAAACTACCAGATTGTCATAAAATCCCATCTGATTCACTAATGTCCTTTAGGGAAGGAAATCTGCTGTCCTTACCCAGTATGGCCTCTATGTGACTCCACAGCAATGTTTTTCACCCAGAGGGCGGTGGGGGTCTGGAACGCACTGCCTGAACGGGTGGCAGAGACAGAAACCCTCATCACATTTAAAAAGTACTTGGATATGCACTTGAAGTGTCGTAGACTGCAAGGCTACGGACCAAGAGTTGGAAAGTGGGATTAGGCTGGATAGCTCTTTGTCGGCCGGTGCAGATACGATGGGCCGAATAGCTTCCTTCTGTGCCGTAGATTTTTATGATTCTATGATTCAATGTGGTTGACTCCTAACTGCCCTCTGAAATGGCCTAGCAAGCCACTCAGTTGTATTCAAGAAGGCAGCTCATCACCCCCTTCTCGAGGGCAGTTAGGGATGGGCAATAAATGCTGGCCTTGCCAGTGACGTCCCCATCCCATGAATTAATTTTTTTTTAAATTTAACATGTCCAGCACCGGGCTCAGGGAACTCACCAGTGAAATGGAGGGGTGATGGAACAGCATTTCAAGGGGGTGTTTAAAGTTCTGATTGCCCGATATGAATAAAGGCTCAGTGCTCACAGCTGCTTTCTCAGTTCCCTCTGGCAAACATTTTGTGATAATTTTATTCCATCAATGTACTGCTGGTGTGCAACCACAAGAAGAGGTTCATGCCAGTGTGCGGCAGATTCCCTGGGAGCTATCATGATGCTTTTATACAGCGGCAGTCCAGCATTCCAAACCTCTTTGTACCAGGAACCAGAATTAAGGGCTGGCTCGTAGGGATACCCCCTTCAAACTTGGCTCATGACACCTGTCAGGAACCCCACCAATGAGGCACAAGAGCACTACAAGGAGAGCCACATGACCACCAGGTGTGTCATTGAGCAAGCCATCAGCATGTTGAAGATGCACTTCAGGTGCCTAGATAGGTCTGGAGGTTGCCCTTCAGTACTCGCCAGCCAGGGTGTCCAGAATGACAGTCCTGCACAACATTACGCAGCAGAGAGGATTAGAGGTGGAGCACGACCAAGGGGCTCATCGATTATCTTCTGATGATGAGAACATTAAAGAGGAGGAGGAGGAAGATGAAGATGGGGCACCCATCGCTAGACCCATTGCTGCCCGGGATGCCCTAATAGCTTGAAGGTTCAGCTACTGACTCGCATTGAAAGAAATAAAAAACATGAGTCTATCTCTATCACTGGTCTATGGAGGGAATAGGCCTCATGGAACAGATGGCTATTCCTAATTTTATACTTCCATATGTTCGTATCCTGTACTGATCCAGTTTTATGTCTGACTGCAGGAGGTGTCGGTTCTAAAGTAAAATAGTTTGTGGATTGCTCCTGATTCAAGCCATCCTTCGTAAGAAAATCTTCCATTTGTGTGTGCAAATGTGCATTTACAGAGAAAACTTTGGATGCTGACAGCAGAAGTAATGATATGAATTTTGTATTTTTTTCATAGATTTTTTTATTATCAGATTAAAGATGTCACTCCCGGAGAAGGGAGCATCCTCTATGTCTTGCTCTCAGCATCTGTATTGGCACGCCAAGCTCAGGTAGGGCAGGGGTAGATGCAGATTAAAGGTCTCTGTACACGGCACCATTAAACACTTCCAAGGTCAGATACAGTACAGGTTAGATGAAGGGTAATTATCACAGGGTGGGGGGGGGCGGTCGATCATTATCACAGGGGAGTCGATCATTATCATGGGGGAGTCGATCATTATCACGGGGTGGGGGGGGGGGGAGTCAATCATTATCACATTGCCCCAACAACATGCCTTAACTGTAACTTCAGAAGATCTCTTCCTCTGCACAGGTGTGACATTTCCATTTCCCAAAAAGCCACTCTTGTAACATCGTCAATTTAGACATGAAATATGAGCAGTTTTGTCTTGACAGCTCATGCTCACTATGAGCTGGTGAAATGAGATTTTTAAACACTGGAAAATGTGAATGCCTCGAAATGATAGGTGTGTTCCTGAGGGATTTCTATTGGAGTTACTCAGGTTTAATTACTTGAGCAATGATTCTGAGGTCTGGAGGGTTGGTTACAGGCTTGTTACGTTATGATTCTTGTGCATGATTCTTATCAGGAGCTGAACCTAAACTCTGACTCAGTACTACAAGGGCAGCAGAGTGCTTGGAGGTAGCTACGAAGGTGAAAAGAAAAAAAGTACGAATACTGGAAATCTGAAATAAAAACAGAGAATGCTGGAAATGTACAGCAGCTCAGATAGCATTTGAATGGCAAGAGATTTCGAGTGATATCCTTTATCAGAAAAATCCCACCCAAAACATGAACCTATCTTTTTTCTTTTAGATGGATCTCCAGATTCCAGCTCTTAAAACCTCTGAATGTTGATGAGAAATGCATTTAAAGAAAAATGAATGCAAAGTTTCAAACAAACAAAAAATGCAACTTAGTACAGCAATTGTTGTCATACTCAGACAGGGCGATTTGTGCTCTGCACTATGCAGTATTTAAATTATGCAGCAAACAGTTTGTAAAAAGTTTACTTTGGTATCAAGCAAGGAGCATCTCTGAAACATTAGTAATCCACAGACCTCACGGCCAATGTCATAATTACCACAGCAACCCTATTGATTACAGAAATTACATGGGATAGGAAAGAGCTAAAAGCTTTTTAAAAATTTGATACGATCAAGCTAAGTGCACAAGAGTGGTAATCCCAAGGTGCCCACTGCATCTAAAAGTGAGGTTCCTGATGATTTGGCAAGATTTTTGTATTTTTTATGACTTGATAAATGTGATTTGAAAATTAGTTTCAACAAACAATATTGAACCAGAGTTAAGGTGGAAACTGACTTGCTGGGGTATAAATACATATTGGGCAGTAGTGCAAAATGGGCGGTAGTGCAAAATGGGCGGTAGCAAATCGACAGCCTCTGTCACACTGCACCCAATTTTCTTTTCCATTGACACCAGTGGAAGAGAAATTTGGGTGGAGTGTAAAACAGGCTGCTGATTCACCATCAGCCATTTTGCACTGGCGCCCAAGATGGATTTATACCCCTCGTCCTTGTCCAGCTTCACTCGCACAAACTGGTATGTTACTGAGGGTGCTACAAATCAAATGATCCTATTCATGGTATACCCCATTGTGTCCTTCAACTTAATTGATCATTGACAGCTCTTTAATGAGAGGTGCTTGAACTGGGATAAATACTGGAAATTTCCCTCAAGTCTTCAATTCAGGTCATTAACTGAACAGCTGGGCTCCACGTGATGGCCAGAAATTTTGCATCACTTAAATATAAACCATCTCATTGTCACATAACAAACTATGCAAGAAATATGCTCTAGAAATGGTATTTTAATCCATTTTGGACTGATTCTACTTTGTTTTCTAAGTATTTGTACCATGAGTAGCTTACTGCGGCCCATAATGTGACCTGGGTGTCTAATGTGAAGAACTGTTACTATTGGTGTGGAGACCTGAAGCCTTCAGTGTCAGCAGCCTGGAAGTACCGAGTACCTACTTCAAGTCTAAGGCTTAAATAAAACAACTGAAAACAGACAAATATTAAATTTGAAACAAGGTAATGTTTTTAACTATTACTAATCAAGCAAATGTTGTGGTCTTCATAAAATAGCCTCGTCAGGCCAAACAATACTACAAAAACATTCACTTGTATAGTAATTCTCACCTGGTGAACAATGTCTCCGAGCACTTTGCAGAAGTAAGTGAACATTGAGCAGGAGGGAAGGAAAACAGGGGTTATTGGAGGGCAGGTGAAAGCATAAAGAGAGGAGTTTTAAGGAGACTTTTGAAAGCAGCACGAAAGGGTGAGAAGGGTGAGGGATATTGAGAGGAAGTTCCAGAGGACAAAGTCATTGTGGCTGAAAGAATGGCCACCAGTGGTGGAGCTGATGGAGTAATGAAGCTCCGTGGAGAAATATGCAGCTGGAGAAGATTGGAAAGATCGGGCGGGACAAGGGATTTCTACATGAGGACAAGCATTTTGCAATTACATAGGATCACATAGGATATACGGCACAGAAACAGGCCACTCGGCCCAACCAGTCCATGCCGGCATTTATGCTCCACTCAAGCCCCCTCCCATCTTTCCTCATCTAACTGTATCAGCATAACCCTCTATTCCCTTCTCCCTCATATACTTATTTAGCCTCCCCTTAAATGTATCTATACTATTCGCTTCAACCACTCCCTGTGGTAGCGAGTTCCACATTCTCACCACTCTCTGGGTAAAGAAGTTTCTTCTGAATTCCCTATTGGATTTCTTGGTGACTATCTTATATTGATGGCCTCTAGTTTTGCTCTTCCCCACAAGTGGAAACATTCTCTCTGTATCCACTCTATGTATCCACTCTATCAAAACCTTTCATAATTTTAAAGACCCCTATTAGGTCACCCCTCAGCCTTCTCTTTTCAAGAGAAAAGAGACCCAGCCTGTTCATCCTTTCCTGATGGGTATACGCTCACATTTCTGGTATCATCTTTGTAAATCTTTTTTGCACCCTTTCCAGTGCCTCTCTATCCTTTTTATAATATGGTGACCAGAATTGTATGCAGTACTCCAAGTGTGGTCTAACCGAGGTTCGATACAAGTTTAGCATAACTTCTCTTCTTTTCAATTCAATCCCTCTGGAAATAAACCCTAGTGCTTGGTTTGCTTTTTTTATGGCCTTGATAACTTGTTTTGCTACTTTCAGTGATTTATGTATTTGTACTCCGAGATCCCTTTGCTCTTCTACCCCCACTTAGAGTCGTATTTTCCAAGTAATATGTGACCTCCCTATTTTTCTTACCAAAATGTAATACCTCACATTTATCTGTGTTGAATTTCATTTGCCAATTATATGCCCATTCTTCAAGTTTATTAATGTCTTCTTGTAATTTGTTGCAGTCCTCCTCAGTATTGACTATCCCCCTCCTACCCCCACCCGCCCCTCCCCCCCCCAATTTGGTGTCCTCTACAAATTTAGAAATTGTGTTTTTCATTCCAAAGTCTAAATCATTAATATAAATTGTAAACAACTGTGGTCCCAGCACTGATCCTTGTGGAACACCACTTCCCATCTTCTGCCACTCTGAATAGCGACCCTTTATCCCTACTCTCTGCTTTCTGTCTGGAAGCCAGCTAGTTATCCATTCTGCTACTTGTCCCCTGACTTTGCATGCTCTGATCTTATTCGTTAGTCTATTATGTAGCACCTTATCAAAGGCCTTTTGAAAATCTATATATTACATCTATTACATTGTCCTTGTCTACTCTCTCTGTTACCTCTTCAAAAAATTCATTGAGGTTGGTCAAGCAAGACTTTCCCTTTTGAAATTCATGCTGACTATTCATTATTATATTTTTGGTTTCTGGATGCTCTTCTATTTTCTCCTTTAGTAGGGATTCCATTATTTTTTCTACTACCGATGTTAAGCTGACTGGTCTATAGTTCCCTGGACATGTACTATCTCCCTTCTTAAATATAGGTATTACGTTAGCTATCTGCCAGTCTTCTGGCACTACACCTTGTTCTAATTATTAAATATGTGTAGTAATGTCTCTGCTATCTCTTCCCTAGATTCTTTTAAAATGCGTGGATGTAATCCGTTTGGACCAGGGGTTTTATCCTCTTTGAGTTTGATTAGTTTATTTAATATTTCTCCTCATTTTATTTTAAATGCAGTTATCTCATTTCTAATCTCATCATCCAATGTCTTGTCCACCTGTTCTGTCTCCCTGGTAAATACTGAAGCAAAGTAATTATTTAATATTTCTGCCACCTCTCTATCGTTGCCTGTGATATTATCTTCTCCATCCCTTAGTGGCCCTATTCCCATCCCGACTTTCCTTTTTTTTAAATTTATGTCCCTGTAGAATATTTTACTATTTTGTTTTATGTTTCTTGATAATTTAATTTCATAGTTCCTTTTTGCCTTTCTAATTTTTTTTGATTTTTCTCCTAATCTCTTCGAATTCTCTCTTGTCATGCTCTCCCCTGCTGTCCATGTACTTAGTGTATGCATCTTTCCTTACCCTCAATTTTTCCATTATGTCTTTATTCATCGATGGTGTCTCAGTAGTGTTTAGCTTGTTCTTGTTATTTTAGCGCAATATATTTTGTTGAACACCATTTTAAATATTTCCCACGGCTGTTCTAATATGTTTGGGTACATGAATCTAGTGAAACTTGACAAGGACGGGGGTTTGGGGCTTTGTCTGGGAGAGGGCACTCCAGACAAGTTGTAGTTTACAGAGTTTACAGAGGATGGAGGCATGGTGGCCTGCCAGGAGAAAACTCGAGCCTTGAAGTGTGGGCTATGGTCTCAGCAGTGGTGAAGGAGAGGTCGGGCTCGATTTTGCCATTGGGGTCGGGCTGGGGTGTGTCAGGTGGTTTTCGTGTCAGGACCCCGACTCCGATGTGAAGTGGGAAAAAAGTGCGATTTTCCCCTAATTGGGCACTTGATTTCCAGCGGGTGGGAACCCTTGGCCCAATTAGTCTTTCCATCCTGAAAGTCGCCTCCGATGACATCATCAGTGCTGCTGGATTTAAGGCCTGCAAGCAGCCTTGCTTCTTCTGGAGACTGGAAACGCTTTGGACATTGTATGAAGGACTTCATTTACTGACCGTGTCCACCAGCAAGCAAAAGTGTGCACCTCACTTTGATGAGCCCTCCCTCCAAGCTCTGGTGCAGGGAGCAAGATCTAATGAGGTGCTCTTCCCTTCCTCAGGGAGAAAAAAGCCACCACAACAGACTAAAGCTGTGTGGCTGCAAGTGGCCCAGGAGGTCAATGCCATCTCTATGTGCCGCAGAACCTGGCTGCAGTGCAGGAAGCGGTTTCATGATCTTCTCCGCACAGGAAAAGTGAGTATGACTTTCTCATCACCCTCAATCTCATCCCCATCGCCTCTCCTCACCAGCACTCTGCTTTGCCAACCTCTTCCTCCACATCCCACTTGACACTGACATCCCTGCACCCTTACCCATTCCCTCTCTCTCTAAGGTCACATTCACTTAACTATTCGACCATGCAGCCCTCACACTCCCTATCACTGTGACACAATGACAACAACTTACAACACACAGGGAGGGCCCTTTGTCTCCTTCTAAGCATCTATGCTATGGATTCTCTACACTCGCTCCTTCATTCTCACTCAAACTCCACTTGTCTCCCTCATTGCAGGAAAAGAGAGCCCACAATAAGAGGGAAAGAGCGAGGACAGGAGGAGGGCCACCCTCAGTAGCCCAGCTCACCACCTCGGAGGAGGCGGCCCTGGAAATTGCCGGGATCGAGGAGGATTCCCAAGTGGGGGACGGACACGCGGGCGCATCACAGCAAGCTGGTGACAGAATAGTTTAGCATCTCTCTCATTGACATTGCATGAGTCACTGATAATGATTCTGATGCTCTAACAGATTGACTTATGATCATCTGCATAATTCAATGTGCATGCAACCTTTACCTCACATCTCTAACTCTTTCCTTTACTCCCCCACAGGACCATCGAGAGCCCCCGTCCCCACTGTCCAGGAGGAAGAGCCTGAGCTTCCAGACTCCTCAGAGGAAGCTGCAACCTCTGAGGGCACTCCGTCAGCAGAATTAAGCGCACCCAGCACCAGCGCAGACACTCACACCTCGGTGAGACCTTCGGGACATAGAGTAGAGTTGTCACCTGGTGTATCACAGCTCACAAGTGAGCATCAGCAGATGGTGGAGACAGGGACAGCAGTGGAGAGTCCTCGTCGCAGTGGAGAGGACGCTCCCCGCTCGGCTCCGCTGCATGTCAACCCTGTGCCTCCGGGTCCATCCAGAAGGAGAGCGGTGCTGGAACTCCAGGAACAGGTGCAGGAGTCTCTGGCAGGTTTTGTCTCCATGGTCGCTGCGAGTGTGGAGCGAATGTAGAAGTCTATCGCTAACACGAGCAGAGCCTTTGTGGAGGCATTGGCACATGAACGCATCACCAGAGAAAGGATGGCAAACTCCTTGGAAAGGATGCCTACCTCCATGGTAAGGCTGGCTACCTCCATTGAAAGGCTGGCTACCGTAGTCACTTGGGTGTAATGTTGTATTTAATTTTGAAAAGCCATCAGTTGCTTATTGTCATAAAACATTCTGATGGCAAACTGTTGCAGTTGTGGCGTGTGTCATTTCGCTAATGGAACTTCCACATTAAGGGGTAAGGCCGACTTGCAATTGTCAGTATGGTGGTCAGAGTGATAGGAATCCGCAGGTTCTTGCCATTGTCGATGGTCTGATAAGAAGGTGCGAGGCAAAATTGTTTGATTGTGCAGGCTAAGCAAATCTGGCCAAGATGTGTGCGTCCCTTGCATCCCGGGCAGCAATGTGGTCGCGCGCTGGCGCCTTCTGGCCTGTGCAGCTTCAGGTGGGTGAGCAGCAGCTTGGCGCTCCTGTTGTTGCTGCCGCTGTTGGTGGTGCTGTTGTTCATGGTTCTGCTGCTGCCACGGCTGGTCTTTGTCCGAATCTGATGTCCAGGAGGAAAGGAAATAAATGGTTCCCATGCTTCTGGTATATGCCTCAGTTCAGGAAGCGCTCAGTCAAGGTGGCGAGAGGGGTTTCCCAGGAGGTCACACTGGAGATGGGTGTCAGGCTCCAAACTTCCACAACAATGAGTAGGCCTGCTAAAAGTTCCCCCAGACCTGAGACAACAAAGTTCTGCCACCTGCAAATGATGATTGCTGAAAACTCCTTTTTAATGGTGGAGCTGCAGCTGTTAGTAAGCAATCCACTTGAGAGGCCGCCAGGATTACCTGGTGTGTTCCAGAGGAGACGTGCAGGACGTGGGAAAAGTGGGAAAATCAGAAAGGCCTCTCAAAATGGGATTATAGAGGCACTTAACTGGTTCTTAAGGGCCTATCCCATCTCTTGGAGGCGGGATGGAAACGGGGTCAGAAAACACGCATTTGGGAAAATTGCTCGGAGGCGGGATGGAGGTGGGATCGGAGCCGCCCGCCATTTTTTGCGATTTTACCACCTCACATGCTTCCAATCCCGCCTCCTCGGGCCTGGCAAAATTGAGCCCGTAGGGTCTGAGGCTAGCAATATTTTGGAGATGGAAGAAATTAACTGATCAGATATGGGAGAAGAAGCTCAGCTTGGGGTCAGGCAGCATGCAGGGGCTTGAGGAAGCAACTGGGAATGTTGATGAGTCCAGGAGAATGTCTTGGACGTGCTGCTGGAAGTTAAATACAATTGGTTCGATTTTGCCAGGCCCGAGGAGGCGGGATTGGAGGCGTGTGAGGTGTTAAAATCGCAAAAAATGGCGGGCGGGCCCGATCCCGCCTCCATCCCGCCTCTGAGCAATTTTCCCAAATGCGAGTTTTCTGACCCCGTCTCCATCCCGCCTCCAAGAGGCAGGATAGGCCCTTCAGGCGCTTAACAACCAGTTAATTGCCTCTATAATCCCATTTTGAGAGGCCTTTCTGATTTTAACATTTTTCCCACGCGGTTCACGTCTCCTCTGAAACATGCCAGTGAATCCTGGCGGCCTCACAAGTGGACTGCTTACTAACAGCTGCAGCTCCACCATTAAAAAGGAGTTTTCAGCAATCATCATTTGCAGGTGGCAGAACTTTGTTGTCTCCGGTCTGGGGGAACTTTTAGCAGGCCTACTCATTGTTGTGGATGTTTGGAGCCTGAGACCCATCTCCAGTGTGACCTCCTGGGAAACCCCTCTCGCCACCTTGACTGAGCGCTTCCTGAACTGAGGCATATACCAGAAGCATGGGAACCATTTTTTTCCTTTCCTCCTGGACATCAGATTCGGACGAAGACCAGCCGTGGCAGCAACAGATCCATGAACAACAGCAGCACCAACAGCAGCAGCAACAACAGGAGCGCCAAGCTGCTGCTCACCCACCTGAAGCTGCACAGGCCAGAAGGTGCCAGCGCGCGACCACATTGCTGCCCGGGATGCAAGGGACACACTCCTCTTGGCCAGATTTGCTTAGCCTGCACAATCAAACACTTTTGCCTCGCACCTTCTTATCAGACCATCGACAATGGCCAAGAACCTGCGGATTCCTATCACTCTGACCACCATACTGACAATTGCAAGTCATCCTGAGCCCTCAGTGTGGAAGTCCCATTAGCGATATGACAGACGCCACAACTGCAACAGTTGCCATCAGAATTTTTTATTTACAATTACTAACTGATGGCTTTTCAACATTAAACATGACATTTCACCCAAGTGACTACCCTTGTGACTACTTGTGCATTATCTTCCTCTTACGCATGCTCCTACGTGGGGCTTCCCCTGTGGCTTCAGCAGATGTGGAGGCCCCTTGCTCACTTTCTTGCTGCTCCTGTCTCGACACCTTTGGCGGGCATCCTCTGGGGTTGCGACCCTGTGAGGGCTCGGCAACAGTCTGCTGCTCCTACGGCTGTGCAGGGGTTGAGACGCCGATCTCGGTTGGGTGGGGACTCTGGTGGGGCTCTGACTGAGGACTTTGCAGTGGCATGGGAGTGTGAGCACTTGGAGAGGAGCCCCCACTTCCTTGTTGTCTGCCACCAACATCCCTCTCATGGGTCAGCCCCATTCAGAGCTAGCAAGTGGCTTGACAGCACCTTGCTGCACTTCAGGGGGGCCATGAGGACCCGTTTCTGTACTGGAAGTCCTGCTCCCAAGGACTTGCCTGAAGGTCTGGTTTGTTTGCTCAATAGCTAACCATCGCTCCTCAAGAGATGTCAGTCTATTCTGAACAATGGCTATGTTTTCCATACCCTGGCGACTAAGCACCTCGATGGACATAGCCATCCTCTCCTCTACCGTAGCCATCCTCTCCTCTATGGTAGCCAGCCTTACCATGGAGGTAGCCATCCTTTCCACGGAGGTTGCCATCCTTTCCGTGGTGATGCGTTCATGCGCCAACGCCTCCACAAAGGCTCTGCTCATGTTAGCGATGGACTCCTCCATTCGCTCCACACTCGCAGCGACCCTGGAGACAAAACCTGCCAGAGACTCCTGCACCTCTTCCTGGAGTTCCAGCACCGCTCTTCTGCTGGATGGACCCGGAGGCAGAGGGTCGACATGCAGCTGAGCCGAGCTGGCAGAGTCCTGCGCCCTCCGACTAGGACTCTCCACTGCTGTCCCTATCTCCACCATCTGCTGATGCTCACTTGTGAGCTGTGATACACCAGGTGACAACACTACACTATCTCGCGAAGGTACCACCGAGGTGTGAGTGTCTGCGCTGGTGCTGGGTGCGCTGAATTCTGCTGACGTTGCGCCCTCAGATGTTGCAGCTTCCTCTGAGGTGTCTGGAGGCTCAGGCTGTTCCTCATGGATAGTGGGGATGGGGGCTTTTGATGGTCCTGTGGGGGAGTAAAGGAAAGAGTCAGAGATGTGAGGCCAAGGTTACATGCACATTGAATATTGCAGATGATCATAAGTCAATCTGTTAGAGCATCAGTATCATTATCAGTGACTCATGCAATGTCAATGAGAGAGATGAAAAACTATTCTGTCACCAGCTTGCTCTGATGCACCCGTCTGTCCGTCCCCCACTTGCGCATCGTCCTCCACTCCCACGATCTCCAGGACCGCCTCCTCCCAGGGAGTGAGCTGGGCTACTGAGGGTGGCCCTCCTCCTGTCCTCGCTCTTTCCCTCTTATTGTGAGCTCTCTTTTCCTGCAATGAGGGAGACAAGTGGAGTTTGAGTGAGAATGAAGGAGTGAGTGTAGAGAATCCATGGCATAGATGCCTAGAAGGAGACAAAGATTCAGTGAGGTGGCAAGACCAAGGGCCCTCCCTGTGTGTTATAAGTTGTTTTCATAGCATCACAGCGATAAGGAGTGTGAAGGCTGCATAGTCGAATATTTAAGTGAATGTGAACATACAGAGAGAGGGAATGGGTAAGGGTGCAGGGATGTCAGTGTCAAGTGGGATGTGGAGGAAGAGGTTGTCAAAGCTGAGTGCTGGTGAGGAGAGGCAATGGGGATCAGATTGAGGGTGATGGGAAGTCATACTTACTTTTCCAGTGCGCAGAAGGTATGAAACCTCTTCCTGCACTGCAGCCAGGTTCTGCAGCACATAGATAAGGAGTTGACCTCCTGGGCCACTTGCATCCACACAGCCTTCATCTGCTGGGGAGGCTACTTCCTCCCTGAAGAAGGGAAGAGCACCTCCTTATTCCCTCTTGCTCCCTCCACCAGAGCTTGCAGGGCGGCGTCATCAAACCTCGGTGCAGACTTAGGTCTACTGCTGGACATTTTGCCTGGAAGAAACTATCAGAGCAAAGGCCAAAAGGTTTGCAGTCTGCAGAAGAAGCAAGGCTGCTTGTAGGCCTTAAATCCAGCAGCATTGATGACGTCATCGGAGGCGAGTTTCAGAATGGAAAGACTAATTGGGCCAGGAGTTCCCACACGCTGGAAATCAATTGCCCAATTAGGGGAAAATCGCATATTTTTCCCACTTCACATCAGAGTCGGGTGGCTAACACGAAAAGCGGATGACACGCCCCCAGCCCGCCCCAATGACAAAATCGAGCCCAATGTCTTTGATATTACAGACATTAGGCTGGAGAAAATTAAGACTTATCTATAATTTATGAGTCAGACAAGTAAATGGATGGCAACAGGGGTGGAATGAAGGTGGAGCCAGAAAGCTAAAGCAGGATGACACTGGCGTACATGTGGAAGCCAACTCCATGCTTTTGGATGATGTCACCAAGGGGCAACACATAAATGATGAAAGGGACTGCTGGAAGTCGTTTAAAAAAAATTGAAGGCTAAGTTTGTTAAAGATGTTTGTGGGAGCAGGAGGAGCATGAATGTTCTTCCTGGTTGCACGAAAATGGTCCCACCCGTTGATGGACCCTCCACGGCCACCCCCACCACCACCCGCTATCGCCTGCCCCTCTAACGTGTCCCTGAGGCTTTGCTCTGTGGAGTCCACGCTGGATTACCAGCCTCGCACACATCCGACCCCCCACCCGCCCCGCCACCCCCCCCAACACACTTTATCAGTGAGCCGCCATTTAGCGCTGGCAGCTTGCCAATTTTATTTTAATGAGGCTCGATCACCAAAATTGTTCGGGCCTCCTGTTGGTGACATCGGCAGGCAGTTTGATTGTCCCGCTCTATGTACCCCCAAATCTAAAATTGCCCCCATGATCTCTGGACATTGCTCTCCCCTGTTTGTTATCTGGTGCCTCCATTCTAGTCGAGCTCCGTTACTAGGCAGAGACTCACAACTGTCAGTGGCAAAAAGGAAGCGACCCGTGTATGCTTTTACATTAAAGGGAAAATCTGAAAGCAGCTCAGGAAACCCAAAACAATGCAGATCTCCAGAGTACCACTTTATATTAGAGTGTCATTGACTGTGGGAGTACTCCATGTATAAAATTGATGGCAATTGGCTAACATAAAAGTGCCTCACAGCTCCATTGGCACTGGGGAAAGTAGAGTGCTTTTAAGCTGTTATTAACGTTATATAGTACTTGTCCCTGTGTGACTCTTACAATCCAGAATCTGGGTACTGTAAATAATTCCTCACAGTCTTGTTATCTTACCTGCTCCAGCTTAACAATGTTGAGTGAAACAAAAATGTCAGTGTGCTTTTGTATGAAGATATATAAATATCTGTGAGATCTAAGACACTGGTTTCAGCTGTCAGTGCATTGAGCAAACCTTATTCTTGAAAAGCTGCCCTGCTGTGCTACCTACTAGAAACAGGATTAGCTTTAAGCCCTGTGTTTGGAGAAAACACTATCTTAATGTAGCCTGAGTTGAGTGAGCAGTAAATCGAGCTTTGGTGAGGCCTCTTGCTTTCTGCACTGTGTAATGGAGACGTAATGGTGGAAATGTGCAAAGTTTCTCTACAACAAAGAAATACAGGTTACTGTTAAAAATTTAGGACTGCCTTAGATATTCACTGAGGTTCAGGGGCACTGGTCACTCCTGTAAATGAACATTCAGGAGTTTGTCTGTACTGCCCAATCTCTAATTATACAATGGAGTAACCCAGGGGTGTTCAGATGGGAGCTCTACTAACCAACCTCTGGTTAGAGGAGGTATTTATGGATCAGGCTGCATAGAGAGACAGTGGCAGCATATAGTGCCCATTCATTCAAATACAAATTAGATCAATTTCTTTCAGAAAATAATATTTAGGGATACAGTATATGAGTAATGTGAGACATGACATATGGTAAGTGTAGCTTGGGAGGAACAGGTTTCCACCACTGGGAGTTTTTCTTGCCTCTTGTCTGGGTCAGTCACTGGAGATTGAGCGCCATAATTAGTAAATAATTCCATTATTGTTGTATCATGTGACTACAAGGATGGTAGAAGGTGAACTAGGACCGTGGTATTTTTTCATCTAGCAATTCCTTTGTCCCTATGGGCATAAAGCTTGACAGAGACAGTAAAACAATGAAATGTAAAGCATAACAAATACTGAGAGTGTGGGGGTCTCCCTTAAAGAAGCGTCGGCATTTAATGTGGGAGAGTAGGGAAAGAAATTATAGAAGCTTAAGATGAACAGTGATGGACAACCATTCATCAGCAATGGTCTTTCTAAAAAAGCTGTTTCTGAACAATAAAAAGAAACTAATGTTATTCAAAGGGAAGTTCATAATTCACAATGACAGGATATATCTCTACACTACCTTGTGTCTCTCAGTTATCTCTTGTGCTTTATGTTTAACTTTGCTGGTTAGATGTAGTCCAAGCAGACGTTTTGTGCATAAATCTCTGATGTGAAATCATAAAGTTCCATTTCAGTGACCTCATGGATAGGGGACACTACACACAGCTGAATTTCACATCCATTTTATGGAACTTAATGATCTCCCGTAAGCGGAGTTTCACATAAATGTCTACCCCCAGGATATCTCTGAAACAGAAACCAAAATACCGCAGATGCTGGAGATCTCTAATTCCCTTTGTTGGTGAATGGTGTAACTTTCAAGCACAACAACAGCATAACAATGGCGTAACTGGCATAGAGGAAATTCAGGGCCTTAGTATTTTTCTTCTGATAATGTTAGCAAGAAGGCAGTATCAACTGGTACTTCAATGGGTGATAACATCTCAGATTAATGTTGTAATTCACAGAAAGATTAGCTTTCAAAACTAAAAACACAAAATGCTGGAAAAACTCAGCAGGTTAGGCAGCATCTGTGGAGAGAGAAACAGAGTTAACGTTTCAGGTCGATGCCCCTTCGTCAGAACTGGAAAAAGCTGGAGATGGAAAAGGTTTTTAAGCAAGTGCAGGGGCAGGGAAAGGGTGGGGGGGAGGAAAGAACAAAAGGGAAGGCCTGTGATAGGATGGAAGGCAGGAGAGATTAAGAGACATTAAGAGATGGTGCAAGGCAAAAGGAGATGGTAATGGGACAAGTTAAGAAACAAAAGATGACTCTAGATGAAGTGTAAGTGGCAGAACGAAAGACAGCTGCCATGTGGGAGAGAGAAAAAATAAATAAATAAATAAATAAATAAAATGGAAAAAAAAGAATAGGGGCAGAGGTTATGGTCTGAAATTGTTGAACTCTATGTTGAGTCCAGAAGGCTGTAAAGTGCCTAATTGAAAGATGAGGTGCTGTTCCTCGATCTTACGTTGCGCTTCATTGGAACAGTGTAAGAGGCCGAGGACGGTGAGGTCTGAGTAGGAGTAGAGGGAGAATTAAAGTGACAGGCGACCGGAAGCTCAGGGTCACCCTTATGGACTGAACGGAGGTGTTCCGCAAAGCGGTCACCCAATCTGTGTTTGGTCTCCCCAATGTAGAGCAGTGAATACAGTATACTAAATTGTAAGAAATACAAGTAAATCGCTGTTTCACCTGGAAGGAGTGTTTGGGGCCCTGGACAGTGGGAAGGGTGGAGGTAAAAGGGCATGTGTTGCATCTCCTGCGCTTGCACAGGAAGGTGCTGGGTGAAGGGGAAGGGGTGTTGGGGGTGATAGAGGAGTGGACCAGGGTGTCGCGGAGGGAGCGGTCCCTTCGGAATGCTGAAAGGGGAGGTGAGGGGAAGATGTGTTTGGTGGTGGGATCACGTTGGAGGTGGCGGAAATGGCGGAGGATGATCCGTTGAATGTGGAGGCTGGTGGGGTGAAAGGTGAGGACAAGGAGAACCATATCGTGGTTCCGGGAGGGAGGGGAAGGGGTGAGAGCAGAAGTGTGGGAAATAGAACGGACACGGTCAAGGGCCGTGTCAACCACAGTAGAGGGGAATCCTCGGTTGAGGAAAAAGGAAGACATGTCGGAAGCACTGGTAGGTGGCATCATCAGAGCAGATGCGGCGGAGATGGAGAAACTGGGAGAATGGAATAGAGTCCTTACAGGAAGCGGGGTAGGAGGGAGTGTAGTCCAGGTAGCTGTGGGAGTCAGTGGGCTTGTAGTGAATGTTTGTCAATAGCCTATCCCCAGAGATGGAGACAGAGAAGTCGAGGAAGGGAAGAGAAGAGTCGGAGATGGACCATGTGAAGGTGAGGGAAGGGTGGAAATTGGAGGCAAAGTGAATGAAATTTTCTAGGTCAGGGCGAGAGCAGGAATCAGCGCCGATACAGTCATCAATGTACCGGAAAAAGAGGTGAGGGAGGGGACCTGAGTAGGACTGGAACAAAGAATGTTCCACATATACCACGAAAAGGCAGGCATAGCTGGGACCCATGTGGGTTTCCATAGCAACACCTTTAATTTGGAGGAAGTGAGTGGAGTCAAAGGAGAAGTTGTTCAATGTGAGAACAAGTTCAGCCAGGCGGAGGAGGCTGGTGGTGGATGGGGACTGGTTGGGCCTCAGTTCAAGGAAGAAGCGGAGCGCCTTCAGGCCATCCTGGTGGGGGATGGAGGTGTAGAGGGATTGGACGTCCATAGTGAAAAGGAGACGGTTGGGGCCAGGAAACTGGAAACTGTTAAAGTGACGGAGGGCGTCGGATGAGTCGCGGATGTAGGTGGGAAGAGACTGGACAAGGGGAGAAAAAATAGAGTTGAGATAGGAAGAGATAAGTTCCGTGGGGCAAGAACAGGCTGAAACAATGGGTCTACCAGGGCAGTCTTGTTTGTGGATCTTGGAAAGGAAGTAGAAGTGAGCTGTGCAGGGTTGGGGAATTATGAGGTTGGCGGCCGTGGAGGGGAGATCTCCAGAGGAGATGAAGTCAGTGACGGTCTTGGAAACGGTGGCTTGATGTTCAGTAGTGGGGTTATGGTCCAGGCGGAGGTAGGAGGAGGTGTCGGAGAGTTGGCGTTCAGCCTCCACTAGGTAGAGGTCGGTTCGCCAAACAACAACAGCACCACCCTTGTCAGCAGGTTTAATGACAACGTTGGGGTTGGATCTGAGAGAATGGAGTGCTGCAAGTTCAGAGGGAGGTAGGTTGGAGTGAGTGAGGGGAGCAGAGAAATTGAGACGGCCGATGTTACGCCAGCAGTTTGCAATGAAAAGATCTAGAGAGGTTATAGGCCAGAGGGAGGGGTCCAGGTAGAACGAGAATTCTGAAAACGGGAGAAAACTAAACTTTGCACCCAGCCGATAATTGCGCCCCAAACGGGGCGATACCGAATTTCTCCCCCAAGTTCTATCAGAACAGTGATTCAATGACAATGACACTTTTCTAACTTGCTGCACACTGATGGGAATGTTCAAAATTTTCCAATCTCATTATGGAGCATATTACATCGGACAGAAAATGGTTATGATATATTCACACAAAGACTTCACAAAGATTTCACTCCAAGCAAACAAGAGGCTAGATCAAGTTCTGTCAATCAAAGTTGGTTAGTAGGTCATGGTTTCAGTTTTCTATCCAAAGGATCATTTACGTACTGTGCAGGCAGCACCTCAAATCCTGAACTAAAAGGATGGAAACAAATGTACCAAGGCACCGAGGGCAAGTTCACAGAGCTGCATGGGTGTGTGCCAACTGCCTCCCTCCCCCTCCCCTTCCCCCACACCTACACCCCACAAATACTTGTACCCAGTATAACTGGGTTTTTATTTTTTGTTGTTTCAATCTTCTGCTGAAAATAAAATAAAGAGCCAGCACTCAAACAGTACACTCAACCCTCGTGTTTCTCAGTTTCTCATATTCTAATGAGTTCTCTATGATATTGAGTTCTGTCTGCAGATTGGTCTCAAATGTGAGTGTCTCTCTCTCTCTCTCTCTCTCTCATTATAAGTGTCCCTGTGCAGATGCTGACAGTATCCTGAGGCATTGATTTGCATATATTTTGTGTGGCATGAGCAATACCATTGAGTAAAAGTCAACAAGCTCTTATCCATCAACTCCAGGCACACTCTTAGACTCTCAGAAATTACAGCACAGAAGGAGATATTTGGTTCATTTCTGTTGGCTCACGGGTGTTGGGGATGAAATGACCTTGCACAGCAAAACTCAAAACGCAAGGACATTTCCTCCTGGAGCTAAAAATTATTTGTTTCTGTTTTTTAAAACAAAAATCTAGATGAGTTCTTGTTGAAGGAAATGTTTTAGTATCTTAAGTAGATTCAGGAAGATTTCCAGGATATGAGCATGATCTTCCCTCTCTGCCAAAGTTTAGCCATCGTGACATGGTTTGTTTATTTTCAGCAGGAAGCAGGATACTATATACAGTGCAGGGAGAGCAGGGTGTTGCCTGAGGCATTGCTGCAGGCTTCGGGGGAGTCATGTGGTGATAAACTTGACAGGTAATGTTTCATCTATATTCTTCCTAATCTGGGGCTGCCGCCATTTGTGAAGTTGAAGACCAAACAGGGAGCAGGAACGAACTGTAGTTTGAGAAGAATGAAACATCGGAATTATATTTTAATTTTGTAGTTGCCAATCACAGGCCACACTACTACAGGACCTCAGGTCATTAAGAGGAGATTCGTTGTTTCCCAGCTGATGACATGATGCCCAGGTGGAGGTGGGCAAATGGGTTAGAAAGAGATTTAAAAGCCCTGTACCGATGGTGAATCAGCAGAAGTGGCAATACATTTCAGTTCAGTTGTTTCTAAATATTTTACTCCAATAATTATAACTTTACAAAAATTCTTCTATAATGTAGGAAATTCCCTGGTCAACTCAACGTTACATCAGCAAAGACATGGAGAACTGCTGATGAGTTAAAGAGACATGAGTCTTGGGCAAATGTGAACTCCGGAGGTACCTTGATGAGGAAGAGTTCATCAAATAAAAAGCCCTTCTGAACAGCGAAAGATTTGAGCTGAGTTTACTGGAAAATAAATATTTTAAGTGCTCATTCTCGATACTTTGTTAAAGTTAGAGATGTGTGTTTATATAGTTTTAGTAAAAGCTGCTACTATGGCAAAGAGTGATTATGGGGGGGATTCTAACCTAAAAAAACGGGTGGGTTGGGGTTGTGTGGGAAGTTGTTAGGGAGTGTTAAAGATCTGAATCCCTGCCTCCAGCCCGCCCACTTCGGGTTTTAATGGAGGCAGGGCGGGGTTGGGCAGCCAACCCGCTCTCAGGAGGCAGGTCGTCCATTTAAATATTATAATGAGGCTGGAAACCACTGATTTAACCTCCATTTTGAATTTAACTTTAGCTGGTCGGGTTTTGCAGACCTCGTGAAACCCACCACGTAAAGTAAGGTGAGGACTGCTGGATCCAGGAGGTAAGTACCTTTCCACTTATCTCCTGGACCCAGCCTCCCTACCTAACCCACTCCCTGAGATCAGAGACAGCCCCCACGAGGTCTCCAATTCCACCCCCCCCCCACCACCCTTTCTGGCCTCTGATTCCCCCCCCAGGCCTCCGATTTCCCCCCCTCCCCCTCCATGAGGCTTCCGATTTCACCCCCCCCTGCTCCTCCAGCCCTCCCTGCGCTTCTCCGGCCGCCCCCGGAACCCAAGTGATCCCTCCCTCCCTCCCGCCCCTTTGCGGCCTAATGCCACAGGCCTACCCGCCCGCAGCCAGCACCCTCTCAATCTGGCTGGCTGTGGTAAGGAAACAGGTTTCCCATGCAAATCAGGCCCTGCCGTTAAATTAGTTCTCCTGGATTTCCCAACCGCTTCGTAGCCCACCCGCTCTCAACCTGCCACACCATTAAAATTCAGGCCTATGGGCTGAATTTTGCCAGCACTCAGAGTGCGGGTTTGGAGGCGGGTCCACTGTCAAAATAGCAAAGATTGACAGCGGGTAGGAAACCCGCTGTCAACCCGCCTCCACACGAGTCTCCCAGGTGTCGGGTCCGTCTGCACAGAACTGACCCGACACCAAGCGGTGTGGGAGACAATTTAGATCATTAAATGGTTTGTTAACAGCCACTTTAATGCTATTTTGAGCTTACCTTGTAATGTTACGTGCTCCCCCACTGGTTACCCGCTGCTCGGGGAACAGGCCAGCTCACCCTGAGTTGCGTCTGCTTTGATTTATCTGATAACCTGACAGCTGCAGAAGTGGTATAAAGGATACCATGTTGCAGCTGTTCAGTTTCAGAGCTCAGAAACTGTTGGTTACTGCATTTGTAAGACATATAGGGGGAAAAATTCAGTTGATTTGCACCTCCCATTAGCGCCCTAAGAGGCTAACGGGGCGCAAACCAACTCGCGCCCGGGTGTGGCACCGTTAATGCCTCCTGCAAAATTCAGCGGGAGGTTAGCGGCGGTGGTAACCGTTAGCGCCCTGTGGCGCTGCGTCTCCAGCGATGACGTCATCACCGTGCGCAGCGCCCCGCTCGCGCCCTGGCCACAATCTTCGGTAGCGCTCCCTGACTTACCGCCGGACACTATGTCCAACAGGGTCAGGGGGGCGTACGTGTAGCCAGGGTGGTACAAATTAAAGGGGAGGTGCCGGGCGGAGGTGCTGTCCCCAGCCTCCTGCGAAGCCTCCTGCGGGTGTCGGCTGCGCGCCGTGAGCCCAGCACTCATCTTGAGTGCCGGCTCTTTTGCCGGCACCCCGATCCCTGGTGACCCAGCTGGGCCCCGGGTTGTGCTGCGCTAGGCCCCTCCCCTTTAATAAGGGGAGGAAGGCCTGCAGTACCGCGGTGCGATGTGCCGCGATATTTACTCACAGCGCCCTTTTGGGGCGCTACCAGTGAATTTCCGGCGCGGGGGCGGCAACTTTTTCGGGGAGCTAAAAGTAGCACCCCGGCGAAGTAAGCGCCTCAAAGGGGGCGCGACCCAATTTTGCCCTCAGAGATTTCTTTAGCTAGTGTAGAGGAAAAATTGGGTCGTGCCCCCTTTGGGGCACTTACTTCGGCGGGTCGCTACTTTTAGCGCCCCGAAAAAGTTGGCGCCCCCTCGCCGGAAATTGAATGGTAGCGTCCCAAGCAGGAGGCGGGGCACTACTGGAAGCGCTCCCCCTCCCTCTTGGGCGCTACCATTCAATATCGCGGCGCTACGTGCAACAGCACCAAGCGCATCGGCACGTAGCACCGCGGTACTGCAGGCCTCCCTCCCCTGATTAAAGGGGAGGGGCCAAGCGCAGCACGCACCGGGGCCCTGCTGGACCACCTGGGAGCAGGGGTGCCGGCAAAAGAGCCCAACACTGGAGGAGTGCCGGGCTGACCGATCGCGGCTGGCACCCCGCAGCAGGAGGCAAAAGGGGGCAGGTACTGGCAGGTGGCCCAAAAAAAATGGCCGTCCGGCACCTACCCTTAAATTTGCGCCACTGCGACCGCAAACGCAGCACCCTGACCCTGTCAGACATATCGCCCGGCGGTAGGTCAGGGGGCGTGAGCGAAGTTTGCAGCCGGGGCGCGAGCGGGGCGCTGTGTATGTCGACGATGTCATTGCCGGAGGCACAGCGCCACAGGGCACTACCAGCTAACGCTGCCGCTAACCTCCCGCTGAATTTCACGGGAGGTGTTAGCGGCGCCGCGCCTGGGCGCTAGGCGCTTTGCATCCCGTTAGCACCCCCTCGGGGCGCTAACGCGAGACGCAAAGTAACCCAATTTTTCCCCCTAAGTGTTTAGAGCCAACTCTCTATCAAGTGGCACCTCATTGGAACAACCTCTCTCGCCATTGACAGATCGTTTCTGTCATCTCAACTGCAGCTGCCATCTATTCCAGCAACATCGGTGACATTGGAAAAAAAATCATACCTTGGTCCTCTGAATCCTTCCACGATCAGCCCCAACACCAACAACACCACCAACAACAACACCAACCTTCTCCGCCATCACGTGATACTGCACAGGACACAGGGCATCAACACCTGACAGCATTGCTGCCTGGGAGGTCAGCGATGGCAACACCATGGCCAGATTTACTTCACTTAACGCTGTACACCCTGGCTGCCGCATGATGCGCCAGGTTGACACCGCTCCACACCAGCACCATTAAGCATCCCTATAATGTCCAAGCCATTCCTTTCACATTCATCACTATAGCGGGGGCGGGGGGGGAAGTTATGTCTCAGCATTCACTGGAACTCACTAAGACACTTCTCAAGGTGCGCACAGATCTGTCTAATAAGGTGAAGTGTTGAAAATATAGATTTCAATGTATGACAGCACATTAACAGAAACTTCACATGAACATTGGCTAAACCTCTCAAGTGCCTACCCTTGTGTGTTGTTAGTTGGTATGCTTGCAGTAGGATGAGGGTGAGTGTGAGGGGTGGCTAGTAAGATGGGGAAGTGATAATGTAGATAGAGAGAGATGAGTGGAGGTGCAAGGTATGTTGGTGTGAGTAAGGATGTGCAGGAGTAGAGTAGGGAAGGCGGAGTGATGGGGATGTGATGAGTGGCACAGCAGGGTGAGTTTGAGTGTGGCTTTGCAGTAACATTTTGTGATCTACTGAGATCATTGAAAGGTTGGTGCCACTGCAGCCTGGGACCCCTGACGACATCCCTGCTTTTGCCCTCCTGTTCAATGTGTAACCAGGCTGCGTTGGTGTCCTGGGGAGGTCTCTTCCACCCATGGGAAGGGAAGAGAATCTCCCTGCGTGCTGTGACTCCCTCCATAATCATGGGTGCAGCCGTGCACCTTTGCGCAGTGCTTGTCAGTGTTTGCAGCACCTCAATGCTGCAGAACACTGACAGCACAACAGTCAAAATCAATGTGGCCGTGGTCCCTTTAAGGAAACCGGCTGATGACGCGTCATCAAATGACGTCATCAGACTCGCTTCCTGTTAATTGGCCAGGAACCCCGCAGGGCGGGCTTAACAAGGCCAGTCTACGGAAAATCATTTTAAGAGAGCGGCTGCAGATGGGAGAGGGACCGGAACCCGCCAACCAGTTCTCCCGCCGCCATCCTGCCTCCGCAGGGAAAATCCAGCCCTATGTGTCTGATGTAATGTTTTAATCTCAATAAGCTAAAATGGAAAGTTTCTTACCTGAATTTTATATTTTTGTTTCAGAAATTTTATTTCAGAAATAACGAGAAGATTGAAATTCAGTTCAGAAAGGAATACAACAGTATTTGTTACCATTTAAGAGAATCAGATCATGAGAGAAATAAGTTCCATCCTGTATCATGTTTTGAAAAGATATGTAACCTAGAAATCTCTTATGAATTTTTAACTAGGCCTAGAATGTGAAATTTAAACTGAGTTCTGTTGCTTTCTGTTGCTTTTTAGGTGTCAGCTGTGGCTCAGTGGGTAGCACACTTGCCTCTGAGTCAGAAGGTTGTGGGTTCAAGTCCCATTCCATGAGACTTGAATACAGTAAAGCTAGGCTGACACTCCAGTGCAGTGCTGAGGGAATGCTGCACTGTTGGAGGTGCTGTCTTTTGGATGAGGCGTTAAACCGAGGCCCCGTCTGCTCTCTCAGGTGGACGTAAAAGATCCCATGGCACTATTTTGAAGAAGAGCAGGGGAGTTATCCCCAGTGTCCTGGCCAATATTTATCCCTCAACCAACATAACAAAAACAGATTATCTGGTCATTATCACATTGCTGTTTGTGGGACCTTGCTGTGCGCAAATTGGCTGCCGCGTTTCCCACATTACAACAGTGACTGCACTTCAAAAGTATTTCATTGACTGTATAGCGCTTTGAGACGTCCGGTGGGCGTGAAAGGCGCTATATAAATGCAAGTCTTTTTTCATTCTGGAAGACATTTCTCGTGTGTGAATTGTGTGTGTGCAGGTTGTGGGTGTGTGCACGCTCACTACTTGCTAAATTGCAGCAGAGATTCTCTCCTGCCTGTGAACCTTTGGATGCCCCAGTGATTTCTGAACTACAGTTAACTAAAATGTTTTGAAGGACAATAGTGATTTATTTGTAGTGTCCAGTCAGACAAGCATCACAGAATATGAGTTTACAGATATAGTTGCTATCTCTAATGGATGAGCCATCGAAAATAAGATTTGTTTTCCAAAAGTTGGTTGGGTGCACATTGATGTGGCTTGACTCATAGTTCAGGGATACATACAGCAGGATTTTGGTCATATCCCTAGTTTAGTTGTTTCAATTATTGAGCTCCATGTTGCAGCAGTGAGGTGGAACACCATGCAGCTAAGCACCCAGCTACAATCATTGGTGTAGATTTTGACTTTGTGCAGTAATGTAAAATGGGCGATAACGAATCGGCAGCCTGATTCACAGCTCTCCCGATTTTTATTTTCATTGACTTTGGGAGAGATGAAAAACAGGCAGCTGATTCGCTATCACTCGTTTTACACTATCGCACCAAGTCAAAATTACCCCATTGAGTCTGAAGTAAAGGAAAACAGTTTAAAGTATCAGCTAACTTACTGGAGTTTTTCTTTTTTGGGGAAAAGTGACATATTGTGACTGTCATGTATTCATTTTGCAAAATCATTCAGTGTTGAATTGGCTGTTTTGCAGTTGGGCTAGTCTTTCATCATCTGCTCGGCGTGTCTTTAGCTGCCCACACAATTGCTGTGGGTGCTCTCGGAGTAACTGACTGCGATACAAAAGATGAGCTCACAGCAGCATATTAATTCTCATTCTGTGTGTCTGCAAGTAGTGCAGATGTTGAATGATAGTTGTTTTCAATGTTTTGACCAGAGCAGCATGAAGCGTCCTCCTTCAGCTTAAACATCGACAATTTTCCTGTTCAGTGGTTATTTCTATTAACGGAACGAAAGATAAGAAATCAAAGCCATCATCTATCTATATGTAATTTGTTCATGTCTATCTATTGCATAATAAAAATTCTCCCTTAAAGATACAGATCAGCCATGATCTAATTGAATAGCGGCACAGGCTCAAGGAGCTGAATGGTCTTCTCCTGTTCCTATGTTCCTACTTCGCCCTCAGTTGTGAAATACACTGAGCATCAGCCAAATTATATAACATATCAAAAATGTTTTTTCCTAACAGCAGATTTCCTGTGGTATTGCTTACAATAAGTCAAAAGTTTTATAAGAACAGGGGTGTTATAGTGTGTAATATTACCAAGAATACTGACTAAAACCCAGGGTCCTAAGAATGTAGCAGTACTAGGATGGGGTCTCGGGGTCTAGCAGCATCTTGAGAAGATGCCAGAGTCTGGGAGGTTCTAAGAACACTGGGGAAGATCTGTATCTTTAAGGGAGAATTTTTATTATGCAATAGATAGACATGAGATCCCTGGGAGAGGAATCCTGGGAATTGGGTGTTTCTGAGATAAGAACATAAGAAATAGGAGCAGGAGTAGGCCATTCAAGAAGATCATAGCTGATCTTCTACCTCATCTCCACTTTCCTGCACTATCCCCATATCCCTTGATTCCCTTAATATTCAAAAATCTATCGATCTGTGTCTTGAATATACTCAACGACTGAGGCTCCATAGCCCTCTGGGGTAGAGAATTCCAAAGATTCACCACCCTCTGAGTGAAGAAATTTCTCCTCATCTCAGTCTTAAATGGCTGACCCCTTATTCTGAGACTGTGACCCCTGGTTCTGGACTCCCCAGCCAGGGGAACCATCCTCCCTGCATCTACCCTATCAAGCTCTGTAAGAATTTTGTATGTTTCAATGAGATCACCTCTTATTCTTCTAAACTCCAGAGAACATAGGCCTAGTCTATTCAATCTCTCCTCATATGACAATCCCCCCATCCTAGGAACCAGTCTGGTGAACCTTTGTTGCACTCACTCTATGGCAAGTATATCCTTCCTTAGGTAAGGAGACCAAAACTGTGCACAATACTCCAGGTGTGGTCTCACCTATATAATTGCAGTAAGACGTCTTTACTCTTATACTCAAATCCTCTTGTAATAAAGGCCAACATACCATTTGCTTTCCTAATTGCTTGCTGTACCTGCATGTTAACTTTCAGTGATTCGTGTAGAAGGACATCCAGGTCCCTCTGAACACCAAGGGGGGAATTTTGCCAGCCCTGGGGAGGCGGGTTTGGAGGCGGGACTGCCGGGAAAATTGCAGAATCTGGGGGCGGGTGCCCATCCCGCCCCCAACCCGCCTCCGTGCCATCTTCCCAGAAGGTGGGTACCCGACCCGCGCCGGGTCCCGTCTCCTGGAGGCAGGAAGGGGATTACAGCCACTTAACTGCCTGTTAACAGATAATTAACAGGCAGTTAAGAGGATTATCCCCATTTTACCCCTGCAAGTGCGGGCTTCCCGACGTCGGAAAACCCCGCCAGGGTCACCGAGGCGAGCAGTGGGTCTGCGGGGGTCGGAAGGGTCCAAAAGTGCGCTGTGGAGGTGAGTGATGGGTGCAAGTGTGGAGAGGTAAGTATGTGAGGTGAGTGAAAAGTGATAGAAAATGTTTACTTACCTTTGTTTCTTCCTGCAGGCTTCAACAGTTGGGGAACCGAAGGGCTCCGGCATCTCCACGGCAGAGATGACAGATGGCTGCTGCATTCTCCGATGCAACAACCATCTGATTTCTGCTCAGCAGATAGGTTTGATGAGTCTTGAATACAAGGACTCATAAAACAACAGAGAATGTCAGTGTTTGACAGCTTCACAGAGCTGTCAAACGATGACAATTCATCTGTCAAATATTTTTGACAGCTGAAACGTCATACGCTTACGTTCTCTGTAACCGGCTTTCCCTTAATTGGCCTGCTAAACCCGCTGGGCGGGCTTAACAAGATCAATCAAGGGAAAATAGCGTGGGTTGGCCAGAAGTCGATGGAGGCGGGGCTAAAACCCGACAAGTGGGAGTCCTGTCTCCAAAAGCTCCCCATTGGCAAAATCCAGCCCCAACATTTCCCAATCTCTCACCATTTAAAAAATACGCTGCTTTTCTATTTTCCTACCAAACTGGATAACATCACATTTCTCCACATTGTATTCCATTTGCCATGTTCTTGCCCATTCATTTAGCCTGTCTATATCCCCTTGAAGCCTCCTTGCATCCTCCTCCTCAACTTACATTCCCACCCAGCTTTGTATCATCAGCAAACTTGGATATATTACATTTGGTCCCCTCATCCAAATCATTGATGTAGGTTGTGAATAGCTGAGGCCCAAGCACTGATCCTTGCGGTACCCCATTAGTTACATCCTGCCAACCCGAAAATTAGTCATTTATTCCTACTCTCTGTTTTCTGTATGTTAACCAATCTTTAATCCATGCTAATATATTACCCCCAATCCCATGAGCCCTAATTTTGTTTAATAACCTCTTGTGTGGCACCTTATTGAATGTCTTCTGAAAATCCAAATACACCACATCCACTGGTTCCCCCTTATCTATTCTGCGAATTACAACCTCAAAAAACTCTAACAGACTTGTCAAACGCAATTTCCCTTTCATAAATCCGGAAACACTGGGCACACAGTCTACAGGCTTTTGAGCATTGAAAGGGGATTCTGGAATCTGGGAATGGTGGGGAGGGAGGGGTAAAATCTAGACAAGGGGTTCTGGGGACCAGCTGGACTGAAGAGGAGCTTTTGCAATATTGGGGGGGCAGGGGTGGGCCAAAGTCTAGCAGTATTGGGGTTTATGGGATCTGACAGCATTGGGGGAGCAGGTGAGGGAGGAGGCCAAGGAGAATGTCCCCTTTGGAACCAGCAGTCCGACATGTTGCCACCCATCAGCCTCTTCCACCAACCTGTCCACAACTCCTTTTGTACACACAGCTACCTCCCCACCACTGTCTCCAACATCCACCAGTTCACAGTATGCATCAGGTGTGCAGAAGCAGAAAATTTAGTGCACTATTACCAAGCTTGCTTACCTATGTAGTTTTTAATAAACATAAATTGCTATAAGCAAACAAAACCCACCTCATAAAAAGCTCAAAAAGCTCATTTAGCAGTTTAAGTTTTTACATTAAAAAATTCTTTAGCTCTCAAAATTGGTTGAGAAGAGAGAATCTTTTAGCTGAATATATACAAGCAAAATATGGAAATGATCCATTCTCGATAAACAATCTCATTGTTTTCTTTTCTGAACATCAGCAAAGAAATCACAATAGTAAGTATTGCTTTATACCAGTTCTGCGCCTCTCATGTTTTGATTGTCTGTGAGGGTTCATAACAAAAGAGCACAATTGCTAATTAATTTATATAAATGATAAAATTTGTTTGAAATGAAAGTTTTGACAATCGAATCTCCATTTTCTTTCAAAAATTTTTGGAGAAAGCAAAGAAATCCTCACAATGAAGGGCCACATCCTTACACTCCTGTTGATGCACAAATTGCTGGGAAATCCTGACAATCGTGATTAAAAGTTCTCTCCCTCTGTTGGTGTAAAAATATCCAGCTGAAGCCCAGGCTTTTGAGGACAGGCTGAGGCCATGACGTAAAAACTTTAACGAAGGTATTAAAAGATGCAAGAAACAGTTCACTGGGTAAATTAAATCGTATTCTAAAATATGTATTTCTTAAAATTTCTTTAAAACCTTTATTTTGGACATGAGCAATTTCAGTTACTGAAAGTGTGCTTTTAAACCTACCCACCCAGCGGAAACTGGTGGAAGGGCAGTTAAAATCGCCCGGGTTACTTACTCGCCCTGGAACCGCTGGGAGATGCCCAATCACAATTCTTACCTGCTCAACTGAGCAGGTGGCAAGGACAGCCACCCAAAGCCAGCAGGGTCCATTTTTGCATATGCATATTAGGGTGCCAATGATGTCATTGGGATCTGCTGCAATTTTAACTCGGCAGCCTGAGCAGGAGGCTAAAGTGAGTTTCCCACCAGACCTACACAGCGACCAATCAGAATGGGGCCAGAAGAGGGCCAAAAAAGGTAAGTTTTTTTTAAAAATTGACTTTCCTTGTGAGGCTAGGAGGAGCAGGAGTACTTCTCTGGGTCTCACAAGGAAAGCGTAGAGCTCCCCTGTCACTGACTCACACCCCCATCCCGATTGTGAGATCCCAGGAGGACCGACCCCAGCGTCCGATCCTGCCACTGAACTGATCTCAGCGGGTGGTCTCCGGGGTGCGTGATTTTCTGCCGCTTCCTGTCGCCGTCCCACCCGCAATGAATGGGAAGTTGGCTGGTGGGATTTAATGAGGCCCTGGAGTTAAAATACCCTGGACCTCATTTCCTGAGCAGCAGGTGAGTTTCTAACTCGTACTGCTACCCACCCACCCAAAACTGGCTCGGTGTTAAAATCAACGTCTGAGAATAAAATGGCAAAGAAACTATTTTCATAAAGCATTGTGAGTGATTCATGGGGAAAAGATAATACAGCAACACCCAGTGGACTAACAAATAAAAGTGGCAGGTCAGTGCTGTCATTTAAAACTGAAATTCCCGTTAGAGCACCAGCCAGGTTTTATAGATAATTAGTCACAGGTAAGTATAACAGGTAAGTGTTAGCATTTCATTATTGGAATTCCCATTGCAAATGTTTAAATAGTAAGTTTCAATGGAGTGCATGTCCTATACAAGACTTTTAATACAATATTACTCAATATTCTGTGGCATTGCACACAGGGAGACAAGACCAAGAGTAATCTTCAGGTCAAGAAGGGTTAGAGGGCAAGAGATAACGGAACTGGAGAACACAGATGTAATTCAGTCTCCATTGTATCATATATTCTGACCTTATTCTGATATGCTTTGATTTTGCAATGTTCATAGCTAACCTTTGGGCAGTTGGGGAGACAGAGAAGTAGAGTTAGTTGGAGCGGAGGGGTTTCGCTGCAGTATCGGCTGAGGAGCTGGGGGGTGCAAAACCAAGGTGCCACAGCGCCGCCACGAGAGGGTGTAATTACAGAGGGACAGGTTTACAAAGACAGATTCCATTATAGAAATTCATAATGGAAAAGTTGACACGGAAAATGCTCACAAGATTAAGATTAGATAGAGAGAGAGAATCATTTTCACCTTCACCGCCTGAGTAGTAAGCTGGCAGAGCAGATTGCCCACCCGTTATAGAACCCGTGTGATTTCCATTTCCATTGTCATTCTAACCAGGGGGGGGGGGTCGATCCACTCCGCCAGTTTAGTGCCCAAGCAGCAAAGCTGAAAGTTACCCCCATAGTGTCTTCTCCTCCCCCCATTAAAGGCACCATACCAGGTCAGATGCCACACAAGTTACATGCACAATAAACACTACTTCCAGAGCAGATAGGAAGCTTTATTCTGCATCTAATCTATGAAATATCTAACTTGGGAGTATTTGATGCTGACACTGAGTACAAGGTGGAAAATTGCTCCATTCCTCAGTTTTGACATTCTTCATCTTGATGAGCAAAGGGAAAGTTAACAATCCAGAATAATTATAATTGAACTGGTATTGATTTTTCTGACATGAATTTTAATGCCTCAGTGCTACTGCAATATTTCAGAGTTGAAAGATGGCCATGAAGGGTGTATAACAACTGTAAACTTTTGAAGCAGTCTTTGGCCTAAGTGACTAAAGGCAAATTTCTATATTTCAGACAAGTAATGCATCACTTTTTAAAATGATTGCAGAACATTTTATGTTTTTTTTGCGACCACAGCAAAGATTTTTTGGATCCAGTGCTGAGGCAGACAAAAGATTTGCCCATGCTCTGGTAGTGAAAGTGTTTGAGCCCAGCAACACTGCAGTGGACCTAGTTCTAATATGTGAGAGGGCAGGGAGATGGGGAGGTGGGGGGCGGGGGGGGGCGGGGGGCGGCGGGGTGGTGGTGGAGGGCAAGGAAAACCCAGTCAGGACATTATTGATCTAACGCTGCCTTTATCTTTCCTCTTTGAAAATGGTACAATTAAGATGGCTCCTTTTTAAAACATGAAATGGAGTAGTGGCCCAACTAACTGAAGCATTAACACACTAAGCTGTGTAATCACTGGGATACATTGTGTATCCCCCAGAGGAATGGAGAGTCATTTAAAGGCTCACAGCAATAGCTAGTTCCAAAGAGGCACTGATTGAGCACCAAGCTTCAGCCTATTCTTTCAGCCGAGCATATGTGGCACGGAGAGTCCAAAAAAGAACATAAAGGGCTTGATTTTGCCAGGCACGAGGAGGTGGGATTGGAGGCATGTGAGGTGGTAAAATCGTAAAAAAAATGGCGTGCGGGCCCGATCCCGCCTCCATCCCCCCTCCAAGCAATTTTCCCAGAATCGGGGTTTCAGACCCTGTTTCCATCCCGCCTCCAAGAAGCAGGATAGGCCCTTAAGGCCCTTAACAACCACATCATCGCCTCTATAATCCAATTTTGAGAGGCCTTTCTGATTTTTAGACATTTCCACCATCCTACACGCCTCCTCTGGAACACGCCAGGTAATCCTGGCGGCCTCTCAAGTGGATTGCTTACTAACAGCTGCAGCTCCACCATTAAAAAGGAGTTTTCAGCAATCATCATTTGCAGGTGGCAGAACTTTGTTGTCTCAGGTCTGGGGGAACTTTTAGCAGGCCTACTCATTGTTGTGGAATTTTGGAGCCTGAGACCCATCTCCAGTGTGACCTCTTGGGAAACCCCTCTCCCCACCTTGACTGAGCGCTTCCTCGACTGAGGTATATAGCAGAAGCATGGGAACCATTTATTTCCTTTCCTCCTGGACATCAGATTCGGACGAAGACCAGCCGTGGCAGCAGCAGAACCCTGAACAACAGCAGCACCAATAACAGGAGCAACAACAGGTGCGTCAAGCTGCTGGTCACCCATCTGAAGCTGCACAGGCCAGAAGGCGCCAGCGCGCGACAACATTGCTGCCCGGGATGCAAGGGACGCACTCATCCTGGCCAGATTTGCTTAGCCTGCACAATCAAACACTTTTATCTCGCACCTTCTTGCCAGAGCATCGACAATGGACAAGAACGTGCGGATTCCTATCACTCTGACCACCATACTGGCAATTGCAAGTCGCCCTAAGCCCTCAATGTAAAAGGCCCATTTGCGAAATGACACAGGCCACAACTTCAACAGTTTGCCATCAAATCTGTTTATGATACCATGACAAGGATGGCTGGTCCAAACACAACACATCACAGCACCCAAGTGACTACCCTTGTGAATACTTGTGATTTATCTTCCTCTTACACGTGCTCCTACGTGGTGCTTCCCCTGTGGCTTCAGCAGATGTGGAGGCCCCTTGCTCACTTTCTTGCTGCTCCTGTCTAGATGCCTTTGGCAGCCGTCCTCTAGGGTTGCGAACCTGTGAGGGCTTGGCAACAGTCTGCTGCTCCTGCGGCTGTGCAGGGGCTGAGACGCCCATCTCAGTTGGGTGAGGACTCTGGTGGGGCTCTGACCAAGGGCTTTGCAGTGGCATGGGAGTGTGAGCGCTTGGCGAGGAGCCCCCACTTCCTTGTTCTCTGCCACCAACGTCCCTCTCATGGGTCAGCCCCACTTCAGAGCTAGCAAGTGGCTTGACAGCACCTTGCTGCACTTCAGGGGGGCCATGAGGACCCGTTTCTGCACTGGTAGTCCTACTCCAGAGAACTTCCATGAAGGTCTGGTTTCTATGCTCAATAGCTGACCATCGCTCCTCAAGAGATGCCAGTCTATTCTGAACAATGACCATGTTTTCAACACTCTGGCGACTTAGCTCCTCCATGGCCGTAGCCATCCTCTCCTCTACCGTAGCCATCCTTTCCACGGAGGTTGCCATCCTTTTCATGGGGGTGCGTTCATGCGCCAATGCCTCCACAAAGGCTCTGCTCATGTTCGCGATGTACTCCCCCATTCACTCCACACTTGCAGCGACCCTGGAGACAAAACCTGCCAGAGACTCCTGCACCTGTTCTTGGAGTTCCAGCACCACTCTCCTTCTGGATGGACCCGGAGGAACAGGGTCGACATGCAGCTGAGCCGAGCTGGCAGAGTCCTGCGCCCTCCGACGAGGACTCTCCACTTATGTCCCTGTCTCCACCATCTGCTGATGCTCACTTGTGAGCTGTGATACACCAGGTGCCAACACTACTCTATCTTGTGAAGGTCCTATCGAGGTGTGAGTGTCTGCGCTGGTGCTGGGTGCATTGAATTCTGCTGACGCTGCGCCCTCAGAGGTTGCAGCTTCCTCTGAGGAGTCTGGAAGCTCAGGCTGTTCCTCCTGGACAGTGGGAATGGGGGCTTTCGATGGTCCTGTGGGGGAGTAAAGGAAAGAGTTAGAGATATGAGGTCAAGGTTACATGCACATTGAATAGTGCAGATGATCATAAGTCAATCTGTTAGAGCATCAGAATCATTATCAGTGACTCATGCAATGTCATTGAGAGAGATGCCAAACTATTCTGTCACCAGCTTGCTGTGATGTGCCCGTCTGTCTGTCCCCCACTTGGGAATCCTCCTCGATCCCGGCGATTTCCAGGGCCGCCTCCTCCCAGGCGGTGAGCTGGGCTACTGAGGGTGGCCCTCCTCCTGTCATGGCTCTTTCCCTCTTATTGTGAGCTCTCTTTTCCTGCAATGAGGGACACAAGTGGAGTTTGAGTGAGAATGAAGGAGCGAGTGTAGAGAATCCATAGCATAGATGCTTAGAAGGAGAAAAAGGACCCTCCCTGTGTGTTGTAAGTTGTTGTTGTTGTTGCATCACAGTGATAGGGAGTGTGAGGGCTACAATGTCGAATAGTTAAGTGAATGTGACCATAGAGAGAGAGGCAATGGATAAGGGTGCAGGGATGTAAGTGTCAAGTGGGATGTGGAGGAAGAGGTTAGCAAAGCAGAGTGCTGGTGAGGAGAGGAGATGGGGATCAGATTGAGGGTGATGGGAAAGCCATACTCACTTTTCCTGTGCGGAGAAGGTCATGAAACCTCTTCCTGCTTTGCAGCCAGGTTCTGCGGCTCATTGATACGGAGTTGACCTCCTCGGCCACTTGCAGCCACACAGCTTTAGTCTGCTGGGGTGGCTTTTTTCTCCCTGAGGAAGGGAAGAGCACCTCCTTATTAGATCTTGCTTCCTCCACCAGAGCTTGGAGGGAGGGCTCATCGAAGCGTGGAGCACACTTTTGCCTGCTGATGGACATAGTTGATCAATGAAGTCCTTACTACAATCACCATATAGTCTGCAGTCTCCAGAAGAAGCAAGGCTGCTTGCAGGCCTTAAATCCAGCAGCATTGATGACGTCATCGGAGGCGACTTTCTGTATGAAAAGACTCATTGGGCCAGGGGTTCCCACACGCTGGAAATCAATTGCCCAATTAGGGGAAAATCACAATTTTTCCCCACTTTACTTCGGAGTCGGGGTCCTGCCACGAATGCCACCTGACACTGGCACTGGCAAAATCGAGCCCAAGGTCTTGAGTGAGAATAGACTATTTGGTGCATTCAACTTAGTTCATCCAGAGGTTATGTAATTTTATTTTATCATGGACTGCCTCTCCCATCACCTCTTGGAACTTTAAGGAACACTAAATTCCTTCACCTACCTACCTACCTGAACAAAAAACAAGCAGTGATAATAATAGCTCTAGGGCAACAAAGAGAAAAATAAAATACCTGAAACAAATAACATTATGCTGTTTTTCAAGATGGTCTTGACTATTTTGAGCAAAAACAACAACAACAACTTGTATTTATATAGCGCCTTTAACGTAGTAAAACATCCCAAGGTGCTTCACAGGAGTATTATAAAACAAAGTTTGGCACCGAGCCACATAAGGAAAGATTAGGGCAGATGCTTGGTCAAGGAGGTAGGTTTTAAGGAGTATCTTAAAGGAGGAAAGAGAGGTAGAGAGGCGGAGAGGTTTAGGGAGTGAATTCCAGAGCTTAGGGCTTAAGCAGCTGAAGGCAGAGCCATCAATGGTTGAGCGATTGTAATCAGGGATGCTCAAGAGCCCAGAATTTGAGAAGCGCAGATATCTCGTGGGGGTGTTGTGGGGCTGGCGGAGATTACAGAGATAGGGAGGGGTGAAGCCATGGAAGGATTTGAAAACAAGGATTAGAATTTTAAAGTCGAGGCATTGCTTAACCGGGAGCCAATGTAGGTCAGCGAGCACAGGGGTGATGGATGAACGGGACTTGGTGCAGGTTAGGACATGGGCAGCTGAGTTTTGGATGACCTCAGGTTTACGTAGGGTAGAATATGGGAGACCGGCCAGGAGTGCGTTGGAATAGTCAAGTCTAGAGGTAACAAAGGCAAGGATGAGGGTTTCAGCAACAGATGAGCTGAGGCAAGGGTGGAGACGGGCGATGTTACGGAGGTGGAAATAGGCGGTCTTTGTTACGCTGCGGATATGTGGTCGGAAGTTCATTTCAGGGTCAGATATGACACTAAGGTTGCGAACAGTCTGGTTCAGCGTCAGACAGATACTAGGCAGAGGGATGGAGACAATGGCTAGCGAACGGAGTTTGTGGTGGGGAACGAAACAATGTCTTCGGGCTTCCCAATATTTAGCTGGAGGAAATTTCTGCTCATCCAGTACTAGATGTTGGACATAACAACAGAAAACGCTGGAAAAACTCAGCAGGCCAGGCAGCATCCGTGGAGAGAGAAAGAGAGTTAACGTTTCAGGTCGATGACCTTTCATCAGAACCTCTGATGAAAGGTCATCGACCTGAAACGTTAACTCTCTTTCTCTCTCCACGGATGCTGCCTGGCCTGCTGAGTTTTTCCAGCGTTTTCTGTTGTTATTTCGGATTTCCAGCATCCGCAGTATTTTGCTATCGTACTAGATGTTGGACAAGCAGTCTGACAATTTAGAGACCATGGAGGGGTCGAGAGAAGTGATAGTGAGGTAGAGCTGGGTGTCATCAGCGTACATGTAGAAACTGACGCTGTGTTTTCGGATGATGTCGCCGAAGGGCAGCATGTAGATGAGAAATAGGAGGGGGCCAAGGATAGATCCTTGGGGGACACCAGAGGTAACGATGCGGGAGCGAGAAGAGAAGCCGTTGCAGGTGATACTCTGGTTACGATTAGATAGATAAGAATGGAACCAGGCGAGTGCAGTTCCCCCCCCCCCCCCCCAGCTGGACGACGGTGGAGAGGCGTTGGAGGAGGAAGGAGTGATCAACCGTGTCAAAGGCTGCAGACAGGTCGAGAAGAATGAGGAGGGATAGTTTACCTTTGTCACAGTCACATAGGAAGTCATCTGTGACTTTGATAAGAGCCGTTTCGGTATTGTGCCGGGGGTGGAAACCTGATTGGAGGGATTCAAACATGGAGTTCCGGGAAAGATGGGCACGGATTTGGGAGGCGACAACACATTCAAGGACTTTGGAGAAGAAAGGGAGGTTGGAGATGGGACGGTAGTTTGCAAGGACGGAGGGGATCAAGGGTTGTTTTTTTGAGGAGAGGGGTGATGCCAGCAGATTTGAGGGAGGGGGGACAGTACCTGAGGAGAGAGAACCGTTAACAATGTCAGCTAACATGGGAGCCAGAAAAGGAAGTTGGGTGGTCAGCAGTTTAGTGGGAATAGGGTCGAGGGAGCAGGAAGTGGGTCTCATGGACAAGATGAGCGCAGAGAGGGCATGAAGGGAAATCGGAGAGAAACTGGAGAAAGATGTGAGTGCAGGGCTAGGGCAGGGGGGGGGAACCTTAGTGGAAGTTTGGCCCGGTGGGCTAGGGGAAGGAAGATTAGTGGCAGAGGCAGCTAATCATATGGTCTCAATCTCAGAGCACAGCGGGTAAGCTGTAGCATCTCCTCCAGCAACGTCTGAGAAAAATGCAACGCCAAATGGAACAAACACCAGTGGCATGTGGAGGGTCAGGGAGGAAACTGCCAGCCTGGTCTGACCAGGCTCAACTTCTTTCCTAATTTTCATAACTTGAAATTAAGTTCAACTAAGAAAATTTCCAATAACTTTGTCGGTCGCTTTAGCAACACTCATTTAGGCAGCTGATATTAACATTTAAGTTATGTTACTAAATTAACAATTTCATGTAGCATCTAAATATTTAATATAGTAACTGATATTGGCCCAGAAATTAAACATCGATGGTTCCCTTGGGGGTAAGGATTCCCCGCGATATCGCACTCCGCGCCTACCTTTTTGTTTCGGGCCCACACGAACTTCAGTTTCAGGGCCTCTCCCTGTTGCAACCATGCAGTGCTTGCGTGTCCCAGAGGCGCAATTAGTTCGTGCGAGCTCTGGGATCACGTGATTCAGTTAGAGCCAATGGCAGCACACCATCTTTCATTCATAGTTTTGACAGCAAGGGCTGTCAAAGCTATGAATACTACAAGCCCCCAAAAGAACAGATAAACCTCAATTAAATTTTTTTTAAAAAGCCATCACATTAATAAAATAACTATAGTTAAATAAATTAATCACTTTAAACAAAAAATTAAATTTTTGAAAAAATTTAAAATCTTTTTAAAAGTTATAAAAATAAACTTACCTTTCTTTAAAGTCTCTAAAAAAGATAAACCTGTTGAAAAAAATTTAAAATAACACTTAATTAACTACTTACCTTGTTAAAAGGGGGTCCTACGCCTGCTTTCTTTATGTGTAAAATCTTCACCACTTACCTGCGCGTTCAAACCTGAAAAAAAAACTAAGTGCACTGCGTGCGCGCAGCCTGTAGTGCGCACGCAGTTCACTTAGGAACCGCCCCCTTTGCAATACACGAAGTGCCGGTTTCCCGCGCATGCGCAGTGCATGCAGGAAACCGGCAATTCGGGACCTAATACGCGAGAGTACACAGTGCGTACTCTCGCGTATTAGGTCTAATTTTTGGGCCAAAGTTTATCAAAGTGAATGACGTCCATGTTGAGGAACATATAGCCCTCTTCATGCTTGAGTCAGACACAACTTGGCAGCGTGTGCAGAGTGGTTGAGCACACATTGGCCCAGGGATGATCTCACAGCTGGCCTTGGCACTGCAGGAGGAGCTGGTATATCTGCTTAATGTCACTTTCCCAGCATTCTTTACATGGAAGAGAAGCTGAGCATATACAGCAACCTCCTAGTTTTATCCTGCTGGCTGCACAGACTGAAGCCGCTCAGTTGTATTACACTCTAGGACATTGTCTTCACTTTGTGTGATCTTAATCCAAGTTGAGTGCAGTTGCTGTATGGTTCCAGTACGAATGTCGTTCAAACTGGCTGCGTGTTTCCTCCCAGCCAGCTGGACCACAAATAAGGAAATCGGATCAATGGCAGTGACACAGGTGCTGCAATTGGAAATGTGGGTTTTTTTTCCTCCAGTTTTTCACTTGAACGTGCCAACTCATGCAGTGGATATGATTCAAGAGGCACCAGATGCCCTCTTAGTGTGTGAGCCTAGATGTTGGCAGGCTATTCAACTATGGTGACAAATAGTTGACAATTATCCCGTCCTCATCCAACATTCATGCACATTTCACCAAGAATCACTAGATGGTGACAGGTGTCAAAACCTTGGCTGACTTTATTTTTCCTCTAACTATTCCAACGATGTTAAAGCCAATTTTTAGTGCCCCTCCCACAGCCCCAGCTCAGATCAGCTACTCAGAGGGTTCATCCTTGCCTCCATGGTTCAGTATTATGCCAGAATGTACAGTTACCTACTGAGTCACTGTGGAAGCTCAATTGGAAATGTTTGAAACAGTTGCTTAAGTGGCGGCAGCTCTTTGGGAGTCATAGAATGAGCTGATTATCAGTGAGGAGCATATTTTAAAGAGAATGCTTTTGTTGGTTTCTCAGTTAATCTGGGTCCCATGTGTGTTAAGTATATGCAAGTTAGAAATGTTTAAGTTTAATTAAATGCAGGGTTTAGCCTCACCTTCATGGGCAAATAAATGTTCAATACTACAAACCCATGTCACTGCTGCATGAAACCTCACCACTGGCCAGAGTCAGCTTCTATATTATTTATTTTTCATTTCTGTTATTATGACGTATTATTGCTTCTTAGTTACAACATGTTATACAGACATAGTGCACGTAGTACGATGTAGATTGTAGCAGTGTGCAAGCTTTACTGAATGGTTTGGGTTGATATAACTAATTAGGCAAATAATTAGAATTCATCCTTTTTTTCTGTTGGGTCATTTAAGGCATCAGGTTCAGTTCACCAGGAGTAACATTTTATTTCAAAGTATCACAGACTAGCATTTAGTATGAATGATAGCTGAGTATCAAAACAAATCCCATTAACCTATATTTTAATTTTTTTTTGATGTAGATCTGTGATTCAAGTTTGGTTAATGCTTCAGACCAAGGACCACTGCAGCCCTGTTTTTTTTAAGTGATGATTAGTATCACATGATAATTACATTCAACCATCTGGCAATTCCCAAATCCAATTATCAAATTCCTTATCATTACAGCTACAACAAGTCTTAAAAGAAATGCTTCTGTGACTCTTTAATATACTATTTCTATCTATATATCTATATAATTGAAAGTTTTGCTACAAACCCATGTCTACAGCATCCCACCTTTCAAAGGCTTTACATCTGAAACTGGGGGCTCCGAGGTATATTAACCTCAGGGTGTCATACCTCAAAGCATCGCATATCTGCAGGGCAAAATAAAATCATGATTGGCACATATAACCATCTGCTGTTATTATTCAAATATTCAATTGGCTAACAGTAAACAAATCAAAAGTACGAACGAGGGGTGAGTACCCAGCAGAAAACTGAGCAGTCTAATCCCTCAATATGTTTTTTAAAGCTAGCATTCACAATCCACACAAGTATCATAAAACTCATCAAAAAATCATTTATTTTATTTTCAGCCACTAATTCCCTCCCTCAGTCAGGTCAGTGTATAACCTGGAAATAACCTTTGTATCATATCCAATGCATAAAAATTTCATAATTCTGACCCGCCCCATTACGAAAGCTTTCCTTTCCGTTCCTTCTGCGGAACGTGACTTACCCATGAAGCCCACCCAAAATACCTGGATGTCACCCTGGACAGGACTTTCACCTATCGGCCTCATCTCACCAACATCCACCAAAATGTAAAAACATGGGTGAACCTGGTCCGGAAGCTCACTGGAAGGTCATGGGGAGGCACAGCCAGAACACTTCGCAACGCAACAATGGCCCTAGTCTACTCTGCTGCAGAGTACCGCTCTGCCTCACGGTCTTGCAGCTGCCACACGAACGTGCAGCTAAACGCCGCCATGAGGACGGTGTCAGGGACGCTTAAGGCCACTCCAGCTGAGTGGGTCCTGGTGCTGTCCCACATTGCCCCGCCTGCCACTCACCACGATGCCACCGTGCTCAATGAGATGGAAAAAAATCATGAGCAACATCGAGCTGCCCTCAACTTCTAAATGTTTTCTATCATTGCCTCTGCACCATTTCCTGTGTTGGACCCAGGCACTAGGCTTCCTTCCCTTCCTCTTGTCTCAAGCTCACCCCAGACTTTGCCACCTGTTTCTTTTTCAGAAAATATGCTGGACATCTTGATCAGTTTAATAAAAAAAAGACTTGAGTGATTTAATCGTCGTTTATGGTATTTCGAAACAAAGAAAGAACTTGGCTGTATAAAGCGCTCGAACATGTCCTTGAACATCCCAAAGTGCTTCACATCCAAGGAATTCCATTCAAAGAACAATCACTGTTGTTATGTTGGCAAATATTATCTTCATTTTGAAATATAATTTCGCACAGTTTTAAAGCAGTAGAAGGAATCACAAAAAAAATTACATTGATTTGGAGAATAAACAAAATATTTAGAAAATGGTATTGTTTATTTCTTTTTAAATTGTGTTTAATATTTTTGTTTTTATGCAATATAGTATACAGTTTATTAATGGGATGTAGCACTTTGTTATATATTATGCATGAATGCTATTCCCCAGTAACCAGAGAGTGTTACATTATACATGCAGCACCATTATATCCAATAACACAATATATTATAACAAAATGCACTGGGGGGATGTGACTTACCTTGTTAAGAGATATGAATTTTTAGTTTTTCATAGTGATTTTCTATGGCTCAATTGTTCCCCATCAGTATTCAGCATTCAGGAAATAATTTCTGCTTTGTGTTGCTTCCTATGGGGTCAACTGCTGCTATGTCTCACAGCCAATGTCAGCTGAGTGGCTCCCTACTGACTGTGAGATCTGAGTATGAGCCTCCTTGGAGTTGGGAAAGGTGGAACAAATTAAAAACAAAAAATCTTTGAGCTGATTAGGAGATATAATTTTTAATTATTTTTCCATTTCACCTCATATGATGTATACATAGAAAAAAAAATCTTGCATTTATATAGTGACTTTCATGGCCTTGGGAGATTCCAAAGCGCTTTACAGTCAAATAAATACTTTTGAAGTCTAGTTACTGTTGTAATGTAGAGAAATGCAGCAGCTAATTTGCGCACAGCAAGCTCCCACAAACAGCAATGAGACAAAATTGTGTTTATTTCAATTGTGTTTTTAGTGATATTGGTTGAGGGATAAATATTGGCCAGGGCAACAAGAGAACTCTCGTGCTCTTCAAATCGTGCCTTGGGATCTTTTACTACCACCTGAGAGGACAGACATCTCATCCAAAAGACAACATTCTGCAACAAGTATTAAAGCAGCAAAATCATTTTTTTATTAAAAAATACAAAAATAAAAACCTTCCTTGATGATATCAGCCTATCTTTTAAGACTGACAGCCTGAACAGCAACTCGGGAAGCAGTGGCACCAGGTTTTTAAGTGGTAGTTTGCCCCTGATCTGCACCCAGTGCTATTAGGGGAAATGTTTGACCAAAGCCATCTAACATTCATTTCCATCTAATTTACATTCCGATGCCCTCATCAGGTGCAGACATCAAAAGTGCCATAAGGGAAGTTTGGTGTAGCATTATTCAAGAGCAGAATGGGAGCAAAGACTTAGGGGGCGATTTTCTGACGTCGGAGGAGGCGGGTTTGGAGGCGGGAAAGGTGGGAAAATCAGAATAAATGAGGGCAGGTTCGAAACCCACCTCCAAACCGCCTCCGCGGGATTTTGCCGGTGCCGGTTTTGGAGGTCGGGAAACGGTCCCGCCTCCAGCTGGCCATAGCGCTAGTTATCATTAAATGCTCATTAAGGGCCTCTCTAAGCCTATTTTGAGAGGCCCTCGTGATTTTTCGAGCATTTTGGCGTGTTCCACGACCCTCCTAAACCACGCCAGGTAAACCTGGCGGGTTGACTCATGTGTGGTCTCCTCACAGCTGCAGGTCCAACAATACATCGTTTATTTCATCAAGGATTACTTACAAGTGCCAGAACTTTGCTTTAAAAGGTCTTTGAGTACTTTTAGAAGGCCTTCCGAAGTCAGAGGTGCTGCAGCTTGAATCTATCAACTGTAGGACCTCCTTGGAAGACCCTCTCCCCACTTGCAATGAGCGCTTCCCCAAGGGAGGCATCTGCAAGCAGCATGGGAACCATTCGTTTTCTTTCACCATGGACCTCAGATGAGAATGAGGAGCATCCACAGGAGCAGCAGAACCAGGCAGCTCAGGAGCAACAGCAGCAGGAGCCCCAACCTCCTGCTCAGGCAGCTCAGCAGCAACAGCAGCAGGAGCCCCAACCTCCTGCTCAGCCACCTGATGCTGCACAGGGCAGAAGGCTCCAGCGCATCGAGGCACCTCGCCGCAGGAGATACCCCCGACAGAGGGTTTACAGACAAAGGATGAGCTACCTCAACATGAGTGAGCAGCAGTGCCAAAGGAGGCTGAGACTTTCGCGAGAGGTTGTCTGAGAGACCTGCGGACTGCTGCAGCAAGACCTGGTGCCCAGAGGAATGGGTGGACACCCCTTACCAGTGGCTGTCAAAGTCACCACCGCACTCAACTTCTTTGCCTCAGGCTCCTTCCAGGGATCATCAGCAGACATCAGCGGCATCTCCCAGTCGGCCGCCCACAGTTGCATCACGCAGGTTACCAATGCCCTTTTTGCTAAGGCCCACAATTACATCCAGTTCTCAAGGGATCAAGCAAGTATAACTACCCGTTCGGTTGGCTTTGCAAATATAGCAGGCATGCCAATGGTGCAGGGCGTCATAGACTGCACACATGTGGCCCTTAGGGCACCCCATCACAACTCAGCTATCTTTGTCAACCGAAAGGGCTTCCACTCCCTCAACGTACAGCTGGTGTGTAACCACAAGAAGGAGTTCTTGCATGTTTGCGCCAAGTTCTGTGGTAGTTGCCATGACTCTTTCATCCTGCGGCACTCTAGTGTTCCTCTGCTTTTCAATCCTTCAAACCAATTTAACAGATGGCTCCTAGGTGACAAAGGCTTCCCCCTGAAGAAGTGGCTAATGCCGCCGATCAGGAGGCCAACTAACGAGGCTGAAGAGCGCTACAACGCCAGCCACACTTCGACCAGGTCCATCATCGAGCAAACCATTGGGTTGTTGAAGATACGCTTCCGTTGCCTTGACTGATCAGGTGGAGCCCTGCAGTATACACCATACAGTGTCTCCAGAATGGTCATGGTCTGCTGTGCACTGCACAACATCGCACAGCGTCGTGGCTTGCAGCTTCCTGATGAGGATGAGGAGGAGGAGGATGAGCAGGAGGAGGTCAGAGTGCTGGTGTATCGACCAGCAGCAGCGGCAGCATGCGAGCACATGGCTGCCCGGGATGCAAGGGATGAACTTATCCTGGCCAGATTTGCATAGGTTGCCCAAGTTGGCACATGTCATTGGCTCCATCCTAAGACATCATTGACAATGGACATGACTCTCTGGCCTCCTTTCACTCAGGCCACCAACCTGACAACGCAAGTGTGGCGGAGCCCACAATGTGGAGCTGTCTAAGGCGAAAGAACAGATGCCATAACGCCAACATTTTGGCATCAAATCATTTTAATGCTTTCCAACAGGGATGGCATTTCATCAATACACAGAAACAGTCTCCCAATCTGCACACAGATCTGGAGTTTATATCCCTTGCCAGCTGTACCCACACAGCCTTGGTTTCTTTGGGAGGCCTCTTCCTCCCAGATGAGTGGAAGAGCACCTCCCTGCTAGCTGTCACCCCCTCAAACAACATTTGCAGCGCCTCACCCGAGAGCCTCGGGGAGGCCCTTGCCTTGGAATTGGACATAGTGGTTTCTCAGAATATGTTGCAGGTGGTGCAGCATAGGCAGAAATCCTGTGGAATGAGCCAAGGCAGCAAGAAGCCATAAAACCAGACTGGAAAAGTGATGTCAGCAGAAGCGAGTTTCAGTCCCAAAACACTAATTGACCAAGGGCATCCCACACCTCTGAAATCAAGTGGCCAAACATGGGAAAATCGCAAATTTTTGAAAACTATCAGTGAAGGCGGGTTTCAAACCCACCCAAACCGAAACCCGCCTCCATCTCGCCTCCAGTGAGAAAATCGCCCCCGTAGTGCCCATTATTTACTGCTTTTCACCTGTTTTTTGATGGCTATTGAGCAGCGGGAAAATCAGCCCTCAAGTCTCTTTTTGAGCATCAATAATATTTGTGGTATGGTCGTTCTGTTTCTTTAAATGGACACTTCACCTGAAACACACTGCTCAGCCATAGTAACAAGATCACAGAACATGATGGTGCGAGGAGCACCAGAATATAAGATCAATAGGAGTTTTTACTTTACTGTTCTAATCTCTATAGAGAATGGTGCTATATTGGCTTCTGGTATTGCTCTCCCCTATTTACATTCCCACGCAACACCATTCTCCAACAGAAGTGGAGCTAGTGAGTCCGGCAGCAATTTACAAGAAAAATAATGGATCCCTGTTGTCATCGATATTTTTATCTTTCTTAGTGCAGTTAACAATGCGACCCGTGAAGAGGATCCAAATTTCTTTAAAATTATTTTTCAGTGTGGTTCTCTTGTCAAACAGGTTTCTGGGGAATTATAAAGGTGTTTCCGGGGGGTGGGGAGTACGGGCACCCAGCACCCCTGATCCCAGGCAGGCTTCCTGCACCAGACTTTGTGGCCTGTCCAGTATGGTAGGTGCCTAGTTGCATCCCTCATGGTGTGGGTTCCTGCCATTGCCACACAGGTCTAGGGAGCTCCCCTGACCCCACAACGTCCACCGGGGTCATAGGCAGAGGTTCAACTTGGCACTTGCACTCAGACACGCTCAATCACGCATTTTTGAGGCCATAGTCTTTTGCTAACTTTCTGCCATTATCATATTTTCAAAGTTACAATCTAAACATAGAATGAAAAACATACTGATGGAGAACAGGGTGGTGCAGTGGGTTAGACATTGGCCTTTCACCTGGGACCTGGGTTCAAACCTAAGTGAGATTAATAGGCTGAAAGTTTCCTCTGCTGGCTGTAAGAATCCTATGTGAAGAGTTGGGAAGCCTCAATGCAGTTCTTAGTTGGCAGCAACTGACAAGCTCACTCAGACAGGGTGACTGATATGGGGAAAATCTCACAGTGGTGCAGTAGGAAGTGCTCTTCTGAGGTTGAAGCACGTTATTGGGGCAGAGCAGAGGGAGCTTCACTCTGTGCCTGGCTGTGCTATAACAGACCATGGAGTGCTTGACGTTGCCACTAGGGAAACTTTAACCTAACTCACCGGGCAGGAAACCCATGGGATCGGGTGGAATGCCGGTTTTGTATCCCGCCCAATATTACTTTCTGTTGACTACAATGGACAGTAAAGTCGGGCAAGTGTAAAACCAGCGTTGCACCTGATCTCGTCAGCTTTTTCGACAGGCGGGTTATGTTAACATTGCCCCCAAGATGTCTGAAAATGTGAAGAGTTCTTCAGCATTAACATCCCATACAGTTTTACTATCAAGCACTCCAGGATAGGTATGGATTCAGACTTTGTGGGGGGAAAGAAAAACATCTGAAGAATAATAAGAAAACCTTGTCAATGACAGTAAAAGTGGAGCTGAGATCAATCTGACCATGGCTGTTGTTCCACCCTTGACTTATATTAATAACAACAACAGCTTGCATTTATATAGCGCCTTTAACATAGTAAAACATCCCAAGGCGCTTCACAGGAGCATTATAAAACAAAATTTGATAATAATAATTCAGTATGTCCTTTCTGTGAGCCAGCCAGGGTTTGAAACCAAGGTTTATCAGGAGAATTATGAGCAGAATTAGGACCTCATCGAATTTCTTTCAACTATTTCTTGTGACTTTTATGAGGCAAGTGACTTAAGTGCTAGGGAATGGAGCACTTTCTACTTCAAACTTCACATCTGGATGTGCTATCACTGGCTTGGGAGCACTTGATGCTGACACAAGGTACCTAAAATGGGGAAGAATTCTATTCTGCAGCACTAACATCCCTCATTGTGGTCCTATCTTGCACTCCCCAAGATAGATATGGATGCAGAATAAAGCAACCTCTACCATGCCCTAATGTGACGCAGCCACAGCCTCAGAAAGCACCCCTACAGTAATTTTTTCATCTTGACACAGCAGCAGTCCTGTGGTCTCTCTGAGTGATATTGCCAATTTACTGCCAATCCGTGCCAAACTGGGGTGGTTTTGTACTTTAAGCCCATGTCTAAAGATATATACTAAAACTCCCCAGACTGATTTCATGCAAGACTGTTACATCCAGCAGGCAGAGGAGAGCTTCATTCCATCAGTCTAAGCTTGCTTTGAATTCAAATTGCAGAGGTGAGTCATTTATATCCTACATGCTTGGTATCAGGAAATCGCTGTGTGTGTGTGTGTGTGTGCTTGTCTGTGTGTGGAGGAAGATGTGGAGATGCCGATGTTGGACTGGGGTGGACAAATGTGAGAAGTCGCACATTTCACCTGACGAAGGAGCAGCGCTCCGAAAGCTTGTGATTTCAAATAAAACTGTTGGACTATAACCTGGTGTTGTGCGACTTCTCACTTTTGTGGAGGAAGAGAGAGAGACAATTAGTGAATATTGTGGAGTGATGTGGCAGAATAGTTAATTGATCGCTACTGTAGTGATGCGTCTGGTAAAATTGCTTTCCATGTCTCTCCTGTGGGAGGGGATAAATCTGTCTGAATTTTCACTTCTGAATACTCCTATATAGTGACTCCCCCTCCCTCCCAGTGAAACTGTAAATGTGTGAACTTTGAGTGAGGACCTGATCAGACTCGGCTAAAACGTTGACCACAGTCAGATAGCCCACAAGTGCTCACTTTGAAGAATGACCACATGGATGAGGTACCAGAGGGCTGCTAGCACCCACCAAACCTCTTCTTTGATCAAGCTTCTGGTCGCTCCTCCTAATCTCTGCTTTTTTGGCTCGGCATCTGTTTTGCTTTACACCTCTGTGAAGCACCTTGGGATATTTTTCTAAGTTAAAAGCACTGCATAAATGCAAGGTGTTACTGTTTTCAGGAGAGGTGGGGTTGAGTATGCCCTGTCTGTCAGCCTGTTACGGTTTGAAACCCTAACACTCAGAGAATGAGCTCTCACAAACTAAAAGGCATTTTTACCGAAACAAAAGTATGATGCGGGCAGCTGCCTCTTAAATTGGTGTAATATCTCTATGTATACGTTATTAAATGAAAGCACTATGGAAACTGAACTTTGTCCGATAAAAGTTACTGGATAATTTCATGGACTGTGAGAACTGACAGAACAGATAAAATTCTTTTGTGTCTTGAGAATCTTCTTGCATTTGTCAAAGACAAAGTCATGTGGATTAACCAGGCTATTGTATAAAAAAGGCACATTTGCAGCCATTAATGAAGCAGATGTTCCATCAAATGTAATATATTACTGAGGCTTCCTACTGGCAGCAGGATCTTATTGGAAGCCCCAAGTGCAGGAGAAATGAGCAGCACACTTTCTTCAGCAATACATTCAGCTGTGAGATAGGCTGTTGATACACAAGGCTGTCAGAGGTCATACAGTGAATCATTCCTGTTGCGACAGGAGTAGAAAGGATGTAGCAAAAGATGCTATTTGATAGAGAAGATGTTTGATGTGGTTTTAAATGATGCGAATCAGAGTTTTAGGGTCAACGTTTCTCCCCGCGCTGATGAAATGAGGTCCCTGAGTTGTTTCGGAGTATGTGACAGCTGTTCCTGTTGCGTGAGTTGGACTCTGGTGTACATTCTGCACAATTTGAAGGATTTTCGGGGGACTGGATGGCACACTGAATTAACATACTGTTGCTTCGGCCGCGAATTTGCCGGCGCTCAGAGGGCGGATTTGGAGGTGGGTCAGAGGTTAAAGTCGTTATGATTGACGGCGGGTTCTGAACCCCGCCTCCACACAACCTTCCCAAGTGTCGGGTCCCCGATTTGCAAATGGACCCAACACCAAGCGGCGGGAAAGGGATTAAAGGCAATTAACTGCCTATTAACAGGTACTTGTCAGCAATTTTCAGGGTTTATTTTGAATTTCCAGCTGTTGGCTCGGGTTTCACGACGTTCTGACAACACACCAGGTAAGTGTGGCGTGAACACCAGTCAGCTGCAGACTTCAGAGCTACAAGTGCAGTGTAAAAGCTGCAGTCTTAAATCTAGTCATTTAGAAATCTCTAAACTTGGTGATTGAGTCATTTGGGGGTCATATTCTGTTTTTATTCTGCAAGTCTGTGTTGGGCACTGTAGATGCACTCTAACCAGCATTGCTGGTTTTAAAGGCGCACTTACCCTGAACTGTGCCACCTCAAGTTGTCACCACAATCATGCCAAACCTTGGTTCAACATAATTTTATTACAAAAATCGCTATGAACAGAAACTTTTCAAATAATTATATCATACCACCCAAGTGAGAACTCTTGTGATAACTAACGTGACATCTTTGTCTTACGCGTGCTTCTAAGTTGTGAGACCCCTGTGGCTTCAGCAGATGTGGAGGCAGGCTGCTCACTTCCCTGCTGCTCCTGCTTAGATGCCTTTGGCGGCCGTCCTCTGGTTTTGGGAGCCTTCGAGGGCCCCGCCAAAGTCTGCTCCTCCAGTGGCTGTGCAGGGGCAGACTCGGCCATTCCTGTTGCCTCAGGCAGATGGGGCTCTGACCGAGGGTTCGGCAGTGGCAAGGGGGTGTGAGTGCTTGGAGAGGAGCCTCCACTTCCTTGTGCTCGTACATCACCGTCCCTCTCATGGGCCACCCGCACTTCACTGCTAGCAAGTTGCTGGAGAGCTCCTTGCTGCACATTGGTGGGGCCATGTGGACCCGTCTCTGTACTGACATTCCTCATGACAAGGACGTCCATGAACCTCTGGTTTCTCTCCTCAATAGATGCCCATCTATCATCCATGGATGTCCATCTATTTAGAAGTGTTACCATGTTCTCCTGAGTCTGGCGATTTATGTGCTCCCTGGAGGTTGCCATCCTTTCCATTGCAGCACCCATATTGCCCATAGCGTTCACCATGGCATTGCTCATGCTTAGCTTGGACTCCTCCATTCTCTGCACACTCGCAGTTACCGTGGAAAAAACCCACTCAGAGCCTCCTGCACTTGTTCCTGAAGCTCTATCACCGCTCTCTTTCTGGATGGCCCCAGAGGCTCAACATCTACATGCAGCTGAGCAGAGCTTGGAGAGCCCAGCATCCTCCGACGAGGACTCTCCACTGCTGTACCTGCCTCCAACATCTGCTCCTGCTCACCTGTGAGCTGTGATACACCAGGTGACAACACTACTCTATATCACACTAAACCCACCGAGGTGTGCGTCTCTGCGCTGGTGCTGGGTGCGCTGAGTGCTGGCAACGCTGCTCCCTCAGAGGCTGGTGGCTCCTCTGAGGAGTGCTCCTGCTCTTCCTCCTGTACAGTGGGGAGCTGGGCTGTCGATGGTGCTGTGGGGGAGTAAATGCATGAGTTAGACAAGTGAAATGTAGGTTGCAGATACATGCCATTGTGCAGATGCTCAGTACTCATTCTCTATTAACATCATATCCCATATTAGTCGCTCATGATTGCTAAATCAGAGGAATGGAAATCAATTCTCTCACCAGCTTGCTGTTCTATGCCCATCTCTCCATCCCCCACTGCCAACTCCTCTGCATCTCCAGCGATCTCCAGGGCTGCCTCCTCAGCGCTCGTAAGGTGAACCAGGGATGGTGGTCCTCCTCCTGTCCTCCCTCTCTCCTGTAGTGAGGGACACAAGTGGAGTTTGAGAGAGACTGATGAAGTGAGTGTTAAGAATGCATGACATAGATGTTTAGAGGCAAACTGTGAAGGAGTGAGGTGCACTAACCATCTTCCCTCCCTGTGCATTTTAAGTTGTAGGCATTGCATAAGGGTGTGAGTGTTGCATATCAAGATGGGGACGTGATTCTGTACAGAGAAAGAGAGGGATGAGTGAGGGTGCAAGGGATGTTAGAGTGAGTTGGGATGTGCAGGGGAAGGTTCCCAATGCAGATTGATGGGGATGATAAGAGATGGAAGGCAGATTGAAGGTCAGTGTGATGTTATACTCACTTTAGCTGATCTCAACAGATCATTAAACCTTTTTCGACACTGAACCCATGTGCGTCTGCACACAGACCTCGAACTCACCTCCTCAGCAATTTGCAGCCAAGCTGCCTTGGTTTGCTGAAGAGGCCTCCTCCTTCCGTTTCCAGGAAAGAGGACTTCCTGACATTCTCTAACTCCCTCCACAAGAGCATGGAGGGAGCCCTCATCGAACCTGGGTGCGGCCTTAGTTTGTTGCGCTGCCATTCCTGCAGCAGCCAGCACTTCTGAGAGAAAAAAGCTAATGCTTCTGCAAAGGGGACATGGCCCCTTTAAATCTTCACTGAAACAACACGTCATCAGTCGCGAGCATCTGACACGCTCCAAGCAATTGTCTGGAGGGACCCACACATCGGCCATAACGAGGCCAATCAAGGTAAAATTTCACCTGCGGGGCGACGGCAACCGGGAGCGGGACAGGAACCCACCGACCATTCAACCCGACTCCAACCCACCTCCGCCAGCAAATTTGTGGCCTTCATCTCTGGGTTTAAATCCAGCACAGACTGAAGGGCCCCAAGGTTAATCTGAGCAATCTCAATTCAGCTGGCAATGCAGAAGCTTGCTTAATGCAGCACAAATTGACACTAAATTGTCAACCTCACTCATAAAGGCCACAGGGATGGTTAAGGAAACAGTAACAGGACATTTGGATAATCATAATTTAATAGGACAAAGTCAGCATGGTTTTACGAAGGGGAAGTCATGTTTGACAAATTTGAGGAAGTAACATATAGAGTGGATAAAGGGGAACCAGTAGACGTAGTGTATTTAGACTTCCAAAAGGCATTTGACAAGGTGCCACACAAAAGATTATTGCTTAAGGTAAAAAATCATGGGATTGGGGGTAATATTCTGGCATGGATAGAGGATTGGCTATCTAACAGAAAGCAAAGAGTTGGGATAAATGGTTCATTCTCAGACTGGCAATCAGTAACTAGTGGTGTTCCACAGGGGTCAGTGCTGGGTCCCCAACTCTTTACAATCTATATTAATGATTTGGAGGAAGGGACCAAGTGTAACATATCAAAATTTGCAGATGATACTAAGATGGGAGGGAAAGTAGTGAGTGAGGAGGACATAAAAAACCTGCAAGGGGACATAGACAGGCTAAGTAAGTGGGCAGAGATTTGGCAGATGGAATACAACACTGGAAAGTGTGAGGTGATGCACTTTGGCAGGAAAAATCCTAGAGCAATTTATTATCTTAATGGCAAGAAACTGGAGAGTACTGAAGTGCAAAGGGATCTGGGGGTCCTGGTGCACGAAACTCAAAAGGTTAGTATGCAGGTGCAGCAAGTGATTAAGAAGGCAAATGGAATGTTGGCTTTCATTGCTAGGGGGATAGAATATAAAAATAGGGAGGTATTGCTTCAGTTGTACAAGGTATTGGTGAGACCGCACCTGGAATACTGCATACAGTTTTGGTGTCCTTACTTAAGGAAAGACATCCTTGCTCTCGAGGCAGTGCAAAAAAGGTTCACTCGGTTAATCCCGGGGATGAGGGGGTGGTCATATGAGGAGAGGTTGGGTAGATTGGGACTCTACTCATTGGAGTTCAGAAGAATGAGAGGCGATCTTATTGAAACATATAAGATTGTGAAGGGGTTGGATCGGGTGGATGCGGGGAGGATGTTCCCGATGACGGGTGAGACTAGAACTAGGGGACACAGTCTTAGAATAAGGGGCTGCTCTTTCAAAACTGAGATGAGGAGGAACTACTTCACTCAGAGGGTGGTAGGTCCATGGAATATGCTGCCACAAAAAGCTGTAGAAGCTACATCATTAAATAAATTTAAAACAGAAATAGACAGTTTCCTAGAAGTAAAGGGCATTAAGGGTTACGGGGAGCGGGCAGGAATTTGGACATGAGTCTAGGTTCGGATCGGTCATGGCCCTGTGGGTAGTGGAGCGGGCCCAGGGACCGTGTAGCCTGATTCTGCTCCTATTTCGTGTGTGCAATTCTGTTAGATGCAGGAGATGGTTCTGTGATAGTAGATAGTAGATTGGCGGTTAGGATCAGATCAGCCATGATCTTATTGAATGGCGGAGCAGGCTCGAGGGGCCGATTGGCCTACTCCTGCTCCTATTTCTTATGTTCTTATGTTCTTATGTGGAAAGTGGAAGCATCATATTGCAGTGAGTGCTGTGTTTGAAAGGTTTGGCCTGAACTGCAGCTGTAATTTGGCCTCATAGTCTCACCCCCTGATTCTCCTGAGGCACAGCTGTACTAGATGTACTAGAACATGACAAAGGCAGCTTAAGACACAGCAATGGGTCAGCAACATGATATAAAGGAAGCACTCTGCATGCAGCAGCAAAGCAATGCTTCAATCAAATTACACTAAAATCAAACAAATACTTTCACACATTTTAACACTTTCAGTTACTGGTACAAACCAAGTTCTGCATTTTTTTTTTGATCAGGCGGCATCTGTGGCGAAAGGAAGGTCGGGTTAACGTTTCAAGCTGGTTACCTTTCATCAGAACAAAAAGTAACCCACCTGAAACGTTAGCTTTATCTTCCTCTCTCCCCACAGATGCTGCCTGACCTGCTGAGCGTTTCCAGCATTTTCTGTTGTTTCATTTCAAATTTTGCATCTGCAGTATTTTGCTTTCTGAATTTTGTTGTTCAGTAGCCTTTTCAGGCCAAGTGATCTACTTCTGTGGCAGTGCATAACATCTCACAGAATCACAGAATCCCCACAGTGCAGATAGAGGCCATTTCGGCCCATCGAGCCTGCACCGACACATATCCCACCCTATCCCCATAACCCCACGTATTTAATCCCCCTAACACTAAGGGTCAATTTATCATAGCGAAATCAACCTAACCCGCACATCTTTGGACTGTGGGAGGAAACCGGAGCACCCGGAGGAAACCCACGCAGACACGGGGAGAATGTGCAAACTCCACACAGACAGTCACCCGAGGCCGGATTCGAACCCGGGTCCCTGGCGCTGTGAGGCAACAGTGCTAACCACTATGCCACCGTGTTGCTATTAGTGTATATATACTGCTAGAGAGAGAGTGGGGAGTGACTGAGTTTAGGGAAAGGGAGAATAAAGATCTCGGACTGCTGTGGCTTGTAGATCAGAATGTACCTTGAGCAGTTATTCCTTTAGCTATTCCATAATTCTTCCTTCTTCCCCTCAGGTTCGACAAGCCCACACTAATGGTTCTGTTATAGCGCCAATGAGAATATCAGGAGCTGGACAATTTTTAGGTGTAGCAACCTCGTCAACATTTAATTTCCCACGCATTCCCACGCAGGTGCCTGGGTTAATGAATGAATGAATTTACAGAGGTTAATAAGGATAATCAACAGCTGTCTCCAAATGTTAAGTATGAATTACCTCTCGGATATTTCAAAAGCGTTTTGTTTCTTAGACTTAACAATTACTTCACGTAGCATCATCCAATCTTACACTTGTTATATTTTTAGCTTTTTTAATCATGATATACATTACAAGAATCTTCCAACAGAAAGTTACTACTGGCAGAGGCCTGGAAGCAGGATCACCTTCCTGCACTAATACGATAGCAAAATACTGCGGATGCTGGAAATCCGCAATAACAACAGAAAACGCTGGAAAAACTCAGCAGGCCAGGCAGCATCCATGGAGAGAGAAACAGAGTTAACGTTTCAGGTCGAAGACCTTTCATCAGAACTGGAAAAAAAGCCCAGTTCTGAGGAAAGGTCTTCGACTTGAAACGTTAACTCTATTTCTCTCTCCACGGATGCTGCCTGGTCTGCTGAGTTTTTCCAGCGTTTTCTGTTGTTATTTCACCTTCCTGCATCTTTACTGTCAGGGCTGTGGGAGGGTATGAAAAGCAATTTTCTTTCTAACATTAATTAGATCCGCAGTCTGCTGCCATGCATATGCATGATGAATAGATCGGAGCACACATTGTTTTTCTGTTTAATTGGTCTGCTTTGGTTTGAATACTATCAATCACTCATAACTTGTCAACTGGACTTATTGTTCATTGTCATTAACAAATTTCATGATATTACAAGAAGTGCCCTCCTTCACATAACTTATGAATTAGTGTGAACAGCAGAGACCTGGGACAGATCCATGTGGGCCACCAGACTTTCCTCTCCTCCTCCCACCACTACAATTTATTTTTCATTTATCCTGCTTTTTATTGCAAAGCCAGCATTCACTCCAGTTACGATAGCAAAATACTGCGGATGCTGGAAAATTGAAACAACAACAGAAAACGCTGGAAAAACTCAGCAGCCAGGCAACATCCGTGGAGAGAGAAACAGAGTTAACGTTTCAGGTCGAAACCCTTCGTCAGAACTGAGAAAAAAGCAGGAAATGAAACAGATAAAAAAGCAAGGGGGAGGCTGGGGGGAGGAATAAAAGAACAAAAGGGGTGGTCTATGGTAAGTAGAGACATTAAGAGATGCTCAAGGCAAGACGAGATGGTAATAGGACAGGTTAAGAAACAAAAGGTGGCTCAGAAGTGTGGGAGGGTATGAAAAGCAATTTTCTTTCTAACGTTAATTAGATCCACAGTCTGCTGCCATGCATATGCATGATGAATAGATCGAATAACTCCAGTTATATGTTTTACCTTTTAAGTCAAGGGGATTAAACTTCTGCTTTAATTTGATCATATGTATGGAGGTTTCAGGTAGGTTTGCATCAGATTTGTAACACTCACATTCTACTGACCCTTCGCTCAGGTTCGAAGGGTATCCAGGAGACAGTTGCAATAATCAAAGCAGTTTATTACTACAGGAACACAGCCCAGTGGGTAATTCACTTTTCTGATGAGCCACTACACTGCTACTGTGCAGGCAAATTGCTCTTTACATAAGGTCATGCATAGCTTAAAGGAGATCAATGCACGCTCATGGACCAGTCCTACAAACTGTTGGCACAGCCAGTGCAGCAACTACTCCACATACAACAGAGGGTGGTCTTCACTTGCCACCGCCTGCTACTGTGTACCATATTGAGCAAATCGACAACATGTACAATGCTCTAATTACCTCTCTAATGGAGTGATTAAATTATATATACATTTTTGAGTATCATAATGGTACAGATACGAATACCCCTGATGATTCAAAAACATTTTGTGTTACAAAATTGAATTATGCCATAATTTGAGTAGGGAAGTTGGAATTTAAGACGAAAAAGTTGAATTATAAGATAGAAGATAAGATAATTATAGAAGTTAGAACTGTTTCCTTGTAATCAGTTCAGATGAAGCTACTTCAAGGTTGTCTGGTAACCTTGTGGAATAGGGTTGGTTATATGATTAGATGGTAATGTCTTGGAGTCCCAGGACTGGCTGATACTTTGATGCACCTAACATGGGTGTGATGAGACTCAACGGTTTTCTGCCAAGATTCTAGTTTCAGTTGTTTGGGATGTACTGCCTTCCACTTCAGAAGAAATAAAATGGAGATGCTAATGCCCCCACTGTCAAGACCAACATTCTTTTCTATTCAATCCCAGCCATCAGTAGCCTATCTCCTCCAAAGAGAATCTTTACCCCTTGCCTTTATAAACCTGACATCATGCCTGATGGTAGAAGTGTGGTACTGATTGGTTAAAAATTCTCCTCTTTTATTAAATCTTCCTGGTAGTGGGTTCACTGATGGAGCTACTGTAATTGGCCAAGCTCTGACAGAAAACACTGCATAGCTGAATGAGTCTGAGTCAGATTTAAAATTAACAATAATGGCCCAGATTTTACTGTAGCAGGGCATCGAACGACGTCTACCGTTAGTTAGATTTGCCCTTGCACGCTTAAGTTTGAAAAATGTTTGTGTGGCAAGTTGCTGAAAGTGGGTGCTGATAATGGCACAGTGAGGGAAACGGGGCATCTGGGACCTGAGTGAACAGGGCACTTAACTGGGTAGCTCCTTAACCAATCAAATTGAAGGATTGTGAAATAAATAGCACAAGGACTGAGAAGGAAGTCCTTAGACTTCATTAAAGTGGGTGAATTCAATGTCAAATCAGGTACAGAAAGAGAAATAAAGAGGTAAAGAAAGATTGGATTAAGAGAGAGAAAAAAAAGGAAAAGTAAAAAAAAATTAATTTTAAATTTGACTTTTTAAAATTTTCAACAATTAATACATACATAGATACATAGATACATAGAAGATAGGAGCAGGAGTAGGCCATCCGGCCCTTCGAGCCTGCTCCGCCATTTAATGAGATCATGGCTGATCCTCCAATTCAGTATCCCGTCCCCGCCTTCTCTCCGTAACCCTTAACCCCTTTTGCCTGTAGAAATATATCTAATTCCCTCTTAAATATATTTAATGAGCTGGCGTACACTGCCCTCTGTGGCAATGAGTTCCACAGGTTCACCACCCTCTGAGTGAAGAAATTCCCCCTCATTTCTGTCCTAAATGGTTTAGCCCTTATCCTTAAATTATGTCCTCTAGTTCTGTTCTCACCCGCCAAGGGAAACATTCCTTCTGCATCTAGTCTGTCTAGACCTGTCAGAATTTTATACACTTCTATGAGGTCCCCTCTCAATCTTCTAAACTCCAGTGTGTACATCCCTAAACTACATAGTCTCTCCTCATAGGTCAATCCCGCCATTCCTGGTATCAGCCTGGTGAATCGCCGCTGCACCCCCTCCATGGCAAGAACATCTTTCCTCAGATGAGGCGACCAAAACTGTACACAGTACTCGAGGTGTGGTCTCACCAGTGCCCTGTACAGCTGCAGCAAGGTATCCCTGTTCCTGTATTCCAACCCTTTTGCTATGAAGGCCAGCATACCGTTTGCCTTCTTGATCGCCTGTTGCACCTGCATGCTCGCCTTCAGTGACTGGTGTACAAGAACACCCAGGTCTCTCTGTACTTCCCCCTCTCCCAATTTATTGCCATTTAAATAATAATTTGCCCTCCCGTTCCTGCACCCAAGGTGGATAACTTCGCACTTGTCCACATTATAGTGCATCTGCCATTTATCCGCCCAATCACCCAGTCTGTCCAAATCGCTCTGGAGCTTCCTGGTCTCCTCCTCTGAGCCCACCCCTCCTCCTAGTTTAGTGTCGTCTGCAAATTTGGAAATGCTGCATCCGACTCCCTGATACAGGTCATTAATGTAAATTGTGAACAGCTGGGGACCCAGGACAGATCCCTGTGGTACCCCACTTGTTACTGCCAGCCATTCAGAAAATGAGCCGTTTATTCCAACTCTCTGTTTTCTATCTGACAGCCAGTTCTCTATCCACGTCAATACTTTCCCCTTTATCCCATGAGCTTCAATTTTCCCTGCTAATCTTTTATGTGGGACCTTATCGAAGGCCTTTTGGAAGTCCAGGTACACCACATCTACTGGCTCTCCCCCATCTATTTTACCAGTTACTCCCTCAAAAAATTCCAATAGATTAGTCAAGCACGATTTACCCTTTGTAAATCCATGTTGACTCTGTCCTATCCTGTCCCCATTTGCTAAGTGCTCCGCTATTTCATCCTTAATGATGGACTCCAGCATTTTGCCCACAACTGATGTAAGGCTTACAGGTCTGTAATTACCTGCTTTTTCCCTACCCCCCTTTTTGAATAGTGGGGTAACGTTAGCTACCCTCCAATCCATGGGCACTGTTCCCGAGTCTAATGAATTCTGAAAAATCATACTTAGTGCATCCGCTATCTCTAGGGCCACCTCCTTCAGCACCCTAGGATGCATGTTATCAGGCCCTGGGGATTTGTCCGCCTTCAATCCCTTTAGCTTCCTTAACACCATATCCTTAGAGATATTGACTTGCGTCAGTTCCTCCTTTGCAAATGTCCCTATTTTTCCCGATATCCCAGGGAGGTTTTTTGTGTCTTCCTTCGTAAAGACTGACCCAAAGTATGCATTTAGTTGGTCTGCCATTTCTTTATTTCCCGTTATATATTCCCCCGTATCTGACTGCAATGGGCCAACTTTGGTTTTCACCAGTCTTTTCCTCTTGATATACTTATAAAAGCTTTTGGAGTTAGTTTTTATATTTTCCGCCAGCTTGCTTTCGTAAGCTATTTTGCCCCTCTTGATTAAGCCCTTTGTCCTCCTTTGCTCTATCTTAAACTGTTCCCAATCTTCCGCTCTGGCGCTTTTTTTGGCTAATTTATACGCCCTATCTTTGGATTTTATGCTGTCTCTAATTTCCCCTGTTATCCACGGTTGAGTCACCTTTTTAGATTTCCTTTTATGCCAGATTGGTATAAACAATTTTTGCAATTTTGTCATTCTACCTTTAAATGCTTGCCATTGTTTATCTACCTCCAGTCCTCCCAGGAACGTTGTCCAATCAGACCTACTCAGTTCCCGTCTAATGGCATCATAATTCCCCTTGTTTAAATTCAGGACCTTAGTATCTGAGTCAATTTCTTCGCTCTCCATTTCGAGTGAGAAATCGATCATGTTATGATCGCTCTGACCCAAGGGTCCCCGTACAACAAGATTACTAATTAGTCCCTTCTCATTGCACAGTACCCAGTCCAATATAGCCTGTTCCCGAGTTGGTTCCTCGACATATTGATCCAGATAACCATCCCTTAAACACTCAAGGAATTCCTCCTCCTCATTATTTTTACTGATTAGGCTATTCCAATCTATATGTAAGTTAAAGTCACCTATGATGACAGCTGTGCTCTTATTGCACGCTTCTCTAATTTCCCTCGTGATGCCCTCCCCAACCTCTATTTTACTATTTGGAGGCCTATATACCACTCCTATTAATGTTTTTCGCCCCTCGCTATTTCTTAGCTCCACCCATATAGATTCTGTATTAACTGAGTTAATATCCTTCCTTTCAATTGCATTTATCCCTTCTTTTACCAGCAATGCTACCCCTCCTCCCTTTCTTTTTTGTCGATCCTTCCTAAATACTGAATACCCTTGTATGTTAAGCTCCCAGCCCTGCTCACCCTGCAACCATGTTTCCGTAATCCCAATTAGATCATAATTATTAACCTCTATTTCCACAGCTAATTCATCTACCTTGTTCCTGATGCTTCTCGCATTAAGGTATAAAACCCTCAGGCTTTTTTTATGCTCACATTTTTTATTAATTGGTTTGGCCCTTTGTTTTTTGTTCCTCACCCTTTTACCATTTATTTCTGTCTGCCTTTCACTTTCCTCTATTTCACTACATAGGTTTCTAGCCCCCTGCCATACTAGTTTAAATGCTCCCGAACTGCTTTATCAAAAATTACCCCGAGAACATCAGTTCCATCTTTGCACAGGTGTAGACCGTCCCTTTTGTATAGGTCACACCTACCACAAAACTGGTTCCAATGCCTCAAAAATTTAAAACCCTCCCTCTTACACCACTGCTCAAGCCACGTATTTAGCCTAACTATCCTGTTCTCTGTACTCTTACTAGCACGTGGCACTGGTAGTAATCCAGAGATTACTACCTTCGAGGTCCTACTTTTTAGCTTGGCTCCTAACTCCCTAAATTCTACTTGTAGGACCTCTTCCCTTTTTTTAGCTACGTCGTTGGTACCAACATGTATCACGACAACTGGCTGTTCCCCCTCCCCCTCCAGAATGTTCTGCACCCGCGCCGAGACATCCTTGACCCTTGCACCAGGGAGGCAACATACCATCCTGGAGTCTCGGTCGCGACCACAGAAACCCCTATCTATTCCCCTTACAATCGAATCCCCTATTACTATAGCCCTGCCACTCTTTTTCCCTCCCTTCTTTGCAACAGAGCCAGTCATGGTGCCATGAGCCTGGCTGCTGGTGCCTTCCCCCGATGAGTCATCCCCCCCGACAACAGCACCTAAGGCGGTGAACCTGTTGCTAAGGGAGACAACCCCAGGGGATTTCTGCACTACCTTCCTGCCCTTGCTCTGCCTTTTGGTCACCCATGTACTATCTACGCTGGCCTTAACCTGCGGTGTGACCAACTCACTAAATGTGTTATCCACAACCCTCTCAGAATCGTGGATGCTCCAAAGTGAGTCCATCCGCAGCTCAAGGGCCGTCATGCGGTCCCACATGAGCTGCAGCTGGACACACTTCCCGCACACATGGTTGTCAGGGACACAGGAAGCGTCCCTGATTTCCCACATGTTACAGGAGGAGCATGACACAGGTCCGAGCTCTACTGCCATGACTTAACCCTTATATTACTTTTTAATTTTCTAGTTTTAGTTTATTTATTGACTTTTGTTTTCCCGAAGCTTACTTAGACCAATGTATACTGTACTCCTCTTATTCCTTTTTAAACTAACCAAATCCCACTAGTTTTAGTTTTACTTTCTAGGAAGGTTTGAGGAAAGTACTTACCAGTTAGTCTTACCTCCCTGGTCTTTCGCTGACTTCCCGGTCTTGTGTCCCCTTGGTCCTACGCCGACTTCCCGCTCCTCCCGGTTCCTGCCCTGCTGAAAAGAAACTGAGACCAAAAAATTTGTGACCTCTGTTTTTAGACTGCTAAAAGACTAGTAGGTTAGAGGAGGAGGGCGGGTGGGGGTTCCTACTCTGTAGGAACTCGGGTTTAAGCCACCACCCTCCTTAAATGCTGTTCACCTGGGTGCTTCCCACCTGGTCCGCTTCCGGTCTCTCCGCTCCCGACACTGGCCTCTGCAAAAAAAAGCCCGCGAAAGTGAATTTAAATACTCACTGTGCTGCTGCTCTCTCCGCTCCCGACACTGGCCTCTGCAAAAAAAGCCCGCGAAAGTGAGTTTAAATACTCACTGTGCTGCTGCTCTCTCCGCTCCCGACACTGGCCTCTGCAAAAAAAGCCCGCGAAAGTGAGTTTAAATACTCACTGTGCTGCTGCTCTCTCCGCTCCCGACACTGGCCTGAAGGAATGAGACTCCACACTTATAATAATTAATTTTCAGTGCCATAGAGATTGATTGGCAATAATTAACACTTATCACATCGTTAAAAGGGTACTTAGACTGAAATGGACAAAAACTTAATTTTCTGTGGCGAGTTTAGTTCGTATCTACTGCGCAAGTACAGCAACTTCACGCATTTCAATGGTGAGCCAGACAGCGAGATGGCGTTTTCGTGAAGTTAACAGCAGAGCGGCGTAACTCGGACAGCAACTTTTGGATATTCGTGTTTAACCGCGCATCTGTCCCTCGCCTGAAGTTACTGTACTATTTACGTTTAAGTAACAGCGAGCTCCATTAGCCTCACCATTATTTTGAAAGCAAAATCTGGCCCAATGTGATGGTAATAAACATTCTGCTTCTTTAAATCGACAAGTAAGAGCAGTTAGGTATTCTATGAATGGGTTGATAGCTTTGATCTCAGCTCTCAAAATATTGAATGTTGCTCCGATTTTTGAAACCTGCATGTAACAAGCCACAGCAACAGATCACAATATGATAGTTGGGGGTAATTATTCTGGGATATTGCTGTGAGTTCATGGGGAAATGCTAGTTGCTTGTAGTGAAAATATGAGATGATTCATTACTATTTCCTGACTTCTCTCCTGTTATAAACAGATTCTCATTTCCACCTATTACCTCTAGCTGTGCATGTTCAGGGGACCTCACATAATTGATATACACTGCTACTGGTTCACTGGAAGCAATCCACAACTCAGAATCACACTTCTCTCAACTATAAGCTGTCATAATTTTATGTTAATTTTCAGTCCCTCTCTTATCCTCCCACCAAGTGTTGAAATGTCCTTGCTTTAAAAGTAGGGGCCCCTTCTCATTGTCCTGGTGGTTGATTTGATCCTATCAACCATTAGTACATTTGAAGTAAATGCCTCCTGTCATTTTAGTCTTTCAGTGAAGAACCCTCAGAAAGAGTAAAATGATTTCTCAACATTGATAACAGGCATCTGCAAATGAGCTGACCTGTTACTTTTGCATGAGAGGAGAGAAGGAAAAGGAAAAGAACATCAAACAACACTAGTCTAACAGTGCAGGAAGGCTTACTCTGAAGGCATTTTTGATCCATTTGATCTCTGCTGTGCCAGAGCAGCCCTGAGGAAAATTGTCCTTGCAATTTTCTCTTAACCTGTGGAGAAGTGCTTGGCTTCTGTTCTGCACCTCCCAATGATGATGAGTTTCTATTCCTTTGCATACTATGTAGCCAACTTGAATTTAAGGCCATGTTCTAGTACGCCCTGGCACAAGATACAGATATATATAAGAGCAACAACAGCTTATATCTGCCTTTGTTTTAATTTTTCACTTTACCGGGGGGAAATGCTACTAGGGTCTCCAAAGGGGTTAAAGGCCTGTTTAGTTGATGTCCCTAGAACTGATTTCCTGACTTGTACACCAGGAAGACTGGAAAATGTTTTATTTGAACTCTAAAAGCACCCAGCTTGAATGGCTTGAAAATAATTTGTTTTTAGATGAAATCATTACATGACTCAATAGCAGTCCCCAGCTACCAATAAACACAGCCTCCTTGCTCAACCGCATCTGGAACCATCTGTCAGCAAGACACTCATTTTCCTCTGCATATACAGCTTTGAATTTATACGTAAAACAGGGAGAGCTGTAGCAACAGAAGATGTCGCAAAAGATTTACAGAAGGATTTAGATCAGTTCTGCAATTGGGCTGACAGATGGCAGATGAAGTTTTATACTATAAATGTGACATATTGTACATTGGTTCAAAAATGTCTACAATGAATGGGATTGAATTGGCAGAGGGAGACATAGAAAGGGACCCACGAGTATCAGTAGATTCATCACTTGCAATGTGTAAACAACATGATGAAGCAATTAAAAAAGCAATTAGAATGCTAGGATATATAAACAAAATGATAAACAAGATTTTCCTTTGGAATTTTCCCCATTTTTGCACACTTGCAAGACAGAAAATGGAGGGAACCAAGGAGGGGAGGCTTACTGCTGATTCCCCATCCCAAAACAGCGCAAGTTTTCCTCTGACTCCGCCCCCTACTGTAGGTAGTCCGCACCATGTGCCGCTTGCCTGCTCTATCTCATGCAAATAACAGAGGAAAGGTAGGATTTAGCCGAAAGACCTATTTCCCTCTCCTACCTAACATTCTTGGCCTGTCTCCTGAAAAGAATGCTTCAGTGAAAGAGGCTTTGACGCATGTTTATGGTGGACCACAGGGGCTGCAGTGTTGCCTTTACAGTTAATCTTACAAACTGGGCCTTGGGTAACAATGGGGTTTTCCTCAGGTCTCCATCTGTTATATCCAATATCCAATTTATTCTTATGCCAACATTTTTTTATGTGTGTGAGTAAAATTGCATGTTTCTCTTCCCCACACCCCAGTTAGGTCTCCTGCGCTGCCTGCCAAATGCACTCAAGAAACTTGGCAGGAGAAATCACATGAGTAACTCAGGGATGATTCTCTAGCTTAGATCAGGACTTGGCAACATGGTTGTGAACCCACAGCTCCTCCTTCTATAACACCATTTGTTGGCGCTGTACCACCACAATGCCCTCTGGCACAACTGTTCTTTCAATAGTCAATAGTTTTCCTGTGTTGATAAGAGACTGAATTTTGCTCGCAAAAAAACTTTAAGTTTTTCATAACTATTAGCTGAGATCGCCTGTCTGACAGAGATGCAGCAGCTGAAAATGAAGAATTGTATTGTTTTTGAGTTGTATCTATTCCAAACTATATAAGAACTGTACCATGATGATTATATGAATAGATTTATTAAGCTTATATCATAGTTCACATTTTTGTTGCCCTCTTCCTTTGGATATTATTATATTATGGAGAGGCAAGAGTAGTGCTACACCAAGCCATTGCAAATTGGGCTCCGTTTTTTCGAGGAAAGAGTTTAATGTTTGGTTTCAATCTGAGAGGGCATAAGGATGGCTGGCATGCAAAAGAAACAAAGAACTTGCATTTATTTAGCAAAATACTGCGGATGCTGGAAATCTGAAATAACAACAGAAAATGCTGGAAACATTCAGCAGGTCAGGCAGCATCGAGGAGAGAGAAACAGAGTCAACGTTTCGAGTCGGGGACCCTTCGTCAGAACTGGAAAAGGGTAGAGAAGAGAGATTTTTAAGCAGGGGCAGGGAGGAACAAAGTTGAAGAGACGAGTGGAAATCCCGTCGGAGAGAAGAGCAGAACCTCTTCAAGGTGGGCATTCCTAGAGGAGAAGTGGCAGTGAACCAAACACTAATACAATAGCAAAATACTGCGGATACTAGAGAAGAGAGATTTCCAGCATCCGCAGTATTTTGCCATCGATTTGGGCCATCGATCTTTTACATTTTGCATCCACCTGAACAGACAGACAGGACCTCAGTTTAGCATCTTATCCAAAGAATGGCATCTCCAACAATGCAGCCCGCTCTTGGCATGGCACTGAAATGTCAGCCTAAATGATCTGCTAAAGTCCTGGAGTTGAGGTTAAACCTGTAACCTTCTGACGCAGAGGCGAGAACACTACCTATTGAGCCAAACTGATATTGTAAAAGTCATACTGTTACAATCGTGCATTGTTGAGCAAAGTAGCAGTAGATTTAATCTGTATCCAGCCCATGCTTGGAACATGTGGGAACTACTTGAGGGGCAGTGGAGCAGGAGGTTTGCTCTGATTGTAACTAATGTTATATTTGAGCTGTCAATGCTTGACGCTAACAATGTTGATATAAAGTTTTCCATTCCCCAGCATGACCATTCCAAGCCTTGATAAACTCAGTATTGACTTTACATAAGGTGCTGTTCCTGCCCCAACAAGCACTGTTGCCCATGTATAGATGGGGAATTGCAGCAAGGAGGAAAGTAACATAACAGGGCAAGGGGAAGAGCGAAGCATGCTTGGGAAATCCTGTTTAATTTAATTGGAGGCTCTCACTTGAAGGAATCCTTCAATGCATAATCAAAAAATTAAGGACAGAATGTATTCACAGTTTGTACAAGTGCGATTCTGTCTTGTATATATTAGTCATGTTACAATTACCACAACTGACAGGTCATAAGTGCCTGAAGATAGGATCTCAAAGCTATTTATTAGCCTGTCTGCTAGGAACACAGGAGCAGTAGGCCTCATACCTTATTGTTGTTGCATGGATTGATTGTAACAGTCATTAGCTGCATAATTCTGCAGAGAGAATCCATGTTCTTTTTCCACAACGCGAGACATAAGCCATTCAAAAAGGTTCAATGAATCTCTGCTGGAATTCAGTATTTTCATCACTACATGCTGCCTTTCTTTACTCATGCTGCTCAGAGCCCATAGGCTAGGGTGTTAATGGGATTTAAAATGACAAGCTCAGTGTAAACACACTCCTTCATCATACAATTATGCATGGAAGTCCTTTTTTTCTCTCTCTCTCCTACATTATTCCCCAACTGATGTACTTAGAATATCTACGTTGCATGCTTGTTTATTGTAGGCATCTTCTATTTTTATGTTGGAGGCTACATTGCTCATTCTGTGACTTAATGACTGTCAGAAATAATATCCACAGAATTATTTCTAACACAAATACAGATGGTGTCCTGAGTGTTAGTGTATCATCATAAAGACACTGAAATATCAGTTCATAATTCATTGATAAGTTTTGTTATAGGGGCTGTGATGGAAAGAATATTTCTATAAGTGAAACAATCAGAAATAAGTTTGATTGCTACACAATTGGAAATATTTACCGTAGTACATCATACAGACTTGAGATTGGAGATCCAGGAGCAGACTGGATTACATGCAGGGGAGGTAGTGAGTGGGAGCCAAAGCCCAAGGCCATGAGCGATTAAGAGGAGCAGAGGCTTGGGAGAGAGTGGGAGAGAGAGCTGAGGCACAGCAGAGCCCAAGCAGCAGAACAAGGGCTGAGGTCTGTCAGAGAGGAGCTGCAGGAGCAAGCCCCACAGAAGATGAAGGGTGGTAATAAGATGCCAGAGAGTGAGCAGCAGTCAGCACTGGCGACAACCACATTGGGAACATGCTGGCAGGCATTGTGGAGGTAAGATTACTTATCACTTTGATTCTGCAGTGCACATAATAAAATTATTCTGTGGAAAAAAACATCATCCCCTCCAAATAACCTAAGTTTTCTGTGCCATTTATCATCGATAATAATATGCCTTTAAGAGCCATTAAGAGCAGATATCTCAAACAAAACTTTTACTTACTGTATTTGAAATTATCACAGAAAGAAACATTTTAAGAATACAATCAGACAGCATCAGAGAATACGGAGTTTCTGTCTATTACATTGATTGCTATTGTGAACATTCATCATCCTTAGAGCTTCAAATGTCTAGTTATGCTCAAGACAGCTTAAAAGTAAACATCATATTGATGGTCTGAATTCATACATTGTGTGGTGTACTGCCCCACATTCCTTGCCCCATCGCACATTGTAAGCTCCTTGTCCTCTATACCAACATTTTGTTCCTTGCACTTGTTGAATAGGTCTGATATTTGTTGCTAATTTTTGTTAACATTTAATGTGTGCTTAAAGCAGCATCATTGCTGCTAATATTTAGTTGACAACGTTTTCTTATTACATCACATCATGACAGAATGTCTGTGGAGGGCAGCGGACCAGAGCTGAATAATGCAGATGTGAGTTGGATTTATATTCTGCAGATTTGATCATAGATAGACTGAAAGATAGACCGATAGATAGATCGATAGATGGATGGATGGATGGATGGATGGGTGATAGGTTCTCCAGGAAATTCCTCTGAGCTGCTCCCTCTCCATCAACGTTACCTGCATAAACTGGGTTTCTGCAGCATTTCCAGCAAAGTAGTGCGGGCACAGTGGGACCAGCTCCGAGAAATTTCCAGGACATTCTAGATTTTACGTGAAGGCTTATTGGGTCGAATGGCCTTTGCTCGTCCTGTGCTCGTTTTACAATGTATCACTGCAGCTTTCTCACTGTCGACCTCTCACTTCTTCTTCTTAAGCAGTCCCTTGGAACCGAGGATGACTTGCTTCCACATTAAAAATGAGTTTGCAGGTGACTGATGAGTCCAATGCGGGACCTACAGTCTCTGACACAGATGGGGCAGACGGTGGTTGAAGGGGCAGGTGGGTGGGGTGCTTGGGTTGACGTGCGCTCCTTGCGCTGCCTGCGCTTGGCTTCCACTTGCTCCCGGCGAAGAGACTCGAGGTGTTCGGCGCCTTCCCGGATGCTTCTCCTCCACTTTGTGCGGTCTTGGGCCAGGGATTCCCAGGTGTCGGTGGGGATGTTACACTTTTTCAAGGAGGCTTTGAGGGTGTCCTTGAAGCGTTTCCTCTGCCCACCTGGGGCTCTCTTGCCGTGTCGGAGCTCCGAGTAGAGCGCTTGTTTTGGGAGTCTCGTATCGGGCATGCGAACAATGTGACCCGTCCATCGGAGCTGATCGAGCGTGGTCAAAGCTTCGATGCTGGGGATGTTGGCCTGAGCAAGAACACTGACGTTGGTGCGGCTATCCTGCCAATGGATTTGCAGGATCTTGTGGAGGCAGCGTTGGTGGTACCTCTCCAGTGCTTTGAGGTGCCTGCTGTACATGGTCTATGTCTCTGAGGCATACAGCAGGGCGGGTATCACTGCTGCTCTGTAGACCATGAGCTTAGTGCCGGGTTTGAGGTCCTGATCTTCAAACACTCTCTTCCTCAGGCGACCGAAGGCTGCACTGGCACACTGAAGGCGGTGTTGGACTTCGTCATTGACGTCTGCCCTTGTTGACAGTAGGCTCCTGAGGTCCCGACCTCTCACAGTTCTCTCTTGTCCTGAGTGTAGCACACATATTCCTAACGTGCTGTTGTTGTAATATACACTTCTGGTATCCATCATCCTATGTGCAACGTACACTCTCAGATCCCTTTTGTTTTGTATTTAACATGCACATTCCTATCTCTCTGACGCCCCACATGGTTTCTTTGGCCTGCACTTGTAAATTACCTTTGCCAGATTAAAACTAATGAATGTCAGTTCATTAACAGACATTCACATAACTCATGCCATTCTTTAAACACTGAGCTGTACCTTTGAAACAATTATTCCATGTGATTTATGACTCTGTGTTGCATTCAGAAAGCAGGTAGGAAATTGACTTTGGGATTTGTACAACGTCTTTGAATCATTTTAAATTTAACATGAAGTCCATGTGCATCTTCTGACAGACGGACACCATCAAACTCCCTTTGAATTACTCCAGCTTGTGTTCTTTGAGTGGAATATGCTGTCAAATTTCTAAATTCATCTGCTTACCAGAGTGACTGTTACAGCAAGATTTCTCTGCAATATTTCACATGCGTTCATGTGCATTTTCAACCTGATTTCCAAATCATTGACCTCTTCACTAAATGCACTCTTCCCCCCTTACCAATATTTGCACCGTCCACAGGCACTGACAGACCTCTGATAATTCATTCAAGTGGCCATTTTTGAAGTGTGAGCCAGGATAGTGATGGTACTCGGGCGTTATGATTGCAGGTACCTTAACAGCAGAGCCCAATCTTATCTTCATCTAAAATCAACACACTCACTTTCCAGTAAGAACCATTGGATAACAGTGAGATTCAATTGTCTTTCCCCTCTCTAACCTCGGGACACTGAGTCCAATTGTAGTGTACCTATTGCTCACACATCATTAGCTCATCCTTTGTGTCCAGTCCTGGTATGGCAACCACATTCTGCTGTCGGACTTGTATATTATTCAATTGGAATAAGTTTTAAGGTTTGTACGTTTTTGGTGCAGGTTAAAGAAGAATGCAAAAACTGTTTTTATTGCATTTTTAAAAGTAGCCCAGCAATATGCCTGCCTCAGGGGTTGTTATTTTCATTAGGACACTCACAGTCTCCTTCATAAAATACATGAAATAAAAGGGCATTTTTTGCTAATATTTTTTAAAAATGCAATGATAAACCATAATGTAGAATGATGTACAGCTCTTCTGGGTACCTCCTCCTCTATACAGAGGATGATACCTCTTTAAATATCATGCCAATTTTGGGCATCATTCAGGAAATGATTGAAATTTGAAACAGATATTCTGAGTAAAGTGGAAGCCCTATAAAAGAAAGAGCAATTTTCTGGGAGCAAACTGGCAACTAAGGATTAGCACCCATCTTTCCTCCGTATCGCATCTACTCTTCCAATGCAATTTGGGAACAGGGCAGAGGAACATCAGCCCTACTGCCCTTTCATCTCTAGAAATCACAATTCAGACTTGACATCAAGGTTTCTCTCTTTGCTAGCAGAGGTAAATTGACATTGCTCACCATTATAATTTAGGTTGTATAAATAGTAACTTAAATGGACCATCTCCTACCCAACATTTTTGTGATGTCCTCCTTCTTAAAGGCAAGGTAATTATTTTAGAGAAAAAAATTAGTGAAGACCTCCCTGTAGCAGGGTGGGTTTTTTTTTTATTCGTTCATGGGATGTGGGTGTCGCTGACAAGGCCAGCATTTATTGCCCATCCCTAATTGCCCTTGAGAAGGTGGTGGTGAGCCGCCTTCTTGAACCGCTGCAGTCCGTGTGGTGAAGGTACTCCCACAGTGCTGTTAGGTAGGGAGTTCTAGGATTTTGACCCAGCGATGATGAAGGTTCGGTGATATACTTCTAAGTCAGGATGGGGTGTGACTTGGAGGGGAACTTGGAGGTGGTGGTGTTCCCATGTGCCTGCTGCCCTTGTCCTTCTAGGTGGAAGAGGTCGCAGGTTTGGGAGGTGCTGTCGAAGAAGCCTTGGTGAGTTGCGGCAGTGCATCTTGTAGATGGTACACACTGCAGCCACAGTACACTGGTGGTGGAGGGAGTGAATGTTTAAGGTGGTGGATGGGGTGCCAAACAAGCGGGCTGCTTTGTCCTGGATGGTGTCGAACTTCTTGAGTGTTGTTGGAGCTGCACTCATCCAGGCAAGTGGAGAGTATTCCATCACACACCTGACTTGTGTCTTGTAGATGGTGGAAAGGCTTTGGGGAGTCAGGAGGTGAGACACTCACCGCAGAATACCTAGCCTCTGACCTGCTCTTGTTGCCATAGTATTTATGTGGCTGGTCCAGTTAAGTTTCTGGTCAATGGTGACCCCCAGGATGTTGATGGTGGGGGATTCAGCAATGGTAATGCCGTTGAATGTCAAGGGGCTGTGGTCAGACTCTCGCTTGTTGGAGATAGTCATTGCCTGGCACTTGTGTGGCGTGAATGTTACCTACCACTTATCATCCAGGTCTTGTTGCATGCAGGCATGGACTGCTTCATTATCTGAGGAGTTGTGAATGGCACTTAACACTGTGCAGTCATCAGGAAAAATACCCATTTCTGACCTTATCTTGGAGGGAAGGTCATTGATGAAGCAGCTGAAGATGATTGGGCCTAGGACACTGCCCTGAGGAACTCCTGCAGCGATGTCCTGGGGCTGTGATGATTGACTTCCAACCACCACAACCATCTTCCTTTGTGCTAGGTATGATTCCAGCCTGTGGAGAGTTTTCCCCCCGATTCTCATTGACTTCAGTTTTACTCGGGCTCCTTGACGCCATACTCAGTCAAATGCTGCCTTGATGTCAAGGGCAGTCACTCTCACCTCACCTCTGGAATTCAGTTCCTTTGTCCATGTTTGGACCAAGGCTGTAATGAGGTCAGGAGCTGAGTGGTCTTGGCGGAACCCAAACTGGGCATCAGGGAGCAGGTTATTGGTGAGTAACTGCTGCTTGATAGCACTGTCGATGATACTTTCCATCATTTTGCTGATGATTGAGAGTAGACTGATGGGGCCAGATTGGATTTGTCCTGCTTTTTGTGGACAGGACATACCTGGGCAGTTTTCCACATTGTCGGATAGATGCCAGTGTTGTAGCTCTACTGGAACAGCTTGGCTAGAGGCGCGGTTAGTTCTGGATGGGCTCATAGTAATCTGTTAGTAATCTTATGTACAGTTAGGTGCTATATTGCCTATGCGTAATGCAAATTAGGGCCAGCAGAGAGAGGGTTCAGTCACAATAATGATAGAGAAAGCAGGTCCAATCCAGTTTTGTTGTGGTGTGTAGTTGCAGAGTTTTCATGGCCCAGTTGGAAGCTAGAAAGCTTCTGGAAAGCATGTAAATAAAGTTATGTTCTGGAGCTATCATAGAATCCCTTAGGAATTTACAGCACAGAAGGAGACCATTTGGCCCATCGTGTCTACACTGGTAGAAAAAGAGCTATTCAGCCTAATCCCATTTCTCAGCTCTTGGTCCGTAGCCTTGTAGGTTATGGCACTTCAAGTGCATATCCAAGTACGTTTTAAATGTGATGAGGGTTTCTGCCTCTACCACACTTTCATCTGTGCGTTCCAGACTCCCACTGCTCTCTGGGTGAAAACATTTCTCCTCAACTCCCCTCTAATCCTTCTACCAATTACTTTAAATCTGTGCCCTCTGGTTATTGACCTCTCTGCTAGGGGAACTAGGTCCTTCCTATCCACTCTATCTAGGCCCCCCATAATTTTATACACCTCAATTAAGTCTCCCCTCAGCCTCCTCTGTTCCAAAGAGAACAACCCCAGCCTCTCCAGTCTTTCCTCATAACTAAAATTCTCCAGTCCTGGCAACATCCTCGTAAACCTCCTCTGTACCCTCTCTAGTGCAATCACATCTTTCCTGTAATGTGGTGACCAGGACTGTACGCAGTACTCTAGCTGTGGCCTAACTCATGTTATGTACAGTTCAAGCATAACCTCCCGGCTCTTATATTCTATGCCTCGGCTAAAAGGAAAGTATCCCATATGCCTTCTTAACCACCTTATGTACCTATCCTGCTACCTTCAGGGATCTGTGGACATGCACTCCAAGATCCCTCTGTTCCTCTACATTTCTCAGTATCCTACCATTTGTAGTGTATTCTCTTGCCTTGTGAGCTCTCCCCAAATGCATTACCTCAAACTTCTCTGGATTGAATTCCATTTGCCACTTTTATGCCCACCTGACCAGTCCATTGATATCTTCCTGCAGTCTACAGCTTTCTTCCTCACTATCAACCACACGGCCAATTTTTGTATCATCTGCAAACTTCTTAATCATGCCCCCTACATTGAAGTCTAAATCATTGATAAATACCACAAAAAAGCAGGGGACCTAGTACTGAGCCCTGTGGAACCCCACTGGAAACAGCCTTCCAGTCACCAAAACACCCATTGACCATTACCCTTTGCTTCCTGCCACTGAGACAATTTTAGATCCAACTTGTCACTTTCCCTTGGATCCCATGGGCTTTTACTTTTTTGACCAGTCTGCCATGTGTCAAAGGCCTTGCTAAAATCCATGTAGACGACATCAAATGCACAACCCTCATCGACCCTCCTCGTTACCTCCTCAAAAAATGCAATCAAGTTAGTCAAACATGACCTTCCCTTAACAAATCCATGCTGACTCCTTGATTAATCCATGACTTTCTAAATGATGATTTATACTGGCTCTCAGAATTTTTTCCAATAAGTTTCCCACCACCAAGGTTAGGCTGACTGGCTTGTAATTACTCGGTCTATCCCTTTCTTCCTTTTTAAACAATGGCACAACATTAGCAGTCCTCCAGTACTCTGGCACCACGCCTGAAGCCAGAGAGAATTGAAAATGATGGTCAGAGCCTCCGCTATTTCTTCCCTTGCCACTCTTAACATCTTACATCTGAATTCATTTAAATAGAATCCATCATACCTTGTGCACTCCACTTTCTCTGTGTGAGATTTTTCTGCCTCAAGTACCAGAGTCAGATTTTAAGATGTTTGACAGATGAAATGTGTCTTCATATTTTCTGAATGGCTGTTTTCTCATGCTCGTCGATCATGCTGCGATAATACTCAAACCATCTCAAACAAACTAAGCAGATTATTACAAAAGGCAAAATAATGCGGATGCTGGAAATCTGAACTATAAACAGAAAATGCTGGAAAAACTCAGCAGGTCAGGCAGCATCTCTCTCCACAGAGACTGCCTGACCTGTTGAGTATTCCCAGCACTTTCTATTCATGAAAGCAGATTATTAGCCTGTCAAAGTTACAAGAGTAAAGGTTTAGGGTCAGCAATCTTCATTTTGCTTCTCATTTTATGAAGAAGTCATAACGTCTTGTTATTGATTTTTGACTTTTAAAAGCAATATATGGTTATTTTGGACATTCGCTTCCCTCTCCACAGTAGCAGGTTCAGTCACTCTCTCATTCTCACCATCCCAAGCTGTAATCTCATGGCTTAGCAAACACAAAAAAACAAGTATTATTTCAAAGAAAATGTATTACTTATTTAAATATGCTTGCAAAACAAATGTCGGTGGATAGAGCCCAAACTAAAAAGGAAAAGAGAAACAATTGTGAAAATGCTACAGAACAAGTGAGAATTGAAGTAGAAATGTAATAAGCCTGTGGGACAGACTGATGGACATTTGTTCTTCTGTATTTCTGTAGAAATCTGTATTTTAAGGGCTATTCTCCTGGGAACCCTGATGTCTGTCTAAGACATTTGTTGGCAACACTAGAAAAGGGAACCCATATGGTATTCATCAGAGCTATGCAGTGATTGAGTTTAAAAAAAAAATAAGATCAAGCTATAAACAGGCTAACTACACTCAGTGCAAAAGCAAAATACTGCAGATGCTGGAAATCTGAAATAAAAACAGAAAATGCTGGAAATACTCAGCAGGTCAGGCAGCATCTGTGGCGAGAGAAACAAAGTTAACGTTTCAAAACATTAACTCTGTTTCTCTCTCCACAGATGCTGCCGGACCTGCTGAGTATTTCCAGCATTTTCTGTATCTACACTCAGTACTGTGTAAATGAGCAAAGTGCACTGCTGCGAGCAGCATATGCCAGTCCAACCTGCCCTCAAACAAAATGGACATTATTTGGATTCAAGGACGAGGCCCTCCAAAAAAATGGTTTTGCAGTTCCTGAAGGTATCACATTTGTTACAGCAAGGTCTCACATCATTTACAGTATTACAGCATTCAGTCAGTGCACAGCACATTGCTCCAATATTTAGGCTGCTGTTTATGCTCAAGCAAGTAGCCTGTGCAAGTAGGTATGAGACCCTATGGTCCCATACACATTGTCTCATAAAATATTAGCAAGCATTAAAGTTGTAAGAAACAGAGCATTTTATAATGGCAGAAAACCGTTCAAAGTAACATCCGACAAAAGCACACAAGTAGCTTTCCCAAAGGACTAGTTTCTTTCCAGAAACCCATTTACTGATGAATGCCAGGGAATGGGGTATTAAATAGCCCTTTAGGGGGATATGAAGACAAAGTAGAAGTTCTGAAGTCAACAGTGGGGCCAGGAAACCAACTGTTGGTAACATTATGCTGCCTAAACATTATCACAACAATGGAGAGTGGGAAAGGGGACTCAAAGCAAAGACACTATGAGGTCGAGTTTTGGCTTCACCGCCTGGGAGTGGATTGCCTGTCCGTTGTAGAACCTGCCCGATTTTCATTCCATTTGCAGCAGCTGTTTTAACTGAGTTTGATTAACAATTTACAAGAGACCTGATGGGCTGAATGGCCTGTTTCCGTGTTGTTGTTATTTATCGTTCAGATGATGCGTTAAGCTGCCCGGTGGACCTAAAACATCCCACGGGACTATTCGAAGAAGAGCAGAGGAGTTCTCCCAGTGTCCTCACCCAACATTTATCCCTCAACCAACACCATTAAAGCAGATTATCTGGTCATTTATCTCATCACTATTTGTGGGCCCTTCCTGGGTACAAAATGGCTGCCGCCTTTGTCTACATTACAGCTGTGGCTACACTTCCAAAAGAGGACATGGAATACATTACACAAGTGCGATTCATTTCTATGTCAAATTTTGTTTGATAATGCTCCTGTGAACCGCCTTGGGACATTTTACTATGCTAAAGGCATTATATAAATGCAAGTTGTTATTGTTGTTGTTGTACGTAATTCTATACAACATTCCATCAACAGGTGCCCGTGCCACTATGGGCACAGGTGGGAAAAGTGGCACTAGCATTGTGCTAGTTCTACAGCTGGTGCTACCAGCCAGCAAGATTTTTTTTTACAGCTGTCCCATTGGCCCCTTTATAAGGGGACCAAAAAGAACAATGTGTCAATAGCGAGATTCAAGACCAGGACCCCCAGGTAGGCCCTACTTCTGTTGCTCAAAGGAACTGGACACTGGGTATATTACAGCACCCAGGTCACTGGTTGCTAGCGAGGACTCGACTGAGGAAATTCCTTGTGTGGGATTTGCCACCCCCTCTCCCAATGTCATATTTGGAGTGGTCGGAGATTCCACCCAACAAAGTCCCATTGGAAACTTGCACATCTGGTTCACGCCCGATTTCTCTTTAGACTATGCTGCACTTGTGTCCGACTTACCTCAGGAGTGTTCCTTGGGCTCCACAGAACTTCGGGGCTATTACGCTACTTGGTGTATTTTACAGGCCACCAAATAGTGGGAAGGAGATAGAGGAGCATAATTGCAAACAAATTACTGAGAGGTGCAAGAACTATGGGAGACTTTAACTACCCCAATATTGAATGGGGCAGTAATTGTGTTAAGGGCAGAGAAGGGGAGGAATTTCTAAAGTGTGTTCAGGGGAATTTTCTTGATCAGTACGTTTCCTGCCCAACATTGCTAGACCTAGTCCTGGGAATGAAGTGGGTCAAGTGGAGAATGTCACAATCAGGGAGCGTCTCGAGAATAGTGAACATAGTATCGTATGGTTTAGATTAGTTATGGAGAAGGACAAGGAGCAATCTAGATTAAAAATACTTAACTGGAGGAGGGCTAATCTCACCGAATTGAGGAGTGATCAGGCCCGGATAAATTGGAGTCAAAGACTGGCAGGCAGAAATGTAATGGAACAATGTGTGGCCTTTAAAGAGATGATTCGGGTACAGTCTAGGTACATTCCTACAAGGGGGAAAGGGAGGGCAACCAAAGCCAAAGCTCCCTGGATGACAAAGGAGTTAGAGAGTAGGATAAAGCAGAAAAAGGGGGCATATGAAAGATGTCAGCTTGATAATACAAGGGAGAATCAGGCTGAATATAAAAGGTACAGAGAAATGATAAAGGAAATAAGAGGAGTAAAGAGACAGTACGAGAATAGATTGGCGGCTAACATAAAAGGGAATCCTAGGGTCTTCTATCGGCATATTAACAGTAAAAGGGTTGTCAGAGGAGTGGTGGGGCCGATTAGGGACCAAAATGGAGATCTATTGGTGGAGGCAAAAGGCATGGCTGAGGTACTAAATGAATACTTTGCATCGGTGTTTACCAAGAAAGAGGACTTTGCGAAAGCTATGGTAAATGGAGGTTGCTGGGATACTGGATGAGATAAAAATAGATAAAGAGGAGGTACAAGAAAGGCTGCCGGTACTTAAAGTGGATAAGTCACCCCATCTGGATGGGATGCATCCTAGGTTGCTGAGGGAAGGAAGGGTAGAAATTGCAGAGAGTACCACAATCTTCCAATCCTCGTTAGATACAGAGGTGGTGCCAAAGGACTGGAGGATTGCAAATATTACACCCTTGTTCAAAAAAAGAGAAGAATAAACCTGGCTAATAAAGGCCAGTCAGTTTAACGTCAGTGGTGGGGAAGCTTTTAGAAACAATAATCCAGGAGAAAATTAGTAGCCACTTGTACAAACATGGACTAATAAAGGAGAGCCCACATGGATTTGTGAAGGGAAAATCATGTTTGACTAAATTGATTGAGTTTTTTGATGAGGTAAGTGCAGTTGATGTTGTGTATATGGACTTTCAGAAGATGTTTGATAAAGTACCACATATTAGGCTTGTTAGCAAAATTGAAGCCCAAGGGATAAAAGGGGCAGTAGCAGCATGGATACAAAATTGGCTAAGGGATAGAAAACAGAGCGTTGTAGTGAATGGCTGTTTTTCAGACTGGAGGGAGGTATACAGTGGTGTTCCCCAAGGTTTAGGACTAGGACCACTGCTGTTTTTGATGTACATTAATAACTTGGACCTGGGGGTATGGGACACAATTTCGAAATTTGCAGTTGAGACAAAACGTAGAAGTGTAGTAAACAGTGAAGAAGATAGTAATAGACTTCAAGAGGTCATAGTCAGGCTGACGGAATGGTCGGACACATGGTAGATGAAATTCAACGCAGAAAAGTGTGAGGTGATACATTTTGGTAGGAAGAATGAGGAGAGACGATACACACTAAATGGTACAATTTTAAATGTGTTGCAAGAACAGAGACCTGGGGGTGCTTGTGCACAAATCTTTGAAGGTGGCAGGACAGGTTAACAAAGCAGTTAATAAAGCATATGGGATCCTGGGCTTTATAAATAGAGGCATAGAGTACAAAAGACAGGAAGTTATGCTAAACCTACATAAAACACTAGTTCACCCCCAGCTGGTGTATTGTGTCCAATTCTGGGCACCACACTTTAGGAAGGATGTAAAGGCTTTGGAGAAAATATAGAAGAGATTTACTAAAATGGTTCCAGGGATGTGGGATTACAGTTATGCAGATAGACTGGAGAAGCTGGGGTTGTTCTCCTGAGAGCAGAGAAGGCTAAGAGGAGATTTGATAGAGGTGTTTAAAATCATGAATGGTTTAGATAGAGTAAATAAAGAGAAACTATTTCCAATGGATGAAGGGTCAATAGCCAGAGGGCACAGATTTAAGGTGATTGGCAAAAGAACCAGAGACGACATGAGGGAAAACTTTTTTACGCAACAAGTGGTTAGGATTTGAATTTACTGCCTGATAGGGTGGTGGATACAGATTCAATAGTAGCCTTCAAAGGGGAATTGGATAAATAATTGAAGGATAAAAAATTGCAGGGATATGGGGAAAGAGCGGGGGAGTGGGACTAACTGGAATGCTCTTCGAAAGACCGACAAAGACTCGATGGGCCGAATGGCCTCCTTTTGTGCTGTACTATATGATTCTATGATTCCATGTTTTTCACATGATAGAACTTCCATGGCATAAAACAGGAGCTCTGACTGACAGCTTTCAGTTATGGCATAAGACCAATGAACTCCATGAGTGAACTGGAACTCATTTTGTTCACCTAGAACATCTTATCATGAGGGTCTACTAAAGAGATGGGTCTGACTCTTTCTTGTTTATCAGAGACTGTAAGAAAAACCATTCCACAAACACTTGTAGATTGATTCTAATTATATTGGTGGGCCAACCAATTTGTGGTAGAAAGACGCAGGTTTCCATTCATTAAGGACTTGGTGTATTTATGGAGCCAGCCGCCCAGCAGTGAACACAATAGCAAGCGTTGGTAAAAAGTCCAAACTGTAACATCGTCCTATGTCTTTGATCAGAATCTCACCCATCTCATTCCCCCAGTTTGTCCTGTGGAGAATCACAGGAGTAAAGCTGCATCCTATGCATCTGTGATATACTTCATCAGGGTCCCAGTGCAGCGTACTTCACTCATCCCTACCACTCTTTCACCTTGGACTGCATTTAGCCAGTCAACCATTGTAAATTCCTTGCTTGACAGAATAATTACTTTCTCTTGCATGTTCAGTCTAGCAATTTCTTTAGGCATTTTCTGCACCATCAGGTTATTGAGGATACATTTTGCTGGCAGATAGCCTGATCTGAGTTGGATGCAGCAATAGAAAGACATTATAACCATTGTAAATTCAATAGATATCCCGTCCTTGAAAATTAAATTCACAAATAACTGCAGCCATTGAGGTGAAAGGACTGTTATCACCTGCATCCATTATACTAACCAGTTTGCCGGTTGTGCTGAAAACAACTTTTCACAAGGCTAAAAAATAGATTGCTCAGCGTTACAGTATGTTTGGAGATGCTTTAATTTTTAATACAAAGACAGCTAAGCCATTGGCTATGGCTATATCTGATTTGTTTAGTGCCTCATCAACCTTCTGCCGTTTGATGCCTGTAGATTGTACACTACATGAGTCGAGTACAATAAATGAAAGATGATGCCTGAGGTAAGAGAAGTAGCTTGGATAGTCAGGGCGAGCAAACTAATTCTCACTTGGTCATGGTAATTGAGCATTGTTGACATAAGAACATAAAGCATGGAGCAAGAAAAAAGCCACTTGATCCACCAAACCAATTGCTTATGCAGACCGTGTACAATTTGTCCATGTCTTGTATTTTACTCAACCTACTTAATGTCCTGAGGAAAGGTTCTCCAAATGTTCTTCGTGTCTTCCAAAGGTAATCAAATGAAACTCTATAATGTTTATCAAACTTTACAACTTACATTATCCAATTTAGGTTTACATAGTGCCACTAGTTTAGGAACCACCACATTCCATTGACTCTCACCTTTAAAACCTTCAATCCTCTTCCAGGCCAGATACTGAACCAGTTTTGTTTTGAATGACTTAGTACAACATTAATTGCTTCTGTCAGGAGTCTGTTCCATATAGCGACTCAAATTTGGAGCATGGCGGAGGAATTCTCTGAAACGAGGTTGTTCAAAGTGTGGAAGAGTGGCCCAAATTAATATTCACCATGTTTTGTATGTTATCCTCACCTCTGCTTTGTTGAAACAATATTTGGCCTGAAGTTTAGAATTATTTTGATGCCATCTCCTATGTGACAGCAAGTACCGCCATTCCCTGAGTGACATCTTTATAATGTCTGTACTTCTGTATAAAGTGAAGCTGTGAGTTTTCTCTGCTTTTTTGATCCATCAATCATTGGCGCTCAGTTATTTTTACTTTGTCTGGTTCTGCTCTCTCTGCCTTTCAATAAGGGTAGGTTTTTTTCTTACATTGCTGTGAGTTTGATGTTTATCTTCGTTTGATGTAGTGTTTTTTTTATCATTCTTTGAGATGTGGGCGTCATTGGCAAGGCCGCCATTTTATTGCCCATCCCTAGTTGCCCTTGAGAAGGTGATGGTGGGCCTTCTTCTTAACTGCTGCAGTCCGTGTGGTGTAGTTACTCTCAGAAAATAAGGAGTCCCAGGATTTCGACCCAGCAACAATGATGGAACGGTGACTACGGCTGCATCTCATTTGTTTAGTGCCTCATCAACCTTCTGCCGTTTGATGCCTGTAGATTGTACACTGCATGAGTCTAGTACAATAAACGAAAGATGATTTAAATATCTGTAGACGTCTGAAGTAATGTCCAAGTCAGGATGGTGGTGTGCTGTATATGATTCTCCCAGATGGAACGACATTCAATGTATCCCTGTTTTTTCTACAGTTGTTGTCATATGCATTGAATTGTGTGAGTTTTCTTTCCTTTAATATGCTGATGCTCTCTGTTGTCTAAAACTTTTGCCACAGTGATTCGCTTTTGGTGTAATGGAGTGTTGCCATTATATGTGCTTTTTTTTCCTACCTGATTTAGCTCATTGTAGCAGCAGCTATTTTTAATCTCATACCTTTGTATTTCCAGACATTATTTGCTTTGTCTTTTACACTTCATGCTACTCTGCCTTGATTGTTTCCCCTGTAAAGTGGGCTTTGTTCCTCACTAATGAAGATGTCATTGCTGGGAATGGAACATTTTTCAACTCTTTGCACCCAGAATCAGAATCAAGCATGTCCAGATTAGATATATTGCACATATTCAATGCACTGTAAAGCTCCCTATGCTCTGCCACAATCTCAAGAGTACGTTGTACTGCACCAGTGTGACATATCTATTTTCCACAGCAATCATTCTTGTGATGTCTCAATAGCACAGTTGGAAAACCTGCAGTAGAGTGTGAGCGCCAGGCATCTCCAAGTACAGCATTTTATTCAGACCAGCACTGATGGAGGTCTCTCAGCACCCTAAGAAAAGCACTTGTATTAATAATTTCTCACAAAAGAAATATTTCTGTAGAATTGACATTTTGGGAGCCCTCAAACATCAACACAATTAATACACCACTAGCAGATCTTCTGTAGCATTGCTCATGGATAGTCTGGGATCTGAAGCTTTGGGCTGGATTTTGCCAGCCCTGGGGAGGCGGGTTTGGAGGCGGGACAGTTGGCAAAATGTCAGAATCTGGGGGCGGGTGCCCAACCCGCCCCCAACCCGCCTCCGTGCCATCTTGCCAGGAGGCGGGTAGCCATCCCGCGTGGAGTCCCGTCTCCTTGGAGGCGGGAAGGGATTACAGCCACTTAACTGCCTGTTAACAGGTAGTTAACAGGCAGATAGAAAGATTATCCCCATTTTGCCCACACAAGTGCGGGCTTCCCGAAGGCTCCGAAACCCGCCAGGGTCACCGAGGCGAGAAATGGGTCTGCGGGGGTCGGAGGGATACAAAAGTACGCTGTGAAGGTAAGTGATGGGTGCAAGTGTGGAGAGGTGAGTATCTGAGGTAAGTGGAAAGTGTTAGAAAAAGTTTACTTACCTTTGTTTCTTCCTGCAGACTTCAATCGGTGTGTATGCGGAGAGTCTCTCACCTCCGCGGCAGAGATGACAGATGGCCGTTGCATTCTCCAATGCAACAACCATCTAATTTCTGCAAAAGAAAGAGATTTGATGAGTTCTTGTATTCAAGAACTCATCAAACTACAGAGAATGTCAGTGTTTGACAGCTGACGTTCTCTGTAACCGGCTTTCCCTTAATTGGCCTGCTAAACCCGCTGGGCGGGCTCAATAAGGTCAATCAAGGGAAAATAGCGTGGGTTGGCCAGAAGTTGATGGAGGCGGGACTGAAACCCGACAAGTGTGAGTCCCGCCTCCAAAAGCTCCCCATTGGCAAAATCCAGCCCAAGGTTTTGGTGCTTACCACAGAACCCCCAGCAGCTTAACTGCAACTCCTCGAACAAGGCAAATTTACTGAAGCAATGTGTCACATCACTCACACAAGATAAAAATATTACACACTTTACTAATATTAAAAAATACAGGCCTCACAGATATATGTGTAATAGAATTTGCCTATTACTTTACAAAATATGTTTTAAGGTGTATGTAACTATGTTTTCCCCTCTCCAAAACTTTTTATTCAGTTATTTATGTATTTTTACAATATAATATTCCTACCTCCCACAGTGGATTTGAAGCTTCTGCTTAAGATACAAGGTGGGGTGGGGGTGGTGGTAATCTTGACTTTGTGCGATAGGGTGATAGCGAATCGGCTGAAGCACTGAATCAGCACACCTGTAACTGTACCTCTCCAAAATCTTAAGCTCAACATAAAATTTTCTGCCTCAAGTTTCTGCACAACCAACAGAAAGTAACATCTGATTGGTTCTATTATGTGACAGTTATAATCAAAAGTCACCTACTTAACTTCCAACTCCTCCTTGAGAATAATAAAAATAATAAACTATGCCACACTATCTCATATCAGTGGGCTAACTTAACTTTTCCTGGGCACCTTTCTGGTTCTAAGCTTAAGATGAATGAGTTTTCCTTTGCTAGACTTGACTTTCTTCTCAAAATTAACTGGACTAACGAACTAACCGTGAACATAAGGGGGTTCTTTTTATTACTTCTGGCCGCAGAAAGTGGTGGGCTGTCCATGTAACTTCATCCCCATTCTGTGATTTACTAATAGGCCTGTCAATAAAACCAGCTACCTTCCGTCTCCAAAGAGTGGCTTGTCAGCGGACACCCATGCTGGGCTCAAATGAATAGGTCACCGCAACGATAGTAGGCATGGATGTTCATAGGAAGCCTGAGATGCGATAACAAATTATTGTTGTGTAAACATATATGACTGTAAGGAGAAACCTCTGTAAACCTACTTTGTTTTAAAACACACCAATTAAATGTAACTCACTTCCAAATCCTATCAGTGGAAAATTATTGTCCAAATAAAAGTTTTAAAAAGTTAAAATAGCGTTGAATGGAAGTGTGGTGTGAACAGGGAGGCAAGTACTCTGCCCCTGTTTTATCCCGCCACACATCCCATTCTCATTAGGCACGGAGGGTTAGTATCGAGGCTATCATCAATTTAAAAAATCTCTAGTTCAAGCAATGCAGGTAAGGACCAAAGCATTACACAAATCAATTGTGACTGAGAGAGTAGTAAGGCCATCTTCCCAGGGCTCAGCCAATGTAACTGTAACCAGTTCCCAAGAGAAGCATGTTAGTGCCTGAGGGATGGCTTTCTGAATAATTTTGCCTCCTGCTTATGGGGAAGCAGCTGGTTTCTACTTGGTGCATCCTAGCAGCAGCATGATTGAGATTGGGAATCCAGCAGAGTCTGTACAAGGACATATTTTTGAGTAGGGGTGGGAGGGTAAATACTTCAATAAGATTTCTAATAGCACAGTTGTACATATGGATTTTGTATATGAGCAGGGCTGCCAGAGTTGATGGGAGTCTCAAAACAGAGACCATGGCCGCAATTTTATCAGCACTGAGAGGGCGGGTTTGGAGGCGGGTCAAGGGTTAAAATCTTTTTGATTGACGGTGGGTTGCGATCCCGCCATCAACCTGCCTCCACGCCACTTTGCCAAATGCCGGCTCTGGGAGTCCCGATCGGTCCCGCCACCAAGCGGCAGGAGAGGCCCTTAAGGCAGTTAACAGCTTGTTAACTGCCTGGATAAGCCTATTTTAACAGCGTTTTTCGATTTTTGCACATTTTCTGCATGTTCCACGCTGTTCCCAAATGATTGTGCCGGGTTCAGCAACTGCCTGACTTCTTGACAGCTGCAGCTCCAGCATAAAAACAGAGCTCGAACATGGCTCACTTACAGATGACAGAACATTGTTTTTTCAGGTGTTGGAACACTTTTTGCAGGTCTACTGAGCTTGTAAGTGGTGAAGCTGAGATCCCTCTCCACTGTGACCTCCTGGGAAAACCCTCTCCCCACATTGACTGAGCGCGTATAACTTCTAGTCCTCAACTGACATATCTACCAGCAGAATGGGAACCATTTATACCCTGTCATCCTGGTCCTCAGAATCGAAGGAAGAGCAGCCGTGGCAGCAGCAGAACCAGGCACAACAGCAGCAGCAGCAACAGGAGCGCCAAACTTCTCCTCACCCACCTGATGCTGCAGAGGGCAGAGGGCATCAGCGCAGGCCTGCACGTCGCCGCAGGAAATACCCCCAACACAGGGTTTACAGGCCGAGGATGAGGTTCCTCAACATGACTGAGCAGCAGTGCCAAAGGAGCCTGAGACTTTCGCGAGAGGTAGTCACTGACATCTGCGCAATGCTGCAGCAAGACCTGGAGCCCAGAGGAGCGGGTGGACACTCCTTACCAGTGGCTGTCAAAGTCACCACCGCCCTCAATTATTTTGCTTCAGGGTCCTTCCAGGGCTCATCAGCGGCATCTCCCAGTCGGCCGCACACACTTGCATCACACAGGTTACCGATGCCCTCTTTGCAAAGGCGCACAATTACATTCACTTCTCCACGGATCAAGCAAGTGTAACCGCGCGTGCGGTTGGCTTTGCAAAGATGGCAGGCTTGCCAAGGGTGCAGGGCATCGTAGGCTGCACACATGTGGCCATTAGGGCACCCCATCACAACCCAGCTGTATTTGTCAACCGCAAGCGCATCCACTCCCTTAACGTCCAGCTGGTGTGTAACCACAGGAACAGCATTATGCATGTTTGCGCCCAAGTTCCCTGGCAGTTGCCATGGCTCGTTCATCCTGCGGCAGTTTACTGTGCCTCCGCTCTTCAATCCGCCAACCCAACTTTCCGGATGGCTACTTGGAGATTAGGGCTATCCCCTGAAGACATGGCTAATGACAACGATGAGGAGGCCATCAAACGAGGCAACAGAACACTACAATGCGAGCCACATTTCCACCAGAGCCATCATCAAGCAAACCATCGGCTTTCTCAAAATGCGATTCAGATGCCTCGACAGATCAGGTGGAGCCCTACAGTACTCACCAGCCAGGGCCTCCAGAATCATCGTGGTCTGCTGTGCACTGCACAACATCGCACAGCATCGTGGCTTACCGCTGCCTGAGGAACAAGTGGCTCAGCGCAGAGCCTCCTCGGATGAGGAGGAGCATGAGGAGGAGGAGGAGGACCTTGCAGAGGCGGATGCGCCAGCTCCAGCAGCACGCGAGCTCATTGCTGCCCGTGATGCAAGGGATGCACTAATCTTTGCCAGATTCGCTTAGGTAGACGAATCAAACACATGTGGCTGGCACCTTCTTATCACACCATACACAATGTACAAGAACCTGTGGGCTCCTATCACTCTCACCACCATCATTACAAATGCAAGTCGCCCTGAGCCCTCAATGTGCAACTTCCATTTCCCAGAACACAGAGGCCAGAACTTCAACTGTTTGCCATGACTTTTGTTTAATACATACACAAAAGGATGACAATGCCAAATATTAAACAGAACAAAAGACAACAGAACAGAACACCCGAGTGACTACCCTTGTGACTAATTGTCCTTTATCTTCCTCTTACGCGTGCTTCTATGTGGTGCTTCCCCTGTGGCTTCAGCAGATGTGGAGGCACCTTGCTCACTTTCATGCTGCTCCTGCTTCGACACCTTTGGCGAGTGTCCTCTGGGGTTGCGAGCCTGTGAGGGCTCAGCAACAGTCTGCTCCTCCTGCGGCTGTGCAGGGGCTGAGATGCCCATCTCAGTTGGGTGAGGACTCTGGTGGGGCTCTGACCGAGGGCTCCGCAGTGGCATGGGAGTGTGAGCACTTGGAGAGGAGCCCACACTTCCTTGTTGCCTGCTACCAACATCCCTCTCATGGGTCAGCCGCATTTCACTGCTAGCAAGTGGCTGGACAGCACCTTGCTGCACATCAGGGGGGCCATGAGGACCCGTATCTGCACTGGCAGTCCTCCTCAAAAGGACTTCCATGAAGCTCTGGTCTCTCTGCTCAATAGCTGTCCATCGCTCCTCCAGAGATGTCAGTCTTTTCTGAACATTCACCATGTTTTCCTGACTCTGGCGACTTATTTCCTCCATGACCGTAGCCATCCTTTCCACGGAGGTTGCCATCCTTTCCATGGTGGTGCGTTCATGCGCCATTGCCTCCACAAAGGCACTGCTCATGTTAGACATGGACTCCTCTATCCTCTCCACACTCGTAGTTACCCTGGATGCAAAACCTGCCAGAGACTCCTGCACCTGTCCCTGGAGTTGCAGCACCGCTCTCTTTCTGGATGGCCCCTGCGGCCTCCAACGAGGACTCTCCACTGCTCTCCCTGTCTCCACCATCTGCTGATGCTCACTTGTGAGATGTGATACACCAGGTGACAACACTACTCCATCTCGCGAAGGTCCCACCGAGGTGTGCGTATCTGCGCTGGTGCTGGGTGCGCTCAATTCTGCTGACTCTGCGTCCTCAGAGGTTACAGCTTCCTCTGAGGAGTCTTCAGGCTCTTCTTCCTGGACAGTGGGGAGGGGGGCTCTCGATAGTCCTGTGGGGGAGTAAAGGCATGAGTTAGACATGTGATATTAACGTAGCATGCACATCGAATTGTGCAGATGATCATAAGTCAATCTGTATGAGCATCAGATACCATATCAGTCACTCATGCAATGTAAATGAGAGGGATGCAAATCTATTCTGTCTCCAGATTGCTCTACTGCGCCCGTCTGACCATCCCCCACTTCCAGATCCTCATCACCTCCGATGATTTCGAGTGCAGCCTCCTCAGCGGTGGTCATATGGGCAATGGAAGGTGGCCCTCCTCCTGTCCTGGCCCTCTCCCTCTTATTGTGGGCTCTCTTTTCCTGCAATGAGGGACACAAGTGGAGTTTGAGTGAGAATGATGGAGTGAGTGTAGAGAATCCATAGCATAGATGCTTAGAAGGAGACAAAGATGGAGTGAGGTGCCAATACCAAGGACCCTCCCTGTGCGTTGTTAGCTGTTGGCATTGCATAACAGTGAGAGCGAGGGTGAGGGGTGCATTGTAGAATAGTGAAGTGATTCTGTACATAGAGAGAGAGGGATGGTTAAGGGTGCAAGGGATGTAAGGGTAAAGTGGGATGTGCAGGAGTAGGTTGACAATGCAGAGTGCTGGTGATGAAAGGAGATGGGGAGCAGATTGAGGGTAAGTGTGATGTTTACTCACTTTTCCTGAGCGTACCAGGTCATTGAACCTTTTCCTGCACTGGACCCAGGAGCGAGCACACAAAGATCTGGAGCTGACCTCCTCAGCAATTTGCAGCCAGACTGCTTTGCTTTGCTGAAGAGGCTTCCTCCGTCCAGAGGATGGGAAGAGTACCTCCTTTCACCCTCTCACTCCATCCACAAGAGCATGGAGGGAGTCATCATCAAAGCAGGGAGAGGCCTTGGATCTTGCAGCAGTCATGGGTATAGTTGCCAACACGAAAACCAGCAGAAAAGGATGAGAATGAAACAAGGCTGCATGGGCCTCTTAAATACAGCAGGCTGACAGACATCAGCAGAGGCGAGCAGCAGACCCGAAACCACTAATTGGGCCGGGTGGCACGTACGCAGGGGTTCAATAGGGCAATTAAGGTAAAATTTCAATTTCTGACCAGCTGAAAGCGGAGGCAGGACCGGAACCCGCCGACCACCTGACCCACATCCAACCCGCCACCAATGATAAAATCGCAGCCCATGATCTCCTGCACTCTCAGATTAGGATCACATTCTCCAGGTTGTATGCAGAGTGCCAGCAATTCCTGACAATTCTCTTGTCTTCTTTCACTGGAGAGGAAGAACATGCAAGGGAACATTATGGAGATGGGGATTTTCCCAGCATTTACAATGATAATGAAAGCTCTCTATTGCAACGCACATGGGGTATGAAAAGAAATACGAAGAAATAGAAATGAAGAGAAAGAGAAAATAAAGAGAATAAGGAGAAAACAATGAGAATATATCACTTCCATGTGGTAGTCCTTTATAGACTATGGGGCAAATGTTGCTTGCTGCTTTAGTCATGTTTATGTTATTAGCATGAGTGGACACCTCAGGTAACTTGGCTCATAACTGAACATCTCACACCTAGGATTCATCCAACAGCTCTATATGTGAGACAGAAAGAGATAAATCTGTCCAATTTATCTATTTATCTGTCCATGTTATTCTGATATATCCATGTTTTATGCAGTACTTCCAACTGATATAAGCAAAAGAAAAATCGCTGTCCACTTGTCTCTTTCCTTCATGCAAGCAAGGACTTGTTCCGAGTGCCTGTCACTAGCATTCGATGTTTGATTTGATAACCATACAATTCTATGACAGGTTGCAGATGACCCTTTGCTAATATTTCCATTTAATGCATGCATTCTCACTGAAAACAGTTAAGAGCATAAGGGCAGCAGTATTTAGCAGTCAATAGCAGGAGTAAGTGTTATGTGACAATAAAGATCCAACTTAGAATGTTTGTTTGTTCTGTTTCCTAAAAATCAAACTCTTGGACAGAAATGTCTGAGTTATGAAGTCCACCTTTGTGAAGCTGAAGACCTTGAGTGCAGTTTTCCTGTTATGTGTTTCTGTGTGGGGTGGGGGGGTCCGCAGTCGTCAAAGGGCACAGAAAAAACAGAGGTTGATGCTTAATGAATGTGAAAAGGATCAGGCATGAGTATTTTTATAGTTGTGTCGTTTTTCAAAAGATAATAGCAGAGTATTTTGAGCAAAAGGTATTCCACTTTGACTGTTCTTCCCCTATAAGGTGGTTTTTTTTTCACCCTTCCCCTACTTTGGGCCTAAATTTGAACTGGGCTATCTGTTTTTTTGCTGATCTTCCACTAATCAGTCCATTTTAAAGTTGGATTGTAAAAGTCCGGTTACTGAGAGCAGGGGAGAGGTGTTGAAGATTAATCGCTCTGCACACATGCAGTGCGAAAGAGCTTACAATTACTTCCAAAGCAGTGAATATTACATTGGTGAGTGGCTTGAGAAATAAAATTACAATAATCATGTTAATTACTTCTTCTACAGAAATTACTAAAATACTAAATTCCAAAATATGTCACAGTGGAAACTAATGGCATCACCCAACCGCAAAAATATTCAAGGAATCCGCCAATGCCTAATGACAATAGAACAAGTAAATAAGTTATTATAATATTGAGCCCACTGAGTGTAGGAAAAAGCACCAGCCTTCAATGACATTCAACCAAGAGTATGAGGGAAAATGAAAGGATTGGTAGGAACACTAATCCTTTGCAGTGTTACTCGTTTTAGCTTGAATTCCTGGTTCTGGCAGAGAGCTACATTTTTAAACCATAATCAGGCCTTACTGGTTCCTTCAGACTTTAGCTGCTGAAGCAGCTTCTTCCACAGAATATGTCTGTTTGAATCCTATTCCCAACCAGTGACACTTCACCAAAGCAATTAATGTCCGCTGTGTCTCAACCTCACTGATTGCCCGCTTCCACCCAATTCAATCTATACTACTGTTCCCATTATACCTCTTCCAAACTCTGTGAACTTCAGTCAATTAATCAATTATCAATTATTAAACTCTTGCACAGTGGTGGGACAGAGTATTTTTCCCTGCATTACAACAGGGACTATACTTCAAAAGTACTTCATTGGCTGTGAAGCACTTTGGGATGTCCTAAGACCATGAAAGTCGCTATATAAATGCAAGTTCTTTTTCCTTTCTTTGTAATAATCATATGAGGTAAGATGGAAAAATAATTAAATCTGAAGTCATGAAAGGCACGATATCAATTATTTCTCTTTTTCTTTCTTTATGTCTTCATTTTACTGAAACATCATATTGAATCATAATGTGATTAAATTGTTTTGTTATAATTTCATCGTATTATTTACCCTATTATTTACAAATAAATGTTATAATGGCTATTATGAAGGCTGAATCACGTTCTGTAAATGGACAGTTTACCAATGTTTTTCCAACCGCTTTCATGACAGGAAGGGGGAGACTTTAAAAAATATTCTTATCATATGGCAAACACATGACTACAAAAACCCATTTAGTAGGAACTTCAAAGCGGCAACATTGAATTACTGTAATTATTGTAATCATTTATTACTTAACAGCAAATCATCCACTTCTAAAATATATATTGTTTTTTAGTGATTATCATTAATACCCGAAGTGTTACTGTGGCATCCACCATCTTTACTGACTGGAACCATCAAAGTTACAGCACAAAAGGAGGTCATCCAGACCATCATGTCTATCAGTCCCATCTCTTCAACTGGACCTTTCAACTCTTTCCTTTCCTGTATCCCTCTACATTGTTCCTTTTCAAGTACTTATCCAATTCCCTTTTAAATGATGTTGTAGTCTTTGCTTCAGTAACCACGTTCTAATAACCCTCTATGTGAAATAAATTCTTCTAACTTTCTCCCTCACCATTCTATTGATAATCTTGAGTCTATGCTCCTTGTTACTGAGTCATCAACCAGTGCAAATAATGGGACCGAAAATCAGTGGTCCGCAATCCCGGCTGTGCTCTCCAACGTGGGCCCTGTCAGAGTTTGTGGAGTCAGTGGGAGGGCACCTTATCTACATGGGGAACTACAGGTGCATCTTTAGTGTGAACCTGCCCTATGCGCTGCTAGAGTGTCCATTATCAGGGCATGTTTAAACTTGCACATCTTCAGTGAACCAGCCCTAGTACACCCTTTTGGAGGTCACTGTGCTTCATCTGACTCAGTAAACCGGATTCCAGATATACGCCTGGTCCGTTATGGGTTAGGGAAGTGAGAACTCCCAGCGCAGTAAGTCCCAGCCGCTCCCCTCTGACATGGCAAAGTGCTATTTCCCAATTTTGGAAGTCCAGTTGAACGATCATGGAAATTTGGCACCAATCTTTTATTATTCACTCTTTCAACGCATTTTGTACTTTTGAAAACCTCTATTAGCTCTCCTTTAATCTTCTCTGTTCCTGTAAGTACTATATAGCTTCAATTTATAAAGCTGTTATTCATAATTAGTATCTATATCTAAATTTAGACAAAACCGTGATGACCTTTGTAGCCTGGATGTTCAAATTGGCCTTATTTAAAATGGGAGACTTTCGGTGTTAGAAAGCCTGCCAGCTGGAAAATCCAGACTTATGCTGTGTATGCTTGTGTGCGTGGGTGTGTGTGTGTGTGTATTAATAGTAGAGGAAATAGATGCATGTGATTTATACTAATGCTGCACTGAATGTGTTTTATAAATAATTAAGAGAGTCTGGTTGCAGAGGGAGAGTACTGAGATTTTCTCCATCTAACATATTCTAGAACTGATCAGGGAATGCTTGATGGGGCAGTGGGAGGGAGCTTTACGGTGTATGTAACCTGCTGATGGGCAGGCAAGGTTATTGATTGCTCTCATCTGGAGCACAGAATTTTACGCTATTCCTTCTCCAAAAAGAACATTAGCGCCCCGATATTCCTCTCCTGTACACCTGAGTAACGCTCAGTTCCCAGAAACAAAGAAGAGGTAAAAGGGTCAGAGTCTCAAGACGCCTGGTTCCACCCCTTAGCATTGCCCGAGGCACCTATACCAGAGGCAGGCATTGTGATACTATGAAAATGAAGGGCCAGGGCCTTACGATCCCTCCTGCCTCATTTTCCTCTTGGAACGCTGGTTGAACACCCATTTGGAGGGTGCTGAAGTTATTGGTGATAGCTTTTGCGCTTGGTCCCACTCAGATTGGAGGATCTGAAAGATGCCTGAGTGCCACCTGTTGGAGCCTACCAGAAGGTAAATACTTTAGTTTGTCGGTTCAGGCAGGTGTCTTTGGACAACAGGCAGAAGGCCCTGCAGCTAGCAGCCATTATCAGCCAGTCTTTGTCACAGGGCTGAGAGGCCTGTAACAAAGACGAGACATTCTGCCCCTGATTCTGAGTGAAGACCTCTCCCAGGGAGTGGGCCTACACCAGGGGCATGTCAGGGCTATGCTAATGACCTGAGCCCACAAATATTGGCAGGGTCACGTCATTGTCAGGGGGAGTGTGCTTCAGGTGAAGAAGCAGGGAAACAATATGAGGAACTAAATGTACTGTATAATAACAATGAAAATGATCCCCTAAAATGTACGGGTAAGCACTAACCAATTAATTGTACAAAGTTTGTGAAACTATGTTGGAGGAGGGGAAATGAGGGGTAGTCCATCAATCCCTTGTTGTGAATCAGTACTTGTGATGCATGACATTTAGGAAGACCTTGAGGTCATATCTGTGACTTTTAACAATGTGGGTTGTCTGCATGGGGCTGGCTGACAACTACAACATTCATTAAATGTTTGAATGCAGAATGCATCAACCCAAACAATCCTGACAAATACATGGGCAGTTCTGTTCTCCACTGAACTAGTTCCAAAGCAGTTAAAAGTGGCAAACACGAACCAGCCTGATCCTGTTCAAACATAATATACAATCTGTCACTTTTTATTGGGGTTTTTTCAGAATCTTACACTGGTGTACATCTTAGTGTAGTCGTATATTTCTACTCAGAAGGAATTTGCAGGAACAACAAGTCTGTTGGCTGAGTTGTAAATCCCGGTATATTAGTGCTACACTTTCAGGGTCAGGGAGGTTAAATTCAACGTCGCAGGGGCATAAAACAAACGGTAGTGGATCTGCTACCCATTATACACCCCACCTGATTTTCCTTTCAATTGGCTTTAATTTGTGTGGTTCCATTCCTGCCTGTCTGAATACAGCCAGTCCATCTCCAGCAAAGCCTTCTTTGCACTCTCCCACCTCTGGAGACCCCCTTCTCTTCCTGATCTACCTGCTGCCTCTCAGCATCATTCATAGGCACCATGTCAGTTCTCACATGTATAAAAATGGCACCAACTCTATCTCTCCACCACCTCTCTCAAGGCCCTGATTGACCCACCCTATCTCTGGAATCTTCTCCAGCCCATATCCCCTCCTGAATGCTCTGTTCCTCTGACTCTGTCATTCTGTGCATCCCCCTCCCCTCATTCCACCATCAGTGGCAGATCCATCAGCCGACTTGACCTTACTCTCTGGAACTCCCTCCCTAAACATCTCCACCTTCTCAAAAAAACATCTCTTGGTCAAGCTTTTGTTCACCCTCCCTTCCTGACACGAGCTTGTTGCTTTACGCCTATTTGGGATGTTTCTTGACATTAAATGCCTGTCATTATTGTTATTAATTATTACATCCCAGAGTGGACAAGTAATTGTTAGTATGCCTGTCCTTGGCTTCCTTCCAATTCTTTTGCAACATCCTTGTGTGAGAAAGAGCAAAATACAAAGACAGATAGCAAGATTTGCACTCCTTTTACAGATGTTTGCAGCTGCCAGCACTGCTCTCGCCAGAGATGGTTCTCCTGAGCTGACATTCTGTTTCTCTGGTGGCAGTAGCACTGCCCTATTAATAATTAACAGTAGTGCTATAATACAAAGGAAGTGAACGCGAGAACTAGACAGAGTGAGACCACATTGCTGTGCATTGCATGGATGGCCTGTGGAGAGAGCTTATTCAGGCTTCGTTGAGAATTTAGGTTCTGCTGTTAAACTGACCTGAGGCAATTTCATAACAGAGAGTGAGGTGTGAAATTATTGAATTATAGTTCAAGTTAGAGGAAATTGAGTTGTATTGCTTGCAAGATTTTCTTGCTGATGTGACTGATAGTTGCCCAGAAATTAATGGTACATACCCAAGAGTGCTAAGTGAGGCTGCAGCTGCAAAGCACTGATGGTTGTCGTGAAGGAGTCAATGAATAAAAAGAAGGTCCCACTGGTTCAGAAGCAAGTCACTGCTGTACTTACTTTCACAAAAAATAACAATTAAATACAAACCCATTACTCTTACTTCAGTAAATGGCAAAATAATGAAACTGAACATTAGGTACCCACATGAGAATTATCCACATGAAAATAATCTGAAAAATGGCATTCAATATGGTTTCAGTGGAGCAAATCCTGCCTGATCAAACTGCTTAGCTTTCTTGAGGAAATGACATCCCAAGTGCCTAATGATGTCGTTTCCTGGACATGCAGAAAATTTTCATTAAAGTTCTGCATGAATGACTGCTACACAAGCTCAAGGTGGTGGGTGTCTGAATTAAAACTTGGGGATAGGTAAGAAATTGGCTGGAAGAAAGTAAGTAGGAGCTACTAATTAGAGGAGTGATGTCAGGCCGGGATATGTACTGATGAAAGGTCATCGACCTGAAACGTTAACTCTGTTTCTCTCTCCACAGATGCTGTCTGATCTGCTGAGTATTTCCAGCATTTTCTGTTTTTATTTGGGATATGTACTGAGTGAGTTGCCCCAGAACTCATTCCTGGTGATCCCACTGTTTCTAATCTACATAAATGATCTGAATACAGAAACACAATGTGACTTGGCCCAATTTCCAGTTACTAAATTAAGTAGGCTGAACAATGTCAAATAAAATAGACACAAGCGGAAAAAATAAATTAGGACTTGTTTACTCCATGCATGGTGTCCATCGGGCAAGAAGAGAGGTGAAGGAGATCGGAGAGTGATAATAGACTCAACACTTACTATGTTCAGGCATCACAGAGCAATAATCACAGTGCAAACAGCATGCTGAGTTATATTGCCCAATCACTAGAGTATAAGGTTTAGATTGTCATGCTGAACCTGTATGTTGCTCTGATCTGGCTGCATATTTGAGTATGGCATTCTGTTCTGGTCAGCAAGGCACAAGAGAAACATCCAAGCCCTGGAAGAATAACTTTTTGAAGTGTAGTCACTACTGTTTTGCAGGCAAACACGGCAGTCAATTTCTACACATCTTAGTACCACAAACCTGAAAAGCTACCCACGAGATTATATTAGCGATAAGACACCAGGCACTGTGAAACATTGCAAAAGGTAATAAAGTTTGAAAATCAGAGATGACAGCCTGGACAATGAAATAGTCTGCAGGTCATAGCGAGATCAATGGTGGTCATTTGCTCAGGAAAGTGGATAGCCATATGTATCATAAGGACAATACCTATAAGATGAGCTGTCTACCTGGAGCACACATTGAGAAAAGATTAGAAGGGATATTGAAGGGGGAGGATAGGGGCCCAGTGGTAGTCGACCACATAGGAGCAAATGACATTGGGATAAATAATACAGACCCTTAAAAGCCACATATATGATGTATTAATATTATTTTGTGGGGCTGAACATTGTGGAATGCTTGCTGTGTACAACAAAGAGACTTCAGTGTGTGTGTGGTCTGGCTGGTATGTGTGTTGGAGAAATTAAAAGGTTTTGATCACAAATGGCACTTTTTGGAAAGGGAGAAAGGGAAGCATAAATTAACTGACAGGCTCATAGAGTAAGAAAGAACAGCAAGACGTATTCAGATGGTGCATGAGCTTACGAGTTCTAATGGCCAGCATGAGCAATAATGGTCTTTCTTCACCGTTCTTTGTGTATGTTCATAAAAATGAGAAGTCGCACAACACCAGGTTATAGTCCAACAGTTTTATTTGAAATCACAAGCTTTCGGAGATATCGATCGCCCCTTCCTCGCCACTTCACCTGAGGAAGGGGCGATCGATAGCTCCGAAAGCTTGTGATTTCAAATAAAACTGTTGGACTATAACCTGGTGTTGTGCGACTTCTCATTTTTGTCCACCCCAGTCCAACACCGGCATCTCCGCATTATGTTCATAAAGTAACTGGTTTTCACACATGGGTGGACCTGGAGACTTGGAGAGGTGGAAGTGTAATTTTGCATTTCCACCGGGACTATGAAAATGGTTCCAGTGGAATAGTACCGCACCCTGAATAAACCTCTCTGCAGACCATGCATGGTATAAAGCACACATCACGCTGATGATTCAGCTTTCAAATCCCCACAGGATCCAGCATGGTCTAGACGTGCCTCATTGGATCGGACTATTAGGTGATAATTTACTACTGTGAATTATCATGCTTATTATCACATTATCGAGCTGTGAAATGATCCCTCCTTTCAACAGGATAACAATATTTAAACATTCATGAAGTATTCATTGAAATATGTTAGTTCAACAGCAAGAGCCTGAGATATTTGTTTACAGTTAGGAAATTACTTTGCAAAGCAAATGCCGTAACAACCAGGCTCCTCTAGAACTCAATAAATGAAGACAAGCACAGTTTAAGGAATTAAATATTTACAAAGCATTCAGAGTTCATGTTCTTATACAATCAATTGAGCAGAAATTGGTATACAATGGCAATATAACCTACGGTACAATTTTAAAGGGGGTGCAGGAACAGAGAGACCTGGGGGTGTACGTACACAAGTCTTTGAAGGTGGCAGGATAAGTTGAGAAGGCTTTATAAATAGAGGCATAGAGCAGTGGTTCTCAAACTGGGGTCTGCGGACACCTGGGGGGGGGTCCCTAGAATCTTTCCAGGGGGCCCACGAAAAAGCCCCAATCGGTGATGGAGAGTGAGCCGGTGCGGAGCGGCCGGGCGCTGCTGAACGGGGCGGTGAATGTGGCGGCAGCAGCGGCTGGACGCTGCAAGGAGAAGAGGAGAAGTAGGGAGGGAAAAAGACTGCTGCTGCCGGTCTCGGCTGGTCACTGTCCGGATTTGCCCGTTTCACCGCTGGGGTGTTTGCTTGCGCTAAAGTGGTATCGGCCTCAGCAGCGGTTCGCAATGGATCTGGAGCTCTTTGTGTGTCAGTCATGTTCACACCAGAGGCTCGGTCTGGAAAATATCCTCCAGTTCCACTGAGCCTTGCACCATCTGCAACTGACCATTAGTCCTCACTGTTGCTGTTGTGAGGCACATCAACACGAGGAGGGAAACACAGCAATTCTGAGAAGGACCCAGGGCAAGAATTAATTTACTCAAGAGGTGCTCAGAGAGTTCCAGACAAGTGCTACAAGGCAGGGCATTGACACCGCTGCAAGGTTGATTGGTGCTGGAGCTGCCACAGAAGGCTGGTATTGGAACAGATTTTGGTAGCCTTATTATTGGCTATGCCAGAAATCTTTCTCTGAAGCAGCAGTTGTTCTCCTTGGATTTGCCCTGTCTGAAGCTCTGGGACTCTTCTGTTTAATGGTCGCTTTCCTGATTTTGTTTGCTATGTAAAATTTGCTGATGAGCAGAATAGCCTAATCAAGTAGAAATATAATTAATATTTCACAGACTCCCACAAATATTTATGCTGGTGTCATGGAAATGTACATATCCTAAGTCTGTTGTCAAATGTTCCAATAAATCCTAATACAAGAAAAAAAAGACTGCGGGCCAGCAGCGGCCGCAATGCCACGGCCAGCAACAGGAGTCGGAGGCGGAAAAGCGCAGGGCCAGCTGTTCGGAGAGATATCGACCATCTGTAAACAAAGATCCTGTCCCGACGGCCAGCCGGCTGCAGCAGCGCCGGGGTACGGCCAAAAGGAACAGGCCCCGTATGCCGGACATACATTACATTAGATCTGTCTGTCCACGGTCAAGGGCTGACCCAGGAGTAAATCTGACATCATAGAAACATAGAAAAATAGGAGCGGGAGTCGGCCATTCGGCCCCTCGAGCCTGCTCCGCCATTCAATATGATCATGGCTGAATCTCTATCTCAATACCATATTCCTGCTCTCTCCCCATACCCCTTGATGCCTTTTGTGTCTAGAAATCTATCTATCTCCTTCTTAAATATATTCAGTGACTTGGCCTCCACAGCCTTCTGTGGTAGAGAATTCCACAGGTTCACCACCTTCTGAGTGAAGAAATTTCTCCTCATCTCAGTCCTAAATGTCCTACCCTGTATCCTGAGACTGTGACCTCTCGTTCTAGACCCCCCAGCCAGGGGAAACGTCCTCCCTGCATCCAGTCTGTCTAGCCCTGTCAGAATTTTATACGTTTCAATGAGATCCCCTCTCATTCTTCTAAACTCTAGTGAATACAGGCCTAGTCAACCCAATCTCTCCTCATATGACAGTCCTGCCATCCCAGGAATCAGTCTGGTGAACCTTCGCTGCACTCCCTCTATGGCAAGTATATCCTTTCTTAGGTAAGGAGACCAAAACTGCACACAGTACTCCAGGTGTGGTCTCACCAAGGCCCTGTACAACTGTAGTAAGACATCCTTGCTCCTGTACTCAAATCCTCTTGCAATGAAGGCCAACATACCATTTGCCTTCCTAACTGCTTGCTGCACCTGCATGTTTGCTTTCAGTGACTGGTGTACAAGGACACCCAGGTCCCTTTGTACATCAGCATTTCCCAATCTAGCACTATTTAAATAATACTCTAACTTTCTGTTTTTCCTACTGAAGTGGATAACTTCACATTTATCCACGTTATACTGCATCTGTCATGTGTTTGCCCACTCACTCAACTTGTCTAAATCGCCTTGAAGCCTCTTTGCATCCTCCTCACAACTCACAATCCCACCTAGTTTCATGTCGTCAGCAAACTTGGAAATATTACATTTGGTTCCCTCATCCAAATCATTGATATATATTGTGACTAGCTGGGGCCCAAGCACTGATCCCTGCGGTACCCCACTAGTCACCACCTGCCACCCTGAAAAAGACCCATTTATTCCTACTCCCTGTTTCCTGTCTGTTAACCAATTTTCAATCCATGCCAGTATATTACCCCCAATCCCATGTGCTTTAAGTTTGCACATGAACCTCTTATGTGGGACTTTATCAAAGGCCTTCTGAAAATCCAAATACACCACATCCGCTGGTTCTCCCTTATCTATTCTACCGGTTACATCCTCAAAAAACTCCAGTAGGTTTGTCAAACACGATTTCCCTTTCATAAATCCATGTTGACTTTGTCTAATCCCGTTGATATTTTCTAAGTGTCCTGTTATCACATCCTTTATAATAGACTCTAGCATTTTCCCTACTACTGATGTTAGGCTAACCGGTCTGTAGTTCCCTGTTTTCTCTCTCCCTCCTTTTTTAAATAGTGGGGTTACATTTGCCACCCTCCAATCTGCAGGAACTGTTCCATAATCGATAGAATTTTGGAAGATGACAACCAATGCATCCACTATTTCCATGGCTACCTCTTTTAGTACTCTGGGCTGCAGATTGTCAGGCCCTGGGGATTTATCAGCTTTCAGTCCCATTAATTTCTCCAGGACTATTTTTTGACTAATACTAATTTCCTTTAATTTCTCCTTCTCACTAGACCCTTGGTTCCCCAGCATTTCTGGAAGATAATAATCTGAACAGCACTTGAATACACTGAATAACAAGTGCATTTGTAATTTTAAAAAATCAATGCTTTACAATCACTATCATTTTATACATACATATTTGAGGGATTCCCGTTTTGTAAATGTCACTATAGCTATATTGCAATTCATTGTCAGAGGATCCTGGTACAGTATCAATACAAGGGGGCAATAATAATTTCAATGGGGTGGCCGGTGATTACTAATCCATTTTAAAAGGGGTCCTTCTACCAAAAAAGTTTGAGAACCACTGGTATAGATTACAAAAGCAAGGAAGTTATGCAATACATTTATAAAACACTGGTTAGGCCTCAGCTGGAGTACGGTGGCCAATTCTGGGAACCACACTTAAGGAAGGATGTTAAGGCCTTAGAGAGGGTGCAGAGGAGATTTACCAGAATGGTACCAGGGATGAAAGACTTCAGTTACGTGGAGAGACTAGAGAAACTGTGTTGTTCTTCTTAGAGTAGAGAAGGTTAAAGGAAGATTTGAAAATTATGAATGGTTTTGATAGAGTAAATAAGGAGAAACTGTTTCCAGTGGTAGAAGGGTCAGTAACCAAGGGACACAGATTTAAGGTGATTGGGAAAAGAACCAGAGCCGACATGCAGAAACATTTTTTTACGCAGCGAGTTGGTATGATCTGAATTTCAGTTCCTGAAATGGTAGTCGAAGCAGATTCAGTAATAACTTACAAAAAGAAATTGGTTAAATACTTGAATAGGAAAAACTGGGCTAGTAATCCAGAGGACTGGACTAATGATTCAGAGCCATTAGTTCAAATCCCACTATGGCAGTTGTGGAATTTAAATTCAGTTAATTAAATAAATCTGGAATAAAAAGCTAGCATCAGTAAAGGTGGCCATGTAACTACCAGATTGTCGTAAAAACCCATCTGGTTCACTAATGTCTTTTAGGGAAGGAAATCTGCCGCCCTTACCCGGTCTGGCCTATATGTGATGCACTGGATACAGCAAAGTCTATGGGTCCCGACAACATCCCAGCTGTAGTGCTGGAGACCTGTGCTCCAGAACTAGCCACGCCTCTAGCCAAGCTATTCCAGTACAGCTACAACACTGGCAGCTACCCTACAAAGTGGAAAATTGCCCAGGTATGTATTGTCCACAAAAAGCAGGGCAAATCCAATCTGGCTAATTACCGCCCCATCAGCCTACTCTCATTCATCAGCAAAGTGATGGAAGCAGTCATCGAAAGTGTATTAGCAGCACTTACTCACCAATAACCTGCTCACCACGTTTGGGTTCTGCCGGGACCACTCGGCTCTAGACCTCATTACAGCCTTGGTCCAAATATGGGCAAAAGACCTGAATTCCAGAGGTGAGGTGAGGTGAGAGTGACTGCCCTTGTCATCAAGGCAGCATTTGACCAAGTGTGGCATCAAGTAGCCCTAGTAAAATTCAAGTCAATGGGAATCAGGGGGAAAACTCTCCACTGGCTGGAGTCATACCTAGCACAAAGGAAGATGGTTGTAGTTGTTGGAAACCAATCATCTCAGCCCCAGGATATCACTGCAGGAGTTCCTCAGGGCAGTGTCCTAGGCCCAAACATCTTCAGCTGTTTCATCAATGACCTTCTATCCATAAGGCCAGAAGTGGGGATGTTCGCTGATGATTACACAGTGTTCGGTTCCATTTGTAACTCCTCAGATAATGAAGCAGTCCATGCCTGCATGCAGCAGCACCTGGACAACATTCAGGCTTGGGCTGATAAGTGCCAAGTAACATTTGTGCCACACAAGTGCCAGGCAATGACTATCTCCAACAAGAGAGAGTCTAGTCACCTCCCCTTGACATTCAATGAGATTACCATCACCAAATCCCCCATCATCAACATCCTAGGGGTCACCATTGACCAGAAACTTAACTGGACCAACCACATAAATGCTGTGGTTACGAGAGTAGATCAGAGGCTAGGTATTCTGTGGTGAAAGAGTCATCTCCTGACTCCCCAAAACCTTTCCAGCATCTACAAGGCACAAGTCAGGAGTATGATGGAATAATCTCTACTTGCCTGGATGAGTGCAGCTCCAACAACATTTAAGAAGCTCAACACCATCCAGAACAAAGCAGCCCACTTGATTGTCGCCCCATCCACCACCGTAAACATTCACTCCCTCCACCACCAGTATACCATGGCTGCAGTGTGTACCATCTACAAGATGCACTGCAGCAACTCGCCAAGGCTTCTTCGACAGCACCTCCCAAACCCATGACTTCTACCCTAGAAGGGCAAGGGCAGCAGGCGCATGGGAACACCACCACCTGCAAGTTCCCCTCCAAGTCACACCCCATCCTGACTTGGAAATATATCGCCAATCCTTCATCGTCGCTGGGTCAAAATCCTGGAATTCCCTACCTAGCAGCACTGTGGGAGTACCTTCACCTCACGCACTGCAGCGGTTCAATAAGGTGGGTCACCACCACCTTCACAAGGGCAATTAGGGATGGGCAATAAATGCTAGCCTTGCCAGCGACACCCACATCCCATGAATGAATAAAAAATCATCAGAAAACAGCCCCACTCCTGACCTTATGATGGAGGGAAGATAATTGATGAAGCAGCTGAAGACAGTTAGGCCAAGGACACATCCCTAAAGAACTCCTGGAGCTATATCATGAGGTTGCAATGATTGTCCTCTGACAACCACAACCATCTTTTGTATCAGGTATGATTCCAGCCACTGGAGTGTTTTCCCCTTGACCTCCCCGCCCCCCAAAATTAACGTCAGTTTTGCTAAGGCTCCTTGGTGCCATACTCGATCAAATGTTACCTTAATGCTGAGGGCAGTTACTCTTGTGTCTCCTCTGGTATTCAGTTCTTGTATGAGTACTATCTATTGCCCAGAGGACTCTGGGCAAGCCCAGTTTGTGAAACTGTGCTGCCCCATCATTCAGCTGAGAGGGAATATACCAAAGTCTATAAATAGTGCAGCCTTGTTGAATAATGTTCATGTAACCTGATAACTACCACTATGCACAGCAAACTGACTTATGTTGGTATGGTCCACCTTCACACCTTGAAAAAAGCCAGTGACAAAGAAGTTGAAGTAATGATGACTTTTACAGGGACTGTAATAGTATGGTGAATCTTGATGCAGGTCCAGCTGCAGCAGGTGGTTTCGCTCTTTTAGTGCTTCTTGAGTGAAGCAGTTTCCTCAGGCAGATCACTTGTTGGATATCATAGAAAGAGTATGGACGGACGTCTGTCGACTCTTGCAGTTAGGTAGAGGCAACCTGGTCTCCTCCTCCTATGATGCCATATGAGGCGAACTGCTCTACAACCCTTCTGCTTTAAAATGGCATACAAAGGAATCCCCATAGGATCATGGAAGGAAAAACTTCTAAAGCCTCCAGGAGTCCAAAGACCTGGGTGGCAGGCAGGTTGAAAGGACCATGGAAAGTTATAAAGGTTAAATAAAAAATTAAGTCTCAGAACAATAACATTATGGGCAATTGCACTCTAGCACTGATCTCACACCACTGCTGTCAGGAATGTCTGCTTTATTTTTTTTTAATTCATTCTCAGGATGTGGGCATTGCTGGCAAGGCCAGCATTTATTGCCCATCCCTAGTTGCCCTGAGAAAGCTTGATACAACTGAATGACTTGCCCGGCCACTTCAGAGGACAGTTAAGAGTCAACCATATTGGTGTGGGACTGAAGTCACATATAATCCAGACCGGGTAAGGAGAGCGGGTTTCCTTCCCTCAAGGACATTAGTGAACCAGTTGGGTTTTCACAACAGTCCAGCAGATTCATGGTCATTTTTTACTGATACCAGCTTTTTATTTCCAGATATTTTAAAGTGAATTAAAATTCTCAAACTGCCATCATGGTGGGATTTGAATTTACAGTCTCTGGATTACTAGTCCGGTAACATAACCATTACACTACCGCACCTAGTTATGTGGTTCTTCATTCTGACTGAGGCAGGTCAGGTGGAAATGATGAGACTTCAGACAGATGATGCCATGCCCTCATTATCCTGTCATTGCCTTACATCTGCTGGAACGGAGGGGTTGTCTTTTGGCCCCATCCCCACTTCCAGGCAAAATTTCCGACACACATAAAAACGGGGCAGAGCCTCAGCACTAACAAGTCCTTCACCAAATTCCTTACCCCCACCCACCTGCCATGATAGCACTATGACAATGGCTCAGAACAAAGGAATTTCTAGGCCTTTTTGTTTGTATTTTTCATTATTTATCTTAGTTGCTGATGAAATTGTCACGGGAATTTGCTAGGAGAAGCTACTAAGCTCAGCAAAAATAGGGAGCTGGGCTAATATCATCATTAAACATTTATTGTACTGGAGTGCTTCAGCTGCTGTCTGGTAGCACAGCTCCCCTTTGATATGAACTTATGCCTCTCAGGCAGAAGATTATTTGATCAGGTCCAATTCCATGGCTTGAGCTAATGGAAACCAGCGGCCAAACAGTATTAAAGTGCTTAATGTCTACACCCATGAAACAAGGCAATCCTGATGCAGAAAGTAACTTTTCCCCAAGTGGGCCAACCAACAATGTTAATGGCATCGTCTGTGATATTTGTTAAACCATCCACTTCATCAGTGCATTAGACGAAGAATTATAAGGGACAGCTGTTGCCAGGATCACCTGAGACAGGCAGAAGTGAGGACTTAATGAAAAATACGGGGGGTCATTTTAAATGCCCCACGAGAGAGGGTGGGAGGGGGAGTTAAATTGTTAAAAATGTACATCGCGAACCCAATCCGCCACGAAAGCACCTATTTCCGATATAACCAGGGTGGGTTTGGAGGCGTCCAAGTCACCCGCTCTGGAGAGGCGGGTCAGTGATTATAATATTTAAATGAGACGCCGTTTCTCAGATTTTGGGAGCCACTTGTCTGCGGGCCAGGAGTGCCACCAAGTGCCCTGGGCCACCAAGCAAACCTGCCGCGATCTCTCCGCCCACGATTAGCTGACCTTCCCCCGCCCGCAATCTCTCCCTCTTCACTGCCCCGAACCCTGGATCTTCTACGATTTCCAGGGACCACTCCCAACAGTTGCTGGTTGCAGCCTTCTACCACTGGCTTTCCCACCCGGGAGCCAGCCAGCCTTCAATCTGCCCGGTTGCCAGGCGGGAAAAGCAGTAAAAAAAAATTCTAATGAGGTCCTGACATTAAATTCAGCAGGGCCTCCGCTTTCCCTCACCTGAGGAAGGAGCAATCGATAGCTCCGAAAGCTTGTGATTTCAAATAAAACTGTTGGACTATAACCTGGTGTTGTGCGACCTCTCAATTGTTTCCCGGTAGCAGACAGGATTCCCCGCTCCCTCCCCGATTCCCCGTAAATATCGGGGCCCTTATGGAGTTTTAGTAGCGATTTCTGCAGCTGGGAATGCCTTTTTGTAGTGCTTTTATCTTTGTTTTCTGCCTGCAGAGACCTAGATTAATTTCTCACTGATTTTGACAGTGTGAGCCCACCAGGATATTTTCACTCCCCCACCCACAGTGAGGGCTTCTCAGGAGCTGGTATGGCATTGCTGATGGCCAGACCCTTGTATGCCATTACCATGGAGGAGGAGCACCAAGGCATGGAGCAAAAGGAAGTCAGGCAGCATTGAAGGATGACCTTATCAGATATTACCTTCCCCCCCCCCCCCCCCCCCCCCAAAGAATATACAAGCAACACATGTCATATAAGGACTTTAGCGAGAAGATGTGTATAAAAAGAGTGCACTTCATCAAAGGAACATTAGGGGAGCAGTACCACCTACTGCATGAGGACCAGCAGCCATGGTCATATGCTGGCACAGATCTCTTTATGGCTATAAAGGTGACGACTGCACTCGACCTTTATGGCACGGTGTCATTTCATCAGCCAGAGGGGATCTCTGTACTATCAGCCAGGGTGCATTACAAGTATGAATTTGTCAGGTGACTGACAAACTCTACAGGGGAGCTGGGGAATTCACATTTTATAGCACAGCAAAGCAACGCAAGATAGCGCCATCCAGTTTTATAGAGTTGCTGGCTTTCCTAAGGTGCATGGTGCAATAGTTGGCATCCAAGTTGCTGTGCGAGCTCCTACAGAAAACACCCTCAACTACCTCAACATGCGAAGGCTCCAAGTCAATGCGTGATATGCTGGAAGCTGTCACGATGCATTCAGACATCAAAATTCGGCCCTTCCAGACCTCATAATTTTAGCAGAAGGCTTATAGGTGACAAAGTTTGCCTGCTGCTCCCATGGATAATGACCCCACTAAGAGTGGTCCAAACAGCAGCAAAGGAGCATTACAATGAGGAACATGCCTCTACAAGACTTGTCAATGAGAGAACCATCAAGGTCTTAAAGGGGCCTATTCGCTACGTAGACATGTCATGAGGGGCTCTGCAGTATGCTAGTCATGTACGGTTGTAGCTGTTCTTTCATTAGGTGGCCACTTTTGCCAATGTTGGTCAATGGGACCTCCATATGTTTGGACGTAGGCAGAATAAGCTTTCCTGCCCACCTGAATAGGGCAACAATGTTTTTTTTCAACAAATCTTGTACATGTTCAGTTGTTTTAATGTTGCAGCCAGTGGAAACAGCTTCACAAAATAAATGGGGTAAAAGAGAATCACAGAGGAAGACACAAGAAGGAATGACAATCAGGGAGAGACAGTGAGCCAAGTGAGAGGTATCAAATATGTCTTGATTAGGAATCTGGGCACTTTTGTTTCAGCAGAGCCCACTATGTTTTTATGAGAGAGCAGATATAATAGTCCATCTGAGCTCTGGCAGCCACCCATCATTACATCATCTTTGCACAGGGATTGATGAATGAGCTCCTTCAAAATGACACTCCGTGATGGAAAGAATGTTTTGGAAACAAATCATGAGATTTTTCTCAGTTTTTGGGACAATGTAAAGTAAAAAAAATGTGTGCCAATCTCAATTTAGTTTGCATCAAGCCTAGTGAATGCTTTGGAGGCCTCGCCTCCCTAAGATGTTGGTACTAAGGATCAGACATAATGCACAAGGTTGCATCATCTAATGGCTAGGTTGAGCATTAGTGACCCTCATAGTCTTTTCTTGCCGTTGTTTTCATATGTTTGCTTTTTCTCAATGGGTTTGGAATCTATCACAGGAGAATCAAAAATCATGAGAATAAGACAGGGAATGGTGGAGCCATAGATATTTAAAAGGAATTTAGAAAATGGATTTGCAGCTTTCCTCTTCTCCGCTCCCCCCCCCCCCACACAAACACACACACACAAAGATAGACCTGCACTATAGTGCGGCACCCAACATAGGGTTATGACCCTAAACAAATAATCCCAATCCCCAGGATCGTCAGCCGATGATCATAGGGTAATATTTCAATGAGACAACTCTCCGTTTATTTTTGAGCTCTTGGTAAATTTAATTTCAAGCATTAGTTCAGAACTTGTCCCAATTCCAAATGATTGGTGCTGCAATAATTCCAGCACATGGAGCAGGGTAGGAGCTCTCTCATCTTCAGCACAAAATGAAGCAATGTGATCTCAGAGACCGACAAACATGCCATCTGTAATCGCTACACTTTCCTTTTCAAAGATTGGCCTTAACTAATAAGAAGGTTCAAAGACGTGATCTTGACCTTTCTGTAATGAGTAGATTACAATGTGCCTGAATATGTAATTTGTACATCACAAGAGGAGTAATGTATCTCCGATTTAAACCTTCAGAGAATGTCAGTAGGTGGAATGGAATGATGGGGAAAATATCAGGCGGCACAAACCAGGGGAATCTCCTGGAGCCAGAATATTCCTGGCAGATGCCCCGCATTTCTATGAGACAGAAAAACGCATGTTTATCGCCCAGCAATATAAGGGAAGGTTGGTGTTGTATGGAATGCACAGGTTTATTGAGTTCACGGTAGGTTCAAGCTGCCCTTTGGGATTCCTGTTGAAATGCACAGTAAACAAGAGAGCTGTTGCTTCTGCACACTCTTAATTAAAAGTCTGTGATTGCTGCAGGCTGGCTTTGTTTTAATTTAACGCGGTGTGAGCTTCTGTATCTCAATGTTGTAACAATGCAAAATGGATAAGCCTGTCAGTGTCACACAAAAATCACTTCCCAGAGGTAAGAATTTTGAAGTACTCTATGACTCAATTATTGCTTGTAAGTAGTTACCTAAAAAAACATTAGATGACTGCAGCTTGGGTTATAAAGTATGGAATAGAAAAGAGATTTTTAGCACATTTAAATTGCAGCACTGGTTTTGAAGAGTGCAGTGTGCCATTCTCCCTCATGCAACCCAGGCAGAAGTTGTTCAAACCTAGTGCTTACTCATAAAAGCCACAAAAATTGTGTCTCCAATGCTGGCAGTTTTTATTTTTGACTGCAGTTGACAACATAGCGCTGTATATTTGTCAAAGGCTGCAGTTTTTAAATGTAAAAGCATGAGATTGGCCAAAGACCATTCTCCATCAACAGTGCAACACCACTGATGTGAGACCATATAATTGTAAAGACTAGGCAAATGTGAGTAATGAACTTTCTTGTTGGACTGCTGATGGGTACCAGTGTGACATGTTGACAGTGCTTATCCTGATTAATGGGTATTAGTGTGATGTGCTGTATAAATCGGATAACACATAAGTACCAGTGTACTATGCTAATGTTTGCCACACTGCCCCTGGATGAATAGTGTAATTCATGATTACTAGTAAGATATGCTAATATTCCTCATGCAGTCCCTGTATAAATAGTATAGCTGATAGGAGCAATGTGAACTGCTATTTTCCACATTGACCTCTCTAAACAGAATAGCTAATGAGTACCAGTGTAATACACTGACATCTCTCACGGAGTACGATATGGTGACGTCTGTCAGCCAGTCCCTGTATAAGTAGGATATCTGATGTGTGCTGATGCATCATGATGACATTCCTCTCGTTAACACTGTACAAAGAGTATAGCCAGTGGACGACATCTTGCTATTTCTTGCAATGTCGCTGCAGAAGTAGGATAGTGGACAGGTACCTGTGCGACACAATAATATTTCTTCCATTGTAGCAGTATGAATAGTATAGCTGACATGGATACCAGCGTGATATGGTAATATTCTTCACGGGGTTGCAGCAGAAACAGTATAGGTGATGAGTACCATTGTGACGTGCTGGCATTTCTCAGACTATCGTCATATAAATAGGGCAGCTGATGGGTACCAGGGTGACACAGTAACATTTTTCACACTGCCACTGTATAAATATAATAGCTGACAGATATTGGTTTGACATGCTGGTAATTCTCACACTGCCTCTATATGAATTGGATAGCTGACAAATATCAATCAGACATGCTGATATCTCTCACACTGCCGATGTATAAAGAGGATAGCTGACAGAGATTTGGTGAGATTAGTGTGACAGCTGTTGGTTCTCAAATTGTATAAATATCTTTTTTGCTGAACATTTTAGAGATAGTTCAGGAGGAAATGTGGGTTGTGTAGCTTTTCTGCTGTACGCAGTCCTTATCTTGTATCTAATTCCGGAACAGTTACTCCCAGATAATCCCGATTTGGATTTGGGGCACAAATTACTGCTCTGAGCTTTGAAATGGCGCAATTGATAGGCAAAACCAACCTTACCAGAACGTGATTCTGTATTTTTCTGTTAGAGTTGGAAGCTTCCTCTCCCTCCTGTCCTCCTTCCCCCAACTCAACTTTGGGGACTGCTAAGCTTTCATTCCCTGCCTCTCTCATGTCATACTATTTTTTTACCATTACTCACACAGCTCAAGGGCCTGTGTTGCCTCAGCAAGAACTTTTTGGCAGGATCCAGATAAACCAAAGACAATTTTGCACCTTGAGGCACTTTATGAAATCGTATATGATAAATCAGAGTCCTAACCTGTTTAATATCATAAAAATCTTTGATTTATTCTTTTTGGGGAGGTTGTAGCTGTGGCCACTTTAAATTGGTTATTTTGTGTCTGGAAACAGTCTGTTTCAATGGACTACACATATTATCTGGATGAGGAATGCACCACCATCTAGCTGTGTAACTAGCCTGACTTTGCATTCCTCTCTGATGCCTTTAATTATATTTGAGGAAATGATATAAGACTGGGATCAGATATGGGGAATGGAAGTTCTCTCGTCCTGTTGTTTAACAGGCAAGAGGAGTTTTGCAGCCTTTTTTAAAATGATAGATATAATTAATATTGATTGCTGTATTGTGCTGTTATCGTCCCAGATTTATAGTTTTATAGTTTATTTTGTGTACTATTGTACCAGGCCTTTAGAAGGCTGTTTCAACAGGGGACCCTGGTTATCAGATTCATTGCCCTAATTTGTCCTGGAAATAGATGAAAGGCTTGAGACAGGCTTCTGAGGGGAATGTCCTGATAACTTTTTGAAGTCTTCTCATCTCACATGCCTGGTCCAAACTACAGAGAAAGACTAGAGGTTTGGGACTTTTATTGATTTGAAATTATTTAAAGTCCAGGAGGAAAACTGAGCATTCTTTTACAGTACTCGGTCTGCTGTGTTTGCTCTTTCTACTGTTTAATATTACTTCTTAATAAAAAAGAAATTGATTGCAGCCTGAGATGTATAATCTGTCAAGTGCTACTTGTTTAAAAATCAGAGAGATTAGGTTCCCTATAATATTTCCAGTATGTCATCTGTAAAGTGTTCATTTTTTACCCCAGCGGCTCGCTATCCCTGATAACTATGCAAATCAGATCATGTTTCACAAGGACCAAGGGTTTGCCGATGGATTTTTGCATTGGGCATGAGAACGAAGTATCAGGAGTGAAGTCAAATTGTAACAACTGGTGATGTCTTAAATTGGATTAAAATATCATCTACAGACCCAAAACAGGCTGTTCAAATTTTAAATCTAAGTACATTACCAGAAACAAGTGGTAATAACAGAACAGGCTCGAGGGGCTGAATGGCCTACTCCTGTTCCTATGTTTCTATTTAAAAATGAGTACCATGGCTCTGAAAGACATGGCTAGGGCAGCTAGATTTAACTCATCTGACTGCAGAGGAAAAGGATAAAGAATGTGCATGTCCGTTGGAAGTGCTGAGTCTGGAGGCTGCAAAGGCACAGTGCCAGCGTGAGGAGGCTCAGCACGAACACACGGAGAAAAAAAGAACAGTGCAAGCTCGAGCAGAAAGGAGAATGTCATAAATATGAGAACAAGTAAAAGGACTGTAAGCATCAATATGAAAACCACACAGTGGACTGTCAATGCCGATTCAAGGATGAAGAAAATGATTCTGAGAACCAGCATGTGGAGGTTTTATGCAAGCACAAGGTGGATGAAAAAGCGAAGCAACACTTGAGCTGACGGAGGCAGTGGCGAGTCTGGTGAGTGAGAGTCCAGCTGATCCATCCCATAACTCAGTGTAAAATAACTTTATTAAATTTAATCTTACAACAAATTTTAAAGAAGGGGGTGCCATAGATGGATTCTTAAGGGCTTCTGAATTGTGAGCAAACCACCATTAGTGGGACAAAAATGGCAAGATTGGGACCATCCCGTTGTGGTAAAGTACTTACTGCATTTTCCCATGTGGGTCCAATGACAGTGTAGACTGCAAAGTGATTTTGCAAAGTCTGCGAGTCTCATTTTTTATGACTTGATACATGAAGCATACGGGCAGAAAGAACTTCTGCCCCTCCTGGCCCACAGGGATACCATCGAAAGATTAAAAATTATTACTTCCCTGGATCTCTTCTGAGCCGGAGCCTTCTCACGCCAGCTTCCCGGGCGCAATCGGCAGCATGCCGCAGTCACGCAGCCTGGGGCTAAAATAACGTTGAGGTCTGAATAATGTCTCCAGACCACGACTTCTGCATCTCACTGAGTCCCTTTCCAGGCTGGTACAAGGGCCTCCGACCCTGTCCAAAACGCGCTTGTTATGATGATGTGGGCACAAGTGCAGTGTGAAGAAATAAAAACAGAAAAAGCTGGAAATACTCAGCAGGTCAGGCAGTATCTGTGGAGAGAGAAACGGAGTTAACGGGCTCGATTTTGCCAGGCCCGAAGAGGCGGGATTGGAGGCGTGTGAGGTGTTAAAATCGCAAAAAATGGCGGGCGGCTCCGATCCCGCCTCTAAGCAATTTTCCCAGAATCGGGGTTTCAGACCCCGTTTCCATCCCACCTCCAAGAGGTGGGATAGGCCCTTAAGGCCCTTAACAACCACTTAATTGCCTCTATAATCCAATTTTGAGAGGCTTTTCTGATTTTTAGACATTTCCCCTATCCTACACGCCTCCTCTGGAACACACCAGTGAATCCTGGCGGCCTCACAAGTGGATTGCTTAGTAACAGCTGCAGCTCCACCATTAAAAAGGAGTTTTCAGCAATCATCATTTGCAAGTGGCAGAAATTTGTTGTCTCAGGTCTGGGGGAACTTTTAGCAGGCCTACTCATTGTTGTGGATGTTTGGAGCCTGAGACCCATCTCCAATGTGACCTCCTGGGAAACCCCTCTCGCCACCTTGACTGAGCGCTTCCTCAACTGAGGCATATACCAGAAGCATGGGAACCATTTATTTCCTTTCCTAATGGACATCAGATTCAGACGAAGACCAGCCGTGGCAGCAGCAGAACCCTGAACAACAGCAGCAACAACAGCAGGAGCAACAACAGGAACACCAAGCTGCTGCTCACCCACCTGAAACTGCACAGGCCAGAAGGCGCCAGAGCGTGACCACATTGCTGCCCGGGATGCAAGGGACGCACTCATGTTGGCCAGATTTGCTTAGCCTGCACAATCAAACACTTTGGCCTCGCACCTTCTTACCAGAGCATCGACAATGGACAAGAAACTGCGGATTCCTATCACTCTGACCACCATACTGACAATTGCAAGTTGCTCTAAGCCCTCAATGTGGAGGTCCCATTTGTGAAATGACACAGGCCACAACTTCAACAGATTGCCATCAGAAATTTTTATCACAACAAGCAACTGACGGCATTTCAAAAATATACACAACATAACACCCAAGTGACTACCCTTGTGACTACTTGTGCATTATCTTCCTCTTACGCGTGCTCCTACGTGGTGCTTTCCCTGTGACTTCAGCAGATGTGGAGGCCCCTTGCTCATTTTCTTGCTGCTCCTGTCTCGACGCCTTTGGCGGCTGTCCTCTGGGGTTGCGAACCTGTGAGGGCTCAGCAACAGTCTGCTGCTCTTGCGGCTGTGCAGGAGATGAGACGCCCATCTCAGTTGGGTGAGGACTCTGGTGGGGCTCTGACCGAGGGCTTTGCAGTGACATGGCCGTGTGAGTGCTTGGAGAGGAGCCCCCACTTCCTTGTTGTCTGCCACCAACATCCCTCTCATGGGTCAGGCCCACTTCAGAGCTAGCAAGTGGCTTGACAGCACCTTGCTGCACTTCAGGGGGGCCATGAGGACCCGTTTCTGCACTGGAAGTCCTACTCCAGAGAACTTCCATGAAGGTCTGGTTTCTATGCTCAATAGCTGACCATCGCTCCTCAAGAGATGCCAGTCTATTCTGAACAATGACCATGTTTTCAACACTCTGGCGACTTAGCTCCTCCATGGCCGTAGCCATCCTCTCCTCTACCATAGCCATCCTTTCCACGGAGGTTGCCATCCTTTCCGTGGTGATGCGTTCATGCGCCAATGCCTCCACAAAGGCTCTGCTCATGTTCGCGATGGACTCCTCCATTCGCTCCACACTCGCAGTGACCCTGGAGACAAAACCTGACAGAGACTCCTACACCTGTTCCTGGAGTTCCAGCACCGCTCTCCTTCTGGATGGACCCGGAGGCACAGCATCGACATGCAGCTGAGCCGAGCTGGCAGAGTTCTGCGCCCTCCAACGAGGACTCTCCACTGCTGTCCCTGTCTCCACCATCTTCTGATACTCACTTGTGAGCTGTGATACACCAGGTGCCAACACTACTCTATCTCGCAAAGGTCCCATCGAGGTGTGAGTGTCTGCGCTGGTGCTGGGTGCGCTGAATTCTGCTGACGCTGCGCCCTCAGAGGTTGCAGCTTCCTCTGAGGAGTCTGGAAGCTCAGGCTGTTCCTCCTGGACAGTGGGGACGGGGGCTTTCGATGGTCCTGTGGGGGAGTAAAGGAAAGAGTTAGAGATGTGAGGTCAAGGTTACATGAACATTGAATAGTGCAGATGATCATAAATCAATCTGTTAGAGCATCAGATTCATTATCAGTGACTCATGCAATGTCAATGTGAGAGATGCCAAACTATTCTGTCAGCAGCTTGCTGTGATGCGCCCATCATTCCGTCCCCCACTTGGGAATTCTCCTTGATCCCGCCGATTTCCAGGGCCGCCTCCTCCCAGGCGGTGAGCTGGGCTACTGAGGGTGGCCCTCCTCCTGTCATTGGCTCTTTCCCTCTTATTGTGGGCTCTCTTTTCCTGCAATGAGGGACACAAGTGGAGTTTGAGTGAGAATGAAGGAGTGAGTATAGAGAATGCATAGCATAGATGCTTAGAAGGAGACAAAGGACCCTCCCTGTGTGTTGTAAGTTGTTGTTGTTGTATCACAGTGATAGGGAGTGTGAAGGCTACATGGTGGAATAGTTAAGTGAATGTGACCATAGAGAGAGAGGCAATGGGTAAGAGTGCAGAGATGTCAGTGTCAAGTGGGATGTGGAGGAAGAGTTTGGCAAAACAGAGTGCTGGTGAGGAAAGGTGATGGGGATCAGATTGAAGGTGATGGGAAAGTCATACTCATTTTTCCTGTGCAGAGAAGGTCATGAAACCTCTTCCTGCATTGCAGCCAGGTTCTGCGGCTCATTGATATGGAGTTGACCTCCTTGGCCACTTGCAGCCACACAGCTTTAGTCTGCTGGGGTGACTTTTTTCTCCCTGAGGAAGGGAAGAGCACCTCCTTATTAGATCTTGCTCCCTGCACCAGAGCTTGGAGGGAGTGCTCATCAAAGCGAGGTGCACACTTTTGCTTGCTAGTGGACATGGTCGGTGAATGAAGTCCTTCATACAATTTCCAAAGCGTTTCCAGTCTCCAGAAGAAGCAAGGCTGCTTGCAAGACTTAAATCCAGCAGCATTGATGATGTCATCGGAGATGACTTTCTGTATGAAAAGACTCATTGGACTAGGGGTTCCCACACGCTGGAAATCAATTGCCCAATTAGGGGGAAATCGCAATTTTTCAACACTTCACTTCGGAGTCGGGGTCCTGTCACGAATCCCACCTGACACGCCCCAGCCTGCCCACACTGGCAAAATCCAGCCCAACGTTTCAGGTCGATGACCCTTCGTCAGAACTGGCACATCGACCTGAAACGTTAACTCTGTTTCTCTCTCCACAGATGCTGCCTGACCTGCTGAATATTTCCAGCATTTTCTGTTTTTATTTCAGATTTCCAGCATCTGCAGTATTTTGCTTTTGCAGTGTGAAGAAGGTGAGTTGCACGTTGCCACGATTTTAAACCCTTGTAAGCCCCTCCCAACGATGGGAGGGGAGGGCTATTAATTCAAGCTGAGCTTCAAGCTCCACATACTAACGACAACAAAGGCCTCCTATTTCCACCTTTGCAACATCGCAGCCTCTGACCGTACCTCATCTCTAACTGCTACTGAAACTCTTTTCGCCAATTTTGTCACCTCCAGACTTTATTACTCCTGCACTCTTCCTGCCGGCCTCCCAAGTTCTGCCCTTTATTAATTGTTGCTCACTGCCCTGTATCCTATCCCGCACTAAATCCCATTCCCCTAATACCCTGTCCTTGTCGACCTTCGTTGGTTCCCTGTCCCCAAAGACATTGCTTTCAAATCCTTGGCCTCACCTCGACTTACGTCTGCAATCTCCTTCAGCCCTGTATTCCAGCACACATCCACCACTCTTGCAGCTCCGTTCTCCTGTGCAGTCCCACTCCACTCCACCTTTGGCCACACAGCTATTAAACTTCTCAGTTTCACATTCCGAAATACTGTCCCTTTGGGCATTTTTGCAACTGTGAAGAATTTAGGGCATTTTATTATGGTAGCAGTGCTATATAAGTACAAATTGTTGTTAAAATTGTGGTTAGATGGGGAGAATGTAACAGTAAAGTTAATGAATGTTAAGGGATTGTTTTGTGGATGTGGATCTGGATGTTTTACGGCAATAGTTGCTTACAATGTTTTAAATGGTACCTCACAAAGAGAGCAGGAGCTCCCAACTTCATTTTGTACCATGCTTGACGGGCGCCACAATAAATGTGTGCACACATGAGGAACACATTTATCTTTGTCTTCGTCTTCCTCCTGATACCACCCATATGTGGCCAAGTACAAGTGACAAGGTTGACTGCAGTGACTTGGCCTCTGACCTCCCTCTATGTAGCTTGCACCCATGCTTTTAGTAGAGTGTGGCCTTCAGCCCAATGAGTCCCACCCTTTAATGAGTTTCTTGCAGCAGGACCTCCAACTCCTCAGCATCAAAGAAGCAACAGAGCATTGTTGCCCATGTGTTTTCACTGTACCATTGTGAACAATTAGTCAGCTGCCCACCTTTCTGCCGGCACCACAATGCCCCTTTTCATGGTGATTTGTAGCCCTACAAGAGCTGCTGCCTCACTGGAGTTTCCACTCCTCGGCCAAGTGCGCTGCAGGCCAAGCTCTCTAAGTAAGTTTTTCATGTGCCAGTAGGCTATTTGAATTAACAGGTAGGATTCCTGTTGTAAAATTCAGTGTGGCCTGCCCTTTGGGCTGCCAGTGCAGGTGAGACAGCCACATGGGTTCGTGCAAGCACATTTTTGCCATATTACTGGAAAATTGGGGCTTAGGTATAAACATGGAGAAGTATTGCATCCTGCAGAAACGATATACCTTGCAAAAAAGCCCAACAAACAAAATTCACACACAGGGCTGGATTGGGCGGGGGGGGGGGGGGGGGGGGGTCAGTGGGCACGATCAGTGGCAGGTCGGGTAGGAATATGTTTTTTTTCCCCAGCGGGTTGGGACCCTGCTATGAACCCACCGCCATGCCCCTTTACCAAATATCAGGTCTGTCAGCGCTGAGCAGACCCGACACTCAGCGGCGGATTCACAGCGGGGGACCTAATTCAGGTCATTAGTGGCTTGTTTAGAGCTGCTTAAGAATGAATTTCAGCTCACCTTCTGCATTTGACAGCTCGCCCATGGGATCCACACTGGTCGTGGACCACATCTGTCAAGCTGAGGCGGGAGTTCAGTCATTGAATCAGCTGTTGAGTTGACAGCTTCAAATGTATAATAAAAGCTCCCACCTTAGAGATATCTTCCCTCAGCCACAAACACTTCCACACTACATTTCCACTACAGATTCACCATGCTGCAAGTCTCTATACAAGTCTCCATCCAGTCTGACCTCATTACCTCTCTCACCATTGACAGATCGCTTCTGTCATCTCTAATTCACCTGCCATCTATTCCATCAGCATGGGTGCCCTTTATACTCTCTCACCTTGGTCCTCAGAATCCCACCATGATCAGCCCCAACACCAACAGCACCAGGCACACCAGCAGCACCAACAACAAAACCACCAACCTTCTCCGCAATCACCTGATGCTGCACAGGAAAGAGGGCATCAGCACCCGACCACATTGCTGCCTGGGAGGCCAGGGATGGCCTCACCATGGCCAGATTTACTTCACTTGACAGTATACACCCGTATGGCTGCCACATAATGCACCAGGTTAGCACCACCCCACACCAACACCATAAAGCATCCCTACAATGACCAAGCCATTCCTTTCACACTCATCACCATTGCGGGGAGGTACCGTTATGTCTCACCATTCACTGCAACTCACTAAGCCACTTCCAAAGGTGCACACAAATCCATCTAAGAATGCAAAGTGTTGAAAATAATGGTTTCAATGTTTGACACCACATTAACAGAAACTTTACATGAACATTGGATAAAACACCCAAGTGCCTACCCTTGTATGTTGTTCGTTGGTATGATTGCACAAGGATGAGGGTGAGTGTGAGGGGTGGCTAGTGAGATGGGGATGTGATAATGTCGATAGAGAGAGAGGGATGGGTGGAGGTGCAAGGTAAGTTGGTGTGAGAAAGGATGTGCAGGAGTAGGGTAGGGAAGGCAGGGTGATAGGGATGTGATGAGAGGCACAGCAGGATGAGGATGAGTGTGGCTTTGCAGTAACGTTTTGTGATCTAATGAGATCATTGAAAGGTTTGTGCCACTGCACTCAGGTCCTCCTGACCACTTCCCTGCTTGTGCCCTCCTCTGCAATGTGCAACCAGGCTGTGTTGATCTCCTGGGGAGGTCTCTTCTGCCCATGGGAAGGGAAGAGGACCTCCCTGTGTGCTGTGACTCCCTCCATAAGCATATGGAGAGAGTCATGGGAGAGCCTGGGTGCAGCCGTGCACCTTTGTGCAGTGTTTGTCAGTGTTTGCAGCACCTCAATGCTGTAGAACGCTGACAGCACAAATGTCAAAAGAAAGTTGGTCATGGTCCCTTTAAGGAAACCAGTTGATGAAGCGTCATCAAGTGACGTCACCAGACCCACTTCCTCTAATTGGTCGAGAAACGCGCTACGCGGGGCGTAACAAGCCCGATCAGGGTACATTCATTTCAGAGGCCGGGATGGAGCCAGCAGCGGGTCTGAGACCCGCCACCAACGTCGCCCGCCATGGACCCACCGACTTTCGTAAAATCGGGGCCACAGTGTACAAGAGCTGTTTGAGAACTAGGGGGGAAAATTCGGTTGATTAGTGCCTCCCGTTTGTGCCTAAGATGGCGCTAACGGGGCACAAAGCAACTAGCGCCCGGGTGCGGCGATGTTTGTGCCACTTGCGAAATTGGCCATGGTTTTTGTGGCGGCGCTAAACTCTACCGCCACGATCTCCTGTGCCCGCAGATCATGACGTCAGTCGAGCGTGCAACGCCCCGGTGATGCCCCGGACCAGATATTGAGTGGTGCCCCCTTCCTTTCCGCCTGCCGCAAGCAACGACAGGGAGAGTGGAACGTTTTGCAGTCAGGAAGGGGCTGGGGGAGCGCTATTTAATGGCGCCCTCTTCTTGCCTTTTTTTGTGGGAGACATTTATGCACCACTCATTCTGAGAGAGAGAGAGAGAGAGACTTCTGGAGAGATTCAACGCTGTGTGAAGTAGTTTTGGCTACTGAGCAGCACTTTGCAGGTTCTTTTGAATTTGACCTTCATTGCTTCGATTGCCAAGAGATTATGGGGGTTGCACTGATTCGGGGCGTCGTCCTGCGCCTGCAGAATCGGAGGCATCAGAGACGCAGAGAGAGAGTGGCAATCATGGCCAGAGGGAGGAGGGCCAACAGGCCTCTGCACAGGATTCCTTACCCTCCCAGGGTATTCTGGGAACAATTCTCCTACATTAATTTGTCTGAGGAGCAGTGTTTGCGCAGGCTGCGCTTCAGCAAGGAGATGGTCACTGAGCTCCGTCACCTGCTGCAACCAGATCTGCAGCCTCAACTGAGGACCAGGACGTCTCTGTCGGTGGCTGTGAAGGTCACAGTGGCTCTGAATTTTTATGCCACCGGCTCCTTTCAAGCAGCTACTGGGGACATCGCCAATATCTCCCAGTTCGCGGTCCATTGCTGTAGCTGGGAGGTTACAAATGCCCTCTATAAAAGGAGACGCCAGTACATCTCTTTCCCGATGACCCGGGCCAAACAGCATGAACGCGCATTTGCCTTTGCGAGGATAGCGGGCTTCCCCATGGTGCAAGGCGCCATTGACTGCACGCATGTGGCATTGCGGGCACTGCATGAGAATGCAGAGGTTTTCCGAAACCGCAAGGGGTTCCACTCCTTAAATGTCCAGTTGGTCTGTGACCACAGACAGCTGATACTCGCTGTTAATGCCCGCTATCCTGGCAGCAGCCACGATGCTTTCATCCTACGCCAGACTGCTGTGCCAGACCTTTTCCAGGCACCGCTTCAGCCAAGTGGTTGGCTCCTCAGGGACAAGGGTTATCCACTCTGCAGCTGGCTGATGACACTGCTCCGTAACCCCAACACCCCTGCCGAGCTGCGGTACAATGAGAACCATCTCGCCACCAGGAACATAATTGAGCAGACGATCGGCGTGCTCAAGCAACGGTTCCGCTGTCTGGACCACTGAGGAGGAGCCCTGCAGTACTGTCCTGAACGAGTCTCCCTCTTCATAGTTGTTTGCTGCATTCTTCATAACCTTGCAATCCTCAGGACTCAGCCAATGCCACCAGGCCTTGGAGCACCACCGGAGGAGGAGGAGGAGGAAGAGGAGGAGGATGATCAGCAGCAGCACCAAGGCGGGAGGGAGGCCCACAATGTTGAAACTGCAAGGGCCGTCCGTCAACAGCTGATAACAAGCCACTTCTAGGCCCCTACTGAGAAGATGGCTTCTGGCATGGAAAACAATATGGTGGAAAGCAACCCACAACCCCTATAGCCAGCCAAAGCAGCAATGATTCCAAAGGCCAAACATGTACATTTTGAATACAACAACTTTTTTATTTTACAAAGTGTGTGTCATTTATTCATGACAAACTAATAGAAACAAACACAACAAATCATTAATTAACATAACTGGTTCTCACAAGCTGGAGATAATGGCCAAACACTAAACAAAAGTTATCAGACAAACCTCGGCCTTTAATAAAAACATTACCAACATTTCTTGAGACCTCCTACTTTTTGCCCTTTGAGGGTGATCTCCTTCCCTTGTGCACTTCCCCCCTTCCCACCCTACTGCTCCTCTGTAATGGGGCCCCAGTGGCTGCAGCAAGGCTGGTGGAAGGCTGCTGAATGTCAGATCCTGAGACTACAGATGCCCTCGACCAGCTCTGGGCCTGGAGGCCCCGGCTGCAGACTGCACCAACTCTGCATGGGCGGCAGCAGTCTGGGCTGGCTGTGTTGCAGGCAGTGGCAAGTGCAATGGGGAAGTGACAGTGGTGGGAGCAGGAATGCTGTCATCCTGAGAGAGGACAGCACCTCACTGCTCAACCGACACACTGGCACTCCCACGGGGCAGCACCTCAGCATCCGGAGCAATCTGCTCGAGCACAGATTGCTGGCCTGCTGCGGCGCCGTGAGAGCCCCGGGGCAATGTGGCCGAACCAGTGACGATGGCAGCAGTCAGTGCTTGCGTTGCCTCAATCTGAGACTGCATGAGAGCAGTCTGAGATTGGATCATGGCAGCCAGTGACTGAATTGCAGCACTAAGTAGTTGCGTCGCATCCGCCTGTGCTACCGCACTCCTTGCCAGTGCATCAATGCAATCGGGCACCCTTCCCATTGCACCCATGAGCTGAGTGTGCATGTTCACCGCCTGGGTGTTCATTTCTGCGATGAGCCACTCCTCCTCTGCGTCCAGTGCAGCAGGACTCGCTGGCCTGCTCTCCCTCCGGGGAGAAGGCCCCCGAGCTTCCCTACCCCCATCGCGTTGCTGCAGCCCGCTGGGTCCCGGAGCTTCACCCTCATCAGACCCTTCCCCCCTGCTCCCCTCCAGGGAAGACGTGGTCCCAGTGTGGGCATGGGCTTCCTCGGGGGAGGGTAGCGCTGAGGCTCCGGCTTCCTCTTCCTCCTCGCCTGGGGTGTCGCTCCCACTGACTGCTTGAGGGCCTGTCTCCTCAGCTGCTGAATCACCATCTGAAAGCAGGGAGGTACAAGAGTGGCTTTAGTGTCAGGACAGGGGGGCAGTAAGGGAGGAAGGAGTGGTGTGATTTAGTATGTTGGATTGAAAGTGTAAAAGGCTGGTGTTGTGAGGGACAAGTGGAATGAGAGAGGAGAGAAAGCTGATGACCTTACCATTGCTATCCCGAAGGGGGTCGACCTCTCCAGCGGCGACGGGACCGATCACCTGGCTTGCGACGATCCTGTGGACCTGCGCCTGCAGATCGCTGAGGGTTTGCAGCTGAGGCCGCCCTCCACCCGTCCGTTGCTGCTGCCGCCTGTTGTGAGATAGCTTGGCCTGCAAGAAAAAGGACGGCGTCTGAGTAAATATGCAGCCATGTGCTTGCCTGATGTGCCTCCCATAGTTGAATAGCCCTTAATATCGCAGCCATGTGCTTGCCTGATGTGCCTCCCATAGTTGAACAGCCCTTAATGTATGCAAGGTGTGGAATGTGCGTGTTTGTTTTATGAGATGGCCATTGGTCTTGGATGAGTGTTGTGCATTGGGGTTTTTAAACCCTCTGGCCATAGAGTGAGGTTGAGATGGAGGGATGGAGAGGTATTGAAAAGCAGCCACTCACCCTGACCACCCGAGTGAGGTCGTTGAACTTTTTCCAACATTGTGTGTGGGTCCTGGGCACCTGGAGGCTCCTGGAGGAGACGTGATGAGCCACCTCCCTCCACACTCTTCTATAGTCGTGGGGCAATGGCCTCCTGCCACTTTCTGGGTACAGTATTGCTCTTCTGCGCTCCACTGCGCCAACCAGAGCCACCAAGGCCCAGTCGCTGAAGCGCTGAGCTCATCCCCTGGCCCGCTCCATAGTCCTTTGCAGCAGTTTTGAGGTTGAGGTCTGTCCAGGCCAAGATTCAAGGCTGCAATGAGCAGGGTGTGGCTGGAGAGCAAGATCGAGCCTTCCCTTTAAGAACTGGCCGGCGCCAGTGTGTCTGTGTTCCATAGCTAACAGACATCACCTGAGCTTCGCCCGCGCTCTGAGTTAACACCTCGCTCCTCGGCCTTTGCGCCTTAAGACAGGTGTGTAGCGCCTGATTTAGCGCTGCAATCACCTCCAGGGGTGATAGAAGTCAAGTTTGCAGTCGGAGGCGATAATTTGCGCCAGGCGCTAAACTTTGCGCCCGACCGATAATTGCGCCCCAAACGGGGCGATACTGAATTTCTCCCCCTAGAAGTTTCACATCTGATTGAGTTCCTCCAGAACATTTTTGCCCATAACATGAAGCCTGCTGCAAGAGCCTAAACCACAGAGAATGCTCAGACCAAGGTGGGCAGCAGGAGATCATCCAGCTGCATCATTTTTAGGTTGCACAATATTCCTAAAAGGGAATTGATCATAAGGGTTTGTAGAGATGAAGGTTAAAGGGAAAACTAATTTAGGTAGGACGGCAACATTTTTTAAAAGCTGTCTTAATTTGATGCGCTGATCTTTAGTCACAGGCAGACTGTCTGGATACATAATCAGGAGAAATGCAGCTCCGTTGACTCGCCAACAGCAGGGGAGGAAATGCGCTGGAGAGTTATGCCTGGAATTTTTTGAATTGAGAATATGAAATAGTTTTGCGAGGAAAACAACAAAGGGTCACTGAGCCAAAAATCCGAATGTCTTGTTTACATTGATTCTTCTGCCGTAGGCAAGTAGAATGTCTTTCTTTCATTCTTAAATATAGTTTGTTTTATGTTTGTCAAATTATAGTGTTGGGGGTAGAAATTAGGTCGCGCCCCATTTGGGGCGCAAATATCGTCTGGACGCAAATATTAGCGCCTGGCGCTAATTATCGGCCCTGACTGGAAACTTCACTTTTACCGCCCCGGGAGGTGAGTGGAGCGCTAAAGCAGGCGCTGCACACCTGTCTTAAGGCGCAAAGGCCAAGGAGTGAGGCGCTACCTCAGAGCGCTGGCGAAGCTCATGTAATGTCAGTCAGCAATGGAACACACACACAATGGCACGGGCCAGTTCTTAAAGGGGATGGTTAATCTTGCTTTCCATCCACATCCTGTTCATTGCAGCCTTGAATCTCGGCCTGGAGAGACTTGCACATCAAATGTGCTGGAAAGAACAATGGAGAGTACCAGACAAAGAGCTCAGAGTGCAGCTCCCACAGTCTCTGCTAAATCGATACAAGGAATGGCAAATCAAAATGAACCTGCAAAGTGCTGCTCAGTACCCAAAACTCCTTCACACAACGTTGAATCTCTCCAGAAGTCTCTCCCTCTCTCTCTCAGAATGCGTAGTTCAAAAATGCCACCAACAATAAAAGACAGGAAGAGGCCCCCTTTAAATAGCGCCCCCCCCAGCCCCACAGCGATTGATAGCGTTCCAGTCTTCCGGTCGTTGGAAGCGCCAGGCGGTAAGGCAGGGGGCGCCACTCAATTTCCGCTCCGGGGCGCCACAAGGGCGTTGCACCATGGAATGACGTCACAATCTGCGCGCGCAGGTGGTCGCAGCGGTAAGTTTTAGCGCCGCCGCACAATCTCAAGTTAAGTTCTCGAGCGGCGCAAACATCGCTGCGCCCGGGCGTTAGCGGCTTTGCGCCCCATTAACGCCCTCTTAAGGCGCTAACGGGAGGCGCAACCAACTGAATTTTTACCCCTTGAGGTTTTAGGAATCAACCAGTCATTTTTGGGATCTCTATTTGTCGATCCTTTGTGAGATCAGAGGTCCCTATTGAATGTTAGACAGACTGCATGGGGAGATTTGTAAAAATGTGGGTGACGTTAGCAAGGCCACATTTATTGCCCGGCCCTAGTTGCCCTGATAAGGTGATGCTGGGACTTCTCCTTGACCCACTGCAGTCCTTAGGCCGATGGTGCTCCCACACTGGTGGAAAGAAGAGAAATCCAGGCTTTTCACACAGCGATGATGAAGAAATTGCGATATATGTCCAAGTAAGGAAGGTTGTATGGTTTGGAGGGGAGGCTGCAGGTAATGTTTTTTCCCATGATGTTGCTGTTCTCATCCTTCTTGGTGTTAGCGGTTACAGGGCTGAGAGGTGGGGTCAAAGTAAGCTTGGCGAGTTTTTTTTTATATTCGTTCATGGGATCTGGGCGTCGCTGGCAAGGCCAGCATTTATTGCCCATCCCTAATTGCCCTTAACAAGGTGGTGGTAAGCCACCTTCTTGAACCGCTGCAGTCCGTGTGGTGAAGGTACTCCCACAGTGCTGTTAGGGAGGGAGTTCCAGGATTTTGACCCAGCGACGATGAAGGAACGGTGATATGCTTCTAAGTCAGGATGGTGTGTGACTTGGAGGGGAACTTGGAGGTGGTGGTGTCCCCATGCGCCTGCTGCCCTTGTCCTTCTAGGTGGAAGAGGTCGCAGGTTTGGGAGGTGCTGCCGAAGAAGCCTTGGCGAGTTGCTGCAGTGCATCTTGTAGAGGGTACACACTGCAGCCACGGTACGCCGGTGGTGGAGGGAGTGAATGTTTAAGGTGGTGGATGGGGTGCCAGTCAAGCGGGCTGCTTTGTCCTGGATGGTATCGAGCTTCTTGAGTGCTGTTGCAGGTGCACTCATCCAGGCAAGTGGAGAGTATTCCATCACACTCCTTACTTGTGCCTTGTAGATGGTGGAAAGGCTTTGAGGAGTCAGGAGGTGAGACACTCGCCACAGAATACCTAGCCTCTGACCTGCTCTTGTTGCCACAGCATTTATGTGGCTGGTCCAGTTAAGTTTCTGGTCAATGGTGACCCCCAGGATGTTGATGGTGGGGGATTCGGCAATGGTAATGCCGTTGAATGTCATGGGGAGGTGGTTAGACTCTCACTTGTTGGAGATCATCATTGCCTGGCACTTGTGTGGCACGAATGTTACCTGCCACTTATAAGCCCAAGCCTGAACGTTGTCCAAGCCTTGTTGCATGCGGGCATGGACTGCTTCATTATCTGAGGAGTTGTGAATGGCGCTGAACACTGTGCAGTCATCAGCGCATTGCTGTAGTGCATCCTGTAGATAGTAAATACTGCAGCCACGGTTCACTGGTGGTGAATGGGGTGGATATTGAGGTCAGTGGAAGGGACACCTATCAAATGATTGCTATGTCCTGGATGGTGTCAAGTTTCTGTCAGATAACTCAATTGGATAATCCATTCTCTTAATGGTCTGGGGTTCAGCAGAAAGTTCATGTTTAAGAATACTCCAGTGATCAAAGTTACTTCAACAGTTATTATGTTCCTGAACTGTGCCAGGGACTCATGTTGGAGATGGGGAGAATTCACTTCTCTAATGAGGAAAGTGAACATTAGTAAGCAAATTATTAGTGAGCAGGGAAAGCAGATTTAACTATAGTTGGAGGGTCCAAGAAAATGAGAAGGAGAAGGAGAGTTATACTCTCAGCCTTTAAAGACTTTGGTCTTCTCCAGGGTTGTGTGGGGTGTATTTAATTATCCTTTGTGTGTTCTGCTGTATTATTGTTTGTGACAGAACATTATTGTCAACAGGTAACAGGGAACTAGGGAGAACATGGAGACTGTGTGGCAATACTGTATTTCATCCCAGCATAAATTAGAGGAGACGGAATCCCAGAATTTCAATAATATCGAATAGCGTTGTCCAACTTGCAGTAATTGTAGTGCCATTTAGTGATCATAACACTTATTTTGGCATTCAATTTACTCATGATATGTGTAAATATATCAGGCTTGTACTTTGCACAGTTAATCACTTGCCAATCAAACCAATCCCTGGGTGGTTCTAAAGAAGGAAAGAACTTGAAAGGAATAGTGCCTTTCGCATCCTCAGGACATTCCAAAGCACTTCACAACCAATGAATTACTTTCAAAGTGTAGTCACTGTGGGCAAACGTGGCAGCCAGTTTGCACACAGCATGGTCTCATCAACAGCACTGAGATAAATGATCAGTCAATCTGTTTTTTGGTTGTGTTAGTTGAAGGATAAATGTTGGTCAGGCCACTGGGAGAACTCTTTCAAATAATGCTGTTGGGTGTTTTGCATTCACCTGAACAGACAAAAAGGGCTTCAGTTTAACATTTCATTCAAAAGACAGCACCTCTGACAATACACCATTCCCTCAGTATTACACGGAAGCGTCAACCTATATTATGTGCTCAAGTCCCTGGTTGACCTAAAGGGGAGTACTACCACTGAGCCAAACTGGCACTAACTAAAATAAGTCCACCAGCTGTTTTACTATTTTTTTATCTGTGCTAAATACGTGGGGGAAAAAATTTGGTTGCTTTGCGCCTCCCGTTAGCGCCTAAGAGGGCGCTAACGGGGCGCAAAGCAACTAGCGCCCGGGCGCAGCGCCGCCAACACCTCCCGCGAAATTCAGCGGGAGGTTAGCGGCGGTGGTAACTGTTAGCGCCCCGCAGCGCCGCGCCGCCAGCAATGACATCGTCGCCGTGCGCAGCGCCCCTCTCGCGTCCCGGCCACGATCTTCGGTAGCGCCCCCTGACTTACCGCCAGACGCTATGTCCGACGGGATCAGGGGGGCCTACCTGCGGCTGGGGCGGCGCTGATTAAAGGCAAGGTGCAGGGCGGCCATTTTTGTTGCTGGCCGCCTGCCAGCACCTGCCCCCGTTGCCGTCCCCGGCCTCCGGAGCAGCCCCCCGTGGAGTACCGGCTGCGCTCCGTGAGCCTGGCACTTCTCTTGAATGCCGGGCTCTTTTGCTGGCACTCCGATCCCTGGTGGCCCAGCTGGGCCCCGGGTCGCGCTGCGCAAGACCCCTCCCCTTTAATAAGGGGAGGGAGGCCTGCAGTATCGCGGCACGAAGCGCCACGATATTCCATCGCAGCGCCCCAAGAGGGAGGCGGGGCGCTTCCAGTAGTGCCCCGCTTTCCTCCAGGGGCGCTACCAATGAATTTCGGCCACGGGGCGCTAATTTCTTCGGGGCGCTAAACCCGGCGAAGTTAGCGCCCCAAAGGGGGTTCGACTCAATTTTTCCCCCATGTACTTTAAGCATATTTTAAGCAAGGGTTAACCCTTCCTCGCTGTTAGACAAATAGTCAGTCACAAATCTGCTGATATGAAACTGTTGGAATTTATATAACTGTTGGGACTCATAATTGTTGACTGGGATTGTGATAGTCCGTCTAGTTGAATGGTCATTCACCAACTTGAGGTTGGTCCAACTCAAAATCTTCCACAGCGTACAAGAGCACAGACCATATCAGAGGATGGTGGTTCGATGTGTGGAGGATGTCCAGAAATTTTCCCTGCTTTGCCACAAACATACGGAAAATACGGCAGATGTCTTTCTCATATTTGTGTGTAAGGGGTAGTCTCTGCAAAGCCAGGACTGAAAGATAGACCGAAATCTTTATCTGCACAGCTTTCCTGGCAGACAATTGGTTGATTAGTAGTAAACAAGTCTGCGGCACTGTTCCAGCCCCAACGCCAATGGAGTAGATTGGTTTAATTTGGGATACAGTGATACTACAGAGGGTTTCATACTGGGGCAATGCCTAAACCCATAGGTCTGATGAGATGTGGATTCTGTTGTGTTTGATACATGGGACAGCTGAGATTTCAAAAGTGGGGCTTCCTCTGACAAAGGTGACCAGGTAAAAGTACATCCTTCCAGTAACACAACACGCAACATGGGAATTTATCTGTCGGTATTTAGTTTAGACTGTGATTGCAAAACTAGACGACATACATACAAAATTAGGAAACATCAAGCAAGACTAGAGATGGGGGAGGGGTGTCGCCCAGATAAGTAAAATCAGCTATGTTGAGTAACTATTTTAAGAAAGAGCTGCATAAGTATATTTTTTAAGAACAGAATTGAAGGTTAAAAGAATAACAAACAATAAGCACAAATGATTAAATATTCTAAGGAACATGATGATTCATGCACTGCTGGGACCCTGGATGAGTCATCTAGAGACTGTAACTGCTTGGAGTTTTACACGTTGATCGTAATGTTGGATTAATATTCTGAAGTCAATCGAACACCAAGGTTGAGAACAGTATGATTCAGTTTGAGACATTGTACAGTTCATCAGATATTGCCCAACAGGGACAATTTTTATGAAACCATTTTCTCTCTATTTACAGCCCGATGAGAACCCACTAGTTGTTTCAGCTCTGATGGCTGTTTCCACTAGATTTGCACAGTGGACAAAAATCCATACCAAACGACCAACATGCCTCCAGTAACCGCGCTGCTGCCAAGGAAAAGAAACCCAAACCGACCAATTAAAATGATCCCAACAGTCACAACTATGACAGCAAGGACAGAACCATTTTTTGTTTCAGTTTTGGAGATGAGATCTCAATGTTGTTAATGTTTTATTCGGTCAGGGCCACCCATTGAGCAAATATTATATTCACTGCTACGATATAAGTTTGCTCTTAGATAATGCCAATCTCCAATTTCTTAGTTGGGGCTCTACGTTATTTGCCAATCTATTTAGACCAATGAATGCCATGTTCGCAATACAAAATGTATTACTGAATATCATGAAATAATAGCAGAAGATGCTGGAATTACATAGCGGGTCAGTCAGTATCTGTAAAGAGAAAGAAGGACAGGTTATTGACGTTTCGGGCTTGTATCCTTCAACACATCTGTTCTGATGAAGCATACACACCCAAATCACCATATTTACAGAATCTGACTGACCTGCTGCATCTTCCCAGCATTTTATGTTTTTATTTCAGATTTCTAACATTTGCAGTTTTTCCTTTTTATTTTCTGCGCCTTCAAAGTAAAAAAAAAACACCGTAAATTTAAAACGCAGATGAAGTTAACAATGGGCTGCTATGTCATTAATTGCACCCTCCTCTATTTAGACCAATGAATGCCATGTTTGCAATACAAAATGTATTACTGAATATCATAAAATAATAGCAGAAGATGCTGGAAATACATAGCGGGTCAGCCAGCATGTATAAAGAGAAAAGACAGGTTATTGACGTTTCGGGCTTGTACCCTTCAGATGACTAATGTGCCGAGTTTTCTGAGACTGTCTCTCAGTCGCAGAATAATCCAGTTGTGTGAATGGAAAGCAATATTTAATTATTTTGACACCAGAGCAAGTACATTCAGTGGCGAACTCATCACTTGTGAATCAGCAGCACTGTCCTAAGACTGTGTCTAATGTGCTAAACATAACTGCCTGAGATAGATTTTTATACAAGATTTATGCAAAAGTACAGTAATTAGAGTTAACTTTGAAACTTATTTAGTACTTACCCAACCTACATTATTCATAAACCATTTAATCTGATAGACTGTAACAGAAGAAAATGACTGTGACTACCGCATTAATGCGAAAATTGCTTGTTAATGTTGTAAATTTTCTTCTGTTCCGTTGTAAATTAATTCAGAACAGCTTTTCTAAATCCGTGTACAACTTTTATACATAATTATTTTGATTTAATATATTTAAAGATTTTTACATTAATCTTGGAGCTGTTAAAGTAACTGGTGCAGCCATAAATCTGTTTTTTATTTTAATAATGTAAGCGTTGTGATTTATACTGGAGCAACACAACGGCAAAACAAACATACGCAGCTGATTAAAAACGTTACTACGTCTGTGCTGCGAAGATGTTACAGTATAATCATGAACAGCTGAGTTTTCTGTGTTTCTTGCTGTTGTGGGGGACAGTATGTAAAGCGAGGGGGAGATGTGGGTGTTCTGTGCTGCAGACAGGTGGTTCTGACAGAGTGGTGGTTGCACTAGATTTGGCTCAGGCCTTACAGGTAGTGTCAGATCTGAAAATAGCGTAAAACGTTCTACTGTAAAATATGGGACAATGTGACAAGCTGCTGAAAGGCCATGATGCAGCCCTTTTCATATCAATTCCTGAATTCACTTTTTAATGATTCTCAGAGCTTTCAGATCAGCCACAATACAAGACAGTTGACATACCTGAGGGCACCATCAGAGAGGCACAGATGCACCTTTCTCCAGATCTCTCGCATTAAGTATACTACAGGATGTTTTTTAGCTCCTGATTGACCTTTCTGAGGATCTGTGAAGGTGATGGTGCTCAGGAGAGCAGGTAGATCAGCACTTGCCTCCATGCTCAGCTGGGAGTTTTGTCAGGTGGCCTTGTTCCAGGCAATGATGCCCTGCAACTGTGTCACCAATAGTAACATTTGAAGTTTGGGAGATTTAACCTACTTTCCTGCCCTGGGGAGTTGGAGCCACAATTGGTATATGCTTGGCCTCTTCCAGGAATCAGAGGTGTGCTTATCAAGGTACCAGAACAACTGCTACAATGGCAAAATACTGCGGATGCTGGAAATCTGAAATAACAACAGAAAATGCTGGAAACACTCAGCAGGTCAGGCAGCATCGAGGAGAGAGAAACAGAGTCAACGTTTCAGGTCCAGGACTGAAACATTGACACTGTTTCTCTCTCCTCGATGCTGCCTGACCTGCTGAGTGTTTCCAGCATTTTCTGTTGTTATACCAGAACAACTGCATGGAAACAGATAGGAAGCACCTGATGTTAGCTCCAAACTTGTAGAAGTGTTTCAGTGTGATATCAGTTAGTGGAATCTTTTGGGAAGTGTGACTACTTGAAAAGATGCTTTTATTTTATTATATAGGGTCCATGCTTATTGTGAGCTCCTCTCCACCAGGTCAGATGGAAAGGAAAGGTATGCCCAACAATACACTGAACTCCAACTCAAACAAGCACCCCTTAACTGCATCAGTGTGAATTTTTCCACTTCCCACACCAACCATACTTGTGCTAACTCTTTCTTAACTGATACCTAGCAGATTATCAGGTAAAATGGTGTGTATTACGTTTACTATATAGCAATCTAGTAGAGCTGCTGAAAATGCACCCAATGCTCAATTGTTTAGGTATGCAGTTACCAGTAGTATTTAAGTGACCTTTATAATGATGATGGTCCTGAAGATGGAAGACACATCTTTCAAAAGCTTGGTCAGTGTGTCAGAACACTACAACAAGAGAAAACCCATCTACATTCAAATTATAAGTGACTTAACAAGAATTTATGGCCGCAAAATTCGATCTTGTAGCGCCAGCCAATAAGGCTGGTTCTCTTGAAAAAATGGCAGCCGCCTTGCTTCCACCCGCCTCTGGCACGGGACATGGCGGGCGCCATTTTGGAGAAGTCAGCAGTGCTTCCATTACCTGCGCTCGCCTCTCCAATGTAAATGCGCAGATCGTGACATCAATCGGCGTGCAACGCCTGAATTGACGCATGACTGCGATTTTGGACGTCACCCCTCTCCATACTGCCCTCTTCTAACCACGCACGGAAGAACATGCATGCTGCAGTTGGACAGAAACGCTGTCAGCGCTTCTTAAAGGGACATGCACATCTTTCAGGTAAGTTTTGATTTCAGCTTTTGGAGTTTTTAAAAATATTTTATTGGAGTAGTGGCTTGATGCAATACATTTAAAAAGTTATTAAAGTGTGCAGGGAGTGCTGCTGGACACTTGCAAGGCTTTGGATGTTAAAGGAAGGCTTCTGAAAAGACCACTTGCTCACAGTCCTGGGGGCTCTAGTTGCAGTGCCCCTTGGGCTGCAACATCACATGGAGATGAAGCAGAGGCAGCAAAGGGGACAAGCTGCTCGCAGAGTGAAGAGGAGGAAGCAGAAGAGGAGGAAACGGAAGGACGGATGCAACCCAAACAGTCTCTTTCTGGCCAGGATATCCGATATCGAATCAACCACCTGCAGTACCAGTGATCACAACCCCAATACCCCTTTCAGCATTAGTCCCACACCTTACCTTCCCTCTGTTACTGACCATCGCACCGTCCTCTTGGCCACAATGCTGAAATAAAAGCCACCACAAAGCAAACTTTCCAATCCAACTTTATCCATATATCCATCCAATATGTCATCAAAAAATCAACTAATCACCCTTATGCATTCCCTTAGTGACTGTCTTGCGTGTGCCTTCGCCTATCCTAGTGATGTCATGCAGTGCTACCCCAGTGGCTGCAGCATGGCTGGTGGAAGGCTGCTGACTTTCAGTGGGGGACACTGCAGATGGCCTTGCTGGTCGACCTTGAGGAGCTGGTGGCTGAGAGTTGGAAATTGAGTGATGGTGTTTCTTCTACTTCTTCTTCATTCTCCTCTCCCTCTTCTTGGTCAACCACTGGCTGGGCAGGCTGGATTCCTTGGGTGTCTGAAATGAGGAAGGCACAGAGGTAGGGTTGTGATGAGGGGAGGGCGGGAAAGCAAGAGGTACATGCTTACACCATGTGCAGCTTGTACATCAGAAGAGATTGTGGGATGAGGGGGAAGTGGGATGTGAGAAGGACGATAACGTATGAGGATACTGGCATCTTGTATTATTTCAGCCCCGCCGCTGGCCAAGGGCTCAGCCATGCCCCTGCCAAGAATGGCCAGCACCGTCTCCTCCATGGGGGTGAGGTGAAGGCAGGAATGTGAGGTGTGCCTCGTGTTTGCTAGAGATTGTTGGTAGGTGAGTGATGCGGGGAGGGCGGTCATGCATTGAGCAGTGTGCGAGGCTAGTGGTGCAGTTGGTAGGAGACGGCTTTTGAAGATGTATTCACTGGCCTTGACCACTCACCTGAGGTCATGAAACTTCTTTGGGCACTGGAGCCAGGTCCTTGGGGTGACACTGCTGGCAGTGACTGCCTCAGCGATCTGGTCCCACATCGTTCTTTCTGGTGGGCTTCCTGGCCGCCTGTGGGTAGAGGACCTCTCTTCCAGTGTTGACCCCCTGCACAAAGCTCAAGTGCTGTGTGCGAGACGCTGGGTGCCCTTTCCCTGGCCTGTTGTGCCATTTGTATTAGTGCTGAAGCACTTTTACCATTTTTTTACGTGCAGAAGGCTGTTCAGCTTTAAGAGCTGAAGACTGCCTATTTTTGACTGATTTTTTATATTTTTTTCAGCAGGCAATTCACCTTTAAGGGCTCGAGACCGTTTTAAAAATGACAGCCTTGCTTTAAGAGAATGCAGCCTCACTTCAGCGACGCTACAGCAACGTGACATTGGGCCTGAAGCAGCGCATTCATCGCTGGGCTGTGTGCTAAAATCACTCAAATCAGCAGGCAGCACCAAAATAACATGCTGCCTGCAATTTCTAAATGGGCACAAGCAAATCTCGCCCCACGGTGTCACCGCCCACTTTCAGGCCTTCGTGAATTTCTAGGCCATTAATTTTTTTTGTATGAAAGCCAGATAAATATGCAAGGGGTGTACAAGGTAAAAGTATTATGCAAAATAACGAAAGTATATTATATGAATTATTTACATCAGTCTTCAGTGTCAGGCGTGGCTCAGTTGGTAGCACCCTCGCCTCTGAGTCAGAAGGTTGTGGGTTCATAGTCCCACTCCAGGGACTTGAGCACAAAAATCTAGGCTGACACTGCAGTGCAGTGCTGAGGGAGTGCTGCACTGTCGGAGGTGCCGTCTTTCAGATGAGATGCTAAACCGAGGCCCCGTCTGCCCTCTCAGGTAGACGTAAAAGATCCCATGGCACTATTTCGAAGAAGAGCAGGGTAGTTATCCCCGGTGTCCTAGCCAATATTCATCCCTCAATCATTAAAAAACAGATTATCGGTCATTATCCCATTGCTGTTTGTGAGAGCTTGCAGTGCACAAATTGGCTGCCACGTTTCCTACATTACAACAGTAACTTCACTTCATTGGCTGTAAAGCGCTTTGAGATGTCCAGTGGGTGTGAAAAGCGCTATATAAATGTAAGTCTTTCTTTTTCATGAATAAAGACTGCAGATACATTTCAGATCCGGTCAATCTGGGCCGCAAATCTTTTTCTAACGTACCTAAACGTTGGTATGAAAAAAAATCCAATGTCTATAAGGCACCTGGACTAGATGGGATACACCATAGAATCCTCAAAGAAAGAGGTTGAGTGTCTGGGTAATATTTTTAGGAGCTCGGGATTTGCCCAGGAGACCAGTGTGAAGCAAATAATGGCATTTAGGGAGATCGGGACAATTGAATAAATACAGGAGCTGTAACTGTAGATTGGAGTACAGCTGCTCTAATCCCGTTATTCAAAACAGGAGTAAGCGAAGGGGAAATTGCTTAAGAACATTTTACAGGATCTTATCAAAGTTTGTCTAAAGAGCACAGAGCTTATAAAGAATTGTCAGCATGGTTTAAGAAGCCTCATAAATCTACTAGTCTTCTCTGAGGAGATAACTAAATTACTAGGCAATAATGTATAGAATTTATTTAGATTTTGAGAAAGCATTTCTACCTCTTAGGCTTTTAAGATGTGTAATGCCAAAGGCAAATTAGCTTTCTAGATTAAAAATTGGCGTGGCAATATAAAATAGAATTACTGATTTGCCCATATGACCAGTGTGAAGGAAATAATGGCATTTAGGGAGATCTGGACAATTGAATAGAGAAGCTTAAGGAATGGCGTCTGAGGGGTAATTTTCCGACTTTGCTCTTCTGGCAGGAACCCAGAAATTTGAGCATGCACACTGCATGATTTTCTGACCTTTCATTTAAACTGTTGGAAGATATTACACAGCGCTTAGAGATATTTCCGTCATGTGCTGCCATCAAGTGAGGTTTCCCACCAGAAGCGTGGAATCAGAAAATTACCCCTGCAAATTTCAACGCAGCTAATTTTAAGTTGGTGCGAAAATGAAGACAGGTGTTGATTGTCAAAGGTGGAAAAGTATAAAGTTTTGGGGTGTCAAAGTATCCTGGCAACATGAAAGTGTTATTAAAAAGGCTGCAGATGTTTGGAAATCCATCCGGTGGGTATTAAATTATAAATCAAAATAGTTTATTTTAACCCTGTATAATTTACAGTTGGAATATCTTGAGTAATTTTAATGCTTCCTGCCTTTAAAATGGCATTAATACACTGGAGAAGGCTCAGAGAAGACCAACAAGGAGATTCCATCACTCTCTAATTTTTTAAGTTATAAGTACAAGCTGACAGAATTGATTTCAGTGAAGAAGAATTTACGTGGACATGATCCAACTAAAGAGTATGCAATTGGCCAGCTTCAAGCACGGCTTGAAATTACAAGAAATATAGGTGTCAATAATGAGTTCTACGGTAGCAGCACTAAATCCGCTGCACTTCGCACCCACAGGCACAGAGGTGAACTCACACCCTAATGCGAGACCAGCTCATTTAAATATTTTTTGACATTCTTAGGGCATGATGTGCTGGGAGTGCCCAGAGGTCAGAGCCTGGATATGCAGCTCCAGCAGCTCTTAAAGGGCTGCTGGTTACTCTTAAAGCAGTCCCGCTGCAAGTTCCAGAAAAATGGCTGGAGACACAACCACACCATTTAGTGAGAATGCCTCGGAGGCCACACAAGGTGGCTCTACTTTGAGCATAAGGCTACCTTGCAATAAAGAGTAGCATCAGAGCAGCATGACCGGAGGTGGCAGCACATAAATGCAGACTCAACTATGGACTGAACCTGGGAGTGGGTGAGGAATAACATTTCTGGGCTGTGCAAAGTTGCTGAGGCAAGTGTGGAAACATGTTGCTACTTCTTACAACGTCGCCCTGCAAAACATCTTAATTACTCTAGGCTGCAAACCTGGAGCACCATCATAGAGGGAGAATATAGTGCACCTTGCTGACTGTTCACCTTTAGGTATGTTTATAGTCTTAACACCACTGTGTAATACTGCCATGTCAAAGTGCTGACCTTGTTGTCTATTAAATCTGGTAAGTAACAAACACCGAGTACAATGCCAGCGCAATGTTTCTTAATGCTGCATTTTGTTCGAATACTCACTAAAGATGCCTTATGTCCTTGGCACTTGGGGTGGCACACATCTCCGCAGACAGTTCTCTTTCCAACATATGCCCTTTTACATCATCTTGCAGAAGGCTGCATTTAACAGGAGGCAGTGCAATCAGATAGGAAGTCAGTTCACCAAAGCTGCAAACCTTAACACCCTATGAGGAGAGGAGCTTATGGATGGGGTGGCAATAGAGGAAGTGGGGTGAGTGTGAAATTGGGGGTTTAGGGCTAGTATCATCCTTTGCTTTTCATTCCTTATTAGCTCATTTACTCACTCATTCACTCTGTCACACACAAGCAAACACTGAGGCACTACAGCCTCGCACAGTGCAGTGTTTTACAATATAAAGCTCTGTTTCAAGCTCTGTTAGCACTGTGAAATAGTGTTTTCTTCTGCTATGTTTCTCTGGACGCCCAAGAGGAGATGGTATTGCAAGTTCCAACAGAGCACCTCGCAATATCCAGCATCACCCACTCATGCAGTAGTAAGCACCAGCACCTGGGCGCAAGCACCGGCACCGGGGGGCAAGCACCGGCACCGGGGAGCAAGCACCGACACCGGGGGGTAAGCACCAGCACCGGGGGGCAAGCACCGGCACCGGGGGGCAAGCACCGGCACCGGGGGGCAAGCACCGACACCGGGGGGCAAGCACCGGCACCGGGGGGCAAGCACCGACACCGGGGGGCAAGCACCGACACCGGGGGGCAAGCACCGATACCGGGGGGTAAGCACCGACACCGGGGAGGGGCAAACACCGGCACCGGGGGACAAGCACCGACACCGGGGGGTAAGCACCGACACCGGGGAGGGGCAAACACCGGCACCGGGGGGCAAGCACCGACACCGGGGAGGGGAAAGCACCGGCACCGGGGGGCAAGCACCAGCACCGGGGGGGCAAGCGACGGGGGGCAGCACGCCCTGGGGGGCAAGCACCGGCACGGGGGGGGTAAGCACCGGCACCGGGGGGCAAGCACCAGCACCTGGGGGGCAAGCACCGGCACGGGGGGGGGGGCAAGCACCGGCACCGGGGGGCAAGCACCAGCACCTGGGGGGCAAGCACCGGCACGGGGGGGGGGGGAAAGCACCAGCACGGGGGGTGGGGGGGCAAGCACCAGGCACCGGGGGGGGGGCAAGCACCAGCACGAGGGGGGGGGGGGCTAAGCACCGGCACCGGGGGGGGGGGGGCAAGCACCAGCACGGGGGGCAAGCACCGGGGGCAAGCACCGGCACCTGGGGGCAAGCACCGACACTTGAGGGACAAGCAGGTGGAACTGAAGGAGATGCAACCTGCTGGCTAAAAGGCCAGCTGAGATCTCATGGGGCCTGTCTACAAATGTAGTTTTGTAGCTCAGCATCAACAATTCATGGAATTATTTGAGATGGTGGCAAGAAGTCTGTACACTTTGGAGTGTTTTTTAGGAGCCTGCGATCTAGATCTGTGCGGTGCTATGTAATTGCCTGACTAGGTGGTAGACCACCATAAAGAATGTGGCCACTCCAACACCCTCCGCAGCAGAGCACCAATTTGGCCAACATCCAAGTTCAGATTTAGCTTCCAACATGAAAGCTTTGACTAGTGTTCTGGAGACCTTGAGCTCCAATCTACAGCAGTCTGTCTTGTCTAGATTCATCATATTGCAGAACCAGCTAATACTCTGGTCTTGGACAACTTCATAGCTGATCAGAGATCTGCTCCCACACAGCTCTCTGACCATGCTGAGGGAATGCCCAACAGCAGAGGAATGGCAGAATCTGGCATGGCTAATGGAAATGTTCAAAGGACTACAGATGTGTTGGAAAGTAAACAATTCCAGGCATTCACTACCTCAATACCAATGGTATGTATGGTTGCAGGGTCATCTACTACCCAACATAAGTAAGTATTTGAACACCTTCATCCCCAGAGGGGTACACTGACATGCAGCAGCCAATCATCTCACACCCTCTTCCCACTGGAGCGCAGTCAGGAAGTAAAAGACGCACACTGTCACAAAGGACAAACACCCGGAACATACTTGTACCATACACTGATAGGATAGGATAATAAAAATTTGGCAGAATTGGAACTATAATATGTCGTGAGATTTCAGTTGAGAAGGAGCAGAATAAGATAGATGGGGAGTAAGGCCGACAGAACAGTAGAGCCTAAACAAGCACAGAAGATGATAACACACGTGTCTGGCATACCTCCTCCTCCTGCTCCTCCTCTGAAACTTGCAAACACCAAGAAATGCCCAGAGAATGCTCATATAGGCAGCAAATATCATTGAGCAAAGAGACTGAGGTAGTAGATGGACTGCAGCTTTAAGTTGTCTTTTTGTGCCTTAACAGCGAAACTGAAAAGGTGACCAACAACTACCCAGCTCTGCAACAAATAGTAAGTAATAAACTGCAGATATTGGCAGGAAATCTTTGGACATCAGCACACTTTAAGAAGCTGTGGCAAATATTTCTGAAGAGGCCTTCCATGAAGCGCCCATTTCAAACAGGCATTGAGGCCGGAATTTTATCTTGGAGGCAGGTAGGGAGTGGGGGGGGGTTGGAATGCAGACGGGAAACCCGCCCGCAGCCAGCCAGATTTAGAGGTGGGCTGGCTGTCAGGCGGTTAGGCCTAGGGAGCAGAGAGGAGGTAGACCGGGATCATCGGAGGGGCTCGGGGTCAGGAGCCAGGGATCAAAGATCGGTCCGAGGGGGGGAATCGTAGGCCTGGTGGTGTGGGGGGTCGGAGACCTCGGGGGGGATTGGAGGCTGAGGGGGAATCAGGGGCCTCAGTGGGGGGGAAATCGGAGGCCTCAGGGGAATCGGAGGTCGAGGGGGGGGGGAATCGGCAGCCGATTGGGGGGGATCAGTGGCCGAGGGGGGGGAGGTTGGCAGCCGAGGGGGAATCGGAGGCCGAGGGGGAATCAGAGGCCGAGGGGGGAAGTTGGAGGCCGGGGAGGGTGGTGAATCGGAGGCCGAGGGGGAATCGGCAGCCGAGGGGGGAATTGGAGGCTGAGGGGGAATCGGAGGCCGAGGGGGGAATCAGAGGCCGAGGGGGAATCGGCAGCCAAGGGGGGAATTGGAGGCCGAGGGGGAATCGGCAGCCGAGGGGGGAATTGGAGGCTGAGGGGGAATCGGAGGCCGAGGGGGGAATCGGAGGCCGAGGGGGGAATCGGAGGCCGACAGGGAATCGGAGGCCGAGGGGGGGAGTTGGAGGCCGGGGAGGGTGGTGAATCGGAGGCCGAGGGGGAATCGGCAACCGAGGGGGGAATTGGAGGCTGAGGGGGAATCGGAGGCCGAGGGGGGAATCGGAGGCCGAGGGGGGAATCGGAGGCCGAGGGGGAATCGGAGGCCGAGGGGGGAATCGGAGGCCGAAAGGGGGAATCGGAGGCCGAGGGGGGGGGGGAGATCGGTGGGAGGTCAGAAGGGTCGGGGGTCTCCGATCGTGGGGGGTTAGCAAGGCAGGTACTCTGGATCCAGCAGGTAAGTGGAAAGGCACTTACCTCCGGGATCCAGCAGTCCTCACCGTCCTTTAGCTGGCGGGTTCCCCGTGGCCCAGGAAACCCAGCCACCTACAGTTAAATTTAAAATGGAGCTTCAAAATGAGGCATGAAACCTCATTATAATATTTAAAGTGCCAAAGCGCCTCCTTCGAGCAGATTGGCTGCCCGCCCCTGTCCTGCCTCCATTAGCGGGTACAGTAGCATAGTGGTTATGTTACTGGATTATAATGATCTGGAGATGTGAGTTCAAATCCCACCACAGGCAGCTGGGGAATCTAAATTCAATTAATTAAAAAAATCTGGAATTAAAGTATCAGTAATGGTGACCATGAAACTACTGGATTGTTCTAAAAACCCATCTGGTTCACTAATATCCTTTAGGGAAGGAAATCTGCTGCCTTTACCTGGTCTGGCCTATATGTGACTCCAGACCCACAGCGATGTGGTTGACTCTTAACTGCCCTCTGCGGTTCAAGAAGGTGGCTCACCATCACCTTTTCGAGGGCAATTAGGGATGGGCAATAAATGCCGGCCTTGCCAGCGATGCCCACATCCCATGAACAAATTTTTTTTAAACGGAAGTGGGCGGGTTGCAGGCGTCTTGGAGTCAGGATTCAGATTTTTAACATTTTAACTTTCCGCCTGACCCCAACCCACCCGTTTTTTGGGGGTTAAAATTCCCCCCTTGAGTGTCTGAAAAGCTGTTCATGCACTTCAGGCAAATTATGGGACTATGTCCTACTTTAAATAAAATGACTTCCCTGAATGAGCATTACACACAAAGCACACACAGATTTGAAGCACTTCTGGGTCGAATTGTATATTGTGCATTGGGTGCAGAGTAGGCCACTGCTCCCGATTATATGGGCATTGACAGCTGAAGTGCAGTAGTACTGCGCCACAGTGGAGCACATTATCAGCCCATATTTCTTACCCAACGCAATGGCACATCTGTCGAATAGGCTTGCATCCAAATCAGTTAATGCGATCTGATTAAGAACAGAATAAATGCTTTTAAGGATGAGACACAAATGATCACATACTCTTTGAAACATTGTGGTTCCAATGTTGTATATAGCATGGAAATCTAACCTGTGGCACAAGCAGATAGGATTAAATAATGTAGTTTGTAATGATAGATAGATATTCTGGGTATTTGCTTGATTATCTTTGGGGCTCAGGAGAAATTTCACCAAGTTTTCTCTATTTGTTATATATTTCTATACCTGTAGATATTCACCTTCCTCAAGAAAGTACGTAAGTTGGCAAGAGTCCATGACAGAACAAATTGTGCAAGGTCCATAGAAGGAGCAGGCTTAATAAGCATAAAGTCCTTTATCATTCTGTACTTTCTTCTGCTTTTGGTTATCATTTGGTTTTAAATAAATATTGATACACACTTGATGCAAAGTAAGTCTTCTTGCAAATGGCTGCACTCCATCTATTGGCAGATTGATAGAACAAGCTGTGAAAAGATTCCCTGCCAGAGGTTTGGGTGTTGTCAGCGACAGATGGTTCTCTACAGGATTGAACAAATTAGTAATTATTTCTACACTTCCTGCAGCTCTTTATGAATTCAGTCCTCTCTGCTCAAGGTCCGTATCCTGCTGACTAGACACAGGAATATAATAGTGAAATACAATGTAGTCCATCCTTTTCATGTGAAGATAAATGAGTACTGTTGATTGACTGAAAATTGTAAATCTAAATAAAGAATGATTATCAAAGAGTGTCAGTCATAAAAGGGTTTGGAAAATTGGGTTTAAATGGTTTCCCATCCTAGAGACACTGGGGTCTACATGGGTATCTTGTGATTATGCTACACTTTTGATATAAGAATAGCTTGAAGCTATAGTAAAGTCTGGTACCACCAGAAAAAACAAAACTAGCAACTTGTAGTGGTTTTATTGGAGTACCATATAGGACCAGCTGCAATGTGGCTCCATGTCAGTCTGGTTTTCAAACTGTAGGTTACTAATATAGTCACATAACATTATCACCTTTTTGCACAACCCATTACAAGATGACTGATATTTCTTTCTTTAAATATTTGCAGCACTAGTAAACATAGAAACATAGAATCTAGGAGCAGGAGTAGGCCATTCAGCCCATCGAGCCTGCTCCACCATTCAATACGATCATGGCTGATCATCCAAATCCAGTACCCTATCCCTGCTTTAATCCCCACAGTACACATATCCCACCCTACCCCCATAACCCCACGTATTTAATTCCCCCTAACATATCCCATCCTATCCCCATAACCCCACATATTTAATCCCCCCTAACACTAAGGGTCAATTTATCATAGCCAAATCAACTTAACCCGCACATTTTTGGACATCTATCCTAATGCATAGATTCTTGTCAGCAGCAATTGGGATTGCAACTGAAATCTCTCCAGTTTGCGAGTGCCAGGAGCAAGTGTAACAGTGGTATAAGTAACTCACTATGGCTGATCTGACATCAACACCTGCTGAGTTACAGCAGATCACTGAAGTGCAAGAACAGTCACTAAAATAATTTAAAACGACAGATTGAAGAGAATGTGAAGTTTAATATACCAAAGGAAACAAGTAAATTTTTAACTCCTTCCCCCCCAACCCCCGTCTGCTTTGATTCATTTTTCCCCACGATCCATTGCACTCACAAGGTAAGATCACAAGATAATTATGGCTGAGGAAGACCATTTGGCTCATATTAGTGTTCTACGCCCTCAGTCCTATCCACAGAGGTCATGCTGAAGCCATGCCTGGAGTACTGTGTATAATTCTGTTTGCTAAGATATGAGGGGCCATCCAGACCCTAGGGTCAGTGCAGATGACAGCAACAAGGCTGATTCCCAGTATTGGAGGAAAGAGGTGTAAGGAAGAACTTAAGAATTTAGGTCTCCTCAACTTCAAAGTCATCTCAAAGTGGAGCATATTGATAGAAACTTATAAAATACTTAATGGGATTGAAAAGGTGAGCTCAAAACAATATTTTCAGATCTGCCAGAACAGCAGGACAAGAGGACAGAGGTTCAAAATTGTGGTGGGCAAATGTAGAGCTGACATAAGGAAGTATTTCTTTACATATAGGGGGATCAAAACTTGGAACACCTAGCGATTAAGGCCAGGGTCCACTAGATGTCGTAACGGGAACACTGTAGACCTGCCACTCTGGAAGGATGGGATTAAATGGGTTGAAGGGCCTTTTTCACTTACACTTAGCTTGTGATCCAAAAATTTCACCTGAGCCTAAATGGATGTAATGCACCTTAATACATTGGCCCTCCATTAAGCCATTTTTCCTTGTTAAGGAGCAGCTGTGAGGTTTTGCCTCAAGGTTTGAATTTTAGCAGAAAAGGCATTATTGATACCTGTGCATAGCTGCCATTTCAGTAGCAAAGGAAAGGGAATGTGTGTAATGTGACCTGATGCTCTGAAAACCAGCATATAGGACAATGGAGAAGCTAAGAAAAATGCAGGAATCTATCATTTGCACTGTACTACCAGTGGCACTGAAGGTCATCACTGTCCTCAATGCTTATGCTGCATGTTCCTTGCAGGCACCCATAGAGAATGGCCCGTATTTTCCGATCCCTACAGGTGTGTACGAGCTGCGTACACACCCGTAGAGACTCGCAAGTGCCGGTTTCAGGCATGCGCTGAAAACCGGCACTTCCGGTCTGTCAAGAATCCTCTTGACAGACCGCTCACCTGCCCTGGAGAAGGGCCTCTGCGGGTGGAGAGTTCCGCTTTCTGCAGAACCTCCGCCCGCTGAAAACCCTTGAAAATCTTACGCCTGGTAAAATCAGGCTTAAGGCCTGCTTTTACCAGCATAAGAGTTTAAAAAAGTAAAAAAATATTTTTTTTTCAATCATTTATAATTTAAAATACTTTTTTTTTTAAAAGGTAAGTTTAATTTTAGCCCCGTAAAAAACTTTAATTTTTTTTCAAAAAATTAAATTTTTGTTTAAAATATTAAATTTAATGTAATTTTAACTAATTTTAAAAACGTGATTTAAAAAAAAAATTATTTAATGTTTTGATGTGTTTTTTCAGTGATCCCCATTCATACTTTTGACATGTCTAAGCTGTCAAAAGTATGAAGGGGAATTCCCTTCTCCCATTGGTTCCCCATGGCCCACATGATCCCAGGGATGCTTGCAAACCGCATGAGCCCCTGGGATACCTGGGCCTCTGCGCATTTCGTAGAGCAGAGGCCCAGGAGCGGAAATGGCCAGACCTCGGGAGCCCTCAGGTAAGGGCGTAGATTTTTCCCAGATCGGAGGCCTCCGCACGCAGGAAGCCTCCGATCGGAAAATACGGGCCAATATCTCTGAAGTCAGCTATTTTCCTTGCGGCACTCCATTATTAGATGTAACTGAAGCTCGCTACACAAACTTCAGCATTGGTCAGCGGCAGAGGTAGCAGAAGTTTAATTGGTGAATTCCCCAAAGATACAGGGCACCATTGACTATACGCATATAGACATTTGGGCACCCACCATCAATCCGTAAATAGGAACACCAATAATCCATAAGTGTATAAACGATAAGCAGCTCACGTAATAAAATACAGCGCGTCGATGCACAGTTACAGGCTGGCAGGATGGGATACATAATGTAACTGATATAACCCTGCTATTTCTACTTCACTACCTTATTCATTACAACCCAGCAAACATTTCTCTGTGTGAGTGCAGCACCTTTTCACAGAAATCTTTAACAACTATGACTTTCCTCCATTTTCATATTTGACCTGTGCTGCTAATTTCGAGTGATAATCATGCTTTATCTCTGTGCTGTTTGTTAAATGGACAATTTCTTCTATACACCTCCTGTCAGGTCCTCACAGCAGTGGGCACGCAGTTCACATATTGACACACCTATTGTCTCCACGTTGGCTTTGGTGACCATCCTCCTGCACCATTTCGCACGAATATGCAGCTGCATTATTGAACTTTTCAGCATTTTATACCGGTTTAGCGATCATTAGTTGCTTAAGAAGCGTTACGGGATCATTATACGCGTGCTGTGATTGGCCTTTTTTTTGTTCCCAATAACAAAACTACATTTAAAAAAAAACACACATTTCAAGCCATTCGATTAATTGCCCATGAATAGCAAACAGTGAAAAGAGCATTTCACCCCCTTTTGACAAAAGATGTAAATACAACCCATAATTCATTGACAACAAATACCCAAATCTAATCAATGAATCAACACAAATCAATTGCTTCACACATTCATACAAATGGTCTTAATGAGTGTTTTATTTTAATTATTTTTATAGTTATGATTATTGATTCAGGATGTCAGGAATAAATGTGAAAGTCAAACCAAGAGAACAAAAGAATTAAATCACAGACATCATATCAGCACTTCAAGGAGATGAACCTCTGTTGGAGCGAGATTAAGAAGAAATCTCAAAATATCAGGTGAATTTATATATTTTTTAAGTTATTTAATATTTTTAGCCCTGCACCATCATCTGATGAGAGACAGCTTGCTCCTAGGCTCCACTGAGGCACTGAGGTGTAGGAGACAATTTAGCAGCCCAGCCTTGACTGATGTGATCAAAGTCTTTTTTTAATTCATTCTCGGGATGTGGATGTTGCTGGTAAGGCTGGCATTTATTGCCCATCCCTACTTGCACTTGAGAAGGTGGTGGTGGGGTTTCCTCTGGGACCGCTGCAGTCCTTGTGGTGAATGTGTTCCTACAAATGCTGTTAGGGAGGGAGATCCAGAATTTTGACTCAGGAGTAGCGATATACGTTCAAGTCAAGATGGTGTGTGACTTAGGTGGGGCACGTGGAGGTGATGGTGTTCCCATGCATCTGCTGCCCTTGTCCTTCTAGGTAATGGAGGTCATGGGTTTGGGAGGTGCTGCTGAGGAAGCCTTGGTGAGTTGCTACAGTGCATCCTGCAGATGGTGGAGGGAGTGGATGTTTAAGCTGGTGGTCTTCACAGTCCATTGGGTGTAAGGGCTCTGTGTAAATGAGTTTGGGACAGTCTTCACCCAATTTTAGTGTGTGAGCCTGCAGTGCAAAACTGCTCATAATGAGGACTAAATTGGCAATTTCACTCAGAGACCGTGATGATCGCTGGCATAGGAAGTAAAACATTTCATAATGTAAGGGGTGCTGTTCTGAGATTTGAACTAAAGCACGTTGCTAGGTGGTTTCCTTTGCCTCTGCCTGTGCTACACCTGACCTGGGATTGCTTAATGCAGAAACTGGATGTCAAAAAAATAAAAAAGTGTTTTCCTCTCCCGCATTGGCGTTCTTCACCTTGATGAGCACAAAATTCACTCAAAGAAATTGAAATCTGTTTCTGGGAGATATGTTCAGTAAGAAAAAAATCTTGGCCAGAGTTTTTCACAAAGAAACCCTGAGGCAGTTGTGATAGTCTGGAGTGAATTCTGAGTCTTTGAAAGCTTAAATATAAATCAACCTTACTCGCCAATCATTGCATTCAACTGTCATAAAGCCAGGAACTGATGGTGTGAGTAGAGCTCAATAGCACTTAGAATCAAAAGCAGGATTTAGATCTCATTTACAAAAATCTTTTCTTTAAATAAAATATATCCAGAAGGGATTCAATCTGAATTGCAGTCCTAAGTGAGTGATATCTTTGAGTATTCAATTTTTGAATATCCAATTTAGCTCAACGTCCTTGGAACTTTAATGAGGATGAGCAGACTCTGAAAATATCCCTGTAGTCTTGAAGCGAAAGAAAAAGCTGAATTCAGGCATGCCCAGGCTGGAAAAAATGAACACAATCTATTCTGTGTAAATTCAAGGGCAGTTCCACAATAGTTGCAAAGTTATTTATTCCCCCCGCCACCGCATCCCCCCCCCCCCCCCCCACCCCCACCCTCCAAACCACGCCAAACGTGATTCTGAGCCAGGGAGACTAAGAAAGCCCTAGTTTTAATTCCCCACCTGTGCTGAGTCAGCTTATTTCAGTCAGGTAGCAGTACATGCTACAGTTGGCCTCAGTGCCTCTGGGCTGAGGCGGACACAAATTGGCTTTGATCACAATCGAGTACCCTGCTGGAAGGTCTGTGAGTGCGCATGTGTGGACCTCCGGTGAGGACAACTGCAAGATTGGTCGCGATGGACCCTGTGGTTGAATAGCCAGCCGCCGTTCAACGTCCGGCCTCAAAATTGACAAAAAGGCTAGTGAAGAGAAGGCGAGAAGTACTGGAAGGCTGCCAACAACCTGTACAACTGTAGCCTATCCTGAATATACCTGAATAAAGAAAAAGGAAGAAGGTTGTGGTGGGGGTTGTGGGGGGCGGGGGGGGGGTAGTAATTTTAGTGGATGTCGGTCCCATGTACATGTGGGGCTGACATTATTGTTTGCCAGCTCTGTGTCCTTCCTGTTCATTGCAGACATCCCCAGAAGCAAAGAGTAGAGGTCAGCAGCATGAGAGAACCAACAGCATCTCTCTGAAGATGACATCAGATAAGGCATTGATCAGGGATCAGACACACAACCACAAATGGAACCTTGACACATTGCCAGTCTCCGTAATGGTCCATACTATGTGATCCTCTGTGTTGTCCTCCCACACTATCTACCTTAGCTGAAGATCTCTTTATGCGTTTGAAAATTATTAATTTCCCCCCCCCACTTCCTTCCTTCATTGTGTGCTAAGGGCTCGGCTGGAGGCACTCTCTGATCACAGTGGCAAGCTGCAGCTGTCCTTGCAGGAGATCATTGACTGGTTGACCCTGAAAGACGAAGAATTGTCTGAGCAGCTTCCCTTCACAGGGGATATTGGTGCAGTGCAGCGCTACAATGAGTTCCACTCGGTAAGTTACCCACTCATTTGAAGAAAATGGTCGGCGGTAGATAGATGTTTTGTATTTTTCAATAATCTCATTTTTCTGCAAAAATTAACATTAATCTCTTGTGTTGAAGGTTAAATATATGTCGTAATTAAAGACTGAAGCTGCAAAGAGAATGCAAACCACTCTTAAAGGGGAAGTGTCTTAATAAAAAAAGTGTTTGCCAAACTTTTTTTGTTTTGGGATGGGGGAGGAGAGGAGTCATGTGTCACTTTTGCCATAATGCATTTGCAGCTGCACACATACAAAAGGATATACATTAAAGCTCCCTGGTAATTCAGATGGTTAATGTACTTCCCAGAATTGGAACTGAGCTATGTAGACAAGGAATTCCCAAGTTTGATCTCTGACCTGAGCTGATCCCAATCAGGCAGCGGTGCCTTCAGGAGAGCAGTGGAGAACATTTGGGGCAGAGGAAATACCTTAAAAAGGAGTCTCAATTTCCACAGAAAAGAGTCTTCCCAACTATAATTTTTTAACTACAGACCAAAATCACACCATTTTAATATCAAAAAATAAGTGTGTCACAATATCAGGAATAAGGTGGCGAGCAGTTACTTGAAGAGTTTCTGTTAGGCATGAAATCCTATTCTCTACTTCTATGTAGAAACGGCTCAGTCCCAGTCTCCAGTTTTCTCCCCATATCCTGAACCTTTTATCCACCTCAGACATATGAGGCCTGTCAGGTTTCAAACCCAAGATCTTCTGCCCCAGCCCCAACCTTCCGATCAGATGTCTGTTCATGAATAGCAGTTTACAGTCTGTAGGTTAAATGCTCCTGACCACATTGTTATCTTAACAGATACCTAAAGGGAATCATAAGGAAAAGTGTAAATAATGTCAAGACTACTCATAATTTCAATTGCACTTTCACATAAATGTTTTTTAAAAATAACATTGGTAATAAAGTAATTTACTAGTCAGGTAACTGAAAAGTTAAACGTTTGATTTCTGTTCCGAGATTTAATTTTCTTTCCACATTCTTTCACTAAAGGCTTTCATGGAAGACGTAAAGACTAAAGGACCCTTCATATTGGCAACTTTGGAGTCAGCCCAGGCATTCCTATCCCAGCATCCTCTCGAGGAGACAGAGGAACCAGCACAAGACAAAGGTCATCACTTTATCTTGCTTGCCTTATGACCTCATCTGTGTCATTATAATATACATTATGGGGAAAATGCCAGATTCCACTGCTCTTGGGCACCAGCACCAATGGAAGTGCTGCCTTTAAAGTCCTGGCATTTTTTTTAATTCGCTGTTTTTTTAAAAATCCCTTGGGCCATAAAGACCCTTTTCAACATTTGTCCCTTGTTAATGAGCACTGAGCATCTGAAGTGTTGTTCATGCACTCCATTCACATTATGGAACTTCAGCCTCAATGAGGTTTCAGACTTTTCATCACATTATCAGCTCCTACATGCTAGGCTATATTGTCATTTTCCTCCCTGCATTGTTTGTACAATTGCTACACTGCATGCCCAGACTATGGTTCATGCAACTAGTAATTGAAATTATTTTAAAGTTAAAGCAGTAAGCTCGACCCTTAGCCTGCTGGTAATTCCCTCCAGGTCAATAGTTGTGCCCCTGGAATGATCAGTTTATAAATAGTTAATTTATGCACTGTGTCACTGAAAGAAACTCACATGATGAAATCAAGCTATTCAAATATCAGCCATACTCTACTACTGTAATATTAACCCATAGATTTAAAATAATACAATTTTAATTTTAAAAATTTGTCTCTTCCCTCTTTCTCTATATTCTCTCTTCTTTCCCATTCTTTTTTCTCACAGCTTTTATTTTTTTTTTTATTTTTTTTCCTACAATCAAACCTAATCTATCTTCAATACTGTTTTCTTTAAAAAGATTAATCTTCAAACACTTTCCATACCTTTTTTCTTCATTTTTATATTTTGTCCATTTTGGAGATGGAAGTAGCTGCTACACCACAAACTCCTCTATCTCTATCTAGTCTATATTGTATTCCATATCACCACCTGCTAAGCCCCTTTATCCCATAATCACAGTGTGTGCTATTATACTGTTGTCACCACTGGACTGCCATTGGGCAGTTTAATCTCTCCATTATCCAGTTACCAATGTATCCTCTTCATTAAGTCAGCATATAAGATTCCTCCAAGGGCATGCTCTGTTCTGAACCTCTAACAAATCATAATTTCAGATATGTCACCAAAGCAGAGAATCCAGAATGTGAGTCGGTTCATTTGGAAGCAGGCTAACGTATCAAGTGAAATGTGGGAGAAGCTGAGTGCTCGCTGCATTGACCGGCACAGGCACATTGAGAGAACAATGGAGAGGCTTCTAGAGCTCCAAGGTGCCATGGAAGAGATTAGTCTTGCCCTGGACCAGGCTGAGGCTGTTCGAGAGTCCTGGGAACCCGTGGGAGATCTCTTCATTGATTCATTGCAGGAGCATATTGAGACAACTAAGGTACAGTTACTCGCTATAGTTACCGTACAAAGGTTGACCAGTTGATGTAACAAAAAGAAGCATTTTTGTCCATGGTGGATTATTAATTTGATTCTTTCTTGCTGGTGACAGTACAAACAGGGCTGCAGTTAGGTACTGTGAGAGGAGTTTTCAAATTGCATAGAATATACGTTACAACTCTAGGATGCAAAAACGTCAGATGTATTCCAACCTCAATGGGGAATAACCTCAGAAATGTAAGTGAAACACAAAGTTGGGAGAGACCTGGCATAACGGGTCACCACCGCTTCTCTCTGTGCTTTGTGTCCTGGAAATAGGGATAGCTGGGGCACAAAGCAGAGGAAAATCAACCCCCATATCCCTGAACCTATCAGGAGCAGCCTTATATTACAATGGTTTCACTACCTATTGCCAACTTATGTTGGGCTTCTGCTATCTTGTAACCTCTTAGAGCTTGTCTTTTATTTCAACTTCCACTTCTAAGTGATTAAAAAGAAAAACTGAAAATCTGAAATAAAAAACAGAAATTATTGGAAAATACGCAGCAGGTCAGACAGCATCTGTAAAGAGAAGAAACAGATTATGATGTTGCCATCGTCAGAACTGAAACCTGAAAGGAAACAAGCCTATTAGTTGTGTTGGAAAAAGCAATAGAAAGAAAGAAAGAGCATTTATATAACACCTTGCACAATGTCCCAAAGCGCTTTACAGCCAATTAAGTACTTTTGAAGTGTAGTCACTGTTGTAATATAGAGAAAAGCGGCAGCCAATTTGCGCACAGCATGGTCCCAAAAACAGCAATGCGATAATGACCAGATAATTAGTTTTTAATGATGCTGGTGAGGGATAAATATTGGCTAGGACACCAGAAGAATGTCTGTGTTCTTCTTCAGCCAATGCCATGGGATCTTTTATATCCACCTGAAAGAGCAGACATGGCCACAGTTTAACATCTCGTCCGAAAGACGGCACCTCCAATAATGCAGTACTGCCTCAGTATTGCATTGAATTGTCAGCTCAGATTATGTGCTCAGGTCCTGGAGTGAACTAGAGCACATGACCTTCTGATTCAGAAACGAGAGTCGTACCAATGAGTCAAGGCTGATACCTTGGCAATTAGACTCTGTGTCATCTCACTGATGATCTTTTATATCATCTAATAGCCTATTTAGTAATTTGTAGGTCAGTTAACCCATGAACTCCCTCTCTGTGACTGGTCTGTCTGTTGATTCTCTCCTCTTCCCTGTCCCCCTTTTTCTCTCTATATATGTGTGGTATTGTTGCCTCAAACCATGTAGAAGGGTTTGTAGCTCCTGGCCAATAAAAGTGGTTTTGCCCAAATCTACAGCAGCTTAATGAGGAATGCTCCAGAAACACTTATGCCAGAAACTAACACAAGATAGATCCTTCTAAGTGACTCCCTTGTGGAAGAGTAAGTGTGTTGGCTGGCTGAAGGGTTTCACTGACAGTTCACTGGAATTCTGGAGGCCTTTGCCCTCCCTGAGCTGTGCACTGCAAGAGCCTTGCATTGTGAAGCAACTACATCCAAGACTATGATGGTTGACCTGTGTTGACCTTCTGAGCTATCCTTTGAAAAAAATCCTAATGTGACTAAGCTGCCCCTTTAAAGAACCACATGTACCAGGGAAATTGGCCCAAAACATCTTCAACAACAATGTCCTCTTCACTTCCTCCACCGCCATTTGTTGCTGAGCTACATTATTCTATATAATCAGAAATATATTCTTAGCAGAATGTACAAATCAAGTGCATAAGATTTATTGAATAATTTGAGTGATATAGAAATTATGTCATTATGATAAATATGAAGCAGTTCTGTCTTGTTCGCTGTGGCAGCTACCCCGTTATGTCAGGCACAATATAGTTGCAGTCTCAATCTATTTCGGTACATATGTTGCAAAGTTTGTTATTGTAGACTTGGAAGTCTAATGATGTACAGGCTTTGTGATTGTTCATTATAAATGTAACAGCTTGTTGTTTTTTGAATAAGGCTGGCAGTTATGAATTTATAAAGAGTCTTGGCAACATGACGAGAGCTATAACAGGAGCGGACAACAGTCCTCTGAGTGTAGTTGAATCAAACAAACAGATATTTAGAGAGAGGCAAGTAGATTTTAGCTAGAATGCACAATTCATAAGGATATGGGAGGGGTGTCGAATGGTTGTTTATAGACACAAGTTAACATTTAGATTCACAACCTTTTGTTATTTTCCCTTTTCAGGAGGTAGATGATAATTCAGGCAATTGTGATTCCTAATAGACGTTCACGTCTTATTTAGAGAATTTAGTGCTGTTGCCTTCTCATTGGTTGGAGGAGTCCTAATTTCACCCACAGACTCAAAACAGCAATAACATGTGTAACCAGCAGGAATAAATTCTCCTAGATACCCTTAATGATCTATGGTTAACTCTGAACAACAATTTATAGGCTAACATTTCTCTTTTTTGCCTCTTTTGGCTCATAAGGTATTCAAAGAGGAACTGGGAGCTGTAAAAGATGGCATGAAAATTGCCAATGACCTGGCTCACCAACTTGCAATCTCAGATGTACATCTTTCCACAGAAAATGCAAACCATCTGGAGGAACTGACGTCAAGATGGAAGGTTTTGCAGGTATGAGATGCCAGTAGTCAGCAAGAGTGGGGAGCCCTCATTGAGTTGTCCAGTTTGGGGAATCAGAAAGATGTGAACATTGTAAAGGAACTGTAAAAAAATACAGAAAAAGAAAAATATAAAAATGACAATGAATTCATTATGAACTGTGATGTCCTATTGTCTCTGAAGACAGCATTGGCTGAGGTCTTAATATTTTGTGTTTGGTATTCTTAAGTGAAATACTCTAGTAATAGTAACTCAAATCAAAATCAGCGCTGAACGTAAGAGTCTATGGAAGGCAGTTGGCCAGGGTTGAATAGTGATGTAGAGATGATTAGGTAGTCTGGAGTTTTGCTTCATTAGCTTTGGGAAATCAAGGAGTATTTTTGCAAAACTTTCTGTCAAGAGATTAAATAGATGGGAAGAGTCTACAGTTGGATACATTGGCCCAGAAATTAAACATCGATGGTTCCCGCGGGGGTAAAGATTCCTCGCGATATCGCACTCCGCGCCTACCTTTTTGTTTGGGGCCCACACGAACTTTAGTTTCAGGGCCTCTCCCTGTTGCAACCGTGCAGTGCTTGCGTGTCCCAGAGGCGCAATTAGTTCGTGCAAGCTCTGGGATCACGTGATTCAGTTAGAGCCAATGGCAGCACACCATCTTTCATTCATAGTTTTGACAGCAAGGGCTGTCAAAGCTATGAATACTACAAACCCCCAAAAGAATAACTAAACCTCAATTAAATTTTTAAAAAGCCATCACATTAATAAAATAACTATAGTTAAATAAATTAACCACTTTAAACAAAAAATTAAATTTTTGAAAAAATTTTAAATCTTTTTAAAAGTTATAAAAATAAACTTACCTTTCTTTAAAGTCTCTAAAAAAGATAAACCTGTTGAAAAATTTTAAAATAACACTCAATTAACTACTTACCTTGTTAAAAGGGGGTCCTACGCCTGCTTTCTTTATGTGTAAATTCTTCACCACTTACCTGCGCGTTCAAACCTGAAAAAAAAACTAAGTGCACTGCGTGCGCACAACCTGTAGCGCGCACGCGGTTCACTTAGGAACCGCCCCCTTTGCAATTCACGAAGTGCCGGTTTCCCGCGCATGCGCAGTGCATGCAGGAAACCGGCAATTCGGGACCTAATTCGCGAGAGTACACAGTGCATACTCTCGCGTATTAGGTCTAATTTTTGGGCCATTGTAAAAGGCCTGTGGAAAGAGTGGGCTTCTTGGGCTAAACAACCTTTGTCTCATTCCATGCTTTCTTCTCTTCCTAAAGCAGAATGAGAGAAAAAAATACGTTGGCCAATCAAGCCTATGTACAATTTTCCCTGGCATTGACTCTACCCAACCCACTTAATGTCCTGATGGAGACAACCAATCACTCCCAGAAGATCTATGAAAATTCTCCCTGACTACCAAAGATAATCAAGCAAAACTCCAGGATATTAATCCAACCTCACAACCCGCACATAGAACTCAGACCAGTTACATTGGTTTAATTCATTCATTCAGAGTGCATCAGCCCTCTTGTTTCATACAGTATTTGATCATCCGTATCTCTCCGTATTCCTATAACTCACAATAGCATTTTAAATAAGTATTTCTCACGATATTTTAACAAATAAGCTAAGAATATAGCATTAACTGCTTTTGCTGGAAGCTCCTCTAATGATTCAGCTGGTTACGGCAATGTGCAACTGAAGCGTACAGACCACAAAGGTCATCTTAACTTTGTGGCAATAGAGGTGCTTCAGTTGACCTCAGTGCCGGAGGAGAAAATCGACCAGGATTTCTGCACCTGATCAACAACAACAACTTGTATTTATATAGCGCCTTTAACGTAGTAAAACATCCCAAGACACTTCACAGGAGTATTATAAGACAAAAAATTGGACACCGAGCCACATAAGGAGAAATTAGGGCAGGTGACCAAAAGCTTGGTCAAAGAGGTAGGTTTTAAGGAGTGTCTTAAAGGAGGGTAGAGAGGCAGAGAGGCAGGGAGGTTTAGGCAGGGAATTCCAGAGCTTAGGGCCTAGGCAACAGAAGGCACGGCCACCAATGGTTGAGCGATTATAATCGGGGATGCTCAAAAGGGCAGAATTAGAGGAGCGCAGATATCTCAAGGGGGGTGGGGTGGTTGTGGGGCTGGAGGAGATTATAGAGATAGAGAGCAGCGAAGCCATGGAGGGATTTGAAAACAAAGGTGAGAATTTTAAAATCGAGGCGTTGCTTAACCGGGAGCCAATGTAGGTCAGCGAGCAAAGGGGTGATGGGCGAATGGGACTTGGTGCGAGTTAGGACACAGGCAGCCAAGTTTTGGATGACCTCAAGTTTACGTAGGGTAGAATGTGGGAGGCCAGCTAGGAGTGCGTTGGAATAGTCAAGTCTAGAGGTAACAAAGGCATGGATGAGGGTTTCAGCAGCAGATGAGCTGAGGCAAGGGCGGAGACGTGCGATATTACAGAGGTGAAAATAGGCGGTCTTAGTTATGCCATAGATATGTGGTCGGAAGCTCACTTCAGGGTCAAATATGACACCAAGGTTGCAAAATGTCTGGTTCAGCCTCAGACAGATGTTAAGGAGAGGAATGGAGTCAGTAGCTAGGGAACAGAGTTTGTGGCAGGGACCGAAAACAATGACTTTGGTCTTCCCAATATTTAATTGGAGAAAATTTCTGCTCATCCAGAACTGTCGGCAAGCAGTCTGACAATTTAAAGACCGTGGAGGGGTCGAGAGAAGTGGCAGTGAGGTAGAGCTGGGTGCTGTCAGCGTACATGTGGAAACTGACGCTGTGTTTTTGGATGATGTCGCCAAGGGGCAGCATGTAGATGACAAATAGGAGGGGGCCAGGGATAAATCCTTGGGGGACACCAGAGGTAACAATGCAGGAGCGGGAAGAGAAGCCCTTTTAGGTGATTCTATGGCTATGATTAGATAGATAAGAATGGAACCCGGCGAGTGCAGTCCCACCCAGCTGGACGACGGTGGAGAGGCGTTGGAGAAGGATGGAGTGGTCAACCGTGTCAAAGGCTGCAGATAAGTCAGAAGGACAAGGAGGGATAGTTTACCTTTGTCACAGTCACAACGGATATCATTTGTGACTTTGATGAGAGCCATTTCGGTACTGTGTCGGGGCAGAAACCTGATTCGAAGGATTCAAACATGGAGTTGTGGGAAAGATGGACCTGGATTTGGGAGGCGACAACATGTTCAAGGATTTTGGAGAGGAAAGGGAGGTTGGAGATGGGGCGGTAGTTTGCAAGGACAGAGGGGTCAAGGGTTGGTTTTTTGAGGAGAGGGGTGATGACGGCAGATTTGAGGGAGAGGGGGACAGTACCTGAGGAGAGAGAACCGTTAACAATGTCAGCTAACATGGGAGCCAGAAAAGGAAGTTGGGTGGTCAGCAGTTTGGTGGGAATAGGGTCGAGGGAGCAGGAAGTGGGTCTCATGGATAAGATGAGCGCAGAGAGGTCATGAGAAAATCGACCAGGATCAATACCCAATCAGTCTTGCTGAAGGTGTATGTGTGTAGACATTAGGTGAAGAGAAGCTCAAGGTCTGGCATGATGCAACCTATGGTTCAAGAGACTGCCAATACTCACTGTGAATCTTGAGGTTTGTTTTATGGGCAATCAATGGGAAATATTCAGGACCAAGTAAGTTGTTTGATCCCAAGAGAATTGAAGCTTTCTGAGCCATTTTTTTTGGAAACATTTTACTGTGTATGAAATCTGTAAGGGGGATGTCTCCCTCTGGTCTAGGGCATTCCTTTGTTACAGATTTTACCCATATTTGTCCTTAACTTTCTTCCCCTTCCCCTTACCTACTGCAGATGTAGTATAGGAGCATGCTGTGGCAGAATCAAAAGCAATTTAATTAAAACACAGTACTGCCCATAGTTTGAATGTGCCAGGTTTTCAGGCCCCATTTTATGTACATTTAAACAAGGCAAAAAGGTCAAATAAATCCCTCCATTTTGCAGATAGTAAATCATCTGCTATTTTTATGCATAAGATACACATCACAAACTGTAATCAACAGACATACTCATGCCTAAAGTTACAGTTCAGCTCTCGCACCATCACATTCAACTGTTTTGTAGCTGGAGAAGGAGGGGGGAATGGGAGTGTGGAAATGATTTTTTTGCCATAGTTTGGCCGAATATTTTATACTGGAAGTGTTCCCTTACCCTTTGTTTCTCCCTTAGCAAAATATTCATGAAAGCTATAGATCAGAAATTAATTCCAGAATCTTGTACTGTAATCAGTGTGGCTTTTCTATGTGATATCGGGGTCTCAGGCTGTTGCTCTTCACTCCACAGACCTCCATCGAGGAACGCCTCAAGCAGCTTCAAGATGCCCACCGTGACTTTGGCCCAGGGTCCCAACATTTTTTATCTAGTATGTTCAATCAAACACATTTTGGAAATGCTGTGGGATTACTTTCTTAAGCGACGGACAGGGAATTTTTTTAATTAACTTTTGCACAATCAAACAATCCATCGTGTGTTCAATTAACTTTATCAAATGAAGTATGTGTTCCACTCAAAGTGGTTTAGGTTTGATGAAGTCAATCTATGTTAAGTCTGCATTTCTGTACTGTTCATCACATCTAAGCTTTTGTGCTATTCATAACGGGATGCATGCATGCATAAAACAATTCCTATCAGTCACTAATACAAAAGCAAAATACTGCGGATACTGGAAATCTGAAATAAAAACAGAAAATGCTGGAAATACTCAGCAGGTCAGGCAGCATCTGTGGAGAGAGAAACAGAATTAACATTTCAGGTCGATGACCCTTCGTCAGAACTGGACGAAGGGTCATCGACCTGAAACGTTAGTTCTGTTTCTCTCTCCACAGATGCTGCCTGACCTGCTGAGTATTTCCTGCATTTTCTGTTTTTATTTCATATCAGTCACTATCTGTTCTCTTCTACGTGATTCACTCACTAATGCCTATTATTCTGAGTAACTCACTGGCCATTATCTCTCATCTCTTTTTAACTTACTCCTGATGCCTTTATCCTGTATATAAGACGCAATTATATCTTGTATTTAACTTGGTCCCTGATGTTTATTATTCTACTTCTATTGTTTGGAGCAGTCAGTGTGTTTATGTTGTAGAGCAGTCCATACTCTCTGCTATTTCCAAAAGTTGTGCTGGATTATTATTCCACAAAGAGGTGAACATTGAACACTATTTTACTAACATCCTAGAAAAGATGATCTGATTTTGTTCTTTAAAGGCAAAATTTCTTTTGAAGTTCAGTTCTGGTGAACCATGGGAAACGTTATAAAATATGTACATTCTCCTTGCACATTTAGTAAAAGCGAGCTGTCATTTCTCTTGTGTTGTGATGTCTAAATCACTGAGACGGCCGCCTACACATTTCAAGATGAGAGCTGTGACATGCAAATATTTGACCTAAAAGTATGATTTATGCTGTTCAATGACTTGTGGATTTTTTTCACATTTTCTATCCCAATCTTTGTGTGATTCATACTTTCAGCTTCTGTCCAGGTTCCCTGGGAGAGGGCCATCTCGCCAAACAAAGTGCCATACTACATCAAGTAAGTGTATCCTAGACAACACTTCTCCCATCCCACTACTGATGCCTCAAATAGAGAGTTGTGCTTTCAATATCTCATTTAACTTGCAAATTGTCTCAAAATGCTTGTGTTTGACATTAACATCCTTTTTGTTTGCTTCTGTCCATCTTTCTCGAGCTCTTTTGATTATACTTTGTTTAATTGGGTGTGCTGAAGACATTATTGGAGTACAAGGAAGCGGAATGGTTTGTTTTCTTTTTAAAATGTCTTTATTACAACAGTGACTGCACTTCACAAGTATTTAATTGGCTGTAAAGCACTTTGGGACATCCTGAGGTCGTGAAAGGTGCTATAAAGTCTTTCTTTTGCTTCTTTTTTTACTGTTTTGAACAAAAGGTTTATTTATTCTCATGGGTCTTGTTTTGATCTAGAGTGTATATTATTTCATACTACACAATATTTGCAGTTAAATATTGAGGAATCTATATAGTTACAAAGTTGTGTACATGAGTCTGGTCTGGGTAGAGTTGCAGATTCGGTACTGTCATGCAGAAAAGGTTGTCTGATCTGTGGCCTGGCTCTCAGCAGTAAGGAACATTAGTAGCATCTGCAGGGCAGACTTCAGGGAAGCAGGTGACAAGCACAGTTGGAGCATTTTTCAGGAATATGCACTTGTAAACACACTAGAGACATTCATTAGGAAGGGACATGGAGATTTGTAAATACAACAGAACAGGCAGGTGGCTCTCAGTCCCCTGCCAGCACTTGCCTCTGGCTCTGGCCAAGTGACTGGAGAAGCATCCCCAAAACATGCAGCTCCCAACAGCCAAAATAGTACAGGCCAATCCTTGCACACAATTAGATCAGGCCATCTGGATGTATCACAGATAGAGATAGCCAGTAGACATCTCAGGAATGCAATACATTTATTCTTTCCAATAGGGCAACAATAATTTGCATCTATATAGCAGCATCTTTAATGTTAAAAACACCCAAGGTGATACTAGATGTAGGGAAAATGTATGCCAGGAATGGAGAGATTAGGGGTGACTGAAACCTTGGTGAAAAAGATAGGTCTTGAGGAAATTTTTAAAGATGAAGAGAAAGGCAGGGTGGTTTAGGAAGGAAATTCTACAGAGTAGGTCTGAGGTCACTGAAAGATCTTCCAGCAGTGGTGAGGTGAAGGGAGTGGGAGATGTACAGAAGGTATTTAAAAACAAGACTTTTGAATGTAATACACTGGGAAACCGGGATCTAGGGTAAGTCAACAAGGATGGTGGGGATGGAGGTGAGCAGGACAGGAAATGTGTGGAAGATTTTTGAGTACATTGAAGTTTATGGAGGGTGGATGATTGAAAGCCAGCAAGGACACCCTTAGAGTACTCAAGTCTGGAGGTGAGGAAGGCATGTATAAGGGTTTTAGTGACAAAGTTGCTGGTTATAGAAGATGGTGGAAGTAAGCAGTCTTAGTGATGGCTAGGATGTGTGGTTTAAAGCTCAGCTCAGAATTGAGCAGGCCCAGATTATGGACTGTTTGGTTGAGCCTGAGGCCGTGGTTGGGTATGGGGATGAAATTAACCCCAAGAGATTGGAGTTTGTGGCAGATGCCACAGACAAAAGCTTTTGACTTCCTCATGCTCAGCTGGAAGAAGTTGTGACCCATCCAAGACTTGATGCCAAACTGGCAGTCTGACTGCATGGAGGCAGTTGATGGTTTGAGAGAAGTGGTGGAGTGGCAGAGCTAGGAACAATTTTCTGAATGATTATTTCCTCCAAGTATTCACAAAGGAAATGTGAGCAGCATGCTCTCCACAAGTGGAGAGAACCTAAAAAAATAATTACTTTGCTATAAATGAGAATATAAAGCCACCAAAACAAATAAGTCACCGGGCATAAATGACATTTATCCCAGAGTCCTGATAGAGATTAGGGAGCAGATTTATGTGAGACTGATCATTATGAGGGAGTCAGTGGACACTGGGGAGGTACCAGTAGATTAAAAACAGGTCATTATGGTGCCCATATTCAAACAGGTTAATGCAGAAAACCACAGAAGCTTTAGTCTCCCTTCCATTCTATGTAATTGCAGGACAGTCAGTTTAACATCTGTGGTAGGGAAAAGTTTAGAATCTTTAATTAAAAATTAAATTACTAATTATCTAGATGAAGAGAAAGTAATTAGAAGCAGCCAATACAGATTTCAGAAATGACAACCCTGATAGAGTTCTCTGAGGGGGTGACAGATATGGTGTTCCTAATTTACATAAATTATCTGGTTTCAGTAACACAATGAAAAGTGGTTACATTTGCAGATGATACCAAACTAGGTGAGGCCGTGAATTTGGAGGGAGCAGCTGAGGAGTTACAGAATGACTTGGGTAAAATTTTTAAGTGGCCAGAACAATGACAGATGAAATTTAATGCAGGTAAGTATTCCATATAGGAAGGAAAAGTAGCTGACTCATGTACTACATGAAATGTGTGTATATATATATTTTTTTATTTATTCTCGGGATATGGCTGTCGCTAGCAAGGCCAACATTTATTGCCCATCCCTAGTTGCCCTTGAGAAGGTGGTGGACCTTCTTCTTGAACTGCTGCAGTCCATGTGTTGAAGGTACTCCCACAATGATTTTAGGTAGGGTGTTCCAGGATTTTGAAGGCACCGATATGCGTCCAAGTCAAGATGGTGTGTGACTTAGAGGGGAACTTGAGGTGATGGTGTTCCCATGCACCTGCTGACTTTGTCCTTCTAGGCGATGGAGTATCTAAGAATGAAACTCAGAGACCGAGGAGTCTTAGTAGATGTAATACTAAACATGCCCAACCAAAGCCAAACAACAGTCAGCAGGGCCAAAACAGTAGAATATTAGTCATGAGGAAGCCATTGTCAAACTGTACAATGCTCTGGTCAGACTGGATCTTAAATACTACATCCAATTATGATCACTGAGACACAAGGGAGACATTTTAGTGCTGGAGGCAGTGCAGAGAAGAGCCAAGAGTTTGACCTTTAGTGTCAAAGCTCTGAGTTAAGAGAGAAGATGGGAAAACTTTTGCTTTTCAGCATAGAAAGAAGGTGCCTGTGAGTTTATAGAGGTGTATAATGGAGCTAAGGAATGGAGAAGGTAAATCTGGAATATTACTTTAAATTGTGCAAGTAGGATGCGGGGGGGGGGGGAGGGGGTGCACAGGTTGAAACTGGTTAAATTTAGGACTGATATCAAAAAATCCTTCTTCACACACAGAAGTGACCAATGTGTGGAATAGACTTCCAGATAGAATAATGGAGATAAAAACCCTGGAATCATTTAAGAAACAATTGGATGCTGTAATGGAGGCACTTTAGGATCTTGATAGATGAATTTAGATGGTCTGAATGACCTCTCTTATCCATAACTATCTTGTGATCAGCCTAGGAGTAAATGATGCGCCGGGGACAGGAGAATGCATATCATATTGGCATCAATAAAAGGAAGTGTTCAATACTAAAGATTACAGTCAGAATTTTACTTAGAAAAACAAACAGTGCAAAAAGCACTTAGTCTCCTGGTGGGGGAAAAAATGGAAACCAGCCAAGTAACTTTAAACAGGTAGACTGGAACACAGGAAAAGAATGGGGCAGTGGGTTGGGACAAAAAAGCATTCCTAGGGCTGAGGTTTGTGAGTGAAGCCAGGTAGATTCTGTGTCACTGTCTGAGGCTAAACCAGACCATTCACAACCTTGGCATCCTATTTGACCCCAAGATGAGCTTTTGACCACATATCTACTCCATCACCAAGACCGTCTACTTCCACCTCCATAACATCGCCCGACTCTGCCCCTGCCTCAGTTCATTTGCTGGTGAAACCTTCATCCATGTCTTTGTTACCTCTAGACTTGACAATTCCAATGCTCTCCTGGCTGGTCTCCCATCTTCCATTCTCGATAAACTTGAACGCATCCAAAACTCTGCTGCCTGTATCCTAACTCGCACCAAGTCCTGCTCACTGGCCTACATTGGCTCTCATCCGGCAATACCTCAATTTTAAAATTCTCATCCTTGTTTTCAAATCCCTCCATGGCCTCGCCCCTTCCTATCTCTGTAACCTCCTCCAGCCCTACAAACCTCCGAGATTTCCTCTAATTCTGGCCTCTTGCACACCCCTGATTTAAATCACTCCACAGCTGCCTGTGCCCTAAGCTCTGGAATTCCCTGCCAAGTCTCTCTGCCTCTCTACTGCTCTCTCCTCCTTTAAGACGCTCCTTAAAATCTACTTCTTTGACCAAGCTTTTGGTCACCATTCATTTTTTATTCATTCACGGGATGTGGACGTCACTGGCAAGGCCAGCATTTATTGCCCATCCCTAATTGCCCTTGAGAAGGTGGTGGTGAGCCACCTTCTTGAACCACTGCAGTCCGTGTGGTGAAGGTACACCCACTGTTAGGTAGGGAGTTCCAGGATTTTGACCCAGTGACGATGAAGGAACAGTGATATAATTCCAAGTCAGGATGATGTGTGACTTTGAGGGGAACTTGGAGGTGGTGCCCTTGTCCTTCTAGGTGGTAGAGGTTGTGGGTTTGGGAGGTGTTGTCGAAGAAACCTTGGCAAGTTGCTGCAGTGCATCTTGTAGATGGTACACACTGCAGCAATGGTGTGAATGTTTAAGGTGGTAGATGGGGTGCCAATCAAGTGAGCTGCTTTGTCCTGGATGGTGTTGAACTTCTTGAGTGTTGTTGGAGATGTACTCCTCCAGGCAAGTGGAGAGTATCCCATCACACTCCTGACTTGTGCCATGCAGATGGTGGAAAGACTTTGGGGAGTCAGGAGGTGAGTCATTCACTGCAAAATACACAGCTTCTGACCTGCTCTTGTAGCCACAGTATTTATGTGGCTGGTCCAGTTTAAGTTTCTGGTCAATGGTGACCCCCAGGATGTTGATAGTGGGGGATTCGACGATGATAATGCCATTGAATGTCAAGGGGAGGTGGTTAGACTTTCTCTTGTTGGAGATAGTCATTGCAAGTCACTTGTGTGGCATGAATATTACTTGCCACTTATCAGCCCAAGCCTGAATGTTGTCCAGGTCCTACTGCATGTGGGCACGGACTGCTTCATTATCTGAGGAGTTGCGAATGGAACTGAACATTGTGCAATCATTGGCGAACATCCCCACTTCTGACCTTATGGAGTGAAGGTCATTGATGAAGCAGCTGAAGATGGTTGGTCCAAGAACACTGCCCTGAGGAACTCCTGCAGTGATATCCAGGGACTGAGATGATTGGCCTCCAACAACCGCAACCATCTTCCTTTCTGCTCGGTATGAGTTTTCCCTTTAATAATATCTCCTTATGTGGCTCAATGGCAAATTTTGTTTGGTACCTCTCCTGTGAAGCACCTTGGGATGCTTTACTGCATTAAAGGCACGATATAAATGCAAGTTGTTGTAATAAATTGTGTGTTTACACTATTGCTGTTTGAAATGTGTTACAAACTCTTGTATATAGTTACACTTTTGTTTTATATCAAAAACAATTCAAAAGTTGATGCTTTACTCTGAAATATAAAACAAAATTCATAGCTACATTTAAGTTGTAATCATGGTTTCCTTGGGTTTTAGTGAGTCAGAGATTTACCTTCCCAGGAAGGACTTATATAAAGTGCAGCACCCTCTGTGAATAGGCAATAGGCACCTTTCTCTTTTATTTTTTTTCTCTTTTCCCCCCCCCCATTTCTTCCTTCTGCCCCTTCCCTTCTTTCCCCTAAAGTTTCTGTCCTCTCCTCCATTCCCGCTACATTTGTCCATCCCCTTCTCTTCTCACTTTTATGTCGAACCCTTACCACCATTCTTGCCCCAAAGCCTTTTGTAACCTTTCAAAATGGTCACGCATGAAAGCATGGCAAGAGCAATTGCAACTAAGCAGCAGTTTTCAAACTACTCATTGATCTTATATTGTACCGTCGCTAAATACATTATTAGCACATTGGGCACTTTGAAAACTAAACAGCTTAGTGCTGCCACACTGAAGTGCAGACAGCAGACCTGGGAGTGCTGGGAAGCAGGTTCAGGAGCAGTGAAAAGCAGGCAGTGGGGTGGTAGGAAGCAAACTGGAAGAGACTCTGCTGCAGGGAAAATGGCCAAGCCTGGGAGTGGTGAAGGACAGATAGCAGGCCCGAGGCAATGGGAGGCCTGCGAGGGTGAGCACTGGTGGCCCTGGGGGAGAAAAGAGGGCAAGAAGCAGAGAGACCTCCCCTCCCCCCGAGGCAACAGGTGGTCCATGATGGCAAGGCTGGGCAGGCCACAGGACAGAAGTGGATGGGAAGCAGTGGCAGTGGGAAGTGAGGTGGCAAAAGCGAAAGGCCCACTGGAGCCGAGGTAGAATTGAAAATATAAACTTTAAATAAAGCTTGCCTACAGGGAAGAAGGAAAAAATAAGCATAACCTTAAAATAAAATGAACCTGCAGGGAAGAAACAGCAGCACCACTCAGTGTTAGGAGAAATGGATCTGAGAGATGGCGGAGTTTGGAGGAGCAGCAGCTTCACTTAGTCATGGTGAGGAGTGAAAGGTAAATGTAATGTCAATTATACACAACTTATACATATCTTACAGCTTAAAACTAACTCTCAGATATCACACAAATAACATGACACTCAAACGTGACCTTCCTGTATGCATAAGGTGTGCATGCTATACATAAACCTTTAATATATTGGCCCAGAAATTAAACATGGATGGTTCCCGCGGGGGTAAGGATTCCCCGCGATATCGCACTCCGCGCCTACCTTTTTGCTCCGGGCCCACACGAACTTTAGTTTCAAAGCCTCTCTCTGTTGCAACCGTGCAGTGCTTGCATGTCCCAGAGGCGCAATTAGTTCGTGCGAGCTCTGGGATCACGTGATTCAGTTAGAGCCAATGGCAGCACACCATCTTTCATTCATAGTTTTGACGGCAAGAGCTGTCAAAGCTATGAATACTACAACCCCCCAAAAGAACAGCTAAACCTCAATTAAATTTTTTTTAAAAGCCATCACATTAATAAAATAAGTATAGTTAAATAAATTAACCACTTAAAACAAAAAATAAAATTTTTGAAAAAATTTAAATCTTTTTAAAAGTTATAAAAATAAACTTACCTTTCTTTAAAGTCTCTGAAAACGATAAACCTGTTGAAAATTTTTAAAATAACACTTAATTAACTACTTACCTTGTTAAAAGGGGGTCCTACGCCTGCTTTCTTTGTGTGTAAAATCTTCACCACTTACCTGCGTGTTCAAAGCTGAAAAAAAAACTAAGTGCACTGCTTGCGCACAGCCTGTAGCGCGCACGCGGTTCACTTAGGAACCACCCCCTTTTCAATTCACGAAGTGCCGGTTTCCCGCGCATGCGCAGTGCATGCAGGAAACCGGCAATTCGGGATCTAATACGCGAGAGTACACAGTGCGTACTCTCGTGTATTAGGTTTAATTTTTGGGCCATTATAGATATACCCACACATATTCGGCCTTACTGATGTACAGCCCTTGGGGTGGGTGGGGAGGGCAACACTTGTTGTTTAACGCCTGTCCAAACTGTGCCGCTTCAGTCACTGGCTGGTCTGTTGCAGAAGTTCCTGTTCCTCATCATCCTCTTCCTGGGATCTGTCTTGCTGCAGCTCCTCTTTGGAATTCAGCCTCGGCCTCTTTCAATGACAATATTGTGAAGCGTGCAACACAGCACACTTAACCTGTGAGCTTGCTCTAGGCCACACTAAATGTTACCAGAGCAGACCAAATGTCAGAAGCATTTTAAGAGGCCAATGCTCTGTTCTATTCCATTTCTCTCAGTAAACTGTTGTGCGCCTTTTCTTGCAGCATCTTGGAATTTTTCAGAGATGTGAACAGCTATGTTTGTAGCAAGTAATCAAAGTCTCCTACAAACCAACCTGGCATTCTGCCTTCCAAACCAAACAATTGGGGAATCTTTGGTCTCCTCAAGATGTAAACACTCCTTGAAATATTAGCATTAACCTTTGCACAAACACACAACAATGACGGGCAGGAAAAGACCAGCTGATCCATTAAGCCTAACCTAATTTGGGCAGAATTACAAATCAAAGATTTGGAGGCAGGTGCCAACGAAGTAACTGATGTTATTCTAGGACACAAAGTTGTATACCTTCTGAATGTTCAGGGAAAAATTGCTCTTTCTGTAAATAAATGTGGGGGCATTGCCTGCACAAAAACCAATGGGTGGAATAAATGGCACTTTGCATTCAGGGAATGCCACAAAACTGGACATTTTGGAGAGAGGGGGACATCTCAGCAACCTGGTGACAATTAACATATCATACAGCTACATGGTATACAGCAGTCACTTATATGGGAACTGATGTCAGCAGCCATTGAATGATCATCATGCGCATAATAGTATCTGTACCCATTCTTCATATGACATATCTAACTCATCTCTTTACTCTTCCACAGGTCCATCAAGAACCCACCCCCCACCCCCACCCCCCCCCCACCACTGTCCAGGAGCAAGAGGAAGACGACTCCTCGGAGGAGCCTCCAGCCTCTGAGGGTGCACCGTCACCAGACATAAGCGCACCCAGCACCAGCGCAGATACACACACCTGGGTGGGTCCCACGTGACATAGTAGTGTTGTCACTTGGTGTCTCACAACTCACAAGTGATCAAGAGCAGATGGTGGAGACAGGGACAGTGATGGAGAGTCTTTGCCAGAGGGTGCAGGATGCTCCCAGCTCTGCTCAGCTGCATGCAGACGCTGAGCCTCAGGGCCATCCAGAAAGAGGGCGATCCTGGAAGTGCAGGAAGAAGTGCAGGAGGCTCTGACAGGTTTTACGAGTGCAATGTCTGCAAATGTGCAGAGACTGGAGTAGTCCATCTCCAACATGAGCACCACCATGTCGCAGGCGATGGCGACTGTAGGCTCCGCCATGGATAGGATGGCCACCTACATGGAGCAGCTAATGTGCCACTCACAGGAGCACATGGTCTCTATGGAGAATAGATGGCAGAGGCTCATAGACCTCCTCTCTAGGAGTGATGTCAGGTAGGCGTGGGTCCTCATGGCCCCACTGATTTGCAGCAAGGTGCTCTCTAGCTCCTTGGCAGCAGGGAAGTGAGCAGGCTGCCTCTACCTCTGCTGTAACCACAGGGGTAGCACCTCGTAGAAGCAGGCAGAAGAGAAAGATGGCACGCAAGTAGATTCACAAGGGTAGCCACTTGGGTGTTTTATCCAATGTTTATGTAAAGTTCCGTTAATGTGCTGTCAAACATAAAAATCTTTGTTTTCAACACTTTCCGATCTTGGAGAGATTTGTGTGCACCTTTGGAAGTGGCTTAGTGTGTTGCAGTGAATGGTGAGACATAACGGTACCTCCAGCAATGGTGGTGAGTGTGAAAGGAATGGCTTGGTCATTGTAGGGATGCTTTATGGTGTTGGTGTGGGGTGGTGCAACCTGGCGCATCATGTGGCAGCCATACAGGTGTACAGTGTAAAGTTATGTAAATCTGGCCATGATGAGGCCATCCCGGGCAGCAATGTGGTCGGGTGCTGATGCCCTCTGTCCTGTGCAGCATCAGGTGATTGCGGAGAAGGTTGATATTGTTGTTGGTGCTGCAGGTGTTGGGGCTCATCATGGTCAGATTCTGAGGACCAAGGTGAGACAGTATAAACGCCACCCATGTTGATGGAATACATGGCAGGTGAAGTAGAGGTGGCAGAAGCAACCTGTCAATGGTGAGAGAGGTTTTTCCAATGAGGTGACACTAGATGGAGACTTTGCTGGAAAGACTTGCAGCCTGCAGAAAGCTCAATCTGTGCTGGAAATGCAGTCAGCAACAACTTCTGTCTGAGGAAAGTGATCAGCTGTCAGGTGGAAGCTTTTATACTACATTTGATGCTGTCAACTAATCAGCTGAATCAATGGCCACTCCACTTCCGCCTCAGGTTGACAGACATGGTTCCCAAGCAGCGTGAGTCCCGTGGGCATCCAGTGAAATTGCAAAGGTAAGGTTAAAAAGACTCTTAAGGGTCTGAGAACAAGCTAATAATCCTTTAAATTGGGTCGCCCTGCCTCCGCACTGACAGAGGCGCCCGAGGGAAAGGCACGTGGGGAGCGGGTGACAGCAGGTCTCCGACCCGCTGCAAGAAATTTCAACTTTCCCACCCGACACGCCTCAGATCGCGCCCGCATGGACCCCAGAAAATTCTGGCCTTTGGGTCTGCCTCTCCAGTTGCTGCTCCATGACACTGTTTAACTTGGTCATTTTCAGTTCCTCTGATATTGTCCTTAGCTACAGGTCTGGTCCCAGAGGTTGCACGATACACTATAGGAACAGGAGTAGGCCATTTAGCCCCTCGAGCCTGTTCCGCCATTCAATGAGATCATGGCTGATCTGCGACCTAACTCCATATACCCGCCTTTGGCCCATATCCTTTAATACCTTTGGTTAACAAAAATCTATCAATCTCAGATTTAAAATTAACAATTGATGAAGCATCAACTGCCATTTGCGGAAGAGAGAGTTCCATGCTCCGATGGACGGGCCACATCGTCCGCACGCCCGATACGAGACTCCCAAAACATGCGCTCTACTCGGAGCTCCGACACGGCAGGAGAGCCCCAGGTGGGCAGAGGAAACGCTTCAAGGACACCCTCAAAGCCTCCTTGAAAAAGTGCAACATCCCCACTGACACCTGGGAACCCCTGGCCCAAGACCGCTCAAAGTGGAGGAGAAGTATCTGGGAAGGTGCCGAACACCTCGAGTCTCTTCACCGGGAGCAAGTGGAAGCCAAGCGCAAACAGCGGAAGGAGCGCATACTCAACCCAAGCACCCCACCCACCCGCCCCTTCAACCACCGTCTGCCCCACCTGTGACAGAGACTGTAGGTCCCGTATTGGACTCATCAGTCACCTGAGAACTCATTTTTAGTGTGGAAGCAATTCATCCTCGGTTCCGAAGGACTGCCTAAGAGAGAGAGTAGAAGTGTTTCCTAATTTCACTCCTGAAAGGTCTGGCTCTAATTTTTAGACTGTGTCCCTAGTCCTAGACTCCTCAACCAGCAGGAATAGTTGCTCTCTATCTACCCCAACTGTTCCCCTTAATATCTTGAAAACTTCAATCAAATCACCCCTTAACCTTCTAAAGTTCAGGGAATACAATGCTGGAAAACCTCTTTTTTTTTTAAATGATTTTTAACAATAATATGACATTTCCTGCTCTGTCTTCCTTGAATGCTGCCTGCTCTTGTACTTTAACACCGGGTTTAAATGGGAGAAATTAACATGATATGGGTACGAAATATGTCCTGTGTAAATATGCACGTTCCCCATTAATTACTGCTTAACAAGCTGTTAACAAACCAAAAGGTTCATGCCAGGTCAGTGCATTGGAGGCATTATTTATTCACAAGAGCACGTTTAGGGCCATGGGCAAAAATGAACACCCATGCTATTAGCACTAATGCGCAAATTGATTACTCCTTAACACTCCGTGCATATGCTAGCTTGAATCCACAGTGCAAATTAAACAGCTAGAAGAGCTAATAAGTGTACACTTGGGATGGAAGAAAGGTGGTTGGAGGATTCACTGAAGTTACAAGAGACAGCTTTGGCAAGGAACCAGATGGAGCACTTGCTGGAAGTGTAGATTAATGGCAAGTGATGCTCTTTTCAATAATAGTGGATTTGCAGGAGTTATGAGCAGAGATAAAGTTGGCTTGAGATGCTTCAGACTGATCAAGTTGCAGGCAGTTTAATTTTCTCTCCGTGCCATTTTCAGCACATTCTCATTAAACTCCTGTTTCATGCAGTGGTTAACCTATTTAAAATTAAAATAAATCTAAGATAAATGGTTGGTGGCTGTGATAAATTGGGGCAGACAGGAATGCAAATGCATTAAAACTTCCCAATATGCTGGGCAGAATTTGGATGAGAGGCAGCAGAATGATGGGCGGGATTGAACTACGATGTAATAACAGATCTGATAGAAGGAGAAGAGTGAGGTATGCAACCTTGCGTCTTAGAATAACATCGGTTACTTCATTGGCACATATAGCATATCATCTCCAAAGTCTTTGATTTGTAATTCTGCCCAAGTGCTGTTTGACCTGTCAATTAATGAAATGGCCTCAGAAACAGAGCAGATAATATTAAAGCACAGTAGGAATATATTGAGTCATTCACATTAACGAAGAGCTATCTATAAAGGAGCCTACAGCTGGGGCAGTGAGTACAAAACCATGGCAGCGCAAAGTATCTCTGATGCTGATTTTGTGATTGTATTTGTCTCATTGCACAGTTTGAGCAATTAAGCGCTAAAAGTCAGACAGGAGGAGGGGTCCTATTCAAACACCCACAGCTGTTCTTGTGACTGCCACTTTTTGTTCTGCCCTTTACTTGTTCTCAATTTCTGAACCTACAAGCATTTGAGAAGCCTTCAGGGCTCTTTCTTTAACCACTTCATGGCATGAATGATTTATGAGCTACACCAGCAAAGAGGGAAATCAACAGCGTGCTTTGATGTTTCAAACGTACTATATGCTTTACTGTTACACTGTGCTTAAGTGGACCGTCAAGAAGAATTGACATCAGGCTCAGTTGGGGATGTTCTTAACACAGAAAGATGATGAAAAGAAAATCTGTGAATACTGGAAATCAGAAATAAAAATAGAAAATGCTGGAAATATACAGCAGGCACACCCAAAATATGAGTCTGTCTTTTCTCTTTCCAGTGCTGCTGAATCTTTTGTATATTGCCAAGATTTTCTTTTTCTGTAACTATTTTGCAACAATACATGGTCTTAGCCAGTTCATTTCTATTACGAGTTCCTTTATCATTTGAAATTTACATTGAGCGATGCTCCTTTAGGTATCACATTTTAACTGTCTCAGTTTCCTTTTAATTTTAGTTTTCTACCAGATAGCCTGTTCCAAAATAGAAATGAGTGTAGGGAAAAAAAATTAATCCTGATTTCAGAACCTCATTAAAATTTCAAGCTCAAAGACTGCAGAATGAGAGCTTGCCATGTTGCAGTGCCATGTCAGTACAGGGTTTTCATGGTACACTGGCTTATTCCAGTTGTAATTTGCATGCAAATGAGAGAAAATGAGGGACATACGGATCAAATGTTTCAGGGATGTACGTACATTTTGTACTTTTATTCATGAATTTTTATCAGCTTCTGAAGCTTCCTACAATGTTTCAGCCAGCAGCCACTGTTCGATCCTTGATCCATACAAAAGGAAGTTTCTCTGGATCCATGTTAATACCTGTATAGTGATCAGTATCTAGGAGATGGTGGTATCAGGGCCTGTTTATATTAATCCATTTCTGACTTGGCTGGAAGAGTACATTTTGTTGGGGCTTATAATTATAAGTAGCTTTTTAACCTGTACCAGGTGACATTTAGAATATGTGTCCCATAGCTCCCCCTGTGGCTCAGTGTGTAATTGCACTGCCCACAGTGGAATTGAGTCATGGGGGTTATTTTAACATTTCCCCATTGTGTGAAATGGGAACCGGCTGCCTGTTCTACGCCTCTCCCGATTATCAGGCAAGGTGTATAACTTCAGTCGCGCCCCCTAACCTACCGCCGGACGATATGTCCAACAGGTCTGGGTGGTGTTTTTGCGGCCGCGGCAGAACAAATTAAAGGGCAGGTGCCGGGTGGCCATTTTTTTTGGGCCACCTGCCAGCACCTGCCCCCTTTCGCTTGTTCATGCGGGGTGCCGTCCGCAATCGGTCAGCCCGTCACTCCTCTTGAGTGCCGGGCTGCTTTCCCAGCACCCCGCTCCCCGGTGGTCCAGCAGGGCCCCGGTGCGCACTGCGCTTGGCCCCTCCTCTTTAATCAGGGGAGGGAGGCCTGTAATACCGCGATGCTATGTGCCGATGCACGTGGCGCTGTTGCACGTAGCACCGCGATATTGAATGGGAGCACCTCAAGAGGGAGGGGGAGCGCTTCCAGTAGCGCCCCGCCTCCTGCTTGGGGTGCTACCACTCAATTTACGGCACAGGGACGCTAACTTTTTTGGGGCACTAAAAGTAGCGCCCTGGCAAAATTAGCGCCCCAAAGGGGGTGCGACCGAATTTTTCCCCCTAAAAGTTTAAACCTCTGCTCTTTGCTCAGATAGTTGGTCTTGGCCACGGTGCTGGGAGTGGTGCTAGAGTTGGCCTACCGGGCCTTGGGCTGGGGAGGGGTGAAATATTGGTGGGCAATATTGTGCTTCTTGCTGCTGTCCAACGATCCCTGCTGGAAGGTACATGGGTGGGTGACTGGTGAGGATAGGATTGGGCTTGATTGTGAAGCTTCCCACGGAAACATAGCTCACTGACAATCACTGTTTACATTCGCATGTGAAAAATGCCCACCAGGGTGAGGCACTAGTGGGTGGCCAAGATCCATGGACTAATACTCCAGAATGGTCAGCACCTTCAGGACAGTGGGAGAAAAGTGGAGGAGTGAGGAATCTTTTTTTATTTTCCAGCACTGACATCCTTTAGGTTAATGATCACAATTCACCAAAATATATTTGTTTTACAGTGAACTCCTCACAGTGTTCGCAACCTTACATCAGTTATTGACCCTTGTCATTCTTGTGAAAGTAACTATTGTACCTCCCACCCATGAGAACATTTTTTAATTCATACAATCGCCTCACAATTCATCGCAAGTAAACAGCAATCATGACACAAAAAAGAATCCTCTTTTGCTTTATTTTTCTGAGATCTTAAAGAGATTTTTAAAAGCGCTGTGCTTTAATTTGCTTTCTTTATCCTTTCAGTCATCAGGGCCAGACCACATGCTGGGATCACCCAAAGATGACAGAACTGTACCAATCACTTGGTAAGACTTCCTACACAATCTTGTCTTCTGAGGCGTGTTTTTGTCACAGATGTTCCACAGCAGCCCTCTGGCATTCTGTGAATCTGGTATTAGTTGGAAACTTCTTTGAAATATGGGTAGCAAGAAAAAATAAGTCAACTCTGGTTTGCAGTTACAGCTGGTTATTGATGTCTGCTCTTGCAGCATAACTTTTCAAATCCATTTTGTTACTCCATCGGTGGGGTTATGATATTCAATCAGTTGCTACTTATTAACATTTGGTTAGTCTTTGAGCAGTGTAAAATAATTACCTCTCAAGGGCGAATGATGTGAAATAATAGATATCTTGTTCTTTTCCACTTTTTCCTAACAGCTGCTCTGAATAACATCAAATTCTCAGCTTATAGAACTGCCATGAAGCTGCGACGTGTGCAGAAAGCACTTCGCTGTAAGTACATCTGGTCCATTTCAAAGCCTTAGCTTTCTGTGTTCACAAAGAACTGCCTGCACTGCCAATCGCCACGTTCATAGAAACTATGTTGGACGCTTAATAAAATTAAATGAATTCAAAGCCTGATTTGTAATAATACTTACAAACTCCCAAACTTGGAATTGACTGAGTTCCACCTTACCCCCTGGTCTGATGCCTGGCCCAATTTGTCATCCTGCCCAGAATAGCCCATATTTGGAAGTCAAGCCTCAAATACAGGGATGCTAACACCACTGTTGTGCTTCCAGCATTGGGGCCCTGTATTATCAGACAATGAGGCCTACTTAGTGCCCATTAAGAGCTGATGAAAACTTGATGGGCCACAAGCACTTGCGGGTAGATCTGGACTTAGTGCGAAAGTGTAAAATGGGGGATAGCCCGTCACCACCCCGTTTTACATCTCTCCCAATTTTTATTTCCATTGAAGTCAACGGAGATGTAAGATGGGCTGCTGACTCGCTATCGCCCATTTTACTCTATCACACAAAGTCAAGATCTGCCCCTTGAAGTGTTAAAAGCCTGCTCAGCAACTGTGCACTAAGCTCATTAAAGCCCCTAGTTTTCATTTAAATAAGGCCACTTCCCCTTAATGTAACTAGAGTGCTTTAGCAACGCAAAAGGAAAGGTCTCGAGAAATCTCAGCCCCTAGCGCATCATGTGCAACGTGCTGGGAGTGCCTTTAAAAAATGCTAATCAACTGACCCCACATTACCAGGCGAGGTTAGCCTCTTAGCTCCCAGGCATGGCCAGTGTACGATCCAGGACCGCATTATCAGCCCTACTGAGCTCCCAATATCAGCTGTGTTGCCATCTGGAAGTGCCGAGCTGATGCCAGCTCCTTCCTACAAAGAGGAAGAGAAAACTGGAGGAAGAATTACTGCTGACTTGTAATTACTTGTGCCTCCCCTCAACATGGGATTTGCAGAGGACTGGGAGTAGGCCACCCTGCTGACTTCTCAACTGCGGTTTGTGTGCATCACAGGGAGACCTAAGAATGTGGAGGGGGAAGGAGGGAAAATACCTTAAAAGGAAGAGGTTTCACCTTCAACAAAAGAACCAATCAGCATTTACCAACTTAAAACATTCCCCTCCTTTTCCCACAAATACGAGCGTACTGATTGGGGGTTTCTAACTGCATAGGTCAGCTTCTGCTGGATTTGAACAGGGACATTAAAAATAAAGGTGACAGACTGCCCTATTCCAATCTACTGCTTTAAGGGGCATTAATGAGATCCTCTTGTGAAATGTTGTTGGGCTAATCTCTAACTGTAAAAGCTATAAACTAACTGTACTTCAACTCCGATTCATTTTCATTTTGGAGAAGATGCCATGTTAAGTAAACAATATTGGCTGGGTCATTGCCAAAAGGCCCCTGGTTTCAACTCAGTGCTCCCCCACTCCTCTTTCTGCCCAGTCAGGACCCAGCGTTTCCCCATATGAAGACGGGGGAGATTTCCTCTGTGTGCCATCTGTAATTAAATTGTAAACCAGTTCATAAAGAATGCGATTATGTGCAAAGAGATTCTTTCCCATATAAAGAAAGGGAAAAATGAGTGTTGGAATTGTTCTTAGTGGCTGGGCGATAAAGCACCACCTTACTTTTTTAGGAGCAGATCTCTCTCGTCTGCCTATGCTCTTGGTCCCAGGGAGTATTGTGTAGTGCTTATCGAGGGAGCAGAGGAGAGAACCTAAAATGCGAAGCGCGGCGTTCAAAAGGAAAAGGAGTATCCATTCCCACGCAAACTAGATAAAATCCTATAATTAAATGCTTCCAATTAATGCCCTCTAAAAGGGCAAGGTTATCTGGGTAGTCTGTTCTCAAACTCTTTTACTGTCATTAGTGATGTTGCATTCTGATTGTTAATAGAATGCTTAATATTGATTATTTTTCTATGTTTACATTATCCATTGTCAGTGGATTTGTTGAGTATGGCCAGTGCCTCAGATATCTTCACTCAGTACAAGCTGCAGCTGAGCGACCAAACAATCGATGTTCTGGAAATCATCCAGTGCCTCACCGCGATGTATGATCACCTCGAGCAGGAGCGCGGGATCATCGTTAACGTGCCTCTCTCTGTGGACATGTGTCTTAACTGGCTTCTCAATGTCTATGACAGGTAGGTTTTCATTTCACCTCTCTTTATATGAACTGCTCTGTCTGATGGTTAAGCACGAATAATAACACATCACATTGTTTACATGACATCATTACGGTAAATATGAAACATTATATTCCAAGGGAACTAGTTGGCTCAGTCAGTTAGCAGGTTAACCTTCACCTCGAGCCCTTGGATTCCAATCCAGCCCAAACCGATGGGTTAAAGATTTCTCTGGTCGCTGTAAGGATAATAAAAAATAAGTTTGGGGGAGAATCAACTCAATTTCTGATAGGTGCAACTCGACTACAAAAAACTGTCTATAGTTTAACATTAAGTTGGTAAGGAGGCCACAAGAATGGCTTGTGTTGATAACTGAAATGCCAGACTGGCACAGTAAAGGATGCTGTTCTGAGATTGAGGTATTGACGTAATATCAGCTGGAATTTTGCTCCACGTCTAGCCCATGGGAGTGGTTAATGCAGAGAAAGTGCAGAACTAGCTTTACCCTAAAACTAACCATGCTGTACCTCATCTGGGAGTACTTGACGAGGCAGTGCAGAAGGAGCTTTACTCTTAAAAATAACCATGCAGCACCTGATGGGGAGCTTGGTGCTGGCATTGGCTGAGGGAACTGAAGAAATGGTTATTCCCTTGAACTAATAGTTCTAATTTTGACCAGCAGAACGAAATTGCCAACAAAGAAGCAGATAATTAGTGGAGACACAGTCATTAACAAAGGGGAGCTTCAGTAATCTTGTACTTATTAATTTATCCCTCAGACACTTGGGTTAGTGACACTTGTGTCTAATTCCCCCACTGAAGCTGTTCTTGTATTGAATAAGATCCTATTAGTGACTTCGGCTCCCCACGTGTGGGTTCTAGCTGAGTCTTCCACTCGGCCTCAGTGAATTCCATAGGTTGCAGCCAGCTGTGCAAGATCTGCGTGCTGGGAGTTAGCGCATCTCGCATGGGTCTTTGCTCCATGTAAAAGCAGCCACAGTTACAGAACAACACATTCATACGTCACATATGAACTGTAATGAAGCTTGCTTTTATTCTTGAATTTTGAGCAGGAAATATTAATTTGCATCAGACATGTTTTAACTAGTCTTAAAGGGTTAGTCTCTTTTATAATAAGAGAACTGAATTCTGTTATGCCCCATCTAACACTACATAGATCCCCAGTAGCTCAATGGGTGAATACGCATCTGCCCTGCGTTAATGCGATGGATAGGGTCCTGAAATTGGATCCAGTGCCTGTGAGCTAATGAGCAGAAATATTAGCCAGAGTTCCCACTCCTGATTGCTATCCAGCATCACACTTGAGGTGTACATGTGTGAATGTTGGGTGAAGACAAGACTGAGCTATGCTGTGATGTTTGCCACAGTCAGATACACTGACACCCCTTGCTGTCAAAGCTCACACTTAAAGAATAGTCACGAGAGCCAGATGGCTAGCACCCATACAATCAGAACCATACCACAACATTAGATGGAGAGAGAAAAACAGTATAAACTTTTGGAACTGTTTACTTTTTGAAAGCATTTCTCTTTTTAAAAAGGAGACTTTAATAGACATGGTCAATACTGAAAAAATGCAAACAAGGTTTCACTTCCTGCAATGTTTTTAGATGCTGGTTGTTTCAGCTTCTTGCATTTGGAATCATTTTTATTTTCTGTTCTTTCATTCCTCCCTAGTGGTCGCAATGGCAAGATTCGAGCTTTGTCCTTCAAGACTGGAATTATCACTTTGTGCAATGCAGAGGTGGAAGAGAAATATCAGTGTAAATATCAGACACAAAGATGGAACGGAGACTTGGGTTTAATTAGCATCTTATCACATTTCCCAGAAGTATCTCAAAGTGCTTCATGTACAATGTAGTAGTGTCAGCTTGGCTCTGTTGGTAGCCCTCCCACCCGCATTGAAGGAATGCCAGCCTTTAGATGCGTATTAGACCGAGGACTTTCTACCTATTCTGGTGCATGTTAAAAATGCCTTGGCACTATTTGAAGAGCGACATCTCTCCCTCAACCTACACAAAAAAATTAATCATTCACGTCATTTCTGCTTGTGGGATCATGCTGTGTGAAAAATGGCTGCTGACTTTGCTGACATAATAAGTCACTGCACTCCAAAAAGTAATTCACTCGATGTGACGTGGATTCTGAGAGATGCGATATGATGCTGTATAAGTGCAAGTCTTTCTTTACTTTTTGCTTTGAGGTATAGTGGATGTTATGTACATTAATGCAGATTAAATTTAATTATTCAAGGTAAAAACATGTGCAGAATGGAAGCTCTGTCACAAAGAACCACAAGTAGGTAATTTAAAAAGTCAATCAGCACAGACCACTGTTAGACTTCCTGGGGTAATGGAGCCAACTCACATCAGGGCTGATTTCTAGATTCTGGCCCTGCAGTCAAGAAGGAAAGACCATTATCACAGATCAGATGCAGGAAACATAGAAAACACAGGCCTTTTTTAGAGGCTGGTTACAGAGCAGCTTTGGGAGAGGGCTCGGAACAGGTCAACTTTGGGCATTTTAATTAGAGAGTGGTGTGAAAAAGGAGCAAACAATTAAAAATATTAATAATATCAATAATATCATCTCAGTAATTGTTATGTTCTCTGAGGGAAGGGAGGCAATTCCAGACTGATGGGATCAAAATTCCTTCTCACTTGTCAGATATAAAGGTCTTACACCAATTGTGTTTGGGATAGTCGACACTGCTCCTAATGGGGCAAGTCAGCAAAAGTTTGTTTTAGCGCTAATTGCTTTCAAATATACTGTGCCAGAAAGAGAGGTGGCAACTTGGTTGACGTTAGAAATGCAATGTCACACTGATGCAGTAGGGAGTATTCTTCTGAGGTCAAGACGCATATTGGGGTTGAATGATTGGGGTTGAATGGGAGCTTTACCCTGCATCTAACCAAAGGAACATCCTAGGTTTGAGTGCTTAATAAGGCATGCAGAGGGAGCTTTCTCTACATCTAAACTATGCTGTTACTTACCTGTGAGCGTTGATAAGGCAGAGTAGAGGGATTTTTACTCTGAACCTAATCCATGCTACACCTGACCTAGGAATGTTTAATGGGAAAGTACAGAGGGAACATTTTCTGTATCTAATCCATGCTGTACCTGACTTTGAAAGTACTTTGAAAGAAGCATTTCGGCTGTCGAGCCGTTACTAGCTCCATCACCCAGTACCCCAACACAAATGAGATGGCAAACTGGAATACAAATTACAATTAATGTGCACTCTGCAAAAAGTGGGGGTGGGGGGTCACCATTAAAGCCAGTTCAAATGCATTCACACAAGATGGAATCACACCCTTTATTAATGATCCAGTAAGAGTACCTCTATCTTTCGTACATTACAACAGTGACTACTCATCAATAGTATTTAATTGGCTGTAAAGTGCTTTGGGACATCCTGTGGTCATGAAAGGCGCTATATAAATCCAAGTTCTTTCTCCCCCCCCCCCCCTCCCCTTCCCACCGCCACCACCTTAGCTCCATACACGCTAGGCAGTGCTGTTCTGGAGGAAGCCAGGATATAGTGACCTTTTTGAAGTTAGTTGCTTCACCTATGTAACCAACCTAATATATTTCCCTCCGTAGACTTGTACAAGCAAGTGAGCAGCTCAACAAGCCTGTGTGATCAGCGCCACCTCAGTCTTCTCCTACATGAAGCCATTCAGATCCCGCGCCAGCTGGGCGAGGTGGCAGCATTTGGAGGAAGCAACGTGGAGCCCAGTGTCAGGAGCTGCTTCCGGTTTGTAAGTTAGTTGTGAGCTTTTTCCATGGAGGAGGGGTGTGGGGGGGAGAGCTGGGATAACCTGAGAACTGTGGGACGAGGAAATATTGTGGGAATGCTTGTACCTCACTGGCTTTGTTTATGTCCTGGAGTAACCCTGCCTCCAGTTCATGGACAAATTCTTCTGTTTTATCTTTATTTATCCTTGCTCCTTTATTTCCATCACTAGTCAAATTAATGACTCAATCATTTTAACACAGATTTGGAGATTCAGCATCAGAGAATAAGTGAACAAATAGAAATAGAATTGAAAAAACTCATGCAATGTTAGCCAGTTGAAAATTGTAACTCCTGAGCCTCCTAGTCTAAGGGTGAAAATGAGCCTTAAAAAGGGAAGGAACTTTGAAACTTGCAGAAGATATACATTTGACTTTGCAACAAAAATACCTGCTGTATAAGGATTGCTATCCACTGAATAAAATACGGTCTCAGATCTCTGCTATATCTACTTCAGACCCCTGGTTTATTTCATGTTGGTTGTAGTTTGGATGGTTTAGATCTGTGTTGAAGTTCTTTTAATGAAAAAAGGACGACACCTGCTTTGTAATAAACAACCTGCTAATCACATCTCAATCTCACAAACCGCAGCCGGAATTTTGCCTCCCTGGGCGGGTCCGGTGCGGCCGGTGTCCGTGGCAGGTCACGACCCCGCTGCTGGCTCCATCCCGCTGTTGAAAATGAACTTACCTTAATGGGGCCTATTAAGCCCACCCAGCGCATTACCCGGCCCAATGAGATAGAGCGGGCCTGGTGACGTCATTCATGACACGTTTTCAGCCGGGATCTTTAAAGGGACCATGGCCACATTAGATTTGAAGTTTAATCTAACATAGTGCTGTCAATGCACGATAGCATTGGAGTGCTGCAAACACTGACAATGACTGCACAGAGGTGCAAGGGCTGCACCCAGGCTCTCCTATGACTCCCTCCATATGCATGTGGAAGGAGTCAGAGTACGCAGGGAGGTCCTCTTCCTTTCCAATGGGCGGAAGAGACCTCGCCAGGACACCAAGACAGCCTGGTTGCAGATTGCACAGGAGATCACAAGCAGGAATGTGATCAGGAGGACCTGGGTGCAGTGCCGCAAACATTTCAATGATCTCATTAGATCAGGAAACGTTGGTACAAAGCCACACTCAACCTCATCCTACTGTGCCTCTCATCACATTCCCTTCACTCTACCTTCCCTACCCTACTCCTGCACATCCTTACTCACAGCAACTTACCTTGCACCTCCACCCATCCCTCACTATCTATCTACATTATCACATCCCTATCTCACTCGCCACCCCTCACACTCACCCTCATCCTAGTGCAATCATACCAACTAACTACACACAAGAGTAGCCACTTGGGTGTTTTATCCAATGTTTATGTAAAGTTTCTGTTAATGTGGTGTCAAACATTTTCAATACTTTCTAGTCTTGGAGAGATTTGTGTACACCTTTGGAAGTGGCTTAGTGAGTTGCAGTGAATGGTGAGACATAATGGTACACCCCCCCCCCCCCCCCCCCCCCGCAATGGTGATGAGTGTGAAAGGAATGGCTTGGTCATTGTAGGGATCCTTTATGGTGTTGGTGTGGGGTGGTGCCAACCTGGCGCATCATGTAGCAGCCATATGGGTATACAGCATAAAGTTAACTCAATCTGGCCATGATGAGGCCATCCCTGGCCTCCCGGCAGCAATGTGGTTGGGTGCTGATGCCCTCTGCCCTGTGCAGCATCAGGTGATTGCGGAGAAGTTTGGTGTTGTTGTTGGTGCTGCTGGTGTGCCTAGTGCTGCTGATGTTGGGCTGATCGTGGTCAGATTCTGTGGACCAAGGTGAGACAGTATAAAAGGCAGGTGAAGTAGAGATGACAGAAGCATACTGTCAATGGTGAGAGAGGTTCTTGCAATGAGGTGACACTGGATGGAGACTTTGCTTGAAAGACTTGCAGCCTACAGAAAGCTCAATCTGTGTAGCAAATACAGTGAGAAACAGCTTCTGCCTGAGGAAAGTGATCAGCTGTCAGGTGGGAGCTTTTATAGTACATTTCATCCTGTCAACTAATCAGCTGGAGCAATGGCCACTCACCTCCTGCCTCAGGTTTACAGACGTGCTTCCCGAGCAGCGTGGTCCCCGTGGGCATCCAGTTAAATTTAAACGGTAGGGTTAAAAACACTCTTTAAAAATTCCGGCCCGCATGTTTCACAGCTCCGCATTGTCACAATTTCACAGCATGGTAGCAGCATCTCGCAGGGATGCTCTTAGTGATGTTGCTCGGGCATTGTGGGTTCATGCTCCACAATAGCATAATTACCAGCTTGAGCGTGCTTGGAGACACGAGTGCAAACATCCAGGAATGGGAGATTCAGCGACGTCACTGAAGTGCATCAGTTCATACTCACACAGGCTAGTGGGCAAACTGGGGTCTCAACCATCATGAAAGCACAGGAAGCACTTGGGTGTGAACTTGCCACCCTTCTCTTGGCAGAAGCTGCAGCAAGCATAGAGTCCTCTACAGTTAAAATACAGATAGGCTATTCCTGGCTCCCAGGCAAGACATCTAGGTCCATGATCATGTTGAGATATATCAGCAGTGTAATCACAAGCAGGTCTTTGAGACCTTTTAAGGCTTTCTATTTTAATGAGGCTTTCTATTTTAATCAATGTTTCTAGTTCCCCACTTTTTTCTCGTACTCCACATTTATATCCATATATTTTGTTTCAGCAATTTTTCCTTTTATTGCTTTCACGTACCATTTTTTTCTTTTTTACTATCTAGTCCTGTTTAACCTCTTTGAAAACTTCTACCTCCTTATTCCCTAAACGCCTCAAGCTTATCTTCCATTCCAGAGGCCTATTCTACTCTCTTGCTTCCTCTGATATAATAATTTAAATTCTCCCCCACAGCCCTCATTGCCCTCTCTGTTAGGATATCTCAGCACTTTTCAGGTGTAGGCCACCCTGTTGGTGCAATTGACTCCTACCCTAGAGCTGGTCCGTCTGCCGCAGGAGTCTGAACCCTACCCTCCTACACTATGGCCTGGGTTTTCCTCTGCTATACTCGCAGATGCCCTTTCCCTCCCTACCACATGTAAATGACAGCAGGGAAGCGGGGCCCAGCAAGTCACTCCATTTTCCTGTCGTCTACCCATGTCACCAATGCCCCCAAGGTCCACCAGGAGGGGGATGGTGGTAATCCTTTGGGCAGTACAGAAGGCTCCCTGTTACCCCTTCTGGATGATAGGGCCTTGTAGTAGGCACCTCTCTCTCCCATCAGGCCTCAGTCCTAAATGCTGCCCCTTTAGCTTGCCCTACCTCTTCAGGTGCCGCAGACAGACTAATCCTGCCAGAATAATCCTCAGGGGGCATTAGCTGGCTCCTTATTGCTGGCAGGGATTCCGCCAGGAGCCTGTCTTGCATATTTAATGACTACCAATCCAGGAAACTGAGTGGGGGTTATGGTGGGGTCAAGAGGGCAGACAGAAGTCTTACCTTGACACTCATGGGACAGGAAGAGTAAAATCCACACCCACATCTTCAGCCATACACTTACCTCTCTAATTCAGCTGTTCCTGTACTGGGTAGTGTATGGCACTGCTAGTAATCCTGAGAATGTTATTTTTGTGGTCTTCCTTCTTTTGTTGGGTTCTTCAGAATGTACATTTGCAATTTATGAAGCTATTATAGATGTCCATCATACAATTTTTTTCTGAAGCCATTATAAATATAGGTGCACATTCATATATATTTTATGATGCCATTGTATGATTAAGGATACATCCACATAGGTATATTATGAAGTCATTGTATATTTAAGTGTACAGTCACACACCTTTTACGAGAGTGTCCATTCCCATATGAAGTCACTGCACATCCTGACAGTATGATGCTTGCCGGAGGAATGTATCACCACATCAGGCTGATTGCACTGGGGTCAAAGCAGGCCAGGGGGCCAAGGCAGCTTATTGGGCCCTTGGCTTTGGGGTTGGAGATGGTGGGGAGGTATCCTGATGGTCATATTGGTTGGGCTGCCGAACTGAGGGGATAGTAATCTTTCTTCTTAATCTAATTCCTAATTTACAGAGCTCTTTTTGCAGAATCTACCTTCTTCCCCACTTCATTGATTCTGGCATGAACCCTGACTTCCAGCTGCTCCCCCAATACTTCTAGACCTGCCTCATTTACCCTAACACCTGGAATACAAAATCCTTTTGAATCTCCCACTACTATTACATTCCTGCACTCAACTTTTCTCTTCCATCCCTCCTCAACAACATATTTTCCATGGTGCTGTAGCATTTTTCATTGTTACATTTTCTATATTGGGTAAAATCTTGCAGCCAGAAACTTTTACTGTTTTGTCTGTAGTCATCTCTTAGCATGTTGAACAAAGCACAACCCTTCCAGTGACACTGAAGACTAGAGTTTCTGATCAGCATTATTTTAATACCGCCATTAACCCATTAACCCATTAAAAATTAATGGGTTAAACCTGGCATCAGAGTAATACATATCAAAAAATCTAGGCTGGAGAGTATGTACACAGTCTGGACTTGAAGGTTGCATCTAACGCAATGTCTGTAGTACGTCCTTTACTGTACTGTCTTCAGGTTAATGAGAAACCAGTAATTGAGGCCACACACTTCCTGGAGTGGATGAGATTGGAGCCCCAGTCGATGGTCTGGCTGCCTGTCCTGCATCGTTTAGTAACTGCGGAAGCTGCAAAACACCAAGCCAAATGTCACATCTGCAAGCAATGCCCAATCAAAGGCTTTAGGTAGGTAAATACAACCAATTATCTTTACATTTACCCATTTTTTCATTAATCCATTCAGTTAAGCAAAGATGTATTATATTCTGCTTCTCCACTTTACCCTGGTTGTGTTAAACCCTGTGGATATGGTGAAGAGAAGTGAGTGGCGCAATGACTTATGATACTGTTCTTTCAACATTAACATCCGGGTTTGAGTCTAGGCTAAACTGATTGGGAGAAAGCATAGGCACAACTACCAACAAAATGACGATTGGCCTGTCCACCCAATGCCACGTGCACATAATGCCCAGCCCACATGTCTTTTTTCCATTCATTCACACCAATTGTTATTCTTGATAATTTGAGCAAAACGATCTGGTTTGGTGTTTCTCAAACCTTTATAGGCTTGGTACCACCAAAAAACTGTTGGCTTCAAGCTAAAGATACTGGTAGTAGTAAATCTTTCGCTCCTGTTTCTCTCTCTCTCCTCCTTCACTGGTTTTGTGCTCACTCTATGCATTCACTCGTTTCTCTCACTCTCGATCTTGTGTTTCTCTTTCTGTTACAATTTTGTTTCTCTACTTCTGCTTCTTGCTGTCTGCCTTTTGTATCTCTTCTCAACTTTTACATGCATAAAATTACATAGAATGTACAGCACAGAAACAGGCCATTCGGCCCAACTGGTCTACGTCGGTGTTTATGCTCCACACGAGCCTCCTCCCACCCCTCTTCCTCTCACCTTATCAGTATATCCTTCTATTCCTTTCTCCGTCATGTGTTTACCTAGCTTCCCCTTAAATGTATCAATGCTATTCGCACCAACCACTCCTTGTGGCAGCGAGCTCCACATTCTAACCACTCTCTGAGTAAAGAAGTTTCTTCTGAATTTGCTAATGGATTTATTAGGAACTATCTTATATTTATGGCCCCTAAATTTGGTCTCGCCCACAAGTGGAAACTCTTGTTTCTCACTTCCATCTCTCCATTCTCCAAACTTAGTTCTCTTTCGCTCTCTCTCTCTCTTGTCTCTCTCTCCTTTCACTTTGTCTCTTTTCTCCCTCACTTTTTTTGCTCTTTCTCCACTTATTACCTTCTCTTGTTCTCTTCCTCCTTATTTTGCCTCCAACAGTTTTTGTCACTCTGCTTCCCACCGCATTGGAGAGTCCGTGGGAAGGTGCATGGGAAGATGGGGAGTCGCATGGGTTTGTCAATTAACCAGAAAGCAGAATTTCACAAAGAAAATGTGGGAGCAGGGCTTCAAGAAGACCAGTGGAAGGGGAGCTTCAAACACAGCGCATAACACACATTAGGGTTGTATTCCCTAGAATTTAGAAGGTTAAGGGGTGATCTGATCGAAGTCTTCAAGATATTAAGGGGAACAGATAGGGTAGATAAAGAGAAACTATTTCTGCTGGTTGGGGATTCTAGGACTAGGGGGCATAGCCTGAAAATTAGAGCCAGACCTTTCAGGAGTGAGGTTAGGAAACACTTCTACACACAAAGGGTGGTAGAAGTTTGGAACTCTCTTCCGCAAACGGCAAATTGATGCTAGAACAATTGTTAATTTTAAATCTGAGATTGATAGATTTCTGTTAACCAAAGGTATTAAAGGATATGGGCCAAAGGCGGGTATATGGAGTTAGATCGCAGATCAGCCATGATCTCATTGAATGGCGGAATGGGCTCGAGGGGCTAAATGCCCTACTCCTAGTCCTATGTTGCTAATTCATTTTCCACAAACTGAGTGAACATTATGTTGAGTATTATTTCTTGTTAAATATATACTGATGAAGGTCAGAAACTGATCCATTTGACATCTCTTAATGGAGACAACTATTGTGACCTAAATATCCTCTTTATCCAATTGTACCTTTTTATTATGTTGCCCTTCAGTGGGGTGGGGGGGGGGGGAGCGGCTACACCATATCAAAACCTAGGAAAGAAAAGTAAGGAGATAACATGTCAAGGCAGTCATTGGCTGCATTCGCACTGAGCTGGTATTCTTGCCTGTTGCTTGCTGCCTGCTTTGGCACTGGGCTCTTGTATGTTGGTATATACATTGGCACTATGTTCATTGTCACTGCTCACACTGGCACTGGACTGGCAGTCTTGCACATGTATTGTTGGCTTATTGACATTGGCTAGCAATCAGATCTGTCTATTAATGCCAGCTTAACTTTTTCACATCAGCTTAACATTTTTGTCAGCAAGATATCTCTGTGTATATTTTTTTTTAGTTGTTGCTGCTGCACAATTCTCTTTCATTTGTTTCGTGTTTCGTGTTTAATTTCTATTTCTCATTGTCTCTAAACTCTATCTTTTCTGCTTCAGGTACCGCAGTTTGAAGCAGTTTAATGTTGACATCTGCCAAACATGTTTCTTGACAGGAAGGGCAAGCAAGGGTCACAAACTGCACTATCCCATCATGGAGTACTGTGCCCCTGTAAGTAACATGTATCATTATATACAAACTCACAAAGAGCACTGTTCCACTGTGCAGCACTGTGCATTTCCAAGTGTTATTGCCATAGATGGTGCAACACCATGACCAATACAATTCTGTGCTTGATTAGATCTTAGCTAAGTGATGTCAAGTTTCTGTTTCCCAATGTGAAATTCCTCTAATGTACTGATTCACACTATTAAGTGGCTTTTGAAGCAGTGACCAGACTGAAAGCAATAGTAACAACAGTTTTGAGTGACGGAGAACTCTGGGCTTAAAATCACGACCAGAATCTAGTGCTATAAGCAGCAGGTTATTGTGCCTCCTTACCAAGATCGAATTTTTATGTATATTGTCTCACCCTTTTTGTTTTCTGGATCTCTCTTCGCTACAGACTATTTCAGCCAAGAAGGCAGCCAGGCAACCTGGTCCAAGCCTCTGCTAAAACAGTTGTATTGACTACAAGAAGGTGCATGACAGCAGGTCCAGGATGACTCCATGATTTCTTTTCCTCCATTCCTGCATGTGCAAATGCCAGACCGCCCCAGCACCACTTCCTGCTATCACAGCTGAAATCTAAGAATCACACATGAAAAGTCATGTCCTCCAATCATTCTAGAGTACCAACACATACCACAATTTTTCTGTTTTCTAGACCAGCTTTAAGCTGAGAGCAGTTTTGTACTGTATGATTGTGCTAAGGGGAACTGTATTGAGGTTGCTTCAAACTAATTTTGGCTCCAAACCCTTACGGCCAGCAGAGCGAACAGACATTCACCTTGATTCAAGTCTAAATCCCATAGGTGAAAGATATGTTCTACTTGATTACCTCAACTCGCACCTAAATCTGTTTGCTTTTCTCCCAGACAACATCAGGAGAAAATGTGCGGGACTTTGCCAAGACATTGAAAAACAAGTTCAGAACCAAACAGTACTTCAGTAAACATCCACAGAGAGGGTACCTACCTGTCCAATCAGTGATGGAGGGAGACAGCATTGACACGTAAGTCAAACCCAAGTACACAATGGCCCCGGAATTTGCGGTCAGCAGCGAAGCGAAGGCGTCCGCTGCTGAGCCCGAAGTACGCTTCGCACGAGGATCTCGCAATCCCTGTTCTCACAGACAGCGAGCAAGGAAGTGAGTCAGCTCTTACAATTCTAACTTTTTAAAATAGTTAGAGAGAGAGCAAAAAAAAGATTGGGGCTTTCACATGGGGCTAAGGCAAACCTGAAATAAAGATGGCCAAACTTTAAAAAAAAAAGTTTTTTTCATTTTTTGGAAATTTTAGTTTTTATTAAAATGGACAAATTTCACACTGCACAAAATTATTTTTCCAGGCCCTTAACCTTTGCTTAGCAGTAATAACGCTGTCAAAACCCCAGTTACACCTAATCCCTTTGGGGCTAACTTTTAGTGGGGAATTTAACAGCGTAATTACTGCGGAAGAGCCGAAGTTTTTGTCAGTTTCAATGATTTGGCTGATTGCACTGATTGCCGGCTCTGTTGCGAGGTGGGGCAGCGCAGCCTGTTTCTGAGCCGTCATTGACAGACCGCAGCTTTAGGATTACCGCGTGCGTCAGTTTCAAAGGAGGAATGACGGCATTCACTGCAAGTTCGCCGTCATCCCGACCGCAAATTCCGGGTCAAAACTTTCTCGCTATCATTTTTGTCTTCACCTTGAATTAAAGCTTTAAATGATTTATTTCTTCTTATCGTGGCGAATAATTTTCTTTGAAACACTATATGCAGTTGTTACTTTCTACCTTTACCAGTCATTTTTTAATTTTTCTTTCCTCCTCCCCTGAAAATGTTAGTGTGCAGTTCCACACCTATTAGCAGGCCTCTAACTGGCCACTCTTCATGTGTAGGCCTATATTTTACCCGCCCTAGACCCTTGGGATGCTGAAGCCAAATATAGAATCCTGACTGCCCTACTGGCTGAAATCAGCTAAGTCGGCACCAGATGTGGGTCCTTCCTCATCTGTAGAGGTTTCTAAACAGTCTAAGAAGCTGGAGTATTTTATTTTTACCTTTGTAATGTATACCAGGTATTACTCATTACTAAAGCTAGATTCCTGGTCGGCTGCTATTTTTGGAGCGCATTGCTGTTGGGAAGTGAAGGATGTAGGTAACCAAATCCCTTTGATCTCTGTTGGTGAAGAGGGAGTTAAGAAGAGAGACACAGAGTTGCAGAAAAGCAGGATTTGGAGACAAGAAGGCTGCAAGGGTAATCATGTTTGTTAAAGGGAATGTTGTAAGGGCCTTTGCAGAGGTGAAGGACTTAGAAATGCTAAAGGAATGTTAGAAAACCTTCTGTTTTAAGTCATGTAAGATGACCCACTGATGTGGGGAAGTGTGGTGGATTCTTTATTTTGTACCATGATGTGAAGATATATTGCATCAATTGAACTAAGTGAATCTGATCATAACTGTTGCTTTGCACATTCACCTCAATAAGCAGCTTAACGATTTGTGTTAACTCAGTCCGCCTCCAAAAAGAATTGAGAAGCACACGAGAGTGCACCTACAGAATACACAATATACAGTTTGTATATCACGGGGGAGGCAAAGCTTCATCCCCTGAGTTACGATATCATATACAGTAAGTAGATATTGGGCACAGAAACTAATGCCATTGAACCTGAAAAGATATCTACGACAGACTCAAATTTGTGTGTATGTAATTATACATGTATCCTTAATATCTATTTTATGTTTCAGACCTGTCTCATCCCCAATGTTGCCACATGCAGATACACACTCCAGGATTGAGCACTATGCCAGCAGGTAGGTTAGTGGGAACTGTGACAGAATTCTTCATTATCGGCATGGTGGGAACTCAACATTTAGTGAATTTGAATAGGTATAACTCTTCCACTGACAGTAACTGGCATTATTGACCTGAGTTTTTTGCCAATTCACAACTTTTAGGGTAACATTTCATCTTGTGTTCCCACCAAGAGTAATTTGACTTTAGACCTGCAATTCCACAAGTCTTCCAATTTTTCCCTCTCTTTCTTGAGCTAAAGTGGGAAGGACCGACTGCAAGGTTCTAATTACTGATTGGTCCTTCAGCTTATCAACATTGAAAAGGAGTCCACTTAGGAACGGCTATCAGCTCTACACTCACTAATAGCTTGGATATCCCAAGATTGGATATGGTAGGGCCAGAAAGCACAGCTCCCAGGCAGCATAATGGCATAGTGCGTCACAGGATAAACACACATAACAAAGGAGTCTTGAGATGTGAATTTACACCTGTAGCCCCCTTCCCCCCACCCACACCCCCCCCCCACCTCCTCCGATACTGATGACTTCCCATCCTCTGTTTTCACACTGTAAGAAAACAGCAGAGAAGAAGCCAGACATTTCCCAGTGAGTAGAGAGGGAATTTATCCTTGAGTGTCTCTTGTGTGATTTCTGATGGCCAGTTTCAGAATGGCATTTTGTTGGAAACCTGGGAATGTGTAATCTGCTTGTACTGGATGGTAGATTGGGGAAAGGGGAGAATAAAGAGGGATTATTACCCACAAAAAACCTCCCATTGCATCACGTTGATGATGAGCTTCATAGAAACATAGAAGAGAGGAGCAGGAGTAGGCCATTCGGCCCCTCGAGCCTGTTCCGCCATTTAATGAGATCATGGCTGATCATCCAAATTCAGTACCCTGTCCCTGCTTTCTCCCCATATGCCTTGATCCTTTCAGCCTTAAGAAATATATCTAACTCCTTCTTGAATATATTTAATGAATTGTCCTCAACTGCCTTGTGTGGTAGAGAATTCCACAGGTTCACAACTCTCTGAGTGAAGAAATTCCTCCTTATCCCAGTCCTAAATGGCTTACCCCTTATCCTTAGACTGTGACCCCTGGTTCTGGACTCCCCTGCCATCGGGAACATCCTTCCTGCATCTAGTCTGTCTAGTCCTGTTAGAATTTTATAAGTTTCAATGAGATCCCCTCTCATTCTTCTAAACTCTGGCGAATACAAGTCCAATCGACCCAATCTCTCTTCATACGTCATTCCTGCCATCCCAGGTATCAGTCTGGTAAATCTTCGCTGCACGCCCTCCATGGCAAGAACATCCTTCCTATGATAAGGCGACCAAAACTGCACACAATACTCAAGGCGTGGTCTCACCAAGGCCCTGTACAACTGCAGCAAGACATCCTTGCTCCTGTACTCTAATCCTCTCGCTATGAAGGCCAACATACCATTTGCCTTCTTAACCGCCTGCTGCACCTGCATGCTTACCTTCAGCGACTGGTGCACAAGGACACCCAGGTCTCGTTTCACTTCCCCTTTTCCCAATCTATTGCCGTTCAGATAATAATCTGCCTTCCTGTTTTTGCCACCAAAGTGGATAACCTCACATTTATCCACATTATTCTGCATCTGCCATGCATCTGCCCAATCACCCAACCTGTCCAAATCATACTGGAGTTTCTCTGCATCCTCCTCACAGCACACATGCCCACCCAGCTTTGTGTCATCTGCAAACTTGGAGATATTACATCTAGTTCCCTCGTCTAGATCATTAATATATATTGTGAATAACTGGGGTCCTAGCACCGATCCCTGCGGTACCCCACTAGTCACTGCCTGCCACTCGGAAAAAGACCCGTTTATTCCAACTCTTTGCTTCCTGTCTGCCAACCAGTTCTCTATCCAAGTCAGTACCTTACCCCCAATCCCATGTGCTTTAAGTTTGCACGCTAATCTCTTATGCGGGACCTTATCGAAAGCCTTCTGAAAGTCCAAGTACACCACATCTACTGGTTCTCCCTTATCTATTCTACCAGTTACATCCTCAAAAAATTCCAGTAGATTAGTCAAGCATGATCTACCTTTTGTAAATCCATGTTGACTTTGACTTTGTCCGATCCTGTCACTGTTTTTCAAGTGCTCTGCTACTACATCTTTTATAATGGACTCTAGCATTTTCCCCACTACCGATGTCAGGCTTACCGGTCTATAATTCCCCGTTTTCTCTCTACCACCTTTTTTAAATAGTGGGGTTACATTAGCTACCCTGTTCCAGAGTCTATAGAATTTTCATTAATAAACCACAGAGCGGTCGGCACCTCGGCCATTTTAAATCCTTATCAATCTGAATTCCATTACTTTGAGCTTCAGAATGTATTTCTGTTTAGTTTAAGTGAGAGCAATGATAGATTGTGTCCTTTTTTTCAGATTCCGAATTACAAAGATTTGTACCAAACCAGAATTCAAATTAACTGCGGAGTCAGAGACTAGTTTTGTTCCAGGAACACTTATCTATTGGGAATTGGGTGCAGATAACTAATTAATTTATCTTAGGAAGGTTTAGCATGTAGAGTTTCCGCTGTGTTACACAATCGGCTAAACCAGCATAAAAGATCAAAGAATTTCAAGCGCAAGTTACGTCCAGCGGAAATCGAGTCTCCGCGATCCTTTAAGCTGGTTTAAAAATATCGCCCTGCCCACAAAACTGGCCACGCCCCCAGATTGAATTAATCAGCATGGCGAGTTTCTGCCAATTGTGCCCGTTTGCGGCCTTCGAGAAGGCTCTTCAAATGAAGCTTTTCTCAGAGGCACTAGCAGGCACCTTTTAAAAGTTTTCAAATATTAAAAATATTTAAATTACTAAGAAGCTGACTAGTGTACACCAATGAACTAGTAAATGGTTCTGTATAGTTCTTTGAAGTCATTTTCAGTTATTTAAAAAGCAAAATACTGCGATGATGTAAATCTGAAATAAAAACAGAAAATGCTGGAAATACTCAGCAGGTCAGGCAGCATCTCGACCTGAAACATTAACTCTGTTTCTCTCTCCACAGATGCTGCCTGACCTGCTGAGTATTTCCAGCATTTTCTGTTTTTTATTGCAGTTATTTAAAATCAGGTTAATCACAGGTGTTGGACTAGCCACTCTTATTTTTTGTGATTAAACCCATTTTCAGCTGTATTAATAAAATTGAACCAGGTTACCGTTCTTAAATATGTCAAGGAATATTATTTAATGCAAGGGGGAAAAAATAAACAATTAAATTCTAAAACACTGCCCGATTGCGCTGGTTCATGGAAGATTTTACGATTGTGATTATGCAACTGAGATTGAGCAGAAACTTGAACCATAACTTCACTTCGGAAAACCAGCACAATTTTAAGCGCACTTTGCGCTCGGATTGCCGATTGCACCCAAAACGGAAACTCTACTCCAGGCTTTTTATGGTGAGTGTGGTAAGGTTTGTGTGGCCCCGCAGCAGAGAGAGACAGACGTCTATTATAATGGCTCCTATGGAAGCTGGTTCCTCCAGCACAGCATTGCAGTATGGTAGCAGTATTAAAGAGGAAGGGTACACAACTAATGATCACGATCCTAAATGCTATAAAGAGACCTGGCTATCTACTTATTGGCCTATATTTGGGCCACATTTTTTGGTTTCAAATTTCTGATTGTAGGCAGCCAGGAAGCAGATATTTTACATAGCAGTTTCTTAATGGCTGACCATGAGGTAACTTTCCAGTGATAAGGTTAGTGAGCATCACTTTGCATTCACATTGTCATAGAGGGGAAGCTCGTGACTTAACATTAAGGAATAAGATATCAGTTCCCTTTATCTACTAGTATTGAAACGTAATGTATTGCAACAAAGGAGAGACTGAAATACACCATTAAGTGGATAGATAGCTCACTTTTTATAATCTTTAAGATCATGATGGCTGAGCACAATACATTACTTCTTTAAGTAGGAGCTTAAATGGTCCTGAATGGGTCTTTTGAGTCGAGAGCATATTGGTTCAGAAATGAGATTGCTAAGATCTGAGCCAGGTAAAGGTGATTTCTATTTCCTGACACCAATATGGTTTTTTTTAATGTATAACCATTTATTGAGTAAAATGATGTGTTGTTTCCTCCTTCGCAGGCTTGCTGAAATGGAAAGTAAAAACTGTTCTTTCTTCAGTGGCAGCCTCTCACCTGATGAAAGTGTGTAAGTATTTTAACATGACTTTTTTTCATTGCAAACCAGGTGCGTACAACAAAAATATGCGAGCTATTTGAGCAAAAGGAAATTGCAGTACTTGTAACATATAATTTATTAGACGGAAATTATATTCCATCTTGCCATCATTAAGACAATGAAACGCAGCACTGTGAGCAAACAGCTTAAAAGAAAGAATTGCATTTATATAGCGCCTTTCACGTCTTCAGGACATTCCCAAAGCGCTTTACAGCCAATGAAATGCCTTTCTGAAGTGTAGTCACTGTTGCAATGTAGGGAGTACGGCAGCCAGTTTGCGCACAGCAAGCTCCCACAGACAGCAATATGATAATGACAAGATCATCTTCTTTAGTGGCATTGGTTGAGGGTTAAGTATTGGTCAGGACATATGTAGAATATTATTCCTAGTGAAATGGTCAAGTACAGTATACAGATAAAATTTGTTGGCCCAAAGAATATCGACACTAATTTGCATAGATAAAGATCACCAAAGATAGATGAGTGTGAAGACTGTGATTGCAATTAAAGATGTAGATTGCGATTGAAGTGGAGGAGGATGTAGAATGTACTTAGGGAGAGCTGCAGGTTGAACTTGAGAGGTGAGCTACTCCAGTGGCTCAGTAGATGAATCCACAACGTGGTTTGAAATAAATCATACAAACCAGAAAGGTTTCATCTGGGTTAGCTGATTTCAGCTGGGGGCAGTGATGGGGTAACTACAGTTAACCTCAGTAATACCAGGTAACAAGGAGAAAACAGATTGGCCACCATTCCTGCTCCCAATTAGCCGCCAGTGACTCCTGCTGATAGTGGACATGTGCGGGTGTCAAATGAGGACAGGATACTTCCCCACTGACACCGCACTCACCTGTGAAGAATGGTTACTTGAATGAGGTATCGGGGTGAGCTGCCAGTACCTGTGGTGCTGCACCCTATCATATGTCCTATCCTTCAGGAGGGGGGTGCAAGAAGCAAAAGTTGGAAGGAAAAGCTGCTGGAGAAAAATTATTTAAAGGTCTAGATTACAATTCACCTTTTGGTTAAATTCTCGATGCATGTGTAGATATAAATTAAGATACAGCAACAGTGGCAGATTAATGTATAGACTGAGATGTGTTGACAGATTACCTGATAGATACAGTTAGATATGTGGCTATCTGGATAGATGAAAGCTATATGGATGAATAAAATCCCAACTGATCTGCACATCATTAGGCTATTGAAAAAATAATTATCTCCTTGTCTAGATATAGCCCAGAATTACCCAGACCAATTAGTTTGCTAAAAAAATTATCAATTTTATGCAGTCTAAAGTCTACAAAATCTGTAAAGTAAATTTGGGTTCTTAATCCTACACAAAATAATGCTCAGAGTAGTACAATAAGGACTTGCTGGTGCTTAAGTCAGTCCTCTGCTTTTACATCAAGAACACAACAGCTATTACAACAACTCCTCAACATTCTGTATCAGTCCAAAACATGTACAGAGAATATCTGCAGCAATGCTTCACCCGTTAATTTGTGGCTCTTTCACAAAGTGTCATTTTCCTGAAACTCTGTCACCATGCGAAGGTCAGATGCAGTTATCCACCAGTTACTAACGGAGAGTTTCTGGGCTTGCATTAGGCTATGAGAAATCGCTGTCTTACCCTTTGCTGTTCCAGTAATGTCTCCAAGTGTTTCTATGCTGCCGTCAAGCAAAGGGTCAAATTGAGGACACATCAATCCTTGGTAGTTGTCTCCAGCTGCACCCTGTTGCACAGCTACTGGATAAAACAGCATATTATATATTGAGAAAGAGTTCAAATCCCCACATACTCGTGCATACAGATGCATCCAAACTAGTCCTGAACAAATTCATCAGAGCGTCATTTTCAGATTACCTTAAATGAAAGTAAATGCGACACCAAATGAACTCCTACTAGATAGGTCTCTATGGAGCTAAAGATTGTAATGTTATGTGATTGAAGAATTCATAGCACACTCTTTATGTACATACAGAGATGATGAGCAATTGGTGGTTCAATATTTCAGCCCAGAGACAGATCAAGACTCTCCTCAAAATCCATCTCACAGTCCAAACCAGCTCTTGGGTGCATTGGACACTGAAGAGAAGACCGAACTGGAGGCCATTATAGGACACCTCGAGCATGAGAATCGGTATGACAAATCCCTGCCATACTGTTGGTAATGGTGGGTGGACCAAAGGAGTATAGATACCCCAATAACAACAACAGGAGGCATAGTCCAGTGCAGTCAGCTTGTTGTCAATTCTAAAGTACCGGCTATGCTATTAAAGTAAATTCCTCAGAGGTTTGAGAGATGTAGTGGATTAGACACTTGTCCTTTCATCTTTGGGACCTGGGTCTCAGTCTGGCCCAGACTGATCAGATAAAAGTCTCCTCCTTCTTTTCAGCTACAAGGGTCCTAACTGAAATGAGTTTTGAGCAGACTCAATGCACTTCTGAGTAAGTGCGGGCCCATACCACAAAATTGGCCATAATCCAACACACACTGGTAAGAATCATCAGTCTCACTCACAGGCCCTAAGTTGAAATGTCACTACAGTACAGTGAAGGGGGAGCTTTAATCCATGCTGTAGTTGAACTGGACGTGCATGATGGGACAGTATAAGGGAGCTTTCTCTGAACTGGCAGTCCTCAATGCTGACACTGTGAGAAAGCACACTGAAACTAATTTGTTCCTCGGCATGGATCCCGCTCACCTTGGTGAGTAAAATATTTCATCCACTGTCAGCCACAGATGCATGAAGTTCTGTACGTGGCATTATCTATCTCAGTGAAGATACTCCATCAGTGAAAGAAACAAATAGCGTCTGGAATCAGACCACACAACTGCAGCAGCCTGTAGGGTTAGTGAGTTCTGAATGTACAAACCCCAGTGCCTTGTTCCGTTCCCCATCTAGTATAGATCAATGTAACAGTATGATTCAAAGAAACAAATAAAATACAAAGTTTGATATAATTAATTTTTTTAAAATTTGTCCCAAGGATCTTGCAGGAAGAGTATAGGCGACTGAAATGGCAGCATGAAGAGGCAGCAATATCTTCCTCTGTACAAGAGGGATCCCCGAGCTCCCCTCTCAGCCCCCGGGACACAGAGCTTCTTGCTGAGGCACGATTACTCCGACAGCACAAGACCCGGCTGGAAACCAGAATGCAGATCTTGGAAGATCACAACAAACAGCTGGAATCGCAACTCCAGAGGCTGCGGGAGCTATTGCTACAGGTGAGAGAATACCAAGTCAAAATAGATAGGAAATCTCATGGTGCCGGACAGTCACCAATACAACCGGACAGTAAGATCCAGCTCTCCAAATGGGCACTCTTCAGTATATAACATACTGATTGTCTTGTAAAAATTGTGGCTTCTTTTAGTCATGCTCAGGCAGGTGGCAAGTGAATTTAATTGACACAGATATTCAATTTCTCAGCTCCTGCAAGTCTATAACTTCCTGATGTTTGGCGGAGGCATTCCCTCTTTAGAATTTCTCAATATGCATTAGCATGGCCTGAACGTGTTAGCATGGCCCTAGTCTGAAATGAGGGCATTGATATCTTAGTGTGGCACAGCTGCTATCATTTCCACTTGGATTGTTGAAGGAGAGTTTCTGGCACTCACAGTATGTGTTTGGGAGGCTTTCAATATGCAACTTGGAGTCTGATACCTAAATAAGGAATAAGGCAACAAACTGAAAATTGCACTTTTACCAATTCAGTTATAAGAATTACTGCTGAATGGATAAACATTTCCAAATTGAGCCAAACCAGGTCTACTCAGTTCATAAAAGTCCTAATCTCCATACTTCCAATTTGGATTGATAGGGGGAAAAAAAGTGCAATTGATTAGAATATTTGAAGATGGCTCCTTGGCGTTGGCTTGGGAGGCTTTGCTGTTGATTGTGGATGCACTATCTTCACTTCAGTACAAATACCTGACTCTTAACTTGTGTGATAAGGAAAAGAAAATGAAGCATTTTTTGACTTTCATGTTCTGGATGATACAGTCCGAATACTTGCACATCTGCAATCTGGCTTCAAATTCAATGAGGAAGTGCTTGGTGCATTGGATACTAAAAGTGGAAAATATTACCAATCATCAGCACTGATATTGCTGATGCAAAGATCCAAATAGCAAAAACTTTCAAAGTATTGATGAGAAATAATAATGAAACTTTTTTTGTATCTGTGCTTCACTAGAATACAAGATCTATATATTCAAAATGCTTGAGCTGCCTCTAAAACCTTAACTTCTCTCACTAAAGACTTGCGGCAAAAGTGAAATCTCGTGGAGGTGATGGTGAAGTGTTCAAAATTAATTAAAATCTAGGCTTGACAATAAAAAGCAGAGTATGAATATCTGAGCAGCAGTAACCAGTGGAGTCTCCCATGGAACCTGTCCTGGAACCTCTGCTCTCGTATTTATTAACAATCTCAATAAAATTGTTGTAGAAAGAATACATTTTCTGATTACCCTACATTGAGTAGAAAATTAGATATGTAGAGGAATGAAATATTATGCAAATCGATTTAGAGGGCAAGCAATAAGTACGTGAATGACAAATTGCAGATGGGTGATAAAATTGGGGCGTTAGTTTGTATTCTAACTCAGCGAGAGTTCGGTGTGGGGGCGGAGTGGCAAGAGACAGGGCTCGTTCTGACTCGTCGATGTGAGGCGCAGGCCATTTCAACTCCCGGGATTCATGACCATAGTCCAGGCTCGACTCCTGCCCAAACTCAGTGGGAATGACATGGAGCAGGAGTGGGAAATCACACAGTAGTTGTCCACCACCGGGGACCCAAAGAAGCCCTTATAACCTTCAAACCTATTTTTAGCCAGATATTTAATCAGCATTTTTTTTTGAAGTAACAAGGAGTCAAAGTAGGGAGGTATGGTGACTTGTCTTCGGCATACTTTGTGACTGCAATGTGAGATGCTGTAATTAATACTCCTGGCGCAGAGTTTCACACACAGCAGCATTTATTGGGAATTCGGGATCAGCGAGCAGCATGATTTTACTGTCCACCAGGGGCGCTGATTCATAAATTTTACCCACTATTTGGCAAATCTGCGAGTGACATAGAGTGGAAGAAAATCAATATTGCAACAACCGTTGTTTATATTGTAGTGGCTCGCCATCCAGTTTGCACAGCATGAGTCCTTACTATGGTATCTAACTAGAATATCAACATTGGACAGTCAGCTATTGGACGTACAGCTCAATGCAACACTGGTGACTATGCTGATCAATATCTTAAATACAAGAGCCCACATTGTTTCATAAAGCTTCTTATAAATAATTTATTGTAATATTTGCAGATTATCACCTTTTTAAAAAAAATAAGCATCCTATGAGTCTTTCTTTGTATTTATCCTCGAATCTTTTCCTCATGCACTGCGCATCATCTGTGTCTGGAAGGCAATGATAAAGAATGGCCTGGGAGAGCTCGCCCTCCAATTCTTCCTTCCCTCCCAGTGATGAACCGTCTGGGGGTAGATTTTCAACTTGTCCCTGAGGGCCTTGTGAAATGGCCGCCCGTTACAGAAACCGCCCGACTTTCATTTCCATTATTTCCATAACGGGCAGCCCAGCCATAATGCCACGGATGCTGCCTGGCCTGCTGAGTGAGTTTTTCCAGCGTTTTCTGTTGTTATGCCAGTTTTACACCCAGTTGGCAAGTTGAATATCTACCCCATGGTCTCTTTCCGCACTATCCATAGCTGACAACAGAGCTCAGCGCAGTGTGTGAAGGAGCCTGCGTCACACTGTTTCAATGACGTCACTCGGTTGGTACTTGGGTGCACCGCACCACTCCATTGGCCTCTGTAAATATGAGTTCACAAGTTTACTTTAGTGTGATGCGGATCTTTATTGTTGTGACTCATTTGAATATGGAGAGTTTGAGACCGCTGATTTTCTATCTGCTGCTCCTGGGCTGTCCGCGCTCTCTCTCTCTCTCACTGGAGACTGCAAACTGTGCACATTACTAAATGAGGCATCATTTGATGATCAGCAGCATTTAGGAAATGCTTTCCTTGGTTGCCTCCTGCTACATACATTCAAACCAGAAAACAAGTTACTAATGGAAGATTAATGTAAACAGTGACAATTAGACTAGTTGACATAAACTACATCTTCATTAGTGTGGCATTTAAAACGAGTCTGCTTCTGTTTTCAATATTTTAACTGTGTGATTAGAAAAGTACATGTGGTTGGGCCTTGGCATTTGATGTATTCCCGAAACTTAAATGCTCCACCATTTAGAACCAATTATGCTGAGATTCTCTCTCTAGGATCAGCCATCTCATATCTAACTTATATCACAGATATGCTTTTTAAAATTTAGATGAATTTCTGTTCTCATCAGGATGAGAGATGTCAGTGTGAGGGAGTGCAACATTATTCTACTTTGGTCATACTCTATGTTCGCATCAAACACTCCCAGGTCAAGTACACCATGGGTTGGATGCACAGTAAAGCTGGAAACGTGCAAGGGTTACCTGTGGGTGCTTGTCCCTCTAAATAAAGCAGTTGCATAACCAGTCCAGTTCCTTGAAGTTAGGTCAAGGGATATAAACCAAGAACACCTGGAAGAGTACAGTAAATGGGGAAGCACGTTCATTTTTAACCTATTAACTCCACCTAGCATCGGCAGCCCCAGTGCATACCATCAGCTAGATCATCTTCAACTTGATGCAAAATGCAGGGAGAAGCAGGAAATTACCTCAAAATAAGGACTGTGTGTTGCTAAGACTTTGAACCATCCAAGAACAGCAAATAAAACAAAATAATGTGTTCATTCAGCTCTCATTTTTTGGTGTTAAATGAGCTATCGGATTTCTACCCTGTAATGGAGAATTCAGTGAGCATTTTTGGAGTGTTTTGTGTAATCAATGAGCACTTCCTCAGAGGACTGCTGAGGGCAAAGTCCGTGCCTAATAATATCAGGATGCTGTGCCTTACACTTATTAAAGCAGGACATCTATGCTATCATGTAACTTCTATTGCGCACCAATTCCCTTGCATTATTTTCTCTAAGCAGGTTTTCCAACGCACAAAGTTCAGACAAAAATAATCTCTCACACACCTGGAGACCAGACACACGATAAAGCTTGTTGTCTAATTGGGGAGTACGGGGGTCTTCTCCCACCTCTAACTTCCATCCACTCACACACACACACACATCACTCCTTTCAACTTTCTTCTCGTGTTTCTCCTAAACTCCGAATGTACCATCTTGCATCCTCTTCTTCATCCCTGCATCCATATTGTGTTGAAGTCAATGGGCCAGAATTTGCGGTGGGTGTGGCAGCGTACTTTCAGAATACGCCGTCATGCCTCCTTTGAAATCGTTAGATCCCGAACTTGCAGTCTGTCAACGTATGTGTTGACAGGCCATCTGCACGGCCCACGAAAAAGCAATTGCTGGCGCAGAGTTGGGCTATTTGCCCACCAACTGCCCAGCAATTGCGTATAGAAATGTTACAGTTGATGCAAACAGCCACAGGGCCTGTTTGCATCAGCGTAAGGGGAGAGCTCAGGCATGTTTTAAACATTTTCATCTCGGAAATCATATAGTTTAACTGTATCAAATGAGTTTTTCTTGTTTCTGCAAATATTAGAGTTTTAATGATGTTGGTAAAATTATCAGCAAAATTAAATTTTTAGTGAAGTTGGTGGAACGAAGCTAATTAAAAATGAATTTCCAATCCTGTAAATTGTAATTAAATCTGATTACGGGATTCCATTAAATCTGATTACAGGATTCCATTAAATCTGATTACGGGATTCTCTTCTGAAATGATGTAAAATCGAATTCTGTTTTCTGATTGGAGGACCAGGCCCACGTGATCCCAGGTATGCTTCTGCACAGGCTGCGTCCCTGGGACCCGTGGGCCATTATGCTGCCCTCCTACTCGCAGTGTCAGACCGCAAGTTTTCGCAGGAGGGCTGCCATCAGGTAGATGTGTATTCTTTTCACAGGTCGGCAGCATACTCTGGAGGTACGCCGCCGACCGCAATTTTTGGCCCATTACTTCCTGTTCTACCTCATTCTTCCGCAGGACCTCAGAACTGTGGACCCCCAAATCTCCCTCAGTCCTACCTTCCTCCTGGCTTGGAAAGCCCAAGCCTGCCATCATCTAATCATTAACTCTTGATTTACCTCATCTTCTATCCTAATCTTTTCTACCTTGGTGGTTTCCTGCACTGTGGGTCCTTCGACAAATTTTTACCAAATTTCAAAGACATTCCAAATTTATGGCCAACTGGTCTCGGTGGAATCTCCTGCATATAGATTGGGACAGTGATCATGTCTTCTGTTTATCTCTTTGTTCAGCCTTTTCTGCCTGTTCATTAAGAAACGCAACTTGTCGGCTTCTCTATATACTTAGCCCATCAAAATTTGGAATGATGTAAGGGAACTCCCAATGGTACCGCCAAATAGCACAGCACCAGACACAATGCATCACAGATCTGCCAGCAGGTGAAATCTCAGGAGATATTCTGTAAAGCACCAGAACTGAGTTTTTAAAGGCAAAATTCTATTATCATCCAGATATAAGCTTGGGCCTCTGCTAATCATTAATCTCGCTGTTGTCTGTTTCAGTTATAATCTGAACATAGATGGCCAAACATATGGGTCCTGCAGTAATACGTGACTACAAGCCTGAGATATATGTTATTTAAATAGAGTGGACCACACTGTGTTAAGAGGCAGATTGCAAACATTACTCTTGTCGCAGGTTTTACAACTTTTTTTTAGAAATCTCGGACCATTGTACCAGGATTGGAAAGAGTAGGAAAGAAGACGAGAAGTAGTGTTCAGATATCATTCCTAGTCTTGCTTGATATATGTTGATTTAACTCATTTACTGATGAGTTAAAATAAGCAGGTTACATCAACATAACCAGTACCTTTGAGCATTTAAAAAACCCTGATAATTCTTTTCTCCAGCAAGAACAGCTTTGATGCTTTAGGCGTCTCTTCATAACTTCATCCTAAGACTTGGAATCATTTTTGTCCATTTGCACTGAACTCTCTCCAATACACAAATAACATTGTGAAAGTAGGGTGTCGATATTTGCACACAGTATTCCAAATGTGGTCAGATAAGAGTTGATTTTGCTCTTGTGTCCTCTAGTTCTACACTGACAGTCAAATTTAAGTAACCTAATGTCCCCTCTCAATCCTCTTCTCTCAAAATTAAACATGCTCAATTTGTGAGTTTCTCCTCATAGCTGAGAACATTTTAAATCCCAGAATCATCCTCGTTGCTCTGTTCTAAAATATTCTTGAACACATCAATGACCTTTGAAGGTAAGATATCCAGAATTGTACACGATATTCAAAATGTACAAGTACTTACGTGTCGTTTGCTGCCCTCTAGTGGTTCTTTAGTTTGTTGCATTTTAATATGACAAAATTCTGACAGGCTAGACAGACTGGATGCAGGGAGGATGTTTCCCCTGGCTGGGGGGTCTAGAACGAGGGGTCACAGTCTCAGGATACGGGGTAGGACATTTAGGACTGAGATGAGGAGAAATTTCTTCACTCAGAGGGTGGTGAACCTGTGGAATTCTCTACCACAGAAGGCTGTGAAGGCCAAGTCACTGAATATATTTAAGAAGGAGATAGATAGATTTCTAGACACAAGGGGCATCAAGGGGTATGGGGAGAGCGCGGGAATATGGTATTGAGATAGAGGATCAGCCATGATCATATTGAATGGCGGAGCAGGCTCGAAGGGCCGCATGGCCTACTCCTGCTCCTATTTTTCTGTTCCTATGAAACTCAGGGAGAGAAGGATTTTGATTACAGTCAAAAATTGGTTTTAGTTTTTTGTTGCATTCAGTTTATTTTCTTTCCTACTTTGGGCTAGAACAGAATTAGTCAACATATATTCATTACCATACATGAATTACTTGCCCTCTTTGTATATAAACTCCCGGAGTATTCAGCATAATTAAAAAGTTATTGTAAAACGACTGTGAGGCAAGGATTACTTCAGAGACTGTAGGAGGAGAGTGGATTGCAAATACAACAAGCAAATTCAGAGTTAAACCCCTCGCCACACCGCTCTCCACACTCACCTCCAACAACATATGCGAGGAGCTCATGAACTTGTCATGTCTTGTCCATGAGATCCACCTCTTACTCCCTCGACCCCATTCTCATTAAACTGCAGACTCCCTTGGTTTCCATGCTAGCTGTCACTGTAAACAGTTCCCTCTCCTCAGGTACTGTCCTCCTCCCTTTCAAAACCCCTCCTCAAAAAGCCTACGCTTGACCCATTTGTCCTTACAAACTACCGCCCTATCTCCAACCCCCTTTTGCTCTACAAAGTTCTTGAACAAGTTGTCACCTCCCAAATCTGTGCCCGCAGCTCCATTTGAATCTCTCCAACCCATCTCATCCTCTCTGCAGTCTTTGACACAGTCAACCACACCATCCTCCCCCAATGCTTTTCCTCCATTATCCAGCTCAGTGGGACAGTCCTCGCTTGGTTTCACTCTTAATTTTCCGATTGTAGCCGAAGCATCTCGAACAAAAGCTTTACTTACCGCCTCCCACACCATTGCCTTCAGAGTCCTCCAAGGTTCTATCCTTGGCACCCTCCTCTTCCTCATCTACATGCTGATCCTTGGTAATGTTGATAACATCTAGCTCTACCACTCCACCACCCCCTCTTGACCCCTACACTGTCTTTCTGTTGTCAGACTGCTTGTCCAACATCCAGTTTTGAATCAACCACCATTTCTTCCAGTTAAACATTGGGAAGCCTGAAACCATCATCTTTGGCTCCCATCACAAACTCCGTACCCTCACCACCCAATTCCATCCCACTCCCTGGTCATTGTCTCAGGCGTTACCAGATTGTTCATATCCTTGGGGCCCTATTCGGACCCCGAGCTGAGCTTCCGACCTCAAACCTTCTCCATTACAAAGACTCCCCTCTTCCACCTCCCTAACATTGCCTGCCTCCGCCCCTACCTCAGCCCATTTGCTCCTGAAACCATCGTCCATGCTTTTGTCACCTCCAGACTCAACTATTCCAATGCTCTCCTGTTTGGCCTCCCATCCTCCACCTTCCATAAACTTCAGCTCAATCAAAACTCTGCAGCCAGTATCCTGTCCCACAGCAAGTCGCACTCACCTATTATCCCTCTCCTCTCCAACCTACATTGGCTCCCGGTCTCGCAACAAATTCCGCCCCCACCACCCCCCCATCGAAATATTCCACTCCTCTGAATCTGGCCTTTTGTCCATTCCCTCCATTCTTTTACCGCACCATAGAAACATAGAACATAGATAGGAGCAGGAGTAGGCCATTCGGCCCCTCGAGCCTGCTCCACCATTCAATGAGATCATGGCTGATCATCCAAATTCAGAACACTGTCCCTGCTTTCTTCCCATATCCCTTGATCCCTTTAGCTTTAAGAAATATATCTAACTCCTTCTTGAATATATTTAATGAATTGGCCTCAACTGCCTTCTGTGGTAGAGAAATCCACAGGTTCACCACTCTCTGGGTGAAGAAATTCCTCCTCATCTCTCTCCTAAATGGCTTACCCCTTATCCTTAGACTGTGACCCCTGGTTCTGGACTCCCCGACCATCGGGAACATCCTTCCTGCATCTAGTCTGTCTAGTCCTGTTAGAATTTTATAAGTTTCAATGAGATCCCCTCTCATTCTTCTAAACTCCAGCGAGTATAAGCCCAATCGACCCAATCTCTCCTCATACGTCATTCCTGCCATCCCAGGTATCAGCCTGGTGAATCTTCGCTGCACTCCCTCCATGGCAAGAACATCCTTCCTCAGATAAGGCGACCAAAACTGCACACAATACTCAAGGTGTGGTCTCACCAAGGCCCTGTACAACTGCAGCAAGACATCCTTCTTCCTGTATTCGAACCCTCTCGCTACGAAGGCCAACATACCATTTGCCTTCTTAACCACCTGCTGCACCTGCATGCTTACCTTCAGCGACTGGTGCACAAGGATACCCAGGTCTCGTTGCACTTCCCCTTCTCCCAATCCATTGCCATTCAGATAATAATCTGCCTTCCCGTTTTTGACACCAAAGTGGATAACCTCGCATTTATCCACATTATAATGCATCTGCCATGCATCTGCCCAATCACCCAACCTGTCCAAATCATACTGGAGTTTTTCGGCATCCTCCTCACAGCACACACGCCCACCCAGCTTTATGTCGTCTGCAAACTTGGAGATATTACATCTAGTTCCCTCGTCTACATCATTAAAATATATTGTGAATAACTGGGGTCCCAGGACCGATCCCTGCGGTACCCCACTAGTCACTGCCTGCCAATCGGAAAAAGATCCGTTTATTCCAACTCTTTGCCTTCTGTCTGCCAACCAGTTCTCTATCCAAGTCAATACCTTGCCCCCAATCCCATGTGCCTTAACTTTACACGCTAATCTCTTATGCGGGACCTTATCGAAAGCCTTCTGAAAGTCCAAATACACCACATCCACTGGTTCTCCCTTATCTATTTTACCAGTTACATCTTCAAAAAATTCCAGTAGATTAGTCAAGCATGATTTACCTTTTGTAAATCCATGTTGACTTTGTCCGATCCTGTCACTGTTTTCCAAGTGCTCTGCTATTACATCTTTTATAATGGACTCTAGCATTTTCCCCACTACCGATGTCAGGCTTATCGGTCTATAATTCCCCGTTTTCTCTCTACCACCTTTTTTGAATAGTGGGGTAACATTAGCTACCCTCCAATCCATGGGTACTGTTCCAGAGTCTATAGAATTTTGGAAGATGGCCAGCAATGCATCTACTATTTCTAGGGCCACTTCCTTAAGTACCCTAGGATGTAGATTATCAGGCTCTGGGGATTTATCGGCCTTTAGTTCTGTCAATTTCCCTAACACTATTTCCCTACAAATAATGATTTCATTCAGTTCCTCCCTCTCATTAGACCCTATGTTCCCCGACATCTCTGGGAAGTTATTTGTGTCCTCCTTTGTGAAGACAGAACCAAAGTATGTATTTAATTGATCTACCATTTCTTTGTTCCCCATTATAAATTCCCCTGATTCTGACTGCAAGGGACCTATGCTTGACTTCACCAATCTTTTTCTCTTCACATATCTATAAAAGCTTTTACAGTCAGTTTTTATGTTTTCTGCATGCTTACTTTCATACTCTATTTTCCCCCTCTTAATTAATCCCTTTGTCCTTCGTTGCTGAATCCTATACTGCTCCCAATCTCAGGTTTTCTGCTTTTTCTGGCCAATTTATATGTCCTCTCCTTGGATCTTATGCTATCCCTAATTTCCTTTGTTAGCCACGGTTGAGTCACCTTATTTGTTTTATTTTTATGCCAATCTGGGATGAACAAATTCTGTTGCTCATTCATGCATTCTTTGAATGTTTGCCATTGCCTATCCACCGTCAACCCTTTGAGTGACATTCCCCAATCAATCCTACCCAACTCGCGCCTCATATCATCGTAGTTTCCTTTATTTAAATTCAGGACCCTAGTCTCTGCGTCAACTACTTCACTCTCCATCTTAATGAAGAATTCTATCATATTATGATCGCTCCGATGCAAGGGGCCTCTCACAACAAGATTGCTAATTAATCCTTTCTCATTACATAATACCCAGTCTAAGATGGCCTGATCTCTAGTTGGTTCCTCGACATATTGGTCCAGGAAACCATCCCGTATACACTCCAGGAATTCCTCCTCCACAGTATTGTTACTAATTTGGTTAGCCCAATCTATATGTAGATTAAAGTCACCCATGATAACTGCTGTGCTCTTATTGCACGCTTCTCTAATTTCCCTTTTAATGCCATCCCCAACCTCCGTATTACTGTTTGGGGGTCTATACACCACTCCCACTAGCGTTTTCTGCCCCTTGGTATTTCTCAGTTCTACCCATACAGATTGCACATCATCAGAGCTAATATCCTTCCTTACAATTGTGTTAATCCCCTCTTTAACCAGCAATGCTACCCCACCTCCTTTTCCTTTTTGCCTATCTTTCCTGAATATTGAATACCCCTGTATGTTGAGTTCCCAGCCTTGGTCACCCTGGAGCCATGTTTCTGTAATCCCAATCATATCATATTCGTTTACCTCTATTTGCGTAGCTAATTCATCCACCTTATTACGAATGCTCCTCGCATTATGACACAAAGCCTTCAGGCTTGTTTTTTTGATGCTCTTAGACCTTTTAGAATTATTATTTACTGTGGCCACATTTGATTTAAACCCTTGATTTCTCTGACTGACACCTTTGTTTTTTTCCTTCCTGACATTTGCTTCTATCCTTGTTTCCCTTTCCTCTGTCTCCCTGCTCAGGTTCCCAACCCCCTGCCATTTTAGTTTAAACCCTCCCCCAGAGCACAAGCAAACACTCCCCCAAGGACATCGGTCCTGGTCCTGCCCAGGTGCAAACCGTCTGATTTGTACTGGTCCCACCTCCCCCAGAACCGGTTCCAATGTCCCAGGAATTTGAATCCCTCCCCCTTGCACCATTCCTCTAGCCACGTATTCATCTGAAATATCCCTTTTATTTCTACTCTGACTAGCACGTGGCACTGGTAGCAATCCTGAGATTACTACCTTTGAGGTCCTATTTTTTAATTTACCTCCTAACTCCCTATATTCAGCTTTTAGGACCTCATCCCATTTTTTACCTATATCGTTGGTACCTATATGCACCACGACAACTGGCTGTTCACCCTCCCCCTCCAAAATGTTCTGCAGCCGCTCTGAAACATCCTTGACCCTTGCACCAGGGAGGCAACACACCATCCTGGGGTCTCATTCCATGGGTACTGTTCCAGAATCTATCGAATTTTGGTAGATGACCAGCAATGCATCTACTATTTCTAGGGCCACTTCCTTAAGTACCCTGGGATGTAGATTATCAGGCCCTGGGGATTTATCGGCCTTCAATCCCGTCAATTTCGCTAACACCATTTCCCTACAAATACTGATTTCTTTCAGTTCCTCCCTCTCATTAGACCCTATGTTCCCCGACATCTCTGGGAGGTTATTTATGTCCTCTTTTGTGAAGACAGAACCAAAGTATGTATTTAATTGGTCTGCCATTTCTTTGTTCCCCATTATAAATTCCCCTGATTCTGACTGCAAGGGACCTACATTTGACTTCACCAATCTTTTTCTCTTTACATATCTATAAAAGCTTTTACAGTCAGTTTTTATGTTCCCTGCAAGCTTACTCTCATACTCTATTTTCCCCCTCTTAATTAATCCCTTTGTCCTCCTTTGCTGAATCCTAAACTGTTCCCAATCCTCAGGTTTACTGCTTTTTCTGGCCAATTTATATGTCCTCTCCTTGGATCTTATGCTATTCCTAATTTCCCTTGTTAGCCACGGTTGAGTCACCTTTTTTGTTTTATTTTTATGCCAAACTGGGATGAACAAATTCTGCAGTTCATCCATGCAATCTTTGAATGTTTGCCATTGCCTATCCACCGTCAGCCCTTTGAGTAACATTCCCCAATCAATCCTACCCAACTCGCGCCTCATACCATCGTAGTTTCCTTTATTTAAATTCAGGACCCTAGACTCCGAGTCAACTACTTCACTTTCCATTTTAATGAAGAATTCTATCATATTATGATCGCTCCGACCCAAGGGGCCTCGCACAACAAGATTGCTAATTAATCCTTTCTCATAACATAATACCCAGTCTAAGATGGCCTGATCGCTAATTGGTTCCTCGACATATTGGTCCAGGAAACCATCCCGTATACACTCCAGGAATTCCTCCTCCATAGTACTGTTACTAATTTGGTTAGCCCAATCTATATGTAGATTAAAGTCACCCATGATAACTGCTGTGCTCTTATTGCACGCTTCTCTAATTTCCCTTTTAATGCCATCCCCAACCTCCGCATTAATGTTTGGGGGTCTGTATACCACTCCCACTAACATTTTCTGCCCCTTGGTATTTCTCAGTTCTACCCATACAGATTCCACATCATCAGAGCTAATATCCTTCCTTACAATTGTGTTAATCCCCTCTTTAACCAGCAATGCTACCCCACCTCCTTTTCCTTTTTGCCTATCTTTCCTGAATATTGAATACCCCTGGATGTTGAGTTCCCAGCCTTGGTCACCCTGGAGCCATGTTTCCGTAATCCCAATCATATCATATTCGTTTACCTCTATTTGCGCAGCTAATTCATCCACCTTATTACGAATGCTCCTCGCATTAAGACACAAAGCCTTCAGGCTTGTTTTTTTTAATGCTCTTAGACCTTTTAGAATTATTATTTACTGTGGCCATGTTTGATTTAAACCCTTGATTTCTCTGACTGCCACCTTTGTTTTTCTCCTTCCTGTCTTTTGCTTCTATCCTTGTTTCCCTTTCCTCTGTCTCCCTGCTCAGGTTCCCAACCCCCTGCCATTTTAGTTTAAATCCTCCCCCAGAGCACTAGCAAACACTCCACCTAGGACATAGGTCCCGGTCCTGCCCAGGTGCAAACCGTCCGGTTTGTACTGGTCCCACCTCCCCCAGAACCGGTTCCAATGTCCCAGGAATTTGAATCCCTCCCCCTTGCACCATTCCTCTAGCCACGTATTCATCTGAAATATCCATCTATTTCTACTCTGACTAGCACGTGGCACTGGTAACAATCCTGAGATTACTACCTTTAAGGTCCTATTTTTTAATTTACCTCCTAACTCCCTATATTCAGCTTTTAGGACCTCATCCCGTTTTTTACCTATATCGTTGGTACCTATATGCACCACGACAACTGGCTGTTCACCCTCCCCTCCAGAATGTTCTGCAGCCACGCTGAGACATCCTTGACCCTTGCACCAGGGAGGCAACATACCATCCTGGAGTCTCGTTTGCGGCCGCAGAAACGCCTATCTATTCCCCTTACAATAGAATCCCCTATCACTATAGCTCTCCCACTTTTTTTCCTCCCTTCCTGTGCAGCAGAAACACCCACGGTGCCAGGAAGTTGGCTGCTGCTGCCTTCCCCCGGTAAGCCATCCTCCCCAACAATATCCAAAGCGGTATATCTGTTTGAGAAGGGGATGGCCACAGGGGACCCCTGCACTACCTGCCTGAGCCTACTGCTCTGCCTGGTGGTCACCCATTCCTTTCTTGCCTGTGCAGCCTTTACCTGCGGTGTGACCAACTCACTAAACGTGCTATCCACGATGTCCTCAGCATCGCGAATGCTCCAGTATGCATCCACTCACAGCTCCAGTGCCGCAATGCGGTCTGCCAGTAGCTGCAGCTGGATACACTTCCCGCACACATGGTCGTCAGGGACACAGGAAGTGTCCCTGATTTCCCACATAGCGTAGGAGGAGCATAACACGGCGCCGAGCTGTCCTGACATGACTTACCCTTTAATTAATTCAAATTAAATTAAATCAAATCAATCCCAGCAATTACACCACTATTAAATGATATACTCAAGGGCCCTTGTTTAACAGCAGTCCCCGCTACACCACAGAGACTCTAGAAACTACAAACCACAGAATTTAAGTAAGGAAAAAAGGAGAAAGAGAGAAATACTCTACTCACCAAACAATCACTTACCTGCTTTCTGGTGACGTCACACTTCGATTACATTTTACATCTGTCTCCCGCTCTGAGCTTGGTAAACCTACCTGCTCCTGGGGCTCGCCTTTATCCTCTGCCGCCGCCGCTCCTCCTAGGTCCGCACCACCGCTGCTGTGTGGTAGCTGTGTGGTCAGACTGAGGCCTCACGCTCTGGAATTCCCTGCCGAAGCCCTTCTGCCTCTCCACATCCATTTCCTCTTTTAAGACCCTCCTTACAACCCACCTCTTTGGCCAAGCTATTGGTCACCCTTCCTAATATCTCCTTTGGCTCGCCGTGCATTTATCCCTTCTCTTAATGTATAAATACCTAACTCTACGAATCACCTTGGGCTGTTCTTCTACGTTAAAGGCACTATTTAAATTCAAGTTGTTGTTATGCCAGTAATGAGGACAGTGTCTGTAAAAAAGGGGTGATCGAGAGAGCCCTATAAACCCAGATAGGCTTCGTACTTGTAACATGTTAGGTACAAGTTAGTAAGGTTAGAAACATCTACTTATAAATAGGTTAATGCCTCCCATAAAATAGCGAACAAATTAATTTCATATGAACATGTCAGGTGTTTATACATTAATATTCACTCAACATAATTTCAGGGCCTATGTGTAGTAATAATTGTTTGTGTACTGAGTCCCATTTTTCACATTTAAAGCATAATCTAATGTTCAGATAATTATAGAATGTCATTCAATGGAGGAGCTCTGCAGATGTTCATAAACTACCCCCTTGTAGGTTCATCAGACCCTTCCCCCTACCCCTTTGGTAGATATACAACAGTTCCCTTGACACAGTCCAATTATTAAACTATCTGGATGTGCCTTTTGGTAACAGTGTTTTTCTTATCAATTCACAGCCACAGCAAGACTCTGAGAAAAACGGATCGACAGCCTCTTCTGCTTCCCCATCTTCCCATCATTCTGACAACAGCCAGCGAGAAAAACCCAATAGAAGCAGCTCGGAATCTGAGAAAGCAGGTTAGTGGGAAGAGAGAGTATCGTGTGGAAAAATGTATTAACTAAAACATCATGCTGCCACGTAGTAGAAATATTTTTAAGAATAAAAGAAATATTTTTGCTTTTGTTATTTTATTCTCCTCTCTAGGTTTCCTGTTCTATGCACTGTCCTTATCTCAAAATTCAGAATAAATGGGTGAGCTCCTATACTAAAATAACAGACTGAGGACTGTCATTTGAGCACATTAAGCATTCATTCATTAATATCACAACAATAATTTCTAATCTTATAAGTCTGTTAAATTACAAGATTACCAAGAATAGATGCAAATGAAAAATAATAAGAGAACCATTTGATTATAAATAAGTGCAAATGTTTGTCTGAGGAACATAGGAACAGGAGTAGGCCATTCAGCCCTTCGAGATTGCTCCACCATTCAATGGGATCATGGTTGATCTGTGACCTAACTCCATATACCCGCCTTAGCTCCATATCCCTTAATACTCTTACCTAATGAAAATCTATCAATTTCAAGTCTGGAAAATTGCAATTGACCCAGCATCCACAACCTTTTGAGGGAGAGAGTTCCAGATTTCCATTATCCTTTGCGTGAAGAGGTTCTTCTTGATTTCACTCCTAAATGATTTATCTTGAAATATATAAGATTGTGTCCCTTTGTTCTGGGTTTCTCCCACCAGAGAAGATAGTTTCTCTGTATCTACTCTACCACATCCCTTTATCATTTTAAAGACTTCAATTAGATCACTCCTGAACCTTCTAAAGTCAAGATTATACTAACCAGGTTTATGCAGCCTGTCCTCGTAATTTAACCCTTTAAGTCCTGGTATCATTCTGGTCCCTCCTCCAAGGCCAATATAGCTTTCCTGAGGTTCAGTGCCCAGAACATAACTCCGTGCTCCAGATGGGGTCTGTCCAAGGCTCTATACAGCTGAAGCATCACTTCCTCACCTTTGTATTCCAACTCCTTTAAGATAAAGGCCAATATTCCTATGCCTTTTTGATCACTTTTTGTGCCTGTGCACTAGCTTTAATTGATCTGTGCACATGGCCACCCAAATCCCTTTGCTCCTCCACAGCTTCCAGTCTCTCACCATTAAGAAAACATTCTGATTTGTCTTTCTCGCATCCAAAATGGGTCACCTCACACTTTCCCACATTGAACTCCATTTGCCATACTTCTGCCAGCTCACTTAGTCTGTCTGTGTCCCTTTGTAACTTCCTGCTCCCATCTACACAACTTACTATGCCTCCTAACTTAGAGTCATCTGTAAACTTGGATATACAACTCTCTATTTCTTCGTCCGGGTAATTGATATATATGGTGAAAAGCGGAGGCCCCAGTACAGTACTATGGGAAACATCTCTTGCCACATTCCGACAAACAGAAAATGTTCCCTATGTCCCCACTCCAAGTCTCCTACCTCCCTACATCCCAACTTCTTACCAACCCATGTCGCAAAGTTACCTCCAATTCCATGCACTTCCATTTTTTCTAAATCCATGTCTATGGATGTTGTCTATATGGACTTCCAGAAGGTATTAAACCTTATCAAATGCCTTCTGGAAGTCCATATAGACAACATCCAAAGATATTCCCTTATCCACCATCATAGTGACCTCCTCAAAAAAATTCTAGTCTATTTGAAGGGAAGAAGATGTAAGGATCTTGTATGAGCCCTTATCTAAGGATCCTTATTTCAGTAACTGTTTCATATCAGATTAAGATAGATGTTAGAGACATTAGGGCCGATTGTATCTAAAGGCGGAGAAAGGGCCTGCCCATTCTTGCTGGCATGAGGCCACAGCCATTTTGAGGACTGGACCTCATTTACATGCTGCAGTTCACCAGTTCTGGGAGGGCGGAAAATTGGCCGGCTCCCATGGTGAGCCTGAGGGGGAGTGGTAGTGGCGGGGGGGGGGGAGATCGAGGAGCCCTGCTCCTCCTGGCCCCACCAACAAAAACAAAATTAGCATTTTCTGTGCCATTTTGTGAGCAGCCTCCAGCAGTTTCCTCAAAATCCCTTTTCCAAACCCAACTTTCTTCATCACTCCAATTCCTATTGCCCGGAATTATCTTAGTTGTAGATTGGAGTGCAGACCCTGCATCACGTTTTACTTCAGTTTCCTAGTCAATGCGACACGAGCAAAGAGGCCGACCAGTTTCAACCTCTGTGTTCTTCATTTTTTCATAGATGAGTCAGACAGCCATGGTATATCCCAAGACATGGTGCTGCACCTGGAGGATGTAATGGAACAACTTAGGAACTCTTTTCCTTCCCCCAGAGGTAAGCCCTTCCTCTCTGCTTAAAAACATATATATAATGAATGAGGGACATCGTTAAATTATGAGTGAGCAGCTCCTTGGATGGCTATCTAATGAGTGATTGAGCTATTCAGCAGCAGAATTACCTGGATTAGTGTAGGTGGAAATCAGCCAGGTTTCGGAATCCTGACTGCTGTCCAGAAACCTCTGGTAGAAGTCCATGTCTGTAGATGTTGGGCGTGGACAAGCTCAGGCTCTGTTGTGATGGCCCAGCATTCAAATAGCCCTTCAACCTCTTGAAAGCCATTCATGCTCCGTGGGTAAATGGACCATGGGGTATGCTGACAGATATGTACAGGCCCCGATTTTAACTCTGGGTGGGTACGAGGTAAGTTAGAAACTCACCCACTGCCCCAGAAATGAGGCCTGGGTGATATTAACTTCCGGGCCTCATTCAGATCCTGGCGGCTGACTTCCTACCCATTTCAGATGGGAAGGAGCGGAAAATCGCGTGGCCCAGGGGCCGCCCGCTGACAGAAGGTAGGAGATGGGATCGGCTTCTGGGGCCACCTCACATCCATATGTAAAGAAGGACCACGCGGCTTTGGGCTGCTGTCCTTGCCTCCTGCGCAATAGAACAAGTTAAATTCGAAACGGTACATTCTCTCACAATTTCATTGAAAGTAATTTTCTGGATTTAGCTTTTCCATACGGTTTATCATCTTCAATACCTCAATACAATCGCCTCTCAGATGAACCTCTTCGAGCCTGAAAAGTCCAAGTTATTTTCAAATGGATTACATGGTTGTCATGGTGACGAAGAGACACTCTTGTCTCCCCTCACCACCCATTTGATGCTCGTGCTCTTCTCCTCCTCGGCTCGTGCTGGCACTTTTCACCTCCTTTCTACCCTCAGTTTACGCTTGCACCTTTCACCTCACTCTCCGAGCCCCAGTTCCTGTTGGCACCTTTCACCCTCCCCTCCTCTCAGTTCTCTCTAGCTATCTCCTTCCCCTGCCATTACAAGAATTCCCAAGCACAGCAGCACTTCACCCTTGGAACAACAGGAGGTTGGAGAAGGGAGCTGTGCTCATTTTCACTGCCCCAGGAGATTAAAAAGCGCATATAATTACGTACACTGAGTAAGTTTACCTACGCCACTGACCCCTTGTTGATTTTGGTTGAGTCAGAGATTAGTTTGCACAATTTTCCTAATTGACTTGACTGTTCTGTGCTTGTTGTCACAGAGTACGTGCTAGGAGCTTTCCCAGCTTGTCCACTGTTCATAATATTTAGCCCTGGTGTGTTGGAGAAGTTTTTCAGCTCCCTCTGACAACAGCCTATTGAATTCACCTCTGGTCTGTACCAGGGCTCTTCGATCATTATCTTTTTAGCTGGGGTTTTGAGTTCCAGTACCCTTTCCTCCAGGTCTCTCTGGGTTTGCTATTCTCTGCAGCCCTGAATTTCCATGGAGATTCTCCGATCTCTTGCCATAACCTTAGTTGGAGGTGGGCAGAGCTTCCAGATAAACAGCTGTTTTTAGCCACCAGTTCGCCAGGGTTTCCGTCGATCTCCCGTCCAACAACCCCCACAGAAATTCCAGACGTACGTCTCTTGGTGAAGGAGAACGCAATGATATGATGCCTGAGGACTGGTCTCATAGTAGTGTAGGTGAGATATGGAGGTTCTCATCCTCATCAACGCAGTGCACGAGTTGCACCAACAGAGAAGCCATGAACTCCAATTTTCCAGTGTTCGGAGCAGGGTGGTAGCAATGGCTATGGACTCAGTTCAGCAGCTTTTGACTCGTGCCTGCTTCAGGAAGAAGTAATCAATTACGGAGCATGTTTTGTTTGGGTTTGGGTAGAAGGTAAATCCGTTATCTGTGGAATTCTTAGCTCATCACACATTTATCAGGCCTAGATCATTACCTCACTCTTGGATTACTATGGTAGCTTGTTCCAAGTACTCTGTCTGATGGGAGCGTATCTAGCTGAAGGTGGAGGGCACACTATACTATCCATGTTTGAGAAATGCTCAGGTAGGGAATGTGGGGAGTCCACATTTGGGACATATACAGTGAGCATTATGCTATCAACCCTTTAATTGGATGGGCATCTCCAGAGTGAAGGGAGATGTTTGTTCATCAGTATTGCCACTCCTCTGCTCTTGGATCAGTAAGAGGCCTACCCAGCTACTTGTGAGTTGGGCATGCTCTCAAGAAGTGAAATGGGCCACCTGCAGAATTGCCATATTTTCTTGCTTCATTGAGGCAAGTCAGGATTTTTTCCCCATTTGATTGGACAATTCAGACACTTAGGCCGAAATTTTAACTTGGAGGCGGGGAGGGAACTGGGGGGCTGGAACGCGGTCAGGAAACTCAGGAGAACGGGTTTCCCTCAGGCCCTGCCAAATTTAACGGCAGGGCCTGATTAACATTTTGTTTCTCTGCTACCCGCCCGTAGCCAGCCAGATTGAAAGGCTGGCTGGCTGTCGGGCGGGTAACAGAGAGGAGAGAGGGTGGGATCAGAGGCCGGGGGGGTGGGGTGGTGGTGCAGTAGGAAGGCAAGGATCGGAGAGAGCCGAAGATTGGCGGGGGGAGGGTTGGGGTAGGAAGGCCGGGATCGGAAGGGACAGAGGATCGGAGGCCAGACAGGGGGTCAGGGGTTCAGAAGGCCCGGGGGGGTGGTGTGGGGGTCGAGGGTCGGAAACCTCCCTCCCGACCCCAACCCGCCCGTTTTATGGGGTTAAAATTTCCCCCTTAATGTTTAAGCAGATAATTTTGAGCTCAGCCATGGTGGGATTTGAGCTTTATGTTGTGTGCAGAAAGGCCTGGTTGTGCCCAGAGCAGTGGGTTGCTGTGGGTGCTATCTACAGATGAAGGGGACATACCCATCTGTTAGAGTGGAAGCTGCTGGTACTGGGCATTGCCTTTCCTCCTCAGACTATTGTGTTCCATATCCTATGGAAGTGCTTTCTCTGGGGTCACCCTGTTTGCACATGTGTAACAGATTGTATACCTTCTCCCTAGGACCTAGTTTTTCTCCCCTCCCTTTCCCACCCCTTTTATAATTCTAATCTGTTCCCAGGATCATAATTGCCCTGTTGAATGTGAGCAGAAACATGGAAGTAAGTTTCACCTGGTCCTCACCTCTATGCTCGGTTCTTGTGTAGATGGTTCTCATCCATCAACATATTTCAGAGCTTTAGACTTTTTGTATTTGCATTCAATATCCAACAACTGATTCTCCCCCCTCCCCCTTGGTGGGGGAAAAATTTGGTTGCTTTGCGCCTCCCGTTGGAGGGCACTAATGGGGCGCAAAGCAACTAGCGCCCAGGCGCGGCGATGTTTGCGCCGCTCGCGAAATTGACCAGACATTTTGCGGCGGCGCTAAACACTACCGCCACAATCTCCTGCGCCCGCAGATCGTGACATTAGTCGAGCGTGCAACGCCCCGGTAGTGCCCTGGACCGGATATTGAGTGGCGCCCCCCGCCTTACCGCCTGCCACTAGCAACGACAGGTTGGGGGAACATTTTGCAGTCGGGAAGGAATTGGGGGAGCGCTATTTAAAGGCAGCCGCTTCCTGACTTTTTTTGTCGGCGACATTTTTGCACCACGCATTCTGAGAGAGAGAGAGAGACTTCTGGGGAGATTCAACGCTGTGTGAAGGAGTTTTGGGTACTGAGCAGCACTTTGCAGGTTCATTTTGATTTGACCTTCTTTGCATCGATTTAGAAGTGACTATAAGAACATAAGAACATAAGAAATAGGAGCAGGAGTAGGCCAATTGGCCCCTCGAGCCTGCTCCGCCATTCAATAAGATCATGGCTGATCTGATCCTAACCGCCAATCTACTATCACAGAACCATCTCCTGAACCTAACAGAATTGGACACACGAAATAGGAGCAAGATCAGGCTACACGGTCCCTGGGCCCGCTACGCTACCCACAGGGCCATGACCAATCCGAACCTAGACTCATGTCCAAATTCCTGCCCACTCCCCGTAACCCTTAATTCCCTTTACTTCTAGGAAACTGTCTATTTCTGTTTTAAATTTATGTAATGATGTAGCTTCTACAGCTTTTTGGGGCAGCATATTCCATGGACCTACCACCCTCTGAGTGAAGTAGTTCCTTCTCATCTCAGTTTTGAAAGAGCAGCCCCTTATTCTAAGACTATGCCCCCTAGTTCTAATGGGGGCTGCACTCTAAGCTCTTTCCCTGGGTCTCTCCATTGTTCTTTCCAGCAGAATTGATGTACAGGTCTCTTCAGGCCGAGATTCAAGGCTGCAATGAGCAGGGTGTGGATGGAGAGCAAGATCAACCCTCCCCTTTAAGAACTGGCCGGCGCCAGTGTGTCTGTGTTCCATTGCTGACTGACATCACATGAGCTTCGCCAGCGCTCTGAGTCAGCGCCTCACTCCTCGGCGTTAGCGCCTTAAGAGAGGTGTGTAGCACCTGATTTAGCGCTCCAATCACCTCCAGGGGTGATAGAAGCCAAGTTTGCAGTCGGAGGCAATAATTAGCGCCAGGTGCTAAACTTTGCGCCCAGCCGATAATTGTGCCCCAAACGGGTGATACCGAATTTCTCCCCCGTGTTTGGATGGCTTTGGCTACTGAACATCTCTTACAAAGAAGCGCACCGCAATTTCCTGGGGTCTTACAACAACAACAACTTCTATTTATACAGCGCCTTTAACATAATAAAACGTCCCAACAGGAGCGTTATCAAAAAAACAAATTTGACACCAAGCCATATAAGGAGATGTTAGGGCAGATGACCAAAAACCTTCTCAAGGGCAACTAGGGATGGGCAATAAATGCTGGCCTTACCAGCGACGCCCAGATCCCATAAGCGAATAAAAAAAACACATGGTCGAAGCGGTAGGTTTTAAGGAGCGTCTTAAAGGAGGAACGAGAAGTGGAGAGGCGGGAAGATTTAGGGAGGGAATTCCAGAGCTTAGTACCTAGGCAGCTGAAGGCACGACCGGCAATAATGGAGCATTTAAAATCGGGGATGTTCAAAAGGCCAGAATAGGCAGAGCGCTGAGGTCTAGGGGGATTATAGGGCTGCAGGAGATTACAGAGATAAGGAGGGGCGAGCCATGGAGGGATTTGAAATCAAGGATGAGAATTTTAAAATCGAGGCGTTGCTTAACTGGGAGCCAATGTAGGTCAGCGAGCACAAGGGAGATGGGTGAGCGGGACTTGGTGCGAGTTAGCACACAGGCGGCAGAGTTTTGGATGCGATCAAGTTTATGGAGGGTAAAACTAGGGAGGCCGGCCAGGAGTGCATTGGAATAGTCATGTCTAGAGGTGATAAAGGCATGGATGAGGATTTTGGCAGCAGATAAGTTGAGGGACGGGTGGAGACGGGCGATATTACGAAGGTGGAAATGTCTTAGTGACAGAACAGATATGATGTAGGAAACTCAATTTGTGATCAGGTATGACACCAAGTTTGCAAACAGGCTTGGTCAGTCATAGACACTTGTCGGGGAGAGAGATCAAATCAGTGGAAAGGGAACGGAGTTTGTGGCGTGAAACGAAGACAATGGCTTCAGCCTTTCGATATTTAATTGGAGGAAATTTCTACTCATCCAGTGCTGGATGTCGGACAAGCAGTCTGATAGTATAGAGACGGTGGAAGGTTCAAGAGAGGTGGAGGAGAGGTAGAGCCGGGTATCATCAGCATACATGTGAAAACCCATGTTGTGTTGCCGATGATGTCACCGAGTGGCAGCATGTAGATGAGAAATAGGAGGGGCCAAGGATAGATCCTTGGGGGACACCAGAGGTGACAGTGCAGGGTTGGGAAGATAAGCCATTGCAGGTGATTCTATGGTTATGGCTGGAAAGATAGGGATGAAACCAGGCGAGTGCAGTCCCATCCAGCTGGGATGACAGTGGAGAGGCATTGGAGCAGAATTTTGTGGTCAACCATGTCAAAGGCTGCAGACAGGTCCAGAAGGATGAGAAGGGATAGATTATCTTTGTCGCAGTCAATTAGGATGTCATTTGTGACCTTGGCGAGAGCAGTTTCAGTACTGTGGCAGGGGCGGAACCCTAATTGAAGGGATTCAAACAAGGAGTTCTGGGAAAGATGGGCACGTATTTGGGAGGTGACAACACACGTTCAAGAACTTTGGAGAGGAAAGGGAGGTTGGAGATGGGGCGATAGTTTGCAAGGACGGAGGGGTCAAGGGTTTTTTTTGTGGAGAGGGGTGATGACGGCAGATTTGAAGAAAAGGGGGACAATACCAGAGGAGAGAGAACCGTTAACAATATCCGCTAACATGGGAGCCAGGAAGGGAAGTTGGGTGGTTAGCAATTTAGTAGGGATAGGGTCGAGAGAGCAGGAGGTTGGTCTCATTGACAAAATGAGCTTTGAAAGGGCAAGAAAGGAGATAGGAGAGAAATATGCAAATTTAGGGTTAGGGCAGGGGGAAAAAGGAGAGGAAGTAAGGTCCGGTGGGCTCGGGGGAGAGAGGGATTTGAAAGCAGAATTTACCCACACAGACATCTCCTGGTGCAGTTTTTTTTTGTTGGATTGGGGGCAGGAAACAGGAGCATGACTGCAGGTCTGAAAGCCCTTTGCAGATACTTAACCTTTTGCTGTTTCACCTATAGAGATAATGCGGTCTGTCTTCTCGTGCGATGTGATTAGCACGAATTAGTTGTGAAGGACAGCTGCTGTTATCACAGGAATAAAAAACAAAATCAAGTCAAACCGACCATTCAAATTAAACCGGCTATTATAGAATAATAGATAAGGAAGCTGGTACAAGCTGGAAACCAATTGAATGGTTTAGAAGGTTAAAAGTATGTATATGTGTGTGTGGGTGTGTGTGTGTGTGTATTTATGATAATGGATACCCGAGAATAAGTTACGGGCTAGAATTTAATGGAGGAGTTAAGATAACTATTACAGCAAATTAAACCAATTTTATTTCCTTGTATATGTTCTAAATACTACATGAAATCAATAAAGGATGCCATGTGTTCTTGTTTCAGAGAACAGCAATTGTAATTAGACCTCAAAATTTGCCTTGTATTATTAGTTTTGTTGATTCTCCTAGTGCTGTCACAGACATGTTTTTTTCCCCAAAGGTGCAAGTACCTCCTTCAGCCCATTTCTCAGGACTCCCATGCCATGCAACACCCACGATCCAGACAGCAAGTGGGTGACTTGGCTTCAGGCCTCTCTGAAACTGGCAGCTGGAAGGCCTGTGAAGGGACTCACTCTTCAATTTTCCTTCCTTCCTGTGGAGAAAGCTTAGATCTCCATTCTGTGCCTTCCCATGATGAGATTATGAACTCCATGAGTGAAAGATATCAGGCAAAGGCTGTATCATATCACTTTGTGACATAGTGTTGCAACTCCAACCACGCGAGAATAAAACAAGTATTTGTGTAAGGAGGCTAAAAGCAAGGTGTAATTTGGAAAATAGTACCCGGGCTGTGAAATAATGGGAGATTAATTTGCAAATGAGAACTTATGGATAATATTTTGCAACTGAGAGCTGCTTTTGCAGTTATACCAGCTCAATATAATGCCCAGTGAGAGATAAAGCAAGAGGAAGCAATAAGAGTACAGCTGTTCAGAGTAGATTTGTTATTCTTTCCTTTCTTTCTCTGTTTTCTTCAGGTGAACCCTCTTACCACTTAGGAAAAGCCCATGAGTGATGGAAGACATCTGAGTTAGTCCCCTTGCCGGAACCAGCTCACCTTCATTGATGCTCAAGTGTAAATGCATAACCCAATACAGAGTATCACCACTTGGGTTCTGCGGGTGTATGAAGGAGATACAGAGAACTTGGATTCAGTGGGACCTCAGTTATCCAGTGAACCCCTACTTTTGGGACTCCAGTGTTCAGCAACTAGTTAAGCATTGGTAACAAGAACATCCAATTCTGAGGCAACCAAAGCAGAGAAACCTGTTTGTCTTTTAATTAGCTGAGTCGCCAAAAAGCCACTTGCAGTCTGATTATACATGTGCTTTTATAGTAGAGATTGCTGATCAGATAATGTTTCAAAGGTAAAAGTTAGAAATTGTTGAGCCAGGAATACTTTGGGGAACTATATGGGGCAGCAGGATAGGAGCTGTTGATGTGGGTAAATTGGACACTATTCTCTAGAAGTTGTGATGTATGAACACAAGGTGTAATAGTTTTCATACTGGAATTTGAGGTTGAGATTGGTGCTTGCTAGTTTATAGAATTAGAGTTTATTAGAGAAGCTATCTAATTTGGTATACATGGTTTGGGATTTGATCTAGGAATGCCGTAGTTTTATAGATATGGTATAGGCATAAGGATTAAGATGGCAGCAGGAGTCCAATATCTGTTGTATGATATTTGATTTGAGGGACCTTTTTGTTCTGGGGACATTCAAATGACTGAGATAGATTCTAGGTCAAGAGTAGGTTTGGCAAGGAGAAGCTGAAGAAGACCATAGATGAGATGACAAAACTTGATATTCATCAGATTATAAAGCATATTCATAAGGTTGTAAATTTGTCAGAAAGGACACATTCATTTGTGAGATCTGAGCTCCAAATGATGTAGTATGAGGCCTTACGCAAAGTGTAATACCTACACATGAAAGTGGATTTCACAATATATTGTCGAATCCTAGTAGAATCATTGATGAACTCATTCATTACTGACAGGAACTTTCTAGAATTTTTGTACCTGGCCACACAAAAATAGACTTTATTCTTAGTATTCAGGGAATAAAGATTTCTTTAAATATTGAAGGTTAGAACGTGTCTTCGGGATGTTGCAAGATTGAAGATTAGAAAGTATTTTTGTGAGTGTTGTGAGTCAGAAAATTACAAGGCATCTTTGTAAAGGGTATGATACTACAAATTAGAAAATGCCCTTGGAATTCTGTGACACAGAAGATTGAAAGGTGTCTTTCGGATGTTTATAACATCAAATTAGAAGGTGTCTTTGTGAGTGTTGTAAGACTGAAGATAAGAATGTATCTGTGACATGTTGTGAAATTGAAGATTATAAGGGATGTTGCAAGAAGCAGATTAGAAAGTGATATTGACATGTTGTGAAAGTGAAGACTAAGGTGTCTTCAGGCTGTTGCAGGACAGAGAATAAGAAACTGTTTTTGAAATTTAGAAATTATCTTTGGAATGTTGCAGTCTGCAAAGTGATGTTAAAGAACATAAAATTAGATGGTATCTTTGGGGTGTGAGACAAATTAGAAGATGTCTTTGGAACATTGTAAAACTGAAGGTTAGAAGGTGTCTTTGGGGTGTGATACCAAAGATTAGAAGGTGTCTTTGAGATATTGTGAAACTGAAAGTTAGAAGGTGCCTTTGTGAAGACTAAAATGAGAAGTCGCACAACACCAGGTTATAGTCCAACAGATTTATTTAAAATTACGAGCTTTCGGAGCTGTTGCCCCTTCGTCAGGTAAAGGTACAATGAGGGAATCTATTACACAATATATAAACACAGAAAGCAATTTGTCTGCAGAGATACAATCTTTCAGGGAGGCATTACATCAAAGACACACCAGAGCACAGCCAAGACAATGAGATGGGTCACAGGGGGTCCAACGTGTCAAATCCTGTGAAGACTGTTAGACTGAAAACTACAGGTGTCTTTGGCATATTGCAAGACAATATTAAAATGTATCATTGTGATGGTTGTGAGATTGAATACTAGAAGGTCTCTTTGCAGTGTTGTGAAACAGAAGTTTATAAAGGAGACTAAAAATTATAAGTTTCCTTTGGGATGTTGCAAAATTGAAGATTTTAGGATGTTACAAGATGAAGGGTTAGCAGGTGCTTTGGGGTGTTGTGAGACTGAAGATGAGAAGGTGCTTTGGGATGTTGCAGGACAGAAGATGAGAAGGTGCTTTGGGATGTTGTGAGACTGAAGATGAGAAGGTGTCTTTGGGATGTTGTGAGACTGAAGATGAGAAGGTGTCTTTGGGATGTTGTGAGACTGAAGATGAGAAGGTGCTTTGGGATGTTGCAGGACAGAAGATGAGAAGGTGCTTTGGGATGTTGTGAGACTGAAGATGAGAAGGCGTCTTTGGGATGTTGTGAGACTGAAGATGAGAAGGTGTCTTTGGGATGTTGTAAGACTGAAGATGAGAAGGTGCTTTGGGATGTTGCGACACAATTGGGATGCATTTCATAGAAGGTGTCATTGTGATGGAATTGAGACTGAATATTATGAGGTGTCTTTCTGATATTGTTAAAGAGAAAATTATCAAGGTAACTTTGATAGAAGGTATCTTTGAGCATTGTGAGGTAGAAGTTGTATTGGAGTGTTGGGCAGCTGTCAATGCCATGTGATTTATAAATCATATTGGTATGGCCAGCAATCCCCAGTTGGTGATCAGGCTTTCCTCTGTACTACACACATCTGCTGTATTTTTCCTAAAAGCCTGTGATCATTTATCTGTACAGGCCCCAAGTAAAAACACATTAAGAAAAGTCTAGAAACAATGAGTTCACTATAATATTTTGTAGAATAGTTATGGTACACAATCTGTCAAGTGTATCACCCCCTGATATAATCTGAGTGGCACAAATCAGTTGGTACACCTTTTTATTCTCTGAAAACATGAAATGGGACAGAAAATAGCAAGAACCTAATACTCTAATGATTCAGTGATTTTGCCAATTCTCTCCTTATGTCTGATTCGGGATGCCTTTTCCCTGTAAAATGCAGGAATCACTGGAGATATAGAAGGACCAAAATACTTGCTGTTGAGAAATTTTCCAAAGCTGAATGGCTGAGGTTCCACTGCAGATAGAATATCAATGAAGTTACACTGAGGACATCATGGCTACAGTAGATGTGGAAGTCACAATGTAAAGGATGTGTTACTATTTTTGGAATATCACGAATAAGAGGAATCAATTCATGTAATGACCTTTTGATTCCATATCTTTCCTTTTTAATTGTAATTATTCTTACTGAACATGCATTGAATGCATTCTCATGCGCACTGAAATAACCAAATTTGAAAAGTTCAGCTCACTGGATTGAAAGCAAATGATTTTGAAAAATTACAGAGAAAACATTTAGAGAAGAAACCATTTCATGATGACTACACAAAAAGCTTCACCATTTGGGGAAAAAAAACTTTTTTTTTAAATCGGGAAAATTGATGTAATAAAATTAACACGGTAGCTAATATTTTCTGTTGTGGAGTAGCATAGTGAGACTGCCCTTTCACACATGGAACTTAGATTCCAATGCAGCTCAACTGAAAGCGGTAAGGATCCTTGAGGTATTGAATTTGGGAAATTCAATACCTCAAGGATCCTTACCACTTTCAATTGGGAATTTGGGAAAATCTCATTCCAATTTCTATTGGGTGCTTGTCTACGTTGCAAAACTACCCAGAATTCAACATAGAATGGCCATAAAATACAAATCTCAAGCAAAGGAGCTCTGAAAATGGCAGGTATCAAAAGTTGAATTGTCACAATGGTGTAGTAAAGAGCCACAATCTCAAGATTACATTAAAACCGATTGTTGTGGCTAAGTGGACAGAGCTTAACTCTGCCTCTATTTCATGCTATATCTGTCCTGGGAGTACTTGATGTGGCAGTGTAGAGGGAACTTTACTTTATCTCAGTTTGTTACACTTGACCTGGAAGTACTTCATAGGGCATCTTAGCGAGAACTGCACAGTGCATCTAATCCTTGTTATATCTGACCCAGGAGTGTTTGCTAGTACCGTGTGGAGGGAATTTTAATGTTCATCTAATCTGTGCTATCTATACTTGAGCTTGATACTGACTGGCTGTTAAAAGCACAAAGGTGTTCCATTCCCCAACATTTATTTCCCCTCACCTTAATAAAGCCAAATTACTATGTGATATAAATAATCATAAACATCGGTGGCAATAATTCCAACACTTCAGTCAGCTAACAACTCAAAGCTCAGCCAGTTAAGGAAAGGTTGCCTAGGTGGTTGAGACCAAGGAACTCCACTTTAGGTTGTCAAGGATTCCAAGAGAATCATGGCAACCTTCCAGCACTGCGCGAGATATGGCACAGTGCCACCCAAGAGCTAAACAAATGCCCAAAAAATTGTCATTTCAACTCTTTGATGATGGCATTTTGGTTATAATGATTAATTTATCCACAAATGGGGTGGGGGATGTTAAACTAATTTAAAACACTTCACTGTGCCTCAGCTATTAAGCTCAGTCCCTTATTCCAGAATTGAAAAAGACGGATGCACTGAACTTTCAATAGAGCAATTAGGAAGTGGCACAAAAGCAAGAAGATTTTGGACTTGAACAGTAACATTTTAATTGGCTTGAAATCGTTCCAGGAGCATTCGCTTCTACGGCCTATTAATGTCTACTCTAGTAATCATTCAAATCCCTCACTTGTAATAACCTATTCACTAATGATTGACAACGATTTTCTGCTTGTGCACTCCCAGCTTGGAGCATCACCTGCTGGTAGTGCATATTGGGAACATGTGTGCACGCAACTCATTGAGTAGGCAGAGAATCGTGGGCTGGGCACATGCAGTTTCCTGAACTGCACTCAGTGATTGAGGTTCTGCACTGGGAGTGCACAAGCAGAGTTTACCCAATAGATTTACAATAATGACTATGATCCTCAAAATAATCTATTTTTTTCTCTGTAGGCATTAGTTGCAAAAATAAATTGTATCTTACTCAGCAACATCAGGCACTCAGTGGGGCTGAAAATCCGTGAGGGGTGCATCTTAGAATAAGTACCAGGAGGCCCTGTCTCCACAAGGCCAGGATCCAGAGAATTCAGGCCCCACTCTAATTTGTAGCCCTTCCTCCACACTCCCACTGGAGTTACAGTTGGAGTGCACCGAGAGGGCTGCAGAGTTTTGGTCTCAGCCATCTGAAACTTTGCATATGTTGGACAAGCATTTTATTTCAGCCTTGATGTGGAGATAAAACCAACCAAATCATGCAAACCCAAGTCCAGGCCCCAGTTCCCTCTGACAGTGACTATCACTGCATAAAATCTCTTTCTATTTTTGTTGCCTATGAACCAATCCCTTCCCTTCTATCCTTCATGTTCGGTCCCTTGAGCTGAATTACTTTATAATCTAGTGCCAGAATTCAGTGATCTATTTGGGCACTATTGCTCTGAATTTCCTCGGGGGTTCTCCCAATTGGCCACCGTAATTTCGGCAGAAGGTTGGCAAAATTCCTGGCAAATATGTTTTGTTCATTTCCTGCTGGTATAGGTTTAATACTGGTACCATCAAAGGCTCTTACCAACCAATGCAAGGGCTCATGTCTGCAGTTACCGCTACAGGCACAAACCAGCCATGCTGTCTATCCATTTTTTTAACTAGGTTGTATTTGCCTATGATTCCTTTCTGATTTTTTTTTTCTCTCTCTCTCTCTCAACCTTCCTCTAGGGTTAACATTCATCCAATTTTGGATCAACAGTCTGTTTGTTGAATGGGCTGTTCGGAAATTTTCTAAAATGTAAATTGGACAACAGATTCATTTTTTTTAAACAAAGGGGGCGAAATTCCCATCGTTAGGGAGGTGCTAACGGGGCGCAAGTGACTTCCCCCCCCCCCCCCGGCGCTAACTGTGCCTCTGCGAAATTCCGCGGGAGGTTAGCGGCGGCGCTACCAGGTATCGCCCCAATCTTCTGCGCCCGGAGATCATGACGTCATCTCCGGACGCAGCGCCCCGATAGGCCCACGGGAGAAAAATTCCCCCTCGTGCCCCGCAGCAGCACTGGCCGACGTTACCGACTGCTGCAGGGGTCGCGAACAGTGAGGCCGGCCGCTCGTGGGGCGCCATTTAAAAGCGCAGTGGCCGGCCGACATGAAAAAAATCGCTGATTTTTTTTTTTCTGAGCACCGGACGCGGGCTGAGTGCCGCGATCGGTCAGCCTGGGCTGATCACGTGGCACTCCCGCACCCCGGTGCTCCAGCAGATGCCCAAAACAATGCAGATCTCGCAGCGGGGAGCCCTTCCCTTTAATTGAGGGAAGAGCCTCTGCAACGTGGCAGCGCCCCAGATCGGGACGTTCCCCTCCTCTTGCGCTTCAAGAGGCAAGTGGAGCGCTTGATTTAGCCCTCCGCTTCCCTCGGAGCAAAAAATGGGAATTTCTCAAATGTTTGAAAAGGTTAGCGCCTGGCGCAAACTTTTCAAACATTTTTGACTTAGCGCCCCAAATGGCCCTCTGGGGGAATTTCTCCCCCAAAGTCTTTTTTTTAACTTAGTTCCATGTATTATGCCATGGGGACATTAGTTATTAAGGCTAATAGGATGTTCAATTAATTTTCATTAACAACATGCAACCATCAGAACTCAAGCCATGATTCCACCCCTGACCCACCTCCGTCCTGTCCCTTGTCTGAACTGGGGCTTGGCAAAAATGCCATTTATCATCTGCTGGTGCTTGTGCTGGTCAAAAATTAACATTAATAAAAATGAACATGCCTTATTTGCATTTAGTCCTAACGGCCTTTGCCTGCCTCTGCGGCCATTTGGGGCCTTTGCGTGTATATGGGGAAAATGTGGGAGAAGGGAGCTCTCTAAGTTAAGGAAACTGTCTTTTTTTATTATTACTTTTTTTTTAAATTAATCAAATCAATGTACAGCTTTTAAAAAATCATTATATAAATAAATCTTTTATTCCAAAGCATTATGAGCTTGAATGTTTACTTTTTATACAGTCCTCTTCCCCCCACATGAATGGATTCTTCCTGGAAAGAAGGCAGCATTATTGCCATAGTTACTGTGGAAGTGTTTGCTTTGTGTAATTTAGAGGCATCTGCACAGCATCCAATAGGGGATTCTCACACAGTTATAGGATTGGTTGGGAATAATGGCACTCAGACAGTAAAGTTCATCCTGGCCCGAGACTTAGCCAATATAGTAGTCTGTTAACACTAACATTTACAATATATAACAAAGGCTACATTTGATGTCTTTGCAGAATACAAAAGCTTTACAAACTATTCTATGTAATGTAATATGCAAAACATCATTGGAAGGACGTTTAAGAATCAACATTCCACACGTGTCGGTTGCAAAATATAAAGCTTTCAGAGAGTCAAATCAATTTTGGATATTTATTCACCTGGGGTAGGGTTTTTAAAGTTTCTTAACATTAAAAGCATTGCTTCATTTAGTTCCAAGAAAGTGAGGCAAATAATTGATGTGAGAGAGACTAGAACTATTTCCATTGGAGTGGAGAAGGGACTGAATACAGCTTTTTTTTAATCATGAAGGGTTTTGATAGAGTGAATAGGGAAAGACTACTTTCTCTGGTTGAGGAGTCAGTAACAACTGATCATCAATTTAAATTCTCACTAAGAGAATGAGGAGAAAGGTTAGATGAAATTTCTTTATTCACTATGTCGTTGAAGCGTGGATGCTTTATTACAGGGAATGGTTGAAGCAGAGACCATGCATCTTTTTAAGGGAAAATTGGATAAATGTTTAAGGCAGAGGAGGATACAGGGCTATCGGGACAGAGCAGGGTGGTAGGATTACTTTTGGATTGGTCAGGCAAAGAGCCGGCACAGGCACAATGGGCGGAATGGCCTCCTTCTGTGCTGTAAACCTATATGGTCCTATTTACAAACATAAATAAAATCAATGCATATTTAAATTGCTAAATCAAATATTCTGAATACGGTGGTATAAAACTACAAAACATAGGGCCAGAATTTGCTGACAACTTGCGGCATAGTAATGGTGTATCTACGGCATACGCCATTGCTGCGGCATAGATTTTCCAAAGAATTGTGGCTTAGGTGACTCATTGGATGAAAACCCAAATAATTAATTTAATACAGCATAGAAACCTAGCTGTGTCCCGCTCCTGGCATTGTCCCCCCAACCTTACCCCTTTAGCCTATCTGCATGTCTGGGCTCCACACTGGGGCCACTGGATTTTCACCCTCTCCGATTGACAAGAAACATAGAAACATAGAAAAATAGGAGCAGGAGTAGGCCATTCAGCCCTTCGAGCCTGCTCCACCATTCAATATGATCATGGCTGATCCTCTATCTCAATATCATATTCCCGCTCACTCCCCATACCCCTTGACGCCTTTTGCGTCTAGAAATCTATCTATCTCCTTCTTAAATATATTCAGTGACTTGGCCTCCACGACCTTCTGTGGTAGAGAATTCCACAGGTTCACCACCCTCTGAGTGAAATGCTGGAAATGCGCTCGCTGACTGTATGGAAAAGAGTTCTGACTATTTAATTGGTTAGGCCTCAGACTGATTCCATTAGGTTGGTTGGGAAGTTTGCACCATGCACCTCCTGCCCATTGCAATTGGTCACCCAAAAATCAAACTCTAAGCCATTAGGGGAAGTTCACATTTTTGTCTGTTTAATGACCTTTGATCCTTACAGGACAAAAGTTTGTTTTCAGAAGCAGTGTACCAATTATCCAAATCAGCTCAGTTTGATGACTTCAAAACTCACATTGCACCTTGGAAAAATGCTTGGCTGATTCCACCACATTTAGAGATTAGTTTTATCAATAAAACTTCTAATGAAGTGAACGGGAGGATCACCACACGATAAGTGCTAGCATTTCTCATAACACCGCGGAATATAAAATGGATGAGACTTTGCATCCTTGTAAAACTCTGCTATTGTTCCCAAAACTGTATCACTATGCCAACAGCTTCCTACTCTTCTAACTGCCAATTAGGATGACATTGTCATTAATCAAAATCAAATTAACAAAAGTGCCCCCTTTTTAAAGGGGCACAAGCAACAAAACATCAAATTATAATTTAAAAAAAGAAAACTTATCAAATCTTAATATTATTTTCTGTATCAATTATGCATTCCAGTCCCTACGGTGCCCACCGGTCACAAAAGGCCTCAAGCGGTGGACACTGCGTGCTCCTTCTCCAGGGAAACCCAGGCACGAATGTAGCCGCAGAAGAGAGGCAGGCAGCCGCAGCGAACACCCCCATCGTCTGCATCCAGCTTAGTCAACAGCTTCCTGCAGCCATCTGTCACATTGAGTCTACCACATGTGCCTTCAGTGCCTAAAGCTAAGAGACTGTCCATTCTGCCTAAACCTGGTCCTGGGTTACTTAGCTCTGTTCTTCCCTAATCTGGAGTCGGTTCCCTCTATGGTTTTGCGATCTGGGTCTACCCTTCCCTGACCCTGACCCAGTTTTCTCTCCTCCTCCCTGACCCAGGCTTAGTATCATGTTTTGAGATTGTTGATCAATTTTCTCTTTTTCATCTTCAACATGACCTATTCAGACACAAAAGCACCTTTTTAATGTAAAAAAAATTCTTTTAATAATAAAAAAAATCTCTACAGTATGTACAGACATTGCAAAAATATCCACCTCGGCATCTTGAGATGCTTATAAATTAAAGACAAAATTGTACAATTAAACAGCTGAGTGTCGTTGAGATTTAGCATAATAGGTCGGTCTGTCTTAGTCCATCATCTGTTACAGCTCTTGACTTTTCTGCTCTGTTTTTTTCTCCAACACACTCTCCTCTATGGCTGATTCTTCTTCTAATTCATCTTCCTCATCTTCATCCTCGCTGTCTGATTCGATGTAGAAGCTGATTGTGGCTTGCACAGGGAACGCTGCCAAAAGCTCCTTCCCTTCACTGTACAGGTAGTCAAAGCATTTGCTCCTGGGCCACATCAGCCTGTAGGAAAATCAAGAAAAGCTCAAATTTATCTCCTCTCCAAAACACACCTTAAATAGTTAATAATTAGAGTCTGTGCAATATCTTTAAATGGGTTAAAAGGAAAGGATTTTTCCTCCCTGTTTCTAAACACGTAACAAAATAACATTTATATTAGAGAACATTACTGAGTCCATCAGATGAAAAAAATGACAAGCAAATCCCTCAGACTTTTTACTACCCCTAAAATGACACAATGTTACCACGCACAGTATTGTCAACACAATCAATTTTGTTAACAATTTCCTGTTTTTTTATTATTGTTTTAATTATCACAATTAGAAGGACGAGAAAGAGATAATAGTTAGAACTGCTATGCCCCACAACTTTTAATCAATGTTTACCTCAATTTAAGATTCTTATTCCTTCACCCCATGCCGATTCTCACCTGGTCCCTCCAACTATGCACTTCCCAGCAATTTTTACTTCCTTTTTCCCTGTATAAAAATGCCTCAACTCTGCTGTGTTGTCATCAGGAGTCGGATTCTTGCCTGCCTGTCCAGTGCATTTTAACACCCAAATATCCAAATATACTACATCCACTGGTTCTCCCTTATCTACCGTGCCAGTTCCACCCTCAAAAAACTCTAATAGACTTATCGAACACGATTTCCCTTTCATAAAACCGTGTTGACACTGCCTAAGTGGAATTTGCTTTGCCTGTTACTCTTTACGTTCATTTGCTATCTGTGAAATAAAACAGCTTAATGATTCGTGTACGGCCTCGATTTCACCAAGTGTCTCAGGCTGCTTTTGGAAATGAAATGGAGAAGCTCATATGAGGGCACATGCAAAAGACACACTATGCAGTTCAGATCACAAGGGGTTACCATTCTTCCACCCTTGGGCTATGCTACTGTATAGTTACATATAGGGTAGTACAGGCACACCCCTAAATGTAAGATGCTTGGACCACTTATGGGATTGACTAGCATTGCTCTATCCAAGAGAATATCTAAGGCAGACCCTAAACTTGCAACATTGAGTTTGCCTTTACCTGACTGGGTGAGTAAATAAAGAAGGTATGGTCTCTCCTGCAGTCTCATCATTGGCTAGTCCCATGTGAGGCTGTTGAAAAAAGATAATACAGAAATATGTCAAATCAGCAGAAAACAAAAACCTACCTAACATTTTATTCTACTTTTGTTTCTATTTTAGAAAATTAAAAAATGGCAATTCAATTATTTTACAAATGAACAAGGTGAGTTTTTCACTGTGTAATTACACCCAACAACAACAACTTGTATTTATATAGCACATTTAACATACTAAATGGCCCGTAATTTCCGATAGGAGGCTTCCTGCGTGCGGATGCCTCCTATCGGAAAAAAATCTACGCTCTTACCTGAGGGCTCCCGAATTGCGGCCATTTCCAATCCTGGGCCTCTCCACAGTCGAAATGCGCAGGGCCCACATATCCCAGGGGTGCATGCAGTTCACAAGCGCCCCTGGGATCACGTGGGCCAGGCCAGCCAATGAAAGAAGGGAATCCCCCTTCATACTTTTGACAGATAGACCTGACAAAAGTATGAATGGGGATCACTGAAAAAAGGCACTAAAACATGAAATAAATTTTTTTAAAACCATCACATTTTTAAAATGAGTTAAAATTACATAAAATTAAATATTTTAAACAAAAATGTAATTTTTTGAAAGAAATAATTAAAGTTTTTTACGGGCTAAAAATAAACTTACCTTTTTAAAAGTATTTTTAAATTATAAATGAATGAAAAAAAAATTTTTTTTTTTACTTTTTTATTATCTTATGCTGGTAAAAGCAGGCTTTACGCTGCTTTTACCAGGCGTAAGATTTTTAAGTGATTTCAGCGGGCGGAGGTTCTGCAGAAAGTGGAACTCTCCGCCCGCAGAGGCCCTTCTCCAGGGCAGGTGGAGGATCTGTCAAGAGGATTCTTGACAGATCGGAAGTGCCGGTTTTCAGCACATGCGCTTCGCATGCCTGACACCGGCATTTCCGATGTCCCTACGGGTGGGTACACAGCGCGTACACACCCATAAGCATCGGAAAGTACGGGCCATAAAAATGTCCCAAGGTGCTTCACAGGAGCGTTATCAAAAAGATTTGGCACCGACCCACATAAGGGGATATTAGGGCAGAAGCTTGGTCAAAGAGGCAGGTTTTAAGAAATGTCTTCAAGGAGGAAAGAGGGTTAGAGAGGCAGAGAGGTTTAGGGAGGGAGTTCCAGAGCTTAGGGCCTTGCAACTGAAGGCACGGCCGCCAATGGTGGAGCGATTAAAATTGGGGATGCGCAAGAGGCCAGAATTGAAGGAGCGCAGACATCTCAGAGGGCTGCAGAGCTGGAGGAGATTACAGAGATAGGGAGGGGCGAGGCCATGGAAGGATTTGTAAACAAGGATGAGAATTTAAAACCCAGGCACAATGATGCCTTACTGGTCATGCCCATATTTCTTAATACAGTGGGGTCTCTTCATAAAAGGACCCTTATGGGGAGTCTTGCCATCTGAACCCCTTTTTAAAGAGTGACTGGTAGATACAGTCGCACAATGTTAACAAGGGAGCACAGATACAGGAAGGAGCATTTTGCAGGAGGAATAAATATCCGAAGAGATTTTCTGATGTTATTTGGCCCAGACTGTACCACCTTCTTCCACATTCTACCATTGGCAACAATTAGGGTCCTATCTTTTGCTGTATTACCCCATCCCAACTCCCCACAGACACACACACATATCTGACAGCTCCAGTCCCCTAATGCTGGTATTCCTATACAAAACCAGTCTAACAAACTGACTATCCTATGGAGCATCTGATCATTTTTGACAAACGCTGAAAAACAGTGGCTGAGAAATTTGACCTCCGCCCGAAACAGGCAGGAAGTCGGTGGAGTGACTGCTCCGCCCGCCAGTTCAAGCCAGCATGAGGCCTGAGCCAAATTGGGGTTCGAGCCTCATTTAAATGCTGCCAGCAAGCTGCGAGCGCCACACGGGTGCCCTGGTGCAGCTCGCTGATTGTCGGATGATCAGCTGGTTCTTATGATGACTGACCGGCAGGTCAAGTCTGGAGGTGGAGGTGATCTGTGTGGGGGTGGGGGGTATGGGTGGGGAGGGGGCTTCAAACAGGCCAGCAACGAGTCGGAGTTCTTTTGTCGGCCCTTGAGAAGCACTCCTACTTATCCTGGGCCCATAAAAATCAAAACTTAAAATTTCCTGGACTACGTTTTGATCGGCCTCTAGTGGGACCCTTTAAGGTGCACATTTGTACCTGAATTTTGCAATCAAGGTCTTACGACTGGCATAAGAGCTCGATTTGCATATTTAAGTAGTCTTATGCCCGTTTCAGGTGGAGGGGCTGCTCGCCCATTCACAGACCCAGCTGAATATTGCAGCAGGAGGGCCTCGAAGAGGTGACCGAGATGAAGGGGGCCCCATGCCCCACCCCCCACCTCCCACCCCCATTGTCAACTGCTGGCCACCCATTTTTCAGACGCAAAACAGGTGGCTGTGAGTTGAATTTCTCCCTCGGTGAACCTACAATCCTTGACATACATCTCAGTCAAGACTAAATCATTATCATAGGCAATTCTGTTGCCATCTGAGCAAACCCTGACTGGTGGTTAGTGCACATAACATTGGACAATTAGCAACCATACAATATTAGAAAGTGATACAGATTAAAGGTGAATTATCACTCACGACACTTTAGGTTTTGTGAGATCTATTATCCCACTCCAGAGAATTGAGCACATAATCCAGTGCAGAGCTGAGGGAGTGCTGCACTATCAGAGGTGCCGTCTTTCGGATGAGAGATTAAACTGAGGCCCCGTCTGCCCTCTCAGGTGGACGTAAAAGATCTCATGGCACTATTTCGAAGAAGAGCATTGGAGTTTTCCCCGGTGTCCTGACCAATATTTATCCCTCAATCAACACCACTAAAACAGATTATCTGGTCATTATCTCATGACTGTTTGTAGGACCTTGCTGTGCGCAAATTGGCTGCCACGTTTCCTATATTACAACAGTGACTACACTTCAAAAGTACTTCATTGGCTGTAAAGTGCTTTGGGACGTCCTGAGGTCATGAAAGGCGCTATATAAATGCAAGTCTTTCTTTTCTTTCTATTAATCGTGTAAGTTACATCAACACATTGCATCTTAATAAACAGCAGTTAATTTCTAACTAATAGGGAGGAGGAGAGAGGGCTCTTTAAAACTTCCAAAATATATTCATTAAAACAAAAGGAAAGAACAGAATTGAGTTCCCAGGACTGAGGGTATTTAAAAACAATTCTTTCTTTGAGTCGTGTCCATAATTACTTTTAGACTGATCTAATGCCATTGGGTCCTGGCTGCAACCCACCTTCAGCGTTCCAGTAAAAGCACTGATCTTGCTTCTGCTATTTTATATTCCACAATGTTGTGACACAATGGCTGCAGAAAGAGTCCCTCGATGTTTTGGGCATCGCAACGTCACTTGTTGCTGAAATCATGACATCATTGTGCACTGGACAAATAGTCATAGCTAGTGTGCGCACAGGCAAACTGGCTGGATGAAGTTCGCAATGTGCCTACATGGAGCCCTGCTGCACACTTTAGGTGTAAATACAAGAGAACGGCACAAGTGTGTCGTCCTCCGGCGGCCCAGCCTTCCTGGACCACGAAAGGTTCGACACAACTGAAGAGATTCCTCAGCCTCAGACATCACAAATCTGGCTGCAGTTTGGGGTGTGAATTCCACACCATTCCCTGGATCTGGCATTATGCCCCTTTAGCCATCTGTTCCCCAGTGTTAATCCCAGCACTTCATGGTCTCCATTGGGTATAGTCTGAAACATTTCAGCAAAGATCAGGACTGGAGTATTCCAGAAATAAATGTAGTCACTAAAAATATGGTTTTGATATGATTCATATTTTATCTAATAAACAATTGGCAGCAAAAAGGACCGGAATCAGCACTCCAAGGGATCTCTGCTTTGTTGCTTTGCACTGTCAGTATAACAGTCTATCTGGTCCAAAGATATATTAGTTGGAACAGTGGATAGCCAGGGGTAGATTGTCAACTTACTGCTCGAGTGTAAAGCTGGCGTTGTGGATCAGCCGCATTATAGAAACCGTCTCATCTTCATTACCATTGATTTCAATGGGTGGTCAATCTGCAATGCCAGCTTTATACCCGGGCCAGCAAGTGGAAAATCTACCCCCTACCTCCCCCCAGTCACTAGACACATATCAACTCCTCACAACTGTCCACCTCAGCTATATCAGAACATGAGGTATGCTTTATTTAATATAAATGAAAAAATTCCCCATAGCCCTTTCCTGCTTCTCCAAAGACAAGTTTAAACATGTATAATAGTGCACAGGCTGGTGTTATATACACTATATTGCACTGGCTAGACTGTCTTACACAAGATAATGCAAAGACTGGGTGTGTTATACCCATGATAATGGAAAGACTGCAGTGAGTTTACATCGGATAATTACAGGCTTAAGTGCATTATTTGCATTGTCCAGTGGGTGTTACAGACAGAATAGTGCACTGTGCACAGACTGAGCGTGTTACACACAGGATAATGGACAGACTGATAATGGAAAGATTGGGTGCGTTACACACAGGATAATGGACAGGCTGGGTGCGTTACACACAGAATAATGGACAGACTGATAATGGAAAGATTGGGTGTGGATAATGGACAGACTGGATGCGTTGCTCTATGGATAAGCACACTGGGACTTAAATATGTTGCCTTAGAGTCATACATGGGAGGGACAGCTAGCCACTCTGGTGGGGGAGGGGTTGGGAGGAATGCACCTGATGACTTCTTACATATCCATACTCAAAACTGCAACAATATTAATTTTTTTCACGGATGTTTCAGTTGTTAAAGGCTAATGACCATGGTTGCATGCTATGTGTACATACAAGCAACAGAAGGTAATAACTTGGCAGTAAACATTCGATAAGTCGGGAAAAGAGATCTGGAGAGGTCAAGGACCGGTTTTGGGCATTTTACAATGGGCGTATATTAAACAACACACAGTTATTACAATTACTACTCCTGCCAGGACTTGGTAAGTAGCTATTACAGCTGTTAAGACCTAATGCACTGCTGTGTTTACTATCATCTATTTTCTTGCTTGGAATCAAAACAAATACTTATTTCTACCAGAGGGCTAAATAATCACTTACTGAGTTTTGCCTTCTCCATCTCTGCCTGTCCATGTCTCTGGCTGTCATTATCCAGGGTCTCCAGAGAGGTGAATAACTGTAAGAAGGATAGAGAAAGGACTGGTGTTAAAAGCAAATGGAAGAGCAGAAACAGATGGTTCAGCTCTGTGTCTCCAGTATCACAGGATCAAAGCAGCAGAGTGAGGAAATCTCGCCTTCCCACAGCACAGAAATATTCTTTATGTTGTAAGTGGCATTTCCCGAGGAAAAATACAGGGACACAATATGGGAAGAGCTGCATTCTTGTGAGCATGCAATTTCAAGAATATTTGAATTAAGAATGTAGTTTGGCTAAAAAATAAATCTCCCCCATCCTCTTGCCTTGGCGTTACCGAGGTCACTGTTATCATATCACACACTCCATGGATCACTGGGAAATTAGTAGCCTGGGCTTAGTCATGGTAATGTTAGCTCCAGATTCACATTTAAATTCAATGGGGTAGATCTTGACTTCGTGTGATAGTGTAAAACAGGTGATAGCAAGTCAGCAGACATTTTATATCTCTCCCAATTTTTATTTCCATTGAAGTCAATTAAAGTGAATGGAAATAAAAATCGGAAGAGCTGTAAAACGGGCTGCCAACTCAATATCACCCATTTTACACTATTGCACAAAGATCTACTCCCAAAATATTTTAAACTCTGGTCATTTAGCTCCTGGTAAATTCACAGAATTCATGATACTGCAATCAAATGTAGCACTCTCGCCTCTGAGTCAGAAGGTTGTGGGTTCGAGTCCCACTCCAGGGACTTGCGCACATAAAGCTAGGCTGACACTCCATTGCAGTGCTGAGGGAGTGCTGCACTGTCGGAGGTGCCGTCTTTCGGATGAGACGTTAAACCGAGGCCCCGTCTGCTCTCTCAGCTGAGCGTAAAAGATCCCAAGGCACTATTTCAACAAAGAGTCGGGGAGTTATCCCCGGTGTCCTGGCCAATATTTCTCCCTCAACCAACATAACAAAAACAGATTATCTGGTCATTTTCACATTGCTGTTTGTGGGAGCTTGCTGTGCGCAAATTGGTTGCTGTGTTTCCCACATGACAACAGTGACTACACTTCAAAAGTACTTCATTGGCTGTAAAGTGCTTTGAGATGTCTGGTGGTCGTGAAAGGTGCTATATAAATGCAAGTCTTTCTTTCTTTAATACACATCCTTTGAAGTAAGTTTCAATTCCATGCTAAATATATTTAATAAAAAAACTGCATAGACCTCCCCTGATGGTTCATTTGCTGCTGATCTGGTACGGATTCTACAGACCAAGAAAGTCCCAGATTCACAAACACTCAGCAGTAAAGACAATGCTTTGGCCAATACAATTTATCTGGGAAAAAATATCAGGCAGGATTTGTGCTCTTGATCGCTATCCAGTGACCCCCTGCTGGAGGTCGAGTGAGGGCCGGATCAGGCACCACTGTGATTCCCACCATGGTCAAATAGTCTGCTGCCAATCACTATTTAGGCTCACACATTAACTGAGTTGGAACTGGATACCGGAGTGCAGCCAGCACTCATGAACCATACCCCAGTAAGGAATCACTGAATCCAAGAAAGAAGGGGACAAAATTGGACAAAAAACATCAGTAGCCTTTCAGTAATATAACTTACACAGAAAGTGCGGGTTAAAGAACATTGTTGGAGTTAAGAGGAGCAACAAACTATTAAAAAAAATCTAAAAACAGTCTGTCACTGCTGAATGATCAAATCAAAAAAGTAAAATACTTACATATAATGACATTTAAAAATTTAGTTTTCATTGTAATCTGCTTTACAATCGAGTTCCGTTCTTAGCTGGTATTTAACAGGAAAGAATTTTAATATATGAAAATGAAAAGTGACTCCGAAACTTGCCCCAAAGGCCTTCCTTTCTAGAGAGTAAAAGAGCACCTTACCTGGCTGGGTTTTCACAAATCTGTTGGGTTTGTGTGAGCCTGATGTCCCGTCCTGGATTGTAGCAGAGGTTCTGAACTGACAACAAAGCCACTTCCATAACTGGCAGCAGATCTTGACTAAAAACTGTACAACTTCTCAAACTTTTCAACAACAACAAAAAAAAGTTTATTGCAAACCTTTCTGAGCCCTTTCTCTCTGCAGGCTAATCTTTGGCTAGCTCTGAGCTCTGTGAGTTACAGAACCGGAATTTTATAACTTCTTTGAGAAAGGAGTTCATGAATAATTCCTGCTGCCTTTCTGCATCCCTGGGGGTTCAGTGTGAAATGTAGCACAGTTGAATAAACAGGAGCCCAGTGGGAAGAGAGAGATTTTTAGAAGAGGAGGTGATAAAGAAAATGTGAAGAGGAAAGTTTAGGCACCATCTGTGACAAAACCCCAGGCCTTAGGGCAGAGCTGTTAAATACAATTAATGAGGGCATTAGGGGCCTATTTGCTGTTTAAAGGGAGGGGTGGGGGGGAGGTGGGAATTCAAATAATCTCTTGTTACTGCAAGCATCTCCAGGACTGATGTGCAATGAAGCACATGCAGGTCTCTCCTGTTCAGGGCCCATATATTGTTCGCCAAACATCAGCATTATGCAATATAGTTGTCAGGATGCATCCCTCCCCCCCCCCCCCCCCCCTTTTAAAAGCATTTATTGTGATCCGTATTGCAAAAGCATCATGTATGTCACAACTGTTGTCTCACCAAGGCCCTGTACAACTGCAGCAAGACATCCTTGCTCCTGTACTCGAATCCTCTCGCTATGAAGGCCAACATACCATTTGCCTTCTTAACCGCCTGCTGCACCTGCATGCTTACCTTCAGCGACTGGTGCACAAGGACACCCAGGTCTCGTTGCACTTCCCCTTTTCCCAATCTATTGCCGTTCAGATAATAATCTGTCTTCCTGTTTTTGCCACCAAAGTGGATAACCTCGCATTTATCCACATTATACTGCATCTGCCATGCATCTGCCCAATCACCCAACCTGTCCAAATCATACTGGAGTTTCTCGGCATCCTCCTCACAGCACACACGCCCACCCAGCTTTGTGTCATCTGCAAACTTGGAGATATTACATCTAGTTCCCTCGTCTAGATCATTAATATATATTGTGAATAGCTGGGGTCCTAGGACCGATCCCTGCAGTACCCCACTAGTCACTGCCTGCCACTCGGAAAAAGACCCATTTATTCCAACTCTTTGCTTCCTGTCTGCCAACCAGTTCTCTATCCAAGACAGTACCTTACCCCCAATCCCATGTGCTTTAACTTTGCATGCTAATTTCTTATGCGGGACCTTATCGAAAGCCTTCTGAAAGTCCAAATACACCACATCCACTGGTTCTCCCTTATCTATTCTACCAGTTACATCCTCAAAAAATTCCAGTAGATTAGTCAAGCATGATTTACCTTTTGTAAATCCATGTTGACTTTGTCCGATCCTATCACTGTTTTCCAAGTGCTCTGCTATTACATCTTTTATTATGGACTCTAGCATTTTCCCCACTACCGATGTCAGGCTTACCGGTCTATAATTCCCTGTTTTCTCTCTACCACCTTTTTTGAATAGTGGGGTTATATTAGCTACCCTCCAATCCATGGGAACTGTTCCAGAGTCTATAGAATTTTGGAAGATGACCAGCAATGCATCTACTATTTCTAGGGCCACTTCCTTACGTACCCTAGGATGTAGATTATCAGGCCCTGGGGATTTATCGGCCTTCAATCCCGTCAATTTCCCGAACACCATTTCTCTACAAATACTGATTTCATTCAGTTCCTCCCTCTCATTAGACCCTATGTTCCCCGACATCTCTGGGAGGTTATTTGTGTCCTCCTTTGTGAAGACAGAACCAAAGTATGTATTTAATTGGTCTGCCATTTCTTTGTTCCCCATTATAAATTCCCCTGATTCTGACTGCAAGGGACCTACGCTTGACTTCACCAATCTTTTTCTCTTCACATATCTATAGAAGCTTTTACAGTCAGTTTTTATGTTCCCTCCAAGCTTACTCTCATACTCTATTTCCCCCCTCTTAATTAATCCCTTTGTCCTCCTTTGCTGAATCCTAAATTGCTCCCAATCCTCGGGTTTGCTGCTTTTTCTGGCCAATTTATATGTCCTCTCCTTGGATCTTATGCTATCCCTAATTTCCCTTGTTAGCCATGGTTGAGTCACCTTTTTTGTTTTATATTTATGCTAAACAGGGATGAACAAATTCTGTAGTTCATCCTTGCGATCTTTAAATGTTTGCCATTGCCTATCCACCATCAACCCTTTAAGTATCGTTCCCCAATCCATCCTAGCCAACTCGCGCCTCATACCATCGTAGTTTCCTTTATTTAAATTCAGGACCCTAGTCTCTGAGTCAACTACTTCACTCTCCATCTTAATGAAGAATTCTATCATATTATGATCGCTCCTCCCCAAGGGGCCTCGCACAACAAGAGACAACTAACTTATCGCACTTCACAATTCTGACAAGTACATTTAAACTATAATATGACACAAGCGGTAATTTATCCACACTCCACCCACAGATAAAAACAAACAAGAACCTGCAGCCCAGCAACAGGTAGATAATTTGCTCAACCCCATCATATACTTTGAATTACAAATGCGCCAATATATTTCCATTCCTCTGAGATTGCCAAATTGTGCTGTTGACCTTTAACTACTAAAAATTATGTCGAGTCTATCCAAACTTATTTCACTTTGCACTTTATACAGCTAGCAGAGAGAGAATACTTTCATACCATGTTTCTGGGTGAGTTTCGAATGAAATGCTAACCTGTTCAGCCATCTAGTCCACCTGAACTCCTTAATTAGTTTATAATAACACATTCCTAGGGATCCATTATCCTTTTCTATAAACCATTCAACCCCCTCGTTTAGATTCCAGCCTGTATATATCCAATGTTCTCTGTATACCTCTACATTACAGGAAAGATGTGATTGCACTAGAAAGGGTACAGAGGAGATTTACAAGGATGTTGCCAGGAGTAGAGAATCTTAGCTATGAGGAAAGACTGGATAGGCTGGGTCTGTTTTCCTTGGAACAGAGGAGGCTGAGGGGAGACCTTATTGAGGGGTATAAAATTATGAGGGGCCTAAATAAAGTGGATAGAAAGGACCTATTTCCCTTAGCAGAGGGGTCAAAAACCAAGGGGCACAGATTTAAAATAATTGGTGGAAGGTTTAGAGGGGATTTGAGGGGAAATTTCTTCACCCAGAGGGTTGTGGGGGTCTGGAACTCACTGCCTGAAAGGGTGGTCGAGGCAGAAACCCTAACCACATCTAAAAAGTACTTGGATGTGCACTTGGGATGCTGTAACCTGCGGGGCTACGGACCAAGAGCTGGGAAGTGGGATTAGGTTGGATAGCTCTTTGTTGGCCGGCGCAGACACAATGGGCCAAAATGGCCTCTTTCCATGCTATAACTTTCTATGATTCTATGACATGATTTGCTTACGATTACTAGTCAATTTTTAACGTTTCTGATACAAGGATAAATAAACAGAGAGATTAATTTATGGTATATTATATTACCACGCTGTCCGCAGGTGGCAGCACTGACTCTGGTATAAATTGTGCTTCTGGTGATGTACCACCAGCATCAAACATAAATGGCGTCTCTGGCTAGGGGCCAGCATCGGGGGTGATCCACTGCCAGATAATTAAAATTGTAAATCGTTCTTCCTCCCTCCACCCTCCATAAAAAAGGAGGCAGGATAAATGCCAGAGCAGTATGAGCCCCTGCACATTGTACAATATAAAGTGAAAGAACTTGCATTTATATAGTGACTTTCACGACCTCAGAACATCCTAAAGTGCTTCACAACCAATTAAGTACTTTTGATGTGTAATTGTTGTTGTAATGTGGGGAAACACAACAGTCAATTTGTGCACAGCAAGGTCCCACAAACACCACTGCTCTTCTTCAAATAGAGCCATGTGTTCTTTTACATCCACATGAGGGCCCTCCAATAATGCAGCACTGCCTCAGCCTAGATTATAGCTCAAGTGTCTGGAGTGGGGCCTGAACCCAGCACCTTCTGCCTCAGAGGCAATAGTGCTACCACTGAGCCAAGGCTGACACACAAAGGCCAAACCAACCATTGATTCCATTCCTTCTTCCTTCTCCATGTCTTATAATAGCGTGAGTGGAGCTTGCAATAAGCTTTGTTTCTTGCCCTGTCTGGGTGCAAATGCAATGATCCTCAAGCATCTCAAGGGATCAGACAGTCTGTGAGATATATCTCTAACACTTGATCATTAAGCAGGAACAAGCCTCTTCTCATGAGATGCGCCCTTGATGTCATTTCAGAATCTCAGCTGGATCCCTGGGCTGTTTACACTGGATGGCTGAACAGTGTTTAAACATTTCATTCCTTCAAATCCAGCATCAAAGCAGCCTCCAAAGAGTCTAAACATTAATCATCCCCCTAATCTGAATCTTTCTGGAACCCTCACTGAGGAACAATCCACCAGAGCCAGAGCATATTATCTGTCAATTCTCACTGTAAAATATATCTTCACAGAGGGAGAAAGACCATTAATGTGGGTGGTAACCAGCTAACTACAGTCGAGCCTGATGTTCAAATATGTAATTTCAATCCTTGCCCGGGGAGTAAAAGGGAGAGTCTCCCAAATCTGTGTGAGAATTAATTTGTAAAACTGTTACACGCCTAACTAGAAAACAGAAAAGCAGGCCAATAGCACCCCCCAAAAAAAACCTGAATAAAGGTCTTAAGACCAATGAAGTTGAAAAGTTACACTAAAAGTGTAATACTATGTGGCTCAGCACAATTTAAGCTGAGGGTATACTCAATATTCGATCACTTGTATTGCTTGGGGGGAAAAAACTGAAGTACACCAAGTAGAGTATAGCAGCAGTGATGGATTTAAAAGTCATTCACTGGGGGATGTGAGCGCTGAAATCACAAGATTTCTTTTCTAGAGAGGATGAGGGCATGGTTTTCATTCTTGACACTTTGTTTGGTGCATTTTCTAGCATTTTGGAGCTTACTGTAATTCTAGCTTTAAAGTCAAAAATGGTTTATCCTGAAAGGGTTACAAATATGTAAAAATTAATTAAGTAGTCGTTGGAACTTCAATTCAACTTTACAAGGTCCAGTTTCTTTCATTGGAAATTTAACTCCAGATACATCATTTTAATTTGTGAATTGAAACTTTTTACAACACAACCCTGCAATAATCCCAACTAGCAGTGCATTCAATAATCACAAGACAAAGCTAGCTCACACTTGCCATCCCTGCAGTGGATTCCATGACAAGTTGCAGATTACCTGGATTGAGTTATGCTGAACGAAATGTTTGATCTTTAAATACATCCAGGAGGAATAAGTGAGTTCATATCATCCAAAAAAATTAAAACAAAGTTGTAATAAAGGGCCATCCTGAAATTACAATTTGTCATTTCCCAGTTTAGATGTCGATCAACCTTCCAGGCATTTCAAGGATTTTCTGTTTGTAGAACCTCAAAACATATATACCTCTTTTGATCCTGTCGGAATGGTACATTTTCTTGAACTAGAAATAAAACCATTGCAACCACAATCATCATCATTAAAAAAAAAACAAAGTTCACAAAAATATGATTTTCAAGAATAAGCATTGGAAGTTAAATTTGTTCTTCCAAGTGAACACGACTGCCTCCAGTCTGGTGTTTGCAATCTAATATATTCTTATTGATTGTTAATGTAACTCTTTATATTTCCCTGTGGATGTTGATGGTCCTGACATGCTCTGTGTATGTTCCCTCCCTGATTCCTGTACAGCAATAAGCTAAAAGAAAACAGCTTTCAAAGTTATAGAACAGTCATGTGCTGCACTTCTACACAAATTAGTCAATGGGCCAAATCATACATCACAGTATTACTTTGTAGTGGAATTCTAATTTGGGAATCTCAGTGTAATGTTTAAAATTAAGTAAAACTCATCAGTCCCTCAACCATACTCCTTATTTTATTCCCAAACCCTGGCAGTTCTCCAAATGTAGTTAATATGTTAATACTCGGGAATATCCTCCTATTCTCAAAAAAACAGCTGAAACTAGATGAGAAAAAAAAGCTTTAATATCGGACAACAGCTGGGCATGCCCCAGAAAATTATACTGAAGAAATGAAAAGCTTTTGAAAGCTGCATTTTAACAGTTTATTTGTTAAATATAACTTCTTCGGAGAGCAAATACGAAATAAAGCTACCGGTAACTGTGAATCTCAAGTAACTGGAAGTCTTAAAAGCCATCAGTCTGAAATTTGTTCATGACTAGCAGTGGTAGAAATGAAACAAATAAATATTGTAAGCGCCTGATTGGTGCTGACAGCTTCCAGGCCTGTCTTCCAACTAACTTGATTATTTACTACTGAAAGCCTCCAATCCCACTGGCAAACACTGATTTTTCTTATTAGATGCAAACAACTTGATAAATGAGTTCAAACATGTTGACTGTCAGCTTAAAACACTGATGGTAGGCAAGTATGAAAACTCCTTGTCTCACTGCATGTCTCTCTCTGATGATGTATTTGGCATCTACTTGGTACCTCCCGCTCCTTACACCAGGATAGCTATGAGAAGTCGCACAACACCAGGTTATAGTCCAACAGTTTTATTTAAAATTACGAGCTTTCGGAGCTGTTGCCCCTTCGTCAGGTAGAGGTACAATGAAGCATTGTACCTTTACCTGATGAAGGGGCAACAGCTCCGAAAGCTCGTAATTTTAAATAAAACTGTTGGACTATAACCTGGTGTTGTGCAACTTCTCATTTTTGTCCACCCCAGTCCAACACCGGCATCTCCGCATCAGGATAGCTATGATCTGGAGCTTGCTGTATAGGGATCAAAGGATGCAAGGCAAATCCATTCTGTTGAGCATTGCATCGGCACTATCATTCTGCACCATCCCCTGTTTCAAATAATGCAAAATCTGCATATCTTGAAGCAGTTGAGAAATGAAGAATAATGATCTGCATAAAGATCAGTATTTGAAAGGAGTGAAGAAGAGGCGAGAATGCTTTCATTAAAGGAACATATAGGAAAGCATAGAATGAGAAATAAGGCATTCAGCCATGTACAATCTACTTAATCATGCACTCTGCCCCATCCATTTAATTACTGAAGAAAGCTTCTGCCAAAGTTTGTCCCTGTGCCAAAGATAAATAGAACAATACTCCAGAATATAGGACGACTGGTTTGTGGTAACAGAATAAGTCAAATTCCACTTTTTGTACATGGGATTCCAGGACCTTTAATAGTGTTTTGGAGATTGTAGTCCACAATTCCATTAATGAAAATGGAAAACCTGTCGAATATCTTCCCGACCTTAATCCTATATTATTCTTCAAAGCCCAGCTGCCTTCCCTGGCATGGTCATTCTATGATTCCAGCAACTCAGACTATTGTGTTCCACACAGTATATCTGTACATATCCTTAGAACTCCCATTCCTAAATACATTTTCCTCTAGCTCTTTTCTAATAGTGTTAATCAGCAGAGCATATTTATTCCACAAATAAATGCAAGAGAAAAAATATCCTTCTAATCTCAAATCTTCCTTCAGATTTGTTAGCGGTGTACTCGCGTCCTCTATTCCCGTGTTTTATAAACCATCTGCATATTGAATCTTGAAATCATATTTTTCCTCTAGGTTCATTTTCACAAAATAGATGTGGGTAAACAGGAAAGGAAGCTTGGTAGAAAACACTAACAGACCTCTTGTTCTGTTTTGCACCACTCTGATTCTAAATCACATTCTAAAAATTGTTTATGAAAATTAGCCCCAAACATTGTTGCCTCTTTGTTGACTACTAAGGCCTTATTATAGGCCAGTCAGAAGAAACTCGACAGAATCACAGAATGGTACCAGAGATGTGGAGAGACTAGAGAAGCTGGGATTGTTCTCCTTAGAGCAGAGTAGGTTAAGAGGAGATTTAATAGAGGTGTTCAAAAATTATAAAGGGTTTTGATAGAGTAGATATGGAGAAACTGTTTTCACTGGCAGGAGGGTTGATAACCAGAGGACACAGATTTAAGATAGTTGGCAAAAGAACCGGGGGGAGAGGAGGAGAATTATTTTTATGCAGCGAGTTATTATGATCTGGAATGCACTGCCTGAAAGGGTGGTGGAAGCAGATTCAACAGCAACTTTCAAAAGGGAATTGGATGAATACTTAAAAAGGAAAAAATTGCAGGGCTATGGGGAAAGAGCAGGGAAATGGGACTAATTGGATAGCTCTTTCAAAGAGCCAGCACAGACACGATGGACCGAATGGCCTCCTTCGGTGCTGTAAGATTCTATGATAGACAGGATAAAAATGAAAATGAAGGCAACTGACAGTGAGACCGGTGAGTCATTTTTAGACCAGCAGAGCTGGATTTCTAAATTTCTGCATAGCACTGATAGAAGTGAGTAGTATAGCGTGTATTACAGATTTACTGTTAATACAAATGCACAGTCAATTTACTGGAACAATGTCTAAAATAAAAAACAATCCTGGGCAATGAACATTCTTTTCACTAGAGAAGAATTGTCAGAGGCTACGAGAGGAGAAGGGAGTGTTTGCCTGAGCTGGCATCATATTTTAATCACCTCAGGATGTCTGTGGGAAACGCTCCTGAAACAACAGCCAACAGATGTAAGAATAACCAACACAGAGACAAAACAAACAGCAGCAGCCAAACCCGGCCTCCATCCAAAAACACAAGCTCCGATAATAAGGTTTTGCTTCTGGAATCGGCTTTTTGTTTCATTTAAATACAATTTGCTGAACTCCGTCAATTATCTCATTTTACCACAGTAAATAGCGCCACCACTTCCCAATCCAATTAGTGTTTAGTCAGTTGGTTCAGGATTAGTGCCTGGATTAACATTGCTAAATAGAATTTTTTCACCCTCCCCCCTGAGGTTGAGACTCCTTTATAAGATAATTTCTTCCCTTCTTTCTTATCTCCATGCCCGTTGCGAAGGGTGGACAATGTAACCCCGGCCTCTGCTAATAGTGCTTTGAATCCAAGGTGAATCGCAAATCCATTTTTCTTCTCTCCCCAAGGGAATTACCTGGATTTTATTCTGCATTCCCACCCCCAATCAACTCATCCCAACAATGACCAAAGCCAAAAACCCAAAGCCTATAATTCTGTGGAGCAACATCTTGGGGATTCATCTTGCACACCTCCCCCGCACAGGGGCTGGGATCAAACAGCTACAGCCTATCAGTTTCGGGACAGCTTGCTGGAGACTCGCATCACCATCCTCCCCATTTCCGTACGGTGACTGGTACCAAGAAGCGATTAACTACCACTCCATGGGGCAGCATGCTAGGGTATATGTGCATCTCACATGGACAGATATCTTTTTGAGGTCAGGATGCATTTGTCCACATTTGTGGATAAAAATCAGCACTGCTTCTGATTCCTACATAATGCTGCTGCTTTGACATGGGGTCAGCTTCCATATGTACGCTGACAACACTCAGCTCTACCTCTCCACCACCTCTCTCGACCTCTCCCTACCTCTGACATCCTGTCTTGGATGAGCCACAATTTCATCCAGTTAAATATTGGGAAGACTGAAACCATCATCATCAGTCCCCACCACAGACTCCATACTCTTGCAACCAATTCCGTCCCACTCCCCGGTCACGGTCTCAAACTGAACCAGACTGTTTGCAAACTTGGCATCCTGTTCAAACACAAGCTGAACTTTCGACCCCATATCCTCTCCATCACGAACACTGTCTACTTCCACCTCTAAAACATTGCCCATTTCTGCCCCTACCCCAGTCTATCTGTTGCTGAAATCCTCATCCATGCCTTTTGCAACTCCAGACTTGACTATTCCAAAGCTCTCCTGGCCAGCCATCCATTCTCCACCCTCCGTAAACATCAGCTCACCCGCTGATCCAAGTCCCAATCACCCGCTGATCCAAATCCCAATCACCCGCTGATCCAAGTCCCACTCACCCGCTGATCCAAGTCCCAATCACCCGCTGATCCAAGTCCCACTCACCCGCTGATCCAAGTCCCACTCACCCGCTGATCCAAGTCCCAATCACCCGCTGATCCAAGTCCCACTCACCCGCTGATCCAAGTCCCAATCACCCGCTGATCCAAATCCCACTCACCCGTTGATCCAAATCCCACTCACCCGCTGATCCAAGTCCCAATCACCCACTGATCCAAATCCCACTCACCCGCTGATCCAAGTCCCAATCACCCGCTGATCCAAATCCCAATCACCCGCTGATCCAAATCCCACTCACCCGCTGATCCAAGTCCCAATCACCCGCTGATCCAAATCCCACTCACCCGCTGATCCAAGTCCCAATCACCCGCTGATCCAAATCCCAATCACCCGCTGATCCAAATCCCACTCACCCGCTGATCCAAATCCCACTCACCCGCTGATCCAAATCCCAATCACCCGCTGATCCAAATCCCACTCACCCGCTGATCCAAATCCCAATCACCCGCTGATCCAAATCCCACTCACCCGCTGATCCAAATCCCACTCACCCGCTGATCCAAATCCCACTCACCCGCTGATCCAAATCCCACTCACCCGCTGATCCAAATCCCAATCACCCGCTGATCCAAATCCCACTCACCCGCTGATCCAAATCCCACTCACCCGCTGATCCAAATCCCACTCACCCGCTGATCCAAATCCCAATCACCCACTGATCCAAATCCCACTCACCCGCTGATCCAAATCCCACTCACCCGCTGATCCAAATCCCACTCACCCGCTGATCCAAATCCCAATCACCCGCTGATCCAAATCCCACTCACCCGCTGATCCAAATCCCAATCACCCGCTGATCCAAATCCCACTCACCCGCTGATCCAAATCCCACTCACCCGCTGATCCAAATCCCACTCACCCGCTGATCCAAATCCCAATCACCCGTTGATCCAAATCCCAATCACCCGCTGATCCAAATCCCACTCACCCGCTGATCCAAATCCCACTCACCCGCTGATCCAAATCCCAATCACCCGTTGATCCAAATCCCAATCACCCGCTGATCCAAATCCCACTCACCCGCTGATCCAAATCCCAATCACCCGCTGATCCAAATCCCACTCACCCGCTGATCCAAATCCCAATCACCCGCTGATCCAAATCCCACTCACCCGCTGATCCAAATCCCAATCACCCGCTGATCCAAGTCCCAATCACCCACTGATCCAAATCCCAATCACCCGCTGATCCAAGTCCCACTCACCCGCTGATCCAAATCCCAATCACCCGCTGATCTAAATCCCAATCACCCGCTGATCCAAATCCCAATCACCCGCTGATCCAAGTCCCAATCACCCACTGATCCAAGTCCCAATCACCCACTGATCTAAATCCCAATCACCCATCTTCACCCCAGTGCTCATTGACCTACTTTAGAACCTGGTCCTCCATCTCCTCAAATTTAAAATCCTCCACCTTATGTTTAAATCCCTCCTTCTTCCAGACTCTTGTAACTCTATTCTAACCTCTTCCAGGCTAACAACCCCCAAGCTGAACTCTGTTCCATTGACTTTGGCCTCTTGTGCATCCCCCCTATCGTCTAGGTCCAATCTCTGAAATTCCAGCCTTGAATCCCTTTGGCTCTCCACCTCCCTATGGTCCTTTAAGATTCTGCTTAAAACTCACCTCTTTGATCAAGCTTGTGGTTACCCTTCCTTATATCTCCTTCTGTGCTGCACATTTCTGTGGTTCTATGGTACTGCAAAAATTGCACTTCTTTATTTTTTCCCTTTAATAGGTTAAGGGGGAAAAATTGGGTTGCTTTGCGCCTCCCGTTAGTGCTCCCAGGGGGCGCTAAGCACCTCGTGCCCGGGCGCAGCACCGCTAACGCCTCCCACGAAATTCAGCGGGTGGTTAGCGGCGACAGTAGCCGGTAGCGTCCCATGGCATTGCGCCTCCGGTGATGACATCATTGCCGTGCGCAGCGCCCCGGCCACAAACTTCAGTTGTACCCCCTGACCTATCGCCGGACAATATGTGCGACAGGGTCAGGGTGGCGTTTTTGCAGCCGTGGCGGCGCAAATTAAAGGGCAGGTGTCGGGCGGCCATTTTTTTTGGGCCGCCTGCCAGCACCTGCCCCCTTCCCTTTTTTATTCGGGGTGCCGGCCGCAATCGCTCAGCCCGGCCCTCCTCTTTAATCATGGGAGGGAGGCCTGCAATACTGCTGTGCTATGTGCCGACGCGCATGGCGCTGTTGCACGTAGCGCCGCGATATTCACTTGTAGCGCCCCAGGAAGGAGGGGGAGCGCTTCCAGTAGCGCCCCGCTTCCTGCTTGGAGCGCTGCCACTAAATTTACGACACAGGGGCGCTAACTTTTTCGAGGCGCTAAAAGTAGGGGCTCCACCGAATTTTTACCTCGGAAAGTTCACGTCCAACTATGCTCGTATTGTAACTATTTATTTTCACATGTCATTAGTAAGGCTCTTGGGGGGAAAATTGAGTCATGCCCCCGCGGCCGAAATTGAGTTGTAGCGCCCCAAGAGGGAAGCGGGGCGCTACTGCAAGCGCCCCACCTCCCTCTTGGGCCGCTGCGAGGGAATATCGCGGCGCTACATTGCTGTGGCACGTCGCGCCGCGGTATTGCAGACCTTCCTCCCCTAATTAAAGGGGAGGGGCCTTGCGCAGCGCGACCCGGGGCCCAGCTGGGCCACCGGGGATCGGAGTGCCGGCAAAAGAGCCCGGCACTCAAGAGAAGTGCCGGGCTCATGGAGCGCAGCCGGCACTCCGCGGGAGGGGGGGGGGGCGGGTCAGGAGGCCAGGGACAGCAGCGGAGGCAGGTGCTGGCAGGCGGCCAGCAACAAAAATGGCCGCCCGACACCTCGCCTTTAAATAGCGCCGCCCCGGCCGCAGGTAGGCCCCCCTGACCCCGTCAGACATAGTGGCCGGCGGTAAGTCAGGGGGCGCCAACGAAGATTGCGGCCGGGGCGCAAGCGGGGCGCTGGGCACGGCGATGACGTCATCGCCGGCAGCGCAGCACCGCGGGGTGCTAACAGTTACCACCGCCGCTAACCTCTCGCTGAATTTCTCGGGAGGCGTTGGCAGCGCTGCGACCGGGCGCTAGTTGCTTTGCGCTGAATTTTTCCCCCTTGGTCTTCAGTTTTCACAGAAAAAGAAGCTGAATTGCAAAATGCATTCCCCAAAACCTTGATAAAAATCCCTTGTAAGTAGAAAGGAATTTAACCTTAAAGCAAAGGCCTTTGTCATGGGCCTATTTCGAGGGCTGTTTTTGAGTTGTCAGTTGTGTTTTGAGTTGTCAATTATTGCAGGGCTGTTCATCAGCTTTTGCAAGTCTTCTTTGTTTGCAGAAGCATCTTACCTCCACATGACACCTGCTCCCTCTCAGAACCAGACAGCACAGTCCGAGATCAGGAGCCCCCTGTTCTATCTCTGTACAAACATAACATTGTCAGCTTGTCAGTTGTACATCTCAACACAATAGAACTAATCTGTAACTTACTCTGCACTCGAGTTTTCAAAAGGGCCTCAACAATTTCACAACTGTTAAAGCCTGGAGCCATAGTAAGGCCTCCTGATAAGTGTGAGCCCAACACAATGATGACTATTTACAGATTATAGAATGCCTCTATTGTATCTGGTGAATTTACGTTTATAATGACTACTCGCTTTCCTACATAAATTGAGCAAATGAACAATCAAAACAAAAGGAGCTATGGGTGGCAGTCTTGGCATTCTTGCCTCCGACCCAGAAGGTTGTGGCTTCAGACCTCACTCCAGAGAAGTCGATGGAGCATAAATTTGGCGGGGTGTAAAACAGGCGTCTAACCTGAACCTGCTCCATCCCCGCGGGGTGGGTTAGATTAAAATTGGTGCTTAGGTCTTCCTTCTAACAAGAGGAGCTCCCTCCTCCCAGGTATTACTGAGTTACATTCCAGATTTTACACCCTGTTATTCCTTACGTTTCTGTGAAGCACCTTGGTACATTTATCTATGTTAAAGGCACCATATAAATGCAAGCTGTCGTTGTCCTCCTCTTTGAAGGACACTGATGACATGACAGGCTCTTTGAAAGGGGTTCCGAGTCCCTTGTTAAAATGGATCATAATGACCCTTTAAGGCTGCATTTACTATTTTAACCTCCAGCCAGCAGCAAAACCTTTGGCTTCACAGGTCTCCAACTTCTTTTCCTCGGCTTTGCACCTGTGAATTGAGCGTTCCCCTGGGAAAGGAATATTGAGGCCAATTAGAGGAAAAAACAAAAGGGGGGATTTTAACTCTGCACGTTCAGCAGAAACGGGGCGGGCAGTTAAAATCGTTCATAGGACTTACCCGCTGAGGTCCCGCTCTTTTCCTGCAAGTCACGATTTCCTTCTTTAAATATGCAGATCAGGCTCTGATGACATCATCAGGGCCCAACTGCTATTTTAAGCAGAGCCCTGCACCAGGCCAAACTAGTGGGAAGAGGCGTCAGAGCAGAAGAGGCCCACAATTTTTACATTGTCCTTTCTGGCCGGGAGACTGACTGGGGCTATTGAAATCGCCCATGCCTCATGCTGCTGAGGTCGGGACAGTTTGTCACTCGCCTTGAATCTCTTCCACAAAATTTGCGCCCTAATTTAAAATTGGGGCTAAAGACATAAGAACATAAGAAATAGGAGCAGGAATAGGCCACTTGGCCCCTCGAGCCTGCTCCACCATTCAATAAGATCATGGCTGATCTTGGCTCAAAGCCACTTCCCCGCCCACTCCCCATAACCCTTCACTCTCTTATCTTGCAAAAATTTGTCTATTTCCACCTTAAATGTATTCAATGACCCAGCCTCCACAGCTCTCTGGGGCAGAGAATTCCACAGATTTACGACAACTCTGAGAGAAGAAATTCCTCCTCATCTCAGTTCTAAAAGAGCGACCCTTTATTCTAAAACTGTGCCCCCGCGTTCTAGATTTCCCCACGAGGGGAAACATCCTCTCTGCATCTACCTTCTCGTGCCCCCTCAGTATCTTATATGTTTCGATAAGATCACCTCTCATTCTTCTAAATTCCAGTGAGTATAGGCCCAGCCTGCTCAACCTTTCCTCAAAAGTCAACCCCCTCATCTCTGGAATTAACCTAGTGAATCGTCTCTGAACTGCCTCCAATGCAAGTATATCCTTCCTTAAATAAGGAGACCAAAACTGTACGCAGTACTCAAGGTGTGGTCTCACCAATACCTTGTACAGTTGTAGCAGGGCCTCCCTGCTTTTATACTCCAACCCCTTTGAAATAAAGGCCAACATTCCATTTGCCTTTTTGATTACTTGCTGTACCTGCATGCTAACTTTTTGTGTTTCATGTACAAGGACCCCCAGGTCCCTCTGAACTGTAGCATTTTGTAATCTCTCTCCATTTAAATAATAATTTGCTTTTTTATTTTTCCTGCCAAAGTGTATAACCTCGCACTTTCCCACATTATACTCCATCTGCCAAATGTTTGCCCACTCACTTAGCCTGTCTACATCCCTTTGCAGGTTCTTTGAGTCCTCTGCACAACTTGCTTTCCCACCCATCTTTGTATCATCCGCAAACTTGGCTACATTACACTCGGTCCCTTCATCCAAGTCATTAATGTAGATTGTAAATAGTTGAGGCCCCAGCACCGATCCCCGTGGCACCCCACTAGTTACCGTTTGCCAACCGGAAAATTACCCATTTATCCCGACTCTCTGCTTTCTGTTAGTTAGCCAATTCTCTATCTATGCTAATATATTACCCCCAATTCCATGAGCTCTTATCTTATGCAGTAACCTTTTATGTGGCACTTTATCGAATGCCTTCTGGAAATCCAAATACACCACATCCACTGGTTCACCTTTGTCCACCCTGCTCGTTACCTCCTCAAAGAACTCCAGCAAGTTTGTTAAACATGATTTCCATTTCATAAAACCATGCTGACTCTGCTTGACTGCATTATGATTTTCCAAATGCCCTGCTACTGCTTCCTTAATGAAGGACTCCAGCATTTTCCCAATGACAGATGTTAGGCTAACTGGTCTATAGTTTCCTGCTTTCTGTTTCCCTCCTTTCTTAAATAGGGGCGTTACATTTGCGGTTTTCCAATCCGCTGGGACCTCTCCAGAGTCCAGGGAATTTTGGTATATTGCAAGAAATGCATCCACTATCTCTGCAGCCACTTCTTTTAAGACCCTGGGATGCAGGTCATCTGTTCCAGCGGCCTTGTCATCTTTTAGTCCCATTATTTTACCAAGTACTATTTCCTTAGTGATAGCGATTGTCTTTAGTTCCCCCCTCCCTGTGGCCCCTTGATTATCCATTATTGGGATGTTGTTAGTGTCTTCTACCGTGAAGACAGATACAAAATATTTGTTCAGAGTCTCTGCCATTTCCCCATTATTATTCCCCAGTCTCATCCTCTAAGGGACCAACATTTACTTTAGCTACCCTCTTCCTTTTTATATACCTGTAGAAGCTCTTACTATCTGTTTTAATGTTTCTTGCCAGTTTACTCTCATAATTCATCTTCTCTCTCTTTATTATTTTTTATTTAGTGACATTGGTGAGTGAAATAAGACCACAGGGTGGCAGCACAGATCTGTAATAAAACCAGTCTCCCTCAGGGAGCGGCAAATACCAAGCACATTTACACAGGCACAGAAGTACAATAAGGGCTGTGTGTAATTATATTTTCATAAGAGTAGTTTTTACGTATACCATCTCCATGGCAAAAGCACAAGAGTTGACAATTAATCTTTCAACATCTATAAAACAATTTTATGACAAGCGTCACACTGAATTGTTGCAAAACAATTTATATTTATATAGCTCTTTTAATGTAAAAAAAAATCTCACAGCACTTCACAGAAAGCACCTGCAAGAGTCAGGAAAGAGGTTGACCAAAAGCTTCATCAAAAAGATGAGTTTAGAGATGGTTTTTAAAGGAGGAGAGAGTGATGGGAGTTTAGGGAAGGAACTCCAAAGATTAGGACCCAGGTAGCTAAAGGCTCTGATGGGGTGATGAGGAGGGGGATGCTGATATCAATGAGCTGCAGCCATTCAAGGTTTTGTGCAGCACCAAAAAAGTTTGTTTGAGCCCATGCCTTTGACGATGACATAAATCTAAAGGAGCGCTGCATTGGAAGCAGCTGCAGCCATATTTAGCCCTAGACGGAGCAGGGAAAGTTTTACTGTTGCTGGCCTTTCTAAACTGTTCTCAGCCAGAGGAGAAACCAGTAGTCCCCTGGATATAGTCACTGAGTGCAGCTTTAAATGATTGTTTAAAGGTGCATCCAGCTGCTGTAGACACCACCCCACAATCAAAATGGGGCAGTGTCTTCAGCAGTGCGACATACTGACAGCATTGCAGGATAACAGGCAGGTAATGCAAGAATCCCCTCAGTGCATCTTGCTCTCTAACCGGTATTGAATACTGATGAGGGTGATGATTCCACTGGGGAGTACAGCCAGAGCCAAGGCCATGGCACCATGGGTGGCTCAGCTGTACTGGGGGGGGTGGATGTGGGGGGGGGGGGGGGGGGGCGGGGGAAGAGGGGGTGAGGAGGAAGGTCAGGAAAGCAATAGGGATAGGCGATTCAATACTTAGGGGAACAGAATGGCATTTCTGTGACCACAGACATGACTCCAGGATGGTATGTTGCCTCCCTGGTGCCAGGGTCAAGGATGTCACTGAGCGGCTGCCACGCACTAGTGAGTACAGAACTAGGAGGATAGAGCAGATGAATGTGTGGCTGGAGAGATGGTGCAGGAGGGAGGGCTTTAGATTCCTGGGGCATTGGGGCCGGTTCTGGGGGAGATAGAACCTGTACAGGCCGGACGGGTTGCACCTCAACAGGGCCGGGACCAATATCATCGCGGGCAAGTTTGCTAGTGCTGTTTGGGAGGTTTAGCTTAGCAGGGGGGTGGGAACCTGAGCGTAGATTCAGAAGGGAGAGAAGCAAAGCTGGAAATAGAAGGCAGAAAATTAGTAAGTGTGTTTGGAAGGCAGAGGAAACAAAGGCTAGAAAATAGACAACAAGGGCGTTTGGCAGTGCTTAATGTTATATACTTCAATGCAAGGAGTCTAGTGAATAAGGCAGATGAGCTGAGGGCACAGATAGACAAGTGGAAGTATGATATCATAGTTATTACTGAGACATGGCTTAAAGAAGGGCAGGAATGGCAGCTCTACAATCCAGGATACAGGATTTTCAGACGAGATAGGGGGATAAAAAAGGAGGGGATTGCAATATTGGTTAAAGAAACAATTACAGCTGTCAGGAGAGATAATATGCTAGAAGGATCATCAAATGAGGCCACATGAATTGAACTGAAGAACAAAAAAGGGGCAATCACACTGCTGGGAGTGTACTATAGACCCCCAAACAGTCAGAAGGAGATAGAAGAGTAAATATGTAGGCAAATTTCTGAGAAGTGCAAAAACAATAGGGCAGTAATAGTTGGGGATTTCAACTACCCAAATATTAACTAGGATAGAATCAGTGTAAAAGGTATAGAGGGTGCAGAATTCTTAAAAATGCATTCAGGAGAATTCTTTTAGCCTGTACATAGCAAGCCCAACAAGAGAGGGGGCGGTATCAGTGGGAGAGCATTTTGGTGGCAGTGATCATAATTCAGTTAGATTTAGCATAGTTATGGAAAAGGACAAAGATAGACCAAGAGTAAAAGTTCTCAATTGGGGAAAGACCAATTTTACTAAGCTGAGATGTGATTTAGCGAAAGTGGACTGGAAAAAGCTACTTGAAGGTAAATCAGTGTCAGAGCAGTGGGAGGCATTCAAGGAGGAGATAGTGAGGGTTCAGAGCACAACGAAAAAGGGTGGGACTTACAAATCTAGAGCCCCGTGGATGTCAAGGAGCATACAGGGTAGGATAAGGCAATAAAGGGAAGCTTATGTCAGATACCGAGAGCTCAATACTGCAGAAAGCCTAGAGAAGTATAGAAAATGCAGGGGTGAAAGTAAAAAGGAAATTAGGAAAGCGAAGAGAGGGCATGAAAAAATATTGGCAAGTAAAATCAAGGAATACCCAAAGATGTTTTATAAATACATAAAGAGCAAGAGGATAACTAAGGAAGAGTAGGAGGGCCTATTAGAGACCAAAAAGGTAACCTGTGTGTGGAGGCAAAAGACATGGGTATGGATTTGAATGAACACTTTGCATCTGTCTTCACAAACGAGGGGGACGATGCAGACATTGTAGTTAAGAAGGAGGACTATAAAATATTGGATGGGATAAACATAGTGAGAGAGAAAATATTAAGGGGTTTAGCATCTTTGAAAGTAGATAAACCACCAGACCCAGATGAAATGTATCCCAGGCTGTTAAGATAAGCAAGGGAGGAAATAGCAGATGCTCTGACCGTCATTTTCCAATCCTTTCTGGCTACAGGCATGGTGTCGGATGACTTGAGGACTGCTAACGTTGTACTGTTGTTTGAAAAGGGAGCAAGGGATAGCTAGAGTAATTACAGGCCAGTCAGACCTTGTTGGTGGGCAAATTATTGGAAAAAATTCTGAGGGACAGCATTAATCGTCATTTAGAAAGGCACGGATTAATCAAGGACAGTCAACATGGATTTGTTAAGGGAAGGTCGTGTCTGACTAACTTGATTGAATTTTGAGGCAACAAGGAGGGTCGATGAGGGTAGTGCATTTGATGTAGTCTACATTGATTTTAGCAAGGCTTTTGGCAAGGTCCCACACAGCAGACTGGTCAGAAAAGTAAAAGCCCATGGGATCCAAGGGAAAGTCACCAGTTGGATCCAAAATTGTCTCAGTGGCAGGAAGCAAAGGGTAATGGTCGACAGGTGTTTTTGTGACTGGAAGACTGTTTCCAGTGGGGTTCTGCAGGGCTCAGTACTAGGTCCAACGTTCCCTATAAGCTCGGACCGGCTTTTTCAATGTTAAGTTTCGCGCATGCGTGAAAGTGTGAAAGGGCCACGCAGCCCCTTAAAAGGGCTATGCATCCAAAAAAAGGGAACATTGACTAGGTCCCTTGCTTTTCGTAGTATACATCAATGATTTAGACTTCAATGTGGGGGCATGATTAAGAAGTTTGCAGATGATACAAAAATTGGTTGTGTGGTGGATAGTGAGGAAGAACACTGTAGACTGCAGAAAGATATCAATGGACTGGTCAGGTGGACAGAAAAGTGTCAAATGGAATTCAATCTGGAGAAGTGTGAGGTAATGCATTTGGGGAGGCTTAACAAGGCAAGGGAATACACAATAAACGGTAGGATACTGAAGTACAGAGGGACCTTCGCATGAATGTCCACAGATCCCTGAAGGTAGCAGGACAGATAGATAAGGTGGTTAAGGTGGCATACGGGATACATTCCTTTATTAGCCAAGGCATAGAATATAAGAGCAAGGAAGTTATGCTAGAACTATATAAAACACTAGTTAGGCCACAGCGAGAGTACTGTGTACAGTTCTGGTCATATTACAGGAAAGATGTGATCACACTAAAGAGGGCACAGATGAGATTTACAAGGACGTTGCCAGGACTGGAGAATTTTAGCCATGAGGAAAAATGGATAGGCTGGGGTTGTTTTCTTTGGAAGAGGAGGCCGAGGGGATATTTAATTGAGGTGTATAAAATTATGAGGGGCCTAGATAGAGTGGAGAGGAAGGACCTATTTCCTTTAGCAGAGGTCATTAATCGGGAGCATAGATTTAAAGTAATTGGTAGAAGGATTAGAGGGGAGTTCAGGAGATACATTTTCACCCAGAGTCTGAAACTCTGCCTGAAAGGGTGGTAGAGGCAAAAAGCCTCACCGCATTTAAAAATTACTTGGATATGCACTTGAAGTGTCATAACCTACAAGGCTAAAGACCAAGAGCTGGAAAGTAGGATTAGGCTGGAGAGCCCTATTTTGGCTGGCAGACAATGGGACGAATGGCCTCCTTCTGTGCTGTAAATTGCTATGATTCTATGAACATCAGGGAGCAGTTTCTTTGTTATAAATGTAAAGATAGACAGTAGATGTGCTGGGATAGACAAATGTTTGGAGAGAGCGAATTCTTGGGGTATCTTCTTTCATTTGCTCATGTTATTGAACAACTTTTTTTTGCTAACATTAGGGAAAAGGAAAATATACCCCCCTGTCTTAAATGAAAGACTGCAGCTGTGCCCCAACTCAGCAGAGTTGAACCATCGTGGCTGAGGATTTACATAACATTGCTGCAATCAAGCCAGACACGATCATGCCACTGATCTCTGGACCACCCCTCCCTTCCCTGCCCGCAGAACACAGAACCTCAAAGTTGCAGGCAGCTCTCGAACTGTGCCCAAGATGCTCTCTCCTATCCAAACATTCTGAATTATGTAACAAAAGACCTGAAAATCACACAACCAGCAACTGAAAATCGGTGGTGGGGGTACCTTGGCTACCCCATTAACTCCCAACGCCCTGCCTGAGGCAGTATTAAGGTGGGCCTGTAAATGAGCAAGCAGCCTGCCCACCTGTAACAGGCTGTTTAACTATGCAGATCATCCTACACTGGTTGTGGGACCCCAATTGCAATTTTCAGCTACAAATGGGAGGGTTATACACCTAGCATGCTCTACCTAGTTGGACGAGGCACTGAGCAGCCTGGCCAGCAGTCCTTAAAGGGATTGCTGGAGGCCACTCAAATAACAACCTAGGAAGCTTTCAATTTTTTTTGATAGCCCCAAGAGCAGTCTTGAGCACTCCCCTCCCCACCCCCCCCACCCAAAAAAAACCCCACTGCTGGACCATTTGATGTCCCCTACTGGGATCGCCTCCCCCCACCACAGCCTGCCAACCAGCTCAGCGTGGGAGCCTGGCAATTTTCTGCTCCCAGAACTGGCTCGCTGGCTACATGCCTCAAAATGGCTCGGGCCGCACCCTACCACGAATGGATGGACGGAGTAGTCGCTTCACCGACTGCGCTTGTTTTGGGCACCATTTGAAAATCACCACCAGTGTATCGGCTTTAAAGAGAAACTTCAGGTAGAGAAAGAGGCACAAGGAAATTAATAACCCTAACTTGTTGGCTCTTAATGCCCTCTGAAGTAGCCTTGAAAGCTACTTAGTTGTACAAACAATTGCTTCAAGAAGGCAGCTCATTACCAGCTACTTAGGGCACCGATGGATGAACAATAAACACGACAATGACAGACCATTGCACAAATTGAGGGGGGAAAACGGATACACAAACAGCTAATGAAATCCTGTCATATGATCAGAATGGTTCCATGTACATGGCATTTGTCATACTGTGTTTCCAACTTTGTATTAAATTACTGTGTGCAAATTATTACCCAGCATCAATTTGATATCAATGGCTATCAAATCTTTGTATTACTGTTGGGAAAGAAGTCAATTTAATTACTAACTGTAATCATACCCAGGCTACCATTACAGATTCTTCCCCATTATTAAAAAAAATTCCAGCCCCCTTTTTGGACTCCTCATATCTCACACTGTGCCCCAATCAACAGGACAGGCAGGCTGTTTTCCCCCCTGCCAGTCACTCTATAGGTGCAAGAGCAGCCGAGTCAGCTTGTTCTCCTTCCCAACCAATTTTCTATCTCTCCCTTTTGAAAAGCAGTTTGCTTCACATAATGCATCTCCATGACAACCAGGTCAACTGAGGCACTTTGCATTCTGAGCATCAAGCTAGGCTATTGAGATCCTAGGCAGAGAGTAGATGCTTCCTATGAGGATGGTAGGAAGGCAAAAATCAAAGAGCATCACCCTGTGTTGAGTATCCTTGCCTCACTTCTCGAATTCACTCAGCGAATGTGGCGAGAGCAAAAACTTCATTTAGTTGTTACAATAATGTTTCTGCTAAGGAATACAATTCCATTCTATTCCGTGTTCAGTAATGAAAATAACTCATACAAATATTTCAAAACACAAGATGGCAACACAAAACATTTGAAATAAGGAAGATGCAGTGATTAGTGCAGCCATCAAGATTTTTGGGCAGCTGAGAAAAACTGGGAATGTTCTCCTTACAGCATGTTAAGGGGATATTTAACAGAGGTGTTCAAAATTATGAGGGGAAGGACTATTTGGATAGCTCTAGAGCTGACACAGGCATGATGACCCGAATGGCCTCCTTCCACACTGCTGTGTGCCAGAAAAACAGATGTGCAGAGGGATTGCAGAATTGGTAGTCAACCCTGTGCCCATTTCTTGCTGGTTTACAATTATGTGGTCTACTGTATTTTGTGTGCTGCAGTACTTGCATCCATCTTGTGTCTTAGCCTCATTAAGGCTCCAGAATTGATGCAAATAAAGCAACTTGCTTATTCTGCCAGATCGCCCCAGCAATTTTGTTCCTTCCATTTACCAATGTATATTTTGTAATGGGGTACTCTGTACCAAAACACCATCCCTTTTAATAAAGGGAATTAGGGGTTACGGGGAGCGGGCAGGAAATTGGACATGAGGCTGAGTTCGGATCGGTCGAGGCCCTGTGGGTGGCGTAGCGGGCCCAGGGGCTGAGTGGCCAGGTCCTGCTCCTACTTCTTGTGTTCTTTAGATTTGAGGTGAGGATCAGATCAGCCATGATCTTATTGAATGGCGGAGCAGGCTCGAAGGACCGATTGGCCTACTCCTGCTCCTATTTCTTATGTTCTTATGTTCTAATATACTACACTGTTGCAGCAGCAGTGCAGCTCCTATTCTGCAAAGTCAAGGCGTGTCTTGGACATACACCCAGGGCAAGTCAATGATGGTGCATTTTTTGTACAAGGACAGCGAAGAAAACTACCAACAGCAGTGTATATAAAGAAAGTTTTTTTTAATTCTTAGGTCTGCTTGCCGGGTGGTGCTACCACTGTACAGTTCTATCAGATATTTAGCTGCTGCTCTGCTTTGCAGCCAGCCTCTTGTCTCTCTCTTCAGCAATGGTGAGGCGGATACCCTTTCCACGAGGCAGGGAAACCCATGGCTTGTTACCCTGGGAACAAAGAAAATGGGAAAAAATCAATACATAAAACAACCATGTTTTTCTGCAGCCTTTGGCTCCATTATCAACAGCATGACCCCGATGATCACTTGTTTCCAGGCACCTTTGTAAGTTTTCACCATTTCCTCTCCCCGCTTTGCCTGGAAAGCCATGAGACTCAGTACATTGTCACCAGTCAGCCATGGAAACTTGTATTGGTGCATTTTGCAAAATACAAATCGCTGACAAGTTGCTACAACCAAAAACGTGTATCTTGATTAATTATACAGAGTAATGCAGAATTCACAATATATTCTACAATGAGTGGGAACAGATTCACTCTTCAAAAAGGCCACTTTTACTTCACAATTAAATCGCTAACTTGCTCAAATCCACTTGTACAGAATTTCTCAAAAGGGGATGAACCAGAATGCAGAAAACAACCAGAACATAACTGCCTGAATGAAATGCAATCTACCAATCAAGCTTTCAAATAGAAGGACTTGCATTTCTATACAGTGCCTTTCACATCCACAGGACACCCCAAAGCACTTCACCACCAGTGACGTACTTAAGTGTAGTCACTGTTGTAATGTAGAGAAGCACTGTGCACAGGAAGGTTCCACAAATGGCAACAGACCAGTTAATTTGTTTTAGTGGTACTGGCCGGGGAATAAATGTTGGCCAGGACACCGGGAGAACCAGAAGCTCCTCTTCGAATAGTACCATAGGATCTTTTTCGTTCACCTGAGGCGGCAAACGGGTCATCAGTTTAACTTCCCATCCTAAAGATGGCACTTTCAACAGTGCAGTACCCCCTCAGTACTGCATTAAAGTATCATGTGCTCAAGTCTCTGCAGTAGGACTTGAACACACAACCTTCTGACTCAGACATGACTGCTACCACCAAGCCACAGCTGACACACAACTGAAGCTCTATCACCAGCCACACAAACTTCAGCATTGAAGAGTGGACTCTATACCAGTGTACAACAGTAAAATGTCGCACCAATTTTGCACGTCCGTGTACATACGCAGAGAATTAACAGGCTTATAACCATGCTGTGGTTTACTGCAAATACTGAAATGGCCGTACAGTCCTTCAATCCAGAGCTACCATGGTAAAGCAGGACTACCTCTGACTAACTAAAGCCACAATTGCCTAAACCATCCATGGCTAACTAGGTAAAAAAAACACATCTGCCTTCCAATGGCACCAGGATTCATACTCACCTTTCCAATAACAAAAATGTTGGAAAGCCTGGTAGCGAAGCTATTACCATTGGCATCCTTTACGTGAACAACATCAAAAGAGCCAGGGTGCCTCTCCCGATTAGTGATCACTCCAATACGACCCAAGTTAGCACCTCCTATCACCATGCACAGGTTGCCTGCAGGGGCAAAGAAATAAGTGATAACAGATCAAAAGACTACAGGCATTTAGGAATAACTCTATGGACAATATATCCTATAAAATTATTTACTCATGCATTTTTTTTAAATATATAAAGTAGCCCAGTCACATCACAAACAACTTACTACATGCACAGTATAAATACTGTGGAAATTAACATTCCCCAAATTCCTGTACCATAAAAAGCCCCCCCGACTACCATCATGGCCTCATTACATATTTAAGTGGGTATTCATTTGTTAATCTTCAGCTAAAGAGAGCAGGAGATATACATGCTCAAGAATTAGATGTTCCCCAGGCTAGGGAGAGGAAACCAGGCAGAGTGTGTGTTCTCCTAGTCTCTATTCAGTGCCCCCATTAGAAAATCCATGTGTGGGAACATCAGGCGAGGACAAGATTGCACTCACCTGTAATGGGGTGGTGGCTGAATTTTTAAGGAAGTATAGATTGCAGCCTGGTTAACAGATATACTTCAAAAACAAAGCAGTAACATGCGTAGGTCAGGAAGTCCTCTACACACGTTTTGATTGCTGCCACTGTATTTGGATGGAGACTGTCTTCAATAGGTCATTCAAAAGTGCTTGGCACAGATTATTGAGAATTGATTAAAAAGTTATGTCTGAAGTGAAACTTAAGTCAGGTCCTTGAGGGGCAGGGACATGATTCCTTGTGGTCCCTTAAACTAACTGTAGTTTCTGATTGTGGGGTCTTACGTGCCCGCCTGCACTTTGCTTACTAGTCTGAAACCAGCATGTTAGGGCTATTGAGATGGTTCAATGGTAACAGATAGCCACATAAGAAGTAACCACCTTTCAATGTTCAATACTAATAATTTACCAGCGATGATGTTCAATAGATTTGTCTGGGGGTTACGTCCAAGCAGCTCTCCGATAGTGTTATTCCACCACCAGACAAGATTACAGGACAGCTCACAATATAGTTAGCTGAAGCACAGTGACAAAGGTTATCCGTTCAATCCCTGGATCTCACTACATAGACCTCGATAGTGGGCAGGTAAAGGCACACATTGTACCATAGGTCCACTTAGTGATGATGAACCCAAAGAAATACCTAAAAACCTAAGAATGCTTCCATCCTTTGGTGGTGTGCTGGAAAGGAGAGATAACAATAGTCTCCACCAGACACCATCCCCATTTGCAGAATTCTGAAAAACTTGAGAAGTGAAGTGGGAAAAAATAAAATGAAGACATCTGACATAATCTCCCTGGACGGTCTTAGCCGGAGGCACAAAGCAAAGGACGAAAAACTACAAAACTAAATTCTTCAAATTTTACTCTACGCCGTTAACCAGGAAGTTACAAGATGACGGAAGTACTTGGACCACAAGGAGGAATGCAGCGGTACTCCAAGCAGAGAGAAACATGGCAATGCCACCATACTCTCAGCTATTCAGCCACCAATTTGCAGATTTCACAGAATGTATGGAATACAATACTCAAAAATGCCAGTAAAAATCTCAAAACCCCGTAAAGCAGAATTTGATTTCACTATAAAACATTGACCCCGATTATATTGTTAAACCCGTATCGCGTTCCCACAATGAGAAATTTACAAGATAAACTTTGAGGACAAGCGAATGTTTTAGTATGCAAGCAGCAAGCCATTCCAACAATTTTTATAGCTCCTTTAATATAATAAAGGGAAGAGCCAGACACACAGCAGAAAGGATTGGTGACCAACAGTATGGTAAAAAGGTAGGTTTTGAAGGAATGTAGAGGCAGCAAGGGTTTAGGGAGTGTTCTAGATCGCGAGAAATGCAAATGACAAATTTGTGGAGGGTGCATGAGATAACACAGGATTGATGGAGGTTGGAAGATAAATCCATGAATAGACTCATGGATTAGGACTAGGGTTTTGAATATCATGCTCTGGAGATGGAAAACCAATGCCGTGCAATAGAGGAGCAGTGGGACTGGATACTAAATATGGAGCTTTGCACAAGTTGCAGTTTATGAGGGGCAAAACTAGAAAGGCCAGCAAAGGGATCTTTGGAGTAACTGAACCTGGAGGTGACAGAATCATGGATAAAGGGTTGCAGTAGTCGTTGAGCCACAGTGAGAAAAGGGCAGAGGTGGGGAATGTTGTGGAGGGGGAATTAGGCGGTCTTGAGTTGTGGCTGGGATGCAGAGTTGAAGGGAAGGGATGGAATTGGGCTACAGTACAGCATTTCTTTTTGGAAAAAGCTATAAGGATGGCTTGACTGTTGCTGATACTAAACTTTAAAGTTCTTATCCAGCACCAAATTGCGAATGAACAAGAGCTGGACAGCCCAGTGGTGATTACAGCGTCAGATGACAGCAGAAAGTTACTGCTGTCGATACCTGGCATACATGTGAATGCTGTCCTCAATGTTCAAACAGACACTCGTAACAAAGAAAGCTACTAAAACAAAGCCAGTTTCATAGAATGTACAGCACTCAAACAGGCCATTCAGATGCTCCACACGAGCCTCCTCCTACCCCATCAGCATAACCTTCTATTCCTTTCACCCTCATTTGTTTATCCAGCTTCCCCATATAAACAAAAGTCAGCTGTGGCTGGTGGTGGGAAGGAACGATCGATCAATCACCACTGATGTCCTGATTAAACAGCTGCCAAGTGTAGAATATGATGCGGAGATGTAGAATAATTTACTGTATTTGTGCACAACCCCAAATAGAGAGTCACGTATATAAATTGTACCTATTCCACGTTTGAGGTACTGTAAGAAATATACCACTATTTAAATGGATCCCTAATACAGGATACTTAACATATAAACTTTAAGTGATGAGTATTTAGAATTAAATTTAAGTCTAATTTCACTCTGCATTTTCTCACTCCTTGCAATGTCTTTAATTTGTAATTTAAAGGCAAATATTCACTGAATTTATCTGGAACATTGAATTCCACCCAGCTTCAGCCCAGAAAAATCACACTGATCGTAATTTACCAGAAAATTTAGATTTTACTTTTAATAAACCCTAATGAAATTCTCTAACATTGCATATTGCCAGGGGGGACTCTCCTCTCTATTTCTCCCTTTCCCAAAGAATCTTATGGGGAGTTTGTGTCCTGTCATACAGACATTTGGATCCAATTTCCACCATACCATCCTTTCCCTAAATGAGCAGAGGCAAAGGCCTGGAAGCATTTTGATTATAAATGTCTCATAACTCAATAAGGGTATTGTCCAATTTGCGGCATTAACCGAAATCAGATACCTGTATCAAACTTGATGAAGTCTGTGATCTTGCCAGTATCCAGATCAATCTGTACAGTGTCATTGACCTTGATCAGAGGATCCGGGTAGCGAATGGTTCGCGCATCATGTGTAACCAGGTGAGGGATTCCCTTGGTGCCCACTCGGATCTTCCTCACTTTGCACAGCTTATACTGGAAAACAAATGAAAATGAATTCACTCTTCGTGGACACTGTCTAAAGGAAAAACAAATCTTTCAAAACTTACCTTATCCTGCAGCACTCCTTCAAAAAGTGTTTTCTTGCAGAACATATTCCGGGGGGGGGAGGAGAGGGGAAGGAGAAGAAAGTGATGGCTGCCCCGGCAATAAAGATGCACACCTCACCCTTGTCTGACCCAATTCACTCCTGTCCACGCAACGCTATTTAACTACTAGCCCCAGCAATGTACTTTAAAGGATCCTTCCAATTTAGAAGATGAAACTGACAACACAGTGCTGCAGTGTACAGTAGAACCTGCGGTTAAGTGGCAAGGCAAAAACCTGCACATGCAACTTTCCATAGCAAATGGCCAGCTTCTGCACTCTTATTAGGGCAACACAGGGCAAAAGCCAGATCCTTCTAACCTGGCAGGAAATGGAATTTGGGAGTGATCCTGGGGCACACTTGAACACCAATTTCTGGTTACAGATTCACAATGACAGAAGCCTCTAAGCACCAAATCAACCTGCCCTCCAGAGTATAAACAGGAGAACGAAACAAAAAAATTAAATGGTACAATCCAGATTAAACAAAGATTCTATGTTTTTCACATTTATGTATTACTGAGTTCACAGTTTATTTACATTGAGCTTCTTCGCTCAAATAATTTATCACTAGATATTCAGGTTGAAAAATGCATTACATATTACTGCACTTGTTCCAACATTACAACAATATCGTCTGCAGATCCCAGTGGACTGGACAGAACTGGGCCATAAGTAACTTCAATGCTTATAAAGCCATCTTTAAAGCTGTATAATTTCAGCAGCAACAGACACAAACAGCATCTCTTCTCATAAGGAGCAACAGGTCAGCGATCACCCCTCCACCTAACTGCAGTAAAATGAAATTAATGAATATCCCTCAAGGGAGAGGAATTGCATTATTCTGCCAATTTTTACATCAACCCCGAGAATGATAATTAGGGTTATAACACAGCATTGGGGGAAGGGATGTGACTGACTCCTCTGAACAGATGTCATGGCGTAGAAACAGGCTGGAAAGGGTGGACTGCCTGTCATCTCAACAACATACGCACATGAAAACGTATGGTCTGTGAAGAGGAAGTGCAAGAGGATAACACCGTGGTTTACAATAACCACAACTAAACAGGATTTAATTACATTAAAACAAAGCAAAATACTGCTGGAAATCAAACAGAAAATGCTGGAAACACCAGCAGATGCTGCCTGACCTGCTGAGTGTTTCTGTGATTTAATGACAATTTGTTTGCAGACCGCACTTGGTGCACTACAAAGGAACTTAAAAAATGGTTTCTTGCCACTTCTAATCAGTCAGTACAACTCATTGGAAGAAGTGCTGCAAGATACTGAAAGTACAGTTAAACTCAAAACATACAAGACTTTCAGTAGAATTATTAATTTATACAAGAGCTTTCATCATAAACTTCATTCCAAGTACTGCCAAGCCTATACCTTTGATGCTAACCTCATTACCAGTCAAGAATAATGCTACTAGCTACTCACTGACATCCATGAGCACTGATCTAGACTCACAGGACCCCAGAAAGCTAAGCTACAGCTGGTCATGTAAAGCCTTGTCCAAATAATTTCTCTTCTATTGCATAGCAGGACACAGGCTCATGTTCATTATCCCTGTCACAACCAAATAGTGCAGGCAGAGGCCAGGTGTGTCGCACAAATGGAGGCGGGGAAGCAGGTTGCTGAAGAGCAAGAGCAGCAAAAATATTCATGGTTCTCTTGGGCACAGCACCCCAAGGGGCCAGCTGAAGCAGAAACAACAGAGACCTGACCCATTAACGAAGATGCGCAAGAATCCATGATGGGGCAATTACCTTGGCCTCCTCAGCAGTAATTCGGTGCACAGCAAAGCGCCCCTTGGTGTCATAGATCAGACGGAAGTGTTCACTTGTCTTATCAATGCTGATGACATCTGCAAATAAGCAAACACATTGCACACAAATTCATAAATCAAGGCACAAGCCATAGTGTGCAGACACACACAAACATTCACCCTTCCTGAATCCAAAAAGCTACCAACGAAACAAATGGTCGTTTTTTGCAGGGCTGCAGTAGCGACATCATCTGGCAGCTTACTAACAGGAGGCAGCACCTGAGCTATAGAATTTAGTTCACTGGGAAAACTTAACAGTGGAAGCCCGCACATTCCATCTAATGTTCCCTTTAAGCTGCGCGGCCACACTCTGGAGCTCCCGCGCAGCCGGCTTTTAAATAGGAAAAACTGCGCATGCGTGGTATTTTGAATGGGCCCCGCACCCACCCGCCCCAAAATTAAAGGGAACATTGATTTCATCTACTTCAGAGGTCCTCCTCTCCATCTGTCGGATTTGAATGTGGACGATCTCAACCAAGCACCTTTCTAAACGTACCTAGTTTGACATCAGGAAATATGCCTATGTAGTTTACTGAGAAATAGCACAGCGATGTCTCTGATATTCTACTTAGAAACTGAAATCAATATGCTGAAACCAATATTCAATTCAGACAAAGCATGCAAGCAATATTGAGCTGCAACCACTAAGATTGCAGGTGAGGAAACTCTCGCACTTACCCATGAATCCAGCTGGGTAGGTGATGTCTGTGCGGACTTTGCCATCAATCTTGATGAATCTCTGCATACAGATCTTTTTCACCTCATCGCCAGTCAGAGCATACTTCAGGCGATTTCTCAGGAAAATGATGAGGGGGAGGCACTCCCGGAGCTTGTGGGGACCAGTAGATGGACGTGGAGCCTAACAAAGCAAAACAGTTTACACTCCGAGCACAATGTCCCAATAGAATTCCCAAATACTCATATGGACAGTATATTCCCCAATTTAAAAAAATGTTTTCCAAGTGTGGACTATTCTCATAATACTACTTTTGCCAACAAGCTACATTATCTACTTCAGTTTTACTTACAGCGACATTTGTCTCATGGCATTTTATTTTATTTATGATTTTCCTTCCTTCTCTACCTACAAGCCAGATAAGCAGGTCCACAAATTTGTTTAATATTTCTGCCAATCTCTAGCTGTCAAAGTACAGCCCATTTGGAAAGGGCCTACCTAAATCTTCACTCTGGGCATCAACAGTAAATCCCAAAAACTTGGCATGCAGGGAACAGCGGATGACAAACTACGACACAGCCTTTAAAAATTTCACTTGCACACAAAGTAAATCCCAGCAACAGTAGGATTACACAGCAAATCATTTATCAATTGCATCAGTCTATACAATTTTCTGACCCTCGCCCTCAGGGTAGATGGGGCACTCAAACACAAAAATCCTCAAATTTTAAATGTACTTTATATTAAAAAAAACACCAAATTCAATGGGGTAAAAGATTAGTCCTTGTAATTCATCACACTCTACCTGTACAGCTAGTGGAGTATTTTTGAAGTGGAGTCACTGTTGTAATGTGGGAAACACGGCAGCCAAATTGCACACAGCAAGGTCCCACAAACAGCAATGTGATAATGACCAGATAATCTGTTTTTGTTATGTTGGTTGAGGGGATAAATATTGGCCAGGACACCGGGTATAACTCCCCTGCTCTTCTTCAAAATAGTGCCACAGGATTTTTTACGTCCACCTGAGTGAGCAGATGGGGCTTCGGTTTAACGTCTCATCCGACAGTGCAGCACTCCCTCAGCACTGCACTGGAGTGTCAAGCCTAGCTTTATGTGCTCAAGTCCCGGGAGTGGGACTTGAACCCACAACCTTCTGACTCAGGCAAGTGTGTTACCAACTGAGCCACTAACAAGGCATTAACCTTACCTGTTAACCAACACAACAGTTCCTTAGACATAAAATATACTAGGGCATCGATAACAGATTGCAAGACAGCTTACACTGGGCTGTGAACGTACAGCTCGGTCTGCAGAACTCTGCATGCATTTAAACCCCGCTCACCATTCAACAGGACAAAAGTTTTTGTAATCACAATGGTCCTTTAAATTAAAATGGGTAATCCAAGGGCTACAAAACCCCACCACATCTAACTGCATCTGCACTATCACAGAGACTACCAAATATTAATATTCCATTCGATGCTGGGGAGATACTTACAAAAACCCCCGTCAGTTTGTCCAGCATCCAGTGCCGGGGAGCCGCCAGGCGCTTCAGGTGCTTCTTTGGACCTCGGGCCTGTATGAATAGAAAAAGCCGTTTAGTCTGCGGCTGGAGCTGAAAGTCTCGATCCTCCTGGATCCAGATACTTGACCCGAGATTCGCTCTTCCATCCCGGGCCGACACCAGCAGCGACAACCTCCCCCTGCGCCGAGCCGGACTCGCACGCCTAACTCGGGGGAGGAGGAAGATAAAATCCCCGAAACCCAAGGGCGAGTCCCGGGGTTAAGCTGAAGCTCCAGCCCCCTGATGGCACGGGCCATCCCCGGGCCTAAAGGTTAACGAACGGAAAGTTCGAGTAACTTCACCAAACACTGAAATCAGCGCCAACCCGACACCGTCGGATTATAATCGGGTAAAGTTAACGCACAGCCGCCCCAGGGCCGAGTGAGGAGAGCGCACTCTGGCCCGGACAGTAATGGCTGCCCGCTTTCCGCAACACTCGCTCAGCGCCCCTTATTGCTCAAATATCCAACAATGTTCAGTCCGCTTCGCACAAATTCGCCTCGAACCCGATCTCCCGGCCGTTTGTAAACCGATTGCAATGATATTGATTTGATTTCTCCGATTTCTAAAGTGGATGTTGTCTGATTTGGCCCGCGCACCCCTCGGCCTCAAACACTCACCATTTCTGTATCTGCAGGAAAAGGACCGCTTCCCACAATGCAGCGCTCAAGCAGGCTCCGCCGCTGCGGGTCAGAGGTCACGCCACGCCACAGCGCCCCCTCGTCCGCCAACGTGGAACTGCAAGCCCTGGGCCGCTACAAGTGAGGAACTCATTGGACATTGAGAAAGATTGTGATCCCCTCATAATAGCAACTGTTTTCTTTTAACAGTTCTCGGGTTTTCACTTACACTACCTTATACTAGGGTTGCCAACCCTTCTGGAATTAAAGATTAATCTGGACATTGCTGTGTACAGCCAGGGAGAAAAATTATAGGGGCATTTTAAAAATGGTGTGTTTTTCCATTTACTTTCATTTATTAGTTATAAAAATATTGAAGATGGGAGGAGTGGGTGGGTGGAGGCTGTTTAAATGTGTAAGGAGGTCATATGATGAAATCTCCAGGAATAACCAGAATTGGCAACCTTACTTTATATAGCAGTCCATTCTCTGTTGATCACACAACAAAAACAACAACAACTTGTATTTATATAGCACCTTTAACGTAGTAAAACGTCCCGAGGCGCTGAGTATTTTAAGACAAAAACTTTGACACCGAGCCACATAAGGATAAATTAGGGCAGGTGACCAAAAGCTTGGTCAAAGAGGTAGGTTTTAAGGAGCGTCTTAAAGGAGGAAAGAGAGGTAGTGAGGCGGAGAGGTTTAGGGAGGGAATTCCAGAGCTTCAGGCCTAGGCAACAGAAGGCACGGCCACCAATGGTTGAGCGATTATAATCAGGGATGCTCAAGAGGGCAGAATTAGAGGAGCGCAGAGATCTCGGAGGGTTGTGGGGCTGAAGGAGATTACAGAGATAGGGAGGGGCGAGGCCATGGAGGGATTTGAAAACAAAGATGAGAATTTTGAAATCGAGGCGTTGCTTAACCGGGAGCCAATGTAGGTCAGCGAGCACAGGGGTGATGGGCGAACGGGACTTGGTGCGAGTTAGGACACGGGCAGCCGAGTTTTGGATGACCTCAAGTTTACGTAGGGTGGAATGTGGGTGGCCAGCCAGGAGTGTGTTGGAATAGTCAAGTCTAGAGGTAACAAAGGCATGGATGAGGGTTTCAGCAGTGGATGAGCTGAGGCAAGGGCGGAGACGGGCGATGTTACGGAGGTGGAAGTAGGCAGTCTTTGTTATTCTGCGGTTATGTGGTCAGAAGCTCATTTCATGGTCAAATATGACACCAAGGTTGCGAACAGTGTCGTTCAGCCTCAGACAGATGTTAGGGAGAGGGATGGAGTCAGTGGCTAGGGAACGGAGTTTGTGGCGGGACCGAAAACAATGGCTTCGGTCTTCCCAATATTTAATTGGAGAAAATTTTTGCTCATCCAGAACTGGATGTCGGACAAGCAGTCTGACAATTTAGAGACCGTGGAGGGGGTCGAGAGAAGTGGTGGTGAGGTAGAGCTGGGTGCCGTCAGCGTACATGTGAAAACTGACGCAGTGTTTTCGGATGATGTCACCAAGGGGCAACATGTAGATGAGAAATAGGAGGGGGCCAAGGATAGATCCTTGGGGGACACCAGAGGTAACGATGCAGGAGTGGGAAGAGAAGTCATTGCAGGTGATTCTCTGGCTACGATTAGATAGATAAGAATGGAATCAGGCGAGTGCAGTCCCACCCAGCTGGACGACGGTGGAGAGGCGTTGGAGAAGGATGGAGTGGTCAACCGTGTCAAAGGCTGCAGACAAGTCAAGAAGGACGAGGAGGAATAGTTTGCCTTTGTCACAGTTACAAAGGATGTCATTTGTGACTTTGATGAGAGCCGTTTCGGTATTGTGGCAAGGGCGGAAACCTGATTGGAGGGATTCAAACATGGAATTGCAGGAAAGATGAGCACGGATTTGGGTGGCGACAACACGTTCAAGGACTTTGGAGAGGAAAGGGAGGTTGGAGATTGGGCGGTAGTTTGCAAGGATGGAGGGTCAAGGGTTGGTTTTTTGAGGAGAGGGGTGATGACGGCAGATTTGAGATCTTAGAATCATAGAATTGTACAGCATAGGAGGAGGCCATTCGGCTCATCAAGTCTGGGCCAGCTCTTTCACAGAACAATCCAGTTGGTCCCACTCCCCCACTCTTTCCCTATATCCCTGCAATTTTTTCTCCTTCAAGTATTTATTCAATTCTGTTTTGAAGGCTACTATTGAATCTGTATCCACCACCCTATCAGGCAGTGGATTCCAAATCCTAAACACTCATTGCATAAAAAACATTTTCCTCATGTCGAAGGTAAATGTAGGTCCTTTACAGTCAGAGATGGGAGAATTTATAATGGGGAATGAGGAAATGGCAGAGAAATTAAATAAATACTTTGTTTCTGTCTTTACGGAGGAAGACACAAAAAACCTCCCAGAAATACGAGAATGAGGAACTTAAAGAAATAATTATTAGTAAAAAAACAGTACTAGCAAAATTGATGGGACTAAAAGTCGATAAATCCCAAGGACTGGATGACCTACATCCTAGGGTTTTGAAAGAGGTGGCCATTGGGATAGTGGACGCATTGGTTGTCATCTTCCAAAATTCTATAGATTCTGGAACGATTCCTGCAGATTGGAGGATAGCAAATGTAACCCCGCTATTTAAGAAAGGAGGGAGAGAGAAAACAGGGAACTACAGACCTGTTAGCCTCACATCAGTAGTTATGAAAATGCTGGAATCTATTATAAAGGATGCAATAACTGGGCACTTAGAAACTAATAGTAAGATTGGGCAGAGTCAACATGGATTTATGAAAGGGAAATCCTGTTTGACAAACCTATTGGAGCTATTTGAGGATGTAACTAGTGGGGTAGACAAAGGGGAACCGGTAGATGTGGTGTACCTGGATTTTCAGAAGGCCTTCGATAAGGTCCCACACAAGAGGTTGGTGAACAAAATTAGGGCACATGGAATTGGGGGTAATATACTAGCATGGATTGAGAATTGGTTAACAGACAGAAAACAAAGAGTAGGGATTAACGGGTCTTTTTCAGGAATGGCAGGCTGTGACTAGTGGGGTACCGCAAGGATCGGTGCTTGGGCCCCAGCTATTCACAATCTATATCAATGATTTGGATGAGGGGACTAAATGTAACATTTCCAAATTTGCTGATGATACAAAGCTAGGTGGCAGTGTCAGTTGTGAAGAGGATGTGAAAAGGCTTCAAGGGGATCTTGACAGGCTCAGTGAGTGGGTGAGAACATGGCAGATGGAATATAATGTAGATAACTGTGAAGTTATCCACTTTGGTAGAAAAAACAGAAAGGCAGAGTATTTCCTAAATGGTGAAAGATTGGGGAATGCAGATGCTCAAAGGGACCTGGGTGTCCTTGTACATGAGTCACTGAAAGTGAACGTGCAGCAAGCCATTAGGAAGGCAAATGGTATGCTGGCCTTCATTACAAGAGGATTTGAGTACAGGAGTAAAGAAGTCTTACTCCAATTATATAGGGCCTTGGTGAGACTACACCTGGAGTACTGTGTACAATTTTGGTCTCCTTACCTAAGGAAGGATATACTTGCCATAGAGGGAGTGCAATGAAGGTTCACGAGATTGATTCCTGGGATGGCAGTACTGTCGTATGAGAAGAGATTGAGTAAACTAAGCCTGTATTCTCTTGAATTCAGAAGAATGAGAGGGGATCTCATTGAAGCATACAAAATTATTATAGGGCTTGATAGGGTGGATGCTGGGAGAATGTTTCCCTTGGCTGGGGAGTCTAGAACCAGGGGCCACAGCCTCAGGATAAAGGGTAGACCATTCAGGACTGAGATGAGAAGAAATTTCTTCACACAGAGGGTGGTGAATCTTTGGAATTCTCTACCCCAGAGGGCTGTGGAGGCTCAGTCATTGGGTATATTCAAAACAGAAGTCGATAGATTTCTGACTAGTAAGGGCATCAAGGGATATGGCGATAGGGCTGGTGAATGGAGTTGAGGCAGAAGATCAGCCATGATCTCATTGAATGGTGGAGCAGGCTCGAAGGGCTGAATGGCCTACTCCTGCTCCTATTTCTTATGTCACCTCTGGTTCTTTTGCCAATTACCTTAAATCTGTGTCCTCTGGTTATCAACCCTTCAGCCATTGGAAACAGTTTCTCTTTATTTACTCTATCTAAACCGTTCATAATTTTAAACACCTCTATCAAATCTCCTCTTAGCCTTCTCTGCTCTTCTTGTGAAGAACTTCCTGACTTCAGTCCAAAATTTGCCTTTTACTAGTTTGAACTTGTGACCCTTTGTTGTTGTCCATCTGTTTTAATGATTTGGAGGAAGGCACACTGTGGCTTAAAATTCTGCTTGGAAAATTGCACACTCCCAACACGTGACTTTATGCCCATTCATTTTAATGGATAGAAAATAATGGGCTTGAGAAGGGCAACTTTGCAATTTGCACTGTCGGTAGAATGGAAATGGAATTTTTACCCAATAATAGCACAGTAATGTTTTGAGGAAGAGGCGACCATTGGTCCATCTAGCCTATCCATCCAAATCAGTTTATGATGATTCTGGAACTAATATATCCCCATTCCTAACAGGAAATCATATACAAATGTAATTAATGAGCTGTCTATGTCCTCCTCCAGATCAGTAATGAATGTAATGAACAGAAGTGGCCAATCACTGACCCTTGGAAACCCCACTCATGACTGGAGCCCTTTGGGAGGGTACTCCATTTGTTTACAGTCCTATTAATTTTAATGCATCTTTCCATTGCTCCCCACACCATGAGATTTATTTTTTGCACAATCGCTCATGTAACATTTTATCAAAAGCCTTTTGGAAATCCAAGTAGATGCTGTCTATCAAGTCTCCTTAAACCAGCATCCACTTGAGAATATGCAAATATAAGGTTAAGATATAACTTTCCCACACAAAGGGTGGTGAGTATATGGAATAGCCTATCCATGGAGGTCGTGTGAATGGTCAATGTTATAAATTTTGAGAAAGTGATGGATATATTTTTGTCAGTCAAAGCTATTGAAGGGTTTGAGACATGAAGTGGAGTAGCACGTATATGATGGATCTTTGGCACCATCCTAAAGGGCAGAAATTGTCTTTTCCAGTCCTGTATAATCTTTGGATGGGGGGTTTAATTAAGTACATTAGTGGTGAATCATGAGTAACTGTAGTCTTCTGGAGCGTGCTTGATTATCTTAAGAAGTCTGGAAGAAATTCTCCACAATTTTTCCTGAAATTGGCCATAGTTTTTTTTTCTTTCCCCCCCCCCCCTCCAAAGAGTTAGCACTATTACGGGAAACTCTTTGGTATCCGGCACCGACGGGACCGGCGTGGTGCCGGTTGATCGAAAGTTCCGGATAACGGAGAGTTATATCTACCGAGGCTATTTTTAACATAAAAAAATCAAGAAATGTGCAGTATACAGTATTTGGTTACTCACCTACAGAATGTTGTGTTAAATGGATGGTGGAAGATGCTTGATTAAGTACAGTACTGCCAGTTGAGGGTAATCCATAACTCTTTAATTACTTAACAGTAAGTGAGACTCCCGGCAGCGCGGGAGAATCGGACTCCTGTTACTGCAGTGTTCGGACTTCCGACAGCGCCAGGAGGCCGAGTAGTGGCACTTTGGAGAACTACCCCCACTGACTAACTCGGCGTTCGCGGGAGACTCGGACTCGGTAACATTGCCGGTTATTTGAGAGGAGTTTTCGGTGTACTCGGCGTTCGCGGGAGACTCGGACTCAGACTCGGCAACATTGCCGGTTATTTGAGAGGAGTTTTCGGAGTATGATTTTTGCCGGTTAAGAGAGAATTCCGGATATTTAGGTGCCGGTTAAACAAGAGTTTCCTGTAGTAATTGTGGAGGGTGGTGCAAAAGGTTGTCACAGATAGGTTGAACAATGGCGGTCTTTTCTTGCCCCTTCTGTATGCTTGTACGTACTATTTCCATGATAAAGGGGAACCAATAGATGTAGTGTATTTGGATTTCCAGAAGGCATTCGATAAGGTGCCACATAAAAGGTTACTGCACAAGATAAGAGTTCACGGTGTTCGGGGTAATATATTAGACTGGATAGAGGATTGGCTAACTGACAGAAAACAGAAAGTCAGAATAAATGGGTCATTTTCAGGTTAGCAAACTGTAACTAGTGGGGTGCCACAGGGATCAGTGCTGGGGCCTCAACTATTTACAATCTATATTAATGACTTGGATGAAGGGACCGAGTGTATTGTTGCCAAATTTGCTGACAATACAAAGATAGGTGGGAAAGCAAGTTGTGAGGAGTGCACAAAGAGTCTGCAAAGGGATATAGATAGGTTAAGTGAGTGGGCAAAAATTTGGCAGATAGAGTATAATGTGGGAAAATGTGAGGTTATCCACTTTGGTAGGAAGAATAAAAAAGCTAAATATTATTTAAATGGAGAGAGACTACAGAATGCTGCGGTACAGAGGGGTCTGGGTGTCCTCGTACATGAAACACAAAAAGTTAGCATGCAGGTACAGCAAGTAATTAGGAAGGCAAATGGAATATTGGCTTTTATTGCAAGGGGGATGGAGTATAAAAGTAGGGAAGTCTTGCTACAACTGTACAGGGCGTTGGTGAGACCACACCTGGAGTACTGCGTACAGTTTTGGTCTCCTTATTTAAGGAAGGATACACTTGCATTGGAGGCAGTTCAGAGAAGGTTCACTAGGTTGATTCCTGAGTTGAAGGAGTTATCTTATGAGGAAAGGTTGAGCAGGTTGGGCCTATATTCATTGGAGTTTAGAAGAATGGGAGGTGAACTTATTGAAACATATAGGGCTAAAAATTGAGTAGCTACTTTTAGCACCCCGGAAAAATTAGTGCCCCCGCGCCGGAACTTGAGTGGTTGCACCCCAAGAGGGAAGCGGGACGCTACTGGAAGCGCCTTGCATCCCTCTTGGGGTGCTGCGAGTCAATATCACGGCTCTACGTGATGGCGCTGCGGCATGTCGTGCTGCGGTATTGCAGGCCTTCCTCCCCTTCTTAAAGGGGAGGGGCCTTGCGCAGCGCGACCTAGGGCCCAGCTGGGAGCCCAGCTCTTGGAGCGCAGCCGGCACTCCGTGGGGTGGGGGGGGGGGGGGCGTTCAGGAGGCCGGGAACGGGAGCGCAGGCAGGTGCTGGCAGGCGGCCAGCAACAAAAGTGGCCACCCCGCACCTCGTCTTTAAATTGTGCTTCCCCGGCTGCAGGTAGGCCCCCCTGACCCCGTCGGACATAGCGTCCGGCAGTAAGTCAGGGGGCGCTCCCAAAGATCGTGACCGGGGTGCTGCGCACGCCGATGACGTCATCGCCGGCGGCACAGCGCCGCAGGGCGCTACCGGTTAGCGCCGCCGCTAACCTCCGGCTGAATTTCACGGGAGGTGTGGGCGGCGCCGCGCCCGGGCGCTAGTTGCTTTGCGCCCCATTAGCGCCCTCTTAGGGCGCTAACGGGAGGCGCAAAGCAACCCAATTTTTCCCCCATAAGATTCTGAGGGGGCTTGACAGGATAGATGCAGGAAGAATGTTTCCCCTCGTGGGGGAATCTAGAACTAGGGGGCATAGTTTCATAGGTCTTTCCAAGCCAATCCCCAGCAGGGCAAGCAGCCTGCTCCCAATCTATGATGTACATCACTTTTGAGTTAGAATATGGGAGATGTACGAGTGTGACTTACCCTCCAGTGTTCTCTATGGACAGCTCCATCTAATAAGTTTGACAATTTGCAGGGTGAAGCTTCATGGATATCAACCATCACCCTACCATTCTATGGCAGAATGCTTTGGAGTGCCAATATGCTGTGCCAACTTTTTCTAAATCTTTTCCATGTGAATTGGCATTTTAAAAGTATTGCACCACTGGAATTGTCATAAAAGTTCTAATTGGAGTTGCATATTAAGAGTGAGAAAAGCCTGGCTAATACACATCAAAGCACTTACCAACTAAGTGAGACCAAGATGAGGCGGCAAAGAGAGCCAAGACAGAGATGGAGAAGACAAAGAACAGGACACAGATAAGGATGATGAGAGTGAGGGGGTAAAGAGAAAGATAGATTAAAAGATAAGAAACAGAGATGTAAAAAAGAGAAATAGCAGACTGAAAGATAAACTGAGATCTATTCATTTTTTGTAACTTTTCTCATAGAACTACACATACCCCACGACAAAATATATATGTTCCAAAAGTCAGTCAGAATCATGAACTATTGTCTTGAAAAATTCACATCATATAGTTAACTCTATGAAATGAGATGCCTCGCACTCTTCACTTCTATATGACAAATTGTATGTTTATTAAGTAACCGTGCTGGTAAAATAATTTTGGTGCATTTTAAACAGTTCTACGACATGTCACCCAGAATAAAACAAAAGTGCCACAGTTTTAGGCCATCTATTTTTTTTAGCATATGCATTTATCAACGGTTCACCAGCAAATTACCTTAAGAAAATGTGTAAGTTTACAATGTTATATTGTATAAAATAATGTTCCACCTTTGATATGGTCGTTACAAATGTATTTTGTGTTGCAAACACATCTTAAGAATTTGCAGAATTTTCTCCAACAAACTTCTGGAAATGTTTCAAAACTGTGATGTAGGACAGTAAGAACACATTTCCTGCATTGTTCTCACTTTATCCCTACTTTAAATACCTGCAGAATAGCAAAGGCAGGGAAGGGGGTGGGAGTTGTGTGTGCAGCCACTCAAAGCCCAAACTAGTGTGAACATTGCACAATCAAAAACTGGGGTGGGAAAGAGCTTTTATATTTTTGTTCAGGAGGAACTGCCCTTAAGCCTTGGGGAAGAAAAGAGCTGAATGTTATTTCCATCACAATAATACCATGCTCAATTGACTCAATGACACTTTGGTGAATTTCCATGTGAATTGATTCATCACATCTGTGTGTTTGCTGAATATTTCTAGAAAACTCTTCCCCATTAAATGTTTTCTCTCACAGTAACTTTGCCTGACGAAGGGGCGACAGCTCCGAAAGCTTGTAATTTTAAATAAATCTGTTGGACTATAACCTGGTGTTGTGCGACTTCTCATTTTTGTCCACCCCAGTCCAACGCCGGCATCTCCGCATCACCATTAAATGTAGTGTTTGCACTTAATCAGTTGTAAGAATTATAAGGTATTTTAAATTCCCTGCGCCCATCTGTCCACCGGTGAGTTAACACTGAATTTATTCCATTACTCAGCTTCAGTGCTCAAATTATTTTATACGATTAAATTCTTTTCACCCTCACTTTCCCATCCACCCGGATAATTATATTTTGTTTTGATTTTTTTTTAAAATTGAGTTCACCTGATGACAATCCCAACTCCATTTCCAGAACAAGAGGCCTGGCAAGCAACCTGCTCCTGGTCCTCTTTGCCAATGCTGCTCTATGACCAGTCCCAGTGAGGGGGATGCAGGAATTGACATGTGCAGCATGGCTGATTTTGCCTCCCCTCTCCCTGAAGGAAAGCATCTAACACTCCCGGTCCCTTCCTCCGACGACCGACTGAGTGATAGAACTTACTGTGCATTGAATTGCGGTGTAAATCCATGCCCTACTTCTCCATTACTTTTATTACCTTGTGGAACTTGAATGTCTAACAGCGTAGATCTAACATCTTTTCTAATTTAAGATGTTTTCTCCCATTGGGACTTTGTGTATCATGCAACAGAGGGAAGGGAGCCAGGTGACTTCTTCTCAGGATTCTGTCAATATCATTCTGAAACTGGCCACAAGGAGTTGCACAAAAGTTGCCCACAGTGTGTGACAGGCACTCAGATTTCCCCTCCCTCATTGGGGAGAAATGTCACTTTGTGCCTCCCCTTGCAAACATGGCTAAGATCAGGAACCTAGCATGTGGAGGACTCTCAGTACTACCATATGTCATGTCATTCTATAGCACAATATACTGGTGCCCGTGCCAACATCTGTTATACAATATATATAATAAGCTATGTAAACACTGTAACTCTGAGGTGGGTTGAACCCACTTCAGCCATAGGTATGGGGCACAAACCAAACCAGGGGCTTGAGGAGAAAACCGATAGATAGAATGCCCAATACTGTACGTCATGGGGTATGGCCACTGCTGCCCCTCTGCTTTCACCCTGAACAGCCAGCTTTCTCCTGCATTTGGTCATTTTCTATTTATTTGTTCTTTTGCGTTTCTTTAACCAGTTTCTGCACAATTGACAAGGTGAGGAGGGAAAAGAAGGTGAACCGGCCTTGAGAGAGTGGAAACAGCCGGAAGGAGCGGCAACGGCTGATTTCTCCCTATCTGCCAGGACATGATTTCATATCATTGAGGTGGTTTCACAAGCCAAAAGGAACTACATCCAGCATTTTCTGTTTTTACATCAAGTTTATGTCAACTTCGGTGTTCAAATTAAATGAACCATGTGGCACAGAGCATTGATGTATGGCAGAGTGGATCGGTGCGACAAAGTTCGAGGCCATTGCCCCTCCCAGTCCTGGCCAATTAAATACAGCAACTTCAGAAGTCCAACAAAGCAATCTGGCATTTTCCATGTTTGTCCACAAGAGGTCTAAGGTGTCCTCCTGCAGAGCTGACTGTCCCAAATCGGCCTTAAAAAACGAAGAACAGGAGAGTGGGATGTGGCTGGTGTAGCTTTAAGGGAATGTCTGAGGACCTGATTAAATATCTTCAGGTCTCAGGTGAAAGAAAATAGCAAGAACGACGTCCAGGCATCAACTTTTTTAAGGCACACCAAACAAGATCATTGATCCTCCGATTTTGTGTTTCTTATAGTATTTGAAAGTGCCATCTCAGCCTGCGTCAATAGATCTCACCAATGCCCTGCGGCAGTGCTATAACAGCTCCTTCCTTAATCGGCTCTGCTTCTCGGACAGTGTGGAAGCCTTTCCTTGAAAGATGACAATCACGTTGAATAAAGACATAAGACTTCGCAACAAAATAAAAGCCAGTCCACTATCTGAGTATATTAGTAACAGTTTGTAAATAGGGAACCGGCTGCAATCATTCTCAGATCAGTTCACTCGGGGTCAGTTCAGATCTGGTTCAATCAGTTGGGATCGGACCACTCCACACATCTGGCCAGGCTCGCTCGCTGTCAGCAGGTGACCGCATTGCTGGGAGCCACATCCGAGGTGAAATCAAACTCATTGTGTCCCAGCCAGAGTTCAGGCAGCTCGTCCACTCGGTCCAAGCCCAGCTCCAGCACCAGCGTCATCAGCACGTCCTCATCGATGAGGTCCGTGTCAATGATGCCCGGTGGGTGTGGGGCCGGGATCGCCTGGTCTGGGGGCTGAGGAGCAGCCGGTGCCTGGCTATCCCCGGGGGCTGGAGCAGGGTGCAGAACCGAGCTGTGGTACTGGCTGTTGAGTTTTTGCAGCTGGAAGCTGGCCAGCAGCTGCGGGCTGTGCAGGCTGAAGTGCTGCTGCTGGACCCCGCACGAAGAGGCGATCAGCCCCGAGTTAAACTGTCCATTGCTGCCGCTGGGAACCCTGCTCCGAGCCACCGAGCCTCCACGGTGCAGCATGGTGACCGCTTCACGTTCCTTCAGTCCTGGGTACACTAGAGAACTCATCGACCCTCCAGAGATCAGCCAGGGACCTGAGGGGAACAAAAAAACAACTTTAAGTTAGCAGCACCGCCAAGGGGCGAATCTCAAACATTGCACATTCAGTAAAGAGCAGACTTTTTTTTAATTTATACATTTATATTTGTTATACTGGTTACTATTCTAGTCGCAGTGACACTATGTTGCTGCATGGCAGTATTCAGAATTGGGATCAGCGTGTTTCACACTCCTTACCAGTGTTCTACACATTAGCTCCGTAAAGTGCATCTTAAAGGTCGATTTCTCATTGACAAATAACGATCATGTTGCAAAGCAAAAAGCAAGACAGTTGATGTTGGTCCAAGTATAAGTAGCGAGGCGTTTGGGATCAGATTAGCTCTTTGCGATCATATCATAGGGATCAGTTCCGATCTGTTTCACCGTTGGCTCCATGTGAGGGCCTGGGGTTGTCAGACATTTTGAAAGATGTATTTCATGTGAAACTGACATCACCAGTCTCTGCAGGCTGAAGATGATTCAGAATACTGTCACTGAAACTAGAATTAAAGTAGAACTAGTGTAAACAACCGTAACTAACCCAACTATAGAATATTGAAAAGAGTTAGTCCCCCTCATTCATAAGAAAGGTGCAGGGTCAGAAAAGGTCGCTGGCCCGCATCGCTCTCGCACCCGCACCCCAACTCTTCAATTTTACCAACCAATTGCATTTTCATCGCCTCTGTGCTTCTCCCTGCCCGACAGATTATTCCAAACATTTATCACTTTTGAATAAAGAAGTTCTTCCGTGTCTATTTTAAATTTACTTTTCGCTGATTTAACTTACTTTCCTGGCTTGATTTAAAATAGTTTTATGGGTTTGCCGTGTCTATATCATTTGTATACCATGAGGTTACCTTTTTTTAAAAATTCGTTTATGGGATGTGGGCGTCGCTGGCAAAGCCAGCATTTATTGCCCATCCCTAATTGCCCTTGAGAAGGTGATGGTGCGCCGCCTTCTTGAACCGTTGCAGTCCTGTGTGCTGAAGGTTAACCTGCCCCCTTAACTGCCTCTTTCTGGACTGTAAAGTTTGAGCTTTCCTAATCTTTCTTCATAACCAAGGACATTGGTTTGCAGTTTTCACGGGAAAATGGATTAACTCGCTGGGATCTTCAAAACATTGGTTGCAACATCCTTAATCCTGTGCTAAAAATGAAATTTGCTTATTCAGTCACCATAAACCAGTGGCCCTGTTCATAGCTCAATGGCCCTGTAATTAATTGCCTGAGTCAGAGTTGTAATCCCGAGGTATTACATTTGCGTACTTCTGTCCCTGGTGAGACCTCAGCAGTGCCCAATGATTCCTTCACGATGATAACCAATTTCACCAAATATCTTCCCTGGCCTCCTTGGGTCGGTCGGATACCGATCATCTGCCCAGGGGATTTGCTAGTGTCAAGTCCCTTTAACCTGTCAAATACATCTGCCACACTGACTTTAAAATTGTATACTGGGCGTGCAACCAAACAATGGAAAGGAAATTAGTGCCATCCTCTTTGGTGGCTATTTCAAAATACATTCATGGAGTAACATTTTAACTTTCATCTTGGTTTCACGCCACTTTTATCTTTCAGAATTCAAACTTCTCTAATGACCTTTTGCTGCTGTGATACCGGAAGCATGTTTTCGCATTATGTTTAACACCGTTTGCTATTCTCATCTCTTGGGCCCTTTATGTGTCTCTATTATCCCCGTTAATCTGCTTTAACACATTCCCACGGTACTCTCGAAGTTCTCTCCCATTCCAAGCATCCCATGCTGTACATTCTGTGAATTTACTGAACTTTTTCAAAGTATAAAACACATATGTAATAAACATATAAAATCTTTTAAGAAGTCCTAAATTGATCATATTTTAGAAATATCGATATAACGGGTCTTGTCTGGCGTAAGTGTATACACAAATGCAGGACAATACATTTACAAGGGTTAAAGATATGGATATTTGTCTAGATACATGCTTATATTTTATTTATTGGTCGTACCGCCCGGGATGTTCTGTTTGGCGTGCTTAACGATGCATTGGCCGTTAGGTGGAAATAAATCCGCCGGAGACCCATGTGTTTTTAATACCGTGCAGTCGAGGGATACAATGAACGTATTTCAACATCGAGTGCATTTCATCCTCATCCACGGTAAGAAAATGTCACAAAAATGCTATGTGGGGTAAACTTGACAAGACCCACTCACTCCCAGGAGGCTGGACTCATTTTGGTTTTAACTGAAAGACGTATTTCCATAAACAGCGTTTCTATAAATATCCAATTGGTCTGAGAGAGTCCGATCGGACTGGCTCCAGCTGTTGGTGGTTGGGTCAGACTCTGGATACAGCGAATGATCGATGGAAGCGGCTTCTGGAGAGGAGCAGCCAGCCTCTGCTAAACGGTCAAGCCGGAAGCTCCTTAAAGTTGAACAGTCATTGATATATTCTTTATAACCTAGTATTCTTTATAATCTAGTTTGCCCTTAATTCAAATTATTGTGAATATGTGCTGGGTATTAGCCAAAGCGGAAGGAGAGATCTGTGACCCACATGTGTTCAGTGCTCAGCCTTACCTTCTCCAAGGCTGGTTCCCCGAGCCAGTGTCTCAGATTTCTTTTGCAAACGTGACTCTATTGATCTGATTTAGGGTGCAGAACCCTCCCCCAGAAAGTGACCCCCAAATGTCAGTTTCTGTGCGAGGCGATCCTGCCCCCCGCTGGATTGGTGCTAGGGCTCCGCTGTCCACACGGTGATCCGATCTGGTTAAATCCTCGGAGGCGAGGGTTCAGCTCAGAGACGATGAACAGCAGTGTTCTGAATCGGGTCCGAGTACAGAGTTGTTCGTCCCACAGTTAAATTTTGACGAAGTGAATCAATTGCAGCGACAGCGATCTCTGTGCAGATTTCCCCCTGGTCAATGTCCAGGGGAAGGCAGAGTTGCCAGGAGTTGGACACCGGTCCCAAAGAATATCTCAATCTGAATGATCCACGCTTGATCCGATTCTCTCTGCCGAGCAAATCTATGCACCGCTCCCTCTGTGAATCCCCACTTGCAATGAAAGAGCTTTTCTCTGGTCTCCGGACTTTATTCTGTCCCATCAGCATTCACTGACACAAAGTGCAGATTTAACCGAGAGGAGCGACTGCAAAACCTGGTCTGGATCGTCCACTTTACTCGTGTGCAGGTTTTCCACTGATTCCTCGAATAAAGCCAAATTCAAGCAATCACTAGAGGGGAAATAACAAATATTGCTAACAGCTGCTGATGGTGTACCGCTTGGAAAGAACAAAAAGCAAAATTCCACTTTATTGATTCAAGTTGCTTACTAAGCAATTCTGGTCTCTAATGGCTGGATATTGGGTGTCGGACCAGATGCTATATAGGAAAATATTTTACATTTACAATAACAGGATACTAATACTGATAAAACCCTGGTAGAGAGATTACTGATGAATATCCACCGAGAGAACACAAGGAGGGGCAGCAAACTCAAGAATGCTCCTAATTATTATAAATCTAAGCGGAAAATGATATTACAGCTCCCCTAATGGCTCAATTGGCAGACGCACTGCCCAATGTGATACTGAGCCACACAGATTAGGAAGGACCCAAATTAATTCCTTGTCTCAATTAGTCAATCTCAGCCAAAGTGACGTTAGAGTACCATACATGACATCAGCGCCCCCTGATTGCTATCCAGTGAGCTATGCTGGAAAGTGCACATGTATAGGTATCAGGTAAAGACAGAATAGTCATAGTCATAGAGTCATAATGGCACAGAAGGAGGTCATTCGGCTCACAGCAGAGCAATCCAGTCAGTCCCATTCCCCCGCTCTATCCCTATAGCCCTGCAAGTTTATTTCCCTCAAGTGCCTATCCAGTCTCCCCTTGAAAACATTGAGTGTCTCCACTTCCACCACTTCCGTTGGCAGCGAGTTCCAGGTCCTCATCACTCGCTGTGTAAAAAAGTTTTTCCTCACATCCCCCCTGTATCTCTTGCCCAAAACCTTAAATCAGTGTCCCCTAGTCCTTGTACCATCAACTAGTGGGAACAGCCTTTCCCTGTCTAGCCTATCCAAACCCATCATAATTTTGTACACCTCTATCAAATCACCCCTCAACCTCCTTTGCTCTAATGAAAACAAATCCAGCTTCTCCAACCTGTCCTTGTAGCTAAGATCTCCCATCCCCGGAACCATTCTGGTAAAACACCTCTGCACCCTCTCAAGGGCCTTCACATCCTTCCTAAAGTGTGGTGACCAGAACTGGACGCAATACTCCAATTGTGGCCAAACTAGTGCTTTATAAAGGATCAGCATAATTTATCTGCTTTTGTACTCAATACCTCTATTTATGAAGCCAAGATCCCATATGCTTTGTTAACCACTCTCTCAATATGTCCTACCACCTTCAGGGACCTATGCACATTAACTCCCAGGTCCCTCTGTCCCTGCACATTCTTTAAAACTGTGCCATTAAGTGTATATTGCCTCTCTCTGTTCCTTCTGCCAAAATGCATCACCTCACACTTCTCCGTATTAAATTCCATCTGCCACTTGTCTGCCCATTCTGCTAGCCTATCTATGTCCTGTTGCAGTCGATTGATATCATCTTCACTGTTTGCCACACCCCCAAGTTTGGTGTCATCGGCAAATTTAGAAATTCTACTCTGTATTCCAATATCCAAGTCATTTATATATATCAAAAAAAGCAGTGACCACAGCACTGACCCTTGGGGAACACCACTGTCTACCATCCTCCTGTCTGAAAAACAGCCATTTACCACAACTCACTGTTTTCTGTCCTTAAGCCAATTCCTTATCCAAGCTGCCACTGACCCACCTATTCCATGAGCCTCAATTTTGTTAACCAGCCTTCTATGTGGTACTTTGTCAAATGCCTTCCAAAAATCCATGTAGACAACATCCATTGCATTCCCTTCATCAATCCTCCGTTACTTCATCAAAAAATTCAATTAGATTAGTCAAACACGATCTGCCTTTTACAAATTCGTGTTGGCACTCCTTAATTAGCTTAATAGGGCTCAACTGTGATGCCTCCTCCATCAAATAATTTGCCAACACTCAATGTTTGGGCCATTAGGCCAAGGTATCAGAGGGCTGCCGGTGCCCGTGGAACCATACCGAGAATGAATCAGCACCTTCAAGAGGGAAGAAAAGGGTACAATATTTTAAAAGAAAATGATAGCTGTTTAAACTGTCTTCCCTGATAGTGTTTTAAAAGAGCAGCATACTCAGCAGGGACACTAATATTCGACCAGGCTATACAAGATGGGCATTGCATGCAGTAAGAAATCATTAGGAAATAAATGGGAATTGTGTGTTTTGTTTTCATTTAACCTTGCAACACATGCACAGTTCCTTCATCCATTGTGTTCAAGTGAACACCGCATGTGTGCAATTATCACAGGTACAGACAGCATTTTTGTAGCATTAAAAATATTTTTCATTAGCAATTGTTCTTTTGTTATAGCCTCAGGGGAACATGGATATCAGACAGAAAGAGGAAAGGTGAAAAGAAAGGTCACCTATTTAAAAAAGGGGAAATCCTTCTGTACTTAGAAATCAGCATTGTTGTTTCTTATTATTCCTGCACTTAAATGTACAACATTCAGGAAATACCAAGTAAGCCCACATTTATCTTGTTCAATCCCATTTACCTTTACCTGAAAACTATTTTTATTGCAGTCTCCTTGTGTCCAAAACATTTTCCTCTCTTTCTGACAGATTGGTTCAGCGGAATCAGTTGAGCGTGGATTGAGCAGGATACGAAGGTTATGCACTTCAAGACTTAGCCTGAGTTGGCACCTAGGAGATTAATGAATTTGAGGCTAATAGGTGTAGCATATAAATGAGGAGTAAGGAGGGGACAAGGATATATGTGATTGACAGAGAAAGAAAGAAAAAGAGAACACAACAACTTGTATTTATATGCACCTTTAATGTAGTAAAACGTCCCAAGGAGCTTCACAGGAGTGTTAACAAAATTTGACACCGAGCCACATGAGGAGATATTAGGACAGATGATCAAAAGCTTGGTCAAAGAGGTAGGTTTTAAGGAGCGTTTTAAAGGAGGAAAGAGATAGAGAGGTGGAGAGGTTTAGAGAGGGAATTCCAGAGCTCAGGGCCTTGGCAGCTGAAGGCACATCCACCAATGGTGGAGCGATTAACATTGGGGATGCTCAAGAGGCCAGAATTAGAGGAGCGCAGATATCTTGGGAGGGTTGTGGGGCTGGAGGAGATTACAGAGATGGGGAGGGGCGAGGCCATGGAGGAATTTGAAAACAAGGATGTGAATTTTAAAATTGAGGCATTGCTTAACCGGGAGCCAAAGTAGGCCAGCGAGCACAGGGGTGATGGATGAATGGGATTTGTGCGTGTTAGGACACGGGCAGTAGAGTTTTGGATGACCTCAAGGGTAGAACGTGGGAGGCCAGCCAGGAATGCACTGAGGCAGGGGCAGAGTTGGGCGATGTTCTGGAGGTGGAAATAGGCAGTCTTAGTGATGACACGGATATGTGGAAGCCTATCTTGGGGTCAAATATGACACCAAGGCTGCGAACAGTCTGGTTCAGCTTCAGACAGTTGCCAGGGAGAGGGATGGAGTCATGGCTAGGGAACAGAGTTTGTGGTGGGGACCAAAGACAATGGCTTTGGCCTTCCCAATATTTAGTTGAAGAAAATTTCTGTTCATCCAGTACTGGATGTCGGACTAGCAGTCTAACAATTTAGAGACAGCGGAGGGGTCGAGAGAGGTGGTGGTGAAGTGGTGGTGAGGTAGAGCTGGGTAGAGAGAAAGAGAAAGAGAGAAAGAAAGAAAGAAACAAACTAACTTTTATCGGCCAGTAAAGTCAAAATCACCAATTCTGATGAAAGGTCATCGACCTGAAACGTTACCTCTGTTTCTGCCTGACTGCGGAGTGTTTTACAGCATTTTCTGTTTTTATTTCAGATTTCCAGCATCTGCAATATTTTCCTTTAGTTCCTGTGATGTTTCATTTGGATTACCACAGGACACAGCGTACAAAATATCACAAATTGAGTGCTGCTCTGAAACAGTCTCAGACTGCGATCAGTCCATGTTGTATGCCACACTCATTGCTCCATATTTTGCAACTACCCACTTCCATTCATCAGAAAGGGCAGATGTTCAGGGTTTTTGCACAAAAGTAGCTGCCTAATCGGCACTTCAATAACAGTATATCTCAGTATTCAGGACAATTTGAAGACCACCCGTTAAACACACTTACTTTTCAATGCCATCCCATCCAGTGCTTTACATTCCAAACTGCATTTCCTTCCAGTGGGAAAGTTCCTTTTAGCTCTACCATTTCCATATGAGCTGCACAGATTAATTCTTTGCTTTTGTGCCTTACATTGTTTTCAATAGTACAACTATAGATCTGCCTGCAGTTCTCTCTCAATTTTCATCTACCAAATTCACATCTGTGCATTTATCTTACTGTATGTCTGCTGATTAATACCCACATTTATAACATTCAAGCAAGGAAGTATCAGAGGGTGAGCAAAATATATTTCTACTGGCTCCAGTGACAAAGTGAGCTCACAAAGTAATTTCAACTGATTTGCCTTGGCTTTGAAATACTTATTAATATGGTAAATTACTTACCATAGGTGGTGTCTTCATTCTTTTGAAGAAGTTCAGCTTCCACATATGAATAGGAATTGACACCATCCCATGAAAGAACACCATCTGGCTCCCTTCCTGCCTCTAGCAGGATGTTTTGTCCTCCGATTAAAACGTCTCTGGTCTGAAACCTTTTGGTTTTGGAGGGCTCAATCTGGTGATGCCCCCGCTTGGAGTGCCCATAGGAATTCCTGTGATTCTTCTGGACTGTTGAAGCATTCTAGGGTTGCCCCAATCTGATCCCCAATATGTCCTTATCTGGGAGGAATAGCCACATCAGCCACTTGTGCAGATCAGGATCTTAATAGCCATGCATTCAGCTGTTTAGAATCATTTTCTGTGCTTTGCTCTCTACAAGGGACGTTGTATTTTATCTGTACCTGGAAGATTGCCAGTGAGATGGTGGGTATCTATTTAAACAAGACCCCTTTGCAAGCCTGAAACACCCAGTAGAGCCTATTTGGATTGGATGCTGCTTATTCCAACTATCTACAGCAAATTTTCCCAGACTACCTTTATTGCAGCCCATGTGGGAGGTGATAATGGAACTACTCAAAACATTGTCGGCAGATATATGTACCACATCCAGTATAGTATTTTTCCTTGCTTCGGCCTGAGACAACCTATGGAGTTAGCAAGCAGTATGGTCATTATACATCAAGAGATTGGCGCTGATTCAGCATTTTGCCACAGCCGTCTATTGAGGCCTAAGGGGGATTTTTTTTAAATGGACCATTTTTTGATCTCCTCCCCCTCCACATCGAGAAGAAAGGAAAGCCAGCATACCTTTTAGCAAAAAAACTAGGAATGATTTGGTAGAAACTCGACCACTCCTGGCATCGAGCATCCCCAAAGCTACCCAGCTGTCAACAATACCTGCACCGGTAACAGAGACGAGGCTGTAAGAGGTAGTGTTGTTGGAATTCTAGAACAGTGGTGCTAGTGGGGAAGAGATGTCATGGAAAAACATGTCTCTAATTCAGAAAGCCAGCATGCAGGTATAGCAAGCAATAAGGAAGGCAAATGGCATGTTGGCCTTTATTGCAAGGGGGTTGGAGTATAAAAGTAAGGAAGTCTTGCTACAATTGTACAGGGCCTTGGTGAGTACACACCTGGAGTACTGGGCAAAGCTTTGGTGTCCTTATCTAAGGAAGGATATACTTGCCTTGGAGGCGGTGCAAAGAAGGTTCACTAGATTGATTCCTGGGATGAGAGGGCTGTCCTATGATGAGAGATTGTGTAGAATACTCTCAGGAGTTTAGAAGAATGAGAGATGATCTCATTGAAACATACAAGATTCTGAAGGGGATTGACAGGGTAGATGCTGAGCGGTTGTTTCCCCTGGCTGGAGTGTCTAGAAATAGAGGGCATAGTCTCAGGATAAGGGGTAGGCCATTTAAGACCGAGATGAGGAGGAATTTCTTCACTCAGAGGGTTATGAATCTTTGGAATTCTCTGCCCCAGAAGACTGTGAATGCTGAGTCTTTGAATATATTCAAGGCTGAGATAGATAGATTTTTGGACTCTAGGGGAATCAAGGGATATGGAGATCGGGTGGGAAAGTGGAGTTGAGGTCGATGATCAGCCATGATCTTATTGAATGGCGGAGCAGGCTCGAGGGGCCGTATGGCCTACTCCTATTTCTTATGTGCTTTTTAAAATAGCTACTTCTAAAATGGAGACTGTCAGTAAGCTACCAAATGGCAAACCGTCTGTGAGCTAACAGCCTGACAAACAACTTTCCTTGATAATTCCTCCAGCTTACTTGAAACATTGAGACTGACAGATGGCTATGTGATTTGCCGTTGTGTTCAGATTTGAAGACTACCGTGGGTGGGAAATTGCAGGCTTTCAAGCCGTTACCACCTCTCCTACAAGGTGTAAAGGCTGTTAACATCACTCCTGGCTCATTTATTCAAAATAAAATCCCTCTTACATGGAAGAATTCCCATGGCATAAAACTACCAGTTGTCAGTCCTAGCTTAAAAACACCAAACTATGTGGGTGAACTGGAACTATGTCCATACACATCTCATCTTGAAGGTCTAAAAAAGAGACAAAGAGTGATTCAATCTAAATGATCAGATGCTTAATCAGAGACTGTAAGAAACATCTTTCTAAAAAGGGTACATTAACTCCTATTTTTTAAGTACTGTGCTGTTTTAGTATATTGCTGTGTCTTTATGCTTCTGTATATTATTTCACCTGTAAATACATTTGAGCAAGTAGTTTTGGCCTGTATAGATTGGTATGGGTTATTTTCTGATTTTGAAGGTGAAATAACAACATGGTGGGCACCCCATATATTTCCAGTAATCTATTTATCGTGATTAGAGGTTAATTGTGAAACCAGGACATGCTGACAAGCGCACAATGGAGAACAAAGACTCAGGTTTTGATTCAAAAGGAACTAGGTCTGATTATGGAAACTGCCACCTAACCATGAACACAAGAAGAAGCGTTGGGGGAAAAAAGCCCAAATTGTAATGAGGGTCCTTAGTTGATACCTTGGCTTTGTACTTCTGGGCAAAGTGCTCCTGTTAGTGGGCCAGTGCTATAGACATTTGGATGTAACTGCCTCCAGCAATATCGGACACTATATTTGTGAGAACCTGCTAGAAAATGTACATATGGACAAGATCTGGCTGGGCTGTAATGCTTCCCATGCTTAAATAGCCTTGATGACACTCACTGGTTTAGGCTTCCATGTGCAGAATGAGCACTTGGGCAATTTGCTGGAGGAATACTTAAGAGAAATAACGACCTTCAGAAGAAAAGGCAGCAACAACAATTTAACTTCACTGTAAAATATTAACACAAAGTAATGCCAAGAAGTAAAATAATTGGTTGACTTTTAGGCATGCCCCTAGCCCACCTTTTGATAGGTCAGCAAATTATTGTCTGCATAATGGAAATATTGTGTTTGTTCTTTACAAGTAGTAAATCAGCACAATTTAAATCTTAATACACAATTCATCCATCTGGCAGGAGCTGCTGGGGATGGAATTAACTCAGTAAAGCAGGAGACAGCCGAGGTGACAGCTGCTGACAGAACTAGTCTCATTCCAATACTTCACCAGTGGAGACAATTATTCACATCACTGCCTCCTTTTCCTTAACAAGGGGAGATTCCTTCAGATCCTTTCCCAAAGTAACTCTAGCACTGCACTTTGCTGCTTGATTACATTCCTTAGGCTCATGAAAGTCTGGCAATCCCTACTCTTTCTGTGCTTTATCATTTTTGCAAAATATTTTATTTTCTATGCAATGGCAGAGAAGAAAAATATTAGTATTCATTAAACGTTCACTGCAAATGCTGGTGGTGGGAAGCATGGTACAATGGCTCAGTGGGTGAAATCACTGCATGGTAAGATGGTGAGCCACACAGGTTAGGAAGGCGCCAGGTTCAATTCCTGAGTTAGCTGTTCTCAACTGGAGTAGTTTTGGGGTGCTACAATTAGTCTCAGGTTCCTAGACTAGGGAAAGAGCGAGAAAATAACTAACCAGTGTTCTTGCTTTCAATTACATAGAATATACAGCACACAAACAGGCCATTCGGCCCAACCAGTCCATGCCGGTGTTTATGCTCCATTCAAGCCTCCTCCCTCATCTAACCCTATCAGCATAACCCTCTATTCTCTGTGTCTACTCTTATCAAAACCTTTCATAATTTTAAAGATCTCTATTAGGTCACCCCCTCAGCCTTCCCTTTTCAATTGCAGTCCTGTAATATCTGCTGGAAAGTGTGGATGTTTAGTGAGGTCCAAATTGGGCTCAGCATGTAACGCACCGTCCCCTGCCTCAGTAAAATAGCTCAACAACACTCATTTTTGAGGCTCACACATATGATTACAGAAGTGAGGTCTCTGACAATTACTGGTATGTGTATAAAAGAGAAAGGGGAGAATATGGGAATAAAATCCACGATATAATTCAATAACCTATTCCAATGAATCATGCCTTATGTGTAAGGTCTATTAATTAGCCTCAATGTTAAAATATATCATTAATCAAGACCAAATACACCCTCACATTAAAACACAATATTGCACTGACTAGTTTCTAAAAGAATGTCTTCAAAAGATGAAATGCATATCTTGGTGCACTGTTCTGCCCTAAAATGGATGTAGATCATTTCCCATGATTCTCTACATAAACTTCTGAACTGAGCCATGGTATTAAGGGATGGATTGAGAGGAGACAAGGCACTCATCCACACAGAAGGCATATGAACAGCAGACCATTGTTGTACACCCCTTAGGCGCTGGCTTATGAGCAATATTGATGCTTGAAATGAGAGCCCTGGCTGAGGAAATGCATAGGGTGGGAATGTTTGCAATTAAGTAGTTCCTATTCAACATGAACATTTTTACATACCCTTCTAAATCTTTTCTGTTTTGGATGGTTCCTGTCTGTGATTCTGCTTTTATATTGGAGTAAGTAAATACCATACTAGTGCTGCTAGCTCCTAAGGTCTATGGCCAGGAAAGCCCTTCTTTATAACCGCGTCTTCCTGGGCCCTGGTCTCAGCAAGTTTACTTTGGTGTTGCCGCTGACTGCAAAGCCTGTAAGTTGGGATCCAGTGCCATTAACACAGCAGCTGCTTGTGATCAGATTCCAGCCATGAAAGCAGATGGGTGCAAATCACAGACCATCTTAAAATATGGATTTTGTTTGTTGCCAATCTTCTGTATTCCACTCCTGAAGCCATTAGGGTTTGCTGGGAAATAACAACAGAAAATGCTGGAAAAACTCAGCAGGCTTGGCAGCATCCATGGAGAGAGAAACAGAGTTAACGTTTCAGGTCAAAGACCTTTCGTCAGAACAGTTCTGACGAAAGGTCTTCGACCTGAAACGTTAACTCTGTTTCTCTCTACACGGATGCTGCCTGGCGCCTGCTGAGTTTTTCCAGCGTTTTCTGTTGTTATTTTGGATTTCCAGCATCCGCAGTATTTTGCTATCGTATTAGGGCTTGCTGGGATATGGTTCCAGGGACGTTGATTGTCTTTTGGTACCTCACTTGAGAGTGTCCATTATTTGTGTATGAGCCTAAACAAAGTGTTGACAGGCTGTTAAACCACAGAAGAATTACAAGTGAACCCAATTCTCACCTTCACCCAATGTTCACACACTCACAACACCTGAAGTCGCTGGACAACAATCAGGAAATGTTGCTTTATCCACTGTAACCTATCAGCGCTGTGGCCAGTTGTAGTGTTCCTGCCACCACTCCAACAGACGTTATCTTATTTAACATAGACCAGAGATTGTCACCAGATAGTTATGTCATCAGTAGCTGAGCCATACAGACCAGAAATGCTCACCGTTGGATCCCTGGTCCACTGAGTTAGCTGATCTCAACCAGAGCATTGTACATATGGGGTGCTATAATGGATGTCAGCGCCATGGGTAACAGATGGGAAATTCAGCCAAGGTTCATGCTCTAGTCACTCTCCAGTTACTCTTGCTGGAAATTCATGTGTACGTATATTGAAGAGGATCTGGCTTGACTGCGATGCCTCCATGATTTAATAACCTCTCATTGTCAGGGCCTGCACATCATTAATGGTGACTTGGGTGATGCACCAGAGGGTGACTGGGGCCCATGGAAATAATACCCCACAGCAAGGAGACAATGCCTTCATGCGAGATGGGTGCAAAGAAAATTGGAGATAAAAAAAAATGAAATTCTGGGGGCGCGGGGGGTGGGGAAGAGAGAAGTAATAAGAAGAAATACATTGTTGCCAATGGTTAGGTGGCATACAGCACAGGAACAGGAGCAGATCATATGGTCATCATGAAGCTGAGATCTCCTTTTCAAGGGATGGTTGTCTCACTATTTTCCTCTTGGGTGCTCGCCTAAACTTGCGTCCACAAAGGAAAAAAGCACAGTTGAATAATGGAAGTTCAGGAGACTAAAGAAAAATAGCAAAACTAAACCACGGTCATGACTTTATTGGACGAGCCTCTAGAAACCCTGTTAAAGGAGCACTGTCTGAAAATAAAAAGAAATAGTTGGCATTTGTAATTCCATTTATTAATAACCACTTATTGTATAGTTTCTGGCCACCACAAAAACTGCAAAAATAAGAAACAGTAACAGGAACAATATACAAAATACTATTAGAGTTTGGCTCTTTAACATTGGTAAAAATGCCACCAAACTCTTTAATAAGGCTGAGGTATAGTTAAAACCCTATGTTTAAAATACACCTAAATAGGACTTGGTTTAAAAAATGTGTTAAAAAAACAAGCAATGACAAGAAGATGCTGGTGACTGAGTGGATTGGTTAAAAGCTGAAGTATCCCTTTTTTATTAACCTCCACAGATGAACTATGACAATGCTCTCAAAAGGCATTGTTTTTCATTATAATAAAGAAAAAATTTCACTGAAATGCTTTGGTGAGTGTAAAAGGATGTGGCAGATCTCTCAACCAGAGACAGAGTCTGTGAAATTGGGGACACTCAGGAATGGTGGGTTCAGAAATTGACAGTGCCAGTTCCAGCTAGATTGGACCCCCCATCAAACCTAATACCTGCATGATGTTGATGATGTTATGAAGGCAAGGACTAGAGAATTGAACTGTGTCTCTTCCTCTACTTCATTTTCACTTTACTTTCAACTTTATTGATTTTAAATTTTCTCACTTTGCTGCCCTTTTGCTTTCCATTTTTCACATTTGATTTATTTGCTTATTTATTATGTGTTCCCATTACTCCTCTCCTTTACTCTTATTTTTCTCTACTTGTGCTCAATTTATCCCTTGTTCTTTTGGTTTTAATTCTGTCCCTGATCCCTCTTGATCGAGTCCTAACCAACATTCCTCCCTCAACCAATACCACCACAAACCTAACTGACTATCGTAACTGATCATCTTATGGCTGTTTGTGGGACATTGCCAGGCTTGCCTAAATCAACGGTCACTGCACTCCAAAAGTAATTAATTGTGTGAAGCACAGACATTTGAAACTGGTAAGGCACCTTTTAAATGCAAGCCCCAACAAAAAAAAATTTGCTTATTTAGTATTTTCTTAGTATCTGTGCCTATTTATATAGAGCGTTTTATGCTGTTAGAAGTGGAGTTTATCCATACTCCAACACAACAGCAAAACCTCTTTATAACCACTATTTTTTCCTGAATATTTTTGTTCAAACTGAGTGCTGATGACATAATTAGGGGAAACTGGTTAGACGACTTGATGAGAGGTTAGAGGACTTACCGTGCTTGATGTGTGAGGGAGTTGAATTTACATCAACAGAAGTAGAGACAATAGCAAGCAATCATGTTATTTTAACTGTGTGCCAACCACAGAGTAAAAGCTCTCATTATTAGGTTCAATACCATCCTACAACCAGCATTCAGTGGTTACAATTGTATCTCTATTGGTTAATTCAGTTCCCTTGCTCTGTTAGGCCTAGAGACAGCAGCCTGTGTTAGTTGCTCTATTGCTTTCGGTGTTAATTCAGCTCCCTCATGGTGTTGGGCTCAGTAACTTGTCCACTTCAGTCCCCTCGTGACACCAACAGCACTCAGCATTTAAACAAATACATTTAAAAGGGGGAAAAAAAGGATAGTAATCATAACTTCTAATGATTAAACCATTAAGGTTACAATATTGATATTTGCTTTATAAAGAGACATTTAGAGTGATATCTAAGTGAGACTGGTATTTATCCTATACCACAAGAATTTCCAAGCTCTTGTCCTTAAGGGCCACATATTAAGCTTATATCCACTTTCCCATTAATTTGCACACATGTCAAGTTGCTAATATTAATAGCTCTTGCAGTTCTACTTTAGGGTTTCTGCACCAATGAAGTAACAGCACTAAGAATACTACTTTCCAAACCGCCACCCAGTAAAATTCAAATAGGACAAACCAAGAGCCAGACTGCTTAACTTCAGGGTCTACATATGGCCCTGGGGCTGCAGGTTGGACACCCTTGTTATAAAGTTAAGGTTAAAAGTATTCATTTTGACCAGTAAATCTATCAACTAAAAATATTGCTTTAATTGGTGGCAGCTGTCATTCTCAGTCTGTGAACATGCTTCAAAAACAACAAAAAATGTTATTCTTCTTTTTGCAACATGCAGCTGTTGTTCCGAATTTTAGCTTTTAACTCAAACACCACCAGAAGTATTTATTTTCACTGATCCTTTCCTGAGTTGAGAATTGAAATCACCGCAAATTTGTGAGCAATTTCCTATAGGCAATGCCACTCCATGCATCAGCAGACTGGAGGTTTGCTTAGCACAGCAGGAGAGCCAGGTTCTACCCCATCACAGAGTGACTGCCTCACTAAGGGGCCCCAGGGGAAAAGGATGAAAACAACCACACACATCCATATATGCTTGAATTAAAATGAGAAACCCCTGGAAAAAAACCCAAAGGAAGCAAACAGTGAGGAATTAAAGATCAACTTAAAGAAGTTATGTCCACAGTGAATGACTAACTTTAACCTTTTGTTTGAAACTTTTCCTGGTTTCCCCACTCGGATTTAAAAATGATTGTATCCCCCTTCTCCATGTGTTATACACCATTCTTGCAAAAAGGGCAGGTTTCATCCTACATTTTGTAACCAGAGGTTAAGAGATGCTCTTTGAATGGCCTTGGAGTAAGGCAGATTCACTCTCTCATGCTTCCTTTCTCCCACCTTTAGTGAGGCCTTGGCCTTCACGGAGACATTTCTCCCTTTCCCTCTGAAAACTTAGCCAAGGAAATTGCCAGGTGGAGAACATAAAGCAAAAATCCAGGAGCTCCCATAGGAAAAGTGCACTGGAGCATTAAGTCGCTACCTGGATATCTTAATTTTAGTCAAGTTTAATTATCTCTTTTTGCAATTTCTCTGCAGCAGATGAAACTGATTAAAACAGTGTTTTCACTTTGAACCAAGTCAAGATATTAGCTCTATATCTAGGGATAGAAAGCAAAATGCTATTCGAATCCCAGCATATATAATTGGCAGGTTCTTTGGCCAAACACAAATTAAACTGCAACTCCACTATGGGGCACATTTCATTGCAGCAACTAAAAATGAATTAAAAAAATATTTTTACAACATAATGAGGTTAATAAAAAAGCAAATACAACAGGATACTGCAGTCCTTGAATGTCTGACGGTCTGTCCTATATAGTTGAAGAAAGGGTTAACTGCAGCTTCAAGTCTCAATGAACATCTGTTGTCCTGGAACTTGCAAGTAATTTCGTCCAAGTCTCCCCTGCAGCTACAGATTGCATTCGGTTAAAAGGCTTCTCTAGCCTTCCGCTCACTCCCCACCACATATTAAATTACATTCTTCAGATTTCCTGGAAAACACACACAAAAAGCACAATATTTTTACTTAAACTTTTGCCCTCATTGGTTCACAGCACAGTGCCACTAGCAGATTAACTTCAAATCATATTCAGAAAAGTGGGAATCAAATGGAATCAGATCCTCATTTTATCAAATCTAGCTGTATTCTCATTAAGCTGCAGAAATAGATTGTCTTGATAAACATTAAACCATACAACCATAACCGGGTCTTCTTTAGAAAGACTGCTTCTGTACAACCAATAGACAGACATTGTCTTACTGCTGCAGTGTCAGAATATAGTTCATTATATGGCAAGTTCCCATTTCCAATTATCTGGGGAAGATAGGAAGCATATCTGTATCTGTGTGCAGGCACTGCTTCAATCTTTTAAACTGCACTATTTAAAAACATTCATTCCAGTTTAGATCCAGGAAATACTCAGGTCATATAATGCACATTTTTAATGAAGATACAAATTGAATACATCCCAAGACAGTCAATTATAACTGAACTTGAATTTTCCATTTATCGAACCATCAGTTACGTCCAATTAGCCAGCTTCTGATATAGTAAAATGTGATAAAGAACAAGATTTGATTCTGAAAGTCTTAATAATTTAAGTTATGTAATCCTTTTCAAGGTTGTAACAGCGTCCATGTGTCACAATTAAGAACAAAATATTACTGTTTTATTACATCACATACATATCGTTATCGTCTGCTTTTGTACTTTGAACGATTCAGCTATTGAGCATATGGTGTCTGCAGAAATGTATTCTCCTGCATTTGGTTATACCCAAAGCAACATGTTAGACAAGTACATTTCCTGTGTTTAGTCTGTATCCTGTATAGAGTCCTCAGAGACACATTACCCTTATGTTTGGCTGTGCCCAGTATAACATGCCCACAGGAGGTATATTTTTGCATGATTACCTATATCTAGGAGTCAAAAATCTAACCCTTGCACATTTGCCACCAGTGCCAGCACTGTTAAGGTGCTCCATTTGCCTGTGGAGTAATAATCTGATGTTGCCACACAACACATGCTCAGCCTATTTGAATAATTTTCTGGTGCTCATGAAACTGGAATTTTGGATGTCAATAGCCCGCTAAGTGCTGAGGGATTTCCAGCAAGGAGAGCAGTGGCACTAGGCACAGGTAGCAATGGGCAAGGGTGCCACGACCAGTTTTAAAAAAAAATAGGGCTTCCCCATCAGCACCAGCTCCAAATGGACTCTCTGGAGCTGGAGAGATGCTCAGGTGCACCATTTACATTGTGAGGCAGCTTCCTAAATGTATTATTTGGGGGTCGAATGAGCCTAATGGACTGCCTGTATGCAAGCTCTCAGTACCCTTAACGCTGATTGTCCACATTAGGGACGCTAGGTGCATTGGATGCACAGCAGGCCTCAGGTTTCCATGCCTGCTATTACAGGTGCCCAATGTGTTTCAGTGCAGCAGATTATTGTCCCCCTAATGTAATGCACATGGACTTCTTGTTTGCTGATATTAAGCAATAGTCTAATGAAAAGATTTTGCCGTATAGATTTAAAGCAGTCAAGATAGGTGCAATCTCATTTGGATTTCTGCAACAACAACTTCTAATTTTCCTTGATTTAGAATAGGCTAACAGATGGAATATGTATGTAGAAATGTATTCTGTGTTTGGTAATTTTTAAAAACAATGTGATGCCCTGCAATCTCTGAAGGGTTAAATGTTTAGATTTGTGCAGATTATATTGAATTTATTATATTGCAGCCCTCTCCCAAAATGATGACAGTGTGACTACATCAATATCAAATCACAATGTCCCATGTCCTGTACATTTAAATGGGAAACATAATGCTTCCACTTTAAAAGTAGAGATTGTAGACCAAAAGTAATTTCAGTTTTGCTACTTGGTATAGATTTTCTGGACTCCATACATAGGATTACATAGGATATACGGCACAGAAACAGGCCATTCGGCCCAACCAGTCCATGCCGGTGTTTATGCTCCACTCGAGCCTCCTCCCGTCTTTCCTCATCTAAATCTGTCAGCATAACCCTCTATTCCCTTCTCCCTCATATGTTTGTCCAGCCTCCCCTTAAATGCATCTATACTTTTCGCTTCAGCCACTCCGTGATAGCGAGTTCCACATTCTCACCAGTCTTTGGGTAAAGAAGTTTCTTCTGAATTCCCTATTGGATTTCTTGGTGACTATCTTATATTGATGGCCTCTAGTTATGCTCTTCCCCACAAGTGGAAACATTCTCTCTGTATCCACTCTATCAAAACCTTTCATAATTTTAAAGACCTCTATTAGGTCACCCCTCAGCCTTCTTTTTTTCAAGAGAAAAGAGACCCAGCCTGTTCATCCTTTCCTGATATGTATACCCTCGCATTTCTGGTATCATCCTTGTAAATCTTCTCTGCACCCTCTCCAGTGCCTCTATATCCTTTTTATAATATGGCGACCAGAACTGCACACAGAACTCTAAGTGTGGTCTAACCAAGGTTCGATACAGGTTTAGCCTAACTTCCCTACTTTTCAATTCTATCCCTCTAAAAATAAACCCTAGTGCTTGGTTTGCTTTTTTTATGGCCTTGCTAACCTGCGTCGCAACCTTTAATGATTTGTGTATTTGTACTCTGAGATCCCTTTGTTCCTCTACCCCACCTAGACTCGCACCCTCCAAATGATAAGTGACCTCCCTATTCTTCCTACCAAAATGTAATACAGGGTACCTCACATTTATCTGTGTTGAACTTCATTTGCCAATTATATGCCCATTCTGCAAGTTTATTAATGTCCTCCTGTAACTTGTTGCAGTCCTCCTCAGTATTGACTATCCCCCCAATTTGGTGTCATCTGCAAATTTAGAAATTGTGTTTTTGATTCCCAAGTCTAAATCGTTAATGTAAAGTGTGAACAGCAGTGGTCCCAGCACTGATCCTTGTGGAACACCACTACCTACCTTCTGCCACTGTGAATAGCTACCCTTTACTCCTACTCTCTGCTTTCTGTCCTGAAGCCAGCCAGCAATCCATTCTGTTACTTGTCCCTTGACTCCGCATTCTCTGACCTTGTTCATCAGTTTATTATGGGGTACCTTATTGAAGGCCTTTTGAAAATCCAGATAAATTACATCCACTGTATTACCCTTGCCTACTCTCTCTGCTACCTCTTCAAAAAAATCAATAAGGTTGGTCAAGCAAGACTTTCACTTTTGAAATCCATGTTATATTATATTTTTGGTTTCTAGATGTAAAAACATACTGCTCAAAGTTGTGTGGGTATACTTAAGCAGCCCTGCTTCTTTTTAGAACAAACTTGACATTCTATTAAAAATATAAATCACAGAAGGATCCAGCCTACTCTCCTAATGCTGGAAAAATGATGTTATCAGATCATGGGATCTTGGCAGGCAGAAGATAACTCTAATTTCAAGAGCAGATTAGCTCTGTCCCAGAGCATGGCTACACAATTGAATCTCTTTTAAAGTTTTTTTGTCAAATTTTGTTTGAGAACGCTCCTGTGACGTGCCTTGGGATGTTTTACTACATTAAAGGAGCTATATAAATGCAAGTAGTTGTTTTCTCTGGAAAAATGCAGCATTAGCGTATTAATACGCCAATAAACTTAGCCACTGAGTGTGGTGGGGAAAAGGTTTGATCTTCGCCATGTTATTATGGGGAGGTACTGAAGGCAGACCAGGAAATTCTCCATAGATGATAGGACCATTAAGGAAAACCAGAAGTACAGTCATCCTAGGGTCACTCAAGTGCCTCTTTTAAACATTTGAGAACAGCTTTTCTCTCAAATGCAGGAGATGGATATCCCGATTTAATTTTACCTCCCTCAGATTACCATACCCAGACTGGAAAAACCCACTTCCTTAAGGAAGCCTGGATGCCAATATCCAGAACTTAGATTTTAAAATCAATAATAGTGAGTCTAACCAGGGCTGACTTGGGGTTTCTACCTTTAGGAATATAGGAACAGGAGTAGGCCATTTAGCCCCTCGAGCCTGTTCCACCATTCAATGAGATCATGGCTGATCCTAACTCCATATACCCGCATTTCCCCCATAACCCTTAATATCTTTGGTTAACAAAAATCAATCAATCTCAGATTTAAAATTAACAATTGACCTAGTATCAATTGATGTTTGCGGAAGAGAGTTCCAAACTTCTACCACCCTTTGCGTGTAGAAGTGTTTCCTAACTTCACTTCTGAAAGGCCTGGCTCTAATTTTCAGGCTATGTCCTCTAGTCCTAGATTCCCCAACCAGTGGCAATAGTTTCTCTCTATCTATCCTATCAGTTGCCTTTAATATCTTGAAAAATTCAATCAAATCACCCCATAATCTTCTAAATTCCAGGGAATACAACCCTAGTTTATTTAATCTCACCTTGTAATTTAACCCATGGAGTCCAAGGTCAATATATTCTTCCTAAGGTGTAGTGCCAAGAACTGAACACAGTACTCCAGGTGTGGTCTAACCGGGCTTTGTATAGCTGTAGCATAACTTCTAACCCCTTGTATTCTAATCCTCTAAGGCCAGCATGCTATTAGCTTTGTGATTATTTTTTGTACCAGTCTATGACATTTTAATGATCTATGTACATGGACCCCCAAGTCTCTTTGGACTGCCACTGCTTCTAGCTTTTCGCCATTTAGAAAGTACTCTGATCTATCCTTTTTAGGTCCAAAGTAGATGGCCTCACACTTGCCTATATTGAAATCCATTTTGCCAGAGTTTTGCCCATTCACTTCATCTATTAATATCTCTTTGTAATTTTATGCTACACTGTTGCAGAAAACTGTCCTGAACACACTCAAAGAATTCGCTACCTTTCTAACATGAGCTCGTCTGCTTATCCCAATTTAATGAGAGTATGCCCTTCTCACCTCGGATCATGCTAAGTATCTGTTCAATCCGCTGGGGATCATTCTGATCAGTCCTGCAGCTTCGGGTGATTTCCAGTACATAATCAGGCCCATATTCTGTAAAATACTATGAAATCAATTGGGTTAGTAATGGCATTGAAAAGTCTGCAGCTATGTTAAGCTTCTCTTGGATTTTATTTTTAAATGTCATTTCCAAGGAAAATGGTTTTGCAATTAGAATTCCTTCTTTGAACTCAATATTATTTCGGTTAACGGGGTGGGAGAGGATGAAAGGAGATGCAAATAACTGTCATTTAAAATTAGCTATATTTAAGAAGCCATACGGGTTTAAGCTTTCTTACATTAGCGTCAAGAGGAAGTCTTGCAGCTGGAAACTTTCCCCAACCATCCCCCAACTCAAGTTTTGCAACAATACAAAAGATACAAGGACCTCAATGCTCCCGGGCCAACCCTCTCTTCATCCCTTCTTCTCTCTGTTACCCTCCCTCTCTCCGCTGAAGATCTCTGATGCATATATATGGCAGTTGCCTTGGTTATTGACTCAGTTGGAAAGATGATCAAATTATATAATTATTTGAAGTCTGTTCAGCCTGGAACTGGAAAAAAGACTTCAGCCAGTACTGCTTGGAATTAGTGTCCAGGATTCTGTTCCTCTCAGGAAGAGTCAAGTTGCTGAGTTTTCTCAACTCCCCAGATATTCAGTGATCACACGTTTCAACCTAAATCAACAGGTTTAGGCGGTTTACATACAGAGCAACAAAAACCTAGGAATAAGTTATAGATTGTAATCTAATCAAATCACAATTAGTTTTTGTATAGAATAATAGATACCTGGAAGAGGGTTGCAGGCTTGAATCTAAATCGAGGGGTATATCTAAATCAAGGGATATATATATGGAATCTAATTTAGCTATAAGGATCAAGTTAAGCAGTTTATAACTATTGCCTGAACACAGAGTACAATCTTGAGCTCACTCCTTGGTACCTTATATGATTTACATTTTGTATGAGGAAGGACAGTGTTTACTTAGGTAGGTCTATTTCTGCCCCAGCAGCAGCTATAAGTTGGAACACCAATTGCTAATACTTGGAAGTGCAATGATATTTACACGAGCAGGTTCCCAACTAGAGATACACCTGAACTTGTGGAAGTAGTTTCAATATAAACAAGCTCTGGAATACTACTTCCTAGGGCTTACATTGCCCATAGTTCATACAGCCTCTGCAGCACTTCCCAACACTGGGTACTCTGACCAAGGCTTTACTGTGGAAAAGCGACCTCTCATCTAAATCAATTATTTCCGTCTACATGGAACAATCCAAGCTCATTATTCTGTGCAGCAGGATTTGCAAGGGCAATTGCCTGTAAATTCTGCAGTACAATGTCGTCTGAAGTAATTGCAGGAAGTGCCAACCCAGTTACACTGTCTGGGTGTTGATAAATAATTAAGTAACTCGAGGCTCCATACAAGCGGAACCAATTATAGTCAGGACAATGGAGCTGTAAACCCAACCAGAGATTAGTAGCGCAGAGTTCAAGCTGCACTGCCTCACCCAGTCACTGTTCTCAGTCATTTTCAATGAGAAAGGCATCTGCAAAGGAAGCCAGTAATGCTTGCAGTGGTTAGAGCACCAGATTCCCATCCTAAGTAGAAGAGTTCTAATCTCAGTCTAAATTGACAGAATGATCCATGTAAAGTATGAACTCTCAACACTGGTGACTCGATTATAATCCCAGCCTCCGACATTCAAAACTGTCTGTGCTTTGGCCGAATTGTTAGATAGAGAGTCCCCTGTGCCAAGATGATCACTGGCCCTAACAGCAGTGGTGAAGCAGTCCAGAGCTCAGACCATCTGATCTACCTGCCTGAAAGAGCAAGTTGAGAGACATGAAGGCAAAAGAAATAAACAAATGGTAAATCACAAAGTTTTTCCAAACTGCTTACTTTTTTCCAGAGATGGGGTCTGATGTCTAACAAAAAGCTGTAATCTCTCTGCAAGTGTGTCACAAGGATTTAAAAAAGAAATTTCTTTTCAACCTTTTTTCCCCCTTAAAACTTATCTAACCATTAGAAAGGTTAACTGCAAGGATTGAGACTTGAAGCAATAACGTGGCACAATGAAACCTCCTCATCTCAGTTACCAGCAGCTGGAGTACCAGAGTCCCGAGAGCCGGCATCCAATGGTGTACTCAAGGAAGAGAATGTGAAGGGAAAAAAGGGCAAATTAAAAAAAAAACTACAGTTCACATATCTATGAAAGCACCTTAGATAACTAAGAAAAAAAAATATTCTGAAAATAGCAAAAATCTCAGTCTACACTTTGTGCGAGAACGATTGCAAATAAAGAATTTAATTCAAACTGGCACTGTGCGAACAGATGCCCCTAATCTGCACACACAAACTTAATTACCAGAGGAAGTGTCAGTTCCTTCAGTGCAGGCAATGACGTAAATTATCCATGGGAATGGAGCAGTCAATTTCCTTCTCAGAGCTCAAACAGCAGTTAGTTACTAAAAATATAAACTTTGCCCATGGTTAAGTATTCTTAGCTTAAAACGTATTCATAATAAATGTAATTATTAACCACTTGATTTCAGCAACAATTTCGTCAATCTGATGTGCCTCAAACCTTGCTAGACCACTATTTCTGCTGGAAATGAAACTAGGACCATCGAAGTTCTCTTCCATGGGGATTGAGACACTGAAAATTCAGCTCCAAAGGTTCCATTTCAGGTCATTCCACATTTCTCACTCTTGCTTTTCAGCCTCCTGACTACAATCTCAATCTTTCTTCCCCAACTTTAAAAGGATCATTTGTGGCAGTTAAGAATTTCTTTCTGCCAACCCTGCTGCTTTTGTAAAAATGTATTTTCTCTCCCAATTGAGTCTCTTGACACGTACACTACTCACAGACTAGGAGGGTCAGCGACCTGCTCTCAGGCCTCCGCCAAATTCTGCTCTGAAACCAGTTGGTGAAAGGCACAGAAATATACTAGTATGATTAGTTCCCCAAAGCCTTTCCACCATCTACAAGGCACAAGTAAGGAGTGTGATGAAATACTCTCCACTTACCTGGATGAGTGCAGCTCCAACAACACAAGAAGCTCGACACCATCCAGGACAAAGCAGCCCACTTGATTGGCACTCCCTCCACCACTGCAGCAACTCGCCAAGGCTTCTTCGGCAGCACCTCCCAAACCCGCGACCTCTTCCACCTAGAAGGACAAGGGCAGCAGGCGCATGGGAACACCACCACCTCCAAGTCACACACCATCCTGACTTAGAAGTATATCGCCGTTCCTTCATCGTCACTGGGTCAAAATTCTGGAACTCCCTCCCTAACAGCACTATGGGAGTACCTTCACCACAAGGACTGCAGCGGTTCACCACCACCTTCTCAAGGGCAATTAGGGATGGGCAATAAATGCTGGCCTTGCCAGCGACACCCACATCCCATGAACGAATAAAAAAAGACTGCTTCCCTCATCATTGGTAGTCCCTGGCTACCACTTAGCACCTTCCCACAGTAACACGTCGAAGATCATTAATACAGCATGGAGGAAACAAACCCTAGTCCCATCACTTCGCGACTACAGTGACGCTCCAACATGCTGCACCGCCTCAACACTGTTGTATTCTTCCCCGCCTTTGCAGTTATGTTACACAGGCAAAAAATCTATTCATCGACTTCAAATGAACAACTACCTTGCACCAAGAAGAAATAAAAAACTCAAATTGTTTAAATCACCATATGACAGTTGGCATAGCAACCCAGAATGAACAGGCTGTTTGAGATTCCAGGAATTGTTCTCTCCAATAGAACAAACAGAGCATCTCCCTGCTGACAGAGTTCAAAGAAATCTTATACTCGCTGCGTAACTCACAAAAGATCACCATCAGCTCAAATGAGACGACTGATATCCCATCGCTACTGCTCTCGATCCATTTCCAGTGGACTAACTCACAGTGCATTTGCTATGATGTTTACATTAATGTGTTAAAAGAGCACAGTAGAAATCTGTACGCTGTACTGTAGGATACTGATTGGTAGTTAAAACACTGTACTGCAGGATACTGAATGTCATTTAGGACCTACAATTCTCTTTCTCCTCTGCCCCACTCCCCACTCTCCAGACATACCAAGGCTACCTAGTCTGCTTGAATAGTTTTAAAACTGCATTTCCAGATATCTCTGCCTTCACTTGCATCTTCCTAGGAGCACTGATGTCCATGTGCATCCAATAAAAAACAGCCTTGCTTGAAGCAAAACTGTCACCTCTAAAATCTTCTGAATTCTGTGAACTCAAATTAGTTTTGTGTGCCTGATTGTCTGAACCAGTTTTCAATTCCTACTTTATATTTCTCTACTTTCAATCTTTCAGCTGGGGAATGGGAAAAGTCTGAGCTCTATCTTGTAGTCAGGCAGCTGGGTGATGCGCAACAGTGGCCTTCGTAATCACTCTCTCCTGGATGTACTTAGAGACTCTTCTCTCTACCCTCCAAAAAGAGATGCAGAACTTAATGAGCGAGGAATTGGTGTCATACATGTTTTTTTTACGTTTAACCCACTACAGGACCATGCTGCCCATAAAATTAGTTGTATAAAAATTGTCAATATTTGGGCTACTTCCCAATACTTTTTTTTGTGCTATTTGCAAAACTCAGCTTCCACAGAGACGTTCACACTCCCAAACTTGACCTTCTGCATGGAATATCTGTGATCGCAGGTCGCCGGATGAAGAATGAACCCTTCTACCATTGGGGTTAGCAATGGAAATAGTAAAGGATGCCATCACACACTTCTGATTTCTTCAAATCTGTGGAAAAACACCATACGGGCAGACTGTGTAGCTCAGGCTAAACAGCTAAATTTAATTTATGGCAATTAAAATTATACAGAAGCAAAAATGATAAATCAGCAGATAAACATCAACAAGTAAAGCACTTAGCTTTACACCATCTGTTCCTTTAAACAATAAAAGTTCTGAAAGCTTGGCAGCTCTCCAGTAATTTTTGAACACAAGTTCGAGATGAAAAGTTTTATGAGAAATTAGCCCCAACACATAGCAATACAGCAAAGCAGGAAAAATTTAGAACATGGGGGACATGCCTGGTTATATGTCTTCCTTCTCTTTGAGGTCCAAGTTGGCACAATGACAGACAAAAAAATATCCTTCAAAGCTGTCTCACTTCAAATTACATGACTGACTGGAGACAAAGGATCCCACAGATGTAAACAATCTCAATATACAAAACCCGGGCACATACAATTTGACTTAACTGGATTTGGATTCCAGACAGAGGTGCCCATGTCATTTGGCCTTTCAGCTCTCAAGCTAAGGCTGAGGACCTTTTTCTTTAAAAAAAATACAACAGCCATGGCTTCTCTTTTTATCCACCAATGGCCTGGGCGAAGCTACAAATTATTCTAAAAAGATACAGAATTTGTTTTAAATTGAAATAACAACAGAAAACGCTGGAAAAACTCAGCAGGCCAGGCAGCATCCGTGGAGAGAGAAACAGAGTTAACGTTTCAGGTCGATGACCTCGTATTATTGTTTTAAATTGAGGCTGGAGGGGTTGCAGGATCAATCACACCAGTTGCTTAAAAATGTTCACACATATGTGTGAGGCTGAACAACCTAGAGTGCTAACCTGAGATCTGCCTCATATGTGTTAAAAGTTTTAGTTAATTACTTCCATGGGCAATGAAATGTACAGCAATTAATAAAGTAGTATGGAACAGAGGCAGATATGCCAGCAAAGAAGGAAACAAGGGTAAATGTTCTAACTATTCAAAAAAAATTACATTTAGGGCAAGTCAACATTCGAAACTGATATAGTTAGGAATGCAAAAGCAACTTCTTCCTTTTTCCTCCCAGTTGAGGAATATTACATGGAATTGGAAAGACGATTAACCTAAAAAAAAAGCGAGAAAGATACCTAAAAATGCAGAATAAAAACCTGCTGCATAGGGAAAACACAACATGCTGCTTGTCAGAAGTTGTGTTGCTGTAAACTGTTTACTGCACGTTCTGAATATTTAACCCCAGTATTTGGAAGCTGAAACTTGACCTTCAGTCTTACACATAGGTGATTGTTGACAGAACATTCTTTCATGAATGTGAAAGATCAAGATCGACAGCACTTAGGATACACAACTAAACGGTGGTCATTATCATGTCAGCATTGGTGGAATGTTCCATTTATTGCAGGAGCAATTGAACTGTATTAAAAACATTAAGCAATTGGGAAAGATTTGCTACACTGATGGAAGGTAAAGTTTTCCCTAATATCAATGAAATACAAGATCATAAGTTGGGGTGTCCAACTGTGGTACTCGGGTCACTTGTGGCCCCAGGCCCTGGTAATCTGGCCCTTAAAGCCCAGGCAACTAAGTCCTTTTTGCATTTATATTTCTGATTCACTGGTTTGTCCTGCTTGAATTTTATGGGCTTTAAGATTTGGAAAGCACTGCTATCTTAATGGTGGATAAATCCTAAATCAGAGCACCAAGATCTATTAATATCAGCAACTTGAGATAAATGCAAATGTGTCTCCTCCCCCACTCCCAAAGACCCCAAGGCACACACCTATAAGGCCCACACATGCAAACACTCAGACACCCCTGCTATAGAAACTGCAATCCAACTGAACAATACAATTCTGAAACAGTCTTGCATCTGTCACACAACTTCACATCTACTTCAATCAGAATGCTTTAAAATGCTCTGGTAAAGTTTGTACATATTCTGTAAAATGGTTTGGAGATGTTATATTATTGACAGGTTCAGATGACATTCTTAAAGCAACCAGTTCTGCTCTTGTGGCTTGTGATGTCATTTGATCCCCGTCACCGTCACCTCGGTTTCAATTATTAAGGTAGCAGAACTATAACATGTAGTGATAAATTCTTCGGCCTAGAAATTCGATAAGGCCCGAAAATGGGCGGTGACACCGCAGGGCGAGATTTGCTCGCACCCGTAAAAAAAAAAATCACAGGCAGCACGTTATTTTGGTGCTGCCTGCTGATCTGAATGATTTCAGCGCATAGCCGAGCGATGGACAGGAGGCCCAATGTCACGTCCCTATAGCGAGGCTGCCTTTTCTTAAAGCAAAGCTATTATAGAAAGCAGTCTCGAGCCCTTAAAGGGGAACTGCCATCTGAAAAAAAATTCAAATTCAAAAATAGGCAGTCTCTAGCCCCTTAAAGCTCAACTGCTTCTGAAAAAAATATATAATTTCAAACTAGGCAGTCTTCAGCTCTTAAAGCTGAACTGCCTTCTGCATGTATAAAATGGGAAAAGTGCTTCAGCACTAACACAATTGGCTCAACAGGCCAGAGAAAGGGCACCCAGGGTCTCGAATGCAGCGCTCCAGCTTTGTGCAGGGGTTCAACACTGACAGAAGGATGTGGGACCAGATCGCCGAGGCGGTCACTGCCAGCAATGTCGCCCCCCCGGACCTTGGTCCAGTGCCAAAGAAGTTTCATGACCTCAGACAAGTGGTCAAGGTCAGTGAATGCATCTTCAAAAGCCATCCTCTCCTGCCAACTGCACCACTAGCCTCAATGCACGACACTGCTCCCCCCTCCCCCCCCCCCATCACTCACCTACCAATAATCTCTACCAAACACGAGGCACACCTCACATTCCTAGCTTCACCTCACCCCCTTGGGGGAGATAGTGCTGGCCATTCTTGGCAGAGGCATGGCTGTGCCCTTGGCCAGTGGCGGGGCTGAAAGAATACAAGATTCTGGTATCCTCATACATTATCCTCCTTCTCACATCCCACCCATCCCACAATATCTTCTGATGTACAGTCACTAAGGGAATGCACAAGTGTGATTAGTTGATTTTTTGATGTAATATTGCATGCATATATGGATAAAGTTGGATTGGAAAGTTTGCTTTGTGGTGGTTTTTATTTTAACATTGTGGCCAAGAGGACGCTGTGATGGTCAGTAACAAGAGGTAAGGTAAGATGTGGGACAAATGTTGAAAGGGGAATTGGGGTTGTGGTCACTGGTACGGGATGATTCAATCCCAGATATCCCGGCCAGAAAGGGGTTGTCTGAGTCGTATCCTTCCTTACTCTGCTGCTCCTTCCTCTTCTCTCTGCAAGCAGCTTGTCCCCTTTGCTGCCTCTGCTTCATCTCCATGTGCCCTCCAGGACTGTGAGCAAGTGGTCTTCTCAGAGGCCTTCTTTTAACATCCAAAGCCTTGCGAGCATCCAGCAGCACTCCCTGCACACTTTAACAATTTTTTTAATGTATTGCACCAAGCCACTACTTCAATAAAATATTAAAACACTCCAAAAGCTGAAATTAAAACTTACCTGAAAGATGTGTGTGTCCCTTTAAGAAGCAATGAAAGCGTCTCTGCGGTACGCACATTCTTCCGTGCGTGGTTAGACATAAGACGTAAGAGCAGGAGTAGGTCATTTGGCCCCTCGAGCGTGCTCCGCCATTCAATAAGATCATGGCTGATCTGATCTTGGCCTCAACTCCACTTGCCTGTCTGCTCCCCATAACCCTTGACTCCCTTACCATTCAAAAATCGGTCTATCTCCACCTTAAATATATTCAATGACCCAGCCTCCACAGCTCTCTGGGGAAGAGAATTCCAAAAGATTCACGACCCTCAGAGAAGAAATTCCTCCTCATTTCCGTTTTAAATGGGTGACCCCTTATTCTGAAATTATGCCCCCTAGTTCTAGATTCCCCCACGAGGGGAAACATCCTCTCTGCATCTACCCTGTCAAGCCCCTTCAGAATCTTATATGTTTCAATAAGATCCCCTCTCATTCTTCTAAACTCCAATGAGTATAGGCCCAACCTGCTCAACCTTTCTTCATAAGACAACCCCTTCATCTCCGGAATCAACCTCGTGAACCTTCTCTGAACTGCCTCCAATGCAAGTATATCCTTCCTTAAATAAGGAGACCAAAACTGCACACAGTACTCCAGGTATGGTCTCACCAGCGCCCTGTACAGTTGTAACAGGACTTCCCTACATTTATACTCCATTCCCTTTGCAATAAAGGCCAACATTCCATTTGCCTTCCTAATTACTTGCTGTATCTGCATGCTAACTTTTTGTGATTCATGTACAAGGACCCCCAGATCCCTCTGTACCTCAGCATTTTGTAATTTTTCTCCATTTAAATAATAATTTGCTTTTTTATTTTTCCTACCAAAGTGGATAACCTCGCGTTTTCCCACATTATACTCCATCTGCCAGATTTTTGCCCACTCACTTAGCCTGTCTATATCCCTTTGGAGATTCTTTGCGTCCTCCATACAATTAGCTTTCTCACCTATTTTTGTAACATCAGCAAATTTGGCTACATTACACTCGGTCCCTTCATCCAAGTCATTAATATAGATTGTAAATAGTTGAGGTCCCAGCACTGATCCCTGCGGCACCTCACTAGTTACAGTTTGCCAACCTGAAAATGACCCATTTATCCCGACTCTTTGTTTTCTGTTAGTTAGCCAATCCTCTATCCATGCTAATATATTACCCCCAACCCCGTGAGCTCTTATCTTGTGCAGTAACCTTTTATGTGGCACCTTATCGAATGCCTTCTGGAAATCCAAATACACGACATGTACTGGTTCCCCTTTATCCACCCTGCTCGTTACATCCTCAAAGAACTCCAGCAAATTTATCAAACATGATTTCCCTTTCATAAAACCATGCTGGCTCTGCTTGACTATATTATGATTTCCTAAAGGAGAGGACGTTATGGCGTGCAGCGACTCCAAAATCGCAGCCATGCATCAAATTGGACGATGCACGCTGATTGATGTCATGATCTACACATTTGCATTGGAGAGGCTAGCGTTGGCAATCCCTCCAAAATGGCGTGTCCCATGCCGGAAGCGAAGCGGCTGCCATTTTTTCCAAGAAAAACGGTCGGCACTAAGGTAGGGAATTTCCTTGCCACGGAATCAGTTGTGGCAAAGATGCACCCTCTAAACCAAGATGTTCCACTTAAGGCAAACTATGTACCAAGAGAGAAGATTCTCGCTGAAGGGTCAGCAGCCCTGCTCAGTCCACAAAGAAACAAGGACATTTTTTCTTCAGCAAAAAACAGAAAATTGTAATATAAGCATAAAATTGTGCTTGCACGGAATCAATGTACCAGCAATGACAGCAAATACGCAATGTTTGAAAAGGATTATGCAATTTACACAATCTCACCGACATCCAAAAAAAAAGTAAAAAGAAATATTGAAGGTCTAAAAGGTTGCAGAAAGCCTAAAGGGGCCTCTCAGTAATTATTAGAGAATGGCCATACGCTTTGTTTATGAATCAAACAGTTACAGCTTATTTCAGTTCAGAACAAGCCTGTCATTCTGGGGAAAATGGAGAGACAGTGCGTTATTGTTGTGCTGCCACTTGACTACAAAACCGTATTCAGAGTAAAAGTCCCAGGTTTGATTAGTTGGAGTGACTCAGCAGATAGCAAGAAAAAGAAGCCTGTTGCAGCCTTACCTCGTGATCAGGAATCTCTGAGGACAGTGTTTTTCCAAGGATAATGCCAGTCAAGTATGTCCAGCATCGGGCTGTGTTAGCATGGTTATAGCCCCCTGTCTCCACCAGAAAAGCAAACCACACAGAAATAATTTATTAGACAAGGAGGCCAGAAGGCACAGTGACCAGATTATTTATTGATGTCCCATTTTAATACTATTGTGCTGCACTGTTATATATTCAAATAGGAGACCTTTGAAGTCATGGCGATTGATGGTTTGAGAAAAATATAAATTATTTCACTTTTCCTTCTTCCTCTACCCTTTAACATAGTTTTTCCTGAGTTGGCACAATGCATTTGATCCTCAGTATGTGGGCCATGCAGTAGCACCTGTCCTTTTCTAGATCTTTAACACCAGTGTGACTCACTAATATTGAGGAGTACCACAATGTCAAGCAGCAAATTGCTTGAGGGCCTCTCAATAATGGTCCAGTACATGGTTAGAATGTGGGTCTGTGTCTGCTGTTCCTTACACAATGAGCTCCTGATTTCAATTATGTCACTGTGGGCAACTGCTGAGTTGAGACCAAGCAACTCCCTACAAAAAGGAGAAAAAAGTCTGAGTTTTAATAGACTGCTTTCATTTTCTGTATGGATTGTGGAATCCATCGCCAAACTCTCCTGCTAACTGTTAAAGGAGGGAAAAGGTCACTCTGGCAACCTCTTTTACATACCTCCAGTTACAACTGGCACTCTTACCCATCCTCTCAGCTGGAGGTATGGTTTGCAGTGCACAGAAGATCTAAAGGAAGGGAAAGTATGAAATATCATAAAAAAAGGATTTATGCACATAGTTCCTTGAATTTACCATATACAAGGAGAGAACTGGAAACTGCACAGTGAATATCACTGGGACTGCTCCACATATAGAAACACAGACAATACAACATTGGACTATATTCAAAAACAAATAATACTACTGGTAAATATAAACAGAGAAGTTCAGAGTTTACACAGCCAAGTCAAGTTTCAGTAACAGCTTTTAAAATTATGTTTGAAAAGAATTTCTCCCTTTCCCATCTCTAGTTTTTTTTTAATGACACACATCACACATCAGTCCAAAGTGATGGTCAGACACCCTGCAACTAAGGTCTCTACCAGTGCTGCTTTGTAACCAACTGCTATGAAGTGCCTCATCACAGCCTCAGATCATGGCCTACTACAATGTGATATTTCCATTTCCCATGTCAACTCCTTGAGCTAAATCAACAATCTAGTGCCAATCTGGGCAGTTGGCGCTGTAGCACATGCCCATTACAATCTGAGCTGAAACTGCAGAGATTCATTTTATGGAGGATGCTTACAACAAACAGAGAAGGGAGGGTTTCATTCCATCAGTCTGGGATGGATTTGAACTCAGATCCCAGAAGTAAATGGTAGGTTACATACTGTGACAGTCTTTTTCCAATCCCTCCCTTTCAAAACCATTTATTTTATTTAACTGTGATTGGATCATAGATGAACTCAAATCCTCCCCTCACCTGACACCCATATATGCAGACTTCCAGAAGATATCACTGCTCGGAATAAGGAGTGGGAGCCCTAGCTCCCTTACTTCCCTAACTCAAGCATATTGACCAAAATTGCTGGACCCCCACCACTGCTCCAACTAAAATCAGTTAATTCAGTACAGACCAGGAATGGATCCTGGACTTTCCTGGTCAGTATGCTTCAGTACCACACCACGTGATGCATTTACTTACACAATTACGAAGGAGCTCTTGCTTTAAAAAAAACCTCCTAAATGCAAAACTATGTTAAATTATTTTTAAAACACACAGCAATAGACTCCTTTTTACAGCCAATTTGCAACTGGCCAATACACAAATTACTTTTCTATTTGCAGTTATCAATCACCTCTGGATTTATTAAAGAACATGTTGCAACAAAAGACAGATGGACTCACCTCCTCCCAAGACCAGAGTTGGGAGCTCCCAGTTCAGAATGTAACGCAGGCACTTTCCCATTCCCACTGGTGTCATATTAAAGGAGCACATCGGGTCTCCAGCAATAGTGTCTGCTCCTAGCTGGCAGACCACTGCTTCAGGATTGAATGATGCATACACCTCTTTCAACACACTAGGGAGGAAACAAAATCAGTAAATAGATGTTACTGGCCAACAGATATTTGCTGCGGTTGGCATCCCAGGATCACCGTATTCGGTGATTTCCTCATCATCAGTCCTACTTCACAAGGATGCGTGGGGATGGGCAATAAATGCTGGCCTTGCCAGCGACGCCCACTTCCCGAGAATGCATTAAAAAAAGGTTAGTCTAACACCAAGGCTATTCCTTATTGACTCATTACTTATCCATCATATGCCATCTTCCATGCAATCAAGAGGGAGGTATGCAAGCCTGTTCCAGTCATCCACCATTTGACTCTTGAATTAGCTAATAGGAAGCTTCATGAGAGCATCCCAAGAAGATTTTCCACCTGATTTTCCCCCTCATGCAATTCCCTTCAGGGAAATGACCTTCTAATGGCATGAAGACAGGTAACTCTCCAGTAGGGGAATAGTAGGGACAATCCCATGTCCTCCAGCTCCATGGTGCTGTATCTTGGCAAATGAATCTCAGTTGTATAACTCTCATGCAAGCTATTCCTCATAAAAATCTCCAGTGTTCAACTGCCTGAACACACAAAGCTGCACGAACAGCTCAACATTGCATATCAATCCAAAAAGGTCTATTCAGAGTCACAATTCAGCTTCATATGCCACTTCTCCAGCCCCTCTTACACTGTGTTACCATGTGGACTGTTACACCTTCTTTGCAAACATTTGAACACAATATCAAACATAACTTAGTGAATCATGGTTGCTAGAACGCATTCTGTGCCTTGCCTGTTGGTTCACTCCTACTCACTATAACAGTGACTACACTTCAAAAGTACTTCATTGGCTGTAAAGCGCTTTGTGACATCCTGAGGCTGTGAAAGGCGCTTTTACTCTATAAACTTGCAGAGCTACGGGGATAGAGCGGGGGAATGGGACTGACTGGATTGCTCCACAGAGAGCTGGCACGGACTCGATGGGCTGAATGGCCTCCTTCTGTGCCGTTATGACTTGACGACTATGACCCTATAAATGCAAGACTTTCTTTCTTTCACTCAGTCTTTCTGTGCTCCCACCAGCCATCAGCATCAAAAACATCTGTTCTTGTTACAGTTGTCTTCAGGTGCACAATTAAATTACCCAATATAGAAAGATATTTGCATAAAACCAGTATTCCTAAATTGGCACAGGTATAAATAAATACATAGAAATTCAATAAAATCAAACAAAATAATGTTAAAGTTCTGGTCAGATTTTTTTCTTTAAATGGTTAACTGGAGTAAACCGACCATCCCCAGGCTGGCACCTGGAGTGAGTTACCACAGTCCCTCTCAGTACCAATGTAAAATGCAGCTATTCCTCCTTTGAGGACTAATTGTTTACAGCTTCCACATATCTTTTTCATCATAGATATTGTTTGTAAAGGATCTCAATGTTTAATATTACAAAACCATAATTAAAGCAGTATTAAATAAGCAAAAGACATCACTGTATGAATTCTCTTGTTGGAACAAATTCTTCTTAGGATTCAAAAAAGGCTCAACATTTTTGTAGGCTTAACCCTCAATATTCCCAACAACTAACTCAAATTCTGCAAGAATGAGTCTCATCAATAGGAAATCCCAATAACAAAGCAAAATATTTTTAAATCCTGTTGATTGTGATCATTGTATTTGAATGTCAATATGATAACTGGCTGGAAGCAATTATCAGTGCTGACAGTGTGTGACAGCTAAATTATCAGTAGAGACACAGTTATTAACATAGGGTGCTGGTTGCAAGTCATTACTGATCCGATAGCTCAAGGCAACTGTAATAACATCTGTACAGATTCAGTCATCAACACAGGGTTCTGGCTGAGAAGTGTTACAGTGCAAGAGTGCTGGATTAACATAAACAGAGATCCAGTCACCAGCCCAGTGAATATCCCTGATGGTGAGACTCATTATTACAAACTGCTGGCTGCCTGGAGTCACCGAGCCTAACTGTGCGAAGGACTGAGATTAACAGCAGTGAAGCAGATCGTCAATTGTACTGTTTCAACAATACACATTAATTCGGCTCAGTAATTCCTCTAACCCAGTTACCTTGATGACAACATCAACATTGGCTATTTAAACAAAAATATCACCCCATCAAACAAACATTAAAAAATATAATTAGATGCTGCAGTAAAGTTTGATTTTTAGAGTAGTGTCCTGTTGTTGACTGGTGATGGTATGAATGCTCCTGGTGCTCACTGCATTGTATGATGGGGTTGTAGGATATGGCTTGCTAACCTTAGGTTGGGGAGGGGGGGATAATACAGAGACTGGACCCAGTTTCTCCTTGGCATTCTCACTTACCTCCTAGAATTTGGTTACACAGCAATATTGAGAGAGGTCTGGGGGAAGGTGTCCATCTGCCTTGTCAGCCACAGTATAATGGACGAAGACCCAAAGGAAAGGGGGGGAAAGATAGATTTTTTTAAAAAATCAATACTCACAAGCCTCACAGTATTGAATGCTGTTTGAGGTTAGCAATATTTTACTATCCACAAGCATCTAAGTTAAGTGTTGCATCAAAACTTTTAACTTATTAGAGCGTATGTTTTCAAACTGGGATTTCAGAGATGATCCCAGAGGGTAACAGAGGTCAGGCTTCTGTCTCTCATCGGATTTTTCTATAATTTGTGGATTTACCAGAATGTTATTTCTGTTGCTATAGACCAAAAGAATGCATTTTCTGCAAAGACTATTTTACTTGGATAGCTAACATTGTTTTTCAGGTTAGCACAGGGAGTCCCCACGAGTGTGTCAACATTTGCAGGGGTCCCCCACACAGAAAATGTTGAAAACCAATGCATGTTATGTTGAGAGCAGGTTAAGTTGGGAGATAGGGGAGAATCAGTTTTGTGCATCATTCGACAGCATGAGGAACCCCACAGATTACATCGCAAAGCACAGACAGCTCCTAACAGATGCCAAAAAGTTCTTAGAAAATGTTCTGTTTTTTAAAAATGTTAATAAAAAAAGAAAAACATCAAATGCCATCCTAGTACAAAGGCCAAGTGCTCTTTTTAAACTCTTAAATGTTAACCCTTACCCATCTCCCAATCTAATCAGCACTCTCTTAGCTCAATTCAATGATTCCTACCCTCACAAATCTACATGCTCCACACAGACACTTTCTGTGGTCGTCGGGTAACAGAATGTGCAAGTTCAGACTTTGTATTTTTGGTAAATGTATTTGTTATTTCATTTTGGCTCATATGCATGAATTCTCCTGCAAACAGTGCCATTGAAAAATCCTATCACAATATTTGACTGGGCGATAAATGTCGGAGATTTAGTGCAACGGAGCTTTGCCCTATTTTCTAATCAATTATGCTCAGTTTAGGCTCATTTATTGGGTGGAACTGATTGGGAAATGTACCCTATTGAGATCTGGTTTCATACATTCCAAAGCTCTGTTGAAGGGTTGGAAAAAACACCCGTAATCAGTTAGAATTACTGCTTATTTCTCTCTGTTGGGGAGGGTAACATTCCCACTTTAAAATTATTTTCCCCAATTCCGTAATTTGATCTCAACATTCTACACACCATCCAGGTCTCCATTAATTCCACTCAAACTGATCATTGGTTGACATGCGAGAGGAGTCCAACTATGGGCAACACGGTGGCATAGTGGTTAGCACTGGTGCCTCACAGCGCCAGAGACCCGGGTTCGAATCTGACCTCGGGTGACTGTCTGTGTGGAGTTTGCACATTCTCCCCGTGTCTGCGTGGGTTTCCTCCGGGTGCTCCGGTTTCCTCCCACTGTCCAAAAATGTGCGGGTTAGGTTGATTTGGCTATGATAAATTGACCCTTAGTGTTAGGGGGGGATTAAATATGTGGGGTTATGGGGATAGGATGGGATATGTTAGGGGGAATTAAATACGTGGGGTTACGGGGCTCGGGTGGGATATGTGTACTGTGGGGATTAAAGCAGGGACAGGGTACTGGATTTTGAATGATCAGCCATGATCATATTGAATGGTGGTGCAGGCTCGACGGGCCGAATGGCCTACTCCTGCTCCTAGATTCTATGTTTCTATGACTGTTGCTCCATCTGTGGCAGTCCCTGGCCTCTGCTCCACATTTCTTCACTATATCACAGTCGAGCCTGACAACTCACCCACCACAAATGCATGCCCTAACATTCTGTGGCACAACATGTTAATGTCCAACACACTGCATTACTCACGGTGTCATCCCAGCAACGAGAAGCACTTTTCCACTCTCTTTCTTCTCCTAGTGGAGATTTATCACTTCAGCCTGTGCTGCAGTCTTTAATTTCAACGGGGTAGCCCTGCTTATTGTCTCAGCAGGCCATCACCTCTGTTATGAATAGTCTTTTCTTTTGCACAAGTGCTCCACACACACACATGCTGACATCCCAGTACAAATTCGCTGGGTTGTTGGTGCTCTTAGCAACGGGGTTAATTTTGCAAAACATCAACCCTCATTAAAATGATCTTTTGTCTGCAATTTAATGCAAAAGATGTCCACTCACACTGGGATTCAAACCAAAACTGCAATATAATTGTGGAAATGGATTCCAGAAGAAAGTTGCATTTAGTCTAGTATCTAATTCTCAGTCAAAATGAGATATTTGATCATATTTATAGTTCTCTGAAATCCAGTGAAGGAACAGTGAAGGAATTCAACATTCTGGCTCCTGTCATAGTAGAGTGGCTTAATTTATACAGTATCTTCTCAAGATTCTCCACCTGTTGTTCTATGTACTGCAGGCTGGAACACAGATGAAACCAGATTGTTCACATCCAGCACCCACCTTTCATTACATTTAAGCACCCAGAAGTCATTTATTGGCAAAGATGAAGGCAGAGATTGTTAGAATAAAGGCTTCAGACCAGGGTCGAGCATTCAATGGATGTTACTGCAGCAGCAACATCACTGATCAGACAGTGTATTAAAAGAGTTTACTTAATTTACCTTATACACACTCAGGAGTATAACGACAATTTAAAAATACTAATGCCATCAGCCTGTGCGACCCCTGCAAGGTTCGATCTCACATCTGCTTAACTGAATTGGTGGCTCTGTTGGCAAGTGATTCTATTTGTACAAGCACAGATCACCATCCTTCCTGATTCTGATACCAATCTCAGAAGCTCCAATCCGATTCAGTTCTGCTCAATGTGGCAGATGTTCAGCTCATTATTTCAGCTCTCTTCACTGTTAGGCTCAGTGACTCCCAACAGGCCAGTATGGTCATCATCACTCACTGGTTAAATAAAAATATTTAAAATAAAATTGACAGAAATAAACAAAAAGGATATTGAAGCTCATGATTCTTTGTAACTGTTCGATATTTTCGACAGGAGGCTGCAGTGCTTCAAAACGGGGTATGGATGGTGACATTCCTAAAATTTCAAAACATACACTGAATTGCTGAGACTGTTTTATCTGTCTGAAGGCACTCACTTTAGAAAGGGCTACATTATTGCAATTAAATACAAACAATTACTGAATTAAACTAAATATTGACATACTGACCCTGTTTATAGTGATGCTCATTGACTAAAAACATGATGTTAATATTGCAACACCTCCAAACTTATGAGATGAAAGTAGTTCCTGAACGGGTACGGTTTTGTGTCAGATCCATGTGCGAGATTCTAAGCATTTATGTGGCTGAATTCATCCAGCAGTGACACTCTAACATATAATGACGGATTTAAAATAGGCATTGAAGAAATAGGAACTCAAGGGGGTCACTAATAGGAATGGAAACTACTAAATATTACTAGACTACTCAGTTTTTTTTTAATTGAAAATATACATTCAAGAAAGGCCCCATTTACAGAGCTTCTCTATGTAGCTCTCCATTCATTCTGTTAGGGTGACGTACAGTAAAGGAAATCTTTTCCAGCTCATACACTATTCGTCATTACTGTCAGTAGGATCAACCTGTTCAAAGGGTGATTGCAAGCACTTTATTTTTCATCTAATATCTGTTGAGTGGTTAGCCTACAAATTACGATTTGCGATACTAGCATAATCACTTAAACACTTTAAAGGGTCAATGTTTCCATTAAAGTAAAAAACAGAAGACTGCCATACAATACTGCCAATAGTAATTTCTAGACTTTGTTAATGACAAGATGCTCTGTTTTTGAGATAATTTAAATTTCCCTAGATCTCCAACCACAACCCCAGCCATAGCAGCAATGATGAGATCCAGAGACACTTACAAGGAGATCCCCTCATCGTAAAGTACTCCCAGGCATTCATTTCATAAAATGAATGAACATAGACCTCTGAGGAGGAGTCATGTAATGTGGCAGTTTTAAAAAGAAGATTTTAAAAGACTATGATTAATTACACATTAGCAACTTTGGCAAGTATTATTCACACTATTTATCCCCAGGAGATTCAGGAGTGTCCACTGACTGTCAATGTAGCTTATTCAATAGCTGCACTCACAATCCCTTCATTTTACCCAGGTGCCACTGTTTTCTGAAACTACTCTCCCCAACCCTTTGGGCAAGTGCTCAACAAGTTTTATAGGTGGAATTAGCAAAGAATAAATCCCATTGTTTCATTTTAGCTTTCTTAATTAAAGCTTAGGGTTCAAACATGTCCTTCTGTTAGTTACTGGGCTGTATATACATCTTTTTGTACCAGAAGATAGGTTTGATCCACTGAGGAAAATAACCAATAATGGTATTGAGCAGTCTTTTTTTAATTTTCCTATCCCACCTCTTCCAGTAACTTTGATCCTCCCTCCTTATGTTTCTGGCTATAAAAGCTCCTCCTCCTGCTTTCAACTTGCTTCCGATCTCCCCACCACTCCATGTTTTTGATGCTTCTTTAGCATCCACCGTGCCTCTGATGGCTCTTATGTAGCAGCTCAGGCTTCTAATGCCCCAGTCTCTCTGTTGATCACTCAATGCATAGTCCCTGATCCTGGCTGCACAATGTGCCACAATGAAGGACCAGAGCTGAGGAAAAATTGACCATACTAATTGCAACGGTGCACTAGAGCAACAATCTCCCTTAAAGCCCCACAATTTGGGGTCTCATTTCAATTGTGGACGGCTGTGCAAACCTGTTTGGCACTCTGCATGAAGAGGCTCATTCCAAGCACTCTGCCAGGGCAATTTGCTAGCAGAGATTATTTAAAGGGAGACTAGCACAAAGGAAAATGATACGGCAGACATCTGAATAGAAGCTTGCTTTCCTTCTCAACTAAAATAACAGCATTGCCAGCCAAAGACACAGAAGCAGCAAATGAACACGAGTACATAAATAATTACAAAAATAAAATTATTAAGACACTCATGAGGTACAGCAGGGGCAGGAAATGCTTAGTAACATCCACTTATTGGGCTATGTAACAGGGCTGTAGGGCTCGAGGCAGAAGTGAACAAATGGCCAAGCAGCTAGTGGCACATTGTAAAAGCCTACTCAAGCACAACATGGCATCTCCACAGCTGTTTCACTCTATTATCCCTGCAAACAGTCACTGGTGCATTGGCTGTTACAAGGCAGCTATTCAGCAGACACTAGATAACCCAGCTCGTTTATTTGTTACTAATAGTCTCATTCCTCATCACCCGTCACAAAAAAAGCGTGTGGAAAAAAATGAACAGTTTCTTTGTTGGAGTGAGCTCCACATTAAAGGATCAAGATTTCCAAGCAGTGCTATTAACTTCTTCATGGCTTGTCAAAATGGTGGGAATTTTTTTTGGGTTTTCCTCAAGGGAAAAAAAATCTTATTGAGTCTGCAGTTTAATGACATTTCTACTCACCAGCCATTGATGGGACTTGTTCAAAGAAAGAGCAACAGCCATGCAGTGCAGATTTCCTCAGGAAGGGACTTGTACCACTGCTACTACCTCAAGAACAACTATTTATATTCACTAGCATCCATTTGCTTTCTTTCTATTTCTGGAGATTTTTTTTTTAGGGATTGAGGGTGCTGCTGAAACGAATGAAGATAATCACCCATGCTCTAATCTACATTGACACCCGGTCCTCGATTTTAAAATTCTCATCTCGTGTTCCAATCCCTTCCCTATCTCCACCATCCCTACAACCCTCCGAGAATTCTATGTGCCTCCAAATCTGGCACCTTGTGCATTCCCATTGCCTTCACCTCACCATTGGCAGCCATGCGTTCAGCCTTCAAGGCCCTATGCTCTGGAATTCTCTCTCTGAGCTACTTCACCCCTCTCTCCTCCTTTAAGATGCTCCTTAAAACTTACCTTTTTGACCAAGCTTTTAGTCACCCATCCGAATATCTCCTTCTTTAGCACGGTGTCAATTTTTGGCTGATTACGCTCCTGTGAAGCGCCTTGGGATGTTTTACTACGTTAAAGGCACTATATAAATGCAAGTTTTTGTTGTTAGCATCTCCTCCTCATCTATTTCCGCTGGCAATATTATTCTAATGTATAGTCTGTTAAAGTGGTGCAGCACATTGGCACTCCAAGGTACTCCAGCCCCTTTTCCCAGTTTGCATCCTCCACTCTAATCTCGCTCCTCCTCCACTTTGCCATTGGTGGAGGAGCCTTCAACTATCACGCCATTGCATTCAGTACCACATTTCTCCTGCCCTTCAAAAGCCTCCTCAAAACCCCCCTGACGAAGCCTTCAATCATCTCCCCTAAACATTTTCCTAACTTCTGCTTAAACCCTTGGGGGCATTTAATTGCATTAAAGGCATTATATAAGTGCAAATTATTGCACGGTGTATGAGATGCAGATTTATACCAGTAATTCTTCATTTCGTAACTTCACAATTATATCCAGACTATTGAGGAAGGTATTGAAAAGAGGCAAGATACTTCAAAATAATGGGGAGAAGGAAAAATGAATCTGTAGATAGTTCATCCAAGGATTCTCACATTCATTTCTCTTAGTGGCAGAGGCACACAGAAGATCAACTGCCAGTCCGATCCTCTGACACTTTAGTGATTGGGGTCGGGGTTGGTGGCGGAATAAACATAAACACTTGTATAACTATTTATGTTTGAATAAAAATCCAGCAGAAATATTGGGGGTTAAATTGGATAGCCCCTGAAAACGGGCGCGGAGATCGCGATGCCCGTTCAGTGTAATACAGGCAGCACGCCAACTTCGTGGTTCCTGCTCATTATAATTTCTGCGTGCAGCCAGCGCTAACCACGCTGTTAATTGGCTGCACGCATCAGCAGGAGGCCCAATATCGTTACTTCCTAGCACTACTTAAAGCTAGCCTGCACTGCTTAAAGGGAAGGTGCATTATGGCTGCTGGAGGTGCTGAGATCATTGAGAATAGTGCTGTGCAATAATCAACAATGGCTGACCATGGGAGAGAGTGTGCACCAAGGTTTTCGGACGCTGCACTGGAGGTTTTGTTGGAGGAGATGGAAAGGAGGAGAGATGTCCTGTATCCGCAGGGGGCCAGGAGGTCCTCCAGACACACTATGAGAAGGCAGTAGGAACAGATAGCTGCAGAGGTCAATGCCAGGAGTTTAGCCCCAAGGACCTGGATGCAGTACCGCAAGAAGTTTAATGACCTCACAAGAGTGATCAAGGTCAGTGAATGCATCTTCAAATGCCATAATCTACCAACTGCACTACTAGCCTCAGCCACTGCTCAATTCACCACAGGTACTCCACCAGTGCCCTTGCTGTCAGACAGCCAGCCCAGACTTCTGCAGCCCATGCTGAGATGGTGCAGTTTGAAGCCAGGCCTTCTAGGCCCAGAGCTGCTCGAGGTCGTCCTCCATGGCCATCTCCAATCTCCTCCACTGAAAGTCAGCAGCCTTCCCCCAGCCATGCTGCAGCCACTGGGGTAGCACTTCGTAGGACCATGAGGACAGGCACTAAGGGAATGCACAAGGGTGATTGGTTTAATTTTGTATGCAATATAGCATGATTTAATTTATAAATTTTATTTTTGCATTGTGGCCAAGAGGACGATGTGATCGTTGGTGACAGAGGGAAGGTAAGAAGTGTGGGACTGTTGGTGAATGGGGGAATTGAGGTTGAGGTTACTGGTATCGCACTTGAATTAGTTCTTCACGTACAGCCTGGGCAGAAAAGGGCTGTCTAGGTTGCAGCCTCCTTTCCTCTTTCTTGTGCTCCTGCTCCTCATCATCTTGCCTGATAGGTGGTGGCAAGGGCTGTTCCCTCAGGACAACAAGGTTGTGCAGCATACCACCACAAATCATGAGACCCACTCAGCCGAATACTGCAGGCCACCCCCAGAGCAGTCCAGGTAGCGGAATCGTTGCTTCAGCACGCCAATGTCTGCTCTATCATATTTCTTGTGGCAGCGTGGCTCTCATTGGGTTTTGGGTGTTAGTACATTTATTAACTTTTACAAACAATATATAGTTTTAGCTGGAGGTTTGACACTGCTCGCGACACAGTCAGATCTTGATCATCATTTGCAGAGTGTTGATTGGAATTTGGAAACAACAATTCTCTCAGCAAGACTTGTTAATGGAGAAAAACAATTGCCTTGTGGAACTTGAATTCAGGAATGAGCAGTCACTGCTGGTGCATCAACATACCATGCCATGAAGCAGTAGGACTCCATGCTTGCTGTTCCCTACTTAGCAAGTTGCTGATCTCAACTTTGCCAATAATAGACACCAAGCAGAAGCCAGGCTGTTTCTACATAGGGAAAGAGTAATGTCAAAGTGGACTGTTCTCATACCCTGTCTCGTAGCCAGCTGGTGACATTGGGAGAGGCCTGGGAGCTAGTTGCCTGTCCACTAGGGATATGGGGTGTGCCAGAGGAAGACCTAAAGAAAAGGAAGGGGGAAAATAATAATTTTTAAAATATCTAAACTTTTCATAGACTTTTGATGGATGATGTGTAGATTTGATAATGGCCCAAAAATTCGTGAGGAAGCCTTCGTGCAAGGGTAAGGCCTCCCCGCGATCTCTCACTCCGCGTTGGCTTTTTCAGTTCCAGCTCGCACGAACTTGATGTACTGGACAGCTGCTGTGCTGGGCTTGCGTATCCCACCGGCGTAGTTAATTCGTGCGAGCTGTGGGATCACGTGACTCAGTTAGAGCCAATGGCAGCACACCATCTTCCATTCATAACTTTCACATAAGTGCTGTGAAAGTTATGAATACTATAGCCCCCAAAAGAACCGCTAAACCTCAATTAAATTTTAAAAAAAAACCATCACATTAATAAAATTAGTTAAATAAATTAACCATTTTAAATAAAAAATTAAATTTTTGAAAAAATTTAAAATCTTTTAAAAAGTTATAAAAATAAACTTACCTGTCTTTAAAGTCTCTAAAAGAAAGATATACCTGTTAAAAAAAATTCAAAATAATACTTAATTCACTACTTACCTTGTTAAAAGTGGGTCTTACGCCTCCTTTTTTTATGTGTAGAATCTTCCGTACTTACCTGCGCGTTGAAACCACTAAGTGCACAGCGTGCGCGCAGCCTGTAGCGCGCACGCGGTTCACCTAGGACCTGTCCCCTTTTCCATTCACCAAGTGCCGGTTTTCAGCGCATGCGCAGTGCATGCAGAAAACTGGCAATTGGAGACAGAATACGCGAGAGTACGCAGTGCGTACTCTCGCGTAGCGGCACTAATTTTTGGGCCATTAGGTCTTAGTTTACAGCAGGAATGGAAACAGAAGCAGCAGAGACTAAATCAGTGCATTTGTAACAAAGGACTAGCAGTGAAAGGAAAATTAATGAGCAATAGCCTATTAGTTAACGGAGCCACCCTTGTAGTGCATAATAATCACAATGCACATCTTGTGCCGAGACCATTAAGAAACAGTGCTGGCTGATAGATGCCTTTGTAAACCCAATATGGTACAAGTAAATAGGGCTCTAGACCCCAACCCTCACCAAGCTTCAATATCTTTGATGCTATGGAGTGCTTGCAATAGGAATTTCCTGCCTACACTGACACCACATCAGAAGTTAAAAACTGATCATGCTATATCCAAGTCTTCACAATTACATATTATCAGAGCCAACTTCTGGTGCCAGTATCAACAGAAAGCTGGACTTGAATAAAAGAAAGTTGATTTAGCGCCAAACCACAGCAAGGCCTGAATATTTTCTAAGTTAGGGAACTGATGAATCTAGGCAGTTAGGCTTTTACCTGATGTTATAAAAGATTTGTGTTGCTAACCCAATAATGACAAACCCACTCGTTTCAAATTGGTGAGGAAATGATCTGACTGCTCCACCTTTGAAATGGTCCTGATCACTCCATTGATGAAGTCATAAAAACCTAATGAGTGCAGTTTTAGTATACTGTCTTTCCACCTCTGAGACCAAGGTTGAAATCCAGCCCAGATTAATAAAATTTAAGTCTTCTCTGTCTACTGGCTATAAGGATGGCATGCAAAATGAGACTAGGCAATCTCAATGCAGTTCCAAGAGATTGTGAACCCACAGCACACACATGCTCAGAATTCAACATCAATCGGCAAGATCACTCAGACGTCACAAGAATGCCTTTGCGTACACCGCTTTTAGGGAAACCCCAATCCAAGCATAATATTTCACAAGAAAGTAGTTCTGTATTGATCAGGATCTGACTGAATTCTATAGCAGTTCCTACCTTTCACATATTTGGTAGTATCGGTTATCTTGAATGCCATCTTGTAATGGGACATTCACAGTGTAATACCTTCCTTTCCCCATTCCAATATCTGTCACATCACCTGTTCCTTGAGAAATAACCACAAGAAGTCAAAAAAAAAGGCTGAAAAAATAAATTTGTACAAATGCTGCAATCCAAAGAAAGGACTGAAGAGACAGCAGACCTACCTGGGAAGAATCCAGGGGAATACTTGTGAAAAGATACAGTCATTACTTTTGATGTAAAACTGAATGCATCTTCTACACCTGGAGACAATGAAAAATAAGAGAAAGAATAGCACTGATTAGGACATACGGGCTTTATTGATACATGGACTGTAAGAAAAGGCTGCTCAGTATTTCATAGATACAGGCTAACCTTTTCAAAATGTCTCAAAAATGATTGTTAGAGTACTGGACTTCCAATGTGTTACACCATTGAATAGCAGATTGCTGGTTTCTTTCCAGTTTTTGTTCACACAGTGACATACTCATCTCAGTCATAATGTAGTGGGGATGTGCTGAGGAAAGCCAGATCTTTCTCCAACGGGAAGAGAAGAAAAATCAGCACAATAGTGACTTCAGGCCATTGGCCTGCACCTCCTAGAAACCAGTTTTACACTAGCATTGTTGAAGAACTGGGAACAGGTTACTGACTCAATATCCTGATTAAGGATATTGCATAGTGTAACGTGACCAAGAAATAAAGAGATAATACTTCAAGATAAAAAAGGGAGTTCAACCAACAAAAACGAATGTTACAATAAAGGATGGTAAACATCCCTTTTGTCCATAAAGGACATAATCGCAATAAGTTCAGTGAAAGGGAGAATTTTTAACCACCATGGTGTATCCCAGCAGACCCCCTTTTTCATATGGATATTTTCTAATAATGCTTTAAGATGCAAATCATGCTACATCATCATGTAGGACAAGGGGTACTATTAACTTATGACGCAGTATCTAGAGGAATAATGGCTTGAGACAAGTCTTGCAGAAATAACAAAGTTATTTTTAAACAGCAGATTAAAGGGCAATTCAATGGCCCAGATTTTTCGATAAGAATAACGGTGAGGCAATCAGCACTTGCCGTTATTATGGAGTAACTCGGACAACAGCATCAGCACATGCGCAGTTAAATGTGGAAATCAGGAAGTTGGTGTCCAAGTTGTCATGCTCCTCCAGAAGCTTCGCTGAGACTCAGCATTCAAACACATGGAAGGGCATGAAGTTGTGGGACTTACCCTAGATATGCACTAAACATGCCAGAAAAAGTTAGGGCTTGTCCATTCAAGTGTAAGTGAATTTTTAACGGCGTGCTACGTCTTAATTACTGCCAAACAACCCCTCTGGCAATGAAAATTTACTTTTAAAAGTGTGGAGTCTCATTCCTTCAGATTTTAATTATTGTTGGAGTTTAAAAAAAATTAAAATAAAAAGTTTTTAAAACTTTTTCTCTGTCTCCTTTATCTCTCTCTTAATCCCATCTTTCTCTCCTTCCTTTTATTTCATAGGAACGAGTAACAGACTGAGGGGTCAGATGTCAAAACATGAAAGCAAAGTTAAACAGTTTACAATCATCATTTGAACACCAAGATTAAATTATAAAATTGAAATCACTCCCTGATATCTTTTATAACATGGTTTTAACTTTATATGTTGAGTGGTGGTGTTTATTCATATTGGTAAATTTTAGTACTGGTTCCGGTCGTTGTTAATGATAATTATACATGATGATAATCTTAAAGTCATAGATTACAACACAAAAATAGGTTTATCATGAAATAATCTGCAGTGAAATTCCAGTATAGAATATAAATCAGTGCCAGTTAACTCCCCCGTCCCATATTCTCAGTACATTCCATCAGATAAGGTAATTTTCTAAAATGTTATGGTTGTGCAGTATTAATCTCACCGTTGATTACGTTATTTTACACCCACTTTAAGATACTTTAATTTCCAAGTCTCTTTAGCTATCTTTGCTTTCCACCATTCCCCAAAGGAAAAACAGATCAAGACATCTATTTCCAGACTTCTAATGCCATTCTTGTGATGCTAGCAAGGATATGTGCAAAACCAGACCAGGTGACTCTCTCTAATTCTCATCTGGTATCCCAATGACAATGCTAAGATAGAAACTCACGATACAGATGGTGAAATCATGGGTTTGAGAATGGGTGCTATAACTCTGTGGGTCTTGGATCATCTCACAATACCCTACATTTTCTTTATGGTTCATTAGAGCTTCTATCCAATAACAGCATCACCAGAAACACTTCTAATTTAGTTTCTGAGCATCCCAAGCTCTAAAGGGTGAATTTAACAGGATAATTTCTTGATGAATTTAGTATAGCCAAAAGTGAGGGATAGCGTCTCCTTAACTTCAAATGAATTAAATCCCGACATTTCCAGGGCCTAGGAAGGCAGGTCATGTCCTGTTCGACTCTGCAGTCTTTTTGGCTGAAATTCAGATATTGCAAACATACTATTAAAAAATAGGACCTCAAAGGTAGTAATCTCAGGATTGCTACCAGTGCCACGTGCTCGTCAGAGTAGAAATAGAGGGATATTTCAGTTGAATATGTGGCTAGAGGAATGGTGCAAGGGGGAGGGATTCAAATTCCTGGGACATTGGAACCGGTTTCGGGGGAGGTGGGACCAGTACAAACTGGACGGTTTGTACCTGGGCGGGACCGATGTTCTAGGGGGAGTGTTTGCTAGTGCTGTTGGGGAGGGTTTAAACTAAAATGGCAGGGGGTTGGGAACCTGTGCAGGGAGACAGAGGAAAGGGAAGCAAGGATAGAAACAAAAGACAGGAAGGAGAAAAGCAAAAGTGGAAGGCAGAGAAATCAAGGGTGTAAATCAAACAGGGCTACAGTAAATAATAATTCGAAAAGGACTAAGAGTGTTAAAAAAACAAGCCTGAAGGCTTTGTGTCTTAATGCGAGGAGCATTCGTAATAAGGTGGATGACTTAGCTGCGCAAATAGATGTAAACGGATATGATATAATTGGGATTACGGAGACATGGCTCCAGGGTGACCAAGGCTGGGAATTCAACATCCAGGGGTATTCAATATTCAGGAAGGACAGGCAAAAAGGAAAAGGAGGTGGGGTAGCATTGCTGGTTAAAGAGGAGATTAACACAATAGTAAGGAAGGATATTAGCTCTGATGATGTGGAATCTGTATGGGTAGAGCTGAGAAATACTAAGGGCCAGAAAACGTTAGTGGGAGTTGTATACAGACCCCCAAACAGTAATGCTGAGGTTGGGGATGGCATTAAACGGGAAATTAGAGACGCGTGCAATAAGGGCACAGCAGTTATCATGGGTGACTTTAATCTACATATAGATTGGGCTAACCAAATTAGTAACAATACTGTGGAGGAGGAATTCCTAGAGTGTATACGGGATGGTTTCCTGGACCAATATGTCGAGGAAACAACTAGAGATCAGGCCATCTTAGACTGGGTATTATGTAATGAGAAAGGATTAATTAGCAATCTTGTTATGCGAGGCCCCTTGGGGAGGAGCGATCATAATATGATAGAATTCTTCATTAAGATGGAGAGTGAAGTAATTGACTCAGAGACGAGGGTCCTGAATTTAAATAAAGGAAACTACGATGATATGTGGCGCAATTTGGCTAGGATGGATTGGGGAATGTTACTTAAAGGGTTGACGGTGGATAGGCAATGGCAAACATTTAAAGATCGCATGGATCAACTACAGAATTTGCTCATCCCTGTTTGGCATAAAAATAAAACAAAAAAGGTGACTCAACCGTGGCTAACAAGGGAAATTAGGGATAGCATAAGATCCAAGGAGAGGACATATAAATTGGCCAAAAAAAGCAGCAAACCTGAGGATTGGGAGCAGTTTAGGATTCAGCAAAGGAGGACAAAGGGATTAATTAAGAGGGGGAAAATAGAATGAGTGTAAGCTTGCAGGGAACATAAAAACTGACTGTAAAAGCTTCTATAGATATGTGAAGAGAAAAAGATTGGTGACGTCAAGCGTAGGTCCCTTGCAGTCAGAATCAGGGGAATTTATAATGGGGAACAAAGAAATGGCAGACCAATTAAATACATACTTTGGTTCTGTCTTCACAAAGGAGGACACAAATAACCTCCCAGAGATGTCGGGGAACATAGGGTCTAATGAGAGGGAGGAATTGAATGAAATCAGTATTTGTAGGGAAATGGTGTTCGGGAAATTGACGGGATTGAAGGCCGATAAATCCCCAGGGCCTGATAATCTACATCCTAGGGTACTTAAGGAAGTGGCCCTGGAAATAGTAGATGCATTGCTGGTCATCTTCCAAAATTCTATAGACTCTGGAATAGTTCCCATGGATTGGAGGGTAGCTAATGTAAACCCACTATTTAAAAAAGGTGGTAGAGAGAAAACGGGGAATTATAGACCGGTAAGCCTGACATCGGTAGTGGGGAAAATGCTAGAGTCCATTATAAAAGATGTAATAGCAGAGCACTTGGAAAACAGTGGATTTACAAAAGGTAAATCATGCTCGACTAATCTACTGGAATTTTTTGAGGATGTAACTGGTAGGATAGATAAGGGAGAACCAGTGGATGTGGTGTATTTGGACTTTCAGAAGGCTTTCGATAAGGTCCCGCATAAGAGATTAGCGTGCAAAGTTAAAGCACATGGGATTGGGGGTAAGGTACTGACTTGGATAGAAAACTGGATGGCAGACAGGAAGCAAAGAGTTGGAATAAACGGGTCTTTTTACGAGTGGCAGGCAGTGACTAGTGGGGTACCACAGGGATCGGTGCTAGGACCCCAGCTATTCACAATATATATGAATGATCTAAACGAGGGAACTAGATGTAATATCTCCAAGTTTGCAGACGACACAAAGCTGGGTGGGCGTGTGCGCTGTGAGGAGGATGCAGAGAAACTCCAGTATGATTTGGACAGGTTGAGTGATTGGGCAGATGCATGGCAGATGCAGTATAATGTGGATAAATGCGAGGTTATCCACTTTGGTGGCAAAAACAGGAAGACAGATTATTATCTGAACGGCAATAGATTGGGAAAAGGGGAAGTCCTTGTGCACCAGTCGCTGAAGGTAAGCATGCAGGTGCAGCAGGCGGTTAAGAAGACAAATGGTATGTTGGCCTTCATAGCGAGAGGATTCGAGTACAGGAGCAAGGATGTCTTGCTGCAGTTGTACAGGGCCTTGGTGAGACCACACCTTGAATATTGTGTGCAGTTTTGGTCGCCTTATCTGAGGAAGGATGTTCTTGCCATGGAGGGAGTGCAGCGAAGATTCACCAGACTGAACCTGTGGAATTCTCTACCACAGAAGGCAGTTGAGGCCAATTCATTAAATATATTCAAGAAGAAGTTAGATATATTTCTTAAGGCTAAAGGGATCAAGGGATATGGGGAGAAAGCAGGGACAGGGTACTGAATTTGTATGATCAGCCATGATCTCATTAAATGGCAGAACAGACTCGAGGGGCCGAATGGCCTACTCCTGCTCCTATCTTCTATGTCTATGTCTCATACGTCACATAGTGTTTACACTATAGCGCCTCAGCCTCCAATGCCCTAGTGTATTTAATATTCTTTAATTTAAAGGAAGTAAAGCGAGTAAGTTAAGGGTAGGACATGGCAGGGTAGCTCAGCAGCGTGGAGTGCTCCTCCTGTGCTATGTGGGAAGTCAGGGACACTTTCGGTGTCCAGGGTGAACACATGTGCAGGAAGTGTCTCCAGCTGCAGCTACTCGAAATCCACGTTTCGGAGCTGGAGCTGCGGCTGGAGTCACTGTGGAGCATCCGTGAAGCTGAGATCTTCGTGGATAGCACGTTTAACGAGGTGGTCACACCGCAGGTAAAGAGTGCACAGGCAGATAGGGAATGGGTGACCGCCAGACAAAGTAAAAGAACTACGAAGGTAGTGCAGGAGTCCCCTGAGTCCATCTGCCTCTCCAACAGATTTTCCATTTTGGATACTGCTGGGGGAGATGGTTTCTCAGGGGAATGCAGCAAGAGCCGAGTCCGTGGCACTACGAGTGGCTCAGCTGCACAGGAGGGGAGGAAAAAGAGTGGGAGAGCAATAGTGATAGGGGATTCTACCGTAAGGGGAACAGATAGACGTTTCTGTGGCCACAGACGTGACTCCAGGATGGTATGTTGCCTCCCTGGTGCCAGGGTCAAGGATGTCACTGAACGGCTGCAGGGCATTCTGAAGGAGGAGGGCGAACAGTCAGAGGTCGTGGTTCACATTGGTACCAACGACATAGGTAGAAAGAGGGATGAGGTCCTGCAACAAGAATTTAGGGAGCTAGGTAGCAGATTAAAAAGCAGGACCTCATAGGTTGCAATCTCTGGATTACTCTCGGTGCCACGTGCTAGTGAGTATAGGAATAGGAGGATAGAGCAGATGAATGCGTGGCTAAAGAGTTGGTGCAGGAGGGAGGGCTTTAGTTTCCTGGATCACTGGGTCTGCTTCTGGGGAAGGTGGGACCTGTACAAGTCGGACGGGTTGCACCTGAACCGGAACGGGACCAACATCCTTGCAGGGAGGTTTGCTAGTACTGTTGGGGGGGGTTTAAACTAACTTGGCAGGGGGATGGCATAAGGAGTGGAGCTATAGTAGGGGGTGATGCACAGCCAAATATAGAGGAAAAAACAAGTCAGCCTGGAAGGCAGAGCAAATATGTAATGGCACAAGGGAGTATGGCAAGGCTGGATGGCATTTATTTTAATGCAAGGAGTCTTGCGAGTAATGCAGAAGAATTGAAGGTGTTGATGAATACATGGGAGTATGATATTGTTGCTATCACAGAGACATGGTTGAAGGAGGGGCAGGACTGGCAGCTCAATATTCCGGGGTATAGAATCTTCAGGCGAGACAGAGGAGGGGGTGTCGCAATATTAATCAAGGAGTCAATTACTGCTGTAAGGAGGGATGATATCTTAGCAGGTTCCTCTAATGAGGCCATATGGGTAGAACTTAAAAACAAAAAGGGGGCAAGCACTTTGCTGGGAGTGTACTATAGGCCCCCAAAGAGTCAGGGGGAGATAGAGGAACAGATATGTGGGCAAATCTCAGAGAAGTGTAGAAATAATAGGGTAATAATAGTAGGGGATTTCAACTTCCCCAATATTAACTGGGATAGTCAGAGTGTGAAAGGCTTAGAGGGTGCAGAATTCTTAAAGTGCATCCAGGAGAGCTTTTTGAGCCAGCATGTAGAAAGTCCTACAAGAGAGGGGACGGTACTGGACCTAATTCTAGGGAATGTAGCCGGGCAAGTGGTAGAAGTGTCAGTAGGAGAGCATTTTGGTGACAGTGACCATAATTCGGTGAGATTTAAGGTAGTCATGGAAAAGGACAAAGATGGACCGGAAATAAAGGTTCTAAATTGGGGGAAGGACGATTTTAATATGATAAGGCAGCATCTGGCCAAAGTGGATTGGGATCAGCTACTTGTAGGAAAATCCACATCAGAGCAGTGGGAGTCTTTCAGAAAAGAAATAGAGAGAGTACAACGCCAACATGTTCCCGTAAAGGTCAAGGGTCGGACCAACAAGCCCAGGGAACCCTGGATGTCAAGGGATATACAAGAATGGATTAGGAAAAAAAGGGATGCTTTTGGACTAAAAACAGTGGAAGCCCGAGAGGAGTATAGAAAGTGCAGGGGGGGCACTTAAAAAAGAAATTAGGAGAGCGACGAGGGGGCATGAAAAAACACTGGCGGGCAAAATAAAGGAAAATCCCAAGGTGTTTTATAAGTATATTAAGGGCAAGAGGATAACCAGGGAAAGAGTAGGGCCCATTAGGGACCAAAGTGGCAATCTGTGTGTAGAGCCGGAAGATGTGGGTGAGGTTTTAAATGAATATTTTGCATCTGTGTTCACAATGGAGAAGGACGATGTAGGCATAGAAATCAGGCAGGGGGATTGTGATATACTTGAACAAATTAGTATTGAGAGGAAGGAGGTACTAGCGGTTTTAGCAGGCTTAAAAGTGGATAAATCCCCAGGCCCAGACGAGATATATCCCAGGCTGCTGTGGATTGCAGGGGCTCTGACACAAATTTTCAGAACCTCTCTGGCCACAGGGGAGGTGCCAGAGGACTGGAGGACAGCTAACGTAGTACCATTATTCAAGAAGGGTAGTAGGGATAAACCAGGGAATTACAGGCCAGTGAGCCTAACATCAGTGGTAGGGAAATTATTGGAAAAAATTCTGAGGGACAGAATTAGTCTCCACTTGGATAGGCAAGGATTAATCAAGGATAGTCAGCATGGCTTTGTCAGGGGGAGATCATGTCTAACCAATTTGATTGAATTTTTCGAGGGGGTGACTAGGTGTGTGGATGAGGGTAGTGCAGTTGATGTAGTCTACATGGACTTCAGTAAGGCTTTTGACAAAGTCCCGCATGGGAGACTGGTCAAGAAGGTAAGAGCCCATGGGATCCAGGGCAATTTGGCACATTGGATCCAAAATTGGCTTCGTGGCAGGAAGCAGAGGGTGATGGTCGAAGGTTGTTTTTGTGACTGGAAGCCTGTGTCCAGTGGTGTACCGCAGGGATCGGTGCTGGGTCCTTTGCTGTTTGTAGTGTACATTAATGATTTAGATATGAATGTAGGAGGTATGATCAGTAAGTTCGCAGATGACATGAAAATTGGTAGAATGATAAATAGCGAGGAGGGAAGCTTTAGGCTACAGGACGATATAGACGGGCTGGTCAGATGGGCAGAACAGTGGCAAATGGAATTTAACCCTGAAAAGTGTGAGGTGATGCATTTTGGGAGGACTAACAAAGCAAGGGAATACACAATGAATGGTAGGATCCTAAGAAGGACAGAGGATCAAAGGGACCTTGGTGTGCATGTACATAGATCCCTGAAGGCAGCAGGACAGGTAGATAAGGTGGTTAAAAAGGCATATGGGATACTTGCCTTCATTAGCCGAGGCATAGAATATAAGAGCAGGGAGGTTATGATGGAGCTGTACAAAACGCTAGTTAGGCCACAGCTGGAATACTGTGTGCAGTTCTGGCCGCCACACTATAGGAGGGATGTGATTGCATTGGAGAGGGTGCAGAGGAGATTCACCAGGATGTTACCTGGGCTGGAGCGCTTCAGCTATGAAGAGAGACTGGACAGGCTGGGGTTGTTTTCCTTAGAGCAGAGAAGGCTGAGGGGGGACCTGATTGAGGTGTACAAAATTATGAGGGGCACTGATAGGTTAGATAGAAAGGAACTTTTCCCCTTAGTAGAGGGATCAATAACCAGGGGGCATAGTTTCACGGTAAGGGGCAGGAGGTTTAGAGGGGATTTGAGGAAAAAAAATTTCACCCAGAAGGTGGTTGGAGTCTGGAACTCACTGCCTGAAAGGGTGGTAGAGGCAGGAACCCTCACAACATTCAAGAAGCATTTAGATGAGCACTTGAAACACCATAGCATACAAGGCTACGGACCAAGTGCTGGAAAATGGGATTAGAATAGATAGGGCTTGATGGCCGGCGCGGACACGATGGGCTGAAGGGCCTCTTTCTGTGCTGTATAACTCTATGACTTTGTGATTAATGTTTCCAAGATCTATTACAGGTGTAACCAAATGCAAGGACATCCTCCCACTCAATGGTATATAACTACAAAAGGTAATTTTTCTTCACCTATATTATATTATAGATTATATTTATTGTTAGATTATCTCTATCCCTTGTGAGTCACTCAGTTCTGATCACCCTCTGTGAAACTGTGGTTATTTTCAGTTTATCTCTATTTACGAAATAAACCCATTTTATGCATAAATCCGAAATTAATAGGCGGGTGATTAAAACTTAGTGCCTAATTCAACATTGCTTTTAGCAGATTAAAGCTCCCGGCAATCAGTTAGGACTGAACTTGAGGCCTTCTGAAATCTGACAGCCAGTGTAAATAGTGCATCCTGAATCCCTCCCAATTTCAAGCAAATCCAGCAATATAAACTGTTGAAACCACCATGGTCCTATAGTGGCATCTGCTCCTTGATGCCTACAGTTTATGAGAAATAAATTGTATACGTGAATGCACATACCTTGATGTGGGTAACTAATAGTAATCTGCCTGTAGAGCTGTCTTGTTAACAGCCAGCAGGGTAGCCACTAGTCCTGGATGACATTCAGATGATGCAGCATAAATGTGGCGTACGGCACCTAGTTCCACCAATGGCTGTGTGTGTAAATGAATCACCCAATATAGTTTTGAGCCATACATATTAGGAAGGTCCCAGGTTCAATCCTCCGGTGGCATTGAGTTAACTGGTCTCAGCCATGTGATGCTCCCATGGAAGAATAGCCAGTAGAAACTCAAGCCTAGATTTTCCTATTGGTTATTTTAACATCTGCAATAACCTATTTATGCTAAGTTAACAACGGCATTAAAATCATGCCAATGGCAAATCTCAGGCTCGCTGTCTAGACCCACAGATGAAGAACAGTCAATTGGGTGAGGAGGTACAAAGGGCTCCCCAAACCCAAGGAATTTATCCTGTGAGACACTGCATTCAGAAAAAAGAGAAAACTGAAAAAGTGACATAAATTTCTTTATTTTTGTGAGGTATTCAATTTTGATATTACTTTAGGTGCCATCGTTTGCGCTGTGCATCCAAATTATAAAAGCAGTAATTCTACTAATTCAAGCCAGGCGCACTTGAATAGTCTTGATAAACCTATCCGACTGCTATAAATCATGACACTGATCTCACTGGTGAACTACATTTTTAAAGTGCATTTACTGCTACATTATTTGTAAAAACTCTTTTGATTTCTTTCAGACTGACAGATGACCACCCAGCAAGGTTTTCAATAGGAACTCCAGGAAGTACACTTTACAAAAACACAGCAATTCCTAGGTAGGCTATCATGCTGGGGCAGAAATTCGGGTCTCACGGGTGAGTACGCGCTGTGTACTCACCCGTAGGGCCACCGGAAGTGCCGGTTTCGCGCATGCATGGGAAACCGGAACTTCCGGTCTCGTGAAAGTAGGGGTTCGAGGGTCAACCGCGTGCGCCGGAGAGGCAGCGCGCACGCTGCGAACTTCATTTTTTTTTCAGGTTTCTCCATGAGGGTAAGTACGGAGGAGCTGCGCAGGAAAAAAGGTGGCGCAAGGCCTGCTTTTAACAAGGTAAGTGGTGAATTAAATACAATTTAAACATTTTTTCAACAAGTTTATCTTTTTTACATACTTTAAAGAAAGGTAAGTTTATTTTTAGCACCGTTAAAAAGTGTAATTAATTTTTTCAAAAATTTAAATTCTTGTTTAAAGTAGTTAATTTATGTAATTTGTAGTTATTTTAAAAATGTGATGTTTTTTTAAAATTTATTTGAAGTTTTAGTTAGGTTTTGGGGGGTGATCTCTATTCATAGATTTGACAGGTCTTCCTGTCAAAATCTATGAATGGAGATTGGCTCTCCATGGCCCACGTGATCCCAGGATACGCTTCGAACTAACTGCGCCCCTGGGATACGCAAGCACTGCGCGCCGGCAGCTGCAGGAGGCCCAGCAGCCGAAGTCCACGCGGGCCCAAAGCACAACGGCAGGCGCGGTAGGTAAGTACACGCGCGATCCTTGCACCCGCGGGAAGCCGGAGAGCCGAATTTCTGGCCCGCTATCTTTCAGGAATACGCATCTCTGAATATCACATTTTTCTAATGAAATTCTTCTGATGTGTTCAAAGATCAAGTTGAGATTCGGGTTGGGGGGACGGGTACTGGGAAGAAAGACAATAAATTTGGGTCTATTGAGAAAACCCAGTTATTTATGACATGTACTTTTATATCTTTGATAGTTTATTCTATTTCACAAAAATCCAAATGTGCCATGCTTCTATTTGTCAGAACTAATGTATCACTCCAGTTGCCTGAAGGCTGTAGTCTGGGCTGCACATGCAAACCAATGAATAAATTAATTTTGTAAATCTACCTCCTTCCCTCCAAGATTTAAATCATCCTCATTTTTAAGTTCTCGTCCTTCATCCTCATACTTTGTAATAATCACTCTGTCACATTTCAACATTTTTGACTGTTTGGCCCAGGAGGGATTTTTTGGATTAAGTTAGATTAAAATGATGCTAATAAATTAAATTCAGATCTCAAGGGGTTAAATCTAAACAACACACAAGCTTCTAGGAATGCAGATTAGATTCAGATGGAGTATGCCCAGAATAGTGCTACTCATATACCACAACAGTTTGAGACAATGTTTTTTTTAAGAAGCTTTGTTTACAAGATTTAAATTTGTATTGAACTGCCTTTCTCTCCACTTTACTCTCTCTCTCTCGTCCATCTCTGCTCCCCCATGTCTCACAGGTGCAAGCGATCAACACTGACGTTTGCTACCTGTCAACAAAACCTAAGTGAGATAATTAGTTGGTTTCAAAATTATAGATTTTTTGAAAATGGAATTAACATTAAATAAAGTCCTTCTCTCTCTCCCGCCCCCTCAGCTTACTACACCTTTTATAAGTTTGTAGAACAAATGTAACTATAATAGGTGTCTACTTAAAACAGTCATTTTTCTATCCTCTGTTATGCAGAGACATTTATAGCCTCTTTTTAAAAAAAAAAAACCAATATATATTTTATCAATAAAGTTGTTGAAATTTGTCCTCTTGTATTTTCAAAATTATTGAAGAAAGTGCGAGAAGCTAAAGGAAAATATTCCATTAATATATTTTACAGTGGTACTGATGAATCCTGGGAAGTTATGTACACTACACATACTCGTACCACGTAATCCAAGTTCAGCTCAGTCACAGCTCTGGGCAAACATATCAAGTCGAAGCCCAGCCTTTTGGGAGAGGCTGAGACCTTCAAGTAAAAACTTTAATGAAGGCATCAAAAGACAATTCATTAAATAATGTAATCATAGAGTCATAATGGCACAGAAGGAGGCCATTCGGCCCATCGAGTCCATGCCGGCTCTCTGTAGAGCAATCCAGTCAGTCCCATTCCCCCGCTCTATCCCCGCAGCCCTGCAAGTTTATTTCCCTCAAGTGCCTATCCAGTCTCCCCTTGAAAACATTGACTGTCTCCGCTTCCACCAATTCCGTTGGCAGCGAATTCCAGGTCATCACCACTTGCTGTGTAAAAAAGATTTTCCTCACGTCCCCCCTGTATCTCTTGCCCAAAACCTTAAATCTGTGTCCCCTAGTCCTTGTACCATCAACTAGTGGGAACAGCCTTTCCCCGTCTAGCCTATCCAAACCCGTCATAATCTTGTACACCTCTATTAAATCACCCCTCAACCTCCTTTGCTCTAATGAAAACAAATCCAGCTTCTCCAACCTGTCCTTGTAGCTAAGATTCCCCCATCCCTGGAACCATTCTGGTAAATCTCCTCTGCACCCTCTCAAGGGCCTTCACATCCTTTCTAAAGTGTGGTGACCAGAACTGGACGCAATACTTCAGTTGTGGCCTAACCAGCACTTTATAAAGGTTCAGCATAACTTCTCTACTTTTGTATTCAATACCTCTATTTATGAAGCCCAAGATCCCATATGCTTTGCTTACCACTCTCTCAATATGTCCTGCCACCTTCAGGGACCTATGCACATTAACTCCCAGGTCCCTCTGTCCCTGCACATTCTTTAAAACTGTGCCATGAAGTGTATATTGCCTCTCCCTGTTCCTTCTGCCAAAATGCATCACCTCACACTTCTCTGTATTAAATTCCATCTGCCACTTGTCTGCCCATTCTGCTAGCCTTTCTATGTCCTGTTGCAGTCGATTGATATCATCACAACAGTTTGCCACACCCCCAAATTTGGTGTCATGTTATTATGAAATATACAATTCCTTAAATGTATTTTGTTTAAACCTTTATTTTGGATATTAGAAATTTCAGTTACCGAGGAAAAAATTTGAAGATGAAAAAATGCTCCAAAAACAGTTTGTGTGTTTTATGGTAACCTGGTGACCAGATGATGCAATCAGAGTGACAAGTTTACATATGCAAAAATCCATTCTAAATGTTAACATAGAAATTTATAGTGGGAAAAAGTTGATGCAGAATGTGTGATAAAAATGTGACAAGAGGAAGTCAATCTTTGCAGACGGGAAGTTTGTGCACATGCAAGATCTTTAAAATGTTACAGATATAGATAAAAGTTTTGAGACGTATCTGTCTTGCGTCAGGTATCACACTTTGTCACCCTTGCAAGTCAGTCATTTCTGACTTTTAATTCTCAATATCTTCCTAAAAGCAATTAACCTCTAACTGACCCCAGGAAGGCACAGCAATTAAAACTTTGTGGCCCTAGAGAACACACTGGATTACACACAACTTCAATTTGGCAGCAGACGAGTACAATTCGTGTCCATTAATGCTCCTGTCCTTATAAAACAGAATATCCTTCAATTTACCATCAGCAATGTCACAGGAGATCTGCTCGTCCCTGTTGCAATTAAGATGAATTGGAAAATTCAATCTTACCATCGCCGTGGTGTAGATCCAGGTCTACGTATAAAACTCGATCAAACTTCTTTCGCAGTTTTAAAATGCCAAGCACAGCATCATTCAAGTAACAAAACCCAGATGCTTCATCTCTTCAGGAAAAAAAACAGAAATAGGTAGATATGAGAACATGATGGCTTTTCTCACAATGATATTAACAGATTATGCATCTACAGAATGGAATGTGCCTATTTTTTGTGGTCTTAAAAAAAGTGAGTAAAACCTAGATGATAACTTTGGACTTCCAAATGTTATCTGGAACAAGGACAAAAGTGATAAGTTTCATCACTTTTCCAGAGGAGGCTGCACTGGCATCCTGAACCATCCCATGAACTGACACAATGGGCTGGAATTTCCTGTGGGGGGTATAATCGGGAAGTTACATCCGAAATTACACCCATTCGTGCACCCAATTTTCCAGTGTCTATTTACATCCCAATTTCCTGCCAATCACATTAACATATGCCGGAACGTAAACAAGTGGAAATCAGTGGAAACAATCGGAGCTGCGGAAAGCGCTAAACGCACACCATGGGGGAAATTTTAGGCCAAAAAATGGGTGGGTTGGGGTTGTGTGGAAAGTTAAAGTGTTAAAAATCTAAATCCCGACCAGAACCCGCCCATTTCTAATTTTAACAGAGGCAGGCAGCCAATCTGCTCCCAGGAGCTGGATCGTCCATTTAAATATTATAATGAGGCTGCGTGCCTCGGATTTAACCTCCATTTTTAATTTAACTGTAGCTGGTTGGGTTTTGCAAACCTTGTGAAACCCACCAGCTGATGGAAGGTGAGGACTGCTCCTGGATGCAGCGCCCTGCCTAACCCTACCTCCACGAGCCTCCACCCCCCGGCCCACCGATGGCATCTGCCTCCCCCCCACTCCTCCTGGCTTCCAATGACACTCCGGAGCCCCACACCCAGCTCCTCCGGCCCCCGATCTGCTCTAGACCTCCCCCCACTTCTCCGATCGGTTCCAACACCCTCCCAGATCTGCCACTCCGGCCCCCGATCTGCTCCGGCCCTCTTTAACCCGGCCATCTGATCGGTCCCAATCCCCCAACCCACCCCCGATCCGGCCCCCGATCTGCTCGGACACCCCCCCACCCCAACTTCCAATCGGTCCCAACCCCCATCCCGCTCCTCCGATCGGTCCCAACACCATCCCTTGCCTCGATCTGCTGCTCCGGCCCCTGATTGGTCCCCCACAACCCCACCCGACTCCTACGGCCCTCCCTGTGCTCCCCCGGCACCCCCCGAAATCCCTCCCTCCCTCCTCTCTGCAGCCTGGTTCCACAGGCCGACCCGCCCGCAGCCAGCCAGCCTCTCAATCTGGCCGGCTGCGGGTGGAAAAGAGAGGTTTCCAATGCAAATCAGGCCCTGCCGTTAGATTCAGCAGGGCCTGTGGGGAACCCGTTCTCCCGGGTTTACCGACCACTTCCGAGACCCCCCGCTCCCAACCCGCCAAACTATTAAAATTCAGGCCCATGTATTCCTCCTTCTTGCTATCTATCATTCATGCACATTAGGCACAGCGCATCTTTAAGGACATGCAATCGTGGAAGCTTTTCAATTTTTAATGTGACTTATACTGATGCCATAAAAATGCATTCTAAGAAACCTAAAATACTCTACTGGTCTCAGTGAGGATAATTTTTTTTTAATTCTCAAAAAATAGCAATAAAATTTAATCTGCATTTACAGCTCTTTAGCCTGGGGGCGGAGACATTATAATGAGTCAAGATGCCTTTGGGGGCATAACAGATAGAGGAAATCGGGCGTAGCACAATTACACGCGTAACAGACTTACGCCCGAGTTTCCTCCATCTTTTACACCGAGTATTTGCTTTACACCCCGATTACCCATGTCTCTGGGGGCAAATAAATAGGGAAGTCCACCCCAATCAGTTTATCTCAGGCTCCAAAAGCCTAATTAACTTACTGAAGTTTAGAAGTCCCGTACTTACTGTTTCCTTCACTTTAGTTGTCATGCTTAATATGCCTTGTTCTTAACACCAAACCTCATACAGCCTACGGACCTCGTCACAGTACATCCTCCCACAGGAGAGGGGTGGGAATAAATATATAAATCAGTTGGTGGCATGTTCAGAATCATTGGCGCATACACCTTTTAGTGTCTTGTTACAGAAGTTTAATTTAAGAAATAAAAATGACTTGAAATGACCACCTATATAGCTGCCTAACTTAGACACATAATTCTATTGATTTTATGCTCCTCTGATGTGACTGATTTTGGATACAACCCAAATTAACTGACACTCTACATTATATAGTCTAGCCCTACTGAAGGATAGTAATTCTTGACGATAAGATTAACATTTGAAAAACTCGTTATCCCAAGGATCAATAATCGCAATGCTCTTGAAGAGTTACCACAGCACGGTTCCTGGAAACCTTACCAACTTCAATCCCAGAAAATAGTTCTGTGGTATTTATCTCATTTTCTTCTCTTCCCATGTCCCCGTTCTTATTTTCTCACCCTCTTTAGGCCCCCCCATGTCACGCACTAACCCCCAATGAGAGTGGGAAACAACCTGTTCACATGTTCCTGCCAATGTGACTCTTTAGCCATCTGCTGGGAGGTTGATAAGGAACTCCCAAAATGAATTACTCTACTTTCCCTCTATTAAATGAGAAAATGACTGTGCCAGGATACCCATATTGTATATTAATACTGTATTATAAAGTAGAATTCAACAATGTAAAGAACATAAAAAGCAGTTTAAAACACTTCTGCAGTTCAAGAATATTAAGAAGCCACAATTGTTATCATGAAAGAAGCACTCGCCTTCCACTACTTCAAATGAGAAGATGGTCTGTGAGTGTCCAAACTAAAAGATCAGATCTGTTTCTGCCATCTTGCTGACAGTACACCAACTGAAGTCTACTGAAGACCCACTCACATTACTCAGGAATCATAATGTTAAGTTCACAACCACAATCAATCTGAATAGAATTACTAAGTGATGGGACATGAAAAATAATCCACAAAAGGATTTCCTCTTGTCACAAGTTAAATTATTTTCTGTATTTCTGTTTCTCAAGCTGCTAATTCTATTTCTAACATATGTCTGTGTGGCCCACCATGATGAATGATTTCAAACTTGGAAACACTGCTGACACGACACAAAGTCCTGTGAATTTATTTCCCCCTCTTTTTTTTACTGCTTTTACCCCTTTCCCTCTTCTCGAAGGAATTGACACCTTGCTGGAGTACAGTTACATCACCCAAGTTAGAAGGTTGTGGGCTCAAGCACAAGTTCAAAGACCTGAGCACATAATCCAGGATGACACTTCAGTGCAGGACTGAGGAGCGCTGCACTGTCAGAATCTGGGTGAAAATCCAATATTTTGATAAACTCTTCTGCTACTGAAACCCTCGTCCATGCCTTTGTTACCTCTAGACTTGACTATTCCAATGCTGGCTGGCCTCCCACGTTCTACCCTACGTAAACTTGAGGTCGTCCAAAACTCGGCTGCCCGTGTCCTAACTCGCACCAAGTCCCGTTCACCCACCACCCCTGTGCTCACTGACCTACACTGGTTCCCGGTTAAGCAACGTCTTGATTTTAAAATTCTCATCCTTATTTTCAAGTCCCTCCATGGCCTCACCCCTGTAATCTCCTCCAGCCCCACAACAGCCCCCCGCCCCGCCCCCCCCCCGAGATATTTGCGTTCCTCTAATTCTGCCCTCAAGTATCCCTGATTATAATCACTCAACCATTGGTGGCCGTGCCTTCAGCTGCCTAGGCCCAAAGTTCTGGAATTCCCTGCCTAAACCTCTCTGCCGCTCTACCCTCCTTTAAGACACTCCTTAAAACCTACCTCTTTGACCAAGCTTTTGGTCACCTGCCCTAATTTCTCTTTGTGGCTCGGTGCCAAATTTTTTGTCTTAAAACACTCCTGTGACGCGCCTTAGGACGTTTGACTACATTAAAGGTGCTATATAAATACAAGTTGTTGTTGTTGACCCCCATCTTACTCCTCATACCTTTCTCTGCTCCGCTATTGGTGGCTGTTCTTTCTATGCCCATGCCCTCTATATTGCTTTACCTACATCTCTACATCTTACCAGCTTCCTTCCTGCTTTCAAAAACTTCCTAAAAAAAGCCTCCTCTTCCACTGTGCTTTGCCCTCCTCAAAGATGTTTGTTTCCCTCCCTCTCTTCCTCATGCCCTGTCAGGTGCTCAGAGATAATTTTCCTTGTGTGAGGAACGCGAAAAAATGCAAACTGCTGTTGGTAGGAAGAGTGTTGCGTTTTCCAGGACTAACCCTCTCTTTGACGAGCACATAAATTCACCTCCAAACCTAAAAAGATATAAAAACACTTTATCCACTGAAATGAAACCCTTTTTTTAATTTTCGGCAAAAGATATAGATTTTGCCTGTGACAACCGCCACTAACTGTGTTTAGTATCTTACTCTGCTACACTTGAAAATTTAATAAACATAGCTTTGACACACAAGTGGGATCTTCTTGAAATAGTTAAAGCGTGCCTGAGAAACAGACCATGTCAGGGTATAATAAAAGCTAATTGCTATGCACCCTACCCCCATTAAAGAAAAAAGGAGCCATACGGAGTACACAGCCCGAGGAACTATTCCTACTCAGGAATTTCTACTGAAGATCATAAGAAGTCACTTCAGTAACTGCTTGATTACGCAGGGGCAAGATTTTTTTTTACCCTTCCTGAAGATTAAACCAGTAGTTATGATGTGTTGATAAAGAACATGTTGTCATTGGTGACTACCTTCGATGAGGCAGGATGGGATGACTGAATTATTCCATCAGAGACACTTCCTCTCAGCAGGCCAATTCTGGTTTCAACCCTTGCAGTAGTGACAATAAACATCTCAGACAAAATTAAACTTTCAAAACTGCAACTTCTACTGTCAAAGGGGAAGGTCACTTGGAGTAATGCTGTGTAAATTGTAAATACTCACCCAAGTACTGTTAAAAACCTGGTTTGGGAGAGTGCATCACTCTCCTGTCTATTTTAACTTCCACACCACCCTTTGTAAGCGCACAGAACAGTAATTGGAATACAAAGATCCATTTATTTGTACATGTAGTGTAATGACCAGATTGCATGTCTTCATTTCAATCAAGACATTTTACTTGATCAGTTTTTGATGCTATTGACCAGAAAACTGCTCCTAGAATGAAGGCAAGGTCATTTACAAATACAGTCAACGAGATCTGCGCAGCTATGTTCTGCTAATGTAATGGAGCCTTTAGATGTGACCTAACTTTTTTTTAAAAACAATTACTTTGAATAATCACAAGTACAGGGCTCCTCTGCAGATTTCTGTAAACCTCCATTTTATTGGTAAAGCAGTGGAAAAGGTGCACTTGTTGACATTAAACAAGCCAATCTCCTGGACAGCTGGAGACACTTCCTATTACTAGTGCTGTCAGTAGCTTTTGCTCTTTTGTAGTCAAATCATTAAGGCTACTGATTTGTGGGTTTCACGGAAAAAGACAGAATCACAGAACGTGATCCCAAAACACTGGTAAATATCCTGCCTCACTTGCTTACATTACAACAGTCACTATATTTTCAAGTAAACACAATTTCAAAGTAGTTCAAATTATGTGAAGTACTTTAGGACGTTTGCGAGAGACATAATAAGGTGCGATATAATTATCACTTTTTTAAATCTGCATGCCAATTCACTCACTCTACCCTTTCTGTCTAACCCGTGCTAGTGCTTTACTCTCTTCCCACAGATTTTTTTCTATCTTTTCCGACAGCTTTCCTTTCTAGTGCATAACTTAGCATTACTCATGTTACAACCACATTCAGCCAATTAAACCATTTCCTTCCACCAGAACACAACTGTTACTGTTATGGATTCTACCCAACTTATTACAAGTAAAGCTTCCAAGAGAAAACTCAAATGCCTCCTAAACTCCAAAGGCAATGGAGTGAAAAACTCCAGGACAACAGTCAATAGCACATGTACTATATAATACTCTTGTAGATGGCAACCCTGACCTCGGCAGGAACACTGTAAGATAGGTGCTGCCTTTGGAGTTGCCGAGACCCAACAAAGGAGCTGGGTTTTCTTTTATGCCACTGAGAGCAATAGCATCTGTTCGCCATGTTACAAAAAGGATATTGAGACACTGCAAAAAAGATTCACAAGGATGACACCAGAACTGAGAGGATATACTTATCAGGAAAGGCTGAACAGCCTGGGGCTCTTTTCTCTAGAAAAGAGAAGGCTGAGGGGTGACCTGATAGAGGTCTATAGGATAATGAAAGAGTTTGCTAGGACAGATGTAGAGAAAATGTTTCCACTTGTGGGGGAGACCAGAACTAGAGGTCATAAATATAAGATAGTCACTAATAAATCCAAAAGTGAATTCAGTAGAAACTTCTTTACCCAGAGTGGTAAGAATGTGGAAGGAACTACCACAAGGAGTAGTTGAGGCGAATAGCACAGATACATTTAAGAGCAAGCTAGATAAGCACATGAGGGAGAAAGGAACAGAAGGATATGCTGATAGGGTTAAATGAAGAGGGATGGGAGAAGGCTAATGTGGAGCATAAATGCCAGCTTAGACCAGTTGGACCAAATGGCCTGTTTCTGTGCTGTAGACTCTATATAAACACCACAGTAGCAATGTGAACATTACATCTACCGGCATCAATCGCAATTTTTTTCTCACCAGGAGAAGCCCACTGATGAGCCCCTTCCACAGGTAAGCAATGTAGTTTGCAAAATGCTGGTCTAAATGTGCCTGAATTTGAACAAATGGATGTTGCTCAGATTGTCCAGCAGGTTGTTAGAGCATGAGATGCTTTGCCACTGGAGTGGCCGAGGCAGAGACCATTACATCTTTTAAAAGAAAATTGGATAAATATTTGAAACCGAGGAAGATACAGGGCTGTGGGAGTGTGTGGAGCAGTGAGAATGGTTTTAGATTGCTCTAGCAAAGAGCTGGCACAGACATGATGGGCCAATTAGCCTCTTTCTGTGCTGTAAACATCTACTGTTCAAATGGCATTTGGTGAAGGCAGAATGAACACTCACCTAGAATTACCACTGGACTTCTCCAGCAGATGATCAGCAGAACCCCCGGAGAAAATGCATAAATGGCTAAAAACAGCAATTTACGCTATCCCGCTCGGTCTTCCGCCAAAGTTATGGCAGGTGAACTATGCAGAAATTCTCCCAATATTTTTAAATTGAACTAATAGGTCTCTCATGGTATTGCTCGTAGTAAGTCCTCTTAACCTCTGATCTTTGTTTCTGGCTCATTCCGTCACTCTGATCTGTCTATCTTTTTCTCTCCTTCCCAGATAGCTCCCTTTATTCTTTATGCTATCTGTCTCTCGTCCTCAATGTAATCTATGCCCCTTAGATCTGTCTCATCTTCCAGATCTCTCTCTCTCTCCCTCTGTCCGACAGCACTCTCTATATCCACTATCTTACTCCTGCTGTATTTTTGTCTATCCACTTCAACCTCCAACCCCACCCCCAATTCTCTTTCTCCATGTTTGGCTTTTTGTTGCAAGATCTTTCTCCCTCAACCCCTGATTTTGGTCCTCCATGATCTCTGCCCTACTGATCTCTTGCTCTCAGTTTCTTTACTGATCTCTCTATCTACTCCAATTGCCCTCTATTACCCAAACTATATCTTTCCATATGCCAAGCTGTCTGCCTGCCATGATGTCTCTCTCACCTGCTGTGTCTTTGTCCTTTAGAGCTGTGAACAAAGAAAAGCAGAGTGGAGGTGGAGTCAGAGTGAAAAGACCATGAATAAGCAGGTGGGTCCTGGTATCGAGACAGAGTGGCAAGGTTAGGGTTGGGGCTAGCATTGGGATCCAGGTAACAATGAGAGAGAGGTTTTGGGTCGGGGAGCGTGAATGGCCAGCTTGGCCAAATAAACAACAGCAGGAAGTCCAGGAGTGCCTGAGGAAGGAAGACGGAGTTAAACGAGTCTTGGATTAGGAAGCAGGAAGGAGGTGGCCTGGGACAAGGAAGAGAAGTGGGCCAGCGTTGAGGACTGGGTCAGCTGAGAGATGGAAAGAGGCACACCACCACCACCTACTGTTGAAAGGGTACCCAGAGCATGAGAAAATTATCATGCCAGGTATGGCCAAATTGTCACAGAATAAATAAGCATAACAAACAGGAAGTGTGTAGTAAGATAAGGCTAGTAAGATAGATGGTTCTGGTACTGTGATGATGTTAAATTGGTTCTTTTCAAGCTCCTGCCATCAGCAAAGCCACGTAGGTGTTTGTTCTTTTTGCTTCCTTCATCAATGCTGACTCCTACCTCTTCCCTCAATTTTTTCAATAATCCACTCACCCCCAATCTCTGTTCTTCAGAGGCCTGTTATCCTCCAACTTGTATGCTTCTTCACTGACATTCTGCCTCTTGTTCTCTGTACTGCACTCCCTTCCGACCACTCTGTTTTTTCAGTTACCCAATCCTCTGCTTTTGTACTTTTTCTTTGTGCCCCCCCCCACCACCCCTCCCAGTTTTGCCATGCAGAAATGTGAACACAGCCGGGAACTGGGGGTGAAATGTTCCAAAGACAAGCTAGAGAGGAAGGAAAAGAAGAAAAGTAAAAGAACAAGGAAATGGTGAAATGTTGTAAAAGTAAAGAAGCAGAGAGAAGGCAAGAGAAGTGAAGGTGAGAGAGGAAAAGAGGACTGAATAAGAGGGGCAGAAGAGGAGAAGCAAAGGAGGAAGGAGAAAAACAGAAGAGAATTAGGAGCGAGAAATAAATTTGTGGAGGAGTTGGAAAAAGAAGGAAACATTTTTGGATACTTCTGGTACTAGTATTGTTAGCTAGAATGGCATGAAAGGTTACAAATTGTTTGGTGGGGCTGAAAAAGTTGGAAATGTTGGGAACTGGCTCAAAAGAAGTTTGCAAACCACTGCTTTAGACTACCCACTCATCTATGTCTGTATTTATTTATTTTTTATAGATTTTACCTTGACTATAGTTTGTCCAGCTGATTTGCCAAGCAATTAATCAATGGAGCACTGACCAGCATTTTTTTTTATTCGTTCATGGGGTGTGGGCGTCGCTGGCAAGGCCAGCATTTATTGCCCATCCCTAGATGCCCTTGAGCAGGTGGTGGTGAGCCGCCTTCTTGAACCGCTGCAGTCCATGTGGTGAAGGTACTCCCACAGTGCTGTTAGGGAGGGAGTTCCAGGATTTTGACTCAGCGACGATGAAGGAACGGCGATATGCTTCCAAGTCAGGATGGTGAGAGACTTGGAGGGGAACCTGGAGGTGGTGGTGTTCCCATGCGCCTGCTGCCCTTGTCCTTCTAGGTGGTAAAGGTCGCAGGTTTGGGAGGTGCTGCCGAAGAAGCCTTGGCGAGTTGCTGCAGTGCATCTTGTAGATGGTACACACTGCAGCCACGGTACACCGGTGGTGGAGGGAGTGAATGTTTAAGTTGGTGGATGGGGTGCCAATCAAGCGGGCTGCTTTGTCTTGGATGGTGTCGAGCGTCTTGAGTGTTGTTGGAGCTGCACTCATCCAGGCAAGTGGAGAGTATTCCATTACACTCCTTACTTGTGCCTTGTAGATGGTGGAAAGGGTTTGGGGAGTCAGGTGAGCTTGAAAAGGAGTCTATCCTACACTCTGCACAATGGACACTAAATCAAGCCTTAACAAAAAAAAACAGAATGCTGTATATTTTCCATAGGAGACTATCAAACTATATCCAAGCTCTCCTAACATGTGAAAAGCAATAATACTGCATGATGCTCAACAGTAACAATGCAGCTCTTCATTTGTATCTACAAACAAGGTTAACAAAGCAGAATAATGTCTTACATCACAACAGTGAAACTCAATTAATTTGTGAATATCCTTGTAACTAAGGAAAGGTTTCTTGTTCCTTTTACTTCATTGCTCCATATTTGCACGCATGTATCGTTCAGTAATTTTTTTGAATTTTGTTTCCCACCAGTGATTGGAAATGGCAGAGTCCAAAAAGGAGTTTGCTTGTCCACCTTTCAGCAGGGGAATGTTGCAAAGTAAATTGGAGATAAGATTTATGAGAAAAGTATCTATCGGAATGAATGGCTTGAAGGAATTTAGTGTCATCAGAGACTTACAATTATATTTTAGCATTTTGCTGTTGATTGTTTTCTTTGATATGTAAATCTTAGTATTTCCATCTGGAAGTCTCATGCAGGAAGAAACTGATGTGGGTATGAGCCGTTAATGGCTGACTTGAAAAAATCTTAGACACTAAGTATTAATATTGTACTGACGAAGGGGAAATCACATATACAGTGTATTTCAGCATACATAGGAATCAGACATCGGTGTACTGGGAATGACATACAGTATATAGGGGAATCAAACACACAGCATACATCAGTTTATAGGCAAATCATACACATGGGAGTGTATATCAACGTACCAGGAAATTGCATGCAGTGCATATCTGTATACAAGGGAATCACGCACATAGTATACATTACTGTACAGGGGAATCACACAGTATACAACAGTGTACAAGAGAATTACATGGAGTATACAGGAGATTCACGCACATGGTATATATCAGTGTATAGGAGAATCAAACAAACAGTGTCTTTTTTTTAATTCATTCTTGGGATGTGGACATTGCTGGCAAGTCCAGCATTTGTTGCCCTTCCCTAGTTGCCCTGAAATTGAGAGGCTTGCTAGGTCACTTCAGAGGGCAATTAAGAATCAACAACTTATATTTAAATAGCGCCTTTAATGTAACAAAATGTCCCAAGGCACTTCACAGGAGTGTTAACAAAAGAAAAGACACCGAGCCATATAAGGAGATGTTAGGACAGATGACCAAAAACTTGGTCGAAGCGGTAGGTTTTAAGGAGCGTCTTAAAGGAGGAAAGAGAAGTGGAGAGGCGGAGAGATTTAGGGAGGGAATTCCAGAGCTTAGGACCTACGCAGCTGAAGGCACGACCACCAATGCTGGAGCATTTAAAATTGAGGATGTTCAAAAGGCCAGAATAGGAGGAGTGCAGAGGTCTAGGGAGATTACAGAGATTATGAGGGGCGAGGCCATCGAGGGATTTGAAAACAAGGATGAGAATTTTAAAATCGAGGCGTTGCTTAACTGGGAGCCAACGTAGGTCAGCAAGCGCAGGGGAGATGGGTGAACGGGATTTGGTGTGAGTTAGCACACAGGCGGCAGAGTTTTGGATGACCTCGAGTTTATGGAGGGTAGAACTAGGGAAGCCGGCCAGGAGTGCATTGGAATAGTCAAGTCTAGAGGTGATAAAGGCATGGATGAGGGTTTCAACAGCAGATAAGTTGAAGTAAAGGCAAAGGCGGAGACAGGCGATATTACGAAGGTGAAAATGGGCAGTCTTAGTGATAGAATGGATAGGAGGTAGGAAGCTCAATATGTGATCAAATATGACACCAAGGTTGCGAACAGACATGGTCAGCCTTAGACAGTTGCTGGGGAGAGAGATCGAATCAGTGGAAAGGGAATGGAGTTTGTGGCGTGAACTGAAGACAATGGCTTCAGTCTTCTCGATATTTAATTGGTGGAAATTTCTACTTATCCAGTGCTGGATGACTGACAAGCAGTCTGATAGTATAGAGACGGTGGAGGGTTCGGGAGAGGTAGAGCTGGGTATCATCAGCGTACATGTGAAAACTCATGTTGTGTTGCTGGATGATGTCACCAAGGGGCAGCATGTAGAGGAGAAATAGGAGGAGGCCAAGGATAGATCCTTGGGGGATACCAGAGGCGAGAGTGCGGTATCGGGAAGAGAAGCCATTGTAGGTGATTCTATGGTTATGGCTGGAAAGATAGGAATGAAACCAGGCGAGTGCAGTCCCATCCAGCTGGGATGACGGTGGAGAGGCGTTGGAGCAGAATTTTGTGGTCAACCATGTCAAAGGCTGCAGACAGGTCCAGAAGGATGAGAAGGGATAGATTACCTTTGTCACAGTCAATTAGGATGTCATTTGTGACCTTGGCGAGAGCAGTTTCAATACCGTGGCAGGGGCGGAACCCTGATTGGAGGGATTCAAACAAGGAGTTCTGGGAAAGATGGGCACGTACTTGGGAGACGACCACACACGTCCAAGAACTTTGGAAAGGAAAGGGAGTTTGGAGATGGGGTGATAGTTTGCAAGGGCGGAGGGGTCAAGGGTTGTTTTTTTGTGGAGAGGGGTGATAACGGCAGATTTGAAGGAAAGGAGGACAATACCGGAGGAGAGAGAACCGGTAACAATATCCACTAGCGTGGGAGCCAAGAAGGAAAGTTGGGTTAGCAGCAATTTAGTAGGAACAGGGTCGAGAGAGCAGGAGATCGGTCTCATTGACAAGATGAGCTTTAAAAGGGCAAGGGGGAGACAGGAGAGAAATATGCAAATTTAGGGTTAGGGCAGGGGGAAAACAGATAAGTAAGGTCTGGTGGGCTAGGGGTAGAGAGGGAGTTGAAAGCAGAAGCAGTTGAACAGATGTTGTTAATCTTTTTAACAAAGAAGTCCATGAGCTCCTCATATTTATCTTTGGAGGTTAGGGAGGAGGAGACAGGAGAGGTTGGTTTGAGAAGACTGTTAGTGGTGGTGAAGAGAAGCCTGGTGTTATTTTTGCCATCCTGGATGATCTTAGAATAATGGGCGGTTTTAATGGTGGAGAGCAGGACCCGGTAGTGCTTTATATGATCTAGCCAAATCTGGTGATGGATGATTAGACCAAATGTCTGCCAAAGACGTTCAAGTTTGCGTCCCTTGGACTTAAGGGATCAAAGATGAGCGTACACCAGGGGGAACGACTATGGTGAGAGAGTGTAATGATTTTAGTGGGGACAAGGGCATCAATGGTGGTGGAGAGGGTGTGATTTAGTAAGTCAGTAGCTGCAGAGATGTCATGTAGAATTGTAGGCCAAAGGCTAGATAGTTGGGAATTAGAAAATGCAGTGGTAAGGGACTTGAGGGAAAGTTTTTTCCAGGGTTGGATCCGAAAAATGGGTTAAGGAGGGGGAAGGGGAATATGGGCAGAGAGTGATGTAAGGATGTGGTCAGAGATTGCCATATCGGTGATGGTCACGGAGGGGATAGCAAGGCCACGTGAGATGATAAGATCAAGGGGGTGGCCATGTATATGGGTGGGGGGGAGTAGATATGAAGGGAGAGATTAAGGGAGGAAAGGAGGGCAGTGAACTCAGAGGAGAGGGAGCAAGATGAGTTGAGGTGGAGGTTGAAATCACCGAGGATGGGAAGTCACTCGGTGCCGAGGCAGAGGGGGAAAAGCAGAGAAAATAGCTCGAGAAAATTGGTGTGGTATTTGGGTGGGCGGTACAGAATAAGGATTTTAAAAGAGAGATGTGAAGGGTGGAACAAAGTAAAATGCTCAAAGGAGAAGTTGCCAGAGGAGTAGGGAGACACACCAAGGTGTGATAAAGATATAAGGGCTACACCACCCCCACAGCGGTTTGGGCGTGGAATATGGTGGAACATATAGCCAGGTGGGGAAGCTTCAGTAAGGGGAAAGGTGCCATCACCCCTCAACCACGTCTCTGTCAATGCCATGATGTCAATTTGGTCGTCCACAATAAGGTTATGGATGACAAGGCCCTTATTTATAAGTGAACATACATATTGAAGGACAGGAGAGTGTCTTTAATCATGTCTTTGTAACTTAATTCCCCATGTCCATATGGTGTGTGTAAGCGTTATAGGTTTAGAACATGGTAGGAGGAGGTGGGGAAAATGTTATCATCTCAACCCCCTTTTTCTCTCAAATCCCCCTCTCTCCGTGTCTCTTAACCGTCTCACACGTGTTCGAAATCAAAATCTGTTTAAGCGATATGTATTGACCTTTTCGAAGAATAAAACATAAGCGAGGCAATTAGTTGGCTTCAATATTAAACTTCTTTTTGAAAACTGAAGTAACATTAAATGAAGAAAGCACATACTCTCCGTCTCCTCTCTTTGACTTGTATCTCTATCTCTGACTCATCTGTTTTTCAACCGCCCTTAATTAAATACATTTTTTAAAGTTTATATAAACACAAAACAAAAACTACAACATACATGTAATCAGAAGTGTCTTTTTTCTCTCAAACACACTAAAAATATTTTTTTAAAAGCTTATAAATTTTATTTTAGTACAGCTTTTGAAATTCATCCTCGTGTGTTTCAAAATTTTTTCAAGAACAGCTATTGGGCAGAAAATGCTAGGCTGTAACAAAAATTATTACAGCAATACAGCTGACTGAACTGTACTGATGAATCCTGAGAAATGAGGTACAGGAATCCCGCCCCAACCGCGGGTTTGCCAGACGCGGATTTCACGTATACACGGTTTCCACTCTGCGACAATTTTTGCCAACCGCGGCAGTGAAATTCGCGTATCCGCGGTTTTTAATTTAGGAATAAGGTAAATAACATGATTTTTATGCTTTTTATATTCTTTTTTATTGTGTTTATAAACATTTATACTGATTTTGCCAACCGCGGTTTTACTAACCACGGGGGTTTTCAGGGACGTATCCCCCGTGGTTCGGGAGGGATCCCTGTACACTGAACATGTTCAGAGTTCAGGCTGAACAATCCAAATTCAGCACATAGCATCACAGCATCACAACTCTGGGGAAAATATCAAGTATAAGCCCAGGCTTTTGGAAAAGGTCAAGGCCTTCAAGTAAAAACTTCAGTGAAGGCATTAAAAGACACAAAAGACAATTCAATGAACAAATTTAATCATGTTATTTTGAAATATGTAATTTTTAAATTTTATTTTGTTTAAACCCTTATTTTACTGGGTGAAGAAATTATTTTCCAGGCACTTACTTCTTTGCATGATGCCATCCCCCAGGCCAGTTTATTGCCACCTGATATTTTTTGTCCATCAGGCACTGTGCTGCTGTAAGAGTGGCCCCAGCTACCGCTGCAGCATAATCAAACACTCCTTCTGTTGCAGGGCAATCATAACCTGAAAAATATAGAAATGGGGAGAGGTTATCAAACAGAAAGAATAGTTAAACCAAGTCAATGGCTGACAGGAAACCTGAACTATGGGCAACCCAGGCATACAGGACCTAGCCACAGAATAGACAGTTTTTTCTAACATCAGTTTATCCTCTCCCTCTTATTTTTTTTTCTCACCTTCAGCCACCATTTCCCTGCTTTCCTGAGTGTGTTGAGTCCTTGCTTAGGTATGATTCCATGGCCACTCACTCAAGTGGCTATTACTCAGATGCAAGCTTTGAAAAGGCATGGCATCCAGCTATTCAACTGCAGGACAAATCACAACTGAATCCAATTCTGTCCGCAAACAACATCCAGACACACGCACTTTCAGAACTGGATAACAACCAGGTGCAGGAACCCTGACAGACTTTTCCTTTCATAACCCAAGGGCGCTGAAGCTAATTGTAGCACCTCTACCATTGCTTGAGCTGAGATTAGCTAATTCAGCACAGACGGATAATTGAATCACACTCTGTATGGTTTTGCTATTCACTGTATAAACTCACCGAGCTGTCAAGAAAGCCATTTCCTCTTCCTTTTTCAGCCTCTCCAATGCCACATGCCATTTCCTGAGCTGAAAGAAACCCTCATACAATCTGCTCCTGGGTCTCTGCTGCTTAACAGCTAACCATTGGGAGATACATCGTATCAGACCAGAACACATAAGCCTCCCGGAGTAACTGATTTTCCCAGAGCAACTAATCCTTCCATTTCCCTCCTCCAGAGAGGAAGTTCGTGGGAAAGAAATAAAAAAATCAGAGTGCAAGTCAAACCTACATCACTTTTGCACAACTCCCAGTAACTATATTATCATGCAGAGTGCATGAAGTTGCTCTGCTTTAAAGAGCTCCAAATGCAACTCATCTTGAGATAATTGTCTTTCTTCAGATTCAAAACATCAGCTAATGCCTCACATCAGCCTGAATTTCAATGTAATTTTTTTGCCAAAGGCTGAGTCTCCCTCTTTTTAAAGACCTTTCTTGGGTCAGCCCACACCACACACTGTCTGTGGGCCAAAATCATTTACAGGTTATTATTTTTTTTTTTTTTAAAAGGTTTAAAAAGTATTTGAATGTTGTTCTTTACTATTCTAAAAACCCTTATGGGTCTTTGGCAGTCCATAGGAAAGAGAGAGTGAGTGCATGAGGGGAAGGATCAAGTTACCCTAGGTTGTGTGGGTATCTCCTCATTACCAGGTGCACAATAGTACAGGATTAGAAACAGGTCACTCGGCCGTACTTCAGCACAGAATGGTTCACAAAAACATGGAAAAACAGAGGAAAATTATAATTTAAATAAAGAGCGCATTATACTTCAGCATGTCAGCTTAACCTAAAATAGGAAGGATTTGAACAATACTGCAGATTTACATCCAGGCAGCATACCCTGCATCACCCCCTGCATACTTCATTCTATTTCATTGAACACCAGAGCACGAGGCCTTTGTTTCTACCACAGAAAACAACAGAAATGCTTTTTTTCCCCCTTCCAAAGCCAATTGGGAGCCAGAGAGTAGGGATTTCAGGGTAGGAAACACCAGTCTGGTTGCCTTTGTCTTTTCCTAATATTGGCTGCTAACAGTTCCACAGAAGGTCCTTTGTTAGATCAGGTTTACGTGAAAGATAATGAGAGTTCTGTGAGCTCAAATTCCTCTATGCTGGAATGGTCCCAGCTTTCAGACAACCTGACTGACACTAATCCTTATCTATAGAGTTATTGCGAGGCACAGTCTGAGGCTGCGTAACACCTAGCAACAGGAGAAAGGCTTGGCAGCCCGAGTAATGCTGAGGATCCTCTTCTGACACAGACAGACAGGAGACAGTGCTTTTCACAAACTCATTACTTTTTGGAAACCATGAAAGGCTGTGTTTGTGACAGTCAGCCTTTTTCTAGGTAGTGCAGTAAGACGAGGTTAACTTCTTGAGTACCAAAATTCCATAGGAGCTGGAAATATTGGGTTGTGTGGTGGCACAGGATGGGAAGAGGTTGATTTGTACCATTGATTACCAATGCAATGGCAGAGATAAACAAGTTATTTTCTTCTGCTGTCTGCTCACTTGTTGATCATGATCATTTAAAAAAAAAAACCACTATGATCAGAATTTTGAAGTTTAGACCCGCCGGGAGCGGGGGAGTTAGTAGAACGCGGGAAACCCGGAAGTGTGACGTCATCTGCAGGTTCCTCGCCGAGAAGTTAGCCTGATTGACAGGCTGGACAGGAGGCCGCAGGACCAGGTAGGGGCGGGGCGGGGGGTCTGTTCGCCGACCCCAGAGGGCGGGGGCTGCTGGTGGGGCCGAGAAGAAGCACTCCTGCTGCTCTCGGCCCACAAGGAATGCTCCCAGAGGCTGTCCCCGCCTTGCTGCAGCTGCCGGGAATCCCAAGCCCCGGGATGCCTGGCTGGCCACAGTTAATCGGAGGCTTCCAGCCTCATTGTAATATAAGAACATAAGAAATAGGAGCAGGAGTAGGCCATACGGCCCTTCGAGCCTGCTCTGCCATTCAATAAGATCATGGATGATCTTCGACTTCAACTCCACTTTCCCACAATATCCCTTGATTTCCATAGAGTCCAAAAATCTATCTATCTCAGCCTTGAATATCCTCAAAGACTCAGTATCCACAGCCCTTTGGGGCAGAGAATTCCAAAGATTCACAACCCACTGAGTGAAGAAATTCCTTCTCATCTCAGTCTTAAATGGCCGACCCCTTATCCTGAGACTATGCCCCCTAGTTCTATACTCTCCAGCCAGGGGAAACAATCTCTCAGCATCTACCCTGTTAATTCCCCTCAGAATCTTATATGTTTCAATGAGATCACCTCTCATTCTTCTAAACTCCAGAGCATATAGGCCCATTCTACACAATCTCTCATCATAGGACAACCCTCTCATCCCAGAGATCAATCTAGTGAACCTTAGTTGCACCGCCTCTAAGGCATGCATGTCCTTTCTCAGATAAGGAGACCAAAACTGTGCACAGTACTCCAGGTGTGGTCTCACCAAAGCCCTGTACAATTGTCGTAAGACTTCCTTACTCTTGTACTCCAACCCCCTTGCAATAAAGGCCAACATGCCATTTGCCTTCCTAATTGCTTGCTGTACCTGCATGCTAACTTTGTGTTTCCTGTATGAGGACACCTAAAACTCTCTGAACATCAACATTTTATAGTTTCTCACCATTTAAAAAATATTCTGTTTTTCTGTTCTTCCTACCAAAGTGAATAACCTCACATTTCCCTACATTATATTCCATCTGCCACCTTATTGCCCATTCACTTAATCTGTCTATATCCCTTTGCAGGCTCTTTGTGTCCTCCTCACAGCTTACTTTCCCACCTAGCTTTGTATCGCCAGCAAACTTGGATACATTGCACTCGGTCCCTTCATCTAAGTCATTAATATAGATTGTAAAAAGCTGAGGCCCAAGCACTGATCCTTGCAGCACTCCACTAGTTACAGCCTGTCAACTGGAAAATGACCCGTTTGTCCCTACTCTCTGTTTTCTGTCCTTTAACCAATCCTCTATCCATGCTAATATATTACCCCCAACCCCATGAGCCCTTATCTTGCGTAGCAACCTTTTATGTGGCACCTTATCGAATGTCTTTTGGAAATCCAAATATACATCATCTACTGGTTCCCCTTTATTTACCCTGCTAGTTACAGCCTCAAAAAACTCTAATAAATTTGTTAAACACGATTTCCCTTCCATAAAACTATGATGACTCTGCCAAATCATATGATTTTCTAAGTGTCCTGTCACCATTTCCTTAATAATGGATTCCAGCATTTTCCTGACGACTGATGTCAGGCTAACTGGCCTGTATGTTCCCTGTTTTCTCTCTCCTTCCTTTCTTGAATAGCGGGGTTACATTTTCTACCTACCAAGCCGCTGAGACCGTTCTAGAATCTCGGGAATTTTGGAAGATCACAACCAATGCATCCATTATCTCTGCAGCCACCTCTTTTAGAACCCTAGGGTGTAGGCCATCAGGTCCAGGGGATTTGTCGGCTTTTAGTCCCATTAGCTTCTCAAGTACCTTTTCTCTACTGATATTAATTACTTTAAGTTCCTCACTCTTATTAGCCCCTTGGTTCCCCACTATTTTTGGTATGCTTTTTGTGTCTTCTACTGTGAAGACAGATACAAAATATTTGTTTAAAATCTCTGCCATTTCCTTATTGCCCATTATAATTTCACCTGTCTCAGCCTCTAAGGGACTAACACTTACTTTTGCTACTCTCTTCCTTTTTATATACTTGTAGAAGCTCTTACAATCTGTTTTTATATTTCTTGCTAGTTTACTCTCATTCTATTTTCTCCCTTTTTATCAAGATAAACATTACTTTCAAGGTAAAGTTCTCGCTCTCGCGTAGTAAGGGTCATTTTTGATTTTGAGGTTGTTGCCAATCAAGTAGGAAATCAACCTACATTCTGCCATGAGAACTATTTACTGATATTCCCATCATAGAATCATCAGTTTTACAGCACAGAAGAAAGCCATTTAGCCCACTGGACTTGTGGTGACTCTGAAACAGCTATGCACTTAACCCATCCCCACACCTTTTAATTTTTTTTTCAAATACTTATCCACTGCCTTTTTAAAAGCTACATTATATATTCAGTTTCCACTACTGTTTCTGCTAGGGTATACTATATACTAACTGTCCGCATAAAAATACTTCCCCTAATCATTCCCTGCGTTCTTTTGGCGATGATCTTAAATTTATACCCTCCAGTTACCAACTTACTGACCAGTGGAAATAGCCTTAGGAATTCTGAACACTTCTAGCAGATCTCTTAACCTTTTCTGTTCAATTGAAAGAAGCTTAGTTTCTCCAACTCACCTTGTAACTAAAGGCTCCCATTCTTGGCATCATCTCAATAAATCTCTTCTGTAACATCTCTGCGCCCTTGTTACTGTTCCTGAAGTAGGGCACCCAAAACTGGTCACAATATTCTAACTGCACCCTAACCAATGATTTGCATAGATTTAGCATTACCACTTTGTTTTTATACACCATGCCTCTATTTATAAAAACCAGATCCTTTTTTTTTTTTTACAGCTTTGTTAAAGTGCCCTCAAATTTTTAAAGATGTGCATAACTGAACTCCTAAGCTCATATACACCTTTTAAAGTTTTATCCTTTAGTGCATCAATCGAGCATTTTCGTTCTCCTGCAAAAAAAAAAAAAATTTCCTTCCTTACCTGCGCTCCAGTTTCCATGGGGCAATCATATCCTGCAGCCTACAGAACCACTGCCCCTTGACATTCAACGGCATTACCATCGCCGAATCCCCCACCATCAACATCCTGGGGGTCACCATTGACCAGCTACATAAATACTGCGGCAACAAGAGCAGGTCAGAGGCTAGGTATTCTGTGGCGAGTGTCTCACCTCCTGACTCCCCAAAGCCTTTCCACCATCTACAAGGCACAAGTAAGGAGTGTGATGGAATACTCTCCACTTGCCTGGATGAGTGCAGCTCCAATGACACTCAAGAAGCTCGACACCATCCAGGACAAAGCAGCCCACTTGATTGGCAGCCTATCCACCACCTTAAACATTCACTCCCTCCAGTACCAGCGTACCGTGGCTGCAGTGCGTACCATCTACAAGATGCACTGCAGCAACTCGCCAAGGCTTCTTCGGCAGCATCTCTCAAACCCGTAACCTCTTCCACCTAGAAGGACAAGGGCAGCAGGCGCATGGGAACACCACCACCTCCAAGTTCCCCTCCAAGTCACACACCATCCTGACTTGGAAGTATATCGCCGTTCTTCATCATCGCTGGGTCATAATCCTGGAACTCCCTCCCTAACAGTACTGTGGGAGTACCTTCACCACATGGACTGCAGCGGTTCAAGAAGGCAGCTCACCACCACCTTCTCAAGGGCAATTAGGGATGGGCAATAAATGCTGGCCTTGCCAGCGATGCCCACATCCCATGAATGAATAAAAAAAAAAGCTGCACACAGACCTCTGTCAACATTTCACTGTCCTAGCTACTAGATGGCACAAAAATAGCTCACGGACAACCCTTTCCAGTTCTCTCTTCCTCCCACAAATTATGGGGCGATCCCTTGCCTCTTCTCTGTCATTCCACAACAGAAGAGTTGAAATTGAAAACCCTCAGTGACATAATGAATTAAACCTGTGGCACTATATGATAGTTTTCAACTTGTCCGGGGTCCCTCAAGATGGCTCCTGGACAGTCAGCTCCCTCGGGAGCTCCTTACTGTGCACCTCTATCCTTGGCCACCCACCGCCTTTGCCCTTTCTCCCCAGTCTCCTCTCTTCCACGGTTTAAGTTCCCCTGGCTCGAATAATGGTTGCAATTTAACCCTAACTACAAGTTAACTGCGAGTTTAAAGTGCCCACTGCCCATCCTCCAGCCACACCTGCTCTGTTTTTCTCAGTTAGCACTGGATCTTTTCTTAAATTCCTGGCCTTCTCTGGACATCAGGACTACACTTTTGCACTGGACTGCACTGCAAGACTCAGCTGCTGTGTCTCTGATCTGCTGCTCAGTTGCTTAAATTTTAAAGTAACTTTATCTCGCTTACAGCCTATCCCCCACCACTGTTGTTACCTGCTGAACCTGTGACTGTTCCATTGGTCCTACTGGTTTTTCAGCTTCAGCTAGTCTGGTTCCTGGCCAGAGATTCGCTCGCCTGGGCTGAAGTACATTTCTCCGCCACTTCAGGATTTTATGGCAACCTCCAACTGCCCCACCGTTTTTCTGCCCTGCAACTGATTCTGCACACCTCCTAGATCTTCATTCCCATGGAAATACTTCAAATAGCTTCTGGACTCACTGGCCCGCCACACCTGTCTCTGAACCTGGACATAAGTTCGTCGATGCTCCATGCTGACTCCACCCTACCTATGTCAACTTTATCCCACTATGGGACCTCTGACTAACTTTGGACTCCCGCCTATTGTCTCCTCTCTATTCCTTGTTTACTACCAGATATATGTCTCCCAACCTTGCTCTGTAACCAGGTCTACGTAACTTGAGTTTCCCTGTATCTGCGTGCGCGTTTTGGCTGCCGCTCAGGACCCGAGCCCAGCACTTCTATTTCCACTTTTTACTCCCTTTTTTTCTTCTTTTCTCTTTACCCCTCCAAGACCCCTCTCTCCTGTCGTCATGCTTCCTTTCATTTATCCCCCCATCGGATACTCTGCACTCCTCGACCTTCCTACTCTCCTGCTGCCATCCCAGGCTTGACTCCCTCTTAGGTAACTCTGTACCTCTCTTGGCATCCTCCGAAGGGCCCATCGAGGCACTCGTTGCTGCCTCCTTACGAGCAGCAATCCCAACTGCCCCATCCTACTCGCTCACTGACCTTCCTGTCCAGCGTGCCCGCTAGGGAAAATCTTTCCTACCTCCTTCCCGTCCCACTTACCCCTCCCAATGCTGACCCTGTGAACTCTGCCACTGAATCAGCTATCACTGCTCCTCTCCGCACCTCCGACCAGAACGTCCGTTCACTTGTGAACAAGGCCCTTGCCATCCATGAGCTTATTGTGGATGATTGCATCAACATCATGGCCTTGACAGAAACCTGGCTGAGAGGTTATGACACCTTCCCCCTAAATGAAGTCTCCCTGCCTGGCTATACCTTCCACCACTTGTGCCGTCCAGACCGTGGTGGTGGTAGCGTGGCTCTTATCACCAAATTAAACCTTGGTCTGTCTCCCTACTCCTCTGGCACCTTCTCCTCCTTTGAGCATCTCACCTTGTTCCACCCCTCTCGCCTCTCATTTAAAAGCCTCAATCTTACCACCCATCTAAGTACCATGACAATTTTCTCACCGAGGTATCTTCACCGCTTTCCTCCCTCAGTCTCTGCACCGAGTGACTTCACATCCTCGGTGATTTTGACCTCCATCTCTACTCACCATGCTCTCTCTCCTCTGAGTTCACTGCCCTCCTATCCTCCCTTAATCTCTCCCTCCTCATAAACGCCCCAAACCCATATTCACGGCCACCCCCTTGACGTTGCCATTATCATGTGGCTTTGCTACTCCCATCGTGTCAATCACAGATAAGGCCATCTCTGATCACTTACATTTCCCTCCCAACCCTACTTCCTTCTGTGTCCGCCCCTGGATAAAACCCTCTACCAATTCACTTACCACTGCATTTTCAAAATCCAAACTGTCTAACCTTTGGCCCTCCATTCACCACGACATTCCTGCAGCTAACGATCTGCTCAACCACATCTCACCTCCACCTTTAATGCCCTAGTCCCCATTAAAACCATTAGTGTCTCTCACCCTGGTTGTTCCCCCAGTATGGCCCTCATCTCCTCTCCCTTAAATCCAAGGGACACAGACTTGAACATATATGGCGGACAACTGATTTAGCCATTCATCGCCAGATCTGGCTGGTCCACATAAAGCACTATCGGGTCTCCTGCTCTCATCTGCCAAAACTGCTCACTATTCCATAGAAACATAGAAGATAGGAGTAGAGTAGGCCATTCGGTCCCTCGAGCCTGTTCCGCCATTTAATGAGATCATGGCTGATCATCCAAATTCAGTACCCTGTCCCTGCTTTCTCCCCATATCCCTTGATCCCTTTAGCCTTAAGAAATATATCTAACTCCTTCTTGAATATATTTAATGAATTGGCCTCAACTGCCTTGTGTGGTAGAGAATTCCACAGGTTCACCACTCTCTGGGTGAAGAAATTCCTCTTCATCTCAGTCCTAAATGGCTTACCCCTTATCCTTAGACTGTGACCCCTGGTTCTGGACACCCCCGCCATCGGGAACATCCTTCCTGCATCTAGTCTGTCTAGTCCTGTTAGAATTTTATAAGTTTCAATGAGATCCCCTCTCATTCTTCTAAACTCTAGCGAATATAAGCCTAATCGACCCAATCTCTCTTCATACGTCATTCCTGCCATCCCAGGTATCAGTCTGGTGAATCTTCGCTGCACGCCCTCCATGGCAAGAACATCCTTCCTCAGATAAGGTGACCAAAACTGCACACAATACTCAAGGTGTGGTCTCACCAAGGCCCTGTACAACTGCAGCAAGACATCCTTGCTCCTGTACTCGAATCCTCTCGCTATGAAGGCCAACATACCATTTGCTTTCTTAACCGCCTGCTGCAACTGCATGCTTACCTTCAGCGACTGGTGCACAAGGACACCCAGGTCTCGTTGCACTTCCCCTTTTCCCAATCTATTGCCGTTCAGATAATAATCTGTCTTCCTGTTTTTGCCACCAAAGTGGATAACCTCGCATTTATCCACATTATACTGCATTTCCCATGCATCTGCCCAATCACCCAACCTGTCCAAATCATACTGGAGTTTCTCTGCACCCTCCTCACAGCAGACACGCCCACCCAGCTTTGTGTCGTCTGCAAACTTGGAGATATTACATCTAGTTCCCTCGTCTAGATCATTTATATATATTGTGAATAGCTGGGGTCCTAGCACCGATCCCTGCGGTACCCCACTAGTCACTGCCTGCCACTCGGAAAAAGACCCGTTTATTCCAACTCTTTGCTTCCTGTCTGCCAACCAGTTCTCTATCCAAGACAGTACCTTACCCCCAATCCCATGTGCTTTAACTTTGCACGCTAATCTCTTATGCGGGACCTTATCGAAAGCCTTCTGAAAGTCCAATACACCACATCCACTGGTTCTCCCTTATCTATTCTACCAGTTACATCCTCAAAAAATTCCAGTAGATTAGTCAAGCATGATTTACCTTTTGTAAATCCATGTTGACTTTGTTTTTTCCTGTCACTGTTTTCCAAGTGCTCTGCTATTACATCTTTTATAATGGCCTCTAGCATTTTCCCCACTACCGATGTCAGACTTACCGGTCTATAATTCCCCGTTTTCTCTCTACCACCTTTTTTAAATAGTGGGGTCACATTAGCTATCCTCCAATCCATGGGAACGGTTCCAGAGTCTATAGAATTCCAGGATCATCCTGGAATGCAAAGATAACTCCCGGCTTCTTTTCTCTCCTGCAAACCATCTTCTTAAACCCCTCTCCCCTGCTTCCTCCCCCTTACCTCCAACAAGTGCGACAAGCTCATGGACTTCTTTGTCACTAAGATGGAGACCACCCGTTCAACTGCCTCTGCCGCTTCCCCCACATGCCCACTGGACCAAACTTCCTCCAAGGTTTCCCCCCTGCCCTAGCCCTGACCGCGCATCTTTCTCTAGTTTCTCAAATGCCTCATCCGACCTCTCCATGGCACAGGACAATAGATAGTGTTAACCAAGGTTAAAACAGAGTGCTTCTCCTAACACCATAATAGTGTATAGTTTTGCATTTGGTTGTGGGATAAGGTATTCTGATTCTGCTTTTGTATCTGGTGATGCAGCTAGTTTGCGAACCTTGATGACACACAAAAGTCAGTGTGTAAATTTTGCTAGTTTATTCATAAAAAAGTCATGGTGGTGAACCAGGAGTAAAATGTCTTGAGACAACAGTGCACTACACAATACAACATCATGACTTCATGCCCAGCAGCATCTTGATCCTAGAACTTCGCAGAGACATCAAGGCAAGGTCAGGTGCCACTCCACAGGGAAGGAGAGAAACACATAAAATATTAAGACTATTGGGTGATGCAAGTAACTTCCCTTTAACTACTCTCACACTACTTCTATTAGAGACATCAGCCAGCGCTGAGCTAAGGAATCTGTGCTACTCTGGATCAGCAGTCATAAAACCGGACTTGGACTCACGAGCATCAGTTTAGTCACAGTTTGTGCCTCCACCTAATGCAAACTTTGAATCTCAACAGGTGTGGCACAGAGCTCAAATATATTAATTTCTCTATACTGGTAACTTAAAAAAAATTCTATGCTCTGAAATTAACATGAAAAGAGGTAACCTTAGAAGCTACAGTCTCCTTCAATATTATCCTTTAATAAATATATATATATAGCAATGAGGCAGGCGACTTGTGGCTCTTTCCCAAGACTGGCACCTAATGCCATCTAGTGGCTTGTGACAGTAATGTATTTGCATTTGGGCAAGCCAATCGGAATTGGCTTGCCCAATTCTTCAGATCTGTGAATGTATTTGAAGGAAGGTTTGTTTTCTAAATCAGCATTTATAATGGTAACTTCTAATTAGTATTGGAACAAGCAATGCACAACTGCTGCAGGAGGATGATAAACTCTATATGGTTTGACAATAGGGTTACAATAGCTCGCAAGGAACTGTATTCTCAAAAATTCTTTCAAATGGTCTCTCTCCAGCTCTTAAATTCTTCATTCAAATCAGCTCTGATGTAACAGACGAATGCATAGATTATTAAATGTCAAACGTCTAACCTAAATCAATTACCCGCTGGGATTATACTTTGCACAACTGACCATTACTCAGACACTAACAAAAGTAGCATATATCTTGGATCACTGCAAAATGAAACAATGTTATCTATAAACTACCTGAGCAGTAATGTTCAAAAAGGTTTTCTGAAACTCAAGAGGTTCAGGAGATGAATGCTTGATCAGCTATTTGTTTCCAAGTACAACTCGTACACAGATCAAGCACAGCTATTAGGAACCAGCAATAACCTAATAGAATGTTTTTAGATTATGTGGACCTAGAGATGATTCAAAAGCTTCACTCCCCTTTCAGAAAGTAGTAGGAGGCATCAGGAACCAGTAGATGCAGGTTTCCATCTGCAACCTGATAAATGGACCAAAGTCCTATCTATTCATTCCCACTGAATACAATTTCAACATATCAGACCCCTTCCCATTCACTTCCTTCATGCGGAATTAAACCTCTTTCCATACACCACTCCCATTACTTGTGTGTGAATTATTTCTGTTCAGCATTTTCAGCTTTGGTTGTAGACCAAGTTATTGAATGAGTAGTGCACTGTGGGACAAAGAAAGTGAAATTATCTTTAATGTATCTACAGTTTCCAGAAAGTTGGATCCAAGCAGTACATTTCCTGGCAAAGCAGCTTTGCATTTATCTGAATTCAACTCTTAAAACATATGGACTTAATCAAAAGAAAAAGCCTGCAGAGCAACTAGAGCATGAAATACATTTTTGAAAAGACAGTCAAAAAAGACCAGCTGGTCCATTGAGTCTGTCCCATTTAGCCATGTTGCAACTAGGCATCACAACCCCCAATTCCCCACCCACCAGTAACCATATAATCTCTTGGGAGAGGCAAAAAAAATGTAAAAACCTAAGGCCAATTCATGGAAAAAGATGAACCGCCACTTTCATAACATCGAAATGCTTTACCTCAGTTTGTTGTGGCACTAAAGTCACAGAATCACCAATACGTCAAGAAGCATAGCAGAAGAACACCAACAGACTGTGGCATAGAGTTCATCCCTGTGATCACTCTCCCCACAACCCTAAGTTCCTCAGCTCAGTCATACAGTGGAGCAGGAAGTTGCCAAGCAGAGACTAAGAGAAGGAACACTGGTTAAGAGAACCTGGCATACATTCTAAAGATTAGTTTCAGAACAGCTTAGGTGGAGCTTTGGAGTAGGTCACTCTTTTCACTTGGTGGAAGTTGATAAGTAGTCGAGGAAAATTACAGGAAAAAGGGGAAAATAGTTGGAAAGAAGCACTGCACCATAATGTACACCAATGCAATACCTCATTCATTTTGGCACAGTGGATTATAAAACTGTCCTTTTACTCTTTTGTCCTAACCCAGCCCAAACTACTGGGATGAAACGTCTCCTCTCTGCCAGTGTCAAGGTTCCTAAGTGAAGGACTTCAGCAGTCTCAACCTGGTCCTTTGTGGTCATAAACTCAAAGCACAAAGCTGTCCTTACTTTCACTTATTATCACCATAAAGTACTATTCTGTATTAAGTTGACAGTATCACTCAGAGGCCACAGAGATGGCTAGGGTGGGAAATGCAAAAGTCACATTAGTGCAGTAGCGGTGAACCATTGAGATTAGGGCAGAGTGGAGATTCCTTTCTCTACATCTGACCTGTTATACCTAGAAGTTCTTGATGGTGAAAATCCTTCACAAGGATAAAATTACAAACAAAAAGGAAAAAAAAAAGTGGCAACAGACTGCTCACCTAATCCATACTCTACAGACTCAGGGTCATCATCGTCGCCATCCTCACTGATTTTCCGTAAATGTTCCAGGTAGGCATCCGTATGGAACATTGCCATTTCCTCCATTGAAGCTACTCGGGGTTTGACTACCCTGTTGGAAATGATAAAAACATCAACTTTATGATTTTACACCTTCTGGAACAATTATACAGGAACCTAATTCTTCACTAAAATATGAATTAGCTTCTGGGGTTTGACCCTCAGCCTCAATGACTGTCTGGACGGGAGGACACTTGTGTGTCATCCTTAATAGGTGTTCAATATTTTCAAAGTACAGTGACAGAATTGCAGCATAATAGAAAGTACTGTCAACTGGGTAGATGATAATACAAAGCCAAATACCGAATAAAACATGTAGCTATATGTGTTCCAACTAAATCAGCACATACCATTAAAACCTATATATTTTTGGAAAGGGTGGAAACACTAAAGTTAGCTGCCTGACTGAACTCAATGCTCAATGGGTAAACACAATTACCGGTGTGGTAATGAGCGATGCAAACCAGGAAGGTCCCAGTTTGGTCTGTGCTGAATTAGCTGTTCTTAATAAGGGCTACAATTGGCATCAGTGCCCCCAAGTCAGGGATGGGGAACAAAATAGTTAGCCAAGGTTCTCACTGCTGATCCTACCTCATTGACCTGCTGGAAGCACAAATGTATATGCGTCAGGTGAGGGCCTGCCAATGCTCACTGCCGAGGTTCACACATGAAGTATAGACAGTTAGGTGAGGAAACAGTATACGGTTTCAACTGGCTGGTAGAACCAAAGATACTGAAGATCTACAACTTGTACCAGATAGCAGAAGGGCAAACTTTGCTAAAATGGCAGACGATTTGGAATGGGTTAATTGGCTAACCCTACTGGGTGGTGGTGAGACCAATGTAGAATACAATTGGAAAGTTTTTAAGAAGATAAAAAATGTGGAAGACAAATATGTACCCAAAGTCAAAAGAAGGGAATGTGATAAGAAAAAGCCAAGGTGACTGACTGGTCATGTACAAAGACAAATAAGATGTAAACAAAAATATTTCTACAAACTAAAGGCATCTAATACTCAAATAAAACAGAGTTAAGTACAAGGAACAGCTAAAGAAAACAAAGGCTGCTATTAGATCAGCTAAAAGGATATTAGAAAAGGGGATTGTAGACAATTGTGGAAGTAATGGGGAAAGATTTTTCAGTTATGTTAAGAGTTAGAGAACTGTCAAAGACTGTACTGGGCCATTGAAGGATGCTCAAGGACAGGTTATTAAGGACTCACTGGGTATGGCGGAAATATTAAATGAGTACTTCCCATCAGTCTTCACTCCTGAAGACGATACTCGACTGTTAGAATTTAATGATGATAATAAAACTAGGGATATTACCATCGATGAACATATTGTTTTAGATAGAATTAAGAACCTGAAAATAGATAGAGCAGCCGGGCCGGATGATATCCACCCGAGGGTCCTCAGGAACATGGAACACTTGCTGTGCGAGCCCCTTGCCCGTATTTTTAATAGCTCACTGCACTCAGGGATGATTCCCATTGACTGGAAGGAGGCTAATGTAGCCCCCAGACCTCATTACAGCCTTGGTCCAAACATGGACAAAAGTGCTGAATTCCAGAAGTGAGGTGAGAGCGACTGCCATTGACATCAAGTCAGCATTTGACCGACTGTGGCATCAAGGAGCCCTAGTAAAATTGAAGTCAATGGGAATTGGGGGGGGGGGTGCGGAAACTCCACTGGCTAGAATCATACCCAGCACAAAGGATGGTTGTGGTTGTTGGAGGTCAATCATCTCAGCCCCAGGACATCGCTGCAGGAGTTCCTCAGGGCAGCATCCTAGCCCCAACCATCTTCAGCTGCTTCATCAATGATCTTGCCTCCATCATCAGGTCATAACTGGGGATGTTCGCTGATGATTGTATAGTGTTCAGCTCCATTCGTAACTCCTCAGATAATGAAGCAGTCCATGCTCACATGCAGCAAGACCTGGACGACATTCAGGCTTGGGATGATAAGTGGCAAGTAACATTTGTGCCACACAAGTGCCAAGCAATGACCATCTCCAACAAGCGAGAGTCTAACCACCGCCCCTTGACATTCAACGGCATTACCATCTCCGAATCCCTCACCATCAACATCCTGGGGGGGTTACCGTTGACCAGAAACTTAACTGGACCAGCCACATAAATACTGTGGCAACAAGAGCTGGTCAGAGGCTGGGTATTCTGCGGCGAATGTCTCACCTCCTGACTCCCCAAAGCCTTTCCACCATCTACAAGGCACAAGTCAGGAGTGTGATGGAATACTCTCCACTTGCCTGGATTGGATGAGTGCAGCTCCAATAACACTCAAAAAGCTCAACACTATCCAGGACAAAGCAGCCCGCTTGATGGCACCCCATCCACCACCTTAAATATTCACTCCATTGTGGCTGCAGTGTGTACCATCTACAAGATGCACTGCAGCAACTCGCCAAGGCTTCTTCGGCACCACTTCCCAAACCCGCGACCTCTACCACCTAGAAAGACAAGGGCAGCAGGCGCACGGGAACACCACCACCTCCAAGTTCCCCTCCAAGTTACACACCATCCTGACTTGGAAATATATCGCCATTCCTTCATCATCGCTGGGTCAAAATCCTGGAACTCCCTCCCTAACAGCACTGTGGGAGTACCTTCACCACACGGACTGCAGCGATTCAAGGCAGCGGCTCACCACCACCTTCTCAAGGGCAATTACGGATGGGCAATAAATGCTGGCCTTGCCAGTGACGCCCACATCCCAGGAAGGAATGTATTTTAAAAAGTCACCGGGTAGGTGCTGGGGCGGGTTGGAGAGGAATTTCACAGATTTTTTCCCCCAAAATTGGCCTGGGTATTACCTGTTTTTTGCTTCTCCCAGGAGATCACATGGTTTTTGGGTGGGGTAGAGAGTGTATTTATTGTGATACACAAAGTATCACAATTGTGTGGGACAGGCTGGATGGACCAGAGGGTCTTTTCCTGTCCGCCATTGTTTGTAAAACAGAGCGCAACCATCATCTATGAAACACATCACAGCCTCAGTCACCACCTTTTGGAGAACTGAGAAGAAACGGGGAAGTTGGGAAAAAAAGTTAGGTGTCTGATCCCAATCTGATCTGATAATCTGAGGTTTTTTTTAATTCGCTTATGGGATCTGGGCATCGCTGGCAAGGCCAGCATTTATTGCCCATCCCTAGTTGCCCTTGAGAAGGTGGTGGTGAGCTGCCTTCTTGAACCGCTGCAGTCCATGTGGTGAAGGTACTCCCACAGTGCTGTTAGGGAGGGAGTTCCAGGATTTTGACCCAGCGACGATGAAGGATCGGCGATATACTTCTAAGTCAGAATGGTGTGTGACTTGGAGGGGAACTTGGAGGTGGTGGTGTTCCCATGTGCCTGCTGCCCTTGTCCTTCTAGGTGGAAGAAGTCGCAGGTTTGGGAGGTGCTGCCGAAGAAGCCTTGGTGAGTTGCTGCCGTGCATCTTGTAGATGGTACACACGGCAGCCACGGTACGCCAGTGGTGGAGGGAGTGAATGTTTAAGGTGGTGGATGGGGTGCCAATCAAATGGGCTGCTTTGTCCTGGATGAGTAAAACGAGAAGCAAGCTTTGACTTCAGCAAGTTTCCTCTTCAATCACATAACAGCACTTTCACTAAAATGGAATGAGCAAACTTCATGAACTACAAACAAAGGGATCTGTACACTTCTTTTCACCCACACCCCAACTTCTTACTCTCCTTTTCTCATTTTCATATTTAAAAACCAGCACAGAGGACCACCCTGGGAGCAGATATTTAATGTAGAGTTCAAATGGGGATAGTCCATATTCATGCCACTGGAGCAAAATTTTGCCATGTCAGTAATTTAGGATTTCTAAACCAAATGTCCACTATACAAAGCCCTGGTTAGACCACATCTGGAGTATTGTGTACAGTTCTGGGCACTGCACCTTAGAAAGGATATATTGACCTTGGAAAGAGTGCAGCGCAGATTCTCCAGAATGTTACCAGAGCGCCATGGATTAGATTATGAGGAGAGATTACATAAACTAGGCTTGTAATCCCTGGAATATAGAAGGGTAAGGACTCATTTGATTGAGGTTTTTAGGATTTTGAAAGGAATCGATAGGATAGAGAGAAACTTTTTCTGCTGATGGGGGAAGTCTAGGACAAGGGGACATAACCTTAAAATCAGAGCCAGGCCATTCAGACAGAAGTTAGGAAACACTTCTACACGCAAAGGGTGGTAGAAATGTGGGACACACTCCCACAAAAAAAGTAGATACTAGCTCAATTAATAATTTTAAATCTGAGATCGGTAGACTTTTGCTAGCCAAGGGTATTGAGGGATATGGAGCCAAGGCGGGTGGGAAATATAATAAACATGAAGCTTGACGCCTGCAAAGATATTTCTGGTAAACAACATGACTGTACCTCATGTATTTCAGCAATCCATAAGAGGCAATCAGAGAATGGACCATACTGGCCTAGAAGAAAAAAAAAGGGATAAGAAGTGAAGATCAACAATATACAACAATATGTACAGGCTTCCAACAGCAACCAAGCAGTACATTGAGTGTGCTAACCATGGGTTTGTGCTTCCAATGCCTTACACAGCAATTCAAGATCTTGTCCATTCTGTCAGGGAACCAAGTATATGCCAGGGATTTTGCCAAAGGAAGGGCTGGGAGAAGATTTTTAAACAGCAAGTGTCCCCATGGTCACACTCAGTCATTTCCATACAGCCAGTTCAGGAGCAGAAATGACATGGACCAAAGGGCAGATAATTTGTGTTGCCTCTGGGTAAAGGAATGGCATGAATCAAGTACCTAAAGTATATTTTATTTTCAAAATATGGGTATGTTGAATTGGATAATCTTAGTCAGGACAGCACTGCAATTGTCTTCAGCATCTCTGGACTGAAAATAAAATCAACTACAGTTCCTGCTCCTGCCCACCATCCAATAAACTTGCTGCACAGTGCAAGCACATGAACCTTGGGCAAGGGCAGGATTGGGCTCAGCTGTAATGCATCCCCTCCCCCCATGGTCAAAGGACTGGAGAGTGCCCAATACCTTGGAACCATATCCCAGAGGAGTCAATGTCCTCAGGATATGAGCTGGTGGGGGGAGGAGAGGTTGGGTAATTGGCGAGAAAAAGAAAAATGTTAATCTTAAACTTATTATATCACAGTTACATTCTAACTGCAGATTAGAAAGTCATTTGTGTCCCTTCTCTCCATGTGGCACTGCTCACCATCTCTCCCATTACTTTTCTCAAATCTCTCATCCCAATTTAAATGCCTAACAAAATCCCCCTGCAGATAAGTCAGTGGTATAACAGTGGAATTACATCATCAGTTCATATTACAACCAGGAATCCATTAAAGCCATAGAATGCTACCCAAGATTTACTCATTCTTTTGGATTGGGACTGATAACCAAATTTCAGCACCGTATTACATGGGCAGCACAATGGCACCAATGCTGCAGCAACACTTTCACTCAAAAAAATGCCATTTGTCAAAAAAGCATGGCAAATGTTTTTTTTAGTGAAATTGTTGCTGCAAATATTATACCCCGCCCTATTTATACATTCTGAAATGGTGCCAGTAGCCAAGAGGTCCAAACAATTTGTGGAGCAGAGCAAGCTGAGGGAAAGAAAGAAGGAAACCGCGATAGACTCAGCAAGATTAGCGAGCATGGCGTTACTGTTAAAAATTGGCACCGAATTTTCTGTGAATTTGCTTGCTTCACAAAGTAGAAAAAAACTTGTATTATATAGTATCTTTCACATTCTCGGGTCGTCCCAAAGCACTTCACAACCAATGAAGTTCTTTTGAAGTGTATCACTGTTGGAATGTAGGGAAATGCAGCAGTCAATTTGCATGCAGCAAGGTCCTAAAAGCAGCAGAGATGAATGACCAGATAATCTGTTTTTGGTGGTGTTGGTTGAGGGATAAATGTTGGCCAGGACACCAGGAGAACTTCCCTGCTCTTCTTCAAATAGTGAGATCGTTTATGTCCACCTGTGAGGGCAGAGTTGGTTTAATACCTTATCCGTAAGACAGCACCTCCTCAAAAATGTATTAAAGTGTCAGCCTGGATTATGTGCTCAAGTATCTGTGAAGTGGGGCTCAAACTCACAACTTTCTAACTCAGTGGTGAGAGTGCTACCACTGAGCCAAGAATGACACCAGGAAAATGAAAATGGGTTGGAATAGATGTTTGGCCAGAAATAATTCCAATCCCGCAACTACAAATCTGCACTAATTGGTGTGGAGTTGAAATGAAACCTTGTATAACTGATTCTTCACCAGCGAATCGCAATTGCCAAGTCAAACCAACAATCACTGTTCCCTAGATTCATAAATACGCCATTTACTTTACTTATCCTCTGGGGATACACTTTTCATGAGAACCAAGTCTCCCAGATTCTACAGTGCTTGAAGCTTGTACCCAAAAATTCCTAATTCTTGCAAGTGGACAAGTTACCTGTGCAACCTCCTGCTTTTATATTTTAAACTGCTTCAAACATTGACTTGGTCGTACCCATGATGCAACGAAGACAACCTTTAGATTTAGTTGTGCATGATCAATATATTATAAAAAATAAACCTATTCATGATTATAGAATGTTACAGCATATAAAATGGACCATTCAGTCTATAAAGTCTCCACTGGTATAACATTTGAGATTTTTACCTATTTAGCCTGGAAGGGAATTTGGTTTCATTTATATTATGGTGTTCCTATGAAGTGAAGATACGATTCACAAAAGGTGAACTCCCAGAGGCAGATAAGCTATTTAGGATTGTGTGTCAGGCAAATTAGTTGTAATACCAGTCAAATTAGTGGTTTCAGAATTGCGTATTTTTGTATATCATATGAGTGCCATCGAGCGACACCTACTCGCCAATTAACTTCCTCACTGCCGCTCGGTTTGGGTTCCACCAGAAGCACTTGGCTCCAGACCTCATTGCAGCCTTAATCTTGATATGGATGGAAGAACTGAATGCCAGGAGAGGAGAGAGTAGCTGCCCTCAACATCGAGGCATAATTCAACTGAATATGGCACAAAGGAGTCCTTGCAAAAATGAGGTCAATGAGGCTAAAAGGGAAGACACTAAGGAAGATACTTGTGTTTGTTGGATGCCGATTATCACAGCTCCAGAACATTATTCCAGGTTTTCCTCAGGGAAGCATCTTCTGTAGCTACGTCAATAACATTCCCTCATCATAAGGTCAGGAGTGGGAGTATCAGCTGATGATTTCAGTGCTCAGCTCCATTCACAACTACTCTGATAATGAAGCAGCCAATGCCAGCCTACAGCAGGACTTGGACAACATTCATGCCTGGGCTGATAGTGCCAGTTAATGTAATGATTAACTCAAGCAATAGAAAAACAAAGACATCTCCATTAACCTGCAGCAGCAGCACCATCACAGAGTCCCTCATCAGTAGTACCTTGTGGATCATTGTTCACCACGTAATTAACTGGACCAGCCATGGCTACCAAAGCAGAGCAGAAGCTGTGTACTCTGCAACACCTGGCTCACCTCCTGACCCCTCAAAGTCTTTCCACCAGTTGCAAGGCTTGGCAGGAGTGTGATAGGATACTGAACACTCACCAAGATGGGTGCAACTAAAGCAACAATCAAGAAGCTCAACACCATCTAGGATAGAGCAGGTTGCTTGATCGGCACCCCTGCCATTCAACTCAATATCCAGCCTCTCCATCACCAGATCACTGTGGCTGCAGCTACAGGGTGCAGAACAGCAACTCGCCAAGATTTTTTTGACATCTTCAACCCGTTACCTCTACTACTGAGAAGGACAAGAGCAGCAATATCATGGAAACATCATACAGACATAGAAAAATTAAGGACAGGAAAAGACCAGCTGGTCCCATACTTTATGGTGCAATCCACATAAATCATATTCACTGCATTTCCTTCTTCTATGCTCTCTGTTATTCCTTCGAAGTAATTCTATAAGGTTGGCCAAGGAGAACCTGTTTTTAAGATGACCACTTATTGGTTTAATCTGGTATTTCAGTAGCTTAATTGCTGTAACGTGAGTTTGCTTCAGTGTCAGTGAGCTTCAAACTTTTTAAAAAACAAAAGGTCGATTCAGGGAGCATGGATATTCCCTGGGATGAAAACCACCCCGTTCTAAGGTATGAAATGGGTCGGGTTCTAACTTTCCCCATCTAGCTGAACGTCAGAGAAGGCAGATTAGCAGAGTCGTGACTCCATGTCTCTGACATTTCTGGCAACGGGTCTGTCGGCCTTTATCTTCAGATATTGATGGGCCTGCTGTGTATTTCTAGCACGACCTGTTTTTATTTCGGATTTGCAGTTTTTTTAACCGCCCTAATTTTTTTTCGGCGGGGGGGGGGGGGGGTAGATGAGCGCTATGGTTGCTATGGACTCCTCTGTGGGCCTTTCGCCTTACCCGGCTGGTGACCTTGGAAAGGGAGTCGCATCTCTTGATGTAGGCGGGAGTGTAAATGTAGGTGGGTGGTGGTAGCGGCGGCGGGTGACTCCAAACCCGCCTCAGCCTCCGGCTCCGGTTCCATCTCCAACCGACCGCCGGTCCTGTGCAACCCCGAAACCCGTCCGCCCTCGCACAACCTGTAAAAGGGGCCGGGTGCCTCCGCCTGACACAGCCGCAGAAGTTATCTTCAAAAAGCAGAGTTCCGTCACCCTCAGCAATGAAGGGAGGAGTAAGGGGAACTAACGCATCAATGGGGCAGGAAGATGTTACTAAAAGACAAATGGATTATATGCATCCTGCAGCCTCATACTATATATTCGCCTCTATTTCAATCACTTATTTATTTTTCTTTCAAGGATATTCAGTATTTAATTCTCTTTCAATTTTCATCATCACTTGTTTCCTACGCCCTGACTTCCGCTACTGCAGACCTAGGTAGGGCCTGTCCAGAGTTTGAATAGGTGAGCTAAAAACCCCTAAAATGTAACCTAGAAAACTAACAAGAGCTGACAGGCTCCAAAAAGCCAGCAACGCAGTAACAGCTCTGACATGGAAACAAGTAGTTAACAGGCTTTGTAACTTTAGTACACAACATTCCTTCAATGTTATTGGAGGTTGGGGGGGAAATGACATGAAAGGCTGAGGATGAAATCCAAATGTTAAAGGCACAAAATTGGCAGTACATTTCTAAGAGTCCAGGAGCATGTTTCTGTGGAAAATTCTGATTTTTTAACATTAAAAATTATGAACCAGTATTCTGTTCTGAGTACTGGTGAGGGTGATGGTTCCTCTGGAGAGTGCAGCCAGAGTCAAGGCCACAGCACCACAGGTGGCACAGCTGCAAGGGGGGAAAGAGAGAGAAAAAAGAGTGGAAGAGCAATAATGATAGGGGATTCGATAGTTAGGGAAGCAGAGAGGCATTTCTGCAGCTGTAGATGTGACTCCAGAATGGTATGTTGCCTCCCTGGAGCCAGGGTCAAGGATGTCACTGAGCAGCTGCAGGACACTGAGGGGGGAGGGTGAACAGCCAGAGGTCGTTGTCCATATCGGTACCAATGACATGGGCAGAAGGAGGGATGTGGTCCTGCAGGCAGAGTTTAGGGAGCTGGGAGAGATTAAAAAGCAGGATCTCAAAAGTAGTAATCTCCGGATTACTCCCGGTGCCACGTGCTAGTGAGTACAGGAATAGGAGGATAGAACAGATGAATGCGTGGCTGGAGAGATGGTGCAGGAGGGAGGGCTTTAGATTCCTGAGGCATTGGGACCGTTTCTGGGGAAGGTGGGACCTGTACAAGCCGGACGGGTTACACCTCAACAGAGCCGGGTCCAATATTCTCGCGGGGAGGTTTGTTAGTGCTGTTGGGGAGGGTTTAAACTAGCTTGGCAGGGGGATGGGCACCAGCATATAGGAGTAGAAAAGAGGAATAAGGTGCATAAAAGAGTGAGTGTGTTGGATAGTACTAGAGAAGATAGTACTGGAGGCGGTAGTAGTACCATATTAGATAGGAGCAGACTAAGAAAGACTATGAAAAATTCAAAATGGGTTTAGAATGCATGTACGTAAATGCACAAAGTGTGGTGAATAAGGTTGGTGAGCTACAAGCACAATTAGCCGTGTGGCAATGATGTTGTGGCAATAACAGAAACGTGGCTTAAAAACAGTGAGTACTGGGCACTTAATATTCAAGGGTACAGGGCGTTCAGAAAAGATAGGGAAGGAAAAAAGGGAGGTGGGGTGGCAGTGCTGATTAAGGAAGACATTGTAATGTTGGAAAGGGAGGATGTTCTTGAGGGGACAAGGACAGAATCCATTTGGTTAGAGTTGAGGAGCAAAAAGGGTATGATCACGCTATTGGGGGTATTCTATAGGCCTCTAAATCGTGAGAGGGAGGTAGAGGAGCAAATCTGCAGGGAAATCGCAGAGATAAGCAAGAGCTATAGAGTGGTGATATTGGGGGACTTTAATTACCCAAATATCGATTGGGATAATGCTAGGGTAAAGGGAAAGGAGGGGGGAGGAATTTCTGAAATGTGTTCAGGAGAATTTCCTTGACCAGTATGTTCTTGGCCCAACTAGGAAGGAGGCATTGCTGGATCTGGTGCTGGGGAATGAGGTGGGCCAGGTCGACCAAGTGTCTGTGGGAGAACACTGGGTTACGAGTGATCATCGTATCATAAGATTTAGATTAGCAATGGAGAGGAGCAAGGAACAATCTAGAGTGGAACTTCTAAACTGGAACAGGGCTAACTTCAATGGGATGCGAAAGGATCTAGCCAAGGTAAAATGGAATCAAAGACTGACAGGAAAATCTGTAACGGAACAATGGGTGATCTTTAAGGAGGAGATGTTCCAAATACAGGCTAGGTACATTCCAACAAGAGGGAAGGGTAAGGGAACCAAAGCAAGGGCTCCTTGGATGATGAGGGAGATAGAGAAGATGAAGAAAAAAAAAGGTGTATGATGCATGTCAGGTGAATTCCTCAAGGGAGAACCAGACCAAATACAATAAGTTGAGGGGGATGTGAAGATGAAAATAAGATTGGCAAAGAGAGAATGAGAGTAGAATGGCAGTTAACATAAAAGGGAACCCAAAAATCTTCTACCAGCATGTAAACAGTCTTCTTCCTTCCTCCTTCTTCTTAGGCAGTCCCTCGGAACCGAGGATGACTTGCTTCCACATTAAAAATGAGTTCGCAGGTGACTGATGAGTCCAATGCGGGACCTACAGTCTCTGTCACAGGTGGGGCAGACGGTGGTTGAAGGGGCAGGTGGGTGGGGTGCTTGGGTTGACGTGCGCTCCTTGCGCTTGCTCCCGGCGAAGAGACTCGAGGTGTTCAGCGCCTTTCCGGATGCTTTTCCTCCACTTTGTGTGGTCTTGGGCCAGGGATTCCCAGGTGTCAGTGGGGATGTTGCACTTTTTCAAGGAGGCTTTGAGGGTGTCCTTGAAGCGTTTCCTCTGCCCACCTGGGGCTCTCTTGCCGTGTCGAAGCTCCGAGTAGAGCGCTTGTTTTGGGCGTCTCGTATGGGGCATGCGGACGATGTAACCCGTCCATCGGAGCTGATCGAGCGTGGTCAAAGCTCGATGCTGGGGATGTTGGCCTGAGCGAGAACACGGACGTTGGTGCGCCTATCCTGCCAATGGATTTGCAGGATCTTGCGGGGGCAGCGTTGGTGGTACCTCTCCAGTGCTTTGAGATGCCTGCTGTACATGGTCCATGTCTCTGAGGCATACAGCAGGGCGGGTAGTAAGAGGCGGACTGGGGCCTATTAGGGACATAGAAGGTGATATATGCTTAGAGGCGCAGGGCAAGGCTAGAATACTCAATGAGTACCTTGTATCGGTGTTTACAAAGGAGGTGGATGCTGACAAAATATCGGTAGAAGTGGAAAAGGTAGAAGCAATGGAAGGGGTGAAAATTGATAGACAGGATGTACTAGAAAGGCTGGGTATGCTTAGAGTGGACAAGTCGCCTGGTACAGATGGCTTGCATCCCAGGTTGCTAAGGGAATTGGGGGAGGAGATAGTGGAAGGGCTTGCCATAATTTTCCAATCTTCCCTGGATGGGGGTGGGAGGTGCCTGAGGATTGGAAAGTGGCAAATGTGACACCATTGTTCAAGAAAGGGTGTAAGGACAATCCTAGTAACTACAGTTTAACATCAGTGGTGGGTAAAGTTTTAGAAATAATCAAGGAAAAAATTAATGGGCACTTGGAGAGGTTTAAGCTCATTAAGGAGAGCCAACATGGATTTGTAAAAGGCAGATCGTGTTTGACTAATCTAATTGAATTTTTTGATGAAGTAAGAAGGAGGATCGATGAAGGGAATGCAATGGATGTAGTCTACATGGATTTTAGGAAGGCGTTTGACAAAGTACCACATAGAAGGCTGGTTAACAAAATTGAGGCTCATGGAATAGGTGGGTCAGTGGCAGCTTGGATAAGGAATTGGCTTAAGGACAGAAAACAGCGAGTTGTAGTAAATGGCTGTTTTTCAGACTGGAGGATGGTAGACAGTGGTGTTCCCCAAGGGTCAGTGCTGGGGCCACTGCTTTTTTTGATATATATGTAAATGACCTGGATATTGGAATACAGAGTAGAATTTCTAAATTTGCTGATGACACCAAACTTGGGGGTGTGACAAACAGTGAGGATGATACCAATCGACTGCAACAGGAAATAGAAAGGCTAGCAGAATGGGCAGACATGTGGCAGATGGAATTTAATACAGAGAAGTGTGAGGTGATGCATTTTGGCAGAAGGAACAGGGAGAGGCAATATATACTTAATGGCACAGTTTTAAAGACAGGGACAGAGGGATCTGGGAGTTAATGTGCATAGGTCCCTGAAGGTGGCAGGACATATTGAGAAAGTGGTTAACAAAGCATATGGGATCTTGGGCTTCATAAATAGAGGTATTGAGTACAAAAGTAGAGAAGTTATGCTGAACCTTTATAAAGTGCTGGTTAGGCCACAACTGGAGTATTGCGTCCAGTTCTGGTCACCACACTTTAGGAAGGATGTGAAGGCCCTTGAGAGGGTGCAGAGGAGATTTACCAGAATGTTCCGGGGATGGGGGATCTTAGCTACAAGGACAGGTTGGAGAAGCTGGCTTTGTTTTCATTAGAGCAAAGGAGGTTGAGGGGTGATTTGATAGAGGTGTACAAGATTATGACGGGTTTGGATAGGCTAGACGGGGAAAGGCTATTCCCACTAGTTGATGGTACAAGGACTAGGGGACACAGATTTAAAGAGATACAGGGGGGATGTGAGGAAAAACTTTATGCAGCGAGTGGTGATGACCTGGAATTCGCTGCCGACGGAAGTGGTGGAAGCGCAGACACTCAATGTTTTCAAGGGGAGACTGGATAGACACTTGAGGGAAATAAACTTGCAGGGCTACGGGGATAGAGCGGGGAAATGGGACTGACTGGATTGCTCTACAGAGAGCCGGCACGGACTTGATGGGCCGAATGGCCTCCTTCTGTGCCATTATGACTATGATTCTATGACTCCTGGTTAACTCTCGGGACTTTTATACTTAATAATTAATACCATTTTATAAAAATGGGAAAACAAGGTGACATTGGATTATTTTTAAAATACACACCCAAAAGTTACCTTACCAGTAACTCTCCTATCCAACCACTTATGAAAAAGGCCTCCTCCCTCGAATTACAAACTCCACAACCACAGCCCTTTTCTTAGGGACTGTCCCATTAAAGCAGAACTGTGTAATGTATTTGATATCCATTGGTATAAGTAACCTAATCAGTCCTACAAAAAACAAATCGGTCAATACTTTAAGCAAAAAAAAGTGAACGCACTATACAGTGGCTTTCACCATTTTAAATGAGCCAGTAGAAGTACTCAGCATGGCTTCCCAAAAAGAAGTTTGTGTCTTACAAACTTGATTGAGTTTTTTGAAGAAGTCACTAGGGTTGTGGATGATTGAAATCCAGTAGTCATTCTCTACCTGGACTTTCAGTCGGCCTTTCTTTACAAGATAAAACCTTGCAGTATCAGGAGGAATTTGATACGCCGGATTAGGAATTGGCTCTGATCCTGCAGCCAAAAAGCTGTAGTTAATGGGTGCCAGGAGGCAAGTTGCTAGTGGTGTCCCCCAGGATCGGTCCGAGCCCGCTATTGTTCACATTTCATTAATGACTTGGATAGTGGTGTTGATAGTATGGTCAGTAAGTTTGAAGATGATACTAAAATCTGTGCAAGGGTTAAGACAATAGAGGAGTGAAATCTAATGCAAAGAGATTTAGATGTGCTAGGCAAATTGGCCATACAATGACAAATGGCATTTAACCTAGATAAATGTAGTGTCAGACCTGTTGGTAAGACCAACACAGAATATGCTCATCATTTACAGGGAACAATACTGAAAGAGATTGAGAGAGAAAGAGATCTAGATGTTATTGTACACAGTTCACTAAAGATTCATGATCAATGCAGAGAAGCTGTAGCTAAAGTTAACAGGGTATTGTGTTGTATTAATAGAACCATTCAGTACTAATCAAAGGGCACTATTCTGTCACTATACAGGCCACTGGATAGACTGCATCTGGAGTACTGAGCCCAGTTTTGGTGGGTGAGAAGTGGCCTTGGAAAAGCTTGAGAGCTATGAAAATGATTCCTAGCTATAAGGACCTTCGTTTTGAAATTTTCAATTGACCTAGCCTCAACAGCTTTTTGGGGGAAAGAGTTCCAGATTTCCACTACCCTTTGTTTGAAGAACCTGTCATCATCCCTTAACAGCCTAGCTCTAATTTTAAGGTTATGACCCCTTGTTCTGGACTCCCCCACCAGAGGAAATTGTTTCTCTTTATCTACCCTATCAACTCCTTTAATCATCTTAAACACCTCAATCATATCACCCCTTAATCTTCTATACTCAAGGGAACATAAGCCTACTCTATGCAACTGTCCTCCTAATTTAACCCAGGTATCAATCTGGTAGATCTGCGCAGCACCCACTCCAAGGTCAATATATCCTTACGGAGGTGTGATGCCCAGAAAGTGGAACCTGATGTCACGTCTTCTGATGATGCCGTTAAGGGGCAATATGTTAATGAGAAATAGGCGTGGGCCAACGATAGATCCTTGGGGGACTCCAGAAGTAACTGTGCGGGACTGGAAAGAGAAGCCATTGCAGGGGATTCTCAGGCTACCACTGGATAAGCAAGAGTGAAGCCAGGCGAGGACAGTCCCACATAGCTGGACATAGAGGAGAGGCATTAGAGGAGGATGATGTGGTCAGCCACGTCAAAGGTTACAGCTAGGTCAAAAAGGATGAGGAGGGATAGTGTACCACAGTCACAGAGAATGTCACTTGTGACTTTGATTAGCGCCCTATCAGTGCTGTGGCAGTGCCAGAAAAATGATTGGCAAATGTTCAAACAAGGAGTTGTGGGAAAGTTGGGCATGGATTTGGGAGGCAACCCACGATTGTAAAACAACAGAAATCCTTTTTGTGCCGTGCATACACACAAATAATTGTTTAGATAAAATAGAACATATTCAAAGTATTAGCATGACACAAACAAATTCATATTGAGTTCATAGTTTTAATAAAAGTTTTTATGAACCAAACAGTCTAGGTATTTTGGTGAAGGTGGGAAGAGTATTAAAGTGTTGAACGAAGTGAAGAACAACTGATCCCTTCTTACTAGGATCTGATGCAGTTTTCAAGGCTTTACTAGTGATCTTTTGATTATGACATCTTCATAAGCATCATCTAAAACAGTAAGCCCACACTCTCTGTTGCCCAGCTCCTTTCTAACCCTTCCCTCAATGTTCATTTAAACCTTAAAGTACCAGTCTCTACATTTGTTACATTACACATATGACATTCCTGTTAAATGAGCAGCATAATGATTGCAATTGCAAATCATTCTAAAGTTCATCAGGCTTGACTACCCTTATGTTCAAATGATAAAGGCACATTAATATGTTAAACAGGTCAACAACAACAAGCAAATTATTAAGCAGGTTGCCAAAAAAGCAGCTTATCGCCAAAATGGACAAAGATTTCTCTCCTTTATGATTTTAAAAATGTACTTAACTTCTAAAACTAAGGGGGAAAAATTGAGTTGCGCCCCCTTTGGGGTGCTAACTTCACCGGGGCGCTACTTTTAGCACCCCGAAAAAATTAGCACCCCCGCGGCCGAAATTCATCAGTAGCGCCCCAAGAGGGAAGCAGCGCGCTACTGGAAGCGCCCCGCCTCCCTCTTGGGGCGCTGCGAGGGAATATCGCAGCACTACGTGTGGCGCTGTGGCACGTCACGCTGCGGTACTGCAGGCCTTCCTCCCCTTCTTAAAGGGGAGGGGCCTTGCGCAGCGCGACCTGGGGCCCAGCTGGGCCACCAGGGATTGGACTGCCGGTAAAAGAGCCCGGCACTGGAGAGAAGTGCTGGGCTCACGGAGCGCAGCTGGCACTCCGCAGGGGGGCTGAAAAGGAGGCCGGGGACGGCAACGGAGGCAGGTGCTGGCAGGCGGTGGCAGGCAGCCAGCAACAAAAATGGCCGCCCGGCACCTCGCCTTTAATTACGCTGCCCCGGCCGCAGGTAGGGCCCCTTGACCCCGTCAGACATAGTGCCCGGTGGACGTCAGGGGGTGCTACTGAAGATCGCGGCCAGGGCGCTGCACACGGCAATGTCGTCATCGGCAGCGGCACAGCGCCGCGGGGCGCTAACGGTTACCGCCTCTTGGGGCGCTAACGGTTACCGCCTCTTAGGGCGCTAATGGGAGGCGCAAAGCAACCTAATTTTTCCCCCCTAAGTTTCTTATAGATTATTACTCAAGATAAGGCAGTAACATTACCCTGATCATTACTGTCAAGTGTCAAAGTGTAAATTTTTTTTTATATATATATAAATAAATAAAGGTAATAAAAACCTAAGATCCTGGATCTCTGCAGTTTTGTTTCGGGATGAGGAGAAAACATTCTTTATATTTTTTATTTATCTGTTCCTGAGGCTTAGCTTCATCAAACCTATGAGAATTGTGTAATCTTAATGCGAGTACTAGATGTTATGCAACACAGGAGAGGTTAAGATGGTGCTAGAGTGCACCATTGAACCTGTTATTTTACTGTTGTAAGTTAAGATTGTTTGCATGGAAAATACATAGTTTTCTCATCAAGTACCACAGTACTTTTAGTAGTGGTGTTGTTTTAAGGAGTTTATACAGGGCTAGATAGTTCACCCATTAGCTGCAAATTGGTGACTTTCAAGCCCAACAGTCTGCAATAAATAGCAGGCTTGTAGCCATGCATAAAGTTTTGCCTTATTTAATGATGCAATTTTGCTGCATTTGCTGATGCACTGAAAAGATTTATATAAAAATATCCCAAATCTTCTCCAATTTCTACTGGAACAAAACGGTCCATGCTTAACAGGAGCATACAGAAAAATACACTAGGTCATGCTTCCTTTCTGTTTAAGTGGAAGATTTAATTGATTTAAGGATTTCATTCAGTCATTTCTTCTTGGCAACTATAAGTGACTCAACATGAACTTCACAGTTTCTGGATTACTAGTGTATGGTAACTGCGAATTTCAATGCTGCACATTGTGGCTCTTGCAAATGGCAAATTTGATGATCAGTTTACTGCATAGAGCACCCGCTGTCTGGTAAGAATTCATTCACATGTATGGCTACAGCCTTCAAAAGATAGGTCATGGTGCCAAAGCGACCGCTTGGGGCACTGTCATATAGCAACTTGCAAATCCCAGTGGCAGAATCCTTCTCCAGCATGATATCGTCAGCACCCAGGGCTGTCTAATGAAAGAAGTGAGAAATGCAATTAGTGCTACATCTTTATAAAAGATAATAACTACAACAGCAGTAAAAGTGAAGGTTCAAAATGAATCCAGACATGGGCGGAATAACAGAAAGCACAGGTTCTCCAACTTATTGCACTATTCACCACAATTCTCTGTTTGACAAGTTTCCAAAGGTACTGTAGCATTTGGAGGGTTGATAGAGAAGAGAAGAAACATGTGAGCAGCGAACAGGCTCCCCAAGGCGATTCCAATAATGGATACAAACTAGCTTTTGGAGATTACCTTCTCCCTCCAAACTTTTGACCAGGAGAAAAGGGATAGGAACAGGAAAGAAAAAAAATGAAACGCTGCTAAGTATGAAAATTCCAATTTTACCTGCTCCTCAATAAATAAGTTATTTGCCATGTGTGCAATGCGTTCAATGTGAATTATTCCACCAATACTTTGTACATCTATATCCACCAGCATGGTGATGACAAGGATTGTCTCCACAAGAAGTTGCCGATACTCTGGCTGTGGCACACAATTTAGGAAAGTCTCTACTTGGACAGCAAATTTTATTTCACCAGGAGTCATCTAGAAAGAAAAAAAGAAAATGCAGGTCAAGTAAATCAAGATGTTCATCTCAATATCTATATAAAAAATGTCAGCTTCATAATACAGTAGAGAACCAGGCTGAATACAGAAAGTACAGAGAGGAACTGAAAGAGGAAATAAGAGGGGCAAAGAGAGTGTATGAGAATAGATTAGCGGGTAACATAAAAGGGAACCCAAAGTCTTGTATAAACATATAAATAGTAAAAGGGTAGTCAAAGGAATGGTGGGCCAATGAGAGACTAAGAAAAAGATCTTCTTGTGGAGGCAGAGGGCATGGCTGAGGCACTAAATGAGTACTTTGCATCTGTGTTCACTAGAGAAGAGGATACTGCCAAAGTCACAGTAAAGGAGGTAGTAGAAAATTAGATAGGATAAAAATAGATAAAGAGGTACTTAAAAGGTTGGCAGCACAGTACAGTAGAAAAGTCACCTGGTCCAGATGGGATACAGCCTAGGTTGTTGAGGGAAGTAAGAGTGAAAATTGCAGAGGGTCTGGCCACAATCTTCCAAATTCCTTAGATATGGGAGTAGGACTGGAGGATTGCAAAAGTTACACTTGGTTCAAAAAAGGGGAGAAGGATAAACTCGGCAACAACAAGCCAATCAGCCTAACGTCAGTGGTGGGGAAACTAGAGTCAATAATCCGTAAAAAAACTAATTGACATTGGAAAAATATGGATAATAAATGAAAGCCAGCATGGATTTGTTAAATGCAAGTTGTGTTTGACTAATTTGATTGAGTTCTTTCATGAAGTAACAGAAAGGGTTGATGAGGGTAGTGCGGTTGATGTGTATATGGACTTTCAAAAGACATTTGATAAAGTACCACATAACAAACTAGTTAGTAAAATTGTAGCCTGTAGGATTAAAGGGGCAGTGGCTGCTTGGATACAAAATTGGCTACGGGTCAGAAAGCAGAGAGTAGTGGTGTACAGTTGTTTTTCCAGAATGGAGCGAAGTATACATTGGTGTCCCCCAGGGGTAGGTAGTATTTTTGATATATATATATATATATATAAAAATGATCTGGACTTGGGTACATCGGGCATAATTTCAAAATTTGCAGATGACACGAAACTCGGAAATGTAGTAAACAATGAGGAGGATTGTAACAGACTTCAGGAGGACATAAACAAACTGGTGAAATGGGCAGACACATGGCAGATAGAATTTAACGCAGAGAACTATGCAGTGGGGTCCCCCAGGGATGGGTATTCGGACCATTGCTTTTCTTGTTATATGTAAATGACCTGGACTTGAATATATGGAGTACAATTTTGAAGTTTGCAGACACATGGCAGATGCAATTTAATGCGGAAAAGTGTGAAGTGATGCACTGTGGGAGGAACATGGAGAGGCAGTCTAATCTAAATGGTACTATTTTGAGGGCAAGAGGAGGGGGAACTGGGGGCTGCATATTCACAAATCTTTGAAGATAGTAGGACAAGTTGATAAGGCGGTTCAGAAAGCCTACGGGATACTTGGCTTTGTAAATAGGGGCACTGACTACAAAAACAAGGAGGTCATGCTAAACCTTTACAAATCACTGGTTAGGCCTCATCTGGAGTATTGTGTACAATTCTGAGCATCACACTTCAGGAAGAATGTCAAGGCCTTGGAGAGGGTACAGATGAGATTTACCAGGGATGAGGGACTTTAGTTATGTGTAGAGATTGGAGAAGCTGGAATTGTTCTCCTTAGAGCAGAGAAGGTTAAGGGGAGACCTAATAGAGATATTCGAAATTATGAGGGCTTTTGAGTAGGGAGAAACTGTTTCCTCTAGCAAGTGGTTCCTCAGGAACCAGAGGTCAAAGACTTAAAATAATTGACAAAAGAACTAGAGAGGAAATGAGGAGAATTTGTTTCATGCAGAGGGTTAAGAAGTTCTGGAACGCAGATTTAATAGGAAACTTCAAAGGCAATGGGATATGTACTTGAAGACGACTAATTTGCAGGGTTATGGAGAGAAAGCTGGGGTGTGGGACGAAACTGGGCAGCTCTTTCAAAGAGATGGCACAGGCATGACAGACGGATGACACAAAACTTGGAAGTATAGTGAACAGTGAGGAGGATAGTGATAGACTTCAAGACGACATAGACAGGCTGGTGAAATGGGCGGACACGTGGCAGATGAAATTTAACGCAGAAAAGTGCGAAGTGATACATTTTGGTAGGAAGAACGAGGAGAGGCAATATAAACTAAAGGGTACAATTCTAAAAGGGATGCATGAACAGAGAGACCTGGGGGTATATGTGCACAAATCGTTGAAGGTGGCAGGACAAGTTGAGAAAGTGGTTAAAAAAGCATACGGGATCCTGGGCTTCATAACTAGAGGCATACAGTACAAAAGCAAGGAAGTTATGATGACCCTTTATAAAACACTGGTTCGGCTTCAACTGGAGTATTGTGTCCAATTCTGGGCACTGCACTTCAGGAAAGATGTGAAGGCCTTAGAGAGGTTGCAGAAAAGATTTACAAGAATGATTCCAGGGATGAGGGACTTCAGTTACGTGGATAGACTGGAGAAGCTGGGGTTGTTCTCCTTAGAGCAGAGAAGGTTGAGAAGAGATTTGATAGAGGTGTTCAAAATCATGAGGGGTCTAGACAGAGTAGACAGAGATAAACTGTTCCCATTGGCGGAAGGGTCGAGAACCAGAGGACACAGATTTAAGGTGATTGGCAAAAGAACCAAAGGTGAAATGGGTCCAAGAGGCTAAGAATATATGCAAGAATCTTGACTGCCAGTTGTAGACTCTTTGTGCCAATCAATGTCAAATTATTAGTATGCTCTGGAGAGTCGCAGTTGAATGCAAATTGTCACAGTTGAATAGTGTAGTTTGTTAAGATTGGATTAACACCCTAGAGTTTCATTTAATCACCTATGTGGGTCATGGAAAAGTGTTGTAAAGCTTTATCCTGTGATTGACTGCTTCCCTCAGGAGATTGAAAGGGTTGTTCTGCTTTCTTAATAGACCAAAATGTACATGGACTGTAAAGGGAATTAGTTTAATGGGTTGAATGGGATTTCCCTGATCCAAAACTTTGTTTTAAATATAGTAACAAAACTTTATTGTTCAGCCTCTTGTTCAACAGTCTCCCATGCTCCAAAGAGTCATGATTAATGAAGCACGTGTATTAGTATTAAACTGCTGTTCCATAGAGACACGTGCTATTAAGGCTGCAACATGAATTTCTATTTCCTTCCAAGTATTGTGCTTCAGCTGGCAACTCGCATAACCTAGCATGATTTACATTGAAAATACTTTAAAAAGTTTTTCATGATTTCTCAAGTTGGGTCACTGGGCTATTCCTGTGTTACGGGGAGACTAGGAAAATGAGGAATAAATAAAATAAAAAGTGGCATAGTTACATGTTTAAGTTGCTGTTGTGCAGTTTTATACTTTAAACCTAATGCAGCACTACTGGAATAAAGTTCCCCTAACGATTCAGCAAGTTTATCAAGTGATTACCTGAGCCATACTGACCCATGAAGGTTCCAGGCTTGATGCCCAATCTATGGCAAGTTAGATGATCAATCAGATTGAATTGGGGGAAAAGCACAATAAATTAGACAGGGCTCCTATTCATGACTTCTTAACCTGTGTGTGTGTGTGTGTGTGTGTGTGTGTGTGTGTGAATGTCAGCTAAGAACAGTATCGCATTCAGTTCTGATGTCCCCTTTCCCAACCCAACACACACAGTTGAAATCTTCTGCCAACGCTCAGTTAAAATTCAAAAATAAAGACTATTGGTGAAGGTACTGTAGGATGGGAGAAAATTGGTAAATAAAAAGGAGATAAATTGGAACAAAATTAACTTGTGGGCAATTTTGGTGGTTCAATCAATAATTCTACCCATAACTATCTAGTTTTACAACAAAAATGCATTTTTAAAAGGTTTCAAATTAAGTTGGCACTCAAGCTACCTCATTTGGGCAACCATTTTGAATGGAGCAGGCTGAAAATCTGCCTCAATTGAATCTAATTTATTTTCACAGGCAGCATGATACAATAACACACAGCAATTAAGTCAGCTGTAGCTGACCCAAACACAGGGTGGAGGAAAGCAAGAGCAGTGGGATTCATGAAACATTACCATATCTGTGAACAAACAAAAAATGTAACTATTACTAAACTGTTGGCAAGTTAACTTGACAGATGAGATGAGATGAGAGTGCTAGCACTGTGGGCATGAGAAGTTGCCCTGTAGTAGATGATCTCTACTTTGATTCTGAAAAGCCCAAATGGAAGGTGGGACTTGGAAAGTGCTTAAAACTGATTCTCAATCTTATCCCCCTACCCCCATGGTTAAAAAAGGAATAGAATAGATAGATTTGGTTACATTAGATTGGAGTAAGGTACAAGTTAGAATAAAAATTGAACAGAGAACAAATGGGAAGAAGGAGAATAGTGCATATGTTTTATTTAGAATATTTAGTTTTATCGAGATAATTTTACAGCACTACAACTATTACTGTTATTTAAGTAGCTTTTTTGTTGGTTTATTACTACAACAATCATAACAACTTGCATTTATATAGCGTCTTTAATGTAGGAAAATATCCCAAGATGCTTCACAGATCATAATCAGACAAAAAATTGACATTGAGTTAAAGGAGGAGGTATTAGGAAGGGTGACTAAAAGTTTAGTTAAAGAGGTAAATTTTAAGGAGGACCTTAAAGTAGGAAAAAGAGGTAGAGAGGCGAAGAGGTTTAGGAAGGCAATACCACAGCTTAGGCCCAAGACAGCTGCCAATCATGGGGCGAGGGGAGTGGGGGTATGCGTAAGAGGGCAGAGTGGGAGGAAACTGAGAATTGTGGCAGGCCCAAAGAAATTAAACACGGCGAAATTTGTGGTTTGCGCCACACGTTAGTGCCACAAGATGGCGGTAAAACGCCGTTGAAAGCCCCAACGACACCTGATGCCGGTTCCAGCGCTGCACGCCATATCGGTCTTGCCGGTAGCGCTGCCGCCGAACTCGATTGCGAGGGACCTCGCCATCACAGAGATCATGACGTCAGTGAGGTTTTTGAACTTTGAGTGGCTGTGTGCTACTTCCTGCTACTGCAAGAGTTTTCTTTAGTCATTTCAAGGTTCTTTGGTATCAGGGAGTGTTCTGGCAAGTACAAAACTCCATAATTATTTCTGAAAAGCTTCAACCTGCAATACTTGCTAAAAGTCATGGGGGCTGTATTGGCAGTTGACCTCACCCTCCAGGATCTACGGTGGAAGTGGAGGCAGCGAGAAAGATGGGAACATGTGCACAGAGGGAGGAGGAGGGCTATCAGGGCTCTCAACAGGAGGCCTTACCCTCCTAGGGTCTTCCGGCAGCACTTCTCCTACCTTCAATTAAGCGAGGAGCAGTGTATTAGGAGGCTCCGCTTCACTGCCTCTGTACTTGTTTAAAACCTGTTAAATCTCTAACTTTTTCCAGTTCTGGTGAAAGGTCATCGACCTGCAATGTTAACTCTTTCTCTCTCCACAGGTGCTGTCTGACCTGCTGAGTATTTCCAGCATTTTCTGTGTTTATACTAAATTGTCATGTTCAGTTAGACATGGATGGCTGATGTGATGTTACAAATGTAATTCAGTAAGGCGGCACTTTTTCAAGTTTGGGATTAAGACAGATTGTTGTGAGGCAAGCTAAAACTATAGAAGACCAAAAAAAGGTAGTGTTTTACCTCTTCAGTTGTTGATGACTGGAGAACGTAACCTTCAACAGACAACCCTTGACACTGCAAAGCATAAACCAGATTGTTTATAAAAAATAGATACTCTCTTCATAAAGGATACACTTATTTAAAAAGAACGATTCGACTGAGACATAGTTTAGTGCACCGACCTTTTGTAAAATTTTCCAGACTCGCTGATAAAAACCAACAGGGACTCTGTTGAGCGCACCATCGATGCGCCTTCGCCGCAACCATTGTCCATGGCGTGCATCTGCGGAATCACTGTCTTCCAATGGAATATTAGTCAAAGTCTCAGATGTATGAGAGAATTGGTTACTTGCCTGCTGTAATATACAAATAGATTTATTAATATGTTTAGAATGAATGTTCCAATGTATTTTAAGGCACAGCAAAGCAATTTATCTGCTCAAGGTCTCCATTTCCAGCATCATACATACACTAGATTGCTCACACTAATCATAAGCAGACAAATCAAACTAAATTGTGATGCAACTACTTGCAGCAGTTAAGTTTATTCGTGAGAATGGCAGGTTTTATCATGCATTGTAAACCCAACCAGAATTGTTCAGTTACTGTAATCTACTAATAAGTCACAAGAATATTTCATGCATTTAAAAAAATGAAATAATTGCCAAAATGCTCCCCATCCCACTCCTTGTAGGGTCTTCGTTATTTGTCAATGATAACATTCCTTGCGCATTATAGCAAACTATCCTGTTTAGTTTGATTCCCCCAAACCAGTCTTTTTTTGTCCTCCCATGACCCTCTTCTCCCACCCTGTAAAAAGGCCCACAATAGCTCAGTGTAGATCAAAAAGAACAATCATACAAATAACTCCCTTCAAAACTCCCTAGCCATAAGACAGCCATAATGACCCCAACAGGGCTTGATGTATGGTTGGGAGGGAGCTGTGTGAAGGATTCTATTATTTGTAGAATGATGAAGACTGTACAAGGTATGTAATTCCACCTTTGTCATTCAGGCATCTCTCACACCACAGGAGCCGTAGAAAGTAATACCAATTTAAGAGAACGGCCCCAGCTGGGATGTCCAATTCTGTTATAAAACAATATCCGAGGTGTTGGCCAAATTTAAACAGTCGTGGCTTTTTTTTCCCATTCGTTCATGGGATGTGGGCGTTGATGGCAAGGCCAGCATTTATTGCGCATCCGTAGTTGCCCTTGAGAAGGTGGTGGTGAGCCGCCTTCTTGAACCGCTGCAGTCCGTGTGGTGAAAGTACTCCCACAGTGCTGTTAGGGAGTTCCAGGATTTTGACCCAGCGACAATGAAGGAATGGTGATACACTTCCAAGTCAGGATGGTGTGTGACTTGGAGGGGAACTTGGGAGGTGGTGGTGTTCCCATGCGCCTGCTGCCCTTGTCCTTCTAGGTGGTAAAGGTAGCAGGTTTGGGAGGTGCTGTTGAAGAAGCCTTGGCAAGTTGCTGCAGTGTATCTTGTAGATAGAAACATAGAATCTAGGAGCAGGAGTAGGCCATTCGGCCCGTCGAGCCTGCTCCACCATTCAATACGATCATTGCTGATCATCCAAATCCAGTACCCTGTCCCTGCTTTAATCCCCACAGTACACATATCCCACCCTACCCCCATAACCACACGTATTTAATTCCCCCTGACATATCCCATCCTATCCCCATAACCCCACATATTTAATCCCCCCCTAACACTAAGGGTCAATTTATCATAGCCAAATCAACCTAACCCGCACATTTTTGGACTGTGGGAGGAAACCGGAGCACCCGGAGGACACACTGCAGCCACAGTACGCCGGTGGTGGAAGGAGTGAATGTTTAAGGTGGTGGATGAGGTGCCAATCAAATGGGCTGCATTGTCTTAGATGGTGTCGAGCTTCTCGAGTGTTGTTGGAGCTGCACTCATCCAGGCAAGTGGAGAGTATTCCATCACACTCCTGACTTGTGCCTTGTAGATGGTGGAAAGGCTTTGGGGAGTCAGGAGGTGAGACACTCGCCGCAGAATACCCAGCCTCTGACCTGCTCTTGTTGCCACAGTATTTATGTGGCTGGTCCAGTTAAGTTTCTGGTCAATGGTAACCCCCAGGATATTGATGGTGGGGGATTCGGCGACGGTAATGCCATTGAATGTCAAGGGGCGGTGGTTAGACGCTCACTTGTTGGAGATAGTCATTGCCTGGCACTTGTGTGGCGCGAATGTTACCTGCCACTTATCAGCCCAAGCCTGAATGTCGTCCAGGTCTTGCTGCATGCGGGCATGGACTGCTTCATTATCTGAAGAGTTGCGAATGACACTGAACATTGTGTAGTCATCAGCGAACATCCCCACTTCTGACCCTTTGATGAAGGGAAGGTAATTGATGAAGCAGCTGAAGATGGTTGGGCCTAAGATACTGCCCTGAGGAACTCCTGCAGTGATGTCCTTGGGCTGTGATGATTCACCTCCAACCACCACAACCATCTTCCTTTGCGCTAGGTATGACTCCAGCCAATGGAGAGTTTTCCCCCCCGATTCCCATTGACTTCCGTTTTACTAGGGCTCCTTGATGCCACACTCGGTCAAATGCTGCCTTGATGTCAAGGGCAGTCACTCTCACCTCACCTCTGGAATTCAACTCTTGTGTCCAGGTTTGGACCAAGGCTGTAATGAGGTCTGGAGCAGAGTGGTCCTGGCGGAACCCAAACTGGGCATCAGTTAGCAAGTCTTTGGTAAGTGCTGCTTGATAGCACTGTCGATGACACCTTCCATCACTTTGCTGATGATTGAGTAGACGGATGGGGCGGTAATTGGCTGGATTGGATTTGTCCTGCTTTTTGTGGACAGGACATACCTGGGCAGTTTTCCACATTGTCGGAAAGATGCCAGTGTTATAGCTGTACTGGAACAGTTTGGCTAGAGACGCGACTAGTTCTGGAGGACAAGTCTTCAGCACAACAGCCGGGATGTTGTCGGGGTCCACAGCCTTTGCTGTATCCAGTGCGCTCAGCCATTTCTTGATATCATGTGGAGTGAATCGAATTGGCTGAAGACTAGCTTCTGTGGTGGTGGGGACCTCGAGGCCAATATGGATCATCCACTTGGCACTTCTGGTTGAAGATCGTTGCAAACGCTTCAGCTTTGTCTTTTGTACTCACGTGCTGGGCTCCACCATCATTGAGGATGGGGTATTCATGGAGCCTCCTCCTCCCGTTAGTTGTTTAATGGTCCACTACCATTCACGACTGGCTGTGGCAGGACTGCAGAGCTTTGATCTGATCCGTTGATTGTGGGATCGCTTAGCCCTGTCAATAGCATGCTGCTTCCGCTTTTCAGCATGCATGTAGTCCTGTGTTGCAGCTTCCCCAGGTTGGCACCGCATTTTTAGGTACGCCTGGTGCTGCTCCTGGCATGCTCTTTTACACTCCTCATTGAACCAAGTTGGTCCCCTGGCTTGATGGTAATGGTAGAGTGAGGGATATACCGAGCCATGAGGTTACAGATTGTGGTGTGGAGGAATACAACTCTGCTGCTGTTGATGACCCACAGTGCCTCATGAATGCCCAGTTTTGAGCTGCTAGATCTCTTCTGAATCTATCCCATTTAGCACGGTGTCCTCAGTGTGAAGAAGGGACTTCGTCTCCACAATGACTGTGCGGTGGTCACTGCTACCAATGCTGTCATGGACAGATGCATCTGCGACACGTAGATTGGTAAGGACGAGGTCAAGTAGGTTTTTCCCCTCGTGTTGGTTCTCTCATCACCTGTTGCAGGCCCAGACTGGCAGCTTCAGGACTCAGCTAGCTTGGCCAGCAGTGGTGCTACTGAGCTACTCTTGGTGATGGACATTGAAGCCCCCATCCAGAGTACATTCTGTGCCCTTGCTACTCTCAGTGCTTCTTCCAAGTGATGTTCAACATGGAGAAGTGCTGAGGGGGGACAGTAGTCAATGTTGTAGACTCCCAGGGCCACTCCTACCCAACTATACCACTGTGCTGCCACCCCTGGAGGAGTTTGGGACATTGGCTGAAAGGTATGATTCTGTGAGTATGACTATGTCAGGTTGTTGCTTGACTAGTCTGTGGGACAGCTCTCCCAATTTTGGCACAAGTCCCCAGATGTCGGTGAGGAGGACTTTGCAGGGTCGACTGGGTTGGCTGTGCCATTGTCGTGTCCATAGCCGGTGCCAACGGGTGGTCCGTCTGGTTTTATTCTTATTGTTTTTCATTCTTATTGTTTTTCATAGCAGTTTTTTTTACAGAGGGTAGTTAAGAGTCAACCACATTGCTGTGGGTCTGGAGTCACATAGAGGCCAGATCAGGTAAGGATGGCAGATTTCCTGCCCTGAAGGACATTAGTGTCCAGATGGGTTTTTACAACAATCCAATTTTACTAGCTTTTTATTCCGGATTTATTTAATTAACTGAATTCCCCAGCTGCCGTGGTGGGATTTAAACTCACGTCTCCGGATCATTAGTCTAGGCCTCTGGATTACCAGTCCAGTAACATAACCACTATGCTACCGTTCTCACGGCTAATAAATGCATAAGAGATAATCCATATTGTTCCTTACAGACACTGTCAATTGGAACTTAAAAGAAGTCCAAGAAGTAGCCGTGGGCAAGAAGAATAGCCTTTAACTGGATCTCTGGATGTTTACAGGCTAATTTTTCCACAGAAAGGATTTGGAAAAAGCTATTTGTAATGATAGGATTTTAAAAGCAATGTGTATTCTTACTAGTTTAAAAAAAAAGTGGCACCATGACTCAATACAAGTAACAGAAGTTGTTACTCCCAAAGACTAAACAATAAGCATTTTATTTGCTTGTCTGGGTGTTTGAAAAACCCTTTGATCTCAGTCAGTCTGTGAGAAGGGGGAGAAGGGGATTAGAAGAACACATTTTTTGACATGGAGTTAGAGTCTTTTAAAAAAAAATAGAACACAGACACCAAAAAAGCAGGCAGGCAAAATTCTGCGAGAAACTTAAAAAAAGGAGAGGAGACCGCAGCAAGAAAGGTTCTGCCTTGGACTGTACGACAGAATGCAGTGTAGTTAATCTGTTTACATTAAGCAATGATGTGGAGATGCCGGTGTTGGACTGGGGTGGACAAATGTGAGAAGTCGCACAACACCAGGTTATAGTCCAACAGCTTTATTTGAAATCACAAGCTTTCGGAGCGCTGCTCCTTCGTCAGGACAAAGGAGCAGCGCTCCGAAAGCTTGTGATTTCAAATAAAGCTGTTGGACTATAACCTGGTGTTGTGCGACTTCTCACATTAAGCAAAGCGAGCCACTGAAGTGGGATAACACTTTTTCACATGTTTAGCTAAGTTGTACTGTTTGAACTAAGTGATTCTGATTGTAACCATTGCTTTGTGACCATTGCTTTGTGTATTCGCCATACAGTGGAAATAAGCTGCTTAATAATGTGAAACCAAACCTTGTCTTATCTAGTATTACTTCAGCTCATCTTCAGAGAAGAAATACATGTGCGAAAGACATGGTGATCTGTTCCAGATCACAAAGGGGTTTCCTTGTTGCACCCCTGGGTCACACTATCGTACAAGTAGGGCAATGTAAAGCCCCCAAAAAGCAGCTGCTGGAGATCTGCTTCAAATTTTGGAATGTCAGGATGCTGGTATTCATGTGTCACGAGCGATTAAACAGAATATCACATGTCCAGATTATTAGGGCTACTGCTGCAGAAGAGGACTGTAACCACAGTCCAGTTGATATACTAGTATTCCACATCCAGCTCTGGATAGACCAAAGAGCATTTTATGCTATCATTTCTCATTACAATGGAGACAGAATAGGAAACCAATACAACTGTTGCAGAAATAAGTAGACTGGGCCTTAAATGGATCATAGAGTTTTTCATGTGGTTCAGGGCAAACAAGCCAGATTGAAGAAAGATGAGGTCGAGCTCTGGGTTCCAATGAAGGATATATCCTGTGTTGGGCACAAGTGGAATCTCTCCCAGTAGATCATGAAGCCCAGTTATTTCAGTAGAATTAAGATCTACTGTGTTGAGACCATCTAAGCTCACTTTGCATAGGAACTCTTACAGGCAAGCACAGACAGCAGACCTATGTTTGTTTAATTGTCTGAGTGGATTTCCACGCCATGTCCTACTGTGCCATCCAGTCCACTCCTTTTTTTGGACCGAAGGAAGTCATGCAGACATCGAAGGCCAAGACACTCAGTGCAGTTAATGCAAAATGATTTTGACATAAAGATGTAATTGAGTGACAAATCAATTACTATAAAATATCAATAAATATTATGCAATATTAATAACAGTAATAGTCATCACCTCTTGTGTTCCATCAACCACAGTGTCAAGTGGCATCAAGTTTCCACTCTACAAAAGGTAGGAAATAACACATTAGAATAAAGAACACATTATAACAAGCAATATAATTTTGCCGTTTTCTGGCCTGTTAAAGCAAGTTGAAAGTTAGTGATCTCAAATATTGAAGCTATGAAATTCATAAGAAAGTGGTCAGTTCATTTTTGTAACATCATGCAAAAAGCAATATTAATATCCATGGTTAAAAAATGTCATTAGAACAGATTTCCTTGTAACCTGCAACTGAGTAGGTTTCTACTAGGGTTCTGATGCAAGGTCCCACTTGAAACATTAACCTATTTTTCTCTTTAGATATTGAACGACCTTTTCTGCATATTTAGTATTTTTTTATTTTATTTCAGATTTCCAGCATTCACGGTTTTTCTTTATCTCTAGATGGAAACAGTTTAACCCAAGGGTCAAGTTGTGAAATAGAGCGTTAATGGAATAATCTATTGAGCTTCCCAAGAAGAAAAAAAATTAACTTGCATTCATATAGCACCTTTTGCATCCTCAAGATGTTCCAAAGCGCTTCACAGCCAATTAAGTATTTTTGAAGTGTAGTCACTGTTGTAATGTAGGTAAACGCGGCAGCCAATTTGCGCACAGCAAACTCCCACAAACAGCAATGTGATAAATGACCAGATAATCTGTTTTAGTGGTGCTGGTTGAGGGATAAATGATGGCCAGGACATCAGGAGAACTCGCCTATTCTTCTTCCAGTTGTATTATGGGATCTTTTACATCTACCCGAGCAGGAAGACTAGGCCTCAGTTTAATATCGGGTCCGAAAGACAGCATTTCTAACAGTGCAGCACTCGCTCAGTACAGCAATAAGGGGAAAAATTTGGTTGCTTTGCGCCTCCCGTTTGCGCCCCAAGAGTGCCCTCTCGAGTACCAGGCTCTTTTGCCGGCACCCCAGCTGGGCCCCGGGTCGCGCTGCGCAAGGCCCATCCCCTTTAAGAAGGGGAGGAAGGCCTGCAATACCGCGGCGCGACGTTCCCTCGTAGCGCCTCAAGAGGGAGGCGGGGCGCTTCCAGTAGCGCCCCGCTTCCCTCTTGGGGCTCTACCATTCAATTTCAGCCGCGGGGGGGGCTAAAAGTAGCACCCCGGCGAAGTTAGCACCCCAAAGGGGGCACGACTCAATTTTTCCCCCTAAGCGTCAGCCTAGATGATATGCTCAAATCTCTGGAGTGAGGCATTGACCCAAAGTAGTTTAGTCAATGTTTTTAACATTTCTAGAAGTACAGGAAACTCTTGTTTAACCGGCCCCTAAATATCCGGAATTCTCACTTAACCGGCAAAAATCCTCCGAAAACTCCTCTCCAATAACCGGCAATGTTGCCGAGTCGCAGTCCGAGTCTCCCGCGAACGCCGAGTATTCCGAAAACTCCTCTTAAATAACCGGCAATGTTGCAGAGTCCTAGCCCGAGCCCGCGAACGCCGATTTAGTCAGTAAGGGTAGTTTTCAAAAGTGCCACTACTCGGCCTCCTGGCGCTGTCGGAAGTCCGAACACTGCAGCAGCAGGAGTCTGATTCTCCCACGCTGCCGGGAGTCTCTTCTGATCGGCCATTTTACTGTGTGTCTCCCACGCTGCTGGTAGTCTCTTCCTAGCCACCATTGTTCGGTGCGTCTTTCCATCTTCATCGGCAATTATCTCCTCCATCTTGCATTATGGAATTCCCAAAAGCTGGTCCAAGCAAAAGGAAGAGAGTGGTCTTAACTTTAAAACAGAAAATTGAGATATGCCAACGACTGGAAAGGGGAGAGAAGCGTATCAACATTATGAATGAATTCAAAATCGGTTCGTCAACAATCTACAACATCAAATCGCAGAAGGATAAGCTGCTCAAGTTTTATTCAAGCTCGGAAACATCTAAGTGTAGAGAAACGGCGTACGCTTCGTAAGCCTAAGCTTGAAGAGCTGGATACCGTGCTTTATGAATGGTTTTCTCTTAAGCGTTCAGAGGGTGTTCCAATTTCCGGACCCATGCTAATCGAGAAAGCGAAGGATTTCTGCGAAAGGATGGAGCTCACCGACAAGTGTGCTTTCTCCGAGGGATGGCTAACGTGCTTCAAGTTACGGCACGGGATATGACGACTCGATATTTCCGGGGAGAAGAAATCAGCTGATCACGACGCTGCAGAAGAATACTGCGATTATTTCAATCGGATTGTGCAGCAACATGATTTGTCGCCAGCACAGATATATAATGCCGATGAAACTGGCTTGTTTTGGAAGTTTTTGCCAGAATCAACGCTTGCTGGGGCTAGTGAGGCTAATGCTTCAGGTTACAAGAAAAATAAAGATCGTGTAACCGTGCTAACGCCACTGGATCACACCGGGTTAAACTTCTTGTTATCGGGAAGTATAAAAATCCCCGTGCATTTAAAAATGTGAGGCACTTACCTGTTGAGTACAAAGCTCAAAAAAATGCTTGGATGGATAAGGAAATCTTCTCCGTTTGGTTCCATCATATTTTTGTTCCATCTGTGAGGGAACATTTCCGTAAAATAGGGAAACCTGAAGATAGCAAATGCATTTTATTGCTTGATAATTGTAGAGCCCATCCGCATGAATCCGAGTTGGTTTCGGGAAATATTTTCACCATTTATTTGCCACCAAATGTAACTTCTCTCATCCAACCCATGGACCAGGGCGTTATTCAAAATCTGAAGTGTCATTACAAGAAAGACTTCTTACGTAAACTGATAAGCCAAGATGACAATATTCACGCATTTCAGAAGGAACACAATATTAAAGATGCCATCTGTAATGATGCATGTTCCTGGAACTTTGTGAAAGGTCACACTCTGAGGCAAGCCTGGCGCAAATTGTGGCCTTCTGTAATGTTTGCTGAAGGTTCTTCTTCAGAGGAGGAATTTCATGGGTTAAATGTTTGTCCCAAGAAGAGTACAATAATGGAAATGGCTGGCATGGTGAAAAATGCAGGCCCAGCACACCCTCTACATCACCTCAGTGAAAGTGATATCGAGCAGTGGGTTGATGCAGATGGAGAAGTTGGTGTTGTGCATATGCTAAGTGATGATGAAATAATTGAGAATGTTTTGAATCCAAAGAAAGAAAAGGAAAGTGAGATGGAAAGTGAAGTGAAGAGGATGAGGAAGAGAAGATTTCTTGGGCTAAAGCTGCAGAAGGATTTTCTTCAATCCTCAAATTTGCTGAAAGGCAGACTTGCTACTCTGCCCAAGAAGTTATGCAACTCCATATTCTGCATTCCACATTTCTACAGAAAAGGCAAGAGTCCACTAAGCAAACCGACATCCGCAACATGTTTAAGAAAGCTTCCAAAAGAGTCGCAGCAGCGGAAGTGCCTTAAGAATCTGTGGCACTGCATGTTCCTGATGACCCAGCTGGCACGGATATTTCTGATGAACCAGATGACTCGGAATAAGTGTACAGTCAACTACAGTACTGTATACAGTCGTTTATAAGTTTTGTTTTACTGTTAAGTAATTAAAGAGTTATGGATTACCCTCAACTGGCAGTACTGTACTTAATCAAGCATCTTCCACCATCCATTTAACACAACATTCTTTGGGGGAGTACCCAAATACTGTATACTGCACATTTCTTGATTTTTTTATTTTTCTTTGTTAAAAATAGCCTCGGTAGATATAACTCTCCGTTATCCGGAACTTTCGATCAACCGGCGCCACGCCGGTCCCGGTTAATAAAGAGTTTCCTGTACTTTGATAAACCAATGTCTAGCTTAAGGAAGTGGTGAGATACAGGTTCAATTCCTCACTTCAGTGAGGCCCAAATCTTAATTGTGCTAAAGGTACTAAGCAAAGACCAGCCTCCTTCCCCTAGGGAAGGACTGTAAAGATGGATGAAGTAGTTTGGGGAAGGTATGAAAGTAAATTATTTGCTTGCTTTCTGGCCAAACAAATATTAGTGATATTTAAGGAAAAGGGAGGAAAATAAACTTAATAGGAGGGAGCAAGATTAAATATATTACTTTGAGGAACGTGCAATCATCAGATAAAACTGCAATCAATCATCGCATGCAGCAACAGTTACAAGTCTGTAAGAGAGAACCACTGTACTTGTGATGCACTATTGTTTTAAATAAAAAGTTTAAACTGATGGTTAAGCTGAATCTTCAAAGCAATGCACAGTGTTTAATGCTCTGTGGAGAAGTAATTAGGTACTGAGGCAAACAAAAAATAAATGAAAAATTGTGAAAGCTGATAGTTCCAGCTACAAACATGTCACCTCCTTATTGGTTACACCAACAGAAAATCTCTGCATATCCATCTACAAACGGAAAAAATACCAGACGTATTAGTGGCACGGAATTTAAACATTTTCTGAGTGAGACACTTTAATGGTGCCATATAGCTCAGGCTACATTTATAAAATGGCAGAATCATTGGTACCACAATTCCACTGCTAGCAAACTGCCAAGTACTATATAGTTTTCCCTTAATAAAACATATTATATTTTGTCTTCTTCTACTCAAGTGTAATATGTACATGTGTGGCATTTTTACTCTCTACTCTTCCATGTAAATAAAGATATAGTGCGTGGTATTCTCTTTCTCTGGTGGAAACCACTCTCTCCTGTGTGTTATTTCTATTCTTCTCTGTATGAGATGACATATGGAAAATTGCATGTGACCTTTCTCCCTATATTTAAGTTTACATAAGAACATAAGAAATAGGAGCAGGGCTATGCCATTTGGCCCTTCGAGCCTGCTCCGCCATTCAATAAGATCATGGCTGATCTTCTACCTCAACTCCACCTTCCCACCCTATCCCCATATCCCTTGATTCCTTTAATATCCAAAAATCTATTGATCTCTGTCTTGAGTATACTCAACCACTGAGCATCTGCAGCCCTCTGGGGTAGAGAATTTCAAAGATTCACCACCCTCAGTGAAGAAATTTCTCCTCATCTCAGTCCTAAATGGCCGACCCCTTATTCTGAGACTGTGACCCCTAGTTCTAGACTCTCCAGCCAGGGGAAACATCCTCCCCGCATCTACCCTGTCAAGCCCTGTAAGAATTTTATATGTTTCAATGATATCACCTCTCATTCTTCTAAATTCTAGGGAATATTGGCCGAGTCTACTCAATCTCTCCTCATAGGACAGTTCCCCCATCCCAGGCATCAGTCTGGTGAACCTTCGTTGCACTCCCTCTAAGGTATATCCTTCCTTAGGTAAGGAGACCAAAACTGTATTCAGTCTCACCAAGGCCCTATAGAATTGCAGTAAAACTTCTTTACTCTTATACTCCAATCCTTTTGTAATAAAGGCTAACATACCATTTGCTTTCCTAAATGCTTGCTGTATTGCATGTTAACTTTCTGTAATTTGTGTACAAGGACACCCAGGTCCCTCTGAACACCAACATTTCCCAATTTCTCACCATTTAAAAAATATTCTGCTTTTCTATTTTTCCTACTATAGTGGATAACTTCATATTTCTCTACATTATACTCCATCCGCCATGTTCTTGCCCACTCACTTAACCTGTCTATATCCCTTTGCAGACTCTTTGCATCCTCCTCACAACTTACTTTCCCATCTAGCTTTATATCATCAGCAAACTTGTATAGATTACACTGGGTTCCTTCATCTAAGTCACTGATATATATTGTAAATAGCTGAGGCCCAAGCACTGATCCTTGCGGTGCCCCACTAGTTACAGCCTGCCAACCCGAAAATTACCCTTTTATTCCTACTCTCTGTTTTCTGTCCGTTAACCAATCCTCAATCCACGCTAATATATTACCCCCAATCCCATTAGCCCTAATTTTGTGTAATAACCTCTTGTGTGGCATCTTATTGAATGCTTTCTGAAAATCCAAATACACTACATCCACTTGTTTCCCCCTTATCTACCATACTAGTTACAACCTCAAAAAACTCTTAACAGATTTGTCAAGCACGATTTCCCTTCCGTGTTGACTCTGCCCAATCATATTATGATTTTCTAAGTGCCCTGTACCACATCCCCAATAATAGATTCTAGCATTTTCCCTACTGCTGATGTCAGGCTAACTGGCCTGTAGTTCCTTGTTTTCTCTCTCCCTCCTTTCTTGAACAGCGAGGTTACATTTGCTACTTTCCAATCCGCGGGGAATTCTCGAAGATTAAAACCAATGCATCTGTAGCCACCTCTTTTAAAACCCTTGGATGTAGGTCAACAGGTCCAGGGGATTTGTTGGCTTTTAGTCCTATTAATTTCTCCAGTGCTATTTCTTTACTAATACTAATTTCTTTAAGTTCCCCGTTCTCACTGGACCCTTGGTTAATCACTATTTCCAGAATGTTTTTTGTGTCTTCTTCCGAGAAGAAAGATACAAAGTATTTGTTTAATGTTGCTGCCATTTCCTTATTCCCCATTATAATTTCTCCTGTCTCTGCCTCTATGGCTTTTGCTAATCTCTTCCTTTTTACATACCTATAGAAGCTTTTACAATCTGTTTTTATGTCTCTTGCAAGTTTACTCTCATTCTATTTATTCTCTCTATCAATTTCTTGGTCTTCCTTTTCTAAAATCCTCCCAATCCTCAGGCTTACTACTCTTTTTGGCAACATTATAAGCCTCTTCCTTTAGTCTAATACTATCTTTAACTTCTTTTGTTAGCCACAGTTGGACCATTTTTCCCGTGGGGTTTTTATTCCTCAAGAGAATGTATATTTGCTGTGAATTATGAATTATTTCTTTAAATGTTTGCCATTGCTTATCTACCATCATATCTTTTAATCTACTTTCCCAACCTACCTTAGCCAACTTGCCCCTCATACCTACGTAGTTTGCTTTATTCAGATTTGAGACCCTAGTTTCGGACTTCACTAAATCACTCTCAAACTCAAACTAAAATTCTATCACATTATGATCACTGCACCCCAGAGGCTCCTTTACTACCAGGTTATTAATTAACCCTGTCTCATTGCACAATACTAGAACTAAAATAGCATGTTCCCTATTTGGTTTCTCGACATATTGATCTAGAAAACTATCTTGAATGCATTCCATGAACTCATCTCCTCTGCACTATTACTGCAAATTTGGTTTGCCCAGTCTACATGAAAATTAATGTTCCCCATGATCACAGTAGAGTAACCCTTGTTACATGCACCTCTAATTTCCTGATTTATACTGTGCCCGACACTACAACTACTATTTGGAGGCCTATAAACTACTCCCACCAGTGTTTTCTGCCCCTTGTTGTTTCTTACCTCCACCCAAAGTGATTCTTCATCTTGTTTTTCTGAGCCAAGATCCTTTCTCTCTACTGTCTTTATCCCATCCTTTATCAGGGTTACCCCACAAACCTCCTTTTCAGTTCTGCCCATCTCTTCTAAAAGTCAAGTATCCTGGAATATTTAGTTCCCAACCTTGGTCACTCTGCAACCACGTCTCCGTAATGACCATTAGATCAAACCCATTTATTTCTATCTGTGTTATTAATTCATCTACAGTATTTTGTTGCGAACGCTTCGCGCATTCAGATATAGTGGTTTTAGCTTGAACTTTTTTTCAATGATGTTTCTTCTGTAGAAGTTTTATTCAAGGTGATCCTGAATAAAAAAATATACACAGCAATGGCAAAAGCTTACAGAAAAATACTTAAAATAAATGCTGGGTGTGCTAAATTTAAAGCCAATCATAATCAATAGCCAAACCTGGGCTCCCAGTGTGCAACACGTTTGGTTGGGATACAACTGAGATCTTTGGTAAAGTTAATGAAACAGCTGAAGGAAGATACCTTCCTAGATTTCTTAAGCCCACCATTTTGATTAAGGAGGGTTTGGGGAAATTGGGGAGGAAGAATGGGATCTCACACAACTATATTGGACAAAAATAAGAATTGTGTTAATAATGTAAAATCCATTATTGGAAGAAATTAACCACAGATGATTTTACAATAACCCCTGTGGAGTACTGCACACACTCAAAATTCAGTTCTTTGACAAAAGGAAAATTTCCCCTCCAATTTTTTCTTGCTGTCGCCAAAGATATTGGCCCAGATTTTGCAGTCAATGGCGAAGGAATGGTGCTCACTGTTCATTACGCTTAACAGCTGCCCAGACTTTTCGTGGGCTTTTGTGCAGCAACTTATGGTAATTAGAGATCCATTTCAGTGTGGCGCTCTCTACAGGGGACCTGGGATCAGAGAACAGGGCAAGCAACAGCGTGTCTCTTCAACCAATCAGATTGAAGAATCCTTACTAAGCCACGCAGAGTCTAAACCAGGAAGTGTAAGTTAGAATATTTAATGCAATGTAAAATCATGTACAGAAAGCAAAATAAAGAGGGGAAAGAAAGATGGGATTACAATGAGAAAATTTTAAAATATTTTTAAAATTTCTTTTAAAATCTCCAACAATAACTAAAATCTGAAGGAATGAGACTCCACACGTGTAAAGTAAATTTTCAGTTCCAGAAAGGTTGTTTGGTAATAAATAAGATTTATCATGCCATTAAAAATTCACTTACACTTGATTAGACAAGCCCTAACTCTTTCTGCCATGTTTAGTGGGTATCTAGTGGGCAAGTACCACAACTTCACGCCCTTCATGCGTTTTAATGCCGAATCTCTCGGCCAGCTACTGGTGCATCAAAGCTTGTGGAGGACCAGGGCATCTCTGACAGCAACTTCCTGATTTCCACGTTTAACCGTGTATGTGCGGACGCTGGAAGTGGCTGTCCAATTTACTCCATAATAACGGTGAGCGTCGATAGCCTCAGCGTTATTCTTAGCGCAAAATCTGGGCCAATAACTCATGCTGAGTATGATTCCACAATGTTGCCTGCCCTCTGGAACCCTGATGTAGCCATTTTGCGGTGATTATTGGTAGGCAATTTGATCCTGTCCTCACCTGATGTGCACATATGCACTTTCCAGCAGGAGTTACTGGACAGGTACCCTGGCTAATTTTAAAATTCTTCCCGGCCCAGGGGTGCCAATGCAAGTTGCAGTGCACCCTGACTGCAATCGGCTAATTGAGCACATACCAGGGCTGAACCTGGTCTGTTTCACAATGGGCAATGTATCATTCTTTAACAGCATTTAGAAATATATGGGGGTCACATCAGATAAATGGGACGCTCACCTGCTTCATCTCAGACTTTAGTTTGCTAATTCCAGCTCTCTCACTTTTTGTCGCTCCAGTGTGATCCATATCACGGATGGAAACATATTTCTTGGTAGAATGATGAACTGTGGAAAGACAAGCAAAAGGGTTACAGCTAGAACAGCCTAAACAAATGGCACAAACTGGATAGTTGTTCCACCTGAAAATAGGTTGTGACACAATTTAAAACAGAATGATAGAATACAGGATAGGGCTTAAAAAAATGTTCTTCAGGAGTCTCATTGAGGCATATTTAGGGTGAAACACAGACAACATAGAAAATTGTTCACATATATGGATTTCATTTTTAAGACATTTCCAATCTATGGTGAAGTAGGCTGCTGAATAGTATAAATGTGATATGACTCAACTGAAGTGGCTATTTGAAACAAAATGACTGACAGACATTTAGAGGGTTTAAATTACTCTAAAAATTCTAACAGAGATATTAATTTGTTTATTTTAAATGGGTTAACAACTCTTCAAATATGCCAAAGTAATTTTACGCAAATACATTAGGCAGAATCCTACCACTGGAAATTAAACTCCTATATTAGCTGCACGCAGCACTTAAGTCTATAAGAAAAGATAGGAACTAGAAATCTCCTTTGAAACAAGAAAACTCATCCAGCTCACCCCCATGTACAACACATATACCATTTTATTCTTCCCTACTACCTGATCCCTCTACCCTCCAATAATTGTTTATGTTTCCCGGATGCTTTCTTCTCTTTACAATTTTATGCAAGGAAGAAGCAGCTGAGTGGCCTTTATGTTTCCTACCAGTTTATGAACACTGACATCCATTCATCTTCACACACAACAAACAAAAAAACAACTGTAGATGATCATGTGAACTGAAATACAGCTCAATCTATCCTCCACCAAAGCAGAACCAACTACGCCAGCTTTGGAGATTTCTGTTCCAACTAGAATTAAATTTTCAAATACCACCATTATATATATATATCAATGCATTCCTGAAAGTATCACACTTACTTCCTGCAACACAATTATTTCTGTTAAACCACCTATCACTCTTAAATCTTTATCATTCTTCCTGTGCCGTTGACGCGGATAAGGCAGTAATCAATCAACACCATCTAGTTCTGTCTTGTGCTTTTGCATCCAGCTCGCATAGTTGCAAGTGCACTTCAGCTGCATCCGTTGTTATTGTGATCCATAGAGTTCCTCATGTTCAATCGCTAGCTCTTTTCCCTCGTGGCTTCCATTTCCATATTTGCTTTGGGATCCTTGTATCAGGCATTCTCAGAATGTGACCAATGTAGGTCCATCTTTTCTCTCAGACTATTATAGTCAGTGGTGACATTTGTGCTCTCTGAAGTACACTTTCATTAGTCGCTTTATTAAACTATCTGATGTTAGAGTCGTTGTAAGCATCTAAACTAGAAGCTGTTGAGCTTGTTTTGGATGGCTTTCTTGGACCACCACGTTTCTGATGCATGTAGGAGCAGAGCCAGCACAATTATCAACTTTCTCCAATCAAATTTGATTTCCAGATTGAGTGAAGCATTTGAAAAGCTCCACACTTAAACTTAGCTTACATTTAACTCCCCTCCCAATGAGCTCTCCTGTTTACAAGGCAGGGAACATTGTTCACAAGCCTATTAAAATTGATTGATGTACCACTGCTGCCTCGCCTGTGGCCTCAATCCCCCAGTTCCACTCCCAATTCCACCCTGTGGATTTTTTTTTAACTGTAGGGCAGGATTCACCAAAGGACTTCCCCAGCACTGAGCTCACAATGTAATTGTCAACTGAAGCTGGTGATTACAACACAAGTATAGTCTGCCTTCTAGCTCAGGTTACCTATCCACATGGACAGAATCTAACCCCTTAATCATTTTGAAGACCTCAATATATTCCCTGGAAGCCTGTACTTAAACTAAGAGCTGGGGTACTATAACTATTACTTTATTAATTTAATAACTTAACTAGATATACTAATTAATTAATATAACTATAAATAATAGTTGGAATAAAAACCTTTAACTAATGAAATTAATTCAGATTATCAATAAGCAAATAAATAAAGAATTCTAGAGATGGCAGGGCAGGCTATGTGCCAGGACTGTAGTATGTGGGAGTTTGTGGACAGCGAGACTGTCTCGGATTCCCACAGCTGCAGGAAATGTCCCTGCCTTCAGTCGCTCCGGCTCAGAGTCATTGAGCTGGAGTGCGAGTTAGAAACACTGTGGAGACATAAGGGAGGGGGAGGAATTTCTGGATAGTTTTATCCAGAATACAGTCACACCCCAGAGGAAAGCACAGGTTCAGAAAGGGAAGGGTGTGACTGTTAGGGAGCCGGGTAGTGGGGACTTAGGAGAGGTTGAGAAGGAGGTCCTGCAGACACTGGTCCTGTCCAACAGGTACGATGTACTCGCTACCTGTGAGGACAAGGAGAAAGACTGCGGGGAGGACAACCACAATGTAGACCAAGACACCGTGGCTCAGAAGGCTGTCCAAGGCGGGGGAAGAGCAGAATAGAAATGTGGTAGTGAAAGGGGATTCTGTAATTAGCAGGATAGATAGCATCCTCTGCAACCATGAATGAGAATCCCGAAAGGTGTGTTGCCTACCCGGTAAGGGATATCGCGAGGTGGGTGGAGAGGAATTTGGAAAGGGAGGTGGTAAATCCAGTTGTCGTGGTCCATGTCGGAACAAACGACATAGGTATGAACAGGGAGGAGGTCCTGCTGAAGGAGTATCAGGAGTTAGGAGCTAAATTAAAAAGCAGGACCTCGAGGGCAATAAGCTCTGGATTATTGCCCAAGCCACGTGCAAATTGGAATAGAAGCAGTCAAATCAGGAGAACTAACACGTGGCTAAAGGGCTGGTGTGGGAAAGAGGGGTTCCTTTTCATAGGACACTGGCACCAGTACTGGGGCAGGAAGGAGCTGTACTGATGGGACGGGCTCTACCTGAACTGGGATGGGACCCGTGTCCTAGCGGAAAGGGTAAATAGGGAGGTGGCAAAGGCTTTAAACTAGTAAGATGTGGGGTAGGGATCTACAGGGAATGAAACCAGCCTAAATATAAACAAAACAGGAAAGGAGAGCATAGGAAAGAGTAAAGTAGGGGAGGACATTGATGGCCAGGGAATAAATAGAGTAATAGAACAGGAGAGTAACAAGATGGTTAAAAATAAAGTGAAAGGAACTGCTAATGAAAATGTGTTAAACTGTCTGTACAGCAATGCACACAGTGTCCGTAATAAAACAGGAGAGCTGGAGGCAATCATGCGTTGTGAGGAACCAGACATAGTAGAGATTACTGAGACATGGCTACAGAAAAATAAGGACTGGGAACTAAACAATGCAGGGTATAACATATTTAGAAAAGATAGTGAAGAAAAAGGGGAGGTGGAGTAGCTGTACTTATTAGGAATAACATAATGGCAGTAGAAAAAAGTGACGCAGCTATCAGCAAGACAGAAACAGAATCCATGTGGATAGAGATAAAAGACAATAAAGGATCAATCACACTAATAGGGGTAATCTACAGACCACCTAATAGTGGAAAAGAGGTGGAGGAAGAAATATGCAGACAGAAGAGGATCTAGTAATGGGGAATGAACCAGAGCAGATAAGAGAAGTAAATTAGGGGAGCATCTAGGCAATAGTGACCACAATATAATACGCTTTAAAGATAATAATTGAGAAGGACATAAGTATGACGAAGACCAGGGTAATGGATTGGAGAAAAGCTGATTTTGAGGGGCTGAGAATAGAACTTGGGAAAATAAAACGGATATCAATATTGGTAAACAATGACGTAGAACAGCAATGGGAAACATTTAAAATGGTGTTCAGCAGAGTCCAGGAAAAATATATTCCACTAACAAAATAACCCAAATAAGCACTAATAGGGCTTTATTCATCCATGGTGTCCCAAGGGAAAAATTGAGGGTAGGGAAAGAAGCATACATTAAGTACATAGACAGCAGGGGAGAGCATGATAAGGGAGAATATGAAGCGATTAGGAGAGAAGTCAAAGAAAAAATTAGGAAGGCAAAGAGGAACTATGAAATTAAATTATCGAGGAACATAAAACAAAATAGTAAAATATTTTATAGGCACATGAATAAAAAAAAAGGAAGGTTGGGATGGGAATAGGGCCACTAAGGGATGGACAGGATAATACCACAGGCAACGACAGAGAGATGGCAGAAATATTAAATGATTACTTTGCTTCATTATTTTTCAGGGAGATAGAACAGGTGGACATGACATTGGATCAGGACATTAGTAATGAAATAAATGCATTTAAACTAAAAAGAGAAGATATACTAAATAAACTAATGAAACTCAGGAAAAAGAAACCCTGGTCCGGACGGATTACATCCGCGCATTTTAAAAGAATCTAGGGAAGAGATAGCAGAGGCATTACTACACATATTTAATAATTCGTTACAAAAAAGGTGTAGTGCTAGAGGACCGGCGGATAGCTAACATAATACAGGAAACTCTTTATTAACCGGCACCGACGGGACCGGCGTGGTGCCGGTTTATCGAAAGTACCGGATAACAGAGTTATATCTACCGAGGCTATTTTTAACAAAGAAAAATAAATAAATCAAGAAATGTGCAGTATACTTCCGACAGCGCCAGGAGGCCGAGTAGTGGCACTTTTGAAAACTACCCCTACTGACGAAATCGGCGTTCGCGGACTCGGACTCGGACTCGGACTCGGGATCGGCAACATTGCCGGTTATTTGAGAGGAGTTTTCAGAGTACTCGGCGTTCGCGGAGACTCGACTGCGACTCGGCAACATTGCCGGTTATTTGAGAGGAGTTTTCGGAGGATGATTTTTGCCGGTTAAGCGAGAATTCCGGATATTTGAGTGCCGGATAAACAAAAGTTTCCTGTACCTATATTTAAGAAGGGAGATGGAACATGTCCAGGCAAATATAGACGAGTCAGCTTAACATCGGTGGTAGGAAAAATAATGGAATCCCTACTGAAGTAGAAAATAGAAGAACATCTAGAAGATAAAAATATAATAATGAATAGTCAGCATGGATTTCAAAAGGGAAAGTCTTGCTTGACCAACCTCAATGAATTTTTTGAAGAGGTAACAGAGAGAGTAGACAAGGATAATGCAGTAGATGTAATTTATCTAGATTTTCAAAAGGCCTTTGATAAGGTATCACATAATAGACTGATGAACAAGGTCAGAGAATGCGGAGTCAGGGGACAAGTAGCAGATTGGATAGCTAGTTGGCTTCAAGACAGAAAGCCGAGAGATGGGGTAAAGGGTAGCTATTCACAGTGGCAGAAGGTAGGTAGTGGTGTTCCACAAGGATCAGTGCTGGGACCACTGTTGTTCACAATTTATATTAACGATTTAGACTAGGATTCAAAAACACAATTTCTAAATTTGCCGAGGACACCAAATTGGGGGGGAATAATCAATACTGAGGAGGAATGCAGCAAATTACAGGAGGACATTAATAAACTTGCAGAATTGGCATATAATTGGCAAATGAATTTCAACACAGATAAATGTGAGGTATTACATTTTGGTAGGAAGAATAGGGCGGTCACTTATTACTTGGAGGGTGCGAGTCTGGGTGGGGTAGAGGAGCAAAGGAATCTTAGAGTACAAATACACAAATCGCTAAAAGTAGCAACACAGGTCAACAAGGCCATAAAAAAAACAAGCACTAGGGCTTATTTCTAGAGGGATAGAATTGAAAAGTACTGAAGTTACGCTAAACTTGTATCGAACCTTGGTTAGACCACACTTGGAGTACTGCGTATAATTCTGGTCGCTATATTGGGTGTCCTTGTACACCAGTCACTGAAAGCAAACATGCAGGTGCAGCAAGCAGTTAGGAAGGCAAATGGTATGTTGGCCTTTATTGCAAGAGGATTTGAGTACAGGAGCAAGGATGTCTTACTACAGTTATACAGGTCCTTGGTGAGATCACACCTGGAGTACTGTGTGCAGTTTTGGTCTCCTTACCTAAGAAAGGATATACTTACCGTAGAGGGAGTGCAGCGAAGGTTCACCAGACTGATTCCTGGGATGGCAGGACTGCCGTATGAGGAGAGTTTGGGTCGACTAGGCCTGTATTCACTAGTTTAGAAGAATGAGAGGGGATCTCATTGAAACGTATAAAATTCTGACAGGGCTAGACTGACTGGATGCAGGGAGGATGTTTCCCCTGGCTGGGGGGTCTAGAATGAGGGGTCACAGTCTCAGGATACGGGGTAGGACATTTAGGACGGAGATGAGGAGAAATTTCTTCACTCAGAGGGTGGTGAACCTGTGGAATTCTCCACCACAGAAGGCTGTGGAGGCCAAGTCACTGAATATATTGAAGAAGGAGATAGATAGATTTCTAGACACAAAAGGCATCAAGGGGTATGGGAAGAGAGCAGGAATATGGTATTGAGATAGATGATCAGCCATGACCATATTGAATGGTGGAGCAGGCTCGAGGGGCCGAATGGCCTACTCCTGCTCCTATTTTTTACATGTTTCTATAGAAAGGATCTAGAGGCACTGGAGAGGGTGCAGAGAAGATTTACAAGGATGATACCAGATATGCGAGGGTATACCAATCAGGAAAGGATGAACAGGCTGGGTCTCTTTTCGCTTGAAAAAAGGCTGAGGGGTGACCTAACAGAGGTCTTTAAAATTATGAAAGGTTTTGATAGAGTGGATACAGAGAGTGTGTTTCCACTTGTGGGGAAGAGCATAACTAGAGGCCATCAACATAAGATAGTCACCAACAAATCAAATAGGGAATTCAGAAGAAACTTCTTTACCCAGAGGGTGGTGAGAATGTGGAACTCATTACCACAGGGAGTAGTTGAGGCAAATAGTATAGATGCATTCAAGGGGAGGCTAGCTAAGCATATGAGGGAGAAGGGAATAGAGGGTTATGCTGATGTGGAAAGACGGGAGGAGGCTCGAGTGGAGCATAAATGCCAGCATGGACTGGTTGGGCCAAATGGCCTGTTTCTGTGCCGTATATCCTATGTAACCCTATGTACTTTACCTCAGTAAAAAGTCACAGCTCTCTAAGACTGTCCTGATAATTAAACTACTGTAGTTAGAAATCAAGTGGCCCTCCTCTGAACCTTTTCCAGTGCCTCGACATCCCGCACCGTGAGGGGACCAAAACAAGCCACTATTCCACAGGAGACCAAACCAGAGCCTTATACAAGGCAAGTTTTATATTTAAATTGTTCCAGCAATGCAGCCTAGCACACTAGTCACTTATGAAACAATATATTGCACTCAGGGAGAGGCAATATACACTTAATGGCACAGTTTTAAAGAGTGTGCAGGGACAGAGGGACCTGGGAGTTAACAGGTCCCTGAAGGTGGCAGGACATATTGAGAGAGTGGTTAGCAAAGCATATGGGATTTTGGGCTTCATAAATAGAGGTATTGAGTACAAAAGTAGAGAAGTTATGCTGACCCTATATAAAGCGCTGGTTAGGCCACAACTGGAGTATTGCGTCCAGTTCTGGTCACCACACTTTAGGAAGGATGTGAAGGCCCTTGAGAGGGTTCAGAGGAGATTTACCAGAATGGTTCCGGGGATGGGGGATCTTAGCTACAAGGACAGGATGGAGAAGCTGGATTTGTTTTCATTAGAGCAAAGGAGGTTGAGGGGTGATTTGATAGAGGTGTACAAGATTATGACGGGTTTGGATAGGCTAGGCGGGGAAAGGCTGTTCCCACAGTTGATGGTACAAGGATTAGGGGACACAGATTTAAGGTTTTGGGCAAGAGATACAGGGGGGATGTGAGGAAAAACTTTTTTACACAGCGAGTGGTGAGGACCTGGAACTTGCTGCCGACAGAAGTGGGGGAAGCGGAGACAATCAATGTTTTCAAAGGGAGACTGGATAGGCACTTGAGGGAAATAAACTTGCAGGGCTACGGGGATAGAGCGGGGGAATGGGACTGACTGGATTGCTCTACAGAGAGCCGGCACGGACTCGATGGGCCGAATGGCGTCCTTCTGTGCCGTTATGACTCTATGACTATGTTTTGGGACACTGGTGAGTACAAAAGACATCTGCAAAGTTTTGTTAGTTAACCAAATCACACTTATAGTTTTCCCTGTTCATAATTGAATCCACGTTTAGAAGTCAAATTAGGTCATAAGCCACTGATGTCATTTCAGAATGATCCATTTTAAAAGCACCCTACTTTGACGGATCACATTGTTGAGTATTAAATGTTACTTTTGGTCAGTGTATTTCATTAGTGTAATAATGATGCACATACTTTGGTAAAAGAATAAATTAGGTAAAAAAGAACCAACCATTTTTCTCAACTCCAAATTCCTTTCCGCTCAGAATATGGTGCAGAAGTGTCTTCAAATCAAAGGGTCTCATAGACATTAAATATTCCGTTGCTTCTTCACCTAAAAAAAGTCAAAATTGATGGGAATGAATATCAAGATGAGATTATTGCAATTAGAAAATCAAACAGAATGTTATGATTATATCACAATTATATTACAGCATAAGCCTCTAGAGGTTATGCGGAGGCTTTACAATGCACTGGTCATACCACACTTGGAGTACTGTATTTGATTCTGGTTACATCACAAAAAACACATACATGCATTAGACAGGACGCAAAAAGGCTAACAATCGATCTTGAGTACAGAAAAAGTACAAGCTATGAGAAATGACTCAAAAAGCTTAAACTCTACATCTAGAAAGAGGGAGGTTACAGGTGCAAGATGGCAAAAAAAGAGATTCTGCGATAGTTGCCACAACATATAAAGGATGGTCAACCTAAGACTAACCCACAAACATGGAATGATTTTTAGATACGTCATTCTGTTTGGGCTTTTAAAAAAATATCGGAGTTGCCCTTAGCAGTCTAAGTTTAGGTAAAATGCATTGTAAAAAAGACAACTGAAGATTTTTTTTACAAAAGTAAAGTCACATTTAAGAAGAAAAGTTCAACAAAAACAGGAGAAATGGGGAAAGTAACAATTCTGCCAGCAGTTTGTGCTGAAAATATAGGCAGTTACAGCATACAAGGTGAAGCTGGATTTTTGGAGCCATGGGGAAAAAAGTAGTCACATCTGACCTTAAGCACAGGAAAAGAAATTGCAAAAACATTACGAATATGAAAAAAAATAATCAGTTAAAAATGACTGTGGAAGAAAAATCACATGACTGTAAACTACCAGCTGATAAGGTTAATGATGGGATCTGGATCCCAGGGTGTCGCACATTCAGGAAAAGGGGGGACAGCGCATCCAAGGGAGGGGAAGCCAAAGTATGTTCTTCCTGCTCCTCCTAGCCCCCCAAAGGAAAGAAAAATACTTGCCTATTTTGGCCTCTAGAAGTGGCTTCCCTGCTCAAGCCAGAGTTACAACTGCAGTTGGGTTCCAGTGACATAATCTGGACATAACCTGCATATGTAAAGAAGGACCCCACCTGGTCCTTGCTGCCTGCTCAGGAGAGCTAACGTTTCATGTTCTGATGAAAGTTCATCAACCTGAAACGTTAACTCTGCTTCTCTCTCCACAGATGCTGAGCTTTTCCAGCATTTTATGTTGCATCACTCAACTGTTGATTGAGAGGAGGTCAACCGGGCAGGCTGTGCATGGCCGTGTTAGAGTTATCTTGCTTTTCTAGGTGACCCTCTGCATTAACAGGTAGATGCCATTGTCATGGCTGCACTAGAGCAGCCTGGTTCAGGGAGCGGCAAGCTCTTATGCACGAGTCTTCTGCACCTTACCTGGGATATTTGCTGTGTCCAGTGCACTGGGCCACTTCCCCATTGCACGTGGAGTGAACCAGTGGAAATACTCTTGCACTAATTTAAAAAAAGGGGAGAGGGATAAACCCGGTAATTATAGGCCAGTCAGAGGAAACTTTTAGAGCCAATAATCCGGGTCAAAATTAATTGGCATTTGGAAAGGTATGAGCTAATAATTAAAAGTCAGCATGGATGTGTGAAAGGCAAATCGTGTTTGATTAACTTGATCAAGTTCTTTGATGAAGTAACGGAGAGCGTTGATTAGGATAATGTGGTTGATGTGTGTATGAACTTTCAAAAGGCATTTGATAAAATACCACATAATAGACTTGTTAACAAAAGTAAAGCCCATGGGATTAAAGGGCTGCATGGATACAAAATTGGCTAAGTGACAGAAAGCAGAGAGTAGTGGTGAACAGTTGTTTTCAGACCAGTGGGGAGTGTGAAGTGGTGTCCCCCAGGGGTTGGTGTTGGGAACACTGCTCTTTTTGATATAGCTTAATGATGTGGACTTGGGTATAAAAGGCATAATTTGCCAGTGACACGAAACTCAGAAATATAGTCAACAGCAATAGTCTTCAGGAGGACAGCCGGACAGACTGGTGAAATAGGCAGACTCATAGCAGGTAAAATTTAACACAGAAGTCTGAAGTGATTAGTTTTGGTAGGAAGAATGAGGAGAAGCAATATAAACTAAATGGTCCAATTTGAAAGGTGCAGGAACAGAAAGAACTGGGCGTGTACGTACAACAAGTCTTTGAAGGTAGCAGGAAAAGTACAGAAGGCTGTTAAAAAGGCTTACAGGATCCTTGGCTTTTTAAATTCAAGATTGCTAAAAACCTGCCAGTGCCACCGTGGGCCGGAGTTAACGGCCGCTGAAAATAATGGCGTTGGCAGGACCGGGATATTGGCGCTGGTTGTAAATTAACATTAGCCCAGCGTTAAACCTAACGTGCAAGGCTGTTTTCGTAGTGGTAGTCCCAGCAAGAGGCCCAATGTTGCGTGGCCATAGCATCATTGCAGCAAAAACAGCCTTCTCTTAAAGCAAGGCTGCCATTTTAGAGAGCAGCACGGTCCCTTGAAGGAGAACTGCCTTCTAAAATGAATAAAATAAAAATCATTTAAAAATAGGCAGTTTTCAGCCCTTACAGCTCAACTGCCTTCTGAAAAAAAAATTTACATTGAAAAGAATTGCCAAATGGGAGTCTTCAGCACTTAAACCAGAATTGCTTTCCGCACCAAAAAAACTAGGAATAGTGCTTTAGCACTAACACAAATGGCTCAACAAGCCAGGGAAAGGGCACCCAGGGTCGCGCACGCAGCATTCCAGCTTTGTACAGGGGATCAACGCTGCAAGAAAGGTCCTCGACCCACAGGGGCCAGGAGGCCCTCCAGAAAGGTTGTGGGACCAGACGGTCACTGTGATGCCCCCACAACCTGGCTCCAGTGCCCAAAGAAGTTTCATGACCTCAGACCAGTGGGCAAGGTCAGTGAATGCATCTTCAAAAGCGGTCTATTACCAACTGCACCACTAGCCTCACACACTTCTCAATGCATGACTTCCTCGCCCCCCTCCTCCCAACCACTCACCTACCAACAATCTGTACCAAACATGAGGCACACCTCCCATTTCTAGCTTCACCTTGGAGAAGACGGTGCTGGCCGTTCTTGGTAGGGGCATGGCTGAGCCCTTGGCCAGTGGCAGGGCAGAAAGGATACAAGATGCTGATATCCTCATACGTTATACTCCTTCTCACATGCACCTCTTGCTTTCCCGCCCTCCCCTCAACACAACTCCAACCTTGTGCCTTCCTCATTTCCAAAAAAATGCAGCCTGCCCAGTCAGTGGTTGACCAAGGAGAGGAGAGTGAAGAAGAAACACGGTCACTTGATTTCACACTCCCAGCCACCAGTTCCTCAAGGTCGACCAGCAAGGCCATTTGCAGTGTCCACCGCTGAAAGTCAGCAGCCTTCCACCAGCCATGCTAGAGCCACTGAGGTAGCATTGAGTGATATCAGTAGGATAGGCAAAGGCACACACAAGACAGTCACTAAGGGAATGCATAAGGGTGATAAGTTGATTTCTTGATGTCATATTGGATGGATAGATGTATAAAGTTGGATTAGAAAGTTTGCTTTGTGGTGGCTTTTATTTCACTATTGCGGCCAAGAGAACACTGTAATGGTCAGTAACAGAGGGAAGGTAAGGCGTGGGACAAATGTTTAAAGGGAAATTGGGATTGTAGTCACTGGTACCACAGGCGGATCATTCCATCCCAGATATCCCAGCCAAAAAGGGGCTGTCTGGATCACATCCTTCCTGCTTATAAGAACATAAGAACTAGGAGCAGGAGTAGGCTATTTGGCCCTTCGAGCCTGCTCTGCCATTCAATAAGATCATGGCTGATCTTCTACCTCATCTCCACTTTCCTGAAATATCCCCATATCCCTGGATTGCCTTAATTTTCAAAAATCTATCGATCTCTGTCTTGAATATGCTCAACGACTGAGCCTCCACAGCCTTCTGGGGTAGAGAATGCCAAAGATTCACCACCTTCTGAGTGAAAAAATTTCTCCTCAACTCAGTCCTAAATGGCCGACCCGTTATTCTGAGACTGTTACCCCTGGTTCTAGACTCCCCAGGCAAGGGAAACATCCTCCCTGCATCTACCCTGTCAAGCCCTGTAAGAATTTTGTATGTTTCAATGAGATCACCTCTCATTCTTCTAAACTCGAGAGAATACTCAATCTGTCCTCATAGGACAATCCCTCCATCCCAGGAACCAGTCTGGTGAACCTTCATTGCACTCCCTCTATGGCAAGTATATCCTTCCTGAGGTAAGGAGACCAAAACTGTACACAATACTCCAGGTGTGGTCTCACCAGAGCCCTATATAATTGCAGTAAGACGTCTTTACTCTTATATTCAAATCCTCTGGTAATAAAGGCCAACATACCATTTGCTTTCCTAATTTCTTGCTGTACTTGCATGTTAACTTTCAGTGATTAGTGTACAAGGACACCCAGGTCCCTCTGAACACCAACATTTCCCAATCTCTCACCATTTAAAAAGTACTCTGCTTTTCTATTTTTCCTAACAAAGTGGATAACTTCACATTTCTCCACATTATATTCCATTTGTCATGTTCTTGCCCACTCACTAAGCCTGCCTATATCCCCTTGAAGCCTCCTTGCATCCTCCTCACAACTTACATTCCCACCCAGCTTTGTATCATCAGCAAATGTGATATATTACATTTGGTCCCCTCATCCAAATCATTGATATAGATTGTGAATAGCTGAGACCCAAGCACTGTTCCTTGCGGTACCCCACCAGTTACAGCCTGCCAATCGGAAAATGACCCGTTTATTCCTACTCTCTGTTTTCTGTCTGTTAACCAATCCTCAATCCATGCTAGTATATTACCCCCAATCCTATGAGCCCTAATTTTGTTTAATAACCTCTTGTGTGGCACCTTATCGAATGCCTTCTGAAAATCCAAATACACCACATCCATTGGTTCCCCCTTATCTATTCTGCTAGTTACAATCTCAAAAAACTCCTCTTACAGATTTGTCAAACACGATTTCCCTTTCATAAATCCGTGTTGACTCTGCCCAATCCTATTATTATTTTCCTAAGTGCCCTGTTACCACGTCCTTAATAATAGATTCTAGCATTTTCCCTACTACTGATGTCAGGCTAACTGGTCTGTAGTTCCCTGTTTTCTCTCTCCCTCCTTTCTTAAATAGTGGGGTTACATTTGCTACCTTCCAATCTAGAATCTATAGAATTTTGGAAAATGATAACCAATGCATCCATTATCTCTATAGCCAACTCTTTCAAAACCATAGGATGCAGGCCTTCAGGTCCAGAGGATTTATCAGCTTTCAGTCCCATTCATTTCTCCAGCACTACTTTTTTACTAATACCAATATCTTTCAGTTCCTCAATCTCGCTCGACCCTTGGTTGTCCACTATTTCCAGGAAGTTTTTTGCGTCTTCTTCCGTGAAGACAGACACAAAATATTTGTTTAATTTCTCTGCCATTTCCTTATTCCCCATTGTAATTTCTCCTGTCTCAGCCTGTAAGGGACCCACATTTACTTTTGCTAATCTTTTCCTTTTTACATATCTATAAAAGCTTTTACAGTCTGTTTTTATGTCTCTCGCCAGTTTATTCTCATATTCTATTTTCCCTTTCTTTATCAATTTCTTGGTCCTCCTTTGCTGAATTCTAAAATCCTTCCAATCCTCAGGCTTAATACTCTTTTTGGCAGTATTATAAGCCTCTCCCTTTGATCTAATACTATCTTTAGCATCACTTGTTAGCCACAGTTGGACCACTTTTCCTGTGGGTTTTTGTGCCTTAAAGGAATGTATATTTGTTGTAAATTATGTATTAATTCTTTAAATGCTAGCCATTGCTCGTCCACTGTCATACCTTTTAATGTAGTTTCCCAATCTACCTTAGCCAACTCGCCCCTCATACCTACGTAGTTTGCTTTGTTTAGATTTAAGACCCTAGTTTCTGAATTAACTAAGTCACTTTCAAACTCAATATAAAATTCTATCATATTATGGTCACACTTCCCTAAAGGCCCCTTTACTACAAGGTTATTAACTAACCCTTTCTCGTTGCACAATACTAGATCTAAAATAGCCTGTTCCCTAGTTGGTTCCTCAACATACTGATCTAGAAAACTATCTTGCATACATCCCATGAATTTGTCCTTCACATTATTACTGCAAATTTGGTTTGCCCAGTCAATATGTAGATTAAAGTCCCCCATGATTACTGCATTACCCTTGTTACATGCGCCTCTAATTTCCTGATTTATACTCTGCCCTACATTACAACTACTGTTTGGGGGCCTATAAACAACTCCCACCAATGTTTTCTGCCCCTTGCTATTTCTTAACTCCACTCAAACAGATTCTACTTCTTGATTTTCGGAGCCAAGATCCTTACTCTCTACTGTCTTTATCCCATCCTTTATCAGAGCTACCCCTCCTCCTTTTCCATTTTGCCTAGCCCTTCTAAATGTTATGTATCCTGGAATATTTAGTTCCCAACCTTGGCCACTTTGCAACCACAGCTCCGTTATGGCTATTAGATCAAACCTGTTCATTTCTATCTGCGCTATTAATTCGTCTATTTTGTTGTTTCTTCCTCCCCTGCGCCTTCCTCCCTCTGCGAGCAGATGCTGTAAATCTGAAATAAAAGCATAAAATGCTGGATATACTCAGCAGCTCAGGCAGCATCTCAACCTGAGACGTGAACTCTGTTTCTCTCTCCACGGATGCTGCCTGACCTGCTGAATATTTACAGCATTTTCTGTCTTCTCAGAGGCCTTCCTTTACCATCCGAGGCCTTTCAAGCATCCAGCAGCACTCCCTGAACACTTTAAAAACTTTTAAAGCTTCAGCTGTGGCTTAGTGAGTAGCACACTACGCACTGAGTCAGAAGGTTGTGGGTTCAAGACCTACTCCGGGGACTTGAGCACATAAATCTAGGCTGACATCCCAGTGCAGTGCTGAGGGAGTGCTGCACTGTCGGAGGTGCCGTCTTTCGGATGAGACATTAGACCGAGGCTCCAACTGCTCTCTCAGGTGGATGTAAAAGATCCCATGGCACTATTTCGAAGAGGAGCAGGGGAGTTATCACCTGTGTCCTGGCCAATATTTATCCCTCAATCAACGTAACAAAAACAGATTATCTGGTCATTATCACATTGCTGTTTGTGGGAGCTTGCTGTGCGCAAATTGGCTGCCGCGTTTCCAACATTACAACAGTGACTACACTCCAAAAGTACTTCATTGGCTGTGAAGTGCTCTGAGACGTCCAGTGGTCGTAAAAGGTGCTATATAAACACAAGTCTTTCTTTCTTTCTATTGCACCAAGTCACTACTTCAATAAAATATAAAAAATTCAGTCCAAAAGCTTAAATACAAACTTGCCTGAAAGATGTGTGTGTCCCTCTAAGAAGTGCTGACAACATCTCTGTCAGTCTGCTGCAAGCTTGCTTTTCAGAGCGAGCTTAGGACCCAGTGCTAAACTCAGCACAAAGATCCAAGTTCGCAGAGCATGATGTTAAGTCGACGGGCAGTCATCCTATCTTAATTTACATTTCCAGGGCCAGCGCTGCTATCGGCAGTGCTAAGGCCCTCACCAAAATTTTTTTCCAGGATTGCAGCGGTAACTCATGGCAGTAAGTAACCCAATTTCTGGGCCATACAGTACAAAAGCAAGGAAGTTATGCTAAAAGTTTATTAAACACTGGTTAGGGCCCAGCTGAGTATTGTGGCCAATTCTGGACACCACACTTAAGGATGTCAAGGCCTTCGAGCGGGTGCATAGGAAATTTACTAGAATGGTACCAGGGATTATTTCATCAAATAACTCAATCAGGTTAGTCAGACACGAATTGCTTTTAACAAATCGATGCTGTCTTCCCCTTATTAACCCATGCTTCTCCAAGTGAGAATTAATTTTGTCCTTGGCAATGGTCTCTAGTAGTTTTCCCACTACTGACGTTAGACTGATTGGCCTGTCGTTGCCATGTTTATCCCTCTCCTTTTTTGAGTAACATTTGTAATCCTCCAGTCCTCTGGCGCCACTCCAATATTCAAGGAGGATTAAAGATTGTGGTCAGACCTTAAGCTATCTCCATCCTAACTTCCCTCAGCAACCTAGGATGCATCCCATCCAATCAGCTGACTTGCGACTAAACAGCGGATGCTGTATGCTATAGACAGAGCTAAGCAATCCCACAGCCAACGGATCAGATCAAAGATCTGCAGTCCTGCCACACCCAGTAGTGAATAGTGGTGGATAATTAAACAACTAACAGGAGGAGGAAGCTGCATGAACACCCCCATCCTCAACAATGGTGCAGCCCAGCACGTGAGTGCAAAAGACAACGCTGAAGCATTTGCAACCATCTTCAGCCAGAAGTGCCGAGTGGATGATCCATCTCAGCCTCCTTCCGAGGTCCATACCATCATAGATGCCAGTCTTCAGCCAATTTAATTCACTCCATATGCTATAAAGAAATGGCTGAATACAGCAAAGGCTATGGGCTCCAACAACATCCCGGCTGTAGTGCTGAAGACCTCTGTTCCAGAACTAGTCGTACCTCCAGCCAAGCTGTTCCGGTACAACTACTGGCGTCTACCAGACAAAGTGGAAAATTGCCCAGCTATGTCCTGTCCACAGAAAGCAGGACCAATCCAATCTGGCCAATTACCACTCCATCAGCCTACTCATGGAAGGTGCCGTCGACCATGCTATTAAGTGGCACTTACTCACCAATAACCTGCTCACAGATGCTCAATTTGGGTTCTGCCAGGACCGCTTGGCTCCAAACCCTATTACAGCCTTGGTCCAAACATGAACAAAGGAGCTGAATTCCAGGGATCAGGTGTGGCCCCAAGCAGCCAGAGTAAAACTGAAGTCAATGGGAATCAGGATGGAAAACTCTGGCTGGAGTCATACGTAGCACAAGGAAGATGGCTGTGGTTGTTGGAGGCCGATCCTCTCAGCCCCAGTACATCACTGCAGGAGTTTCTTAGAGTAGTGTCCAAGGCCCAACCATCTTCAGCTGCTTCATCTCTGACCTGCCCTCCATCATAAGGTCAAAAGTGGGGATATTTGCTGATGACTGCACAGTGTTCAGTGTCATTCACAACTCCTCAGATAATGAAGTAGTCTGTACCCACATGCAGCAAGACCTGAACATCCAGGCTTGGGTTGATAAGTGGCAAGTAACATTCGTGCCACCATCTCCAACAAGAGAGTCTAAGCACCTCCCATTGACATTCAATGGCATTACTATCGTCAAATCCCCCACGGTCAACATCCTGAGGGACACCAATGACCAGAAACTTGCTGGGTCAAAATCCTGGAATTCCCTACCTAACAGCACTTTCACCATACAGACTGCAGCGGTTCAAGAAGGCAGCTCACTACCACTTTCTCAAGAGCAACTAGCGATGGGTAATAAATGCTGGCCTTGCCTGCATCCCGAGAATGAATCGTGAAGACTTGAGCTCCAGAACTAGCCGCGCCTCTAGTCAAGCTGTTCCTGTACAGCTACAACATTGGCATCTATCCAACAATGTGGAAAACTGTCCAGGTATGTCTTGTCCACAAAAAGCAGAACAAATCCAATCCGGCCAATTACCGCCCCATCAGTCTACTCTCAATCATCAGCAAAGTGATGGAAGGTGTCATCGACAGTGCCATCAAGCGGCACTTACTCACCAATAACCTGCTCACGGATGCCCAGTTTGGGTTCCGCCAAGACCACTCGGCTCCCGACCTCATTAGAGCCTTGGTCCAAACATGGACAAAGGAGCTGAATTCCAGAGGTGAGGTGAGAGTGACTGCCTTTGACATCAAGGCAGCATTTGGCCGAGTGTGGCATGAAGGAGCCCTAGTAAAACTGAAGTCAATCAGAATCAGGGGGAAAACTCTCCACTGGCTGAAGTCATACCGAGCACAAAGGAAGATGGTTGTGGTGGTTGGAGGTGAATCATCACAGCCCCAAGACATCGCTGCAGGAGTTCCTCAGGGCAGTGTCCTAAGCCCAACCATCTTCAGCTGCTTCACAACTCCTCAGTTAATGAAGCAGTCCATGCGCACATGCAACAAGACCTGGACAATGTTCAGGCTTGGGCTGATAAGTGGCAGGTAACATTCGCACCACAGAAGTGCCAAGCAATGACTATCTCCAACAAGCGAGAGTCTAACCACCGCCCCTTCACATTCAACAGCATTACCATCGCCGAATCCCCCACCATCAACATCCTGGGGGGTCACCATTGACCAGAAACTTAACTGGACCAGCCACATAAATACTGTGGCAACAAGAGCAGGTCAGAGGCTAGGTATTCTGCGGCGAGTGTCTCACCTCCTGACTCCCCAAAGCCTTTCCACCATCTACAAGGCACAAGTAAGGAGTGTGATGGAATACTCTCCACTTGCCTGGATGAGTGCAGCTCCAACAACACAAGAAGCTCGACACCATCCAGGACAAAGCAGCCCGTTTGATTGGCACCCCATCCACCACCTTAAACATTCACTCCCTCCACCACCGGCGTACCGTGGCTGCAGTGTGTACCATCTACAAGATGCACTGCAGCAACTCGCCAAGGCTTCTTCGGCAGCACCTCCCAAATCCGCGACCTCTTCCACCTAGAAGGTCAAGGGCAGCAGGCACATGGGAACATCACCACCTCCAAGTTCCCCTCCAAGTCACACACCATCCTGACTTAGAAGTATATCGCCGATCCTTCATCATCGCTGGGTCAAAATCCTGGTACTCCCTACCTAACAGCACTGTGGGAGTACCTTCACCACAAGGACTGCAGCAGTTCAAGGCGGCGGCTCACCACCACCTTCTCAAGGGCAATTAGGGATGGGCAATAAATGATGGCCTTGCCAGCAACGCCCACATCCCATAAAACATGTATGAAATTACATTTGCGTGTTATTTGCCAGATTCAACTATTCCAATGTTCTCCTGGCCAGCCTCCCATCTTCCACCCTCAATGAACTTTAGCTCATCCAAAAATCTGCTGCAGGTATCCTAACTCACAGCAAATCCCGTTCACCCATCACCCCTGTGCGAGTTGAACTAAATTAGCTCATGGTCCACCAACACCTTGATTTTAAAATTCTCATCCTCATGTTGAAATCCCTCCATGGCCTCACCCCTTCCTAACTGAACTCCAGAGTGTGAGCGCTGTGCGTTCTCTGAACTCAGTAGAGTGAACTATGAACCTTGATATTGATATAGAATTCGACATTGTAGTGAGGTTGCCCCAAGACTCAGAGTCCCATCTGTTTTAGGAGTAAGGAGGAATATTCAGAGAAATAGGTCCAGTCTCTACAGAAGGGAGTGCTTAAAAAAACATGCAAACTTTCCCAATGTAGAGATGGCACCTGTAAGTAATGAGGCAACATTACTTAGTTGGACTGCCACAAATGCTGCTCACAGTTGGCAGAGTCCGGAAACATCTATAAACTATTTCCCCTACCCTACCCCCCACCCCCACCATTATTTTTCCTTGGACTGGCTCGGAACACAGTAATTCAGAGTTTGAATGTATATATTTTCAGGCATAGTTTGTTTTATCATCCTCAGAGAAAGGCTGCTGATGTTTCTGAGAAGCTTTACCTGCACACTTGAGACAACTGGCCAGTTCGGATGCCATGACCTGAATAATTAGTCCAATACGCAGTCGGAACATTTCAGCAAACAAATTGGGTTCTGTCCTTATGTACATTGCTAGGTAAACCACAACTTCCTACCAAAAAAAGAAAGGATCATAAATGTAAAATAAAGTAACAGATAGAACGTGCAAAACAAATTCTGAATACATAGAATCTTACAGCACAGAAGGAGGCCATTCGGCCCATCGTGCTCTTTGAAAGAGCTGTCCAGTTCGTCCCACTCCCCTGTTCTTTCCCCACAGACCTGCAAATGTTTCCCCTCAAATATTTATCAAATTCCCTTTTGAAAGTTACTATTGAATCTGCTTCAACCATCCTTTCAGGCAGTGCATTCCAGATCATAATAACTTGGTGTAAAATTTTTAATCCTCATCTCACCTCTGGATCTTTTGCCAATGACCTAAAATCTGTGTCTTCTGATTACCAACCCTTCTGCCAGTAGAAACAGTTTCTCCTTGTTTACTCTAACAAAACCCTTCCTGATTTTGAATGCCTCTATTAAATCTCTCCTAATCTTTTCTGCTTGAAGGAGAACAATCCCAGCTCCTCTCGTCTCATCACATAAACATATTGTATAATGGGGTACAATGCAAAGCCACAACAATTTTTTGTGCTGTGGAACAGCAATTTGTAAAAAAATTTAATCAATACTATTTTTTAAATTTGAGGTAATCATCACAAAAATGCACCAGGAAAGTGAAAAAGATTCATAAAGAGAGTTAGAGGTCCTGTCTGGAAGTTCTGGTGATTCATGTGGACATTAAAGACTCCATGGCACTAGTACTTCCTGTATATAGTTTTTTTTTAAAAAAACTTAAGATTTCCTGCCCCAATACAGATCCACCATTTCAGATTTCCTTCCCTCTTAAGCTCGTATCCCAAGGTAGCACCATTCATTTTAAATGAGACTTGCAACATCAGATTAGCTTGGGAATCAATTCAGTGTTCCCAACCCTGGGAAGACACATCATAGACAATGCACACCAGTGTATCCAGTGGGGCACCTTTAGTATTAAATGAACTGGTGACATCAAGCAGCAGAACAATCTTTGTACTTTTACTGTATTCAAAAACCATCCAACCTGAACCATTTGAATCATGTGTAGATGTCCAACAGGAATAGCAGCAATCCCATTGGACATCTTGCCCAACTCAACAATGACTGAAGTAATCCACTGACAACAGGGAGAGAAACATGAATTGGCCATTAAAGCTAAAGGTGTATAAAGCTAGGATTTTAAATTGGACTTGATAACAGAGTTTTATGGTGCATAAACCAACCTGCGTGAGGATGGCCAGTCTGGCATTTTGTTCACTAGCTTCTTCAATCAGTTTTATAAGTTTATCAGGTGGCAAGGGTCTAATGAGAAAAGAAAATCTTAAGTTAATGTCATAACTATTTCAACCTAATGTGACCTGACAGCCAGTCTTCAGTGAAGTACTCACGCTGAAATTGTTCTCTCACGGGGTTCAGGAGGAAGGCCAACAGTCAGATGCTTCTGATTTGACAAGAGTATTGTGCAGGCCTGTGATAGATACCATCACAATGCAGCATTAGTAAGTAATATTATACACTAGAACCAGTTACTTAGGTTACTGACAATGAAGATGCTCCAATATCTCAGTAAAGTACTGCATTATTTCCTTACGTTTAATGAAAACCACACCACATGGTGTGGCCATACAGCATACAAAGGTCCCAGGTTCAATCCCTGATCAGTACTAAGTTAGTCAGTCTCAGGCAAGTCAGCAGTGGAGTGCACATATGGTCACAAAAGTATCCCACTCCTGATTATTCAGTAACTTCTTGGAAAGTCCATACATGGGTAATGACAAGATAAGGCTCAGTTCTGATAGCTTTCACAATCAAATTCATTGTCCAGGCTGACACACAAAGAGAAGTCATTTAAGCTACATGTCAAAGGGTCGCTGCCACTTGTAGAAATGTTGCCCAGAATCAGTCGCTACTTTCAAATGTAAAGGGAGAAAAATAGAGTAAAACTAAAAGCAGCTGAAGATATAATTATATTACCTAAATAGATGTAAAGGCTCAATGCTACATTGTGATGAAGTTGGAACTATACAAATTCTCATAAAATTGTACATTATCAATTGGCTCCAATTCCACCACTTTTAGTTAACGTACACAGACATTTGCAATATAAATTATATACAAAACACTCACCACACTAGCAAAAAGGCTAAGGGAGCATGTGGCACACCAACAGATTACAGACTAGGAAAATGTTAAAATTAATATATGTGGCACCACATATATTAAGCACTGTGCAGTTTAATATTGAAGTATTAGATCTTTAGCTACCTCATCAAGTTCTTCAATCTTTTTATGGAGCATACCAGAAATATAACGGATTAGTCCCCATTGGTGAGCAGTGCCAGCTTTCGTGTACAGCTCTACCAGGAGGTCACGGACAGTCGTACCAGGCTGATCAGTCAGATGTGTTTCCCAATCTATACCCCTGCACATCAGAACAGAGGGGTGGTGAAAGAGAAGCAGAAAAAAAAAAATCAAACTGCATATTAATCAATATCTCAAAAAATATTAAATATATATATATATATTTTTTAAAATAGAAAAATCTTACTTCATGACATAGATTACGTGGATTATTTCAACCTGTTCTTGCAAGCTTGAGCACATTTTCAACTGCTCTACCAAGGCTTTGCAGTCTACTTCACCAGAGGCATCTTTAGGCAATTCTTTTGTTATAGTTATTGATGGAAACTGATACAGAATAAGAGCAAGACCAAAATTATAATTCTGATTCTTTAACTGCTTCAGTCACACAACATTAATCGAGCCTTTCATTAGCACATGTACAGCAGTGTACTGATTGGTACTGGACTAACAACTCAGAATTCATGAGTTTAAATCCTACCATGGCAAGTTGTGAACTGTAATCTTATAATTTATGGCTGTCGTAAAAAAAAACAAATGGTTCATAAATGTCCTTCAGGGAAGGGAATCTGCCACCCCTATTTGGTCTGTTCCTCACTATGTGAGTTGACTCTTAATACCCTCTGAAGTATCAATGAAGGGCAACTAGGGATGGGAAATGTATGCAGCCTCACAAGTGCCACCCACATACCAAAAATAAATTAATGTTAGCTGGTTATAAATTTTAAAACGTGTATAACTAACTGACTGGAAAAGGAGATAGGGAGGAAGTATATGGCTGTGCTACATTGACTTAATGAAGAATAGATTGAAGTGTTCAGCTATGACCTTATTCCAAAATAGTACTTATACAATCACAGTGCAGCCATTAGTAGATGGCTTGAACAAAACCACTTTCAGTTTATCGTAAATATGTTATTTTGAATTCTCTTTCTAATGAAAGAATTTTTTTGAGCTCGTGGAGGAAACACAACTTCTATGGGGAGAAAAGACATTTTTAGGTCAGGTAAAACATAGGGTAAATTCTCCCTTTACGTTATTCTAACAAACCCTCCTAGGTCAGGTTCTACTTTGAATCTGGGCCAATAGAGAGGCACTCGGCATGAGCCCAACACTGCCAGGTCAAATAACACTATAAATGTCCCATGTAAGAGGATGGCACTACTATGCAAAGTAACAACAACAACAACTTGTATTTATATAGAGCCTTTAACGCAGTAAATGTCCCAAGGCGCTGCACAGGAGAATTAGAAGACAAAAAATTTGACACCGAGCCACTTAAGGATAAATTAGGGCAGGTGACCAAAAGCTTGGTCAAAGAGGTAGGTTTTAAGGAGCATCTTAAAGGAGGAAGAGAGGTAGCGAGGCAGAGAGGTTTAGGCAGGGAATGCCAGAGCTTAGGGCCTAGGCAACAGAAGGCACAGCCACCAATGGTTGAGCGATTATAATCAGGGATGCTCAAGAGGGTAGAATTAGAGGAGCGCAGATATCTCGGGAGGGGGGGGGGGGGGGGGGCGGTGTTGTAGGGCTGAAGGAGATTACAGAGATAGGGAGGGGCAAGGCCATGGAGGGATTTGAAAACAAGGATGAGAATTTTGAAATCGAGGCACTGCTTAACCGGGAGCCAATGTAGGTCAGCGAGCACAGGGGTGATGGGCGAACGGGACTTGGTGCGAGTTTGGACACGGGCAGCCGAGTTTTGGATGACCTCAAGTTTACGTAGGGTAGAATGTGGGGAGGCCAGCCAGGAGTGTGTTGGAATAGTCAAGGCTAGAGGTAACAAAGGCATGGATGAGGATTTCAGAAGCGGATGAGCGGAGGCAAGGGCGGAGACGGGCAATGTTACCGAGGTAGAAATAGGCGGTCTTTGTTATGCTGTGGATATGTGGTCGGAAGCTCATTTCAGGGTCAAATACGACACCAAGAAGTAAAGCTTCTTTAAATGAGGCTCAGGACATAAAATACCATAGGCCAGTGAGTGCATTTCACTTTACCACGTCCACCTGCCCAAAATCCGCCCCGTGTTAAAATCAACCCCGTGGAATGACCTGTAAAGTGTTACGATGGGAATCAGGGAATAGTTAAATGGCAGAAGTCTTATGCACAGGAGAAAAAAAAGGAGGCTAATGAGAGAAATCAAAGAAATAAAAGACATATATATGAGACACTGAAAGTGTTTCCAGCATTTACTGTTTTTGTTTCAGATTTCTAGTAACTGCAGTATTTTGCCTTTTGCTCAATTGCAGTGCCTAACTGCTGCCTCAGTTGAGAATTTTATATTAGCGTAAAGTGGAAAACGAATCTGGGACCTTCCTGGTCTGTAAGGTTGAATACTACGCCAAATAAGCTTACAAGTTTGTGTTCATGAAACTTGCCTCCTCCATAGGTCAAGAATCTTTTGCCTACAATTATAGCTACATTTGGCCTGTGTATGAGCTAGTTTTTTTTAAAAAAAGAAATGGGCAGGGAAACCGTACAATTCACATTTGCACCTTTTGGATGCTAGCACAGAGTGAAATTTCCCTTTGCATGAAGAGAAAACTTTAGCTCAATGCCTTAATCCCAAATTTAGCAAAGCATTTCCTTTTCGAACCAGTGTGACATTTTCCATACATATGACCTCCCTAAAACTGACAATTTAGTGCCAATTAGTGCTGAAGTATGAGAAGTTTAGTGTGTAGGTTCATGGTCACTGTAACCTGGGTTCAGGCAACCTCAAATTAATTTCATTTAAAAACCTTAACAGCCCTCAGGGAAAGGAATTGCACCCTTCCCCATAGGATTCAAACCCAACCCAGCAGTGTTTTTAAAAAACTTCAGATTTTTTTTCTTCTCCTTTACCAAAGCAGTCATCTGGTTTTAACTTATCAACACCATTTAATAAATTTATGTATTTAATCAGGTAAACCCATTTCCTCTCCCACCTTCTTTCTAGACTGCAGGGCCTAGAAATTCAGCCCTACTAAGGTCCCAATATGGCGGGCAGGAAGTGTGCACACATTTCCGGCTGGAAGTGCACCACCCACCATATTGGCGCTGGAAACAGGAACATTTAAACGGAGGAATTATTTATTCAAATTTGGGTCCTGCGCTTCTTGCAGGATCCATTTTTGAATGTCCCAGCGCTCCACTAGCCACGTGATGAACTCGCACAGCACAACGTGGCGCTAACCAGCAGGAAGGCCCCCTCACCAGCGCTATTATAAGGGATCATGCAGCACTTACAGATTAGTTGCATGGTTTCTCATTTTGGGCTGCTGGTTAACTTTTGGGTGCTTTTTGCTGTTTTATCACTCTGGAAAGTTCACTTTGTCTAAACAGAGAAAGATTTTGCTGATGTTGTACTTTTGTTGGCTGCCTCAGGAATAGTTTAATTACATTCATGGGTGGTCTTAATAGGGCTGCCTTCAGGGCTGGAGGACAAGAGGAGCACCAAGGAAGACACCACAGATCAGGAGCAACTGCCAGAAAAGGGAAGAGAGCACTGCGCAGGAGGCCATACCTACAGCGGGTATTCAGGGAGCACTTCTCCTACATGAACTTTACTCAGGAGCAATCTCTCAGGCATATTTGCTTCACCAAGGAGGCTGTCACTGAGCTATGTCATCTGCTGCAGCCACAACTCGAGCCTCAAATGAGAGCGTGGACAGCATAGCCTGGGGCTATCAAGATGGAGAGGTCGCACAACACCAGGTTATAGTCCAACAGTTTAAAACTGTTGGACTATAACCTGGTGTTGTGCGACCTCTCAATTTTGTCCACCCCAGTCCAACACCGGCATCTCCACATCATGGCTATCAAGATCACCATGGCGCTCAACTTTTATGCCACGGTTTCCTTTCAGGCTGCAACAGGTAACAAACAACATCGCCCAGTTCGCAGTACACCGATGTATAAGGGAGGTAACAGAGGCTCGCTACGCCATGAGGAAGACCTACCTCTTCTTCCCCATGGACAGAGCAAAGCAGGACGAGAGAGAACTAGGTTTCATCCGCACGGAAAGCTTCCCCAAGGTGCAACGTGCCATATAGACTGCACACACATTGCCTTACCTGCTCCCCATCACCAGCCTTACATCTTTATCAATCGAAAGGGATTCCACTCCCTCAATGTACAGCTGGTTTGCGACCACAGACAACGCATTATGCAGGTCTGTGCCCACTAAACTAGCAGCAGGCTCGACACTTTCATCCTGTGCCAGTCCTCTGTGCCGCCTTTATTCCAACCAGGTTGCCAAGTTACAGGCTGGCTACTGGACGACAAGGGCGAACCCTTCCGGAAATGGGTCATGACTCCTCTCCAGGCAGAGCAGTCCTACGAGAGCCATGCTGCCACGAGATACATCATCGAGCAAACAATTGGCGTACACAAGCAACGCTTCCACACCCTGGACCATTCCGGAGGAGCTTTGCAGTACACCCATGAGTGGGTGCCCAGATTTGTCATTGTCTGCTGTATGCTGCACAACTTCGCCAACATGAGGTACGGGCCTTACCACCATCTGCGTATCAATAAGTGCAGAAGGAGGAGCAAGAGCAGAAGGAGGAGAAGAGGTAGCGACCACTAGTGCCCCTACCTGCCAGAGCTCTCAAAGACCAGCTCATCGGGGAGCATTTCACCTAAATCAGTCCTCCCATCCCCAATACACTGACAGTCCCATAATCCTTACAGCCACCATCCGATTGCCTTCCTTCAATTCAGCCTTATGGGCTTTGCCCTCACCCTCAATTCACTACAAAGATAAACACCAACACCAAATCGATAACAAAAAACAAATCTATCAATTCAATTACATCTCTATGTGATAGTTTACAGAAATAATTAAGAATCATCCTTGTGCCAGCCCTTAGTGCCTGGCTTGCATCTTCCTTTCCCTGTCCTAGTGCTCCCACAAGGTGTTTCCCCAGGGGCTACAGCTTGGAAGGTGGAAGGCTGCTGAGCTTCCATTGAGGGCACTTCAGAAGGCCGTGGAAAATGACTTCAAGCAGCTCTGGACCAAGAGATCCCTGCTGCAAATTACAGCATCTCAGCATGGACCTGAGCAGTCTGGCCCGGCTAGCTGTGTGACATTAACAAGGGCACTGGCAGAGTGGCTGGTAAGGGAGCAGGCATGCTGTCATCGTGAAAGAGGACAGCAGGTGCCTCTCCCATGGAACCAAGGCCACTGTCCTTAGATGGTGCATCAACATTCCTAAGGATCTGCGCAAGAATAAAAGTGCAGAACTGCTGTGATGCTTTTGAGGCCTCTGTTGACATTGGTACCCAGGGTCAAAATGGCAGCCATCTGAGATTGCATGGCAGCAATGCGAGCTGCCACAGAAACTGTATGAACTCTCAACAGAGGCTGTGTCAAGGTAGGTACAACTATGTTGTTAATGGAGCTGACTGCTTGGTCCATGTTGGACAGAATGGTCTCCATGCTCTGCATAAAGCCTTGAGCCAAGTTGGAGCTGGACTCATCCATTCTCAGACATTGTGTGCAAGCTCTCTGGCAGGCTGCCCAGTGCATCTAACTTTTCCTGGTAGATGCTCATGAGCCTTCTTCGGTAGCCTGGGCCCACGAAGTCAGCATCAGAATTAGCAAGTGACCTCACCCTGTGTGAGCTGGCACCTATACCATCCTATCCCGCGTGCACTAGCTCTAGCACACTTGTGCCTGGCGAATCACCGCATGTAGACACCTCCTCTAAAGTCTACGTGGTGCCAGTATGAGCGGGTGCTTGAGACAGGCAGATCGTGTGACGGTGCATCTTCCTGGAGGCTCGCCTCCTATTCCTCGATTGGCACAGGGGCTTCCACATTCTCAGCAGCTGAAATGAAAGAGAAGGACAAGGGTTAGTTTGTGGTATGAAGGGAGAGCAAAGAGAGAGATGTGGGTGGTGAAAGCATCTGCAGCTTGTCAGGCAGTGTGTAGGGTGAGAGAGAAGTCAGAAGGGACATACAGGATTAGGCATGAAGAAAACCTGCGCAGCATCTCTTCCAGCGTTGTCAGTCACCATGGCCTCAACTCTGCCCCGCACATGATGGCAAGCACACTTTCTTCTGGGGTGGGGAGGGGAAAAAGAGGATGTGCAGGCGGGCTCTTCTTCCTCTGGTGCCAATCTGCTTTCCGGATTTGTGTGCAACCTTCTCCTATAAGTAAGAAGGGAGTGTTAGTGAGAGTTTTGTGAGGTGTTTGGAGAATGTAGTGGTCATGTAGGATAGCTGATAGTGCGCTAGATATGAGTTGTGAGATGTGAGTTATGGGTAAGTGAGGGTTGTAATAGTGGTGAGTATGAGGAGAAGGAGGTGTAGTGCAGTGATTTTAGGAGAGTGAAGGGAAGTAGGGGAAGGGAAACTTGAGTGCTAGGAGCGTTGTGATTAATGAGGCTGTAAGTGGTGCAGCTATGACCAGAGAGTAAGAGCAGTATTCTTAGCTTAACTACTCTAGTTAGAACATTGAGTTTCTTCTGGCATTGCGACCACATCCTGGGTGCAATGCTCCTGACATTCATATGCTCTCCAATTTCTTCCCACTGACAGCGGAGTCGATGCCTGGAGGGCTTCCTACCCACTGGAACTGAGGGGGGGGGGGGGGGGGGGCGGGGGTGCGAAGAGGATGTCCTTCCTCCTGTCCAATGCCTGCACCAGGGCTTCCAAGGCAGCAGGGAACCTTGGTGACCTCTCATTAGTTGCTTCAGCCACATCTTCACTCATAACTGTTTGAGTATTACGTGCTGCCTGAGTCACTTGCAACAGGTGTGTGTAGTGCGCGCCCCACCCCCTGCGTGCCCAATTCCAGACGCGATCAGATTTCTAGGCCTAAGTTTCTTTGATCTTTCCTTATAGCTGACCCTCTTACACTTGTGATCAATCGTGCAGCTTTTCTTTGCACTCTAAAACATGTGTAGATTTTTGTCATAAAGTAACCAAAACCCATCACAGTACTTCAAGTGTGATTTGAACAGTACTTTGTAAAGTCTTAGCTTAACTCCTATAATAACAAGTAACAACAGTCAGCTTGGAGTTAGAAAGGAAAGAACTTGCCCAACAAACCTTCTTGACTTTGAGGATGTTATTCGATAAGTAGATAGTAGGACTTATTGCTGTGGTTGGAAAACTAACATTCCATGAACCTTTTCAATTGCTCCACCAATTTGTCGGGACATTAAAAATGATCATCTCCCTATGCTAATTTGATTTAATTCACTGTCTATGATCCTTTTTTTAATCTACTGTATATGATTCTTTTTTTTAAATCTAGGTGAAATTTCTCATTTGCCATTTGCATGCCCAATTGTATAGCGGACCTGAGCAGGAGCAGCGGCAGTGGCAGAAGCATAAAGGGAGGGGCGGAGAAGGCCGAGGACAGAGCGCAGACCTGTGCGGGAGCGGAGGCAGTGGCAGCAGCATAATGGGAGAGGCAGAGGACAGAGCACGGACCTGTGCGGGAGCGGAGGTAGTGGCAGCAGCATAAAGGGAGAGGCGGAGAAGGCAGAGGACAGAGCGCGGACGCGGAGGCAGTGGCAGCAGCATAAAGGGAGAGGCGGAGAAGGCAGAGGACAGAGCACAGACCTGTGCGGGAGCAGCATAAAAGGACCCGAGCGGCGATTCAAAAAAAAGAGTGACGTCACAGGATAGCTGGTAACTGATTGGTTAGTAAAGGTCACACTTTTTTTTTCTCTTCAAGTGAGGGGCCGGGGTAAAATAGCTGGTTAGGGATACAGCAGGAGCTTGGAGATTAGTAACTGTTAATACTATATTAAATAAGTAACTGTTAATATTATATTAATAACATGAATTAGATACATCTTAGTCTTAAGTTTCTGTAAAGTGGCGAGAATGTGGAACTCGCTACCACAGGGAGTGGTTGAAGCGAATAGTATAGATGCATTTAAGGGGAGGCTAGTCAAGCATATATGGGAAAAGGGAATAGAGGGTTATGCTGATGGAGTTAGATGAGGAAAGACAGGAGGAGGCGCGTGTGGAGCATAAACGCCGGCATGGACTGGTTGGGCCGAATGGCCTGTTTCTGTGCCATACATCCTATGTAATCCTATGTAATAGTCGAATAAATAAAGGCATGGCAGGGCAGCTCGGTCCAGTGGAATGCACATCCTGTGCCATGTGGGAACTCCAGGGCGCTTCCCGTGTCCTGGACAACCACGTGTGCAGGAGGTGTCGTCAGCTGGAGGAGCTTGAGCAGCAGCTGGCGTCGCTGTGGAGCATCCGCAAGGCTCAGAGCTACGTGGATAGCACGTTTCAGGAGGTGGTCACCCTGCAGCTAAGGAGTGTGCAGGCAGAGAGGGAATGGGTGACCGTCAGACAAAAGAGGACCACCAGGCAGGTAGTGCAGGAGTCCCGAGTGCATCTTGCTCTCCAACCAGTATTCTGTTCTGAGTACTTGTGAGGGTGATGGTTCCTCTGGGGAGTACAGCAAGGGCCAAGTCCATGGCACCACAGGTGGCTGAGCTGTACAGAGTGGGGGGTGGGGAAAGAGAGGGAGGAGGAAGATAGGGACAGCAATAGTGGTAGGGGATTCGATAGTTAGGAGAGCAGACAGGCGTTTCTGCAGCCGCGGACGTGACTCCAGGATGGTATGTTGCCTTCCTGGTGCCAGGGTTAAGGACGTCACCGAGTGGCTGCAGAACATTCTGAGAGGGGAGGGTGAACAGCCAGAGGTCGTGGTCCATATCGGTACCAACGACATAGGTAGAAAGAGGGATGAGGTCCTGCAGGCAGATTTCAGGGAGCGACGAAAGAGATTAAAAAGCAGGACCTCGAAAGGTAGTAACCTCTAGATTACTCCCGGTGCCACGCACGAGTGAGTATAGAAATAAGAGGATAGAGCAGATGAATGCGTGGCTGGAGAGATGGTGCAAGAGGCAGGGCTTCAGATTCCTGGGGCATGTGGGACCTGTACAGGCCGGATGGGTTGCACCTCAACAGAGCCGGCACCAATATCCTTGTGGGGAGGTTTCCTAGTGCTGTTGGGGAGGGTTTAAACTAAGTTGGCAGGGGGATGGGCACCAGGATGTAGCATTAGAAAGGAGAAATAAAGGGCACAAAGGATTGGGAGAGATGGATAGCACTAAAGTAAGAAATAGTAAGGTATTAGGTGGGGTCAGACTAAGAGAGAACACAGGATGGTCTAAGATAGGTTTACAGTGTATGTATGTGAATGCACGAAGCATAGTAAACAAGGTTGGTGAGCTGCAGGCGCAAATAGCCACATGAGAATATGATGTCGTGGCAATAACGGAGACCTGGCTCAAAAAAGGGCAGGATTGGATATTAAATATTCCTGGATATAAGGTGTTGAGGAAAGATAGGAAGTGGTGTGCAGTATTGGTTAAGGAGAATGTTAAAGTGCTGGAGAGAGAGGATGTCCTGGAGGGGTCAAGGACAGAATTTATATGGCTAGAGTTAAGAAATAATAGAGGTGCCATTACACTACTAGGTGTATTCTATAGGCCACCAACTAGTGGGAACAATATGGAGGAGCAAATTTGCAGAATAATTAGAGAGAGATGCAAGAACTATAGAGTAATGATAATGGGGGACTTCAACTATCCCAATATAGACTGGGATAGTAATAGTGTAAAGGGCAGAGAGGAGGGAGAATTTCTGAAGTGTGTTCAGGAGAACTTTCTGAATCAGTATGTTTCCGGCCCAACGAGGAAGGAGGCATTGCTGGATCTGGTTCTGGGGAATGAGGTGGGTCAAGTGGAGCAAGTGTCAGTAGGTGAACATTTAGGGAACAGTGATCATAGTATCATAAGGTTTAGATTAGCTATGGAAAAGGACAGGGAGCAATCTAGAGTAAAAATACTTAATTGGAGGAAGAACAATTTCAGTGGGATGAGAACAGATCTGGCCCGGGTAAATTGGAATCAAAGATTGGCAGGCAAAACCGTAATGGATCAATGGGCTGCCTTTAAAGAGGAAATAGTTCGGGTACAGTTGAGGTACATTCCCACTAGGGGGAATGGTAGGGAAATTAAAGTCAGAGCTCCCTGGATGAAGAAAGAGAGAAAGTGCAAGATGAAGCAGAAAAAGAGCACGTAAGACAGACGTCAATACATCTGAGAATCAGGCTAAATATAGAAAGTTCAGAGGAGAAGTGATAAAGAAAATGAGGAGCAAAGAGGGGGTATGAGAATAGAATGGCAGCTAACATAAAAGATAATCCAAAAGTCTTCTATAGGCATATAAATAGTAAACAGGGAGTAAGAGGAGGGGTGGGGCTGATTCGGGACCAAAAAGGAGACCTACGCATGGAGGCAGAGGGTATGGCTGAGGTGCTAAATGAGTACTTCTGTCTTCACCAAGGAAGAAGATGCTGCCATAGACATAGTGAAGGAGGAGGTAGAGGAGATACTGGTGGTGTTCCCCAGGGGTCGGTTCTAGGGCCACTGCTTTTCTTGATAAAGATTAATGACTTGGATGTGGGTGGACCGGGCACAATTGCAAAATTTGCAGATGTCACAAAACTTGGAAGAAAAGTGAACAGTGAGGAGGATAGTGATAGACTTCAAGAGGACACAGACAGGCTGGTGGAATGGGCAGACACGTGGCAGATGAAATTTAACGCAGAAAAGTGCGAAGTAATACATTTTGGTAGAAAGAATGAGGAGAGAGACCAAGGGGTATATGTGCACAAATCGTTGAAGGTGGCAGGGCAGGTTGAGAAAGCAGTTAATAAAGCTAAGGGAATCCTGGGCTTCATGAATAGAGGTGTAGCGTACAAAAGCGTGGAAATTATGATGAACCTGTATAAAACACTGGTTCGGCCTCAATTGGAGCACTGTGTCCAATTCTGGGCACCGTACTTTAGGAAGGATGTGAAGACCTCAGGAAGGGTGCAGAAAAGATTTACGAGAATGATTCCAGGGATGAGGGACTTCAGTTACGTGTATAGACTGCAGAAGCTAGGGTTGTTCTATAAAGCAGAGAAGAGTGAGAGGAGATTTGATAGAAGTGTTCAAAATCATGAGGGGTCTGGACAGAGTAGATAGAAACTGTTCCCATTGGTGGAAAGGTCGAGAGCCAGAGGACACAGATTTAAGGTGATTGGCAAAAGAACCAAAGGCGTTATGAGGAAAAGCTTTTTTACGCAATGAGTGGTTAGGATCTGGAATGCACTGCCTGAGAGGGTGGTGGAGGCAGATTCAATCATGGCTTTCAAAAGGGAATTGGATAAGTACCTGAAGGAAAAAAATTTGCAGGGCTACGGGGAAAGGGCAGGGGAGTGGGCCCAGCTGAAATGCACTTGCAGAGAGCCAGCACGGGCTCGACGGGCCAAATGGTCTTCTGTGCTGTAATCATTCTATGATTCCCTAACTGCATTGCTGTTCCCAGTGTCATCAGCAAATTTGAGCAGTTTATAGTTGGTTTTAGCATCCAGGTTACTAAAATGGGGTTGTGCTTAATCTGGTCAGTCCCTTTAAAACCATTGCTCAAATAATCCCTGTGGACTAATCCCAAAGTTAACTGGAGGCTAATTGTTGAGGGAAGTTCTGTAAATTCTCTGGCTCTGCCATTAGGGGGAGACTCGGTTATCAAGCCAAAAAAAAAAGCAGGAAACAAAAAAAGACAAAAGTGTTCAGGGAAAGAGGGAGAAGGAGAATAGGGATGGGATTACTGACCAATGGTGGGTTCCAGTCAACATGGTCCCACAATCGGACATTACACCTCAAACAAGTATTCTTCATTTCCTACTTTTTAATTAGTTTCTTATCCAGTCCGATATCTCTGTACCTTTTAGTTTATATGAAGATTTTGTGAAACTTTCCCAAAAGTTCTCTGAATGTCAAAATAAGTGATCTCGTAGAAGGTGCTGCTATCTACACATCTTTAACATTCTCAAAGTCAAAGAGATTTTCCTTCTAAATACATAAGAACATAAGAGGTAGGAGCAGGAGTAGGTCATTTGGCCCCTCGAGCCTGCACCGCCATTCAATAAGATCATGGCTGATCTGATCTTGGCCTCAACTCTACTTCCCTGCCCGCTCCCCATAACCCTGGACTCCCTTACCATTCAAAAATCTGTCTATCTCCACCTTAAATATATTCAATGACCCGGCCTCCACAGCTCTCTGGGGAAGAGAATTTCAAAGATTCACGACCCTCAGAAGAAATTCCTCCTCATTTCCGTTTTAAAAGGGTGCCCCCTTATTCTGAAATTATGCCCCCTAGTTCTAGATTCCCCCACGAGGGGAAACATCCTCTCTGCATCTACCCGGTCAAGCCCCTTCAGAATCTTATATGTTTCAATAAGATCCCCTCTCATTCTTCTTTACTCCAATGAGTATCGGCCCAACCTGCTCAACCTTTCTTCATAAGACAACCCCTTCATCTCCGGAATCAACCTCGTGAACCTTCTCTGAACTTCAGCCAATGCAAGTATATCCTTCCTTAAATAAGGAGACCAAAGCTGTACGCAGTACTCCAGGTGTGGTCTCACCAACGCCCTGTACAGTTGTAACAGGACTTCCCTACTTTTATACTCCATTCCCTTTGCAATAAAGGCCAACATTCCATTTGCCTTCCTAATTACTTGCTGTACCTGCATGCTAACTTTTTGTGATTCATGTACAAGGACCCCCAGATCCCTCTGTACCTCAGCATTTTGTAATCTCTCCCTATTTAAATAATAATTTGCTTTTTTATTTTTCCTACCAAAGTGGATAACCTCACATTTTCCCACATTAAACTCCATCTGCCAGATTTTTGCCCACTCACTTAGCCTATCTATATCCCTTTGGAGATTCTTTGCATCCTCCACACAATTTGCTTTCCTACCTATCTTTGTATCATCAGCAAATTTGGCTACATTACACTCAGTTACTTATTCTTGAGTTATTGTTTTGCAAGTACTCTTCCAGCAAGATGATCTCTTATAAGTAATTCCATTATTTTACCGGTTATTAGTCTCATTAGCCTATAATTGTTTGGGTCACGTTTGTCATCCTTTTTCTACGTATGTATAGTCCCCACCACTTAAAACATCCACGTTTAAAACAGACAGTTGCTTATATCAGCCAAAAAGCGATAATCATTAAACCATTAGCATTAACGTTAATTTGAAAGTTGTTGGTTTTAGCGTCTTAAGTGTATTTTGGGCAGAAACAGCTGTGTTTACTCACTAGTTCGTACCTCGCAGTCTTGATCTACAACATTCTTCTAATATCTTGTGAATTACACAAGTTTTCAGGGTCATGAACAACAGAATGTATTTCATTTCTCTTCTGATTTGTGAGCAGCAATGTGAGGAATGTCAACGCTAACAAACTGAAACACTTCTCCATTCATTTTTGTATCCATTATGTTTATCGGGCATTCCCAAGTCAGGTGTTAGGTGGCGGTTTGCAGCTCATTTCACTTCATCTGTGGCACTCAGCAAACTTGCCATTCGCATACCTCCAGGTATCGGTTAATGGCCTGTCTGCCTCATCGCCAGCAACAGCAGCTGATTATATTTCCAACACACGCACGTTCGTGTACATTGAAGGATGGGACACATTTGGTACAGTATTTGTTCGGTTGAATGCTCACTCCTGCTCTGCAACCTCAGCTCGCGTTTCACCTTGCATCGGAGATCCAAGTAACAACTTGCATTTATTTAGCGCCTTTAACATAGTAAAACATCACAAGGCACTTCACAGGAGTGTTATCAAACAAAATTTGACACGAGCCACTTAAGGAGATATTAGGATGTGTGACCAAAAGCTTGGTCAAAGAGGTAGGTTTTAAGGAGCACATGTTTCTGTGCACTTTGCCTCAGGATGTAAAACTGTCAATCAAGCCAGATTTCAAAGACACAAGGACTGCCTCTCGGATGCCTGAAGGGATGGAACTCTGCTCAAATCTGATTCAAGCAGATCACCACTCCTTTACAACAAGGTAAATCTAAGCTGCCACGGTATGCAAGAATCTTGTTAACAGGTTGGACAGCCATTACAGTTAATGTCTCTGTCTCTTTCACAACAGCCTATAAACACGTTAAATACTTTTATCACTTGGATGTGTTTTGTATCTTCTAAACAGTTGATAAACATTTCAATTTAGCGCAGTCCTAAATGACTTATGCATTTGATAATAAATACACCATACCCATTTTTCCATAAAGCATTCATAACTTTGTGGGCTTTGGTTCAACAATTATTGGTGCAATTATGTATTTTCAGGAAAGAGTTCCTACATTCATTTTACTGTCAGTTTAAATTGTTACAAATTGAACTGTCATCTTTTCTTGTCTAAGCTAAAATCCATGTCCCCTGGTCCTAGATCTTACATGCACTTGGCATATAATGATATACAATATAGATATTCTTACAACTTGAAAGCAGATGAATCTTGTTCTGTCACAAAGACAATTGAACGAAAGCAATGGATCACTGAGGTGGTTTTCTAGGCAGTAAAGGTTTCCACATATCTTCTCAAAAATGTTTATATAGATATTAAAAAAGTGCAAGGAAAGACCATCAATATTCACTGTATCCATCAGAGGCTGAAACTTTATGCACCATCCACTCCAATTGCTAGTAAGCTGATTCCTAGGGAAGAGGAAAAAACCTGTGCCAGAGAATCACCTGCAACGGCTTCTCTTCCCGCTCCCGCATTATTACCTCTGGTATCCCCCAAGCATCTATCCTTGGCCCCCTCCTATTTCTCATCTACTTGCTGCCCCTTGGCGACATCATCCGAAAACATAGCACCAGTATCCACATGTACACTGATGACACTCAGCTCTACCTCACTACCACTTCTCTCGACCCCTCCACGGTCTCCAAATTGTCAGACTGCTATCTGACACCCAGTTCTGGATGAGCAGAAATTTTCTCCAATTAAATATTGGGAAGACCGAAGTCATTGTTTTTGGTCCCCGCCACAAACTCCATCCCTCTCCCTAACATCTGTCTGAGGCTGAACCACACTGTTCGCAACGTTGGTGTCATATTTGACCCTGAAATGAGCTTCCGACCACATATCTGCAGCAGAACAAAGACTGCCTATTTCCACCTCCGTAACATCGCCCATCTCCACCCTTGCCTCAGCTATTCTGCTGCTGAAACCCTCATCCTCATTTGTTACCTCTAGATTTGACTATTGCAACGCACTCCTGGCTGGCCTCCCACATTCTTCCCTATGTAAACTTGAAGTCATCCAAAACTCGGCTGATTGTCCTAACTCGCACCAAGTCCCGTTCACCCATCACACCTGTGCTCGCTGACCGACAGTGGCTCCCGGTCAAGCAACGCCTCGATTTAAAAATTCTCATCCTTGTTTTCAAATCCCTCCATGGCCTCGCCCCTCCCTACCTCTGTAATCTCCTCCAGCCCCACAACCCTCCGAGATCTCTGCGCTCCTCTAATTCTGGCCTCTTGAGCATCCCCGATTTTAATCGCTCAACCATTTGCGGCCATGCCTTCAGCTGCCTAGGCCCTAAGCTAGGGAATTCCCTTCCTAAACCTCTTCCCCCTCTCTACCTCTCTTTCCTCCTTTAAAATGGTCCTTAAAACCTACCTCTTTGACCAAGCTTTTGGTCACCTGCTCTAATTTCGCCTTATGTGGCTCGGTGTCAAATTTTGTTTTATAACACTCCTGTGAAGCGCCTTGGGATGTTTAAATACATTAAAGGCGCTATATAAATACAAGTTGTTGCTGTTGTTCTGGGATAACTCCAGAAAATTCTTCCCCCATTCTCTGAGACAATCAAGCAAGCTCTAGGATATAGTGGTTACATCTTTCACATTACTTAATGTACTTAACTATTCCCACCACCCTCTACTTATATGTCTCAATATAAGAATGTAGGATTTTAAAGGATTGAAAAAGTCTGGTTGCATAAGTCTGGTTCCAAAGATCCCAGATTGTATACTCCATTTTACTTCCCATATCCTTCAATAGCCCTGACTACCTTATCAAATTTAAATCACCCTTTGCTTCCACTGCCTCCCAAGGAGGCTATTCACATATTCACAAACGTGTGTGTGAAAAAGTTATATCTTGTTATACCAAGTAAGCTTGAATCTATGTACCCTTATTTTAAAACTTATCTTAATATTGAATAATGCTCTAGAACCCTGTTTATTTATTGTCTTGAAGATCTCAAACACCTAAAAAGAAATCACCTCTAAGCTACCTTTTTCTGATATAAAGATCCATATTATTCATAATCTTTCTTCATAGTACTCAAATCTATTATCATCTTAGTTCTCTTCTCTGCATTCCCTCATAGGCCGGGATGTCTTCTCTGTGGTACAATGTCCAGATATGTACACCTTGAACAAGATGGGTGAAACAGTGCTTTGTACAAACTAATTATCAGAGACTGGAGCTCTGTTCCTTGAGCTATACATCCCAAGACCCTGTTTGCCCTTTTAATCATTGCTGCATATTGTGCTGATGTTCTACAGGTGTTTTCTGGTAAAACACCCAGATCCCTCTCTGGTGTCATTTCCTGTAGATTGTTCTGATTTATTTTGTACTGCCATTATTTCCCTTCTCCAGTTTCTTAACTTTGTATTTCTCTACATTAAACAACATCTCCAACTTTTTAATCCAATCTCCCAATATGTCCAGGTTCCTCTGCAACTGGTCTGCTTGTTGGGCCTTATTACAACCCCTTCCAATTTTATCACTGATAAACATGAAGCATTTTATCATCATTTCTTCCTCCAAACCAAACATCTAAAAGAGTGGCCCCAAAACCCACCCCTGCAGTACCTCTGGGTTTATATAACAATTAATGAAAAATAAAAATAATTCAAGTAGTTATTACCTCCGCACTGGCTTTTGTTAGGTCTGAGGATACAGACACAAGATTAAGCGTTGGCTGAGCTATAGTTAACAAGCTGCTGGGTAGATAAAGCGAGACATCTACAATACAAAAGAAATAAATTAATCATTTTTACATTTAAAATATCACCTGAGCTAGTCAGAACAAATAAAGAGTTAATAATTTAGAGCCATCAAGAAAGAATATGTTGCCCTAGATTTTAGATTTAACATGCATCCTACCACTGTGCGTCATCTTGTATTTGTGCTCCATGCTACACCAAACTTTATCATAGAATCTTACAGCACAGAAGGCGGCCATCTGGCCCATCGTGTCTGTGCGGGCTCTTTGAAAAAGCTATCCAATTAGGTTCACTCCCCTGCTCTTTCTCCACAGCCCTGCATATTTTTCCTTGTACTTTCATTGTATTCACAAACTGTCCAACCTGAACCTTTAAATGTCAAACAGGAATAACAGTAATCCCATTGGACATCTTGCCCAACTCAACAATGGCTGAAGTAATCCACAGACAACAGGAGTGAAACATGAATTGGCCATTAAAGTGAAGATGTATAAAGCTATGACTTTAAATTGGGCTTGACAACAGAGTTTTATGGTGCATGAACCAACCTGTATGAGGATGGCCAGATTGTTTTACAAATGCATATGGTTGTGGGTGACAGTGTGGCTTAGGTACATTACCAGACAAACAATCTTCATGAGTGAGCCTGGACAGTGAGCTTTGGCACATTATTAGATTCAATATGTACTTAGGCCAGGATTCCTTCCCTTGATTGCTATCCCATGAGTCCCTGCTGGAAGTGCATGTGTGGATGTTGGGCAACTTCAGGATCAGGACTTGGCAACCCACATGGTTGAATATTTTGCTGAAACACTTTCCAGGTTCACTCATAATGAATGGCTAGACATATGACATGCCAGGGAGTTGCTGTCACGCAATCCCATATATGTAACAAAAGTACATGTCTAGCCAGCAAGTTAAATGCAGCATGGAGTATCAATACAATATGATACAAACTGACAAGAATGACAAACTATAGTTATGAGGAGAAACTCGAGATACTGTGACGACTTGCACTGAAGCAGAAAAGACTGGGAGGAGATTTAATAGTGGTTTTTTAAATTATGATGGAATTTGAAGATGTAAATAGGGAAAGATTATTTACTCTGGTTGAGGACTCAGTAATGGATCAGTAATTTTAATGTCACTACAGAATGAAGAGAGGGGTTAGGTGAAATTTCTTTACTTAGGAGGGTTGTTAGAGCAGGGAATATTTTGCCAGGGAGTGGTTGAGGCAGAGATCATTGCTTCTTTTAAGGGAAAATTGTATACATATTTGAAGCAAAGAAAGATACCCAGTTATGGGGAGGGAGCTTTGGATTGTTTTAGCAAAGAACTGGCGCAGACAGACTAGGCTGAAAGGCCTCCTTCCGCATTATATATTATGGTCCTATAATTCCATGGGCACCCGGCACCCTGTGATACTTGGCCCACCTGCTCATTTTCAATGTGTGACCCAGATATTATGATCAAAGTTGGGCATCACAGCTGAGCTCGAACCTTTCATCACCCCATCTTCCCATATAAGTCAACCTGGGTACAGAAAAGTGATTACTAGTCGGACTCCTGGCTTTTCCTCTCCCCAAGCTCAAGGGTGCTGAGGTCAATTATCACGCCCCCAACTGACTGAGATCAATTAACTCAGCAGAACTTGATACTTTCTGGTCTGAATGGCTTACTGTTACACAAACTGGGCTTTTATCTACTAGCGTATCAGGGGAAGTTAACCACGGGGTAAATTTTACAATTAAGTGCTCCCAGTGCATAGCTTTGCGCACATTAATTAAAATTAATGGGCAAAAAATTGTGCGGGCTACAAAATCGGACACAATCCGTGCCTAACTTCCTGACATGCACTCCTATTGCACAAAACTCTATGCCATGAGCATTAAAAGCAAAATTTACACCCATAACTAATGTTAAGCAAAAATTATTCATTCAGACTGTGCTACTAAATGTAACTGCGGGACAATAGTTTTCAGTATTGCAAATCAGAAGCCAATTAAAATTAGGGGATGTCTCATGGAATTGCTGATGGCGAGGGGGACACATTTGTTTCATAATTATTTTGTAATAATTGGAGCATTATACCAAACAATAAACAATGCCTTAATACATAATTGAAGAGACAGTCCCACTCCAGCAAGCATCAGGAATACACTTTACAAAACTGTTAAAAAGCAATAAAAATAATAAGCATCCACACAAATAAAATGAATTGAGATTTCTTGGTACACGGACATCATTTAGGCGCTTCAAATGAAAAAATTCCTGTAAGTTCCTTGCAGAGGTGACCAAAACTGCTGCTACTCATTTTTTTTTTAAACGCTTAAAGATTAAAAGCTTTTCCACACAGAAAAGAGTACCATTTTTGTTGTTGCTTTAAGAAAAAAAAATTTCTGAAAGAGGCAAAGTACACAGAAACAAATACTTTTGAAAGCAAAGATCCAATGGTATTATAACACTCTGGGGACCCATTTTTGGGACAAAAAAAGTATTGCCTTCTTCTAGTGAACTTGTACAAGACCTTGGTTCGGCCTCAGATAGAATACTGTGCTCAGATTTGGTCTCATGGTGGGGGATATTGAGGCTTTGGAAAGGGTGTAGAGGAGGGCCGCATGATTAATTCCCAGTTTAAAACACCTTATTTACCCAGATAGCTCCCTATACTTTCGAGAAGCATAAACCTTGGGCTGATTTAATTGAGGTTTATAAAATAATGAAAGGCCTAGATTGTGTTTATGTAGAGCAATTATTTCAACTGAATAGGTATGGGAGGATCTGGGGTCATGCTTACAAGTTATGCAAGGGCAGAACTAGGTTGGATGCTCGGCGGTTCTTCTTTTCCCAGAAAATAGCGGTCCTGTGGAAGCTGTGGCTCATGTGGTGAATGCGGAGTCACTGCATTCCTTCAAGCGAGAGAAGGGCCAGTTTTTCGCTGGGGTGGAGATCACCTCTTCAAGACATAGGTATTCTGTTACGTATATCAGAGCCACTGTGATCTCCCGGAATAGTTTTGATTGCCTACGGGGGTCAGAAAGGAATTTTCCATTTTACCCCTTAATTGACCTAGATTTTTTGCTGTTCTTTTGCCTCTCCCAGTTGATTACATGGTACTGGGTGGGTGGAGGGTGTATGTACTGTGATACAAAAGGCATCACAACTGTGTGGGACAGACTAGATGGACCAGTAGATCTTTTCCTGTCCATCATTTTCATCTGTCCCTAATAAAAGGAGAAAGTAATATTTAATGGAAGAGACAATGAGAGAGGCTGGCATGTCTACAATGTCCTAATGAGCATGAAAGTAGCACACTTTTTTGTGCATGTGAAGCAGCCCAGATATGCTCTGGCTCCTGTAGTATGCTGCATAGGAGAAGGGGTTCTGCAAGTGCACAATTCATAACTTTATATTGGGGCTATCATATTAGGACCCCAAAGTTGCAGAGTAGAAGGCAGAGAATAGGGAGAATGGTATGTACTCGAATTGGAAGGAATTGACTCATGGTGTCCCATAAGGATCTGTGCTAGGGCCTCAACTATTCACTATATTTATTAATAACTTAGATTAACACAATAGAGAGAGTCATATATCCAAGTTTGCCGATGACACAAAGTTTGGTGGCGTAGTAAGTAGTGTAGATGGGAGCATAGAGTTACAAAGAGACACTGAGATTAAGTGAATGGGCAAAAATGTGGTAGATGGATTTCAATGCCGCTAACTGTGAGGTCATCCATTTCGGACCAAAAAAGGATAAATCCTAGTAATTTTTAAATGGTGAAAAGCTGAGGTCCAAAGAAATTTAGGGGGCACAGATCACTAAAATGTAGTAGTCAGTTACAAAAAATAATCAAAAAGGCAAATGGAATGTTAGCCTTTATAACTATAGGGCTAGAATATAAAGGGGAGGAAGTTTTGCTACAGCTGTACAAAGCCCTGGTTAGACCACATCTGGAGTACTGTGTACAGTTCTGGGCACCTCACCGTAGAAAGGATATATTGGCCTTGGGAGGAGTGCAGCGCAGATTCTCCAGAATGTTATCAGGGCTCCAAGGGTTAGATTATGAGGAGAGATTACATCAACTCTGCTTGTATTCCCTGAAATATAGAAGGCTAATGTGTGATTTGATTGATGTTTTTAGGATTTTGAAAGGATTGACAGGGTAGATAGAAACTATTTCCGCTGGTGGGGGGAGTCTAGGACAAGGACCATAACCTTAAAATCAAAGCCAGGCCATTCAGGAGAGGAGTTAGGAACACTTCTTCACGCAAAGGGTGGTGAAAGTGTGAAACTGTCTCCCGCAAAAAACAATAGATGCTAGCTCAATTGATAATTTTAAATCTGAGATTGCTAGACTTTTGCTAGCCAAGAGTATTAAGGGATATGGCGCCAAGGTGAGTGGATGGAGTCAGGATACAGATCAACCATTATCTCACTGAATGGAGGAACAGGCTCGAGGGGCTGAATGGCCTACTCCTGTTCCTATGTAAGCTGGCCAGGTGCAAATGGTCTTGAATGGAGGGGGGAAAAGGCATGAATTTTCCAAATGGGCCACATCTCTGGTGGGGGGTGGGTGCAAAACATCCATCCACCCTTGGTGATGCCTCCCAGACCATGGCCATTAGGTCATTTGCATATGGGAGGCAGGCATCCTGGCCCTCAGCTGGGAGTCACGGCAGACTGGAAGCCGAGCCTTGCTCTTCAGCCTCGAAGACTTGTTGCCGCGAGAGAATGAAGCAACCACTGAGCAGCTTATGTTTAAAAAAAATCCTGTGACAAATATCTTCTTCCACTGATGGAGCCTGTGCACAGCCATGACATTGACCTTGGAGCAGGGGGTGGGGAAGAAACACAGACAGACAGGGGGGGCGGGGGGTAGGGGAGACGAGCGCGACAGACGGGAGGGGGGGGCGAGCGCGACAGAGATCCTTCTCAAGCTTGACAGGTTGAAAGATTCAGAGAAGCGCAGACTGAACACTTCTTTTTAAAGATATTGAAAAAATAGTCAAATGACAGACCATTATTCATAAAAACTGCAAGACACAGCTTGTAACCTCTGTTTTAAAAAAAGGTGACAAGGACTACTTTAAAAACAAGTAAAGGGTAAAATAAAATGTATGGGAGCTACAGTAATAAACAGTACTTATATTATCCTTTCCTTGTTCAAACAAGGGAGTGATGAAAGGAAGGCAGAGAGAAAGACTAGTATGGGCATTGAGCCCGACAACACTGAGGAGTTGTCTTAACATTAATAGAGATTATCAATAATCTTTTAGCAAGTGCTTTAGCAAAATCTGCAATTTCAACTGGATTAAGTTTTTTCAAAATTCCCTTCCACCAGTTTCCTAGGTGATGGCAACAAAATACAATGGGGGAGGAAATTCATTATAGCCCCGTTTGGGGTGCTAAATTTTAATAGTTTGGAAAATTAGAGTCAGGTGCTAATGTTTCTAAACTTTAAAAAAAATTTGGTTTCGTGCTCCAAGAAGGAAGTGGAGCGCTAAATCAAGCACTCCACTTCCTTCTTGGAGCGCAATCGGCAGCAGACGGGGCGGAGACTTCAGCAGCGCTGCACACTGGGCCATGCAGCACTGCTGCGTTCAAAGGCTCCTTCCCTCCCTTACAGGGAAGGGCCATCGCTGCAGGCTCTGCAATAGAAAAATTACTTACCTGGACCACCAAGGCAGCTGCGATCTCGCACGATCAGCCCGGCACTCAAGCAGAGTGCCGGGCTGATCAATCACGGGAAGGAACCCGCGAAAAAAGAGAGAACAAAAATGTTACTTTTTTTTTTTACTTACCTCGGCCACCTCGCCTTTAATCATCGCCCCAGAAGCAGCCGGCCACCTGACGCATGCCTCCTGCAGCTGTCGGTGTTTTCGCCCGGCGCTGGTGCAGGGGGCGGAAGTCAATTTCGGGTCCGAGGCGCTACCGAGGCGATGATGTCACGATTGCCAGGTGAAGGAGATTGGGGCGCAATGCCGTAGCGCCGCCGCAAAACTCCCGCTGCATATGGTGGGAGTCGATGTCAGCGCTGCACCCGATCGCAAAGCCATTTGCGCCCTGTTATCGCCCCCGGGGGTGCCAACGGGGCGCAAAGGCACCCAATTTCGCCCCCAATGTTTTCTAAAATAGAAAAGTGAAAAAAGACCCATAGGTACATCATCAGATATATAAGAGTTGTTAAAGTTACAATTACTTCTGGAAGAGCTCAATTTTTAGAGAGGGAGGGAAACAGATGGGATCCCTCCCCTTTCTTTTAAAGCAAACATCACTTGGCTCATCATATAGACATCCTGCTTAATCTGTACAAGAATTCAAGTTCAGGCTACCCCTCAAAAGTGCTCATAAATTTATAGTAACATTTTTTTTTTTTTTAAAGTCAATGATATCAAACTAACTTTGAATGTCAAGTCCTTTTGCTTTGCTCGCCAGAGACACGATGTCCCGTGTAGTATGTGCAGCAGCACGGAAACGACGCAGACCAGTTTTCTGTTCAGATGGCAGCAAATCAGATTTTGGTGGCTTGCTCTCCAGCAGTTGGTTTAAGTACACGGTTAACTCATCCCGGGTTTCTTCTGTGGCAATGAAGATACTAATACTTAAATGGGAACAATTCTTGATGGACGTCAAGCAAGACACGAACATTGCCACACTTGAAGATTCGTATAGGCAAGCAGACAGAGAGAGAGGGAAGACACTAGCTTTGCCAACGCATGCACATGAAATGAGCGTTCTGCAGCAGCCATGTAAAGAATTTCCCATTGCAGTCAACACATTGGCTGATTAAAGATGGGAAAACAACTGAACATACAGCCAATGAAAAAAAGCAAGGAATAAGAAAAGGCCAAGCTTACACCCTTCACAGACTATACACAGTTTTAGAATGGACTCCAACTCACCTATTTAATCATCTAAGAAAATAACGAGCATAAACATTTCCTGATCCCCAAAGGCAATTGAAAAAAAAACCCACAATGGGCGCAAATTTCGAATTGGCACCCAAAACGGCGCAACGAGTGCCCTTAGAGCTCCAAAATGGCTTCCGCGGTACGCGCGCACACGTCTGGTGAGAGTTGTGCCAGACGCCATATTGGTGAGGGTGCTAGCACAGTGCGCATCCACTGGAATTATGCAGATTTGGCAGATCATGACGTCAATCAGCATGCAACACTGATTTGATGCCAGCGGTGCCATTTTGGAGCTCAACGCTCCAGCTAATGTCCTCTCTTAACCTCGCACAGCTGAACAAGCGTTCAGCAGCAAGAAGGACCCCCCCACCAGCGCTATTTAAAGGGATCATCAACTTTCAGGTTAGTTGCTGATTGATTTCTACTGGCTGTTGCCATGATTGAACAAATGTTTGGTGTTTTCTAGAGTTCTTTAAAGTTGCTAAAGTCTACAGGGACTGATGTGGCAGGTGCTGAACGAATTGGTCCTGACTTCAAGGCTTCTGAACAAACCAGTTGCTCCGAGATATAGGTGCACTAGTAGGAATTCCCCTTGAATTACAGCATGGCTTGGAGAATGAACAGAAGCCATGCCGAGCAGGACACGCTGCTGGAGGAGGGGGGAGAAGAGCTCTCAGCAGGAGGCCATATCAGCACAGGGTGTTCAGGGGGCAATTCTCCTGCTTGAACTACAGCGAAGGACAATGCGCGAGACGTCTGCGCTTCACTAAGGATGTCCTCACTGAAATCTGCCACCTGCTGCAGCCACAACTGCAACCTCAGAGCAGGGCGAGGACCGCATCGCCAGTGGCTGTGAAGGTGACCATGGTGATGAACTTTTATGTGTCGGGCTACTTCCAGGCTGGAGTTGGAGATATTTGCAACATCTTACATTATGCCGTCCACTGTTGCGTAAGGGAGGTCACTGAGGCTCTGTATTCAAAGAGAGCTGACTACATTTGATTCTCTTTTGCCAGAGAGCAGCAGGCAGAGCGAGCACGCAGCTTCACTAGTATTGCTAGCTTTTTTATGGTGCAGGATGCCATTGGCTACTGGGTGACTGGCTACTGGGTGACAAGTGCTATCCGCTGACGACATGGCTGCCCGTGAAGAACTCATCCGAGTGCGGTATCAGTAAACGCAACTCCAATTCCCCATTCACCAACCATCCTACACCTTACCTTCCCTCTGTCACTAATCATCAGTGTCTGCTTGGCCACAAGGCAAAAATAAAAGTTAACACAAAATAAACATTCCAAACCAAATTTATAAATTAAAGTATGCCATATTGTATACAAACGTAAACTAATCACCCTTGTGCATTCCCTTAGGGCCTGTGTTCCGTGTGCCTTTGCCTGTCCTAGTGCTCCTAAGCAGTGCAACCCTAGTGGCTGCAGCATGGTTGGTGGAAGGCTGCTGACTTTCAGTGGAGAAGACTGCAGATGGCCTTGGAGGATGACCTCGCACAGCTCCGGGGCGAGAAGGCCTGGCTGCGGACTGCACCACCTCGGCATGTGCAGCAGCAGTCTGGGCTGGCTGACAGGCAACAGCAAGGGCACTGGCGGAATGGTAGGGGTAGGAAGACAAATACTGTCATCCCGAGAGAGAACAGCAGGTTTGTGCTCCACGGAGCCAATGCCACTCCCCCAGGGCAGTGCCTCAGAAATCCTAATACTCTACTGGAGGACAGATTGCTGGATTGCTGCGACACCCTGCAAGCCCCTTTGAACACTGGAATCCAGAGCCATGATGGCAGCAGTTTGAGCTTCCACTGCCGTACTCAGATGTTGGGTGGCTGTTGCTTGTGCTGCAATGGAAGCGGAGATATCGGCCATCAGATGCTGCATCATGGTTGGGTCCACATCCACAAGTGTGCTAATGGAGCTAGCCACCCATTCTATGCTGGAAAGGATGGGCTCCAAGTTCTGCGCAAAGCCCTGTGCTAAGTTTGTGCCGGACTCCCCCATGCTCCTTGACATTTCTGGCAGGCTTCCTAATGCACCAAGCATTTCATTGTGCATACCCATCAGTACTTCTTCTGTAGCCTGCCCCACTGAAGTGCCCATTTGAGTCCTCTACAACAGAACTCGTGTGCAACCTCGCCTTCCGGCAAGCTGGCACCTGCACTATCCTTGCCCCCTGCCCTGGCTGCAGGCCACTCGTGCCCGGTGTCTCGCCACATGCAGATCCCGCCTCTATGCTATCCTCTAAATTACGCGCAGTATCAATATCTGAGCTGGTGGCTGCGTGTGTGAAATAGAGTGCTGGTGTTTCTTCATCATCACTGTCTTGTTGCTCTTCCGCCACTTCCTGGCCAGGTTGCAGCAGTACTAAGTATGTGAGGGTGAGGTGAAGCTATGAATGTTAGGTAGGAGTCCCGATTGATAGAAACTGCTGGTAGGTGAGTGATGGGAGTGTGGGGCATGGAGCAGTTACTGAGGCTAGTAGTACAGTTGGTAGGATATGGCATTTGAAGATGCATTCCCTAACCTTGACCACTCTTGTGAGGTCATTGAACTTTTTGCAACACTGCATCCAGGCTATCTGCTCCCACAGCCTGCTCACTGATGCTCAGTTTGGGTTCCGCCAAGACCACTCGGCTGCCGACCTCAATACAGCCTTGGTCCAAATATGGACAAAGGAGCTGAATTCCAGAGGTGAGGTGAGAATGACTGCCTTTGACATCAAGGCAGCATTTGACCAAGTGTGGCATGAAGGAGTCCTAGTAAAACTGAAGTCAATGGGGATCAGGGGGAAAAATCTCCACTGGCTGGAGTCATACCTAGCACAAAGGAAGATGGTTGTGGTGATTGAAGGTCAATCATCACAGCCCCAGGACATCGCTGCAGGAGTTCCTCAGGGCAGTGTCCCAGGCTCAACCATTTTCAGCTGCTTCATCAGTGACCTCCCCTCCAACATAAGGTCAGAAATTGGGATGACTGTACAGTGTTCAGTGCCATTCACAACTCCTCAGATAACGAAGCAGTCCATTCCCGCATGCAACAAGACCTGGACGACATTCAGGCTTGGGCTGATAAGTGGCAGGTAACATTCGCGCCACACAAGTGCCAGGCAATGACTATCTCCAACAAGAGAGTCTAAACACCGCCCCTTGATATTCAATGGCATTACCATCATCATCCTGGGGGTCAATATTGACCATAAATTTAACTGGACCAGCCACATAAATACTGTGGCAACAAGAGCAGGTCAGAGGCTGGGTATTCTGCGGCAAGTGTCTCACCTCCTGACTCCCCAAAGCCTTTCTACCATCTACAAGGCACAAGTAAGGAGTGTGATGGAATACTCTCCACTTGCCTGGATGAGTGCAGCTCCAACAACACAAGAAGCTCGACACCATCCAGGACAAAGCAGCCCGCTTGATTGGCACCCCATCCACCACCTTAAACACTCACTCCCTCCACCACCGGCGTACCGTGGCTGCAGTGTGTACCAGCTACAAGATGCACTGCAGCAACTTGCCAAGGCTTCTTCGGCAGCACCTCCCAAACCCGCGACCTCTTCCACCTAGAAGGACAAGGGCAGTAGACGCATGGGAACACCACCGCCTCCAAGTTCCCCTCCAAGTCACACATCATCCTGACTTAGAAGTATATCGCCGATCCTTCATTGTCACTGGGTCAAAATCCTGGAACTCCCTGCCGAACAGCACTGTGGAGTACCTTCACCACACGGACTGCAGCGGTTCAAGAAGGTGACTCACCACCACCTTCTCAAGGGCAATTAGGGATGTGCAATAAATGCTGGCTTTGCCAGCAACGTCCACATCCCATAAAAACGAATTTAAAAAAAAAACAGCCTTCTGAGCGTTTGTCTGGAGGGCCCCCTGTGGATAGAGCACATCTCTCCTCCTTTCCACCTCCTCCACCAAGGCCTCTCGTGCAGCATTGGAAAACCTTGGAGCCCGCTCTCTCCCACGTTGTGCCATTATTGAGTGTTTGCTATGTCAAATACAGTTGTACAACGACTTCCACCACCTGCTCCAGCCACAATGCACCTCCCCTTTAAGAGGTGCAGGTTGGCTTTAAGTACTGCAGGCTAGCTTTAACTGGTGCTAGCAAGTAACGATTTTGGGCCCCTGCTGATGCATGCAGCCAATGGTGCTGGCTGAAGTTGGTGTGCTGCCTGCATCACATTGAACGGGCGCGGGTTAATCGTGTATCCAATTTAGCCCCCAATATATATATCAATTTCCACAGGAAGTAGCAGCAAATGCATTGCCCTCCTGCCCAGTAGCACAGAAATAATTATTTACATGAGTACTTCTCTCAGGCTGCAACCATTTCTATTAACCTCCTGTTCCCTCTAGGTCCTATTTGAAGGAGTAAAATTGATTTGGATCTCGGCTGGAGAAGGCTTAAAGATGTTCTATTATATTCAGTATGCAGCTGCACACCTGTCGATGATGATGAAGGGAACTCCCATCCAGTCTAGATGAACATGCATGGTGTGGAAGAGTGCTCAGTCAGACAAAACGTATTTTCTTCGTTTGAAACAGGATCAGTAGCCCAAGATTTAATCAACATATGAGTACTGTTGGAGATGCAGCTCTGGTCCTACTTAGAATTCGTAGTTAATTAAGGTCCAAATTCCTTAGCAATATTGACAAGGCTGCTGGTGGCCTTGTAGAGAGGTCAGCTCATTAGAGAAGTGTTTTATTTGCCTAGATTGTCTCATGTATAGCAAATGATCTTTGTATGTTTGTCACCAGATCTTATACTGCTCATTAGACAGAATAAATTACTGATCATAATTATGTTTTCTTTTAAATATGGAATTTTTTTTAAATGCCAGTCTGTTAAATTAGCTGATCTCAGGGAAGACAGCAGTGCAGGCCTTACAATAAGTCTTTCAGTTCCCTTGTTAGGCAAGGGTTCCCACACCTGATAATTATCCAGTAACCCATCCTGGAAAGTGGGAGTGTGTGTATGTCAGGTGAGGGTCGGACAAAGTTTGGCTATGATGTTCCCCTCAATAAAATAGCCTGCCAATGATCACAAATGAATAGCGACCAGTATTTATTGAATTGTACCCCAGCATGAGTCACTGTCTTTAGGAGAGTCGGGAAGAAAACTGGAATGGAAAAAACCACTTTGAATTATTTTCCTTTGAATTTTTTTCCAAGTAAAATATAAGTTTTGAACGCATAGGTTGCTGTCTGATGCTAAATGTAATACACCAAGGTGTCCTCTCCCCCAACCTCACCCAATGCATGGATAAAAAAGATTCAAAGTGAAGTTCAGGCTTAGTAGCATTTGTATATATGAAAATTGAAGTATTAGATGAGGATGTCAAGAGGAGGAAGTCACAAACGTTTCAGGCTTGGCACTCTCAAAAAGACTAATGTTGAGAATTCTGATACTGATATCTAAATAATCATCTGTTGAGAGCACAGAGTACAATCTAGTCTTTTTTATCAGCACTTCCTTCTAGTTTGAAACATCAATGATGAATTAATTCCAAATTCAAGATTTTAACAGGAATTGTGTGCATCTTTGCTCATTTCTGCTCGAGAGTGGCAGAAGGCAGCTGTAAGCATCACACTTTGCAAAATGGAGACAGCTTGACACGCTCTTCAGTTTTCCAATCTGCTGGAAATAATGATATTTTGCTATTGCAAACAACTTCAACTACAGAAATACCATTGAAAGGGATTATAGCAATAAAGATCTATATGATAAACCATTATGTACAATTTTCCCCATCACTTTCATTTTTATATTAAAAATCACAACTTAATACTGTAAATAGCAAAGTGCAAGACAAGATTAAATGACTCAGCTGCAGAATAGAACACAGTAAGCCCACACACCTAAAATAAAATGCAGTTTGTACAAAGACAATAACTTCTACTAAGCAGCAAGCAAAAAGATTTTCTGTCTCATATGTCCTTTTTTAAAAGCATAGCCAAGAATTTGGAGCAACTTAATGTCATGCCACACAAAAAATGGCAAAAAAGCAAACCCAAGTATGCAGAGTTCAATCACCAAGAGAATGCAGAGCTACCTTAGTGTAATGGCGATGAGGATTTTCACAGCCCACAAAATGAATACCAATTCTATTTGGCACAATAAGAAGTGAGAGAATGAGTGATTCATTCCACATTATAAAATTGAATGACTGACATTAAGTTCAAAACAATTTCTGAATCTAGAAAATAGTAACAATTGCTGCACCTTTCATATTCTGTCCCAATACCATAATTCTGATTCTTCAGTATTACACAATTCATTGACATCCAGTTTTAACTCCACGACGTGCGTGTTTTTTTTTAAAACAGATAGGTGATTGGGGGGGGGTGGTGGGGGGGGGGGGGAAGAGATCGTGAAGATGGGGGGGACAGGGGGGAGGAACGGTGTTTAAGCTTGTTGGGCCTGCAGGAAATATTCCTGTTCTACCTGGCAATGCTGTCAATACATTTACCTGATGGATCCGGCGTTTTTTCGTCTCCTTTTACCCGGCCAACATGGGTTAAAAATAGAAACCCTGTAAAAATTGAGGCATGCAGCCTCCTTAAAATGTTTCAACGACCGACCCGCCTCCTGCAAATGGATTGGTCGCCTGCCCCTCGTCCCATCTCAGTTAAAGCCAGAATTGGGCAGGTTGCAGGCAGGTTGGGTTCCTGTTTCAGATTTTTAATATTTTAACCTCCCACTCGAACCAATCCCACCCATTTTGGGGGTTTAAAATTACCCCCATGACTCTTGAAAACTTCTGTTTACTGTACAAATACATCACTAGAAAATTGAAAACTTTATTTTTTCTCTATTGCTTACTTGCTAAATACTTACAAGCAAGCAAATCCTGTGCTAAATGTTCTGAGCTAATCCAGTTTGTATCATTGCTAACCCCACCACTTCTCCCTGCTGCAATTATATTCTGGTTAAATACCAACCATTTTAACTGTGATATTCATCTAATTATTTATTTATTATTAAAAAGGTCTTCCCTAATTGTAAATGCATTATCTAGTATGGACCATAACCACACAGATCAGGAAAGTCTCCAGTTCAATCTACAGAGTTGGGTGCAACTATCTTAGCATCCTTGGGGCTAGGAAGAAGGAAAAAAGGCCAGGTTTCCTGTTTCTGATCACTGTTCAGAAATCCTTGCTGAAAAGTGCACATGGATTGAGTGAAAACAGATCAGAGCTATGATGTCAAGGTAGTAGTGGGGGGCGTACAATTGGCTTCAATGTCCTTAGGCTAGGGAGGAGGAGGAGGAGAAGATGAAGAAGAAAAAAAATCTGTTGGAAAATGTATGTGTAATCATTAGGTAGGCTCAGCTGTGATGCTATCATGATAGATTTGCCTGAAAATATTCACAATCTAGGCTTCTGCATGGAGAATGGCCATTTGGGTAAAATATTGGAGAAGTTTCAGCAGCTCTCAAACTCTGCCCAGCTGGAGTCAGATAGTTCTGGAGAAGTGTGGACAAAATTGGAAAAATAAACAAAAATAAAAAATGACAATTATTATTTTGTGAAAAGCTGAACAACACAGAAAGCGAGCACAATTCAGCCATAATGGGGCATGTGTGTCCAGAATATACTGTAGAATTAAGAAGCAATGCAAAAATGCCAACTGCTATCCAAGTCATTCTTTAAATTGTTCATCATCTACTTGGCCTCACTCTCAACTGCAAAAAGGAATTTTTCCTTTGTTCTCCCTTCCGTATCTTTGTATAAAGTTGAAAACATTAAAAAAAAATTTAAATGAGCACAGTTGAACTAAATGGTACAATATTTTACATAGGCAACTACTGTATATACTGAGAGGTTAATGAATGTTTCCCTTATAACATGTTATATTGAAATTAACTTCAAGTACAGAAGCACTGCACAAGTTATAGAATCAGAATGGTTACAGCACAGAAGGCCATTCGGCCCGTGCCGGCTCTCTGCAAAAGCACTTCAGCTAGTCCCACTCCCCTGCCCTTTTCCCATAGCCCTGCAATTTTTTTTCCTTCAGGTACTTAAGAATTGTACATATTTCAAACAATCGAGTGCTCTCCCTTTAAGAGCCTGGTTAAAGTTTCTCTGGATATTATGCAGCACGTTGCAAGTCACAAAATTGTAACAGACTGAAAATAGCTCGATTCCAAAAACTGTATTTCTAAACAAAAATCTAATTATTGAGAAACCAATGTCAGCATGTGTAATCAAAACTGTATTGTTAAATTAATGGGAATTGTGTAGATCCTCATCCTTACCAATATCTAAAGCCTGACTTTCATGCAGATGGTCCATCGTTTCTACTGAAAGGTGCGATTCAAGCCAGGCATTAAGTGTCTTACCATCAGTTCCTAGATCCATAAAACTGAGTTGTGTGCAGCATGAAGTTACCAGTAATGTTGACAAATTGCCTGTCTGAACTCTGCAAACAAAAAATAAGGAGAGGTTTTCTGCTATCTTAACTCTTCCACAAGCTGCTCAACAGGCCTGGCCACAAGTGCATTTAAACATGGGGCAATTTTCACACTCCTGGCATGAAATGAAGTGGTTGGAGAATCATACACAGTGCACACCCGGAATTTTGGTATGTGCTTCCAGATCTCCACCAACAGAGTGGATTTGGAAAATGAAGGTGGCAGAACATTTGCTTTATGCACAAATCAGCAAACTAACAAATGGGACACCCTATCAATACAAAAACAAACACCCTTTGAGGAAATAAATGACAAATCAGATCCATATCCTGCAACGAGGGCCTCAAAAATCACACGAGAAGAGAGAGTGAGAGAGAGAGAGAGAGAGAGAAAGAGAGAGAGAGAGAGAGAGAGAGAGAGAGAGAGAGAGAGATATTCAGGCTGGATAATAATTCTGGAAAGTGATAAAAATGGTCTGCGCAAGGTCCTGAGCAATAACCTAAATGATGGGTTAAATGGATTAGACTGACTGGTCTCTTTCTTTCTCTTGCCAATGGAAGTGGAAAAAAATGTTTACATTAAAATCTGTAGAGAATTACTAAATTAGCAGTTTAAGATCAAAGGTAGATAGAGCAAAAAATGAGAGGGATTAATCCATATAATTATGTAGCTGGTCTTAAATAGAAATTAGAAAAACTTACAAATTTCAAGCATTTTGAGTGTTAGGCCAAAAATAGTTTAATAATGGAGGATAAAATGGACCTTTTAACCCAACTAAAATTTCAGTTCTTGAGGCACAAAAAGGGAATAAAAGATTGAGGATGTAATCAATTAAAACACAACGTGCATTTGGCATCTGTGGCAATACATTATTGTGCCAACGTTTGTCGAAGTAATCGACTGTGTATTGTGGCATCTAAAGCTGAAGGTCATTATTGATATCAGATACTCATATGCAACACCAAGAGGATACATTTTACCACTTCTATAAATTTAAAATCAGACTTCCCCAATGGCTCAGCTGGTAACTGAGCTGTACAGACCAGAACATGCCAGGTTCAATTCCCAGTTAGCTGAACTCAGCCAGAGTAGGAATAGGGGCCACACAATTGGCCTCAGTACCCTATGCAAAGAAAGAGAAAATCAGGTAAAGTTCAGATTCCTAACATGTAACCAGTGAACCTTGCAGAAGAAGTGTACACTTATGGAGAACAACAAAGGACAGCATCAAGCTCAGCTGTGAAGCCCCTACCCTATGGTAGAATAGTCTGCCAACACTCAATTCATCTGGGCTCATGAGTATACAATGCCTACTTAGCTAACGTACCACAGGCAATTAGTACCCATGGAACTGTATCCGAGCAAGAATCAACACCTTTAAAAGAGGAGATGGGGAGAAAATTAGAAGAAAAAAATTACAATAATCTCTTCCTTTCTCCCTCCCTCCAATTAACAGTAACCAACACTGAAAGTTGCTTTCTACCACAGGAGTGTTTGTCAGTGAATCGCATTTAAGATCTTGCCCATGGACAGAACAAAGAGGATTATAAAAAGCCCCTACGCTGTCAAAGACCAAGTTTTTAAATGCAATGTCTGGTGTAGTGTTAAGACATACACATCAGAAGGTTTCATGTTTCATTCTCATTCTCTGCTAAATTGGCAGATCTCAGCTAGGAAAATAATTAAGGGCATTCTATTGGCCTTGGCATCCCTGGGCGAGAGGGGGAAAACTCTCAATTATTCAACGACTCCTACTGGAAAAAGTGTGCAATGGTTCAAGCTGTGCATGGGTCTTCAGATTACTTACCTGGCTCCTCCAAAATATCCATCTTGCAGTTTCCTTAATGTTGATAGAACATTTGGATGAATGTTGGTTCCATCGTTAACTGCAATGTTAATTTTAAAACTTTTTTTAAAAAAAGGTCATTTATATGAGATCAGTTATAATTTATATTCAAGTGTCAAACAAAAAAAAAATCACACCCATCTAATTTTTCAACTCGCAGATCTCCCATTGTGTTACTCACAGTAAGTCAAAGATTACACAGTTGCCAAAGTCTGGAAATATAATAAGGACCAATAAATATACAAAACACAAGAAAATATGAAGTCTGGATTGACAGAGTGGGGGCAGATTTACCAACCACAAGGCCTGACTCACTCAGTGAATGGCAGCCCTCCTATCAGTTTAAACATTTGTGGGAGCCATAGGCACAGATGCATTCTGAGAGATAAAGTTTGCTACCTTATTGATTCTCTAGCTGACAGCGACAGCTGGAAGGCCCATGATCTCAGGCCTAGGCATCTCAAAATGAACAGACCTCTGACAGAAAATATTGTCAGACATTTAAAGCATATAAAATGTTCTTGTATAGGTAAGTTTAAAGTAATTTTCTTGTAAATTTTATAATTTGTGTCTTTTCCTCGCCTAAGTTTTTCAGCTTGTGAGAGTTCAAAATGGCAGCTGAAAAGATTTTCAAAAATATATATTTGTTACTATCTCACTGGCTTCCCTTTTGTATTGTTGACCTTTGCGGACTGGTTCTTTTCACTGGAACTTCATGTAGCTACTTTGTTTGCTTTTGATTGGTACATACACTACCTGCAATGTTGCTATTTTATGAATATGAAATTTCAGCTAGCTAGTTAAGTGTAAGTGCAATTCAAAATTTGCATATAGAAAAACTTGAACCCAAGTGTGATACCTGAAATGTAACAGATAAAACTCGTGCTCGATAGAAGATATTAAAATATAATTTATCTCTACACATGCATACACATTAGCAGATCTCTCGTGGCATTAACAACATAAGAACATAAGAATTAGGAGCAGGAATAGTCCATATGGCTCTTTGAGCCTGCTTCGCCATTCAATAAGATCATGGCTGATCTGCGACCTCAATTCCACTTTCCCGCCCAATCCCCATATCCCTTGATTCCCCTAGAGTCCAAAAATCTATCTATCTCAGCCTTGAATATACTCAACGACTCAGCATCCACAGCCCTTTGGGGTAGAGAATTTCAAAGATTCACAACCCTCTGAGTTAAGAAATTCCTTCTCATCTCAGTCTTAAATGGCCTACTCCTTATCCTGAGACTATGCCCCCTAGTTCTAGACTCTCCAGACAGGGGAAACAACGTCTCAGCATCTATCCTGTCAATCCCCCTCAGAATCTTATACGTTTCAATGAGATCATCTCTCATTCTTCTAACCTCCAGATCGAATCGGCCCAATCTACTCAATCTGTCCTCATAGGTCAACCCTCTCATCCCAGGGATCAATCTAGTGAACCTTTGTTGCACTGCCTCTAAGGCATGTATGTCCTTTCTCAGATAAGGAGACCAAAACTGTACACAGTCCTCCAGGGGTGGTCTCACCAAAGCCCTGTAACAACTATAGTAAGACTTCCTTACTCTTGCGTTTCAACCCCCTTTTAATAAAGGCTAACATGCCATCTGCCTTCCTAATTGCTTGCTGTACCTGCGTGCTAACTTTCTGTGTTTCTTGTACAAGGACACCTAAATCTCTCTGATCACCAACAGTTAATGGTTTCTCACCTTTAAAAAAATATTCTGTTTTTCTATTCTTCCTACCAAAGTGAACAACCTCCCATTTCCCCACATTATACTCCATCTGCCACCGTATTGACCACTCACTTAACCTGCCTATATCCCTTTGCAGACTCTTTGTGTCCTCCTCTCAGCTTAGTTCTCACCTAGCTTTTTATCGTCCGCAAACTTGGATACATTGCACTCGGTCCCTTCATCTAAGTCATTAATATAGATTGTAAATATCTGAGGCCCAAGCACTGATCCTTGCAGCACCCCACTAGTTACAGCCAGCCAACTGGAAAATGACCAGTCTATCCCTACATTGTTTTTTCATGCCAAGTCAAATAATATGCTATTGTATAAGGACAACAGTGTTTATAACAATGTGATAAGTTGGATCTATGTCCCTTTAACGCCATAAAGTTTAATTGTTAAGTTAACAGAGCTTCATGATTTTAAAAATGAATTGCTGTTATTCAGCAAACTTTGGATTACCAGAGACTGCACTTTGCAAATTTCCTTCACCAATTAACAGCTGAAGTCTGAATGACCTGGCTCTGCAATTTGCAGAGTTCAATTGTTGTTCAATCAAGGAACATTGCAAATTGGAATGTGCTCGTCAGTTTCAGGCTCAAGCGAAGAAGCATATAGCATAAGATTGCTTTGCATCTGCCATATAATGTGATGTTTGCACACAACCAGCAGATGTTCCATGACATTACTTACATCAGAAAATGTGCTATTTTATAAGGACAGTAACATTATATCAGGTAAAATAATGCGTTATTCTTTTGCTAAAAAGTGTAGGTGTGTGTCCCCCTTTAAATTTGCAAACAGCAATTTCTATTTAAGTAAACATTGGATGAGTTAATAAAATGGTCAACTAAGAGGCTACAGCCATTCTGACTTTAGAATTTTATACTCTGAGGAAAGTTACATTGTTTCTTTAAATTACATTTTGAAATGTCACAGAAATTTGAATGCGCGACTTGAAATGTGACAGAGAAGCTTGAAGCATAGGAAACGCAGGCTAGATATTAAGATTATAGTCATATAGATCATTATCAATTATTATATATTTTATGAATTTATAATCTGGCTAGTTTCCCACTCCTAATCACGATCTAGTACATGCTGTTAGAAAATGCACGCATGTGGATGTCAGGTGGCAACAAAATCAGGTTCGGCTAGGATGCCTCCCACACTCGAATAGTTGGGCGACACGCACTGGTTGGCTCAAAAAATGAACAGACCGCTGGTGCCTGTGACGTACCGGAGAGCCACTGGTGCCTGTGGAACCATACTCCAGCTAAGCTCAGTGCTAACAGGATTAAACATTTGGGATTTTTTTCAACACAGTTTTCAATGTATTATAGGAATCAAAATGATCGACTTACTGAGCATGCTTTGTGAAATTGGAAAGGTCACAGTGGGTCGCCCAGTCTTTCTCCAGCAACGACACAAGTATGATAACTCTGTTCGAAGCATCTCAACAATCATTCGATTATCAAGGGCCAGGTAGAACTGCTGCTGATCAATAAACTGTAAACATATTTTTTTTGTAAATAAAATGACTGGACATACATAAAAAGAAAACACACAAGAGATATTAGTACCCACAGTACTCACTTGCAAAGTGTCCACCACACCTTGTACATCTTGTAGATGGTACACACTGCCGCCATGGTGCGCCAGTGGTGGAGGGAGCGAATGTTTAAGGTGGTGGATGGGGTGCCAATCAAGCGGGCTACTTTGTCCTGGATGGTGTTGAGCTTCTTGAGTGTTGTTGGAGCTGCACTCATCCAGGCAAGTGGAAAGTATTCCATTACACTCCTGACTTGTGCCTTGTAGATCATGGAAAGGCTTTGGGAAGTCAGGAGGTGAGACACTCGCCGCAGAATACCCAGCCTCTGACCTGCTCTTGTAGCCACAGTATTTATGTGGCTGGTCCAGTTAAGTTTCTGGTCAATGGTGACCCCCAGGATGTTGATGGTGGGGGATTCGGCGATGATAATCCCGTTTAATGTCAAGGGGAAGTGGTTAGACTCTCTTGTTGGAGATAGTCATTGCCTGGCACTTGTGTGGTGCGAATGATACTTGCCACTTATCAGCTCAAGCCTGAATGTTGTCCAGGTCTTGCTGCATGTGGGCATGGATTGCTTCATTATCTGAGGAGTTGCGAATGGAACTGAACACTATTCAATCATCAGCGAACATCCTCACTTCTGACCCTATGATGAAGGGAAGGTCATTGATGAAGCAGCTGAAGATAGTTGGGCCTAGGACGCTGCCCTGAGGAACTCCCACAGCGATGTCCTGGGGCTGAGATGATTGACCTCCAACAATCACAACTATCTTCCTTTGTGCTAGGTATGACTCCAGCCAGGGGAGAGTTTTCCCCCCGATTCCCAATGACTTCAATTTAACTAGGGCTCCTTGATGCCGCACTCGGTTAAATGCTGCCTTGATGTCAAGGGCAGTCACTCTCACCTCACCTCTGAAATTCAGCTCTTTTATCCATGTTTGGACTAAGGCTGTAATGAGGTCCTGGTGGAACACTGAGCATCAGTGAGCAGGTTATTGGTGAGTAAGAGTCGCTTGATAGCACTGTCGACAACATCTTCTATCATTTTGCTGATGATTGAAAATAGACTGCTGGGGCGGTAATTGGCAGTATTGGATTTGTCCTGCTTTTTGTTGACATACCTGGGGAATTTTCCACATTGTCGGGTAGATACCAGTGTTGTAGCTATAATGGAACAGCTTGGCTAGAGGCGCGGCTAGTGCTGGAGCACAAGTCTTCAGCACTACAGCCGTCATGTTGTAGGGGCCCATAGCCTTTGTTGTATCCAGTGCACTCAGCCATTTCTTGATATCACGTGGAGTGAATCGAATTGGCTGAAGACTGGCTTCTGTGATGGCGGGGACCTCAGGAGGAGCCCGAGATGGATCATCCACTCGGCACTTCTGGCTGAAGATGGTTGCGAACGCTTCAGCCTTGACTTTTCCACTCACGTGCTGGGCTCCGCCATCATTGAGGATGAGGATGTTCATGGAGCCTCCTTCTTCCATTAGTTGTTTAATTGTCCATCACCATTCACGACTGTATGTGGCAGGACCCTTATGTTGGTTCAGCACTTGTCGCAGGCCCAGTCTGGCAGCTATGTCCTTCGGACTCAACCAGCTCGGTCAGTAGTGGTGCTACCGAGCCACTCTTGGTGATGGACATTGAAGTCCCCCACCCAGAGTACGTTCTGTGCCCTTGCTACCCTCAGTGCTTCTTCCAAATGGTGTTCAACATGGAGGAGTACCGATTCCTCAGCTGAGGGAGGGCAGAATGTGGTAATCAGCAGGAGGTTTCCTTGCCCATGTTTGGCCTGATGCCATGACTTCAATGACGGAGTCAATGTTGAGGACTCCCAGGGCCACTCCCTCCCGACTGTATACCACTATGACGCCACCTCTGGTGGGTCCGTCCTGCAGGTGGGACAGGACATACCCAGGACTGGTGATGGAGGAACCTAGGATGTATGATTCTGTGAGTATAACTGTCAGGCTGTTGCTTGAATAGTCTGTGGGAGAGCTCTACAAATTTGGCACTCGTCCCCAGATGTTAGTGAGGGGGACTTTTCAGGGTCGACTCGGCTTGGTGTGCCTTTGTCGTGTCCCAATTAGCCTAGGTCGATGCCAGGTGGTCTGCTCGTTTTTCTTCTTTGTAGCAGTTTGGTACAACTGAATGGCTTGCTGGGCCATTGCAGAGGGCAGTTAAGAGTCAACCACATTGCTGTGGGCCTGGAATCACATATAGGCCAGATAAGGACAGCAGATTTCCTTCTCTAAAGGACATTAGTGAACCAGATGGGTTTTACAACAATCCAGTAATTTCACAGTCACCATTACTTATACTAGCTTTTTATTCCAGATTTATTTAATTAACTGAATTTAAATTCCTATTGCCGTGGTGGGATTATGAACTCCTGTCTCCGGATCATTAGTCCAGGCCCCTGGAATACTAGTCTAGTAACATAACCACTATGCTACCATAGCCTAACATCTGTTACTAGAGTCTAAAATTAAGGATAGAGTGACCGAACACCTTGAAAATTTTCAGCGGATCAGAGAACCAGCATGGATTTGTAAAGGGTAAGTCATTGTTGACGAACCTGATTAAATTTTTTGAAGAGGTAGCTAAAGTAGTGGACAAGGGAATGTCTATGGATGCTATTTATATGGACTTCCAGAAAGCATTCGATGAAGTCCCTCATAAGAGACTGTTAGCTAAAGTTGAAGCTCATGCAATTGAGGGCAAATTATTGACCTGATTAGGAGATTGGCTAAGCGGCAGGAGACAGACAGTAGAGATAATGGGCAGGTACTCTAATTGGCAGGATGTGAATAGTGGGATCTGTGTTGGGGCCTCAACTGTTCACCGTATTTATAAGAACATAAGAAATAGGAGGAGGATTAGGCCACTTGGCCCTTCAAGCCTGCTCCGCTATTCAATAAGATCATGGCTGATCTTTTACCTCAACTCCACCTTTCCACACTATCCCCATTTCCCTTGATTCCCTAAGTATCCAAAAATCTATCGATCTGTCTTGACTATGCTCAACGACTGAGCATCCACAGCTCCCTGGGGTAGAGAATTCCAAAGATTCACAACCCGCTGAGTGAAGAAATTTCTCCTCATCTCAGTCCTAAATTGCCAACCCCTTATTCTGAGACAGTGACCCCAAGTTCTAGAATCCCCAGCCAGGGGAAACATCCTCCGAGCATCTACCCTGTCAAGCCCGTTTAATACTTTTATATGTTTCAATGAGATACCTCTCATTCTTCTAAACGCTAGGGAATATAGGCAGAGACTACTCAATCTCTCCTTGTAGGATAATCGCCTCATCCCAGGAATCAGTCTAGTGTACCTCTGTTGCACTCCCTCTAAGGCAAGTATATCCTTCCTTAGGTAAGGAGACCAAAACTGTACACAATACTCCAGGTGTGGTCTCACCAAGGCCCTATATAATTGTAGCAAGACTTCTTTACTCTTATACTCCAATCCTTTTGTAATAAAGACTAACATACCATTTGCTTTCCTAATTGCTTACTGTACCTGCATGTTAACTTTCTGTGACTCGTGTACAAGGACACCCAGGTCCCTCTGAAAACCAACATTTCCCAGTCTCTCACCATTTAAAAAATATCCTGCTTTTCCTACCAAAGTGGATAACTTCACATTTCTCCACATTATATTCCATCTGCCATGTTCGTGCCCACTCACTTAACCTGTCTATATCCCTTTGCAGCCTCTTCGCGTCCTCCTCACAGCTTACTTTCCCACCTAACTTTGTATCGTCAGAAAACTTGAATACATTACACTCAGTCCCTTCATCCAAGTCATTGATATAGATTGTAAATAGCTGAGGTCCAAGCACCAATCCTTGCGGTACCCCACTAGTTACAGCCTGCCAACCCGAAAATGGCCCGTTTATTTCTACTCTCTGTTTTTTGTCGCCTTAGATGATGGGATAGAGAGTCACATATCCAAGTTTGCCGATGACACAAAGATAGGCGGCATTGTAAGCAGTGTAGATGGAAGCATAAAATGACAAAGAGATATTAACAGATGAAGTGAATGGGCAAAACTGTGGCAAATGAATTTCAACATAGGCAAGTGTGAGGTCATCCACTTTGGACCTAAAAAGGATAGATCAGAGTACTTTCTACATGGTGAAAAGCTAGAAGCAGTAGAGGTCCAAAGAGACTTAGGGGTCCATGTACAGAGATCCTTAAAATGTTATGGACAGGTACAAAAATAATCAAAAAGGCTAATGGAATGCTGGTCTTATATCTAGAGAAGTAGAATACAAGGAGTTAGAAGTTATGCTACAGCTATACAAAGCCCTGGTTAGACCACTCCCGGAGTACTGTGTTCAGTTCTGGGCACCACACCTTAGGAAACATATTGGCCTTGGAGGGAGTGCAGCGTAGATTTACTAGAATGATACCTGGAGTCCAAGGAGAAATTACACAAACTAGGGTTGCATTCCCTGGAATTTAGATTAAGGGGTGATTTGTTTGAAGCTTTCAAGATATTAAGGGGAACAGATAGGGTAGATAGAGAGAAACTATTTCTGCTGGTTGGGGAATCTAGGACTAGGGGACATAGCCTGAAAATTAGAGCCAGGCCTTTCAGGAGTGAAGTTAGGAAACACTTATTCACACAAAGGGTGGTAGAAGTTTGGAACTCTCTTCCGCAAATGACAGTTGATGCTGGATCAATTGCTAATTTCAAATCTGAGATGAATAGATTTCTGTTAACCAAAGGTATTAAGGGATATGGGGAAAAGGCGAACATATGGAGTCAGGGCACAGATCAGCCATGATCTCATTGAATGGCGGAACAGGCTCAAGGTGCTAAATGGCCTACTTCTGTTCCTATATTCTTAATAAATCTGTGATCTCATGCTATCAGGGAAGTGCTGAGAACTTTTTGGACTATGAAATGATGTGCAGTACACCTAAATATTTTCATTACAAAAAATTAAAAACAAAATTCTCAAATGGAATTAAAAATGAGGTGATTCTACACTTACCTGAGGAGTGAAAGCAAAGATTTCATCCCTAAGAAAATACAATTTTGATGTGCCGAGAACACCAATTTGCCGGTAAGGCCGACCACTCAGCATCATTCTCTTATTGCGACCTGTCAACAAAATTAGATCTGTGTAAGCTATATCTTAAAGACCAAAGCCAGTAATCCTCAAACCTGAAGTGTCGTGGCAGGTTTTGGTCCGCACAAGAAGAATACAGAGGCTCGGGAGAAGGTGCAGAGGAGGGCAACCAGAACTCTATTATTAGGATAAGCTTTAAGAGTTAGGGTTATTTAGTTTAGAAAAAACATAGGCCTTGCTTGATTGCCTTAGTAAGTTGGAGAGGGATTTCCCAGAATTGGCTGCTTTTTTTTTTGCCTCTCCCAGGAGATTGCGTGGCTAGGGGGACACATCAATGGTGTATGTGGTTGCAACCTGTCTGGATGAATGGGTGTGATGGTCTTTTCTTCCTGATGGTTTTGTATTTTTATATGTTAACTGTGACATACATACATACAAAAATCTCCATAGTGTAGAAGGTGCTCTTATGATTCTGGTGCTAGGGCACATTGCTGGGTGGCCGAGAGGCAGCCTTATTTTGCAGCTTCTTTGCTGCACCTTCTCTTATGATTTAATGCTGACACTGGGCACCTGAAATGGGCAAGTGTCCTTTTCTCAGCATTAACATGTATGTGTGCAAAATATTAGAGTGCCCATTAGTATTTTTCCTAGCTAATTTAGCTCCATTACTGCTGCACAGGAAAGTATCAATATCCAGTAAATTACTAAAATTAAATCTCAGTGCATTAAATAAATTTCATAGTAATTCCCACCACAATTCAAATAAATGAAAAAAGATTTTCTCACCAAGTCTTGCATAGATACGAGAAAGAATACGAGCTGGCTGCACTCGGATCGGAAAAACTTCTGTTACAGTTTGTACTTTGATTCCATGCTTCTCCAAGATTTGCTTTATTCCTAGTGTTTCTGCCATTATTGCCACTGAAATTAAACAGAAAGGCATTTTAGAATGAGGAAACAAAATGTAAAAGTTTTCATCTCTGAACTGGGTTTGAATCAGCCACAGTATACAAGATTTAGGTTTTCTTGTACTGGCAAATTTGCAGCCGTCTCAACCCAGTTCCACGTGGGCACTGACCAACAGCACAATATTGTTAATGGTTCTCTCTCCGCAGGTATTGTCCCCCTTTTCTTCAAATCTGCCGTCATGAGCCCTCTCCTCAAAAAAAACAATCCTTTACCCCCTCCGTCCTTGCAAACTGTCATCCCAAACCAACCTCCCTTTCCTCTCCAAAGTTCTTGAACAACTTGTTGCCTCCCAAATCCATGCTCATCTTTCCCAGAACTCCTTGTTTGAATCCCTCCAATCAGGTTGCCGCCCCCACCACAGTACAGAAATGGCTCTTACCAAGGTCACAAATGACATCATAATTGACTGCGACAAAAGTAAACTATCCCTTCTCTGTCTGCAGCCTTTGACACGGTTAACCACAAAATTCTGCTCCAACGCCTCTCCACTGTCATCCCAGCTGGATGGGACTGCACTTGCCTGGTTTTGTTCCTATCTTTCCAGCCATAACCACAGAATCACCTGCAATGGCTTCTCTTCCCAATGGCACACGGTCACCTCTGGTGTCCCCCAAAGATCTATCCTTGGCCCCTCCTATTTTTCATCTATATGCTGCCCCTCGGTAACATCAATCGGTGACGCAATGTGAGTTTTCACATGTATGCTGATGATACCCAGCCCAACCACTCCTCCACCTTTCTTGAACCCTCCACCATCTCAAAACTATCAGACAGCTTGTCCAACATCCAGCACTGGATGAGTAGGAATTTCCTCCAATTAAATATCAGGAAGGCTTTGGTTCACGCCACAAACTCCATTCCCTTTCCATTGATTCGATCTCTCCCCCCGACAACTGTCTAAGACTGACCAAGTCTGTTCGCAAACTTGGTGTCATATTTGATCACAAATTGAGCTTCCTACCTCATATCCGTTCTATTACTAAGACCGCCAATTTCCACCTTTGTAATATCGCCAGTCTCCGCCCTTACCTCAACTTATCTGCTGCCGAAATCCTTATCCATGCTTTTATCACCTCTAGACTTGACTATTCCAATGCACTCCTGGCCAGTCTTCCTAGTTCTTCCCTCCATAAACTTGAGGTCATCCAAAACTCTGCCGCCTGTGTCCTAACTCGCACCAAGTCCCGCTCACCCATCTCCCCTATACTTGCTGGCTCCCAGTTAAGCAATGCTTCGATTTTAAAATTCTCATCCTTGTTTTCAAATCCCTCCATGGCTTCGCCCTTCCTTATCTCTGTAATCTCCTTCAGCCCTATAATCCCCCTAGACCTCTGCACTCTGCCTATTCTGGCCTTTTGAACATTCCCGATTTTAATCGCTCCACCATTGGCAGTCGTGCCTTCAGCTGCCTAGGTCCCAAGCTCTGGAATTCCCTCCATAAATCTCTCCATGTCTCTTTCCTCCTTTTAAGACACTCCTTAAAACCTACCGCTTTCATCTACCCTAACATCTTATATGGCTCAGTGTCAAATTTTGTTTTTAAAAACGCTCCTGTGAAGCACCTTGGGACATCTTATTACGTTAAAGGTGCTTCACAGGAGCGTTATTAAAAAAAACAACATTTGTTGTTGTTGAAGAGGATGCACAAGTGGCCAGTGGTCAGTGAGTTGAGGGGTTGAGGCAGGGGGGGTGGCATTGTAGCACTGGGCGATTGCAGAGATGGGGATGGGGAGTGAGAAGGCCATGGAGGGATTTAAACAGGAGGGTAAGAATTTTAAGTTTGAGCAAAGGAGCCAATCTAAGTCAACAAGAACAGAGGTGATCTGTGAGCGGAACTTGGTGTAGGACAGGATACCTGCAGCAGAGTTTTTTTATGAGCTAAATTTTCCAAAAGGTGGAGGATGCAAGGCCAGCTAGATGATTGGAGCTATCTTGAGTGTTGATGCACGTGCAATCATCCAGGCAAGTGGTGAGTATTCCATTACATTACTGACTTGAGCTTTGCAGATGGTGGAGAAGTTTTATGGGGTTAGCAAGTAAGTCAATCACCAAGTACCCAGTCTCTGCCGTGCTCTTATAGCTACGGTGTTGATATGGCTGGTCCTGTTCAGTTTCTGGACAATGGTAACCTCTGAAATATTGATGGTGGGGAACTCAAATGATGATGTTGCCATTGAAGGTGATGATTGGGTTTCCTCTTGTTCACGATGGTCATTATTTAGCACTTACGTGGTGTGAATTTACCTGCCACTCGTCATCCCAAGCCGAGATATTATTCAGGTCCTACTGTAGGATGACATGGGCTGCTTAATTATCAGAGGAGTTATGAATGTAACTGAATCCTATAGAATCATCAGGAGTGACCACCCCTGACCTTAAGACAGAAGGAAGGTAATTGATGACGCAGCTGTAAACGTTTAAACCTAGGTAACTTCCCTAAGGATCTCCTGCAAAGTCCTAGGGCCACGACAGCCACATCCATCTTCCTTTGTGTCAGGTATGACTCCAGCCACTGGGGTTTTTTCCCCTTGACTCCTGTTGCCTTTCAGCTTTTCTAGGGATCCTTAGTGCCATCGTCAGTCGAATGCTGCCTTGGTGTTGACAGCAGCTACTCTCACCTCTCCTTCAACATGCAGCTTTTGTGTCCATGTCTGGATCAAAGCTGTGATGAAATCCAGAGTGGAGCAGTTCTGGCAGAGCCCAAAATGAGCATTGGTGAACAGGTTATTGGTGAATAGGTGTTGCTTGACTGTACTATTGCTAACTCTTTCTACCACTTCACCGATGACTGGGAGGATGAAAATAGTACAGTAATTGGCCAGGTTAGACATATTCTATTTTTGTGGATAGCACATACTTGGGCAATCTTCCACATGTCTGGTAGATACCAGTGTCAAAGCTGTACTGGAACAGCTTGGCTAGTGCAGCAACTAGCTCTGGTGCACAGCACAAGTATTTGCCACTATAGCCAGGATTTTGTCAGGGCCCATAGTTTTTGCTTTGCCCAATGCACTTAGCCATTTCTTAATGTCACATGGAGTGAATCGAATTGGCATCTACCATGGTAGGAACCTCAAGAGACCAAGTAGGATCATCCACTCATTTTTGGATGAAGACATTTGGAAACACTGTGGCTTTGTCTCTTGCACTCAAGTGCGGGGCTCCACCATGGGTGAAAATGGGGATATTCATGAAACCTCCTCTTCCAGTTAGATACCTAGTTGTCAACCATCATTCTCGACTGGATGTGGTAGGGCTGCAGAGCCTTGCTCAGCTCAGTTATTTGTGGGACCACTTAGCTTTATCTAAAGCCTGCAGCTTTTGGTGTTCTGCATGCAGGTAGCTTTGTGTAGTAGCATCACTAGTTTCATACCTAATTCTAAGGTACGAGTGGTGTTGCTCTTGGCACACTATATACTTCTATACTCCACAGTGAACCAAGGAATTAATATTCACCAAAAAAAGCTAACTGAGCACTCCCAAGAACATGAACTGACAGGCAAATAAATCTGGAAATAAAGAGCACAACAGGTTTAAAAATTGGCTTTGAGTTCAATGAAGAGTAGGCCTTAAAGAGTCCACGATCCAGAGTTCTGTCTCAGTACCACATGAACCCAAAGACCAATTTCTAGTATCAAGGGAAGATAATGGCCCGGATTTTGCGGTCAGAGGCAAAGGAACGGGGCTCGCCGTTCACCTCACTGACAGCTGCCCACAAAGTTTTTGCAGGCTTTTGAGACTTGCTCTAATCCGGCATCTGATCTACAGGCCATCTGCAGCATCTGTGAGCAGGAAAAGCAACAGCAGGGCACTTAAACCAATCAGATTGAAGAATCCTCACTGAGACACGCGGAGTCTAAACCAGGAAGTATAAATTAGATTTAAATCATGTACAGAAAGTGAAATAAAGATTGGGAAAGAAAGATGGGATTAAGAGAGATAAAAGAGACAGACAGAAAATGTAAAAAAATATTTACTTTAATTTTTTAAAAATCTCAAACACTAATTAACTTCTGAAGGAATGAGACTCCACATTTGTAAAATTAAATTTCGAGGCCCAGAGAGGTTGTTTAGCAGTAATTATCACTTATCAAGCCATTAGAAACTCACTTATTCCTGAATGCACCAGCCCTAACTTATTCTGGCATGTTTAGTGGGTAAGTACCCCAACTTCACGCAGTTGCATGTATTTCAATGACGAATGAATCGGCGAGGTTCTGTTAGCGCAGCCTGTTGAGGAGCAGGGTAACTCAGACCGCAACTTCCTGATTTCCGCGTTCAACTGTGCATGTGCGTACGCTGGAAGTTGCTGTCCAATTTACTCTACAAGAATGGTGAGTGCTGACAGCCTCACCGATATTATTAATGCAAAATCTGGGCCATTATGACCAGACACAAAAATGAAAGAACTTGCATTTATATAGGGCGTTTTACATCCTCACGACAACTCACAGCACTTCAGAGCCAATTAATTACTTTTGAAGTGTGGTCATTGTTGTTCTGTAGGGATACACAGCTGCCAATTTGCACACAGCAGGATCCCACAAATAGTAAGATGTATGCCCAGTTGATCTGCTTTGGTGGTGTTGGCTGAGGAATGAATGTTGGTCAGGACACCAGGAGAATTCCTTGCTCTTCTTAGAAAAAACGCCATGGAATCTTTTATGTCCACCTGAACAGGCAGACAGGAACCTCGTTTACTGTCTCACCTGAAATACGGCACCTCCAACGATGCAGCACTCCCTCAGCACTGGACTGTAACGCCAGTCTAGATTATACACTCATGCCCTAGTGTGGGGCCTGAATTCATAATCTTCAGACTCATGTGATGGCGGCAGCTGCACCAAGTTGACAGTACCAAGGTTATCTAGTCTTCATTAATGAATTTCAGATTGAGTAGTGCCTGGTCTAAAGCTTTTGGTTGAAATCTTTTGACTTCAAGGAAGACTTGTGACTATTATCCAAAAGCACTGAAGTAAACCACCATTCAATACAAACAACTGACGTGTTGTTAGGGGTGTGGCCTGACTACTTTAGGGCTTTTCTGGTCCATCCTACTAAAATTTCAGCAAGCTTACTCCATTTTGAATGCATAGCAGGAAATCTTACAACTTCAAGAGAAATAGAATTTGACAGCTTTTGATCACTGTTGCAAGCAAGCTGCTAAAATTGGCATCAAGGAGAAGAACAAATGGATAATGCCCAGGAGAAGAATAAGAAGTGGCAAGTTACATACTTGACACTCCAACAGCAAAACTATCTTAAAAGGTTTAACACACATTTGCACCTGCTCCTTATAGTTTGTTTAAGAAAGCAAGTAAAAAACAATCCAAGTTACAACTTGGACCTCTGTCCTAGTAAAAAAAAACAGCAGAATTATAGACTCATGAGTTTTCCTTTTGAGACTATTAATACCAAGACCGGGAAACTGTCCGCAAACAACAGGCTTGTACAATTCCTACTTTTGGTCACCCCTCTATGTTAATGGCACACGTCGTTGTTGCTATATTTGTATAAGATTTTCTTCTCTCGTTTCCACCTCCCTCATTCCATAGTGAGGCTCCAACTGTCTCAAAAAAAAAACAAATGGGCCAAATCTATTTGGGATATAGCTCTGTCGAAACCAGTTATACTTGATTTGCTAATACTTGATTAGCAAATCCAAATGTCAAAAACAATACACTTTCATTTTTCTTTCACTTGTACAAAGACCTCTTCCTAGATCAGCCTCAGATATAACATGGGCAAACTTACTATACCACCCATATTCTGAGCATTGTAAAGTAAACTTCAGACATAACAGGCTGGATTTTGATACTGGGGACATGATGGAGGCGGGACTCCCACTTTTTGGGTTGTAGTCCCGCCTCCATTGACTTGTGGCCAACCCACTGCATTTTCACTTGATTGACCTTGTTGAGCCCACCCAGTGAGCTCAGCAGGCCAATTAAGGGCCACCCGGCAACAGGTGATGTCACAGATTGACATTTCATCTGTCAAGAGCTTTTGACAGATGAAATATCAGCGTTTGACAGCTCTGTGGAGCTGTCAAACACTGACGATCTGTCTTCTAACTTGAGTCCTTCCTCTCAGGCTGAGTTAGAAATCATTCCAGCACAGAAAGCAGAAGGCTGCAGTTTTTGACAGCACCACGGCCATTGTGCTTTCTGTGCCGGTGAGATTTCTGACTCCCGAGACCTGAAGGGCTGACACCTGGCAGGAGGAAGTTAAGGTAAGTAAAACTTTTTCCCACACTTTACACTTACCTTACACACTTACCTCTACACACATGCACCCATCACTCACCTGCCCACCGGACATATCGACCCCTCCAACCCCTGCAGACCCACGGTCCGCCTCGCTAACTTGGCGTGGTTGGGACCTGTCGGGAAGCCCACATTTCAGCTTTTAAAATAGGGATTAGGCAAAAAACTGCCTGTTAACTACCTGTTAACAGGCAGTTAATTGTCACTAATCCCCTTCCCGCCTCGGGGAGGCGGGTCCCAGCACAGGTCGGGTACCCGCCTCCAGCGAAACTGGCATGGAGGCGGGTTGGGGGTGGGGATGGGGTCGGGACCCCCGAATCTGCAACTTTAACCCCCACACGCCTCCAAACCCGCCTCCACGGGTCAATGAAAATCCAGCCCAACTAGTCTATATGTCTCATTTGTATATTTAAAGTAAAAACATGGCCTGTATTCGAATTCTTGGTCATTAGTGTTGAATGATGTATAATTTATCCACCCTATATTACATTAACTTGGTTTGTAGGTAATTTTGGAAATAGAGCCTGTACAGTTTAGTCCAAATTAGAATACTGTCTTATGATTAAAGTAGAAATTAATTCAAAAACATACCTTGTACGACAACATCTGGTCTAGTAACAGTCGCAAACCTTCTGTTCAATGCATCAATTTCACCAGGAGCAAGAAATCCCTGGAAGTAACACATTTGTAGTAAGACACAAGTTGCAGATTTCAGACAAATGCAATATTCTTCTCCCCTCCGGTTAAGGTAGTGTGTAGCTAAGCCATACCATCCTGTAAGGTTCTAATTGTGACCTTCAGTCTGTGCTGAGGTAGCTGATCTCAGCTGAGGCAGCAGTAGGGATTTCACAATTGGCCGAGTGGTTAGGAATGGAAATACTGACCAGGATTACCACTTCACTTTCCAGTTCTGATGGAGTGTACAAGATGACAGCAATGGTGCCATGTGCAGCAGAATATCTCATCACTGTCTAACCTCATATATGAACTATGGTCACTTGGGTGAGCTCCAATTGTGAGCTGCCCATTTTATGCCCTCCAGTCTTTGGCAAATACTTGCTGAGACTCAGCGGAGATAGAAAAAAAATCCTACAATTAGTCTCAAGAGAGACTAGTGATACTTTCCAACAGACACTGGGGTAACAATACCAAAAATAGTGGGGAACCAAAGGGCTAATGAGAGTGAGGAACTTAAAGTAATTAAAATCAGAAGAGAAAAAGTACTTGAGAAACTAGCGGGACTAAAAGCCGACAAATCCCCTGGACCTGATGGCCTACATCCTAGGGTTCTAAAAGAGGTGGCGGCAGAGATAGTGGATGCATTGGTTTTGATCTTCCAAAATTCTCTAGATTTTAGAAAGGTCCCAGCGGATCAGAAGGTAGCAAATGTAACCTCGCTATTCAAGATAGGAGGGAGAGAGAAAACAGGAAACTACAGGCCAGTTAGCCTGACATTAGTTGTCGGAAAATGCTGGAATCCATTATTAAGGAAGTGGTAACAGGGCATTTAGAAAATTATAATATGATTAGGCAGAGTCAACATGGTTTTATGAAAGGGAAATAGTGTTTAACTAATTTATGAGTGTTATTTGAGGATGTAACTAGCAGGGTAAATAAAAGGGAACCAGTGGATGTAGTATATTTGGATTTCCAAAAGGCATTCGATAAGGTGTCACATAAAAGGTTGTTATGCAAGATAAGGGCTCATAGGGTTGGGGTAATATATTAGCATGAATAGAGGATTGGTTAACGGACAGAAAACAGAGAGTAGGGATAAATAGGTCATTTTCAGGTTGGTAGGCTGTAACTAGTGGAGTGCCGCAAGGATCGGTGCTTGGGCCTCAGCTATTTACAATTTCTATTAATGACTTAGATGAAGGGACCAAGTGCAATGTATTCAAGGAACGGTAGCATAGTGGTAATGTCAGAGGCCTGGACTAATGATCCAGAGACGTGAGTTCAAATCCCACCATGGCAGCTGGGGAACTTAAAGTCAGTTAATTAAATAAATCTGGAATAAAAAGCTAGTATCAGTAATGGTAACCGTGAAACTATCGGATTGTCATAAAAACCCATCTGGTTCACTAATCCCCTTTAGGGAAGGAAATCTGCCGTCCTTACCCGGTCTGGCCTATATGTGACTCCAGACCCACAACAATGTGGTTGACTCTTAACTGGCCTAGCAAGCCACTCAGTTGTAACAAACCGCTACAAAAAACAATAATAAGAATGAAACCGGACAGACCACCCAGCATCGACCTCGGCACCGGCTACGGCAATGGCAACGGCACACCCAACCCAGTCGACCCTGCAAAGTCCTCCTCACCAACATCTGGGGACTTCTGCCTAAATTGGGAGAGCTGTCCCACAGACTAGTCATGCAACAGCCTGACAGTCATACTCACCGAATCATACCTTTCAGCCAATGTCCCAAATTCCTCCATCACCATCCCTGGGAATGTCCTGTCCCACCTGCAGGACAGACCCACAAAGGGTGGTGGCACAGTGGTATACAGTCAGGAAGGAGTGACCCTGGGAGCCCTCAACATTGACTCTAGACCTCATGAAGTCTCATGGCTTCAGGCAAGCATGGGCAAGGAAACCTCCTGCTGATTACCACCTACCGCCCTCCCTCAGCTGATGAATCAGTTCCATGTTGAACACCACTTGGAAGAAGCACTGAGAGTAGCAAGGGCAGAGAATGTACTCTGGGTGGGGGACTTCAATGTCCATCACCAAGAGTGGCTCGGTAGCACCACTACTGGCCAGGTCCTGAAGGACATTCTCGCCAGTCTGGGCCTGCGACAGGTGGTGAGAGAACCAACACGAGGGAAAATCCTAGTTGACCTCGTCCTCACCAATCTACCTGTCGCAGATGCATCTGTCCATTACAGCATTGGTAGCAGTAACCACCGCACAGTCATTGCGGAGACAAAGTCCCGTCTTCACACTGAGGACACCCTCCATCGTGTTGTGTGGCACTACCACCGTGCTAAATGGGATAGATTAACAGATCTAGCAGCTCAAAACTGGGCATCCATGAGGAGTTGTGGGCCATCAGCAGCAGCAGAATTGTATTCCACCACAATCTGTAACCTCATGGCCCGACATATCCCTCACTCTACCATTATCATCAAGCCAGGGGACCAAACCTCGTTCAATAAGGAGTGTAGAAGAGCATGCCAGGAGCAGCACCAGGCGTACCTAAAAATGAGATGCCAACCTGGGGAAGCGGCAACACAGGACTACATGCATGTTAAAAAGTGGAAGCAGCATGCTATAGACAGGGCTAAGCGATCCCACAATCAACGGATCAGATCAAAGCTCTGCAGTCCTGCCACATCCAGTCGTGAATGGTGGTGGACGATTAAACTAACGGGAGGAGGCTCCATGAATATCCCCATCCTCAATGATGGTGGAGCCCAGCACATGAGTGCAAAAGACAAGGCTGAAGCATTTGCAATGATCTTCAGCCAGAAGTGCTGAGTGGATGATCCATATCGGCCTACTCCTGAGATCCCAACCATCACAGAAGCTAGTCTTCAGCCAATTCGATTCACCACTCCACATGATATCAAGAAACAGCCGAGTGCACTAGATACAGCAATGGCTATGGGCCCCGATAACATCCCGGCTATCGGGCTGAAGACTTGTGCTCCAGAAATAGCCGCACCTCTAGCCAAGCTGTTCCAGTACAGCTACAACACTGGCATCTATCTGACAATGTGGAAAACTGCCCAGGTATGTCCTGTCCACAAAAAGCAGGACAAATCCAATCCAGCCAATTACTGCCCCATCAGTCTACTCTCAATCATCAGCAAAGTGATGGAAGGTCTCATCGACAGTGCTATCAAGAGGCACTTACTCACCACCTCAAACCCGGCACTAAGCTCATGGTCTACAGAACAGCAGTGATACCTGCCCTGCTAAATATAGAAAGTTCAGAGGAGAAGTGAAAAAGAAAATAAGAGGGGCAAAGAGAGGGTATGAGAATAGAATGGCAGCTAACGTAAAAGGTAATCCAAAAGTCTTCTATAGGCAAATAAATAGTAAACGGGTAGCAAGGAGGGGTGGGGCCAATTAGGGACCAAAAAGGAGACCTTCGCATGGAGGCAGAGGTACTAAATGAGTATTCTGCACCTGTCTTCACCAAGGAAGATGATGCCATAGACATAGTGAAGGAGGAGGTAGAGGATGGGATAAAAATTGATAAAGAGGAGGTACTAGAACGGCTAGCGATACTTAAAGTAGATAAGTCACCAGGACCAGATGGGATGCATCCTAGGACGCTGAAGGAATTGAAGGAAGAAATCGTGGAGGTACTGGCCATAATCTTCCAATCCTCCTTAGAAATGGGGGTGGTGTCAGAGGACTGGAGAATTGCAAATGTTACACCCTTGTTCAAAAAAGGGTGTAAAGATAAACCAAGGAACTACAGGCCAGTCAGTTTAACGTCGGTAGTGGGGAAGCTTTTAGAAACAATAATCAGGGACAAAATGAACAGGTCACTTGGACAAGTGTGGAATATTTAAGGAAAGCCAGCACGGATTTGTTAAAGGCAAATCGTGTTCAGCCAACTTGATCGAGTTTTTTGATGAGGTAACAGAGAGGGTTGATGAGGGTAATGCGGTTGACGTGGTGTACATAGACTTCAAAAAGGCGTTCGACGAAGTGCCACATAATAGGCTTGCCAGCAAAGTTGAAGCCCATGGAATAAAATGGACAGTGGCAGCGTGGATACGAAATTGGCTAAGTGACAGGAAACAGAGAGTAGTAGTGCACAGTTGTTTTTCGGACTGGAGGAAGGTATACAGTGGTGTTCCCGAGGGGTCAGTACTAGGACCACTGCTTTTCTTGATATATATTAATGACTTAAACTTGGAGGTATAGTGAACAGTGAGGAGGATAGTGATAGACTTCAAGAGGACATAGACAGGTTGGTGGAATGGGCGGACATGTGGCAGATGAAATTTAACGCAGAAAAGTGCGAAGTAATACATTTTGGTAGAAAGAATTAGGAGAGGAAATATAAACTAAAGGGTACAATCCTAAAGGGGGTGCGTGACCAGCGAAACCTAGGGATATATGTACACAAATCATTGAAGGGGGCAGGGTAGGTTGCAAAAACAGTTTTAAAAAAGCTTACGAGATCCTGGGTTTTATGAATAGAGGTATAGAGTAAAGTGTGGAAATTATGATGAACCTGTATAAAACACTGGTTCGGCATCAACTGGAGTATTGTATCCAATTCTGGGCACCGCACCTTAGGAAGGATGTGAAGGCCTCAGAGAGGGTGCAGAAAAGATTTACGAGAATGATTCCAGGAATGAGAGACTTCAGTTACGTGGATAGACTGGAGAAGCTGGGGTTGTTCTCCTTAGAGCAGAGAAGAGTGAGAGGAGATTTGATAGAGGTGTTCAAAATTATGAGGGGTCTGGACAAAGTAGATAGAGAGAAACTGTTCCCATTGGCGGAAGGGTCGAGAACCAGAGGACACAGATTTAAGGTGATTGGCAAAAGACCCAAAGGCCCAAAGGTGACATGAGGAAAAACTTTTTTATGCAGCGAGTGGTTGGATCTGGAATGCACTGTCTGAAAGGGTGGTGGAGACAGACTCAATCACAGCTTTCAAAAGGGAATTGGATAAGTACCTGAAGGAAAAAGATTTGCAGGGCTACGGTGAAAGGGCAGGGGTGTGGGACTTGCTGAAGTGCTCTTGCAGAGACCCGGCATGGGCTCGACAGGCCAAATGGCCTTCTTCCGTGCTGTAACCATTCTATATGATTCTATAAAACCTGGCTGATGATCCTCTCAATTAACCAGACACCTCCAGGAGCACAGTCCTTCAATTCACACTCCATTAACTTACTTCAGAAAAGATCACACCTGGCTCGTCAGCAATATAGACTCCTGAAAATGGTAGGTTGCTGGAGGCATTTAGGACCATTTTAACCTAAGCTGCCCGTCTGGAAAGTGACGCGATCGGGTGCATCACTGGTTTTACACCCTACCCGATTTTACTCTCCATTGAAGTTAATGGAAAGCAATATTGGGCTGGGTGGAAAACCGATTCTGTGGGTTTCCCGCCCGGTGAATAAGGTTAAAATCACCCCCATTGAGTCAAGACAGCTGCGAAATCATCCATGTTTGGTTACCAATATCTCAATAATGCTGAAAAAACACTTGAAATTACATCATACACACCTACATACATAACACACAACTACTCTGCACACGGCTTCACATCACTAATTTTCCAAGAAAAATAATTGTCCATTCATTGAAATTTTTATCAGAACTGGGATTTCCTATTTTACACGCTCTAAGGGTACTTCCTACCGCCCCCACCCCACCATGGAATTGAATGAGTGCCAGGTCACTTTTTACATATTATGCATACAGACATTCAGATTAAGTAAAGTATTCACGGAACACCACAAAGTCGTAATACACAGGATCGTGCCTGCCATTATGTAATTAGAGAGTTCCCAATCTCAGTTGTGCTGGTGTGGGTGAACTAACCAGAGGCTCAATACTTCCATATAGATGTAAATGTAATGGTACTCACAGGTAGTCTGGAGCAGGAGCCGGGGAGTGGAGCAGTTGGCCAACAATTCAAGTGTGAGGTTGGGGAACAGTAAAGTGATTTATTGGACTTTGTTTTAGAGAAGGAGTATAGGACCAGAAAACGAACCAGTAGGAGTAGAGACCAAAGCGAGAAGGGCTAAGTGATCAAGGAACAGAGCAATTGGAGGTGGGAGTGTGTAGCTGGTTAACTGGAATCGGGAAAGCAGTAACCAAAGCAAAATTAGACTACTTATAAAATTAAAATAATGATGAAAAGGGAAAAAAATCTTGCCTGTAGTTGGTTGATGAGGGAAAACAAATTAAAATCCAAAAAAAAAGCAAAACTTACAAATCTACATGTGCAAAACACAAAAAAAGTTCAGCATGCAGAAAAATTTCTTCCAACATAGGTGTGTGTTTTGAATCCAACTGGTCCATGCTAACAAAATGACACCATAGACCAGTAACATGGGTATCCAACTGGCTTGTGGTGTTGTGTGGTTAGCAAGGGCAATGCTCTAGGGACTGTACATTCTACAATCATACATTCCTAGACACAAAACTGTACAGGCAAACAGATAGATGCATTGCAACGACATAATCTTAAATCATATAGTCAGAAGAAATTATTACTTTTAAATATAGCATTCCTTTATAATTGTGACATTTACCTCTGCCACAAGGCATCCTAGGATATACAAGGATTGCCCCCACATATGTGGCAACTTGCCCATTGGGACCCTAGTGACAGTATGTGGGTTTTGGCACTCTTCGTCCATCTGGAAAACAAAATGATGTGACAGTTACTAATTTTGCAGCATTCTCAAACTCCATAGAAATTCCAGAGGCACTACAGCTTTGTAAAAAAACAAAGTTAACCCCAAAAAACACCACTCAAACAACATTAGAATAAGATAGAAAGGCAAGAATCCAATGACCTGATAACTATTGGCCACATTGTTAGAAAACCCATTGGAATTAAGAGATAATAGTTTATTGGTGGAGTTGCTTCAAAGTCCAGGGAATGATTGATACAGCAGCACTTGGAACCTCATCTGGTAGTCAATGGAAAAGGACATTCCATTGGTTGAAAGGATAAAGGAAGACAACAAAACATATCAAATAAAAGTCAGAAATATAAAATAGCATACTTACGGTGAGGAGATACAAAACTAAGGAGCGTACATGTATTACAGAAGATAGAAAGCTTCCACCCAAAGTAATTAAGATGGCAGACTAGATGAAGTATGAAAAGTGGGAGTAATGTGGAGAGAAGAGAATGGTAGCTTCTATTATACAATTGTATTCACTATACAATGTGCAATAAACACAACGTATACTGTGAAATCAGTATTAAAAATACAAAAAACAAAGCAACTTATGTTCTGCAAATGATTGATTCCTGAATTCTTTCAAGTTCAAACAGGATTTAATGCAGTAAGGCAGATACTTTACACAGTGGGTTTTAAATTTAGAATCAAATTCAGTTAATGGGAGGCCATACCTTGTAAATGTGTCTTCATATTGGCTCAATGCTAAAGTTTTCATGCAGCTGACGCTTTAGCTTGATTATAAAAATGAAGTCCAAGTATTAGCTTGGTATTTACTACTTTAATTCAATCATGGCATTAAAGAGTTGAGAATCAGCTTCACTCAAAGAAATCAAGTCCCAGCTGAAGTCATTATAACGTTGAAATTATTGTTCATTAGTCGGCAGGCTGTTTGCTCGAAGGAGGAGCCAAGTCACTCAATTCAAATACAAACATGCTGTTTTTTATTTGAGCTATATGTTTGATTAGCAGTTTTTTGAATTTAACAGTTAAGTAAATTCTGCCAGGCACTGATTAATAAACCTGTTTCTTTTTAAATCACTGTTTTGATTTGGAGCCTTCGAGGAGAGATTGTTTGATTGGAACCTCTGAAGAGAATAAGATAAGGCAAACAACTTCTGCAGTTAGTGAGGAGAATTTTTTTTTTTTTTTTAAAACAGCTATATAGAAAAGTAATAGGCCTGGAAATTCCCAGGGCCCCCATTCTGCTGGCATAAGTGCAGCGGAGTACAACTTATGCCTGCTGAAATTGGAGAAGGCTGAGCCATCAAAAATTGAGATCAGCTCATTTAAATAATGATAGCAGAACAAGAGCTAGAATTCTACCAGCAGGGAGCCAGATAAGCCAGGAAAATTCGGGAAGGGGGCAAAAAAAGGGTGCAACTTGTCTATTTAAAGGTCCTCAAACAGTTAAAGGGCTGAGTAGGTTCTTGGAAGAGGGACTGAAATGGCTAGAGCTAAGAAGGAAAACTGCAATCTTCTAATTTTTGAGAGGCTGATGTGGAAGCACTGCCAGCACAAATTCAAGAATGGAAGTGTTTGAAAATCATGGAAAAGGCTATCAAATTCAGCAGCACGGATCATGTGAAAGGAGATCGCTATGGCTGAGAATGGGATCTCCGAACCCCCCACAAAACCCTTGCAGTGTTGTAAGAAGTTTAATGACCTCACAAGGTCAGCAAAGGCAAAAGTCTTTTCTGATGAATAACAGAGTAGATAACTAAATCAGTGAAGCTTATAGGAATTGCAAAACATAACAGTCAAGCATTGCCTTTTCAGAGCTCACATGGCACCGACCGGGTCTCTTGTTCCTAAAGCAAAGTCACTCGTGTTACATGTTTCATATCCTGTTCTGCATGCCAGCATACTGAAGTCTCACAACCTAGGTTCTTGCTCCCTGCCACCTACCATTACTACCATCCATTCCACAAATCCTGACCACTTGTGACTGCAGGAATCTGGAGGCTGCTGTAGCCAATTAACACATTGGATATCTGCTGCAGGAGAAGACAGCACACAAGTTCAGGGAACATGAGGCTACTGGAGAAGGACGTGTCAATGTCTGGCATTTGACACAAGGGGAGAAAGCAATGGCTATAATTGGTTTCCATTCTGGCCTGGCAGTTGGAGATAGTGATGTGGGAGACACTTTGCCTTTAGCGGGTTTGCAAAACGTATACCTTTTCTTTATTAATGTTTCTATGTATTCAATGAACTTGCTGAACAGCAAGAGATTGCAGTCCTCTCTACCAATGGCATTCCAGTGACCACTCACTCACCATTTCATGCACCTACTTCCTTGCACACAGCAGCCCAGAGACACCCACTGGAGTTGTAGATAGTTTAGATGAGGAATTGACATGTGGTAAGGCACAGTGTACAAAAAAAACCAGAGGATGCAGATTTAGAAGTGGAGCCCAATGTAGCTCAGTGGAGGTGTAAGACATGTCAGCTCCTGGCTGCAGAGCAAATGGATTCTGATATCAGGGGTCCTGCCATGAAGGACACTAGCAGAGCGCCAAAAAAATATGGAGACTCCATGTGGCCTCTCTGAAGATATGCAGCCAACAGAATAGCAGTGGAGTCCACTGCCCTACTTTGCGAAATATCCGAGAGGGGTTCAGCCCATTGCAGGGCAGCCTGGAGAAAATTGCAGCTACAGGAGCAACTGCACACCTTCCCTGACTTCATGGGAAATCCAGACAAGTCAGTCAACTCGATGTGGAGGCACTAAATGAAGGTCCATAGGTCTTGAAGGACTGTCTGGAGAGGTTACTGACAACCAGATTGCCAAGTATACATTGTAGCATCTTGGAGGGACTAAACGATATTCAGTTGACCCTCTCTCAGTGATTGAAGGATCTTTCTGATTCCATGAAGTTTCTTCTTCCATAGATCGTTGATAACCAGAATCTTGATCGCAGTATCAATGCACAAGTTGGTGTGTGCGCCTCAGAGGCTGGGCCCAACAGGTCCCTGCAGAAGCCTTAATCTTGGCAAAATTAAGCTGCCAAAGAAGAGCCAACATGTCCCATGTCCATCCAGGACTTGGGGGCCCCCGAGAGAAGGGCCACCTCCATGCCAAGAGGCTCATACTATTTTGCAGCAGCTGGCTACATCTCATATTCCAGGCCCTAGGTAGCCTGTAGAAGTGTTTAGAATAGCGCACATAAAAACTCACGTGGTCACAAGTAGTGTGCACAGCAACAAAACTAAATGATGTTTTTGCAAATAGTTTTCATAAAAATCAGTGTAATATTTTATACAAGAACTGCTTGGTGTTTGGTTCTCTTGTATGACAGTGGGGAAACAGATAATACAATGACATTATGACCAACGTTCCCTCTAAGCTGCGTGGCTCTCTGCTGGTCCCACACAACCCGGGATTGGCTTTTCTAATGTTTAATTTCACGTATGCGCGAAACTGTGAATGGGCCACGCAGCCCCTTAAAGGGGCCGCGCAAACAAAAAAAAATTAGGGGGAAGATTGGTTATGACTCAAAATTAGGATGAGATGGTTAGCTGTGAGGAGCAAGGATTTTACGTAGACCATTAAGAGTTTGGTGAAAGGAGGCAGATCATTGATTGGCCGAAACGTCCAGATAATAGTGCTCTATTCATCTGCAGAGGTGTGCCAAATTAATCTGTCTCTCAGGTGTTTATTGGCCATTGCCAGAGTAATAGTTTGTTGGAGCACAGGAGTTTCTCTGCAAGACAGACTGAAGAGTTGGGAGAGAGACAGGTGTTACAAAGCTACCATTAGCAGGAGGATGTAATTACTACTTGATAAATTTACAGAGGCAGACACAGATGTAAATTATTATAAATTATGGATAGATAAGTCAATGTAAAGCATGACATAATTAGAACACTCAAAGCGCTTGTCTAATACACTGTTTTCCATTGGACTGGTATTTCTACACACCATTCCCCACACACCAAGTTACTGTGTTTTCAGAGGAGGTACCAGGCAGGGGCTTGGCACCTCACTACAAGGAGAGAATATACATCAGAGGACCACTCTGGCAAACAATGTCACCTGATTTAGAGGGGTCTTAATTTGAAAATACCTATCATACCAGCGGAGCATTAGGTACCCTGTACCCATTAGAAAGTATTTTAAAATTACCTTATCGGCTGGAACACTATAAAGCTCTGGTAGTAAACGCACACCATTCTCCTGCATGACAAGAACTCCATCCAGGGCTTCCCTGTACTCTTCAACCTTTGATGATAAAAAAAAGCAAAGAACAAGCATAGTTTCTTTTCAAGCCATAAATGTTCACTGGCAGGAGATTATGGGATAAACGCTGGTTCTGGCCTTGAAAATATGCTCCGTATCCTGCAGTGTACAAAGAAGCAGGACCAACAGGAGTAAAAGGGCAACATACCCATTCATCCTGTATCAGCGCACAGAAGCAATATTATGCCGAGTGAAGGAGAAACAAACTAATTCTGTACTGGCACATATAAGCAGTTTTATTAGAAACAACGGGATTAATATACTCATTATATACTAGTACATGGAAACAGCATTACCAGCAGGGCAGGGGAAATATATTCTTTATCTTGTAACAATAACCACCTCCATGTACCAGTACAAAATATTATTCCTTGACTCCTGATACAACAGAAGGTAAAGGCTAGCACGCTCCCTTACTCTGTATTAGCATTATCAATTGTAAGATATTTCTTATTCTATACTGGTAAACAATGGCAGCATTATCAGGACAAATATATTTCTTGCTTTGCTGAAACAAATTCTTGAACTTGCATGCAGAGCATATTCCACATGTATCTTTATACCTATTGGTATTGCATCTGTAGGTGGCATTGTGAACGTAACATTACACCACCAAAGATTGTGACCTATCAACTCAACTAAAATATAAACAGAAAATGCTGGAAATACTCAACAGGCCAGGCAGCATCTATGGGGAAAGAAACAAAGTTAAAGTTTCAGGCCGGTGACTTTTCGTCAGAACTGGAAAATGTTACAGGTTTTAAGCAAGTGCAGAGGCAGGGAAAGGTGTAGAGGGGACGAAAAAACATAAAGGAAGGGCTGTGATAGGGTGGAAGGCAGGAGTGATTGAATGAACAGCAGAATCATCACCAGCATCTGATGTCCGAAAAAATAGGAGCAGTGGTTATGATCTGAAATTGTTGAACTCGATGTTGAGTCCGGAAGGTTGTAAAGTGCACAATCGAAAGATGAGGTGCTGTTCCTCAAGCTTCCGTGGAGTTACATTGGAACAGTGTAGGAGGCCGAGGACAGAGTGGACAGAGTGTGAGTGGGGTGAAGAATTAAAATGGCAGCGACCGAAAGCTCAGTCACACTTGTGGACTGAACGGAGGCGTTCAGCAAAGCGATCACCCAATCTGTGTTTGGTCTCGCCAATGTAGAGGAGACCGAATCATGAGCAGCGAATACAGTATATTAAATTAAAAGTATAAGTAAATTACTTTTTCACCTGGAAGGAATGTTTGGGGCCCTGGAGATGGGGAGGAGGTGAAAGGGCAGATGTTGCATCTCCTGCGCTTGCATGGGAAGTTGTCGTGGGAAGGGGAGCAAATGTTGGGGGTGATGGAAGAGTGGACCAGGGTGTCACGGAGGGAATGATCTTTTTGGAATGCTGAAAGGGGAGAGGAAGATGTGTTTGGTGGTGGCATCGCATTGGAGGTGGCGGAAATGGCGAAGGATGATCCGTTGAATGTGGAGGCTGGTGGGGTGAAAGGCGAGGACAAGGGGAACCCTATCGTGATTCTGGGAGGGAGGGGATGGGGTGAGGGCAGAAATGCGGGAAATAGGACAGACACAGTCGAGGGCCCTGTCAACCATGGTGGAGGGGAATCCTTGGCGGAGGAAAAAGGAAGATATATTGGAGGCACTGGTGTGGAAGGTGGTATCGTCAGAACAGATGCGACAGAGTTGGAGAAACTGGGAGAATGGAATAGAGTAGCCCTTTATCTAATTTCTAGTTGCATTGTATAAAATTTGCCACAGGGTGACAATGTAGCACACACTGCCTGGAGAATGGCGGACATCTTGCTAAAGGTAAGTAAAAGCAAGTCCATTGAAATTATCTGGGGTCCCATAGAAATCAGTGTTTGTGTGTTCCCCTCCACGGCTTCTGTTTTTGTCATGCAGCTGAATCAGCCCCTTCTGTTTATCGGCAGTTTTGCTGCTGTTACGGTGCGCCTCTTCCCCCAGCATCCATTAAATGGCTGCCTCGGCCGCTGTACTATTCTTCCATTGCTGGCTGTTTAGCTGCTCGCAAAGCAACCCACCTCACGGGTTTTGCAGTACTGCAGCCTAAGGTTGCCAACTCTGTTTGTACATATTCCTGGAGGTTTCACCACGTGACCTTCCACCTCCAACCGCCCCACCAATGGCCTTTTTTTTCCATCTCCCATATTTTTTATAACAAATAAATGAAAGGATTTAAAGAAACTGAAAAAGATACACAATTATTTTAATGTCTCTATGATTTTTTTTCTTAGTTGCTTGCAACAGTGTCCAGGGGATTAATCTTTAATTCCTGGAAGCTCCAGGACAATCCTGGAGAGTTGGCAACCCTATGTGCGGCCCCGTCACTCACCTATGCACCCGGCTGCCTGTATCCTAACTCGCGCCAAGTCCTATTCACCCATCACCCTTGTGCTCGCTGACCTACATTGACTACCAGTCCAGCAACACTTAAATTCTAAAATTCTCATCCTTGTTTACCAATCCTTCCATGGCCTCGCCCCTCCCTATCTCTGCACCTTCCTCCAGCCCTACAACCCTCTGAGATCTCTACACTCCTCCAATTCTGGCCTCTTGCCCATCCCCAATTTTATATTGCTCCACCAATGGCGGCTGTGGCTTCTGGAATACCCTCCCTAAACCTCACCACCTCTACCTCTCTCTTCTCCTTTAAGTCGCTCCTTAAAACCTAATTCTGATCAAGCTTTTAGTCATTTGTCCTAATATCTCATATGGCTTGGTGTCAGTTTTTGTTTCCAGTACCTTTGAGATGAAGGCAAACATTCCATTAGCCTTTTAAATTATTTGTTGTACCTGTCCACTAGTTTTTAGTGATTTCTGTACATGGACCCCTAAATCTCTCTGCTCCTCCACAGTTCCTAGCTTCTCACCATTTAAAAAATACTCTGATCTATTTATCTTTTAGGTCCAAAGTGGATAACCTCACATTTCCTCACGTTGAACTCCACATACCCAATTCTTTAGTAATCCAATTAATCGTTTCCTTCCTGCAATCCTCAATTGCCTCCTTCCTCCCCTTTCACTAGAATATCTCAAGTACTAACTACCCTCCAAAAATTCTCAATACTTAAGACATCGAAGTTAGAGTAGAAATAGGCCCTTCAGCCCAGTTTAGTGTTTATCTTCCATGCAAGCAAATAATCCTAATCACATTTACTTGCTCTGTTCTCATATCCCTTCATAACTTTTTCCTTCAACCAATTATCCAATCTAATCTTGAATGTTGACATAGATTCTGCCTCAACCACTAATTCTAGAAATTATTTCAACAGACTCACAACTCTGTGTAAAGAAGTTTCCCCTGTTCTGTTCTACATTTATTCTCGTATCTATGGCCCCTCGTTCGAGACCCTCAACTACTGAAAACAGTCTGTTATTATCTACCATGTCGCATCCTTTCATAATTTTAATATTTCTATCTCACCCTATAATCTGCATTGTTCTATGAAAAAAATAATTCCAAGACATTCTTTGTTTTTATATTTCCTCAGACAAAGCAGTATGATAGTGAATCTGTGTTTTACCCTCTCTGAAGTCTTAATACCCTTCCTATAGTGTGGTGCCCAATACTGCACACCGTACTCTTACCAAGGTCTTATTAAACTTTTATATTGGCTCATCATTTACTATTGGCTTTTATATTCTATACCACTTGTCAAAGCTAGAATTCCATTCGGTTTTTTTTCTACCCCATCAACCTGAGGTGCTACTTTTAATGTTCGGTGAACCTGTATTCCCAAATCCCTCTGCTCTTCCACAGAACTAAGCCTACTTCCATTTATGGTATAATTTCTGCTATTTTTATTACCTTTCTTCTGAATGCTCACTACACCTGAAATTTTCATTTGCCCAATTGACTTAATTACTCTTACCCTTCCCAAATCCTTACAACCCAAAATAACTTCACCCCCCCGCCCCACAACATATCACACTGTCTCACCTACTGTAGGTAATACTGCAAATGATCCACTTGCTCATAAAAGAGCATATCCTCATTCTCCATGAGAAGCACTATGGGAGATCAACAATTAACTCTTAAAACAAAATTACAAACAGGAAATTAGGTACACGTTCAAATACACTAATGCCAACCCAATAACAAGCATGCTTAATTTAGGTTTATGAATTGCACATGGAGTTTGAACCCACCATCTTTTGACTCAGATGTGAGAGTGCTACCTCTGAACCAAAGCAGACACCTCCAGGGCAACAAAATGGCCCAATATAAAACACTTCCAAGATTCTTTGCTGCATCACATCAGTTGAGAAAACATCAAGTTTTAGTGCAAGTAAAGGTGTAAACATAGCTTAGTTACTACCCCAACAATTTACTAAGAGTACATCTTTTGTTAGGATTTATGTATTTTGAGTTAATTTACTTCACATTTTCTTTTACCTGCTGTGTATTCTTATTGAACAAGCCATCAAGTATCATGTATGTCCAGAACAATGGCCATTCACATTCTAAGTTCTCAAACATCTTCAGTTCTGCAGGTTCATAATAAAGCCTGGTAGGATCCTAAAAACAAATAAAGTGAATACTTTTAGCTAAGGTAACGGAAACAAATGAATTCTGCGCAAATAGTGATGTGATATACCAGATGAGTGAACCAAGGTGCTGCATCACAAAGTGAAGGCCAGTTGTTTCTTCCTCGCTACCCATGGGCAAAGCAACCCTTGTAATGCATCAAAATGGTAAAGTGGAGGTTCACACCAGCGACTCCATGAATGAGGATCTCCTGACCTCGGTTGAACTATCAAGGGATGCTGGATGGCAGTTAATTATTCCCACCTCCTACAATTTAAGCTTGGGCCATTTGTCCATTGTCAATGGGTTTAGAATCATTAACTGCCCCACCTGGGAAACAGCACATGACATGGGAGAATTTTTTTTTGGCTGTGGAATATATCAATCTATTCATATTAAAAATCTTCCAACTGTGTGGGCATCCTGCCAACTTTTTTCATTATAAATTCCTACTTTCAGGATTTATAATCGAAACTGCCAATGTAAACTTGTCACATTATAATTACAGCACCCCACCAGTGATGGTGCTGTAATGCCTCGGTTTTGCCTCTCCCAACTTCTGCAGAAAAACTCATGCTCCAAACAACTCTCTAATCACTGTATATTTTGTAATTTAAGCATAAAAGCAATATAAAAATTGAAGCATCATAAAAATAAGGACAAAATGTATGACTTTAAAATGGTGACTGACTGGCAGCTGCCCATCCTGCTCTAATTACCCCATGCCCTCTATGGCTTCATTTGAAAACTACACTTGGTCTTGACTCCCCACGTGCATTGCCATGGGAGATCAATAGTATACAAACATAATGGGCCGTATTTTGTGACCCCCCAGGTACGAGGTCCGCACGCACCTGTAGGGGCTGCGCAAGTTCCGGGTTTAGGCATGCGAAGCACATACGCTGAAACCTGGCACTTGCGATCTGTCAAGAATTCTCTTGACCGATCGGACGCATCCGCGTGAGATGGGCCTCTGCAGGTGGAGAGTTGCGCTATTTGCACAACTTCCGCTCGCTGAATGCTTGTCAAATTCTTACGCCTGGTAAAAGCGTAAGGCCTGCTTTTACCAACATAAGAGTTTTAAAAACTAAAAAAACAACATTTTATCACTCATTTATAAATTAAAAATACTCTTCAAAAAATTTATTGTTAGCCCTGCAAAAACATTAAAAAATTTCAAAAAAATATTTTTTGTTTAAAATATTTAATTAAATGGCATTTTAATTAATTTTAAAAATGTAATTTTTAAACATTTATTTCATGTGTTGGTGTATTTTTTAAGTGATCCCCATTCATACTTATGACAGTTCCATACGTACAGAACAGTCAAAAGTATGAATGGGGATTCCCTTCTTTTATTGGTTGGGCCAGCCCACGTGATCCCAGGAGCACCTATGAACCCCTTGCGCCCCTGGGATATGTGGGGCTCTGCCCGCGCGTACCCGGAGAGGCCCGGGCCACCAGGTATTTTCGTAGACATTTTGCAGGTCAGAGGCATCCGCCCGCGGGAAGCCTCCGATCGCAAATGTTAGCCCAATACATTACGTACTAGTCAATCTCCCATGGTGTTGCACCAGGCAAGTCAGAGAATAAATTTTGGATGAAGGCTAATGCCTGAAACGTTAACTTGTCACTTCTCTCCACACTAGCTATGCCTGACTTGCCGAGTGTTACCAGCATTTACTGTTTTTGTTTCAGATTTTCAGCATCTGCAGTATTTTGTTTTTCTCTCTTCTGTTCCTCCATTCTTAACTCTTCTTTTTGATTCTTTCTCTGTCTTTTTCTTCTTTCCTTTCCAGTGGGAGGTTTGGTAGCCTTGTGTAGTGTGGCATGGCAAGGAGCCAACAATGGCTGCAGGCTGCATTTGGGATGGGAGTTGGAGGGAAAATGTGGTCCCAGTGCTCCCTTCCCAATCACTGATGCTTCCCACCCACCCCTTTGCTACCAATGTATCCCCTTTGCCATCCCACTATCAACCCCGGTCTTACAAGCTCTAACTCCCATCATTACCCCTACCTTGTCTGCTTTGAAGTACCCGCTCAACCCCATATCATTCCCTCCCCTTGTCCACTTTCATTGACCTCATCCTTAGCCTTTCATCCACTTCCCCCATCCCACTGGCTCCTCTCAAAGAGAAGGTAGCAAAGGTCAGAGATGCCTTCACCATCAATCTGTTTCCTCCTTCTCCCCTCTTCTGCACTCTCTTCCATTGGTTTCCCTCAAAGAAGCTTTCTCAGCTTGCAAAATTCAACTTACGTGGAGTTTCATAGAATTCACAGCACAGAAACAGGTCATTCAGCCCACCAGGTCTATGCCGGTGTTTATGCTCCACACAAGCATCCTCTCACCCTACCTCATCTGATCCTATTAGCATATCCTTCTATTCCTTTCTCCCTCACGTACTTACTAGCTTCCCCTTAAATACATCTATGCTATTCGCCTCAACCGCTCCATGTGGTAGCGAGTTCCACATTCTAATCACTCTCTGGGTAAAGAAGTTTCTCCTGAATTCCTTACTGGATTTATTAGCGACTATCTTGTATTTATCACCCCTAGTTTTGAATTCCCCACAAGTGGAAACATTTTCTCTACGTCTACCCCATCAAACCCCTTCCTAATTTTAAAGACCTTTATCACCTTCACTTTTCTGGAGAAAAGAGCCCCAGCCTATTCAGTCTTTCTTGATAGTTATAATCTCTCAGTTCTGGTATCATCCTTGTAAATCTTTTATGCACCTTCGCCAGTGCCTCTACATCCTTTTTATAATATGGAAACCAGAACTGTTCACAGTACTCCAAGTGTGGTCTAATCAAGGTTAACTTCTCTGCTTTTCAATTCTATTCCTCTAGAAACAAAACTAATTGATTTTTTTTTAAAGTAAGAATGAAATGACTGCCTCTCTCTCTCGTATGTTAGCAGGTGAGATAGTTGGCTTCAAAATTCATGGCACCTTTTTAAAAAAATTATCTATTAGCATCTTTTATCCACAGTCTCTGTCTCTCTGTTTAATGCACTCACAAATTTATAGAATACGAAACAAAAGCTACAACAGCTGCTTGATCAGAACACTGTCTCACATAAAAACACCAGTGACCAGAATTCAGAGACAAAACCCATAATAATCATAAACATGGAAATTTAAAATGGGCAAATGTTGACAAAAATGTGACAATAGAGAGTAAGATTTTGCAGACATGAAATGTGCACAGACACAAGATTCTTAATATATTTATATTTTGTATATTTTGTAATGAATCACAATAATGTTACAGATGGCTTGTTAGAAAAACAAATCTTATAAATAAAAACTTGAAAGACAAACCACTATACCTCTATTGGAGTTCTATGACCATCCCTAAGAAACCGGCAGCAACCATAACGACCCTGTTGTAATGCACAAGAGTACAACTACAGTTAGATGCAAGTGATCGATGCTCACATTCAAATTGTCCCTATTATTAGCTGCATCATTCAACCCCTCTTTGAACATCATGAACAATTTTCACAAACTACTTTTTTTTTTATATAATGCAATTGGGAAAACGCAATTGATTTTCTGTAAATTTCAATATCAGCACTAGAATCATAGAATAGTACAGCACGGAAGGCGGCCATTCAGCCCATCGAGACTGCGCCAGCTCTTTCGAAGAGCAATCCAGTTAGTCCCACTCCCCTGCTCTTTCCCCATATCCCTGCATATTTTTCTCCAAGTATTTATCCAATTTTAAGCACCTCTATCAAATCTCCTCTTAGTCTTCTCTGCTCCAAGGAAAACAACCCCAGCTTCTCTAATCTATCCACATAACTGTAATCCCTCATCCCTGGTACCATTTTAATAAATGTCATATGCAATAGTTGGTTTATAAGTTTGAACAGAAAGTAATGAATTCCCCCCATAACCTAGAGGTAACAGCACCACCAGGTGCATGTTAAGTTGTAAGGAACAGCAGATTTCAGGTTCATTCCCATTTTGTGTTGACTTGGTTGATCCCAGCCTAGGTGGCAGGAGCAACATTACAACTGACATGAGCATCTTGAGATAGGGAGAGATTGGTGGTGGTGGGGGGGGGGGGGGGGGAGGAACTAACTTTTGCTCCTGAAATAAAATCACAAAAGTTGGAAATACACAGCAGGTTATTTGAGGGGGGGGTTACGGGGAAGAACAATGGGGAATGTCTGTGATAGGGTGAAGGGCAGGAGTGATTAAATGACAAAAGGGATGATGGTTGAAGGCAAAATGCAGTGGTAATGGGACAAATAAAGAAACAAAAGATGGGTCTTGGTGTAAATAGTAACAGCAGAAACATTACCAGCACCTGCTGTCTGAGAAAATGGGAGCAGTGGTTATGATCTAAAGTTGTTGAACTCAATGTTGAGGCCAGAAGGCTGTAAAGTGCCTAATCAAAAGATGAGGTATGGTTCCTTGAGCTTCACTGGAACAGTGTAGGAGGCCGAGGTCAGAGTGGGAGTGGGATGGAGAATTAAAATGGTAAGCAACTGGAAGCTCCGGGTCCTAGTTGTGGACTGAACAGAGATGTTCAGCAAAGCAACCACCCAATCTGTGTTTGGTCTCCCCACTATAGAGGAGCGAATAAAGTGTACTAAGTTGACAGAAGTAATTGTCTCACCCGGAAGGAGAGTTTGGGGCCCTGGATGGTGGGCAGGGAGGTGGTGAATGGGCAAATGTTGCATCCTCTGAGCTTGCATGGGAAAGTGCCGGGAGTTGGGATGATGGAAGAGTGGACCAGGTTTTCACGAAGGGAACAGTCCCTTCGGAATGCTGAAAGGGAGGAGGGGGGAAGCAAGTGATACTTCTTCAAAACAATGTCATTAATGAGGGATGATTACTTTTGTTTTTCTGGCTCACTCCAGACTGCCATGGGCATCAAGTGAAAGGGGTGCATTAAGGTATGCAATAAACTCAGGACTTGTGCAAGTGGGACCAAGTGAGAAGTGTACTGAAGTGTGTAGATTAGTCAGGATTATTTTTTATAAATGGAAAATAAGTAGAAATTAGCATTTTAATTAAGTTTCAAGTTTTTTGTGATGTTTTGGTACTTCTTGCCAGGTTATACTAATTTCTTACTAAGGCAACTGGACTGATTGAGCACTCAATTCCCTCTCAAACCACGAGTTTTCAGAAAACAAGCTCAATCAAGCTCAGCCAGTTTGATCAGGTTCATGAACCTTGAAGCGAATTATAATCGAACAAGTCAAACAAGCTTCACTTGAGCAGCATCTTTGTGCTCGGACTACAGCGTCATTGAATGGGAAAATGTATTTTTGCAGCCAATTTCACACTGAGTTCCTAATCTCAGCCGTACTAACAGGGAGACCTTCTGATGACAGGATTGGAAGGTGGAAGAGTCAGCTGAAGGCGTTTTGGTGCTGAGAAAATTTTAACTCAGTCACTTCAGGAGAAGCCATTCACCATAATTCCCAATGTAAACACTTTTTAAAAAAATTGAGAATCAAAAGGACTGCAGTGTAAGACACCACCAAGGTTGGACAGAATTAAACAAATTATACATAAAGCAGGAAGTTGTGACTAAGTGACAACACACTTGGTTTTTATAAGTTTGAGTATTTTGGGAAAACTCGATATTCCGATTTTATGAATTCATATTTTTATACCTACTGGAGGTTCTCTATGGCTAACCACTCTGGATATAGCGGCTAGAGTAACACTACTAGTCCCAATTTCAACAAAACTTTGCTGCAGACAGGCAGAAGATTGTGGACAAATCCTTAATTTAATAAAATATCACATTCATAAAGAAGTATCGAGTACAAAAGTAGAGAAGTTATGCTAAATTTTTATAAAGCACTGGTTAGGCCACAACTGGAGTATTGTGTCCAGTTCTGGTCACCACACTTTAGGAAGGATGTGAAGGCCCTTGAGAGGGTGCAGAGGAGATTTACCAGAATGATTCCGGGGATGGGAGATCTTAGCTACAAGGACAGGTTGGAGAAGCTGGATTTGTTTTCATTAGAGCAAAGGAGGTTGAGGGGTGATTTGATAGAGGTGTACAAGATTATGACATGTTTGGATAGCCTAGACGGGAAAAGGCTGTTCCCACTAGTTGATGGTACAAGGACTAGGGGACACAGATTCAAGGTTTTGGGCAAGAGATACAGGGGGGATGTGAGGAAAAACTTTTTTACGCAGCCAGTGGTGAGGACCTGATACTCACTGCCGACGGAAGTGGTAGAAGTGGAGACACTCAATGTTTTCAAGGGGAGACTGGATAGGCACTTGAGGGAAATAAACTTGCAGGGCTACGGGGATAGAGCGGGGAATGGGACTGACTGGATTGCTCTGCAGAGAGCCGGCATGGACTCGATGGGCCGAATGGCCTCCTTCTGTGGCAAACCCGCCACCATCCCGCCTCCGTGCCCTTTTGCCAGGAGGCAGGAAGATGTGCGGCTTCGGGTCCCGTCTCCTGGAGGCGGGAAAGGCATTAAATGCTTTTAACTGCCTTTAACAGGTAGTTAACAGGCAGAAAAAAGGATTAGTGCCATTTTATCTTCACAGGTGAAGGCTTCCCGACCTCAGAGAACCCCGCTGGGTTGGAGGAGACGTGAAGGAGGTCTGCGGGGGTCGGAGGCACCTGGAAGTAAGATGTAGAGGTGAGTGATGGGTGCAAGTGTGGAGTGGTAAGTATGTAAGGTGAGTGATAAGTGTTAAAAAATGTTCACTTACCTTGTTTGCTTCCTACAGCCTTCATCCACCCTGGATCGGGAGACCAGACATGCACCTTGTCGATTTCACAGACTGGCTGTTGGATCCTCCGAACCAACAGCCATGTGAAATCGACAACGTTGAAAGGTTTGATGAGTCCTGAACACAAGAAGTCATCAAACTACAGAGAATGTCAGTGTTTGACAGCTTCACAGAGCTGTTAAACGCTGACATTTCTTCTTTCAAGAAGTCTTGACAGATAGCACGTCTGAGGTTGACGTGCTCGGTCAGTGACTTCCTCCCTAATTGGCCTGCTGAGCCCGCAGGGCGGTCTTAACAAGGTCAATCAGGGGAAAATCCCTCTGGTTGGTCAGACGAGGATGGAGGCGGGACATTGACACGACAAGCAGCAGTCCCGCCTCCAACAAGTCTCCATTGAGAAAATCCAGCCCTATGACTCTATATTGAAGAACCTCTTTCAAGCTACATTTCAGATTTGCTCAAGTTCACCACTAGCTCAGTGGGTAAATGTACTGCCTTATAGGATGATGATCAATACAGTCCAGGAAGCTCCCAGAATCAATCCTTAGTCTATGTTGAGTCAGCCAATCTGAGTCAGGGTAGTGACATCACTCGACTCCACACCTGCCTCAGCTCATCTGCTGCTGAAACCCTCATCCATACCTTTGTTACCTCTAAACTTGACTATTCCAACACACTCCTGACAGGCCTCCCACGTTCCACCCTCTGTAAACTTGAGGTCATCAAAAACTCTGCTGCCCGTGTCCTAACTCACACCAAGTCCTGTTCACCCATCGCCCTTGTGCTCGCTGACCTACATTGGCTCCAGGTTAAGCAACGACTCGATTTTAAAATTCTCATCCTTGTTTTCAGATCCCTCCATGGCCTTGCCCCTCTCTATCTCTGTAATCTCCTCCAGCCCTACAACCCTGAGATATCTGCGCTCCTCCGATTCTGGCTTCTTCAGCATCCCCGATCTTAATCGCTCCACCATTGGTGGCCGTACCTTTAGCTGCCAAGGCCCTAAGCTCTGGAATTCCCTCCCTAAACCTCTCGGCTTCTCTACCTCTCTTTCCTCCGTTAAGATGCTCCTTAAAACCTACCTCTTTGACCAAGCTTTTGGTCATCTGCCCCAATATCTCCTTATGTGGCTCAGTGTCAAATTTTGTTTGACAATGCTCCTTTGAAGCGCCTTCGGACGTTTTACTATGTTAAAGGCGTGATATAAATACAAGTTGTTGTTGTTGTTGTAGTAGTGGCACTGCAACTGGCCCAAGTATCTCCCAAGCCAGGGAAGAGAAAAAAAATAGCCAGGGTTCTCACCCTGATTGCTAATCACTGACACCTCCTTGAGAGTGCAAATGAAAATATTGGGCTGAGCTGTCATTGCCTCATTGTCAAACAGCACATTGACACTAACTATCGAGGCTATTACATGAAGAATGGCCAATTGGGTTGGTATCAGAAAGATGATAGCACGTATGGAATTGTACCTCAGCACAAGTCAGTCTTAACAGAAGAGGGCAGCAAGCTGGGAAAAGACTTACCTGTAGCTTTGTAATGATCTCTTGTTTAGTTAACTCTATAAGGTCAACATTCTCTACTGCAAAAGCTGGGTAGGAGATGACTGAGAGGAGACCAGCATCAATCTCTTTGGATGTTGATGCCCTTGGTAACATTGACTGTAGAATAGACTGAAAGAAAATATCCACACATTTTCATCAGCAAAAATATTAAAACAAAACAATTAAAATTATGCTTATGCATGGAAATACATAACAACTGTGGCATTGCTCACAGTCTGGGACCAGGAACGTAATTTGCAATTGTTACCTTGATTCTACTGCAGTCTAAACACAACAGCTATTCATCCATTGCTATAATAAAGCAAACTTACTGAAGTAATAACTGAGTCAAAGTAAAAATATTACACATCTTAATGAAAAGATGGGCATGGATTTGGGAGGCGACAACATGTTCAAGGAGAGGAAAGGGAGGTTGGAGATAGGGTGGAAGTTTGCAAGGACAGAGGTATCAAGGATGGCTTTTTTTTTTGAGGGGGGATGATGACGGTAGATTTAAAGGGGAGGTGGACAGTACCTGAGGAGAGGGAACTGTTAACAATATTGGCTAACATGGGGGCCAGGAAGGGAAGTTGGGTGGTCAGCAGTTTTGTGGGAATAGGGTCGCGAGAGCAGGATGTGGGTCTCATGGACAAGATTAAAACACTATATTTAATAAAAAGTCTGAGCTAGCTGTGTTTGGATTTTTTTGTTTTGATGAGGGGGACTGGTGTTTGCACAGCGGTTAGAGAGAGATGTTTATGAGGTGGTTTTATGTTGACCTCAGATTTTACAACTGAAGTCAGCCAGCCAAATCGATCTGGACCAAGGTAAATGACCACATGCTCAGGTGCTAGTCATTGGAGGCTTTACATTGGGAAGAACCTTTTTGCACAGTGCTGCACCAATGACTGCTTCAGCAAGAAACAAAGATTCGCTGTGTAAAGTAAGGGAGAAAGAACATATCTTTTTTATTTGTTCATGGGATGTGGGCATTTATTGCCCATCCCTAATTTCCCTTGAGAAGGTGGTGGTTAGCCACCTCTTGAACTGCTGCAGAGTCAACATGGATTTATGAAAGGGAAATCGTGTTTGACAAATCTGTTAGAGTTTTTTGAGTTTGTAACTAGCAGAATAGATAAGGGGGAACCAATGGATGTAGTGTATTTGGATTTTCAGAAGGCATTCGATAAGGTGCCACACAAGAGATTATTAAACAAAATTAGGGCTCATGGGATTGGGGGTAATATACTAGCATGGATTGAGAATTGGTTAACAGACAGAAAACAGAGAGTAGGAATAAACGGGTCATTTTCGAGTTGGCAGGCTATCACTAGTAGGGTACCGCAAGGATCAGTGCTTGGGCCTCAGCAATTCACAATCTATATCAATGATTTGGATGAGGGGACCAAATTTGATATATCCAAGTTTGCTGATGATACAAAGCTGGGTGGGAATGTAAGTTGTGAGGAGGATGCAAGGAGGCTTCAAGGGGATATACACAGGCTAAGTGAGTGGGAAAGAACATGGTAAATGGTATATAATGTGGAGAAATGTGACGTTATCCACTTTGGGAGGAAAAATAGAAAAGCAGCGGATTTTTTTAAATGGTGAGAGATTAGGAAATGTTGGTGTTCAGAGGGACCTGGGTGTCCTTGTACACTAATCACAAAGTTAACATGCAGGTACAGCAAGCAATTAGGAAAGCAAATGGTATGTTGACCTTTATTACAAGAGGATTTGAGTATAAGAGTAAAGACGTCTTACTGCAATTATATAGGGCCCTGGTGAGACCACACCTGGAGTATTACGGTTTCGCAGGTTTTTTTTTTCTTAGAGGCCCAGTGTCGGGAGCAGCCGGTGAGTATTTATACTCAGTTTCGCGGATTTTTTCAGAGGATTACCAATCTCACAGACCGGCGGCGACGTTCCAGAGCCACGTCACGATTCAAAAAGTGACACGGGCAAGAGGAAGCAGCTGATTGGGGGAGTACGGCCAGGTGACTATTTATACTACTCTATAGTTTGACAGTTAAGGTTAATAGTGTATAAGGTTTAGAAGGTCTTAATTTTGTGGTTTATAGTTTCTAAGGTCTCTGTTGTGTAGCGGGGAGTGCTAGTAAACAAGGGCCCTTGAGTAATTAATATCATTTAATTGTAGTGTAATTAGTGGTCTTTGATTTGATGTAATTTAATTTAAGTTAATTAAAGGGTAAGTCATGGCAGCACAGCTCGGCCCCATGGCATGCTCCTCCTGCGCTATGTGGGAAATCAGGGACACTTCCTGTGTCCCTGACGACCATGTGTGCGGGAAGTTTATCCAGATGCAGCTGCTGGCAGACCGCATTGCGGCGCTGGAGCTGTGAATGGATATACACTGGAGCATACGCGAAGCTGAGGACATCGTGGATAGCACGTTTAGTGAGTTGGTCACATCGCAGGTAAAGGCTGCACAGGCAGGAAGGGAATGGGTGACCATCAGGCAGAGTAGTAGGTGCAGGCAGGTAGTTCAGGAGTCCCCTGTGGACATGCCCCTCTCAAACAGATATACCGCTTTGGATATTGTTGGGGGGGATGGCTTATCGGGGGAAGGAAGCAGCAGCAAAGTTCATGACAATGTGGGTGGCTCTGCTGCACAGGACGGGAGGAAAAAGAGCGGGAGAGCTATAGTGATAGAGGATTCTATTGTAAGGGGAATAGACAGGCGTTTCTGTGGCCACAAACGAGACTCCAGAATGGTATGTTGCCTCCCTGGTGCAAGGGTCAAGGATGTCTCGGAACGGCTGCAGGGCATTCTGGAGGGGGAGGGTGAACAGCTAGTTGTTGTGGTGCATATAGGTACCAACGATATAGGTAAAAAATGGGATGAGGTCCTAAAAGCTGAATATAGGGAGTTAGGAGGTAAATTAAAAAATAGAACCTCAAAGGTAGTAATCTCAGGATTGCTACCAGTGCCACGTGCTAGTCAGAGTAGAAATAGAAGGATATTTCAGATGAATACGTGGCTAGAGGAATGGTGCATGGGGGAGGGATTCAAATTCCTGGGACATTGGAACCGGTTCTGGGGGAGGTGGGACCAGTACAAACGGGACGGTTTGCACCTGGGCAGGACCAGGACCGATGTCCTAGGGGGAGTGTTTGCTAGTGCTGTTGGGGGAGGGTTTAAACTAAAATGGCAGGGGGTTGGGAACCTGTGCAGGGAGACAGAGAAAAGGGAAACAAGGATAGAAGCCAAAGATAGGAAGGAGAAAAGTAAAAGTGGAGGGCAGAGAAATCAAGGGTGTAAATCAAACAGGGCCACAGTTAAAAATAATTCTAAAAGGTCCAAGAGTGTTAAAAAAAACAAGCCTGAAGGCTTTGTGTCTTAATGCGAGGAGCATTCGTAATAAGGTGGATGAATTAGCTGCGCAAATAGATGTAAACAGATACGATATAATTGGGATTACGGAGACATGGCTCCAGGGTGACCAAGGCTGGGAATTCAACATCCAGGGGTATTCAATATTCAGGAAGGACAGGCAAAAAGGAAAAGGAGGTGGGGTAGCGTTGCTGGTCAAAGAGATTAACACAATAGTAAGGAAGGATATTAGCTCAGATGATGTGGAATCTGTATGGGTAGAGATGTGAAATACCAAGGGGCAGAAAACGCTAGTGGGAGTTGTATACAGACCCCCAAACAGTAGTGGTGAGGTTGGGGATGGCATTAAATGGGAAATTAGAGACGCGTGCAATAAGGGCACAGCAGTTATCATGCGTGACTTTAATCTGCATATAGATTGGGCTAACCAAATTAGTAACAATACTGTGGAGGAGGAATTCCGAGAGTGTATACGGGATGGTTTCCTGGACCAATATGTCGAGGAAACAACTAGAGATCAGGCTATATTAGACTGGGTATTATGTAATGAGAAAGGATTAATTAGCAATCTTGTTGTGCGAGGTCCATTGGGGAAGAGCGATCATAATATGATAGAATTCTTCATTAAGATAGAGAGTGACGTAGTTGACTCAGAGACTAGGGTCCTAAATTTAAATAAAGGAAACTACGATGGTATGAGGCGCGAGTTGGCTAGGATGGATTGGGGAACGTTACTTAAAGGGTTGACGGTGGATAGGCAATGGCAAACATTTAAAGATCACATCGATGAACTAAAGAATTTGTTCATCCCTGTCTGGCATAAAAATAAAACAGGAAAGGTAGCTCAACCGTGCCTAACAAGGGAAATTAGGGATAGCATAAGATCCAAGGAGCAGACATGTAAATTGGCCAGAAAAAGCAGCAAACCTGAGGATTGGGAGCAGTTTAGGATTCAGCAAAGGAGGACAAAGGGATTAATTAAGAGGGGGAAAATCGAATATGAGAGTAAGCTTGCAGGGAACATAAAAACTGACTGTAAAAGCTTCTATAGATATGTGAAGAGAAAAAGATTAGTGAAGTCAAGCGTAGGTCCCTTACAGTCAGAATCAGGGGAATTTATAATGGGGAACAAAGAAATGGCAGACCAATTAAATATATACTTTGGTTCTGTCTTCACAAAGGAGGACACAAATAACCTCCCAGAGAGGTCGGGGAACATAGGGTCTAATGAGAGGGAGTAACTGAATGAAATCAGTATTTGTAGGGAAATGGTGTTAGGGAAATTGATGGGATTGAAGGCCGATAAATCCCCAGGGCCTGATAATCTACATCCCAGGGTACTTAAGTGGCCCTAGAAATAGTAGATGCATTGCTGTCATCTTCCAAAATTCTATAGACTCTGGAACAGTTCCCATGGATTGGAGGGTAGCTAATGTAACCCCACTATTTAAAAAAGGTGGTAGAGAGAAAACGGTGAATTATAAACCGGTTAGCCTGGGGAAAATGCTAGAGTCCATTATAAAAGATGTAATAGCAGAGCACTTGGAAAACAGTGACAGGATTGGACAAAGTCAACATGGATTTACAAAAGGTAAATCATGCTTGACAAATCTACTGGAATTTTTTGAGGATGTAACTGGTAGAATTGATAAGGGAGAACCAGTGGATGTGGTGTATTTGGACTTTCAGAAGGCTTTCGACAAGGTCCCGCATAAGAGATTAGCATGCAAAGTTAAAGCACATGGGATTGGGGGTAAGGTACTGACTTGGATAGAAAACTGGTTGGCAGACAGGAAGCAAAGAGTTGGAATAAACGAGTCTTTTTCCGAGTGGCAGGCAGTGACTAGTGGGGTACCGCAGGGATCGGTGCTAGGACCCCAGCTATTCACAATATATATTAATGATTTAGACGCGGGAACTAGATGCAAGATCTCCAAGTTTGCAGACGACACAAAGCTGGGTGGACGAGTGTGCTGTGAGGAGGATGCAGAGAATCTCCAGTATGATTTGGACAGGTTGGGTGAGTGGGCAAATGCATGGCAGATGCAGTATAATGTGGATAAATGTGAGGTTATCCACTTTGGTGGCAAAAACAGGAAGGCAGATTATCTGAACAGCAATAGATTGGGAAAAGGAGTAGTGCAACGAGACCTGGGTGTCCTTGTGCACCAGTCGCTGAAGGTAAGCATGCAGGTGCAGCAGGCGGTTAAGAAGGCAAATGGTATGTTGGCCTTCATAGCGAGAGGATTTGAGTACAGAAGCAGGGATGTCTTGCTGCAGTTGTGCAGGGCCTTGGTGAGACCACACCTTGAGTATTGTGTGCAGTTTTGGTCGCCTTATCTGAGGAAGGATGTTCTTGCCATGGAGGGAGTGCAGCGAAGATTCACCAGACTGATACCTGGGATGACATATGAAGAGAGATTGGGTCGATTAGGCTTATACTTGCTAGAGTTTAGAAGAATGAGAGGGGATCTCATTGAAACTTATAAAATTCGAACAGGACTAGACAGACTAGATGCAGGAAGGATGTTCCCGATGGCGGGTGAGTCCAGAACCAGGGGTCACAGTCGAAGATAAGAGGTAAGCCATTTAGGACTGAGATGAGGAGGAATTTCTTCACCCAGAGAGTGGTGAACCTGTGGAATTCTCTACCACAGAAGCCAGTTGAGGCCAAATAATTAAATATAATCAAGAAGGAGTTAGATATAGTTCTTAAGGCTAAAGGGAACAAGGGATATGGGGAGAAAGCAGGGACAGGGTACTGAATTTGGACGATCAGCTATGATCTCATTGAATGGCGGAGCAGGCTTGAAGGGCTGAATGGCCTACTCCTGCTCCTATCTTCTATGTTTCTATGTTTACAGTTTTGGTCTCCTTACCTAAGAACATAAGAAATAGGAGCAGGAGTAGGCCAATCGGCCCCTCGAGCCTGCTCCGCCATTCAATAAGATCATGGCTGATCTGATCCTCACCTCAAATCTAAAGAACACAAGTAGTAGGAGCAGGACCTGGCCACTCAGCCCCTGGGCCCGCTCCGCCACCCACAGGGCCTTGACCGATCCGAACTCAGCCTCATGTCAAATTTCCTGCCCGCTCCCCGTAACCCCTAATTCCCTTTACTTCTAGGAAGCTGTCTATTTCTGTTTTAAATTTATTTAATGATGTAGCTTCCACAGCTTCCTGGGGCAGCAAATTCCACAGACCTACTACCCTCTGAGTGAAGAAGTTTCTCCTCATCTCAGTTTTGAAAGAGCAGCCCCTTATTCTAAGATGATGCCCCCTCGTTCTAGTTTCACCCATCCTTGGGAACATCCTTACCGCATCCACCCGATCAAGCCCTTTCACAATCTTATATGATTCAATAAGATTGCCTCTCATTCTTCTGAACTCCAATGACTAGAGTCCCAATCTACTCAACCTCTCCTCATATGTCCACCCCCTCATCCCCGGGATTAACCGAGTGAACCTTCTTTGTACTGCCTCGAGAGCAAGTATGTCTTTTCTTAAGTATGGACACCAAAACTGTATGCAGTATTCCAGGTGCGGTCTCACCAATACCTTATATAACTGCAGCAATACCTCCCTGTTTTTATAATCTATCCCCCTAGCAATAAAAGCCAACATTCCATTGGCCTTCTTGATCACCTGCTGCACCTGCATACTAACATTTTGATTTTCTTGCACTAGGACCCCCAGATCCCTTTGTACTGCAGTACTTTCCAGTTTCTCGCCATTAAGATAATAACTTGCTCTCTGATTTTTCCTGCCAAAATGCATAACCTCACATTTTCCAATATTGTATTGCATCTGCCAAATCTCCGCCCACTCACCCAGCCTGTCTATATCCCCTTGTAGGTTTTTTATGTCCTCCTCACTTTCTACTTTCCCTCTCATCTTTATATCATCTGCAAACTTTGATATGTTACACTCGGTCCCCTCCTCCAAATCGTTAATATAGATTGTAAAGAGTTGGGGACCCAGCACCGACCCCTGCGGAACACCACTGGTTACTGGTTGCCAGTCCGAGAATGAACCATTTATCCCAACTCTCTGCTTCCTGTTAGATAACCAATCCTCCACCCATGCCAGAATATTACCCCCAATCCAGTGATTTTTTTTTATCTTGAGCAATAATCTTTTATGTGGCACCTTGTCGAATGCCTTCTGGAAGGCCTTAAGGAAGGATATACTTGCCTTAGAGGGAGTGCAACGAAGGTTCACCAGACTGATTCCTGGGATGGGGGGGATTGTCCTATGAGGACAGATTGAGTAGACTAGGCCTATATTCTCTAGAGTTTAGAAGAATGAGGGGTGATCTCATTGAAACATACAAAATTCTTACAGGGCTCGACAGGGTAGATGCAGGGAGGATGTTTCCCCTGGCTGGGGAGTCTAGAACCAAGGGTCACAGTCTCAGAATAAGGGGTCGGCCATTTAGGACTGAGATGAAGAGAAATTTCTTCACTCAGGAGGTGGTGAATCTTTGGAATTCTCTACCCCAGAGGGCTGTGGAGGCTCCATCGTTGAGCATATTCAAGACAGAGATCGATAAATTTTTGAATATTAAGGGAATCAAGAGATATGGGGATAGTGCAGGAAAGTGGAGATGCGGTAGAAGATCAGCCATGACCTTATTGAATGGCAGAGCAGGCTCGAGGGGCCAAATGGCCTACTCCTGCTCCTATTTATGTTCTTATGTTCTTACATGCCTTGTGCACTTCAAACATGCCAGGTGTAAAACTTTGAATTACATAGATAAATCTGTATACCTTGATATAATTAAAATTCTACTAAATATATCAAATTTTGCTGGAATATAGTGCAGCCACAACACAAGTGTAATTGCACAGTCGTTAGATCTTACATCACAGAGCTGTACTTCGTCAGCCATGACATGAATAACTGATTTGGGGCCTCCTTTAGCACCAAAGAGGTCCAATTCATCAAGTGCCTCAAGAGCTGCCTGTGGTAAGAAAGAACTGTTTTAGTTTCAGAACCTTGCTTAAAATATACTTTAAAAACAATTCTATGGAGCTATTGTGCTTATACGCTCGAATGAAACTTCATCCTCCTTCCATTTTGGCACCCAGAGCATATATATTACACTCAAATGCAGATTAAAGCTACTTCTACTTGTTTCAAACTCAAGAATCGCATCAAAGTAATTTTTTTAAATTTTTTTAAACAGTTAACTGGCTTTTCTGAACATGACTGTTTGTGTAAATTTAATGCTGTGAATCTGTACACACAAGGAATTTAATTGGGGTTGCTCAAACTCATGTCACGTAGGATCCTTGCAGCTGACAGAGAAAGGAGATTTCCATCCCACATCCTGGGTTAGATTCAAGTCCAGGTCCGAAAGGTGAAAAAAATGTACGGTAACACACTGCATTGCACCTCCACCCCCACAAAAAGTGCTTTAAAACATAATTTAACACTTACTTTAGCCATACCTACAGAACTAGCATTGAGCTCTGGAATTCCCTTGTTTGTCTTGTCACCACGTTCCCACATGCCATAATCCTGTCACAAAGAGAAAGCAATAAAATGTATGCAGCAAATTTAACAATCACCAGATGGACCAAGTACTGCATTCACATCCTAGAAGAGATACATCTGGGGGGAAAAGAGGGAGACACACATACATACCAGAGGCAAACAGAGACAACTGGGAAGAGATACAAATGTTTTCGTATCTTCACACTCGTTCCTTGGGAGAATAGTGTGAATGAGTGGAAGGATTCACAAGCTGATTAACAATCTAACAGGTTGTTCATGATGTGAACGCTTCTTCCATGACTGTAACCGTCTTTATACCAGCCGATAAGGTGATTAGTCCTACACGGAGGGAGGGTTCTTGGGCTCCCACAATACATATGATTGGGGGGCAGGGGGGGGGGCGCCACCTGCATTCACCTGACGTAAATATCCTGCCATCTGTCAACCCAGAATTATCTGTCTGGAGCGGGATTCCAACCCTGAACCTTCTGACTCAGAGGCGGCAATGCTACCACTAAGCCAAATGCTCGCTCCAGGCAAATGTGGGGAGAGAAAGAGAATATATATATTATCTCTATCTCAGGTATGTGAAAGACAGAGAAGACACAACAACATAATGAAACAGAAACAAATATCAAGCAGCACAGAACTGTGAGTATCACACATCATGCAGTAACTGTACTGAAAATAAAAATAATTTAGACCATTTTATGTAACAGATGAGGCCAACTGTAGTGCTCCAGTACCACCCTGGCTGAGATCAGCTAACTCAGCACAGACCAGAGACCAAACCTGGGACACTCTAGTCTTAATTGCTCAAGCACTAAACGATGCACTTACCAATTGACCTAAATAGTGGAGCCCCAATGCTAAAGTTTGCTTAATTGATTGCTAAAGGGATGCTCCAGGTCGACCATTATGCAATTTTTTTTTGTAAATACCCACCACACCCACCCCCCCATATTTTATAAGAAAAAAAAACAAGTTTTAAATTTTTCCTGTGCAGTTGCTGGCTTTACCATCAGTCACCATAAATATACTGGGGGCTAAATTCATAATGGCCCATCTTTGAGCGCATCACAGACGGCGTGCGTCCAGCGCACGACCAAACTAGGAGGCCCAAAGCTCAACAGAAAAGGCCTCAATGAATTTAGCAGTCACCTGAACGCACACACAGATCAGGCGTGGACTATCGCACTGCTAAATTCTCATTGTCGCGCCCATTTTACGCTTGTAAAACACATGCCACAATGTTGAATTTTCTCCCTCACTGTTTCAAAGCTAGACAAGCACCTTGCCTCCACTTGGTTTCTCATCCAACAGCAGAGACATGTGTGGAAACTAATCATGTGGGGAATCATGGATGTGAACCCATACATTACCACATTATGATGCGGTGCATAACTGCAGTGCACCAATATCCCTTGCAGCAAAATTCTATAAAAGCAAGCATATGAAAATGGCACAGAATAGCTGCTCAAAGTCCTATGAAGTTGTAAAATAAAAACAGAAGACTCAAGATATCTGGATACTCACTGCAACTTTGTACGCTACTTCGATATAAAACACAAGATTCTGTATAAAATTCACTTCATCCAGGGTAAAAATTATTTGAAGCCCTAGAGGGGAAAATAGACTTATCAATGCTTTGAATTCAAACACTAGAGAATCAGGGACACCAATTTATGATGACTAAATAAGTCAAATTCAACCTAACATGTCAGCCGTTGCTCAGTGGGTACCACTCTCGCCTCCGAGTCAGAGGTTGTGGGTTCAAGTCCCATTCCAGAGACTTGAGCACAAAAATCTAGGCCGACACTCCAGAGCAGTGCTGAGGAAGTGTTGCACTGTCGGAGGTGCCGTCTTTCGGCGAGACGTTAAACCAAGGCCCCATCTGCCTTCTCAAATGGATGTAAAAGATCCCATGGCACTATTTCGAAGAGGAGCAGGGGAGTTATCCCCGGTGTCCTGGCCAATATTTATCCCTCAAACAAAAATAGATTTTCTGGTCATTATCACATTGCTGTTTGTGGGAGTTTGCTGTGCGCAAATTGGCTGCCACGTTTCCTACATTACAACAGTGACTACACTTCAAAAAGTACTTCATTGGCTGTAAAGTGCTTTGGGATGCCCAGAGTTGTGAAAGGCGTTATATAAATGCAAATCTTTCTATCTTTTTTCTTTTATTATATGTGAATACAGAATTTTTACCTGTGAAAACCATAAATCAGTGAACTTTTTAAGAACAAATTTACCAGGATACCTAATTCTACAATTAGATTATCAGTGATGGTAAGAGATTACACATCAATAGAAGACCTAACAAATATACTGAAGGATTTTAATCATTCAAATATATTTAAAAACCACACATTAAAACAAATGTTGCTACAGATAGTTGGACATGAAGTAAATAAAGCTTCTGCAGGCTCTGTAATGCTAGGACTGTGGCAGTGCGATGGGGCAAGCCATTGAAAATGAACAAACATGCTCTGGAGTAGAGATACTCAGATTCAATTCCCCATGTCACCGAGTTCCCTGTCTCAGCTGCAGGAAGAGAATAAAACAGATGCGTCATCACAGGACTACTGTTTTACGCCTCAAAAGTAGTTGGCTTCCCAACAGCACCAGTAGAGACCTAGGTGTGAATGATATGCTTGCTCACCCACAGGAGGAACGTGGCTCAAAAGAAAATCTGTATAATTATAAAAATAGAGAGGGAGTCAAAGGAAGAATTTCATATCTTCATTAAACAAAAAGTAGCACTATGACGTATGTGTCTTTGGTATCAATAGAGTGAGTGACCAAGAAACTCGAGACAGAGCAGATCCACATCAGCCACATTGACACAATAACAAAAATGAAGGAATCTCAAAAAAATGTAAAATTCTTGAAAACTTTACAATGTGCAAGTCTGCAATGTCAGCTGCAACTTCAAGAGAACATAGTGGCCCAGAAATTCAGGTACTTGAGGGGGCACATAGTATGCATTATAATTGACAGTAAGAAGCTTCAACATGTAATGAAGAATTAGACATGGGCACAGAACTACATAAAAAAGGTGGAAAACTGTATTGTAGCACAAGAGTTTTCAATATTATGCACTCACATTACCATATTTTCAGTTAGAAAGATTGTCAATTTTTTTTTTTTTAATCATGATTCAAAACAAAACTTAAAGTACACTAACACCATAGGGAAGTTCTCCTTTCAGTGCAGGACTTCCCTATTTTAACATGATCCTTTTTGTGTTCTTTCCTAGACTTGAGGACTCGACAGAGATTGGAAAGAACACAATCAATCAACATCGTCAGTGGGAGATTAGGCAGAATGAGTGAAACTCAGAAAGAACAGAAGTAGTTGTGCCACTCTAGTCCTCATGCATCATTATTTGATTCATTGTAAAAATGACAATAATTCCCAAGTTGCTGTCAAAGGTACCTATGAGACGAGACAACTATTTTAATGTGACCAAACAATTGCAACCAACAGGTGATTCATGCTCTGATTTTTCACAACTTCCTGTGGAGAAATCCCTAGGCCGCGATTTTGCCAGCACTCAGGGCGGGTTTGGAGGCGGGGCAGGTGGTAAAATTGAAAAAATGATGGCGGGTTCCGATCACGCCTCCGTACAACTTTGCCAAAGGCGGGCTCACAGACTCCTGTTCGGTCCTGCTACCAAGCGGCGGGATAGGCACTTAAGGCAGTTAGCTGCTTGTTAACTGCCTGGATAATGCCATTTTGACAGTCGTTTTACATTTTACCACTTTTTCTGCGTGTTCCATGCTGTTCCCAAACCACGCCAGCTAATTGTGTCGGGTTCACAAGTGGCTGCCTTCTTGACAGCTGCAGCTCCAGCATAAAAACGGAGCTCTCAACAAGGATCAATTGCAGGTGGCAGAACTTTGTTTTTTCAGGTCTTGGAAAACTTTTTGCAGGTCTACTGATCTTGGAAGTGGTGGAGCTGAGATCCATCTCTACAGTGACCTCCTGGGAAAACCCTCTCCCCACACTGACTGAGCGCATCTTCAACAGAGATATCTACCAGCAGCATGGGAACCATTTATTTCCTTTCATCCTGGTCCTCAGATTTGGAGGACGAGCAGCCACAGCAGCAGCAGAACCAGGCACAACAGCAGCAGCAACAGCAGGAGTGCCAACCTCCTGCTCAGCCACCTGATGGTACACAGGACAGAAGGTGTCAGCGCAGGGATGCACGTCGCCGCAGGAGATACCTCCAACACAGGGTTTACAGGCCGAGGATGACCTTCCTCAACATGACTGAGCAGCAGTGCCAAAGGAGGCTGAGACTTTCGCGAGAGGTAGTCGCTGACATCTGCACAATGCTGCACCAACACCTGGAGCCCAGAGAAGCGGGTGGACACCCCTTACTAGTGGCTGTCAAAGTCACCACCGCCCTAAATTTTTTTGCTTCAGGGTCCTTCCAGGGCTCATCAGCAGAATCTTCCAGTCAGCCGCACACACTTGCATCACGCAGGTAACCGATGCCCTCTTTGCCAAGGCACACAATTACATACACTTCTCCACAGATCAAGCAAGTGTAACCGAGCCTGCGGTTGGTTTTGCAAATATGGCAGGCTTGCCAAGGGGGCAGGACGTCGTAGACTGCACACATGTGGCCTTTAGGGCACCCCATCACAACCCAGCTGTTTTTGTCAACTGCAAGGGCTTCCACTCCCTCAACGTGCAGCTGGTGTGTAACCACAGGAAGGACATTTTGCATGTTTGCGCAAAGTACTCTGGCAGTTGTCATGACTCGTTCATCCTGCGGCAGTCTAGTGTGCCTCCGCTCTTCAATCCGCCAAACCAACTTTCTGGGTGGCTACTTGGAGACAAGGGCTATCCCCTGAAGACGTGGCTGATGACGCCGTTGGAGCCCATCGAACGAAGCTGAGGAGCGCTACAATGCCAGCCACATTTCGACCAGATCCATTATCGAGCAAACCATCGGCTTGCTGAAGATGTGATTCAGATGCCTTGACAGATCAGGTGGAGCCCTACAGTATTCAGCAGCCAGGGTCTCCAGAATCGTCGTGGTCTGCTGTGCACTGCACAACATCGCACAGCATCGTGGCTTGCAGCTGCCTGAGGAACAAGTGGCTCAGCGCATAGCCTCCTCAGATGAGAAGGAGGAGGAGGAGGAGGAGGAGGAGGAGGAAGACCTTGCGGCGGCAGATGCGCCAGTTCCAGCAGCAAGCGAGCAAATTGCTGCCCGTGATGCAAGGGAATTTTGCCAGATTCGCTTAAGTAGACAAATCAAACAAATGTGGCTGGCACCTTCGTAACACACCATACACAATGTACAAGAACCTGTGGGTTCCTATCACTCTCACCACCATCATTACAAATGCAAGTCGCCCTGAGCTCTCAATGTGGAACTTCCATTTCCAAGATCACATAGGCCAGAACTTCAACTGTTTGCCATCACTTCTGTTTAATCCATTCACAAAAGGATGACAATGTTAAAAGTTATACACAACAGAACACCCAAGTGACTACCCTTGTGACTAAGTGTGCTTTATCTTCCTCTTACGCATGCTTCTACGTGGTGCTTCCCCTGTGGCTTCAGCAGATGTGGAGGCACCTTGCTCACTGTCATGCTACTCCTGCTTCGACACCTTTGGCGAGTGTCCTCTGGGTTTGCGAGCCTGTGAGGGCTCGGCAACAGTCTGCTCCTCCTGCGTCTGTGCAGGGGCTGAGACGCCCATCTCAGTTGGGTGAGGACTCTGACCTGAGGGCTACTCAGTGGCATGGGAGTGTGTATGCTTGGAGAGGAGCCCCCACTTCCTTGTTGCCTGCCACCAACATCCCTCTCATGGGTCAGTCCCACTTCAGTGCTAGCAAGTGGCTTTACAGCACCTTGCTGCACATCTGGGGCTCCATGAGGACCCGCATCTGCACTGGCAGTCCTACTCAAAAGGACTTCCATGAAGCTCTGGTTTCTCTGCTCAATAGCTGTCCATCGCTCCTCCAGAGATGTCAGTCTATTCTGAACATTCACCATGTTTTCCTGACTCTGGCGACTTATTTCCTCCATGACCGTAGCCATCCTTTCCACGGAGGTTGCCATCCTATCCGTGTTGGTGCGTTCATGCGCCATTGCCTCCACAAAGGCACTGCTCATGTTAGAGTTGGACTCCTCCATCCTCTCCAGACTCACAGTAACCCTGGAGACAAAACCTGCCAGAGACTCCTGCACCTGTCCCTGGAGTTCCAGCACCGCTCTCTTTCTGGATGGACCCGGAGGCACAGAGTCGACATGCAGCTGAGCAGAGTTGGGAGCGCCCTGCGGCCTCCGACAAGGACTCTCCACTGCTGTCCCTGTCTCCACCATCTGCTGATGCTCACTTATGAGCTGTGATACACCAGGTGACAACACTACTCTATCTCCTGAAGGTCCCACTGAGGTGTGCGTATCTGTGCTGGTGCTGGGTGCGCTTAATTCTGCTGACGCTGCGCCCTCAGAGGTTGCAGGTTCATCTGAGGAGTCTTCTGGCTCCGGCTCTTCCTCCTGGACAGTGGGGAGGGGAGCTGTCGATGGTCCTGTGAGGGAGTAAAGGCATGAGTTACACGTGATATTAACGTAGCATGTACATGGAATAGTGCAGATGATCATGAGTCAATCTGTATGAGCATCAGATGCCATATCAGTCACTCATGCAATGTAAATAAGAGAGATGCAAATCTATTCTGTCACCAGCTTGCTCTGCTGCGCCCGTCTGACCGTCACCCACTTCTAGATCCTCATCACATCTGATTATTTCGAGGGCAGCCTCCTCAGCGTTGGTCAAATGGGCAATTGAAGGTGGCCCTCCTCCTGTCCTAGCCCTCTCCCACTTATTGTGGGCTCTCTTCTCCTACAATGAGGGACACAAGTGGAGTTTGAGTGAGAATGATAGAGTGAGTGTAGAGAAGCCATAGCTTAGATGCTTAGAAGGAGACAAAGATGGAGTGAGGTGCCAATACCAAGGACCCTCCCTGTGCGTTGTTAGTTGTTGGCATTGCATAACAGTGATAGCGAGTGTGAGGGCAGCATGGTCGAATAGTGAAGTGATTCTGTACATAGAGAGAGAGGGATGGTTAAGGGTGCAAGGGATGTAAGGGTAAAGTGGGATGTGGAGGAGTAGGTTGACAATGCAGAGTGCTGGTGATGAGAGGAGATGGGGAGCAGAGTGAGGGTAATGGTGATGTTATACTCACTTTCCCTGAGCGGACCTAGGTCATTGAACCTTTTTCAGCACTGCACCCAGGTTCGAATGCACATCGATCTCGAGCTGACCTCCTGTGCAATTTGCAGGCACACAGCTTTGGTCTGCTGTGTGGCTTGTTCCTCCCAGAGGATGGGAACAGTACCTCCTTTTGACCGCTGACTCCCTCCACAAGAGCATGGAGGGAGTCATCAGCAAATCGTGGTGAGGTCTTCGCCCTTGAGGTTGCCATGTCAGCAGTAGTCAGCAGAGTAGACAATCCAGAAGAAAAAGAGAGAATGAACCAAGGCTGCATGGGTCCCTTAAATGCAGCTGGCTCACAGACGTCAGCAGAGGCAAGTTCCAGACCCAAAACAGTAATTGGCCAGGGGAGCGCACACGCAGGGAATCAATTGCCCAATTAGGGCAAAATCGCAATTTTTACTGGCTGAAAGTGGAGGCGGGACCGGGACCCGCCGACCACCTGACCTGCACCCACCCCGCCACCAATGATAAAATCGCGGCCCTAGTCACTGTGCCTTTCTAGCAAGGCAGCTATAGATTGGAGATTCAATTTGTGGGAAAATCATAACTGTTGACCTATTGTCCTATCACTTTGGGCTGGATTTTCAATGACCCATGGTGTCGGGTTTGGAGGCGTGGGGGGGGTTAAAGTTGCAGATTCGGGGGCCCCGACCCCATCCCGCCGCCACGCAATTTTGACAAAATCGGTCGTGGGGTTCCCGACTGTCCCGCCTCCAAGAGGCGGGAGAGGCCATTAAAGCCCTTAACAAGCCCTAAATTGGCTGTGTAATGCCATTTTGAAACGTTTTAGCTAATTTAACACTTTTCCGACGTGAAGTACGCCTGATGTGAAACATGCCAGTGAAACCTGGCGGGAGCACAAGTGGACTATCAGCTGCAGGTCCACTATTACAACGGAGATGTGATGAAGGTAGTAGTAGTATTGTGATGATGAAGGTAGTAGTAGTATTAGGTGTGAAAGTCAGAGACTGCCTGGGATGACTTGGTTGCCTCTCTCTCTCTCTCTCTCTGAGATGCTGCTCATTTTGCATCCAGGTCCTCTCACAGCAAAGGCCAGGCAATCTCTGAGACCAGGCAGTCTCTGACCTGCAATGATGACATCATCAGAGGCGACTTTCAGACTAAAACCACTAATTGGTTCATGGGTTCCCACATGCTGGAACTCAATTGCCCAATTAAGTGAAAATTGCATCAATCTCCCACATCCAATTTCAGGCGGGTGGATAACACAAATGCGGATGACACGACCCCAAGACAAAATCCAGCCCTTTATATCTGCATCAGGCCAGAGCAAAAGGAAACAATGTAAAGAGGCAACATTGTAATGCAACGCAGAAACTTACATGAGCAAACTGGAAGTACCCAACATAGTGGCCCAGAAATTCAGGTGCATGCGAGGGCACACAGATTGCATTATAATGGAGCCAGGGTGGCCTCAAAGCCCACCAGCAAAGAGTGGTGAAAAATCTAGTCGTGGCTAGCGTAAGTGTAAGGTAAGTGGGTCTGGGGATTGCGGGGGGCGGGGTCAGAGAATGCAGGGCCGGAGATTGGGGGGGGCCAAGATAAGTGAGTCCGGGGGTCCACAGGGCCGAGGAACGTGGGGATTGGGAGTGGAGAGGTCAAGAGCAGCAGCGATCCGGGTTTGGGGGGGGAGGGGAAGCGGTGGCGATCAGTTCCTTTAATGAGGGGATCTGGCTCCACATTCAGGTATGTTACTTAACTTCTTGGTTGGCAGGTGATCCTAGGCTTGGCTTCTCTCGAGTGCGCCTCAGGACAAACCCATTTTACCGAGGGTACCTCAAACAGGCGTTAGGGCCCTTATATGCCTGCTTCAGGCGTGGGTAAAGGACGCCTCTTGTTTGTCTTTACACAACACGGCAGGTGGCACACTTCCAGCCGGAAATGAGCGCTGCTTCCTGCCCCCTATATTGGGCCTAGTAGTCATGAGTAGTGCCTGAAAAATGAGCACTGTGTGGACCAATTTCTAGGCCAGCGTGTTTGAAAACAACCACAGACTGAATGACTAAAATCATATTGGAGACCATTAATTGAGCCTTGTCTGCTAGATAATATCACCCCTTTAAAATAATGAAGCAGATACAGCAGCAGGAAAGGGTTCTGTGATATTGCACTTTTGCCAGAAGCTCAATTGTGAATTGAAATAAACAATCATCCAAGAAGGATGAAATGTGGGTAATGAACAAATAAAATTAGAACTCAACACTAATCAAAACCCACCATATGAAGGCAGCAAGTTCACACAACTTATAACCAATTGTGACGCCAAATAATTCATTATACAAATTACTGGAAAATGCAATTGTCAGACAGCTTTAATGGCAAACTAGAATCATCACCAATAATTTGAAATTGGCTAGCAGTCTGCCCATGTTTTGGGGCAATTTTGGTTAGTTCTCCTTACCTGAAGCAGTCATTTGTGCAAGAAAAAGAAGAAAGACAGATGTAGCATCAATCTGCAGGTGACCCCACTTATCATCTTCAACCACAGTAGCACATGTTCCATTGTTGTACTTTGCATGAAGGGCATCGCTTGTACTCAGGGTGTGCTTGAATGTTTCAACTTTATTCATCTATGTATATAAAAGAATAGTATTGTCATCAGCAATAAACTATAGATTAGGCAATCTTCATATACTGCACTGGCCCTACCAAAACTTTATAGGGTAAGGCTTCCTCTCTGCATATCTGACAGGTACAGTGTCTGAGACGAGACAACTGCCCATGTTTTGCATTGCAACTAAAAGTTCAGGAGGAAATCGGAGCGCAGCAACAGGCCTCAGAAGCAGATTGTAGCAGATAGCAGTTGGGCTACTAGAATTAGTTTCATATCCATGTTCAGGGAGGGGGAAACAATTCAGACAGGGTTCCTGCTCCTGATCACTATCCAATGACTCCTAGAAAATGTGTGCGCGAATGCCAGGTATGAACCAAACGGGGCTTAGCTGTGAAGTCCCCCATGGTCAAAAGGTCTGCCTACCCTCTATGTAGCCTCAGACATGAAGAATGACTATTTGGGCGAGCTACTGAAATACTGCAGTGCCCACAGAACCATATCACAGCATGTCTTCAGGAGAAGATGGGAGAAAACTGATGCCCTACTAGTCAATCTAGCTAATCACTTCTCCAGGAATGATACTATGTTAATATTTCTTACCTCTAGCCACTCCACAAGTTTTCCTCCAAGTTCAAAATAAAGAGCTCATAAATCCCAAATCAGGATTCAGTGTTAAATTTCTACCAGTTAAGTCATTTTACACTATGCATTTTAAACAGAACACATAAAAACTCAGTAGATTTCATAATATGGTAACTGTTTTAAAGATGCAAACAATGGTTGAACATTCAGTAATATGTCTCAGTTATGGAAAACATTAGAAATGTTATTTAGCTATGCAGTCCAGTTATGCTGCAAGCACAAATGTCAAGACTTGGAATAGTTCGAAGTGATAAATGTAACTAATTACTTTACAAACAAAGGATCTGATGTGAAACCCGGAATGATTTCGTACCTGTCTCATCATGCAGTGCAGCAACCCCCGCATCAGTTTCACCACGCTCTGGAAGATGAAATAAAAACCAGTACATGTTTACATGGAGTCAGCAATTCCTACCAGGCCATGACCCTCCTGCAGCCCTTTTCTGGCACTGCTGCACCCACCTCAGCTTTCACATGACATTTTCAAACTGTTCAGAGATGGCAAACTGTTCAGAGATTAAGTTACAACCACTTTGGCAGATTCAATACAGAGAAACAGTACCACTGAAATCATACTAAGAAAATAAACTGAAACATTTTTGAACCACGCAGATTCACTTTAAAATAATTTTAAAACTACACAGAAAATTCTCACACACCAAAACTTGCTTTGCTCCATTTTAAAATGTATTTTTCTCACTTTTAAATACAGTGTATTCCCACTCAATTGCTAAGCGTTAGGCTTGGAGATCCTTTTATGTAATCAACTCCTACTGGTGCGAAGGGCAGGGGGTGGGGGGTGGGGGAGAGAGAAAAATGTCACACATTACTACATATATATCTCCTTCTTTCCCAGTTTTCTCCCATTAACTCTCCCAATGCCGGGGTACTGTTCAGGGCAGATGAGCAGCTTTCAGAAGCTTCACATAAGTAACCATTCTTCACGTGAACCTAGTCTGTGAACAGACTATTTAGGCACAGGGTGCATCACAGTCAAGACAGACCTGGTCTTCATTTTGTATTCACACAAATGCATTTTCCAGCAGGCATCACTGGATACTCATCAGGAGGAACCCTGGCTGAATTTTCCCCTATCACTATCCCAGGAATGCCAAGGACAACTGTAATGTCTCCATCATCAGCATAGCAGAGATCAGCTAATTCAGCACAGACCATGCATTTAACTAGGGACCTGGTTGTTCTGTTGGATTTAATTCCACAAAATGCAGTACATTTATTTATTGAGTCAAACAAGGCACTTCATGAGTCTAACCACCACACCTTGATATTCAACGGCATTACAATTGCCAAATCCCCTACCATCAACATCCTGGGGGTCACCATTGACCAGAAACTTAACTGGACCAGCCACATAAATACTGTGGCAACAAGAGCAGGACAGAGGCTAGGTATTCTGCGGCGAGTGTCTCACCTCCTGACTCCCCAAAGCCTTTCCACCATCTACAAGGCACAAGCAAGGAGTGTGATGGAACACTCACCACTTGCCTGGATGAGTGCAGCTCCAACAACACTCAAGAAGCTCAACACCATCCAGGACAAAGCAGCCCACTTGATTGGCACCCCATCCACCACCTTAAACATTCACTCCCTCCACCACTGGCACACCATGGCTGCAGTGCGTACCATCTACAAGATGCACTGCAGCAACTCGCCAAGGCTCCTTCGGCAGCACTTCCCAAACCCGCAACCTCTACCACCTAGAAGGACAAGGGCAGCAGGCGCATGGGAACACCACCACCTCCAAGTTCCCCTCCAAGTCACACACCATCCTGACTTGGGCATACATTGCCGTTCCTTCATCATTACTGGGTCAAAATCCTGGAATTCCCTCCCTAACAGCACTGTGGGAGTACCTTGACCACATGGACTGCAGCGGTTCAAGGCGGCGGCCCATCACCACCTTCTCAAGGGCAATTAGGGACGGGCAATAAATGCTGGCCTTGCCAGCAATGCCCACATCCCAGGAATGAATTTTAAAAAATGATAGAAAGCTTGTTTTTGATTTCCTTACTGAGCAGGGTGGGTCAGCCTGAGACGCAGTTTCATACTAACAGCAGTAATGCTGTTCCACAAGCCATTGTACAGCTATATTTCAGTCACCTTTTCTATACTGTGATTCTGCCTGTACAACAATGCCTCTTCCTAAAAACCCCATCTCCCCCATCACCAGCAGAAAGCTCTTGTTCTCCACAATATTCCATCTGGCAGCCTGACAGAGCATTGGTTAAAAAAACTCACCCAATAGAGGTACAAAGGCTGAAAGACATGAAAGCTGAGATTTTACCTTAAAAGTGAACTCGGGTACAGGATTAAGATAAGGAAACTTCCATCTGAACAGAACTTCAGGAGTAACTAGCTCACACTCAAGAGTGGTTAACTTATGAAAGGGATTACAACCCACTTTAGTGAACAAGGGTTTGGTTGAGGCAATAAAAAAAGTGGATAGATTCTAATTTAATGAATAAAACATATGGCTTCGTAACAAGATAGGAGGTAAATGAAAATAATCCAGGTGAGCCTTGTTCAGGGCAGATAGATTTGCTGACTGGTTAATGCTCATTTCTTATGACTACTACTAGTAGTAACCAAAAACAACTTTTTTTTAAAAAATAAACTTTATGGGTGCTCGTAAGAGCATTATTTTTCCCCCCCCTTTGTAACAAGAACTACCAATTATGTGCAGCTACTCACCTGCTCAAGCTCATAAGCTTTTGCTTTATCCTCATCTCGATCAGCATTTTTGCGATAGGCCAGTCCCAGTCCCCAGACTGCCAGGATGCTATACACGTTATCACGGACCCAAGCATCCTGCTGTTCAGGGCTAGCAGGCAGTAACCCAGTTACACTATTCTACAAAGAAGGAGAAATGGTTATGGATAGACTTTAAGCAACACACTAAAGTCAGTTTAAGAGGAGGATTGAACTCATAGCCCTATATATACACTTCATTAATACTGCAACTCACTGCAGCACAGTGTTCACTTGCTCCTTAAAGAGTGAAGTGCTACAGATGTTCATGCACTGCCATTATCAATTGAACAGTACTATAATTAATATGACAATACAGGAAACTTTCGTTTATCCGGCACCCAAATATCCGGAATTCTCGCTTAACCGGCAAAAATCATCCTCTGAAAACTCCTCTCAAATAACCGGCAATGTTGCCGAGTCGCAGTCGAGTCTCCGCGAACGCCGAGTGCTCCGAAAACTCCTCTCAAATAACCGGCAATGTTGCCGATCCCGAGTCCGAGTCCGAGTCCGCGAACGCCGATTTAGTCAGTAGGGGTACTTTTCAAAAGTGCCACTACTCGGCCTCCTGGCGCTGTCGGAAGTCCGAAACACTGCAGTAGCAGGAGTTGATTCTCCCGCGCTGCCTGGAGTCTCTTTGTTAAAAATAGCCTCGGTAGATATAACTCTCCGTTATCCGGTACTTTCGATAAACCGGCACCACGCCGGTCCCGTCGATGCCGGATAAACGAAAGTTTCCTGTACCTACCAATCACAAAAACTGTTGCCTTGACACTGTTGCCATGAGCATATAATGTACTGAAACATAAATAAGCAGATCATTTACAGAAAGCATCAGCAAATCTCAATCGTAAACTCATAATTGAGTCACTTTCTGTTTTTGAGTGTGCTAAAAGTATGAGTAAAAATCAGTTAAAAGAGCCAATCATTCCATGACTTGAGCTCATTTACAGTTCTACAAGTGCCAGCTGCCCTCTCCAAACTGGTCACTTTTTATGTGTGGGCGTAGACACAAAAATATTTACAATCTAGATCATGACTTAGATGAGGGGACTGAGTGTAATGTATCTAAAAGCAAAATACTGCGCATGCTGGAAATCTGAAATAGAATGTATTCAAGTTTGCTGACGATACAAAGTTAGGTGGGAAAGTAAGCTGTGAGGAGGACGCAAATAGGCTGCAAAAGTTAAGTGAGTGGGCAAGAACATGGCAGATGGAATATAATGTGGAGAAGTATGAAGTTCTCCACCGTGGTAGGAAAAATAGAAAAGCAGAATATTTTTTAAATGGTGAGAGACTGGGAAATGTTGCTATTCAGTGGGATCTGGGTGTCCTTGTACACAAATCACAGGGTTAACATGCAGGTACAGCAAGCAATTAGGAAACCAAATGGCATGTTAGCCTTTATTACAAAAGGATTGGAGTACAAGAGTAAAGAAGTCTTACTGCAATTATATAGGGTTTTGGTGAGACCACACCTGGAGTACTTTGTACAGTTTTGGTCTCCTTACCTAAGGAAGGATACACTTGCCTTAGAGGGAGTGCAACAAAGGTTCACCAGACTGATTCCTGGGATGAGGGGATTGTCCTATGAGGAGAGATTGAGTAGACAGGCCTATATTCCTGACAGTTTAGAAGAATGAGAGGTGATATAATTGAAACATATAAAAATTCTTAAAGGGCTTGACAGGGTAGATGCTGGGAGGATGTTTCCCCTGGCTGGGGAGTCTAGAATTAGGGGTCACACTCTCAGAATAAGGGGTTGGCAATTTAGGACTGAGATGAGGAGAAATTTCTTCCCAAGGGTTGTGAATCTTTGGAATTCTCTACACTAGAGAGCTGTAGATGCTCAGTCATTGAGTATATTCAAGACAGAGATCAATAGATTTTTAGATACTAAGGGAATCAAGGGAAATGGAGATAGTGCGGGAAGGTGGAGTTGAGGTAAAAGATCAGCCATGATCTTATTAAATAGCCTACTCCAGCTCCTATTTCTTATGTTCTAATATAGGAAAGTCTGGCAATAACAGAAGGCCATTTGGTTCAATAAGCCCATTGCCTCCACAATTCATGCTCAACTACCTCAATCACAGACTCCTCTCTCACCACCACCACCTCCCCCCACACGCACCCCCACCTAGCCCCTCTGTACACTTCACTAAGTCCTATGGATCAAACAGATCTATTCCTAGAACTCTCAATTCCCTTTCTTGACAGCTATTGATCTAACATCTTTTTAAAGGTATAAATAACCCAGAGTTGACTGCTTTTCCATCAATTATAGGCACTACTTCTAACTACATATGCACTCTCATTTAAAAAAAAAACATTTTCTAATCTCTAATCTTACTCTGATTTTGTGAATTTTGTAACCATGTCCTTGAATATTGTCCATGATGTGGAGATGCCGGTGTTGGACTGGGGTGGACAAAATTGAGAGGTCGCACAACACCAGGTTATAGTCCAACAGTTTTATTTGAAATCACAAGCTTTCGGAGCTATCGATTGCTCCTTCCTCAGGTGAATATTGTATCATTGTCCAAGCTAAACAGCCTGCTTACCTTATCTGTAGCTTGCAAGCAATGTGCAAATGCAATCAGATTTTTGTAGGGAGGCGAGTGCGGCAATCACCCAGCATCCACCTATGCAATTTCCAGCTGAGGTTGCTCGCTACGGATCAGGAGCAGGAACTCTGGTTTACCAGAGAGATACTGAGCCAACCATAATGCTCCCTCCACTGCTTGGGCTGATATCTGGACCTGAACTTTCCACTTTGGACGCAATCGGCATTCTGTCTCTCCCAGCAAATTGCGGCCAAAATTGCACTTGTTTAGGGAAGTTTCTTGTCTCAAGTTTCCGCTCAAACTCATTCCGAACGTAAAATCAGCCATGAACCAGCACAATCGGGCAGCATTTTAAATGTCACTTAAAAAAATTTTTGCTTTAAAATTATTCCTCAATATATTTAAGAGTAGGAACTTGGTGCAATTTTATTAATAAAGCTGAAAATGGGTTTCACACAAAGAAAGCATTTTTAATCAGTGTCTAGTCCAGCATCTGTGAGTAACCAAAGTAGTCAGTTTTAGTAAATTAATATTAAAAAGCTTTTAAAATGTGCCTATTAGTGTCCTTGCGCCCAAAACAAACATCTTAATTTTAAGAGCCTCCGTGAAGGCCCACAAATGGGCGCAATTAGCAGAAATTCCCAATGGTGATGAATTTGATCTGGGGGCTTGGCCAGTGTTGTGGGCAAGGCCAGCTTCCAGCACAATGTTTTTTAAACTAGCGTAAAAGATCACAGAAACTCGATTTGCGCTATATGTAATTTGTGCTACAAATTCCACGATCTATTTGCGCTGGTTTAGCCAATTTTAGGCGAATTGTGCTGAAAAAAACAGCGCAGCCTAGTGGAAACTCGTGCCCCAAAAGCTCCGTAGAGACCAGGGATTAAATCTGGTGCCTTAACACCACCGACTAAAGTTCACTTTACCACAGCCATTAGGGGAGCTAAATGGACCTTTTTACATTTTTTATTAAAAATTATACCCTTATGTGAAGGTATTTTGATCCATGTCGTTAGGACCTACACAGATTTTGTTCATTAAAATTAAATGTTCTATGGTATTACATCCTCAAATGCTGGGTTACTCAGCCTCTGTGATATTACAAGGTCAGGTACATGGGTGGGACTGGTACTGAATAATATCAACCACCTGCAGGAGATGGGAACGTGCTGTCTAAGCTCCAATATGGAATATAAGAGCATATGTCATACAATAAATATAGGTGAGGAAAGCCTTTTGACTCATTATTCCTGAAGGAACATACGTTCCCCTCATTTCAACATCTAACAGTTTCTTAAATGGTGTTTGCCTCCATTACCACACCTGGAAGGCTTAGGTTTGTTAGCAAAATTGAAGCCCAAGGGATAAAAGGGGCAGTAGCAGCATGGATACAAAATTGGCCAAGGTAAAAGCAAAAAGTAAAGTGCCGTGCTCACTCACAGCTAGGCAGGAAAACTTCCAAGAACAAGTCATGCACCTTCAAAATTAATCACTATTTTTACCAAATTTGGATTCAAATTGATGATTTTAATAATGCCAACTTGCAGCAGAAGTGAGAGCAAAACTTGAATATTGAGTCCACACAAGAGTGGGATAAGTTGCAAGAGAAAGCTTAAATCTACATTAAATTCAAAAACCTGAAATTAACATTACACGATTGCTATTCGCACATTCCCAGCATGTTCCCATAAGTGCACCTGCAAATTGAGCCAAGCACAGTTTCCTAGAAACTTTCTAAATCTGAAAAGCCCTTAATCATCATAATAGGCTTTGATAGCTGTGTCTTTTAACTCGAGAAAAGCGCAAACTTTGGCGAGATTGAATGGAAGTAATTTAAATTATGAAGAGACTAGACTGTTTCTGTGCAGACAGACTATTTCAACTGGATAGGTTAGGAAAAATGAGGGGTCATGCATATAAGCTTTTCAAGCATAGAGCTAGATTAGATGTCAGAAGGCTTTTTCTTAATGCAGAGGGTTTATCAACACTTGAAATAAGGTACCAGCTCATGTGGCAATTGCAGATTCACTAAGAGTTTTAAAATGAGCTGGACAAGTTTGTTCCTGTGGCTAACATCACTGAACACAAAAGGTAGGTGGAATGTTGGGTATGTACGCCATGGTCACGGTGATCACCTGAACTCTTTTTGATCGCCTTAGGGGGTTGGAGAGGAATTTCCCAGATTTTCTTCCCCTGAATTGGCCTAGGGTTTATCATCTGTGTTTTTGTCTCTCCCAGGAGCTTACATGACTACTGGTGAGAGGGAACACTGGGGGTCATGATGTTTTGTTGCGTCATAACTATTTGGGACAGACTCGATTGACCAGCCAGTCTTTTCCTGTTTGTCTTTTTGCGTATTCATGTGTTTTGGTTGGAGGTGATTGATGTTATTCTGCAAGTCACAGGGAATAGAATACCCAATGACTCAGTCTCACATATTCCACCCAAGGAGGTTTACAATACATTTCAGAAAGCCTCGATAGGAGGTTCCATGACCACCACCAAATTTCTCTACAGAAGTGGTCAAAACACCTGCGTTTTTCACGTAATTCTCACTGCTGTAGATATAGTAAATCTACTTAGTCACCTACTCACCGCACTTCAAGTCAGCATCTTTTCTTAATAATCTGGTCTGAGCTTAGTGAGCTTTGTCTGTTTCTAATTTACCTCCCATTGAATGTCAACAATTTCTTACTTTATCATAGATCTATGGCAGCACGTGAAAAACTGGCACTGATCTCATCTATTTCAGATCAATGGTCAGAGCAGTGTTGCTGACCCTACGTGATGAAGGAACTACCAAGATCAGTATGTAGATAGTCATTGCCTAGCACTTCTGTGGCTCAAATGTTACCTGCCACTTATCGGTCCAAGCCTGAACATCGTCCAGGTCTTATTGCATACAGGCATGGACTGCTTCATTATCTGAGGAGTTGTGAACGGCACTGAACACTGTGCAGTCATCAGCGAACATCCCTATTTCTGACCTTATGTTGGAGGGAAGGTCATTGATGAAGCAGCTGAAGATGGTTGGGCCTAGGACACTGCCCTGAGGAACTCCTGCAGCGATGTCCTGGCACTGTGATGATTGACCTTCAATCACCACAACCACCATCTTTTGTGCTAGGTATGACTCCAGCCAGTGGAGAGTTTTCCCCTCGATTCCCATTGACTTCAGTTTTACTAGGGGTCCTTCATGCCATACTCGGTCAAATGCTGCCTTGATGTCAAGGGCAGTCACTCTCATCTCATCTCTGGAATTCAGCTCCTTTGTCCATGTTTGGACTAAGGCTGTAATGAGGTCAGGAGCAGAGTTGTCTTGGCGGAACCCAAACTGGGCATAAGTGAGCAGGTTATTGGTGAGTAAGTGCCACTTGATAGCACTGTCGATGACACCTTCCATCACTTTGCTGATGATTGAGAGTAGACTAATGGGGCGGTAATTGGCCGGATTGGATTTGTCCTGCTTTTTGTGGCCAGGACATACCTGGGCAGTTTTCCACATTATAAGTCTGTCCTTGTTTCTGTATCATTATTACTAATTAAAAAGGATGATGTATGCCCAGATGTTTTCCTTTGCAGAACTGTTTTCCCACACGGTTATCAAATGATTAAAGTTCTATGAAACTTTAGGAACCAGTATGCTGTGGCGTGCCTCTAATTAAGTCTCTTATTACTTCATCTTGTAACTGACCAGTGCTGCCAGGTCAGCCCTGGCCCAATAGCCCAGTGGTCACCACTCCAAACTGACTCATATGTCCCTGCTCAACCAGCAAAGGCTAATGGTTAACATTACTACAATATAAAGAGAAATTAATCGTATTATAACATTAGTAGACTTCAGGACAGTCTGATTAACCCTACCTTTACACTAGGAATACTACAAATGTTCTCAGCACACATGGGCAGGAGGGGAAACAATTAAATATCAGTCGCAATTATCACTCCTGATCCCTATTCAGCAAGCCCTGCTAGAAACATACGTGTGTAGACATTGGGTGAGAGCAGCATGAGGCTTAGCTCTGATGCCGCTCACAGTGACATAACCTGCCAAACTTATTACTGGATAGACACATGAATAATAGCCATTTGTGCTTTCCTTTGCCACCTGCCTATTCTGCTGGTTCAGGTGTCAGTTAAACATCTGATTCCACTATTTAAAGGGCAGGGAGTTGTAGTCTCCTCCCATTATGCTTCCCTCAACCAATATCAACAAAACAGATCACTTTTCATTCACCCTCTGGGTTGCTAGTCCAGTACCATAATCACTACACTATGGGTTCGATAGCATAGTGATTATGGTATTGGACCAGCAATCCAGAGATCGCGAGTTCAAATCCCACCGTAGCAAGTCTGGTGGGATTTGTGGCTGGCACCAGATTAAATATCATGAATGTGCCGGATTGTCGTAAAAACCTAACCTGCCTACATATGACTCCAGTCCCACGCTACATGGTTGACTCTTAATGCCCTCAGATGGGCAATAAATACAGCCTTTCCAGCATCACCCACAGCCAGAGAACAAATATATATTGGCCCTGAAATTGCAGTGTGTATGACGGCGTACTCTGAGTACGCCATCGTATTCCCTTTGAAACGTCCGCAAGTTTGGGGTTTGCGCATGCGCGAAATCCGGAATTTGCAGTCTGTCAATGTACACGTTGACAGGCCATCCATAGGGGCCCCAAAAAAGCAATCACTGGTGCAGAGTTGGGCTATTTGCCCAGCGATTGTGCACAGAAGTCATACGGTTGATGCAAACAGGTGCAGGGCCTGTTTGCATCAGCGTAATGGGGATATCTAAGGTTTTAATTAAACATTTTCATATCCTAAATTATGCACATACACTGTATTAAATGAGTTTATGCAAATATTGGCCGATTACAATTTTAATGTATAAAATTATTAAAACATTTAATTTTTAGTAAGGTTGGTGGAATGAAGGTAATTATGAATAAAATTCCAATTCTGTACATTGTATAATTATTAGATTTGGAGATTCCATTGCATCTCATTAGGGGATTCCCTTCATAAATGATTGAAATGGAATTCTCCTTCGTCATTGGACGACCAGGTCCACCTGATCCCAGGTACGCTTCCGCACCGCCCACGTCCCTGGGCCATTACGCTACCCTCCGCCTCGAGCCACAAGACCGTAACCTTTCACAGCCTGGCTGCCAGCAGTAATTGTTTTGCGGGTCAGAGGCGTACTCTGGAGGTACGCCTCCGACCACAATTTCTAGCCCATTATTTAAAAAGTTTTCATCTTGTGGGCTGTTACTGGTGCTGAATATTTGCCTACATAGCAACAGTCACTGTACTTAAAAAATAAATTTAAAATATCTCTTCCATACATCAGTGAAGGAGAAAAAGAGAAATGTAAGGTAAATATAAAGACAGCAAAGAGTCATATCACTGGCGAGTTAAACACCTGTTGCGATTGCAGGCGGCTTTGACAGCGTGACTTGAGTTATGAAATATCTGACTGCATGTCCTGAAAGAGGCTTAAAGAGAACATCGTGTCTTCATTTGCAAACAAAGTAAAAGCTAACCGAAAATCACGGCTAAAAATATCATATGATATAATGAAACTGTTTCCAAGCCACAAACTGTTTGCATGAAGGCTGTGCCCCTTTAATGTGTCAATATTAATCCTCAAACCAGCTTTTATTAAAGCGAGTGCCGTGATTGAGGCATTTACTCGCACGGTAAGCCAGCTCCTGCGAGCTGCAACAGGACTACCTGGAGGACACGTCGCGCTCGCTCCTCAACTCGATGACAGTTACCCACCTGGTGACACAGGATGGTGTTGTTCACCAGCCGGGCGTAATAGTCCAACCTCACCCCGGAATTACTTCGGCTTCTCATCGTCGGAGCTGCGACCGGCCGCCTCGCTCTCCGGGTTCCGGCTGGGGCAGCGGAAGCAGGCGGTCGATGTTATCGCCCCCTCCCTGCAGGGCCCAGCTCCAGTGCCCCCGCCCCTAGCAACCAGCCTGACAGCGCCGTCAGCCGCCGCCCACTCTGCAGAGGTCCCTGGCAATCGACGAGGGGAACTGGGAGGCGCGCGGAGCATTGCGCGCTCGGCTCCGACAGCCCCGCCCACTTCGCGTCTGTCACTCTGGGACCAACGGCCGGGGGGGGGGTGGGGCAGCGCCGGCTTACAGCACATGCGCACTTCGAGACTCTCGCTCGTGGTTACTGCGCATGCCTACATCCAGCCCCTGGCTCCCAGCTGTTGGGCAAGTGGACATTTTGGCCAGTCATCTTTGCAGATGATCTCTGTGTCTGTTTTTTATTACAGAACTGTACTTGCCTTCAAAGGGTGGTGGTGCCTGTCTTATAGAGTCATAGTCATACGGCACAGAAGGAGGCCATTTGGCCCATTGAGTCCGTGCCTGCTCTCTATAGAGCAATCCAGTCAGTCCCATTCCCCCGCTCTATCCCCGTAGCCCTGCAAGTTTATTTCCCTCAAGTGCCTATCCAGTCTCCCCTTGAAAACATTGAGTGTCTCCGCTTCCACCACTTCGGTCAACAGCGAGTTCCAGGTCCTCAGCACTCGCTGCATAAAAAAGTTTTTCCTCACATCCCCCCTGTATCTCTTGCCCAAAACCTTAAATCTGTGCCCCCTAGTCCTTGTACCATCAACTAGTGGGAACAACCTTTCCCCGTCTAGCCTATCCAAACCCGTCATAATCTTGTACACCTCTATCAAATCACCCCTCAACCTCCTTTGCTCTAATGAAAACAAAGCCAGCTTCTCCAACCTGTCCTTGTAGCTAAGATCCCCCATCCCGGAACCATTCTGGTAAATCTCCTCTGCACCCTCTCAAGTGCCTTTACATCCTTCCTAAAGTGTGGTAACCAGAACTGGATGCAATACTCCAGTTGTGGCCTAACCAGCCCTTTATAAAGGTTCAGCATAACTTCTCTACTTTTGTACTCAATACCTCTATTTATGAAGCCCAAGATCCCATATGCTTTGCTAACCACTCTCTCAATATGTCCTGCCACCTTCAGGGACCTATGCACATTAACTCCCAGGTCCCTCTGTCCCTGCACACTCTTTAAAACTGTGCCATTACGTGTATATTGCCTCTCCCTGTTTCTTCTGCCAAAATGCATCACCTCACACTTCTCTATTAAATTCCATCTGCCACTTGTCTGCCCATTCTGCTAACCTTTCTATGTCCTGTTGCAGTCGCTTGGTATCATCCTCACTGTTTGCCACACCCCCAAGTTTGGTGTCATCGGCAAATTTAAAAATTCTACTCTGTATTCTAATATCCAGGTCATTTATATATATATATATCAAAAAAAGCAGTGGCCCCAGCACTGACCCTTGGGGAACACCACTGTCTACCATCCTCCAGTCTGAAAAACAGCCATTTACCACAACTCGCTGTTTTCTGTCCTTAAGCCAATTCCTTATCCAAGCTGCCACTGACCCACCTATTCCATGAGCCTCAATTTTGTTAACCAGCCTTCTATGTGGTACTTTGTCAAACGCCTTCCTAAAATCCATGTAGACAACATCCATTGCATTCCCTTCATCAATCCTCCCTGTTACTTCATCAAAACATTCAATTAGATTAGTCAAACACGATCTGCCTTTTACAAATAATTAGCTTAAACCTCTCCAAGTGCCCGTTAATTTTTTCCTTGATTATTGTTTCTAAAACTTTGCCCATCACTGATGTTAAACTGACCGGCCTGTAGTTACTAGGATTGTCCTTACACCCTTTCTTGAACAATGGTGTCACATTTGCCACTTTCCAATCCTCAGGCACCTTCCCCGCATCTAGGGAAGTTTGGAAAATTATGGCAAGCCCTTCCGCTATTTCCTCCCCCAATTCCCTTAGCAAACTGGGATGCAAGCCATCTGGACCAGGCGACTTAGCCACTCTAAGCATACCCAGCCTTTTTAGTACATCCTGTCTATCAATTTTTACCCCTTCCATTGCTTCTACCTTTTCCACTTCTACCGATATTTTGTCAGCATCCATCTCCTTTGTAAACACCTATACAAAGTACTCATTGAGTATTCTAGCCTTGCCCTGCGCCTCTAAGCATATATCACCTTCTTTGTCCCTAATAGGCCCCACCCCGCCTTTTACTACCCGCTTACTGTTTACAAGCCGGTAGAAGATTTTTGGGTTCCCTTTTATGTTAACCGCCATTCTACTCTCATATTCTCTCTTATTTTCATCTTCACTTCCCCTCTCAACTTATTGTATTTGGTCTGGTTCTCCCTTGAAGAATTCACCTGACATTCATCATATACCCTCTTTTTTTGTTTCATCATCTTCTCTATCTCCCTCGTCATCCAAGGAGCCCTTGCTTTGGTTCCCTTACCCTTCCCTCTTGTTGGAATGTACCTAGCCTGTACTTGGAACATCTCCTCCTTAAAGATTTCCCATTGTTCCATTACAGTTTTTCCTGTCAGTCTTTGATTCCATTTTACCTTGGCTAGATCCTTTCGCATCCCATTGAAGTTAGCCCTGTTCCAGTGTAGAAGTTCCACTCTAGATTGTTCCTTGCTCCTCTCCATTGCTAATCTAAATCTTATGATACGATGATCACTCGTACCCAAGTGTTCTCCCAGACACTTGGTCGACCTGGCCCACCTCATTCCCCAGCACCAGATCCAGCAATGCCTCCTTCCTAGTTGGGCCAAGAACATACTGGTCAATCCTTTGCTGGTCATCCTTTGCCATTGTCCCTGAAGTTCACTTGTGCCAGCTTGACTCAGTTGTTGGCAGCATTCTAAACTCTTTGTTAGAAGGTTGTGGTTTGAGTTTTACACCAGGATTTGAGCACATAATTGAGTTTGACAATTTGGGGGAGCACTGCATTGTCATCCTTTGGATGAGATGTAAAACTGATCCCCCTTCTGCCTGTTTTAGGTGTTTGTTAAAGATCCCATGGTTCTACTTAAAAAGAAATGGGGAGTTCTGGTGTCCTCCCAACATTCCCCCACAACCAATATCACTAAAAACAGATGAATTGATCATTCATCTTGTGATCTGTTATTGGGAGAGAATATTTGCCTATGTAACAGTCACTATTGCAAAAAGAAGTCTGATTAATGGTGAATGGGGAAATTCAGAGCATTAACTGAGGTCTCTCCATACAGGGGGCAAGAAATGTGGGGATAGAGATAGCATCACAGTCCCTAATATCTCATGACAGCCAACTATAGCAGGCTTAAGTGGCAGTCTTGGAACAGCCAGCCTCTTGGCAACAGAGGTGTCTCAGCCAGACTAACTGAAGATGAGAGATAGATCATATATAAAGAACACTTGCATTAGGAAAACAGATCTGCATATTTTTGAATGGGTTTGCCATCAGTCTATCTTTCTAGCAAACGTCACTTCTAATATTTCCCTGATGCTGTCAGCTCTCACTTATTTTACGGTCATGTTATACATATTTCAATACGCAGACCAAGTAGTTTGAGTACATACCATTCTGCAGAACATGTAAATTTACTTATGGAGTCTCCTACTTATTACAGTTGATCTTTTAAAAGGGTAAATAATTTGTTTTCGTTCTTGAGGTATTAACATAAAAATTAACAGTAGCTGTCCTTATTTGTATCATCCTTATAATCTTACTCTCTTTGTAAGAAGGACCTTAAAAGGGATTCTAATGGCAAGACTCCTTTTATATCCTGATGGCCCTAACATATAAAGTTCATTATATTCAGAACAACCACACTGTACTGATGTAATTATTTATTTCAACAAAACAACATTGTATGGATACAATGACAACAGAGTATATAAATTCCATTATTGTTAAAATATTTACAAAGTCAATTCTAGACAGAGTTTATGTAATAAGATAGCAAAATACTGCGGATGCTGGAAATCTGAAATAACAACAGAAAACGCTGGAAAAACTCATCAGGCCAGGCAGCATCCGTGGAGAGAGAAAGAGAGTTAACGTTTCAGGTCGATGACCTTTCGTCAGAACTGTGAAGAGCCGGAAATCAAATAGATTTAAGGCCAGAGTAAAGCTGGGAAAAGGGGGAGGGGATAAAAGAACAAAGGGGGAGATGAAGAGACATTAAGAGATATGCAAGGCTAGAGGTGGTGTTAATGTGGCAGCTGTCCTTCATTCTGCCAGTGGATTTCACACTTCTTTCAGCCTTAATCTGTCACATTAACACCACCTCTAGCCTTGCATATCTCTTAATGTCTCTTCATCTCCCCCTTTGTTCTTTTATCCCCTCCCCCTTTTCCCAGCTTTACTCTGGCCTTAAATCTATTTGATTTCCGGCTCTTCACAGTTCTGATGAAAGGTCATCGACCTGAAACGTTAACTCTCTTTCTCTCTCCACGGATGCTGCCTGGCCTGCTGAGTTTTTCCAGCGTTTTCTGTTGTTATTTATGTAATAAGAGTTGAGTTAGTGTGAGGAATGAAATGGCAGCTATGTTGCCTCAGCTGTAATATTTTCATTTCCTATACTGTTTTTCTTGAATAACTTTCTGTAAATTTCAGTCCTAGGAGTAATGCATTTTTACACCCAGTGTTTGCAACAAGCATTTCCAGTTCAAGTATTGCATAGGTTAGAGTCAGAGTAAAGATCCTCCTATACTTCCCCATCAAGGGTTTCTTAATCAGGTATGGCATGGATTAAATGCAGAGTAAAGCTCCTGGTCTTTCTTAGTAATATGCCTTACCACCAACTTCAGAACAAAAATGTGCCTTAATACCAACCTCATAAGAGCACCCTAAAGCAACAGTGTTATTTTTCTATTTCCATCATCAGGCATCCTTTTTGACTTTGAATGAGCCTGCCAGTTCACTTCTAATTAGTGCATATCACTGCCCAGTGCCCTTGTCAGACCCCACCTACAGTACTGTGTTTTGACCACCAAGAAATAAAGGAAACATTCAAGGCATGAAGGTAGCATAGAGAAAAGCCACAAGGCTCACTCCAGCATCACAGGATTAAGTTACAAAGAAAGACTAGAGAAACTGGGGCTCTTTAGAACTGAAAGGAGACTACTGAGAAGGAACCTTATAGAAGTATACAAGATATTAAATGGCGTAGGTGAGGTTCATTGGAAACACTACTTCAAGATAACCCAGAGCATTAGAGGAAAGGAGCATAGAATAAAAATAGGGACAGAGAACTTTAGGACAGATGTCAGGAAGCACTTCTTCCTGCAACGAGTGCTAAATATTTGGAATGGTTTTCTAAGTACAGTAGTGGTGGCAAATGTCTTAGACATTCAAGAGATAGTTAGATGAATGGATGGGGAAAAATAAATTTTCTTTTTTCTGGATGGATGAGCTAAGATAGGCTGATTGGCCTCCATCATCTGTATCTATCTTGTGCCTAATTACATGCAGTTTTGTTCTCCGAACCCACTCGCACCAGGAACCAGGAGGAGAAAGACAAATGCATTTCAAGTTGGGTCCTTACAGCCAGTAGAGACAGGAGACTTTCATCCCATCAATTTGGGCTGGATTGGAACCCGGAACCTCGAGGTAAAAGGAGAGGACTCTACCAACTGCACTGACTAGACCCCCATTTGGATATCAAGTAAAGAATTGGATTGAAATTTTGCATGGTTACACATTTCTTTTCAATTTTCAGCCATTTAATAACAGTTAAAATAAAGAGTAGCCTTTAATATCCATGTAGTATCAGTAGGAGCATCAGCAGATTGATGACATCACAGCAACAGGTGCAATGTACAAGGGTCTGTTTGCCTCTCACAGGGAGACAGAATCAGAGGAGAAGAACAAAGCCCAGAGAAATAATTAGAAAATGGAAAATATAGGAGGAAGTGAACTATGTTTCCAATTACAGAGCAAAAGCATGAAAGGGAAAAGGAGAGTAAATAAAACATGTGGAGATAGGCTTCATTCTGGATCAGCACCTAGTTCAGTTTGCTTAATATTGTTCATCTTGATTGATGAAATACAAGGACGACTTTTTCTCAGGACACACATTTTGAATCTGTGCAATGCCCATCTCTGTGAAAAACAGAATAATGCAGTGTACATCATAATATGAAGCAATCATCATGTCTATTACAATCAAAGTGGATCATTAGCAAAGTCTTATTATATTCCAACATCATATCCCAATTGAGCAAAGATACTGTCAAAGTTACTCTTATTTTTTTGCCTCAATTCCTAAGATATCCTTGCTCTTTATTTCTACTAGCAATGCACATTCCCAACTAAAAAGGCACACAATTTACTTTTAAACTCTTAGCACTCTTAAGCCAGCCATTAGCCAGAAGTCTTTAAAATTATGAAAGGTTTTGATAGAGTGGATACAGAGAGAATGTTTCCACTTGTGGGGAAGAGCATAACTAAAGGCCATCAATATAAGATAGTCACCAAGAAATCCAATAGGGAATTCAGAAGAAACTTCTTTACCCAAAGAGTGGTGAGAATGTGGAACTCGCCACCACAGGGAGTGGTTGAAGTGAATAGTATAGATGCATTTAAGGGGAGGCTAGACAAGCATATGAGGGAGAAGGGAATAGAGGGTTATGCTGATAGATTTCGATGAGGAAAGACGGGAGGAGTCTTGAGTGGAGCATAAACGCCAGCATGGACTGGTTGGGCTGAATGGCCTGTTTCTGTGCCGTATATCCTATGTAATGTAATCAGTACATACATGAAAGAGGCCAAGGCTCTTTATGTCTACACACCAATAATAATAATAATCCCAGACATCAGAGATACCTTGGATTCAGTTAATGCCACTAAACTATATTGCATTTCTTCTCACTCTGATAAAATTAAGTTAATTAAAAAGTATGGCCCTTCATCAAAAGAACTGCAGTGCACTTGACCAAATAGAAATATATTGAATCTGTTTCATTAAATTAATAACTATACTGTTTATTTAAAATACTACGTGTATGTAAACAACAGCTGAGGACAGGATTAGATTCAGCTGTGCTATTTTACAGAGCCAAATAACCTGCCAACATAAAGCTCACACATGAGTGGTGGCCACACAGGCGAGGTACCACATGACTAGTGCCTATGGTACTGTGCCCCAGTATGTCAGCACCTTCAGAAGAGGAAAGAAAATTAAAAGTGAGGAAACACTCAATCTCCATTGGTACCTCTGTCTCATGATCTCAACCAGCACTCAATATGTGGAGAATTGTTGGCACAAACAACACAATCACACCACCCGTTTTATTGGGAGTGGAGAAAAGGAGATTTTATTTTAAAGGCCCTTTTTCTAGTTTATTAAGGAGACCAATCATAAATTGTAATGTAAAATTTCCTTTTTTTATATATATGTTAGCATTTAAAAAAAATTAAGAGCACTGAATGTGATTTGGAAATTTGTATTTTGCCAAATAAATATAGATAACATAATGGCTGGGAATTTACAGTTGTAATGACAGTCAAACTGTTAGTGCTCACCATCATTACTGTGTAAAACTGACAGCAACTTCTGGCGTCCGCACATGCGCAGTTAAACGCAGAAATCGGAAGTTGCTGTCAGTGATACCCTGCTCCTCCACAGGGTGCGCTGTTCACAGATGCAATCAACACAGAATCAGTGATTTGACATGAACTTCAACTTTTTACGCACTATCCTCCTGTAAAAACCATTGGCCCGGATTTTGCGATTAGTGGTGAAGAGACGGTGCTCGCCACTGACCTCAAAGAAAGCTGTCCACAAAGATTTAGTGGGCTCTGTGGCGTCGATTTCCCCTAATCTGATGTCAGTTTCAATCTGGTGCCATTTATAGGGGATCTGTGGCATCCAGCAACAGGGCAAGCAGCAGATAGGCTGATCAGTCAATCAGGTTGAACAATTCTCACAGACAGCAAACCAGAAAGTAAAAACCGCTGATTATCATTCACTTTTTAATCATTTTACAGAAAGCAAAATAAAGATTGGGACATACACATGGTATTAAGGTAAAAGCTGCATTTTTAAACGGCGTATTAAGTCATAATTACTGCTGAACAACCTCTCTGGCCCTGAAAAACTAATTTTAGCAGTGTAGACTGTCATTCCCTCGATTCCATGATAAAAATTCCATATATTTAAAAACAATAAATATTAATTTTGGGGTTTTTATCAAAATTTGTTTATGATATTTCAGTTTCTACCTTAATCTCATGTGTATGTCACAATCTTTATTTCTCTTTCTGTAAAATGATTAAAACGTGAATGATAATCAGTGCTTTTTACATCCTGGTTTGCTGCCTGTGAGAATTCTTCAATCTGATTGGCTGCTCAACCTGCTTGATGACTTCACTGTTTCTGGACACCACAGATCCCCTATAAATGGCAGCAGATTGAAACTGATGTCAGAATTGGGGAAATCAACGCCACAGAGCCCGTTAAATTTTTCTTCGAGGTCAACAGCAAGCACCGTTGCTTTGCTGCTGACTGCAAAATCCAGGCCAATAACTTTATATTAAAGCCTGGCGGGTACCCCATGGAAATTATTTAGGAAGCCAGTCATCCAGGTGAATTTTTTCAGAGCTTCTCCTGCTCCGTCACCGAAACTTTGCTGGAAGTGCGGTAGATGCCCTGTTTCTGCGCATAAACAGGGTTTCCACCGCACATCCGGCAAAGTTACCGTGGCAAGAGAAGCTCTGAGGAAATTCACCCTCCCGTGATCTTTTCACCTCTGGCATCTGGCTTAGAATCCAGCCCAGATTAAGTGGGTGAAAATCTGCTCCCTCCACAGGATGTAAGAATCTTCCAGTTTCAATCCAAGGCTGAGTGGTCATGAACCTGCAGTACAAAACTGTCTGTAATCTGGCAGTAATTAGCACTATACTGCTAATAGCACTCAGGAAGGTGAAGGAAGATTTGGAATGCAAAGCTCCAGGCTGAAGACTCCACATAATAGGAAAGTGGTCTAATTAAATTGTAACATGTAAATGGATCATTGAACGTATTTTTCCTTGTGTAACTTCTCCACTTCAGGTACCAACTTCTAACCAAAGGATAGGTAGTGACTTGCTCCAGGGGGTTATTTGCAATTATGCCATGCATAAGGTGAGACATACAGGAGATTATTCACAGTTACTGTGCACGTGGAGTGCGATGTGCAGGGATTATTTGAAGTTATTATACCGCGTTTGGAGCCTGAGCTGCAAGGGAATTACTTGCTGTTATACCACATGTGGGGTTTGAACTGGATAGGCAGTTATTTGCTCTCAACATAATTATCTTACACTGGCATTACCTGCAGGTTTTTGTGCTACACTCATAGTTGTGCTGACAGTAGGCTTGAATGGGTTTACTGCCACTGACCATCCTCCAGAAAGGAGTGTTCCGGGAAACACGTCTAGGAAGAGGGGATCTCTGAGAGACTTCATTCTGGATGGGCTTTGAATCCAACTTGAATAAAAAAAGCACAAGATAATTGCTAAATAGAAAATAAAGAACAATATACTAACAAATTAGCAGATTAAATTCATAATCGAGTCCTGCATGTGAATTAATTCAGAAGAATTACAATACTTTAAAAGGTACAAGAAATTAAAAAAGGACTGGGAGGCTCGCAAAGGTTAGCTGAGGATAAATTCACATTAATGTCACATGGAGTAATAGGGTGGCGGAAAGGTAGATTGTGGATAACATTAAGAAGGACGAAGAATAATTCAGTTATTTACAGACGCAGGATGCTAAAGATCAAGAACAAACGGCAGATGTGTTGAATAATTCTTCACAAACAAAGACCCTCGATATTAACCCTTCACAACAGGCGGGGAGAGGATCATGCAACGGTTAAAAAATTTAAAACAAGGAACGTGTCCCCAAACCGCTGCGCACACGCCTGCCGCCACTTTCACAGCAGCAGGTTTTGTGGTGCGCGATTGTTCTGCCTTGGAGAGGCTTCATTAACATATTTAAATCAGGCTCCCATAGTGCAATTGAGAGCCTTATTTATATTTAACGGTTGCCGTGCGGGTTTCCCAGGGATCAGGAAACCCGGCAGTGAAAGGGAGGCAGGAGTTGCCGGCTCAAGCAGGTAAGTGCCTTTTACAGCACTTCTTGTAAGCCAGGAGGAGCAGAAGTGCTCCCCCCTGCCCTTTTAGAAAGCCTTCAGCCTCCCCTCTGCCGATCGCGGCCTCTCCCCCCACCACGATCAACGACCTCCCCCCCGCACCCACCCCCACTAAGCACTGATCTCCGGGCTCTCCCCCCCCCCCCCACCCGATTGCCATTCCCAAGGGTCGCCGGCTGCGACCTCCTGCTGCTGGTTTCCCGCCCAGCAGCCAGCCAGCCTGTCAATTTGGCCAGCTGCCGGGCGGGAAATGGAAGAAAAAAATTATAATGAGGTCCTGTTGTTAAACTCGTCAGGACCTCCACATCCCCGGCCTCGAAACATTCCGCGGACATTTTCGACCATTACCAATCTTACTACAAATAGTGCACAGTGCAAACTTCCCTTGACTGGCTACAGGGAACCTGGGCCAAATGGGATTATCAGAATTCAGCATTCTTTAGCCATTTTTTTCACAGAAAGGACTTGGACATGAGCTATTTTTAAGTATCTTTTGAGTAAAAGCTTTCCTAAAATGGGTTAGCTTCTCAAGATAGCCTTGTGCTGGGCTGTGGATCCGTAGACAGATGAAAGGTGATTAAAATGCTAAATGGAGACTTGTTTTGCTCAGAGATCAAACCATGGCCAATTCATTAATGTGTCTGGTCATTCAGATTGACAACTAGCACCTTGGTGTTAAAATTTTTTTTTGACATCTGTGGGTCAGGAAGTGAGGCTTTTAAAAATCAGAACACAAGTACCAAAAGATCAAGCAGCAGAAAGTTGCACAGAGGGAAAATCTCTATCCTGGGCAGGAGGACAGGATGCAGAGATTGTTCTTTTAAGTTGAGTAACACGAGTGAGCTAGCCCTTGTGTTCTTTATTTCTGTAGCAGTACACATACAGATGTTGTACCATTGTTCCAAATGGCTCTCATTGTCCTGTATGTTTAATTTATCCTGGAATAAAGCAGCTTACATTTCAAACCAAACTTCACCTCACTTGTGTTAACTGAGTACATCTTCGGTGAGATTGAAGGAGTACACATGCGTAAGACACAGAGATCTGGTCCAGATCATAAGGAATGTTCTTTGTTACACCCTTGGGTCCCACTATCGCACAGGTAGATATAGGACAGTGAGTCAACTTCCATTAAAAAGTTGATGCTCAGACCACTTAAGAGAGCAACTGACACCACCGAACCCAAGGAGATATCTACGGCAGACCCGAATTTGTAAAAGGAACTCATCCTAGAATCATCAAGGAAATGAATGAGGAAATAGGCAAGGATCTCTGTCAGCATTGATCTATACTGCACAAAGCCCGAAGGAATAATCGACATGCTTTAAAAGCAATAGGCCATGATTCAGTCATCACCTGGGGACTTAATTTGCTCCGAGTGCCATTTTTAGAGCACTAGTTCACACATTTGCATTAAATTCTTGCCTGCACTATTTTGGGGAGTTGGGGTAGATTTGCTGTGGGCTTCTCCCAATCATCAGGTGTGACTTCAGCGGAAGATCCGCAGAAACTCCGGAGTTTACACTGTGGCCGCGATTTCGCCAGCGGAGGCGGGATCGCGGCGGGAGAGGTGGTTGGCGGGTTCTGGTCCTGCTCCCGGCTGCTGCCGCTCTGTGAAAAGGATTTTCTGTTAATAGGGCTTGTTAAGCCCACCCTGCGGTGTTCCTGGCCAACTAAAAGGAAGCGGTCTGGTGATGTCATTTGATAATGCGTCATCAGCCGGTTTCCTTAAAGGGACCACGGCCGCATTCATTTTGACAGTTGTGCTGTCAGTGTTCTGCAGCATTGAGGTGCTGCAAACACTGACAAGCACTGCACAAAGGTGGACGGCTGTACCCAGGCTCTCCCATGACTCCCTCCATATGCTTATGGAGGGAGTCACAGTACGCAGGGAGGTTCTCTTCCCTTCCAATGGGCAGAAGAGACCTCCCCAGGAGACCAACGCAGCCTGGTTGCACATTGCACAGGAGGGCAGAAGTAGGGATGTTGTCAGGAGCACCTGGCTGCAGTGGCGCAAACCTTTCAATGATCTCAGTAGATTACGAAACGTTACTGCAAAACCACACTCAACCTCACCCTGCTGTGCCACTCATCACATCCCCATAACTCTGCCTTCCCTACCCTACTCCTGCACATCCTTACTCACACCAACTTACCTGGCACCTCCACCCATCCCACTCTATCTACATTATCACTTCCCCATCTCACTAGCCACCCCTCACGCTCACCCTCATCCTAGTGCAATCATACCAACTAACAACACACAAGAATAGGCACTTGGGTGTTTTATGCTATGTTCATGTAAATTTTCTGTTACTGCGTTGTCAAACATTAACATTTTTATTTTCAACACTTTGCCTTATTGTACAGATCTGTGCTCACCTTTGTCTTTGTGAGTTGCAGTGAATGGTGAGACATAACAGTATCCCCCGCAATGGTGATGAGTGTGAAAGGAATGGCTTGGTCATTGTAGGAATGCTTTATGGTGTTGGTGTGGGGTGGTGTTAACCTGGCACTTCATGTGGCAGCCAGGGTGTACAGCGTCAAGTGAAGTAAATCTGGCCATGGTGATGCCATCGCTGGCCTCCCGGGCAGCAATGTTGTCGGGTGCTGATGCCCTGTGTCCTGTGCAGCATCAGGTGATTGCGGAGAAGGTTGGTATTGTTGTTGGTGATGTTGGTGTGCTTGGTGATGTTGGTATTGGGGCTGATCGTGGAGGGATTCAGAGGACAAAGGTGAGATTTTTTCAAGGCACCGATGTTGCTGGAATAGATGGCAGCTGAAGTTGAGATGAGAGAAGCGATCTGTCAATGGTGAGAGAGCTTGCTCCAAGTAGGTGACAGTGGATAGAGAGTTTACTCCAAACACTTCCAAACTTTATACAGCTCAAAAGTGTCTTCCAAGTCCTGAAGGCTCAAGCTTCTGACATTGAAAAGTGACCAGCTGTGAAATGGTAGCTTTCATACCACTTTTGCAGCTGTCACCTATTCACAGCAATGGGGAGACATAGAGAACCCAACCTACTTACCTGAGGTGATCTCCAAATGACGTGAACCCATTAAAAATGTGGTAAAATAGAAAAAGGCTGGCAAAATAGTAGTTAACAAGCACTTAACAAGCATTTAAGTATCTTAAATGCCTCCCCCGCCGCTTGGTGTCGGATCTGTTTTAAATCGCAGACACTTTGGAAACTTACATGGAGGCGGGTTCGCAGCGGGTTCCCAACCCGTTGTCAATCATTTCGATTTTGACAACGGACCCGCCTCCAAACGCTGCCAAAATTCAGCCCTGTTTCTCTCGGGTTTCCAGGATCTGTTGCTGAAGTTATGCCGGATGATCAGGAGAAGCCCCATGAAAATTCTACCCCTTTTTAACTGCTGCATGATCCTGGTTAAATGTGAACAGTTAATGGGGGAAAAATTCAGTTGGTTGCGCCTCCCGTTAGCGCCTTAAGAGGGCGCTAATGGGGCGCAAAGCCGCTAGCGCCCGGGCGCAGCGATGTTTGCGCCGCTCGGGAACTTAACTAGAGATTGTGCGGCAGCGCTAAACTTTACTGCCGCGACCACCTGCGCGCGCAGATTGTGACGTCATTCCATGGTGCAATGCCCTTGTGGCGCCCCGGAGCGGAAATTGAGTGGCGCCCCCTGCCTTACCGCCTGGCGCATCCAACGACCGGAAGACTGGAACGCTATCAATCGCTGTGGGGCTGGGGGGGGGCGCTATTTAAAGGGGGCCTCTTCCTGTCTTTTTCTGTGGTTGACATTTTTGCACCACTCGTTCTGAGAGAGAGAGAGAGATTCGGAGAGAGAGAAAGAGAGACTTCTGCATTGAGTCAACGCTTTGTGAGGTAGTTTTGCCTACTGATCCTAACTTCGCTGGTACTTTGGTTGCTGTCCTTCATAACTTTGCTTGCAAAGAGACTATGGGGGCTGCACTGATTGGGGGCGTCGTCCTGCTCCAGCTGAATCGGAGGACACAGAGACGCAGAGAGAGAGTGGCAATGATGGCCAGACGGAGGAGGGCCAACAGGCGTATGTACAGGAGAGCTTACCCTCCCAGGGTATATCGTGAACAGCTCTCCTACATTCATATGTCTGAGGAGCTGTGTTTGCGAAGGCTGCGATTCAGCAAGGAGGTGGTCACTGAGCTCTGCCACCTGCTGCAGCCAGATCTGCAGCCTCAACTGAGGTCCAGGACGTCTCTGTCGGTGGCAGTGAAGGTCACAGTGGCTCTCAACTTCTATGCTACTGGCTCATTTCAAGCTGCTGCTGGGGACCTCGCCAATATCTCCCAGTTCGCGGTGCATTGCTGCATCCGGCAGGTCACAAATGCCCTCTTTAAAAGGAGACGAGAGTTCATCTCTTTTCCCATGACCCTAGACAAGCAGCGTGACCGCGCTCTGGGCTTTGCGAGGATAGCGGGCTTCCCCATGGTGCAGGGCGCCATTGACTGCACGCATGTGGCTTTGCGTGCTCCACATGAGAATGCCGAGGATTTCCGGAACAGAAAGGGGTTCCATTCCTTGAATGTTCAGTTGGTCTGTGACCACAGACAGCTGATACTCGCTGTCAATGCCCACTATCCTGGCAGCTGCCACGATGCTTTCATCCTGCGCCAGACTACTGTGGCAGAACTTTTCGAGGCACCGCATCAGCCAGTTGGTTGGCTTCTCGGGGACAAGGGGTATCCATTGAGCACCTGGCTGATGACACCGCTCCGTACGCCCAACACTCCTGCTGAGCTGCGGTACAATGAGAGCCATCAAGCTACCAGGAACATCATTGAGCGCACAATCGGCGTGCTGAAGCAACGGTTCCGCTGTCTCGACCATTCTGGAGGAGCCCTGCAGTACTCGCCTGAGCGAGTATCCAACTTCGTAGTTGTGTGCTGCATGTTGCATAACATGGCAATCGTCAGGACCCAGCCAATGCCACCAGGCCTTGGAGCACCACCAGAGGAGGAGGAGGAAGAGGAGGAAGAGGACGAGGAGAATGATCATCAGCAGCACCAAGGCGGGAGGGCGGCCCACAATGGTGAAACTGCAAGGGCCGTCCGTCAACGACTGATAGCAAGCCGCTTCTAGGGCCCCTGCTGTGGAAATGGCTTCTGCCATTGCTAACAACATCAATGAACCCAGCACGCAACCCCTAAGCCGGCCAAGGCACCAATGATTCCAAACACCAAACATGTATATTTTGAATACAAAAACTTATTTATTTTACAAACTCTGTGTGTGTCATTTCCTCATGACAAACTCATAGAAATAAACACAAAAAAACAGTCATTAACATAACTGGTTCTCACAACCTGGAGATAATGTCCAAAACACTAAACAAAAGTTGGACCACGAACCTCGGCCTTTAATAAAAAAACGACCAGCATTTTGTCACACCTCCTACTTTTTGCCCTTCGAGGGTGATCTCCTTCCCTTGCGCACTTCCCCCCTTCTAACCCTACTGCTCCTCCGTAATGGGACCTCAGTGGCTGCAGCAAGGCTGGTGGAAGGCTGCTGATTGTCAGACCCTGACACTGCAGATGCCCCTGAAGGACGGCCTCGACCAGCTCTGGGCCTGGAGGGCCCGGCTGCAGACTGCACCAACTCTGCATGGGCGGCAGCAGTCTGTCCTACAGGCGGTGGCAAGTGCAGTGGAGAAGTGACAGTGTTGGCAGCAGGAATGCTGTCATCGTGAGAGAGGACAGCAACTCCCTGCTCGACCGACACACTGGCACTCCCACGGGGCAGCACTTCAGCATCCGGAGCAATCTGCTGGAGCACAGATTGCTGGCCTGCTGCGGCGCGGTGAGAGCCCCGGGGAAATGTGAACGAACCATCAAGGATGGCAGCAGTCAGTGCTCGCGTGGCCTCAATCTGAGTCTGCATGAGAACAGTCAGAGATGGGATCACGGCAGTCAGTGACTGAATTGCAGCACTAAGCTTTAGTGTGGCATCCGCCTGTGCTACAGCGAAGTGCTCCACACTCCTTGCCAGTGACTCAATGCATTCGGGCACCCTTCCCACTGCACCCATGAGCTCAGTGTGCATGCCCACCGCCTGGGTGTTCATTTCTGCGATCAGCTGCTCCTCCTCTGCGTCCATTGCAGTAGGAGTCGCTGGCATACTCTCCCTCTGGGGAGAAGGCCCCCGTTCTTCCCTACCCCCCCCATGGCGTTGCTGCAGCCCGCTGGGTCCTGGAGCTTCACCCTCATCAGACCCTTCCCCCCTGCTCCCCTCCAGGGAAGGCGTGTTCCCAGTGTCGGCATGGGCTTCCTCGGGAGAGGGTGGCACTGATGCTCCGGCTTCCTCTTCCTCCTCGGCTGCAGCTTCACTCCCACTGGCAGCTTCAGGGCCCGTCTCCTCAGCTGGTGAATCACCATCTGAAAGCAGGGAGGTACAAGAGTGGCTTTAGCGTGAGGACAGGGTGGCAGTAAGGGAGGAATAAGTGCAGCGAGTTAGCAAGTTGGATTGAAAGTGTCAAAGGCTGGTGTTGTGAGGGACAAGTGGAAGGACAGAGGACAAAAAGGTGATGACCTTACCATTGCTGTCCAGAACGGGGTCGGCGTCTCCAGTGGCGACGGGACCGATCACCCGGCTTGCCACAATCCTGTGGACGCGCTCCTCAAGATCGCTGAGGGGTTGCAGCTGAGGCAGCCCTCCAACTGTCCGTTGCTGCTGTCTCCTATTATGCGCCAGCTTGGCCTGCAAGAAAAAGGACAGCATCTGAGTAAATATACAGCCATGGTCTTGCCTGATGTGCCTCCCATAGGTGAATAGCCCTTACTGTATACAGCCATGGTCTTGCCTGATGTGCCTCCCATAGGTGAATAGCCCTTACTGTATGCAAAGTGTGGAATGTGTGTGTGTGTTTCATGAAAGGGCCATAGGTGTTGGATGAGTGTTGTGCATTGGGGTTTTAAGACCCTCTGGCCATAGAGTGAGGTTGAGATGGAGGGATGGAGAGGTATTGAGAAAAAGCCACTCACCCTGACGACCCGAGTGAGGTCGTTGAACTTTTTGCGGCATTGAACATGGGTCCTGGGCACCATGCTCCTGGAGGAGACGCTCTGAGCCACCTCCCTCCACACTCTTCTGTACTCGCGTGGCAAAGGCCTCCTGCCACTCTCAGGGAAGAGTATAGATCTTCTGCGCTCCACCGCGCCAACCAGAGCATCCAAGGCCCGCTCGGTGAAGCGCTGAGCTCGTTCTCTCACCCTCTCCATCCTTGGCAGCAAAATGGATTCACAGGTCTCTCCAGGCCGAGATTCAAGGCTGCAATGAGCAGGGTGTGGCTGGGGAGCAAGATGCCCTCCCCCCTTTAAGAACTGGCCGGCGCCAGTGTGTCTGTGTTCCCTCGCTAACTGGCAGCACCTGCGCTGCGCTCGCGCGCTGAGTTAGCGCCTCACTGCTCGGCCTTTGCGCCTTAAGACAGGTGTGCAGCGCCTGATTTAGCGCTCCACTCACCTCCCGGGGCGGTAAAAGTGAAGTTTCCAGTCAGTGGCAATAATTAGCGCCAGGCGCTAATTTTTGCATCCAGACGATATTTGCGCCCCAAACGGGGCGCGACCTAATTTTTCCCCCAATGATTCCAAAATAAATACTCCTACCTCTTGACATCAGAGTTGTTCTCAAATATGAAGCAGAAAATTTGTATCGGACCAGTACAAATATTCAACATAGTCTCCTCCTCATTAGTGAGGGAAAGGAAAACTCTGGCCATGCTTGGGCTAATAAAATGATACCACTCTCTGTATGACTGGATCAAGATAGCTCCCAGAACAGACCCCGTGAGTCTATGCTTCATTATGGGGTATCCTGATGGGAATCTCCGCAGGGCCTCATTATCAGCAGGACATCACACTACTGATATGAATTAATTTAGTTCCACCTTCAGTAGGTCTGCCCTGTATTTGTTTCAATCATCTTACATCTTCCTCCTCAGAATAAGTTAAATCTATTACAAGCACCAAAAAAAAACATTGTTCCTTTTGTCTTCTCCCAATCCACTACTACCTTAAGTAAGGAAGATTTTTGTCCCCCCTGCCTTCTCTCCATTTCCTCTCCTCTCCTGAAGACACAGGGGGTAATTTTGACTTTGGTTGATGGTGTAAAATGGGCGATACCGAATCAGCCTCCCGTTATACATCTCTCCTGATTTCCTGATTTTCATTCTCACAATGGAAATGAAAATCGCGAGAGACGTATAACGGGATGCTGACTCAATATTGCCCATTTTACACTATCACCCAAAGTCAAAGTTACCCGCACCGGCAGTTTTTAGTATCTCACCCAGGTGTCCAGTCTTTATCTTTGAGCCGAGGCAGTGTCGCAAGTTATTAACCATGGGAGGCATTAAGGGGTGCCCAGTCCTGTCCTCATCAGACACCCGCAAGTGCACAGTATCCAGCAGGGATCTTGAGACAGAAATCAGGATCCTTCGCTGATTTTTCACCTCCTCAGCCCAGGGGTGCTGAAATGGATTGTAGCAATCCAATCCAATAGCTGAGATTGGCTAATTCAGCACAGTCCAGGGAACAATCCTGGGACCTTCCTAGTCTGTATGCCCCAGTACCACACCGGACAGGGCATCTGTCCACTGAGGTAAGCAGAAATGAAAAAGAAGAAATATTGTAGAGACATGTACAATGCATAAACATCATCTCTTGTTATTTTGCAAGTGTCCAGATCAGACTAACAATAGTCTCACCTACCTGAGAGCAAAACACCAAAAAAGTAACAAATACAATCATTAGTCCTGTTCTCCAGCCTCCAGCTTCCATCTTTCAAACCTGTCAGGCAAATGTTTCAACCGTTGTGAAGTTTGCAGGTTGTGGGATCAAGTCTGGGTCTGTAGCTGGAGTACTCAAGGACAGTGACTGTTCTGATCCTTTCTCTATCTGCACAGACTGGCTCTTGCATCAGATTATTTGCCAAGTATTTGGCAACTTTAAAGATTATCTTTTAGTAATGAATCACACATGAGTCATTTCTCAAACAAGGGAGAGAAAAAAAACAAGAGTGGACTCTGGTGACTACCTCATCGGTTTTATTAACTAACTGAGAATGGTAGATGTATTCTCAAATCAAATATTTTCAGATCTGGGAACTTGCAGTATTTTTTTCCCTGAAATCTCATGCAGAAAAAAATTCTAGAAATGGAACTAAGGCCACCAACAGGTAATAGGTTTCCCCATAGCCCAAAGTATGCCCAACCCTCGTTCAGCAACCCATGAGGGCAGCATCATAGCAATGTCCAGTTCTGTCCTCCCAAATCCATGCTCATCTTTCCCAGAACTCAATGTTTGAATCCCTCCAATCAGGTTTCCGCCCCGCTACAGTACTGAAACAACTCTTATCAAAGTCACAAATTACATCCTAGTTGACTGTGACAAAGGTAAACTATCCCTCCTCGTCCTTCTCGATCTGTTGCAGCCTTTGACACAGTTGACCACAAAATTCTGCTCCAACGCCTATCCACCGTCGCCCAGCTGGGTGGGACTGCAGTCACCTGGTTCCATTCTTATCTATTCGGTCGTAGCCAGAGAATCACCTGCAATGGCTTCTCTTCCTGCTCCCGCATCGTTACCTCAGGTGTCCCCCAAGGATCTATCCTTGGCCCCCTCCTATTTCTCATCTACATGCTGCATCGGCAACATCATCCGAAAACACGATGTCAGTTTCCACATGTACGCTGACAACACCCAGCTCTACCTCACCACCACCTCTATCGACCCCTCCACTGTCTCTAAATTGTCAGACTGCTTGTCCGACTGGATGAGCAGAAATTTCCTCCAACTTAATATTGGGAAGAACAAAGCCATTGTCTTCGGTCCACGCCACAAACTCCATTCCCTTGCCACCGACTCCATCCCTCTCCCTGGCAACTGTGTGAGGCTGAACCAGACTGTTTGCAACCTTGGTGTTATAGTTGAACCTGAGTTGAACATCCTACCACATATCCGCACCATCATGAAGACTGCCTATTTCCACCTCTGTAATATCTCCCAACTCTGCCCTTTCCTCAGCTTATCTGCTGCTGAAACCCTCATCCATGCCTTTGTTACCTCTAGACTTGACAACTCCAATGCACGCCTGGCCGCCCTCCCTAGTTCTACCCTCCGTAAACTTGAGGTCATCCAAAACTCTGCTTCCCATGTCCTAACTCGCACCAAGTCCCACTCACCCATCTCCCCTGTGCTCGCTGACCTACATTGACTCCCGGTTAAGCAACACCTCAATTTTAAAATTCTCATCCTTGTTTTCAAACCCTTCCATGGCCTCGCCCCTCCCTATCTCTAATCTCCTCCAACCCTACATCCCCCGCCCCCCCTGCCCCGAGATCTCTGTGCTCCACCAATTCTGGCCTCTTGAACATCCCCGATTTTAATCGCTCCACCATTGGCAGCTGTGCTTTCAGCTGCCAAGGCCCTAAGCTCTGGAATTCCCTGCCTAAACCTCTCCGCCTCGCTACCTCTCTTTCCTCCTTTAATACGCTCCTTAAAACCTACCTCTTTGACCAAGCTTTTGGTCATTTGCCCTAATATCTCCTTATGTGGTTCAATGTCAAATTTTGTTTGATAACGCTGCTGTGAAGCGCCTTGGGACATTTTACTATGTAAAGGCGCCATATAAATACAAGTCGTTGTTGTCGTTAACCAATAACCAAACGTGCTCTCTTGCAGCAGGAGTCATGGATAGCGATTAAGTGTGAGAACCCTGACTAATGTATCCCCTCCCTATTCAAAGGACACTAACACCTACTGTGGTGCCCAGCTGATATTGGGAATTCAGCACAGAAAAAGGATTGAGTCTGGAACTTCCTGGTCTGTATGTTTCAGTAGCACCCTGGGTGGTGCATTTACCATCTGAGCTTCTGAGAGTTCTTTTTTATTCATTCACGGGATGTGGGCGCCACTGGCAAGGCCAGCATTTATTGCCCATCATTAATTGCCCTTGAGAAGGTGGTGGTGAGCCACCTTCGTGAACCGTTGCAGTCTGTGTGGTGAAGGTACTCCCACAGTGCTGTTAGGGAGGGAGTTCCAGGATTTTGACCCAGCGACGATGAAGGAATGGCGATATATTTCCAAGTCAGGATCGTGTGTGGATTGGAGGGGAACTTGGAGGTGGTGGTGTTCCCATGTGCCTGCTGCCCTTGTCCTTCTAGGTGGTAGAAGTTGTGGGTTTGGGAGATGCTGTCGAAGAAGCCTTGTGGAGTTTCTGCAGTGCATCTTGTAGCTGGTACACACTGCAGCCACGGTACACCTGTGGTGGAGGGAGTGAATGTTTAAGGTTGTCGATGGGGTGCCAATCAAGCGGGATGCTTTGTCCTGGATGGTGTCGAACTTCTTGAGTGTTTTTGGAGCTGCACTCATTCAGCCAAGTAGAGAGTATTCCATCGCATTCCTGACTTGTGCCTTGTAGATGGTGGAAAGGCTTTGGGGAGTCAGGAGGCGAGTCACTCGCCACAGAATACCTAGCCTCTGACCTGCTCTGGTAGCCACAGTATTTATGTGGCTGGTCCAGTTAAGTTTCTGGTCAATGGTGACCCCCCCAGGATGTTGATGGTGGGTGATTCGACGATGGTAATGCCGTTAAATGTCAAGGGGAGGTTGTTAGACTCTCTCTTGGTGGAGATGGTTATTGCCTGGCAATTGTGTGGCGCGAATGTTATTTGCCACTTATCAGCCCAAGCCTGAATGTTGTCCGGGTCTTGCTGCATGCGGGCACAGATTGCTTCATTAGTTGAGGAGTTGTGAATGGAACTGAACACTGTGCAACCATCAGCGAACATCCCCACTTCTGACCTTATGATTGAAAGAAGGTCACTGATGAAGCAGCTGAAGATGGTTGGACCTAGGATACATTTTCTACTTTTGAATCCCTTTTTATTGAATAAGATTAGCACCTTTTCATCGCCTTTCCATCACTGCAGTTCCTCCTTTCCCCGTAGGTGAGTAGCAGTATAGCTAGTGAACATTTTTTGGGCTGCTATACCTAGAAATACATGGAAGTTACAACACAGAAGCAGGCCATTCAGCCCAGTCAGTCCACGTCAGCGTTTAGCCTCCATGTGAGCAAATAGTCTATCTCATTTACCCACCTTGTTCACATATCCTTTCAACCCCTTTTCCTTCATCCATTTATCCAATCTTATCTGAAATGTTGACATAGTTTCTGCTTCAACCACTAACCCTGGAAGAGAAATCCGCAGCTGCCCAACTCTCTGCATAAAGATGTTTCTCCTGCTCTCTGTTCTAATCTCTTACATTTAATCTTATATCTACGGCTGCAACTACGGCTCCATGATCAGTTGATTGGATGTGTGGTTCTGTGGGACAGGATTGATCATGGTCAGTTTTTCCTTTTTGCTATCCCCTTACCCCCCACCCCACGCCCACCGCCCCCCCCCCCCACCCCCCACCCCACCACGAATGAAATGTCCTGAGTCTGCACAATAGTCCATACAAAAGTCCAGCCAAGATTGTGAAGCATTTGGCCAAGAAGGTAAAATATTGGTTGAAACAAGCTAACTTCAGTATTTACAATAAATGTGCTGAGGTGAATTTTTGAGTCCGGCTCCCGGCGAATCTCTCATCTAAAGTAAATACAAGCTGAAACTTGAGCCTCATAAAGCATTTGTGTTTAGTCAAGGGGGGCACATACCCTGACGGTCACTATGTCTGATTGACAAGTTCTTGGAAACTTTGTGCTGCACTCCTTTAACTGATTTCATAACTGTTCATAAAACAATTATGCAATGGTTTCAAAGGCTCACATTACCACAAAGTCATCTGTCACTCACAAACCTATTGCAAATCGGCCTTGAGACAACTTTTGTCCATACACTTTTTTAAATGCTGCATAATCAACAAAGGACATTTCAAAAAAGTGTCCAGCTCTGGGCTACATTGCCAGAGGGTTATCCATCTTCTCAGGGCGAAGCTGATACGTCACACAAGGATACCAGGGAATGGGGACAAAGATAAAAGCAGCAGAGTTTGAAAAAAATTGGAGGAGAAGAGAGGGAGGGTGTGGGTGTACAGCAGGGCAAGTTAATCATCGAAAGTCTGTACCTCTCATTGCGCTGAAGAAGGCATGCAGCATTCAGTGTTGTTCAAAGGGAACATAGTTAATTTTTTTTTTGTTGATAAGATGGCCCATTTAATGCCTTCAAGGCCTCGCCCCTATCACTTTACCCACATATCTCATTGCAAAGGAGTAGGGACTAAGCCAAGCTCTTTATTTTAAATGCTTGTTTAAATTTTCATGAAGCAAGAAGAAAAAAATGCAGGACAGGATCGATCAAATCCAGCACTTTGTAGTTTTTGAAGCCGTTATACTGTAGTCATAATTCCATTGATATGCTGAGGTCACTTTAGTCACTGGCTTAGGAGGATCTGACAACTGAGGGCTTTTTACTATTCCATGGTGAGGACAGAGTACTCATATCTGATAACTTCAACAATTTGAATTCACACTTCAGATTTCAGAGATCGAAACTCTGAACATCCATCGGTGATTCCGAGTCCAAACCTCAAGCTGACTCTTCTAGTCACTCAGAAGAAATCACTTGCAATATTCTGCATCTTCCCATTTGTTACATTCAGTATCACAATCTCAGCCAGGACAGTTTCAAATAAGCAAACCACCGACAAAAAAATTAAACTGTACCTACAAATCTCAAGGGTTAGCTATCAAGACCTACGGTTGCAAATAATATAAACACTGCTACAAGGAGATAATAGTCCTGGCTGTCTTACATTTGTCACTTGAAGCGTCCTCATGGCTGTTTACGCTGGTGAAGCGCTTTTAGCGGCTGTGCACACGGGCGTACTTTGGAGAGGGCGACAAGAGGAGCGGCGATATCTAAAATGGACGAGCGGGCGTCAACTCGGCATTGCACAGTCATTGACTTCACATTCCAACTAATTACAATACTTTCGGCGAGCGCAGGCAAAGGCAGCGCTGCCGACCTGCTGAAAATGGCGGCCGCCGTGGACCCCGCTGGCAGCAGGCTGAAATGAGGCGGCCGCCATTTTGTTTCCCCAAAACGGGCCTTAATGAATTTCTAGGCCCTTATGTCTACATTAACAATATTTTAAAGCCTGAATTATATCCTCTCAATATTCTTTTGTTTAGTTTCTTCAAATGTACTGCCCAGATGAAAATGAGCTATACATGCTCATTTTCATGAAGTAATGCTTGGAAGAATAGGGTCTGATTAGGAGCTCCACAGTCACATGATGGGGATACTTTAATCTTCCGTCTATGGAGAAGATGGCAGCATCTACCACGACCGGTTCTGAGGCGGTTGATGGTTGTCCATTGTTTGCGAGGAAGGTTTGATCCTTCAGGTTGTTCTGTGGGGTCTTCTATAAGGAATCCATTTGGTATGTCACAGTTCTTCCAAGCAATTCTTCATGAAAATGAGCATGTATAGCTCATTTTCATCTGGGCAGTGCATTCAAAGAAGCTAAACAAAAGAATATTGAGAGGATATAATTTAGGCTTTAAAATATTGTTAATGTAGACATAAGGGCCCTGAATTCACAGTCAGCGATGTAGCTAAGGAGTACACCGCCAACATCAGAACGAAATCCGCACTTGCCTCGTGCGAACCCCCCTTCGAAAAGTTGCTTTCAAACGCTGCAGAGTTGTGCGCAGCGTGGTGGCCCACGGATCCCAGGAGCGCACCGTTGTGCGTAAGCAAACCTGGGATCACGTGGGGCGGTGCTCCTTTCACTTCTTGACTCTTATCCAATCAGGAAACAGAGGAGATTGCTGATTTGCCCACAACTCATTTTAAATAATTTAGCAGCCAGAAATGCTATTTTATTAATAAATTGCGATAGTATTTAATACACAAATCAAGATTTCAACATTAATAGAATTCGATCAAACACTGAAAAGTCTTGAGATATTTTTTACTGCAGGTGTCCTTAAAACCATAAAACTTGATTAGGATGCTTTTTATAGAAAGCATGCAGTTGAATTGGCCCTTTAATTCTGGGCCATGACAATATAAACCTATAATTACAGTCTTACAGTCCTATCGAATTTGTTTCTCCTCTATCAGACGAACTAACTTTTGATTAATTTAAATAATCTAAAATCGAGAGTTTAAATGTCTGATAACATGAGGAAATCATGAAAGTGAATTAAATCCTATCTAAATAGAAGTTGGGAAATAATTAAACCGATACTACAAAAGGCTTTTGGCAGCAAAAACAGTGACACAAAAAGCCCTGTTTTCAAACTCGAACAAATGAAAGTTTCTTTCAAAGTTTGTATCCGCTCAGACACGAACCAGTGCCTCATTGTTATGGGCTGTAGCATAAACACGCTCAACATTGATACAGTTTTCTCATCCCCCTCCCCTAACGCTGTGCTACAGGCTTCCAGTGCCCGTTTGCACCAGACGTAAACGTTTTCAGGATAATTAATGCGCAGTAGACCTTTCGCCAGTACGCTGATTTGAATGAGGAGGTGAAACGTGCAGCGAAACCTACGTGCAGTCGGAACTTGACAGATCACCAGTTCGAGAATTAGCGCATGCTAACCTGCAGTCAATTTCAAAGGCGGGTATGCCGTCATAATGACCACAAACTCAGGGCCAAGATCTTATTTACTTTAAATCGGTTGTGATTGTGGGACGAGAGGACATGAGTTCAAAAATAACAAACCTCAGTTGAAACTAGGCATTACAAGAACATTTTGTCCCACCAGGTGGTAGATATGTGAAACAGGCTCCCATTAAGAATATTTAATTTTCTGTTGATTTAAAAAAAGAATCACTAGACAAGGATAAGTACAAACATAAATGACAAAAATCTTTACAGAATACTTACCTATTACATTACGGGACACAGTACATTCCAGTTCCTAACAATTAATCGTGTCTATGGTTTGCTGAGAAAATGCCATTTATACTGGACAGCATTGGTTTGCTAGATAGCAATCTGCCTGCACAATGAAACACACACATGCAAGCATCACGACTCTGGGTAGGGTGTTACTATATGGCTAGAGGGGCGCTTACTAGTGCTCTATGTTGATAAACTGTGCAGTTTTAGCCCATTAAACTCTAGCAGAACCGTTGTAACATTATCCCTTGGCTCTTTCCTAATTCTCTGTGTTAGAGACATGGGGGGAACAATTCAGCTGGTTAGCACCTCCCGTTAGCGCCTCCGGGGGGCGCTAATGACTTACCGCCCATGCGCGGCAATTTTAGCGCCGCCCGTGAAATTCAACTGGCGGTTTACGGTGGCACTAAACACTGCCGCCACGATCTCCTGCGCCCGGAGATCATGACGTCATCTAAGCGCGCATCGCCCCAGTAGTGCTCCGGACCGGAAATTGATTCTCGCCCCCTGCCTCAGCGCCTGCGCTAGGAACGACAGGTAGAGGGGGATGGTTTGCAGTCGGCTGGGAGCTGGGGGAGGGAGCGCTATTTAAAGGCGTGCGCTTCCTGTTTTTTCCACAGAGACAACCAGAGCCTCCAAAGCCTGGTCGCTGAACCGGCGAGCTCTCTCCCTGGGCCTCTGAGCAGCCATGATATTCCTGGTTGATGAATTGCACCTCCTTGCAGGCCCAGGTCAAAAGCAGCAATGATCAGGGTGAGGCTGTGCAGCATGACTGAACCTCCCCTTTAAGAACTGGAAGGCGCCAGTCTGTCTGAGTACTTGTAATTGACAGCGCCTGAGCTTGAATAGCGCTCTGAGGTAGCGCCCTGTTCCCCGACGTTAGCACCCTAAGAGAAGTGTGTAGCACTTGATTTCGCGCTCCAATCACCTCCAGGGGCGCTGGAGACGAATTTCGCAGTCGCCGGCACTAATTTCGCCAGGTGCTAAAGTTTGCGGCCGGCCGATGTTAACGTCCCAAAATGGTCAATACCAAATTTTTCCCCCTAGGACGCTAACTTATCTATTATTCACCGAACTTATCTGAACCAGCTTGCAACCAATTGGTTTGGCTTGAATTACTAATCGCTACACCCATTTTTGTATCATCTACAAATTTACAGATGGTTTCATTTAAGTCCTCTTCTAGATCATTAATGAAAATGTTGGACAGCAATGGACCCAATACAGATCCCTGTATTTATAACTGGGCCCCAATCAAATCCACTCCCATTCATATCAGACTTTTGCAGAGGTGGCTTCAATCAGCAACTAAGGTAATAACTGTCCTATAATCCCACTGGTATCCCCAGTGTTAACTAGTTTAAATACTTCTCAATGCCACATTCCACATAAGGTTGCCGAACCTCCCAGATTGTCCCGGGCACGAGTGCAAGTAATCCAATAGAAAATACAGAAGTAAAGTTTTCAGTTCATACCATCATGTGTCGCCTGTGGTTTGCACGTGCGGGACTTCTCGCGTGACATCTTCAAGCTCTGGCGCCAAACACTTCCTGCCCGCAGTCTCATGAAGCAGAACTCGTGAAAGGCTACAGTTAGCGATGTGGAGCAGTTAACACTGAGGAAATAGCACGGGGGCACGAGTGGGGTTGCCAAGTTTGGACCAAGTCCAGAACCAGACAAGAGGTGAGATGGATTCACAAAATATGTTCAACCGCAAATAATAAAACTGGTTTAATTAATTTTAAGAACAGAATTAACTTCAAACTATAAAATCGAGTACAGAACTCATACCTTCTAAATTTAGGAAAATGACTTGGACTGACGCAAAAGAACAAGCCTCAAAATGTGGGAGTGCTTTACAAATATTGATTTTGCAATAAGAACATAAGAACATAAAAAGTAAGAGCAGGAGTAGGCCGTATGGCCCCTCGAGCCTGCTCCGCCATTCAACAAGATCATGGCTGATCATCGAACTCAACTCCACTTTCCCGCTCGATCTCCATATCCCTTGATTCCCCTAGAGTCCAAAAATCTATCTATCTCAGCCTTGAATATACTCAAAGACTCAGCATTCACAGTCCTCTGGGGCAGAGAATTCCAAAGATTCACAACCCTCTGAGTGAAGAAATTCTTCCTCATCTCAGTCTTAAATGGCCTACCCCTTATCCTGAGACTATTCCCCCTAGTTCTAGACACTCCAGCCAGGGGAAACAACCTATCAGCATCTACCCTGTCAATCCCCATCAGAATCTTGTATGTTTCAATGAGATCACCTCTCATTCTTCTAAACTCCAGAGAGTATAGGCCCATTCTACACAATCTCTCATCATAGGACAGCCCTCTCATCCCAGGAATCAATCTAGTGAACCTTTGTTGCACCGCCTCCAAGGCAAGTATATCCTTCCTCAGATAAGGAGACCAAAACTGTACACAGTACTCCAGGTGTGGTCTCACCAAGGCCCTGTACAATTGTAGCAAGACTTCCTTACTCTTATACTCCAACCCCCTTGCAATAAAGGCCAACATGCCATTTGCCTTCCTTATTGCTTGCTGTACCTGCATACTAGCTTTCTGTGTTTCTTGCACGAGGACACCCAAATCTCTCTGAACACCAACATTTTAAAGTTTCTCACCATTTAAAAAATATTCTGTTTTTCTATTCTTCCTACCAAAGTGAATAACCTCACATTTCCCTACATTATACTCCATCTGCCACCTTACTGCCCACTCACTTAGTCTATCTATATACCTTTGCACACTCTTTGTGTTCTCCTCACAGTCCCACCTAGCTTTGTATCATCAGCAAACTTGGATACATTACACTCGGTCCCTTCATCTAGGTCATTAATATAGATTGTAAATAACTGAGGCCCCAACACTGATCTTTGCGGCACCCCACTAGTTACAGCCTGCCAACCTGAAAAAGATCCGTTTATCCTTACTCTCTGTTTTCTGTCCGTTAACCAATCCTCTATCCATGCTACTATATTACCACCAATCCCGTGAGCCCTAATCTTGTGTAATAACCTTTTATGTGGCACCTTATCGAATGCCTTTTGGAAATCCAAATATAGTACATCCACTGGTTCCCTTTTATCTACCCTGCTAGTTACATCCTCAAAAAACTCGAATAAATTTGTCAAACACGATTTCCCTTTCATAAAACCATGTTGACTCTGCCTAATCATATTATGATTTTCTAAGTGACTTGATACCACTTCCTTAACAATGGATTCCAGCATTTTCCCAATGACTGATGTCAGGCTAACTGGCCTGTAGTTCCCTGTTTTTTCTCTCCCTCCTTTCTTGAATAGCGGTGTTACATTTGCGACCTTCCAATCCGCTGGGACCATTCTAGAATTTAGGGAATTTTGGAAGATCAAAACCAATGCATCCACTATCTCTTCAGCCACCTCTTTTAGAACCCTAGGATGTAGGCCATCAGGTCCCGGGGATTTGTCAGCTTTTAGTCCCATTAGTTTCCCCTGTACATTTTCTCTACTTATATTAATGACATTAAGTTCCTCACCTCATTAGACCCTTGGGGGTAAAAATTCAGTTGGTTGCGCCTCCCGTTAGCGCCTTAAGAGGGCGCTAATGGGGCGCAAAGCCGCTAACGCCCGGGCGCAGCGATGTTTGCGCCGCTCGAGAACTTAACTTGAGATTGTGCGGCGGCGCTAAAACTTACCGCTGCGACCACCTGCGCGCGTAGATTATGACGTCATTCCATGGTGCAACGCCCTTGGGGCGCCCCGGAGCGGAAATTGAGTGGCGCCCCCTGCCTTACCGCCTGGCGCTTCCAACGACCGGAAGACTGGAACGCTATCAATCGCTGTGGGGCTGGAGGGGGCGCTATTTAAAGGGGGCCTCTTCCTGTCTTTTTCTGTGGTCGACATTTATGCACCACTCGTTCTGAGAGAGAGAAAGAGATTCGGAGAGAGAGAGAGAGAGACTTCTACATTGACTCAACGCTTTGTGAGGTAGTTTTGCCTATTCATCCTAACTTTGTTGCTACTTTAGTTGCTGTCCCTCATTACTTTTCTGGCAAAGAGAATATGGGGGCTGCACTGATTGGGGGCGTCGTCCTGCTCCAGCTGAATCGGAGGATACAGAGACGCAGAGAGAGAGTGGCAATGATGGCCAGACGGAGGAGGGCCATCAGGCGCATGTACAGGAGAGCTTACCCTCCCAGGGTATATCATGAACAGCTCTCCTACATCCATATGTCCGAGGAGCTGTGTTTGCGAAGGCTGCGATTCAGCAAGGAGGTGGTCACTGAGCTCTGCCACCTGCTGCAGCCAGATCTGCAGCCTCAACTGAGGTCCAGGACGTCTCTGTCGGTGGCAGTGAAGGTCACAGTGGCTTTGAACTTCTACGCCACTGGCTCATTCCAAGCTGCTGTTGGGGACCTCGCCAATATCTCCCAGTTCGCGGTGCATCGCTGCATCCGGCAGGTCACCAATGCCCTCTTCAGAAGGAGACGAGAGTTCATCTCTTTCCCTATGACCCCAGACAAGCAGCGTGACCGCGCTCTGGGCTTTGCGAGGGTAGCGGGCTTCCCCATGGTGCAGGGCGCCATTGACTGCACGCATGTGGCTTTGCGTGCTCCGCGTGAGAATGCAGAGGAATTCAGGAACAGAAAGGGGTTCCATTCCTTGAATGTCCAGTTGGTCTGTGACCACAGACAGCTGATACTCGCTGTCAATGCCCACTATCCTGGCAGCTGCCACGATGCTTTTATCCTGCGCCAGACTACTGTGGCAGAACTTTTCGAGGCACCGCATCAGCCAGTTGGTTGGCTTCTCGGGGACAAGGGGTACACATTGAGCACCTGGCTGATGACACCGCTCCGTACGCCAAACACCCCTGCTGAGCTGCGGTACAATGAAAGCCATCAAGCAACCAGGAACATTATTGAGCGCACAATCGGCGTGCTGAAACAACGGTTCCGCTGTCTCGACCATTCCGGAGGAGCCCTGCAGTACTCGCCTGAGCAAGTATCGAACTTCGTAGTCGTGTGCTGCATGTTGCACAACATGGCAATCCTCAGGACCCAGCCAATGCCACCAGGCCTTGTAGCACCACCAGAGGAGGAGGAGGAAGAGGAGGAAGAGGACGAGGACGATGATCATCAGCAGCACCAAGGCGGGAGGGCGGCCCACAATGGTCAAACTGCAAGGGCCGTCCGTCAACGGCTAATAGCAAGCCGCTTCTAGGGCCCCTGCCATTGCTACCAACATTAATCAACCCAGCACGCAACCCCTAAGCCGGCCAAGGCACCAATAATTCCAACCACCAGCCATGTATATTTTGAATACAGAAACTTATTTATTTTACAAACTCTGTGTGTGTCAATTCCTCATGACAAACTCATAGAAATAAACACAAAAAAACAGTCAATAACATAACTGGTTCTCACAACCTGGAGATAATGTCCAAAACACTAGACAAAAGTTGGACCATGAACCTCGGCCTTTAATAAAAAAATGACCAGCATTTTGTCACACCTCCTACTTTTTGCCCTTCGAGGGTGATCTCCTTCCCTTGCGCACTTCCCCCCTTCTAACCCTACTGCTCCTCCGTAATGGGACCTCAGTGGCTGCAGCAAGGCTGGTGGAAGGCTGCTGCTCGTCAGACCCTGACACTGCAGATGCCCCTGAAGGACGGCCTCGACCACTTCTGGGCCTGGAGGGCCCGGCTGCAGACTGCACCAACTCTGCATGGGCGGCAGCAGTCTGTCCTACAGGCGGTGGCAAGTGCAGTGGAGAAGTGACAGTGTTGGCAGCAGGAATGCTGTCATCGTGAGAGAGGACAGCAACTCCCTGCTCGCCCGACACACTGGCACTCCCACGGGGCAGCACTTCAGCATCCGGAGCAATCTGCTGGAGAACAGATTGCTGGCCTGCTGCGGCGCGGTGACAGCCCCGGGGACATGTGCACGAACCATCGAGGTTGGCAGCAGTCTGTGCTCACGTGGCCTCCATCTGAGTCTGTATGAGAGCAGTCAGAGATGGGATCACGGCAGCCAGTGACTGAATTGCAGCACTAAGCTTTAGTGTGGCATCCGCCTGTGCTACAGCGAAGTGCTCCACACTCCTTGCCAGTGACTCAATGCATTCGGGCACCCTTCCCACTGCACCCATGAGCTCAGTGTGCATGCCCACCGCCTGGGTGTTCATTTCTGCGATCAGCCGCTCCTCCTCTGCGTCCATTGCAGTAGGAGTGTCTGGCATACTCTCCCTCTGGGGAGAAGGCCCCCGTTCTTCCCTACCCCCCCCATGGCGTTGCTGCAGCCCGCTGGGTCCTGGAGCTTCACCCTCATCAGCCCCTTCCCCCCTGCTCCCCTCCGGGGAAGGCGTGTTCCCAGTGTGGGCATGGGCTTCCTCGGGAGAGGGTGGCACTGATGCTCTGGCTTCCTCTTCCTCCTCAGCTGCAGCATCACTCCCAGTGGCAGCTTCAGGGCCCGTCTCCTCAGCTGGTGAATCACCATCTGAAAGCAGGGAGGTACAAGAGTGGCTTTAGCGTGAGGACAGGGTGGCAGTAAGGGAGGAATAAGTGCAGCGAGTTAGCAAGTTGGATTGAAAGTGTCAAAGGCTGGTGTTGTGAGGGACAAGTGGAAGGACAGAGGACAAAAAGGTGATGACCTTACCATTGCTGTCCAGAATGGGGTCGGCGTCTCCAGTGGCGACGGGACCGATCACCCGGCTTGCCACAATCCTGTGGACGCGCTCCTCAAGATCGCTGAGGGGTTGCAGCTGAGGCCGCCCTCCACCTGTCCGTTGCTGCTGTCTCCTATTATGAGCCAGCTTAGCCTGCAAGAAAAAGGACAGCATCTGAGTAAATATACAGCCATGGTCTTGCCTGATGTGCCTCCCATAGGTGAATAGCCCTTACAATATACAGCCATGGTCGTGCCTGATGTGCCTCCCATAGGTGAATAGCCCTTACAATATACAGCCAAGGTCTTGCCTGATGTGCCTCCCATAGGTGAATAGCCCTTACAATATACAGCCATGGTCTTGCCTGATGTGCCTCCCATAGGTGAATAGCCCTTACAATATACAGCCATGGTCTTGCCTGATGTGCCTCCCATAGGTGAATAGCCCTTACTGTATGCAAAGTGTGGAATGTGTGTGTGTGTTTGATGAAAGGGCCATAGGTGTTGGATGAGTGTTGTGCATTGGGGTTTTAAGACCCTCTGGCCATAGAGTGAGGTTGAGATGGAGGGATGGAGAGGTATTGAGAAAAAGCCACTCACCCTGACGACCCGAGTGAGGTCGTTGAACTTTTTGCGGCATTGAGTATGGGTCCTGGGCACCATGCTCCTGGAGGAGACGCTCTGAGCCACCTCCCTCCACACTCTTCTGAACTCGCGTGGCAAAGGCCTCCTGCCACTCTCAGGGAACAGCATACATCGTCTGCGCTCCACTGCGCCAACCAGAGCATCCAAGGCCCGCTCGGTGAAGTGATGAGCGCGTTCTCTCACCCTCTCCATGCTTGGCAGCAAAATGGATTCACAGGTCTCTCCAGGCTGAGATTCAAGGCTGCAATGAGCAGGGTGTGGCTGGGGAGCAAGTGGCCCCCCCGCTTTAAGAAGTGTCCGGCGCCATTGTGTCTGTGTTCCCTCGCTAACTGGCAGCAGCTGCGCTGCGCTCACGCGCTGAGTTAGCGCCTCACTCCTTGGCCTTTGCGCCTTAAGACAGGTGTGCAGCGCCTGCTTTAGCGCTCCACTCACCTCCCGGGGCGGTAAAAGTGAAGTTTCCTGTCAGTGCCGATAATTAGCGCCAGGCGCTAATATTTGCGTCCAGACGATATTTGCGCCCCAAATGGGGCGCGACCTAATTTCTACCCCTTGGTTCCCTATCACTTTTGGTATGCTTTTTGTGTCTTCTACTGTGAAGACAGATACGAAATATTTGTTTAACGTTTCTGCCATTTCCTTATTCCCCATAATAATTTCTCCTGTCTCAGCCTCTAAGGGACCAACGTTTACTTTTGCTACTCTTTTCCTTTTTACATACTTGTAGAAACTCTTACAATCTGCTTTTATATTTCTTGCTAGTTTTCTCTCATATTCTATTTTTTCCCTGTTTATCAATTTTTTGGTCAACCTTTGCTGGTTTCTGAAACTCTCCCAATCCTTAGGCTTACTATTATTCTTTGCAACATTATAAGCTTCTTCTTTCAATCTAATGCTATCCTTAACTCCTTTAGTTAGCCACAGTTGAATCACTTTTCCCGTGGAGATTTTGTTTCACAATGGAATGTATTTTTGTTGAGAATTATGAAATATTTCTTTAAATGCTAGCCACTGCTTATCTACCATCATACCTTTTAATCTATTTTTTCAATCTACCTCAGCCAACTCGCCCCTCATACCTATGTAATTGGCTTTATTTAAGTTTAAGGTGGAAAAATTCAGTTGTTTTGCACCTCTTGTCATCGCCGCGTGCAGCGCCCCGCTCGCGCCCCAGCCGCGATCTTCGGTAGCGCCCCCTGAATTACCGCTGGACGCTATGTCTGACGGGGTCAGGGGGGCCTACCTGCGGCTGGGGCGGCGCTAATTAAGGGCACGGTGCCGGGCGGCCATTTTTGTTGCTGGCCGACTGCCAGCACCTGCCCCCGTTGCCGTCCCCGGCCTCCTGAATCACCCCCCCGCAGAGTGCTGGCTGCGCTCCATGAGCCCGGCACTTCTCTTGAGTGCCGGGCTCTTTTGTCGGCACACCGATCCCTGGTGGCCCAGCTGGGCCCCGGGTCGCGCGGCACAAGGCCCCTCCCCTTTAAGAAGGGGAGGAAGGCCTGCAGTAACACGGCACATAATGCTGCGATATTCCCTCGAAGTGCCCCAAAAGGGAGGCGGGGCGCTTCCAATAGCGACCCACTTCCCTCTTGGTGCGCTACCGATGAATTTCGGCCACAGGAGCACTAATTTTTTTCGGGGCGCTAAAAGTAGCGCCCCAGCGAAGGCACGACTCAATTTTTCCCCCTAAGACTCTAGTTTCGGACTTAGGCAAGTCACTCTCAAAATTAATGTGAAATTCTATCATATTATGATCACTCTGCCCCAGAGGATCCTTTACTATGAGATTGCTAATTAATCCTGTCTCATTACACAATACAAGATCTAAAATAGCCTGTTCCCTGGTTGTTTCCATGACATATTGTTCTAGGAAACTGTCCCGAATGCATTCCATGAACTCGTCCTCCAGACTACCTTTGCCAATTTGATTTATCCAGTCTATATGAAGATTAAAGTCCCCCAAGATTATTGCATTACATTTGTTGCAAGCTCTTACTATTTCTTGATTAATATTCTGTCCAACAGTATAGCTACTGTTAGGGGGTCTATATACTACTCCTACCAGTGTTTTCTGCCCCTTGTTATTCCTCATCTCCACCCATACTGATTCTACTTCCTGATCTTCCGAGCCGAGATCCTTTCTCGCTACTGTCCTTATGTCATCCTTTATTATCCGGGCTACTGCCCCTCCTTTTCCATTCTGCCTGTCTTTTCGAAACGTCAAGTACCCTGGAACATTTAGGGGGAAAAATTGAGTCGCGCCCCCTTTGGGGCGCTAACTTCGCTGGGGCACTAATTCATCGGTAGCGCCCCAAGAGGGAAGTAGTCAGGAGGCCAGGACGGCAACGGGGGCAGGTGCTGGCAGGCGGCCAGCAACATAAATGGCCGCCCGGCACCTTGCCTTTAATTAACGCCGCCCCGGCCGCAGGTAGGCCCCCCCCGACCCCATCGGACATAGCGTCCGGCGGTAAGTCTGGGGGCGCTATCGAAGATTGCAGCCGGGGCGCGAGCAGGGCGCTGCGCACGGCGATGATGTCATCGCCAGCGGCGCAGCCCCGCGGGGCACTAATGGTTACTGCCGCCGCTAAACACCCGCTGAATTTCGCGGGAGGCGTTGGCAGCGTTGCGCCCGGTCGCTAGTTGGTTTGTGTCTTAGGGCGCTAACGGGAGGCGCAAAGCATCCGAATTTTTAGGCCTTAATTTCCAACCTTGGCCACCTTGCAACCATGTCTCTGTAATGGCTATTAGATCAAACCCATTTATCTCTATTTGTGCCATTAGTTCGTCTATCTTGTTACGAATGCTTCGTGCATTCAGATAAAGAGCCTTTAATTTAAAAAATTTACCCTTATTCCCTGCTTTGACCTTTTTCTCTGTTGTATTGCTACCATTAAACTCTCTGTCCCTTCCTGTCACACTCTGCTTATTTTTACCCAAATCGCTACACTGCTCTATTGCCTTGACCTTTCTCTTTAGATTTTCTAAATTCCCCTCACCTGACCCCTCCCCCCCTTTTTAGTTTAAAGCCCTATCTACAGCCCTAGTTATTCGATTCGCCAGGACGCTGGTCCCAGCCCGGTTTTAAGTGGAGCTCGTCCCGACGGAACAGCTCCCTCTTTCCCCAGTACTGGTGCCAGTGCCCCATGAATTGAAACCCCTTTTTCCCACACCACTCTTTGAGCCACGCATTTAACTCTCTCATCTGCTTGACCCTATGCCAATTTGAGCGTGGCTCAGGTAGTAATCCAGAGAATATTACCCTTGTGGTTCTGCTTATTAATTTAGACCCTAGCTCCTCAAACTCCCTCAGCAGAACCTCATTCTTAGTTCTACCTATGTCGTTGGTTCCTACATGGACCACGACAACTGGATCCTCCCCCTCCCACTCCCAGTTCTTCTCCAGCCGCGAGGAGATATCCTTAACCCTGGCACCGGGGCAGGTAACACAGCCTTCGGGACTCTCTTTCGCGGCTGCAGAGAACAGTATCTATCCCCCTGACTATACTGTCCCCTCGATGGTAAGATTGAATTTTCCAATTCATCTTAATTGCAACAGGGACGAGCGGATCTCCTGTGACATTGCTGATGGTAAATTGAAGGATATTCTGTTTTATAAGGACAGGAGCATTAATGCACACGAATTGTACTCGTCTGCTGCCAAATTGAAGCTGTGTGTAATCCCATGTGTTCTCTAGGGCCACAAAGTTTTAATTGCTGTGCCTTCCTGGGGTCAGTTAGAGGTTAATTGCTTTTAGGAAGATATTGAGAATTAAAAGTCAGAAATGACAGACTTGCAAGAGTGACAAAGTGTGATACCTGACGCAAGACAGATACATCTCAAAACTTTTATTTATATCTGTAACATTTTAAAGATCTTGCATGTGCACAAACTTCCCGTCTGCAAAGATTGACTTCCTCTTGTCACACATTCTGCATCAACTTTTTCCCACTATAAATTTCTATGTTAACATTTAGAATGGATTTTTGCATATGTAAACTTGTCACTCTGATTGCATCATCTGGTCACCAGGTTACCATAAAACACACAAGCTGTTTTCGGTGCATTTTTTCATCTTCAAATTTTTTCCTCGGTAACTGAAATTTCTACTATCCAAAATAAAGGTTTAAACAAAGTACATTTAAGGAATTGCATATTTCATAATAACATGACACCAAACTTGGGGGTGTGGCAAACCGTGATGATATCAATCGACTGCAACAGGACATAGAAAGGCTAGCAGAATGGGCAGACAAGTGGCAGATGGAATTTAATACAGAGAAGTGTGAGGTGATGCATTTTGGCAGAAGGAACAGGGAGAGGCAATATACACTTAATGGCACAGTTTTAAAGAGTGTGCAGGGACAGAGGGACCTGGGAGTTAATGTGCATAGGGCCCTGAAGGTGGCAGGACATATTGAGAGAGTGGTTAGCAAAGCATATGGGATCTTAGGCTTCATAATAGAGCTATTGAGTACAAAAGTAGAGAATTAAGCTGAATCTTTATAAAGCGCTGGTTAGGCCACAACTGGAGTATTGCGTCCAGTTCTGGTCACCACACTTTAGGAAGGATGCGAAGGCCCTTGAGAGGGTGCAGAGGAGATTTACCAGAATGGTTCCGGGGATGGGGGATCTTAGCTACAAGGACAGGTTGGAGAAGCTGGATTTGTTTTCATTCGAGCAAAGGAGGTTGAGGGGTGATTTGATAGAGGTGTACAAGATTATGACAGATTTGGATAGGCTAGACGGGGAAAGGCTGTTCCCACTAGTTGATGGTACAAGGACTAGGGGACACAGATTTAAGGTTTTGGGCAAGAGATACAGGGGGGAAGGTGAGGAAAATCTTTTTTACACAGCGAGTGGTGATGACCTGGAACTCGCTGCCAACGGAAGTGGTGGAAACGGAGACACTCAATAGGCACTTGAGGGAAATAAACTTGCAGGGCTACGGGGATAGAGCGGGGGAATGGGACTGACTGGATTGCTCTACAGAGAGCCGAATGGCCTCCTTCTGTGCCGTTATGACTCTATGATTACTACTACCACATTCCTTCCTTTTCCCCCCACTCGGATGGCCCCCTGTACCACAGTGCCGTGGTCAGTTTGCCCATCCTCCCTGCAGTCCTTTTCCTCATCCATACAGATAGAAAGTACTTCGTATCTGTTGGACAAGGTCCAGGGCTGAGGCTCCTCCATCACTACATCCTGGGTCCCCATACCTTCCTGACTCGCAGTCACACCCTCCTGTCCCTGACCACTGACGAGCTCTAAAGTACTACTGAACCTAAAGGTTGTCACTGCCTCCTGGAACGAAGTGTCCAGGTAACTCTCCCCCTCCCTGTTGCATCGCAATATCTGCAGCTCGTACTCCAGCTCAACAATTCTGAGCCAAAGTTCCTCGAGTTGCAGACACTTACTGCAGATGTGGTTGCTTGGGATCGCGATGCAACCACAGACTCCCACATGCTGCAGTTACGACACACTGCCTGCTCTGCCATCTCTAACCTTGTTTTATTTATTAATTAATTAGTTAAAGATTTTATTCAATCGATATTTTAGGTTTATTGTTTGAATATTTAACTTAGTTTAAATTATTAATTTAATAAGTACTAGCAAGCTACAGTTTCTCAGCTCTTAATTTAACCCCCTTCCCTAACTTAGAGAGCAAAAAAACTGTAATACAACAACAACAACAACTTGTGTTTATATAGCGCCTTTTAATGTAGTAAAACGTCCCAAGGCGCTGCACAGAGTATTTTGAGACAACAAATTTGACACCAATCCACATAAGGATAAATTAGGGCAGGTGACCAAAAGCTTGGTCAAAGAGGTAGGTTTTAAGTAGCGTCTTAAAGGAGGAAAGAGAGGTAGAGAGGCGGAGAGGTTTAGGGAGGGAATTCCAGAGCTTAAGGCCTAGGCAACAGAAGGCACGACTACCAAAGGTTGAGCGATTATAATCAGGGATGCTCAAGAGGGCAGAATTAGAGGAAATCTCGGGGGGTTGTGGGGCTGAAGGAGATTACAGAGATAGGAAGGGGCGAGGCCATGGAGGGATTTGAAAACAATAATGAGAATTTTGAAATCGAGGCGCTGCTTAACCGGGAGCCAATGTAGGTCAGCAAGCACAGGGTGATGGGCGAACAGGACTTGCCGTAGGTTAGGACACGGGCAGCCGAGTTTTGGATGACCTCAAGTTTACGTAGGGTGGAATGTGGGAGGCCAGCCAGGAGTGCATTGGAATAGTCAAGTCTAGAGGTAACAAAGGCATGGATGAGGGTTTCAGCAGCGGAAGAGCTGAGGCAAGGGCGGAGACGGGCAATGTTACGGAGGTGGAAGTAGGCGGTCTTTGTTATGCTGCAGATATGTGGTCGGAAGCTCATTTCAGGGTCAAATATGACACCAAGGTTGCGAACAGTGTCGTTCAGCCTCAGACAGATGTTAGGGAGAGGGATGGAGTCAGTGGCTAGGGAACGGAGTTTGTGACGGGGACCGAAAACAATGGCTTCGGTTGTCCCAATATTTAATTGGAGAAAATTTTTGCTCATCCAGAACTGTATGTCGGACAAGCAGTCTGACAATTTAGACACCGTGGAGGGGTCGAGAAAAGAGGTAGTGAGGTAGAGCTGGGTGTCGTCAGCGTACATGTGGAAACTGACGATACTCACCAACCAATCACCTACTTGCTCTCCTGTGACGTCACTCTTGGATGTTGTTTTTGAATCAGAGCTGCTGCTGCTGCTTTAATTCAGGTGCACTCTCGGGCCACTCTTTATCCTCTCGCCGCTGCCGCTGCTTTGATTCAGGTCCGCTCTCGGGCTGCTCTTTATCCTCTCGCCACTGCCGCTGCTTTAGATAAGATGGTCACAAAAGAACAGAATGCATGATAATCTTCACAGTCTACTTCTACACAAAATGGGTATCTTTTATCTATTTTTGTATTTTTTTTCTAAAAATACTGTTAAGTGCAAGCAAAGACGCTAAACTGTAGGGGACCAAATTCTGATAGGTAAATGCAATAACATTTGTAAACTGCGGGGAAAATGTCACCTGATCAAATGTCACATGATCGAACATCATGTGAGGAAACCTCCAGGAATACGTGCACACAGAGTTGGCAACCCTCGTTCTACATCTGAGCTAGTGATTAAGCGCCAACCTATTCAGGTGAGCCCCTGAAATATATCCTCGCCAGAAAATGTGCTCCATCATCTACACACAAGTTTTTCTTTTGCACTCCATGTCTCCAGCCAATCTTTAAAATCAATGACAATGTCAATGACGAAGTCCAACACCGCCTTCAGTGTGCGAGTGCAGCCTTCGGTCGCCTGAGGAAGAGAGTGTTTGAAGACCAGGACCTCAAACCCAGCACCAAGCTCGTGGTCTACAGAGCAGTAGTGATACCCGCCCTCCTGTATGCTTCAGAGACATGGACCATGTACAGCAGGCACCTCAAAGCACTGCAGAGGTACCACCAACGCTGCCTCCGCAAGATCCTGTAAATCCATTGGCAGGATAGGCGCACCAACGTCAGTGTTCTCGCTCAGGCCAACATCCCCCGCATCGAAGCTTTGACCACGCTCGATCAGCTCCGATGGACGGGTCACATCGTCCGCATGCCCGATACGAGACTCCCAAAACAAGAGAGCCCCAGGTGGGCAGAGGAAACGCTTCAAGGACACCCTCAAAGCCTCCTTGAAAAAATGCAACATACCCAACGACACCTGGGAACCCCTGGCCCAAGACCGCACAAAGTGGAGGAGAAGCATCCAGGAAGGCGCCGAACACCTAGAGTCTCTTCGCTGGGAGTAAGCGGAAGCCAAGCGCAAACAGCGGAAGGAGCGCACATCAACCCAAGCACCCCACCCACCCGCCCCTTCAACCACCGTCTGCCCCACCTGTGACAGAGACTGTAGGTCCCGCATTGGACTCATCAGTCACCTGAGAACTCATTTTTAGTGTGAAAGCAAGTCATCCTCAGTTCCGAGGGACTGCCTAAGAAAACCAATGATCCCACTGTTCCTTTTTGACAAACATCCAATAACCAGTAACAATCCAGACACTAATAACTTTGCAACTATATCCTTAAATTTACTTACCATTCTCTAGTAATTTTCTTTTCAGAGGACAGACTTCCTCTCCAATGTATCATTCATACCAATGTGTAAAGCAATTACAATTCCTGTATTGTTTCCCTTCATCAAACCATCTACCCTGTGGGAACAAAGCAGAAGAGAAGAGAAGCCCCAGGTCCCAGAGAGACGGGCAAGCCTGTGTGGGGGAAACTTTGTGGAAGCATTTTTAACATACAATGGTTAATTTTATGGGTCATTTTAAATATTTTTGTGAATTATTTTAAAATATTATGCATTTGTTGTGTTATAAATATTACATTTAGATGCATATAATGAGCTGGTAGAGGAAACAATATGGCTGCTCCAAGAAACCAGAGAAAATAGCTTGAGGGATTGATTTTGTTTGTTGTGTGGCAATTGCTGGTGCCAGATTGGTAGCTTTCAAAAATAACAAACAATTTTACTGGTTAGGTTCTGGTACTTGATTGGCAGATTTTCCTATTTGTCTACACTTGGGCAATCAGCATGATAAACTTAAAAGATAGTGCTTATTTGACCCAAGCAGAAAAATGTGATGATGCATTTCAATGCTACAGACACACTTGAAGTGTGAAAGACACATTTACAGTTTGACCTGTGCTATAAGCAAGATAGGTGATATAGGCTGTGTTTGATTAGGTATAATGCTCTTGTGTATATTGTATAATATACTATGGAGCAGATGATATGATGGATGGTGCTAGATGCGCTGATGCAAGTTGAGTACTGGATTCCAAAATAATTGGGTGCAGAGATTTGAGCCCTATTCCGTGTTTTTAACTTTCGGCAGTGGTGGAAAACAAGTGACATTGACATCAACGGAAAGGAAAATCAAGCTAGGTGTATAATGGGTGGCTGAAAGTCAAAGTCAGTTCTTCAGAGTCTAAATATGAAGTCCAGAATTCATCTGTAATGGCAACTTTTTGAAAGCAATTTTTCCAGCCACATCTGTCCTGTAGTTTGTCATTATGACCACACAGTGGAGGCATTGAGTTAAGTTCTGTGTTGCGAGGTAAACATTACCGAACTCCAGAGATACGTCAACAGCTATCTTTGTTTAAATTGCTTTTTGCCTTCTCAAATTTCTCCCCTCCCTATCTTTGCTGATGATGCGGAGATGCCGGTGTTGGACTGGGGTGGACAAAAGTGAGAAGTCGCACAACACCAGGTTATAGTCCAAGGGGTAAAAATTCAGTTGGTTGCGCCTCCCGTTAGCGCCTTAAATGGGCGCTAATGGGGCGTTAAGGCGCTAACGCCTGGGCGCAGCGCTGTTTGCGCCGCTCGAGAACTTAACTTGAGATTGTGCGGCGGCGCTAAAACTTACCGCTGCGACCACCTGCGCGCGCAGATTGTGACGTCATTCTGTGGTGCAACGCCCTTGGGGCGCCCCGGAGCGGAAATTGAGTGGCGCCCCCTGCCTTACCGCCTGGCGCTTCCAACGACCGGAAGACTGGAACGTTATCAATCGGTCTGGGGCTGGGGGGGGCGCTATTTAAAGGGGGCCTCTTCCTGTCTTTTTCTGTGGTCGACATTTATGCACCACTCGTTCTGAGAGAGAGAGAGAGATTCGGAGAGAGAGAGAGAGAGACTTCTACATTGACTCAACGCTTTGTGAGGTAGTTTTGCCTAGTTCATCCTAACTTTGCTGCTACTTTCGTTGCTGTACCTCATTACTTTTCTGGCAAAGAGAAGATGGGGGCTGCAATGATTGGGGGCGTCGTCCTGCTCCAGCTCAATCGGAGCAGAGTGAGACGCAGACAGAGAGTGGCAATGATGGCCAGACGGAGGAGGCCCATCAGGCGCATGTACAGGAGAGCTTACCCTCCCAGGGTATATCGTGAACAGCTCTCCTACATCCACATGTCCGAGGAGCTGTGTTTGCGAAGGCTGCGATTCAGCAAGGAGGTGGTCACTGAGCTCTGCCACCTGCTGCAGCCAGATCTGCAGCCTCAGCTGAGGTCCAGGACGTCTCTGTCGGTGGCAGTGAAGGTCACAGTGGCCTTGAACTTCTACGCCACTGGCTCATTCCAAGCTGCTGTTGGGGACCTCGCCAATATCTCCCAGTTTGCGGTGCATCGCTGCATTCGGCAGGTCACCAATGCCCTCTTCACAAGGAGACGAGACTTCATCTCCTTCCCTATGACCCCAGACAAGCAGCATGACCGTGCTATGGGCTTTGCGAGGGTAGCGGGCTTCCCCATGGTGCAGGGCGCCATTGACTGCACGCATGTGGCTTTGCGTGCTCCGCGAGAGAATGCAGAGGAGTTCCGGAACAGAAAGGGGTTCCATTCCTTGAATGTGCAGTTGGTCTGTGACCACAGACAGGTGATTCTCGCTGTCAATGCCCACTATCCGGGCAGCTGCCACGATGCTTTCATCCTGCGCCAGAGTACTGTGGCAGAAATTTTCGAGGCACCGCATCAGCCAGTTGGTTGGCTTCTGGGGGACAAGGGGTACGCATTGAGCACCTGGCTGATGACACCGCTCCGTGCGCCAAACACCCCTGCTGAGCTGCGGTACCAGGAAAGCCAACAAGCAACGAGGAACATTATTGAGCGCACAATCGGCGTGCTCAAACAACGATTCCGCTGTCTGGACCATTCCGGAGGAGCCCTGCAGTACTCGCCTGAGCAAGTTTCCAAATTCGTAGTGGTGTGCTGCATGTTGCACAACATGGCAATCCTCAGGACGCAGCCAATGCCACCAGGCCTTGCAGCACCACAAGAGGAGGAGGAGGAAGAGGAGGAACAGGCCGAGGACGATGATCAGCAGCAGCACCAAGGCAGGAGGGCGGCCCACAATGGTCAAACTGCAAGGGCCGTCCGTCAACGACTAATAGCAAGCCGCTTCTAGGACCCCTGCCAGTGCTACAAACACGAATCAACCCAGCACGCAACCCCTAAGCCGGCCAAGGCACCAATAATTCCAACCACCAGCCATGTATATTTTGAATACAGAAACTTATTTATTGTACAAACTCTGTGTGTGTCAATTCCTCATGAGAAACTCATAGAAATAAACACCAAAAAACAGTCAATAACATAACTGGTTCTCACAACCTGGAGATAATGTCCAAAACACTAAACAAAAGTTGGGCCATGAACCTCGGCCTTTAATAAAAAAATGACCAGCATTTTGGCACACATCCTACTTTTTGCCCTTCGAGGGTGATCTCCTTCCCTTGCGCACTTCCCCCCTTCTAACCCTACTGCTCCTCCGTAATGGGACCTCAGTGGCTGCAGCAAGGCTGGTGGAAGGCTGCTGCTTGTCAGACCCTGACACTGCAGATGCCCCTGAAGGCCGGCCTCGACCACTTCTGGGCCTGGAGGGCCCGGCTGCAGACTGCACCAACTCTGCATGGGCGGCAGCAGTCTGTCCTACAGGCGGTGGCAAGTGCAGTGGAGAAGTGACAGTGTTGGCAGCAGGAATGCTGTCATCGTGAGAGAGGACAGCAACTCCCTGCTCGCCCGACACACTGGCACTCCCACGGGGCAGCACTTCAGCATCCGGAGCAATTTGCCTGAGAACAGATTGCTGGCCTGCTGCGGCGCGGTGACAGCCCCGGGGACATGTGCACGAACCATCGAGGATGGCAGCAGTCAGTGCTCGCGTGGCCTCAATCTGAGTCTGCATGAGAGCAGGCTCAGATAGGTTCCTGGCAGCCAGTGACTGAATTGCAGCAGTAAGCTTTAGTGTGGCATCCGCCTGTGCTACAGCGAAGTGCTCCACACTCCTTGCCAGTGCCTCAATGCATTCGGGCACCCTTCCCACTGCACCCATGAGCTCAGTGTGCATGACCACCGCCTGGCTGTTCATTTCTGCAATCATCCGCTCCTCCTCTGCGTCCATTGCATTAGGAGTGTCTGGCATACTCTCCCTCTGGGGAGAAGGCTCCCGTTCTTCCCTCCCCCCCCCATGGCGTTGCTGCAGCCCGCTGGGTCCTGGAACTTCACCATCATCAGCCCCTTCCCCCCTGCTCCCCCGTTCTTCCCTCCCCCCCCCATGGCGTTGCTGCAGCCCGCTGGGTCCTGGAACTTCACCATCATCAGCCCCTTCCCCCCTGCTCCCCTCCGGGGAAGGCGTGTTCCCAGTGTGGCCATGGGCTTCCTCGGGAGAGGGTGGCACTGATGCTCCGGCTTCCTCCTCAGCTGCAGCATCACTCCCAGTGGCAGCTTCAGGGCCCATCTCCTCAGCTGGTGAATCACCATCTGAAAGCAGGGAGGTACAAGAGTGGCTTTAGCGTGAGGACAGGGTGGCAGTAAGGGAGGAATAAGTGCAGCGAGTTAGCAAGTTGGATTGAAAGTGTCAAAGGCTGGTATTGTGAGGGACAAGTGGAAGGACAGAGGACAAAAAGGTGATGACCTTACCATTGCTGTCCACAACGGGGTCGGCGTCTCCAGTGGCGACGGGACCGATCACCCGGCTTGCCACAATCCTGTGGACGCGCTCCTCCAGATCGCTGAGGGGTTGCAGCTGAAGCCGCCCTCCACCCGTCCGTTGCTGCTGTCTCCGATTATGAGCCAGCTTAGCCTGCAAGAAAAAGGACAGCATCTGAGTCAATATACAGCCATGGTCTTGCCTGATGTGCCTCCCATAGGTGAATAGCCCTTACAATATGCAGCCATGGTCTTGCCTGATGTGCCTCCCATAGGTGAATAGCCCTTACTGTATGCAAAGTGTGGAATGTGTGTGTGTGTTTGATGAAAGGGCCATAGGTGTTGGATGAGTGTTGTGCATTGGGGTTTTAAGACCCTCTGGCCATAGAGTGAGGTTGAGATGGAGGGATGGAGAGGTATTGAGAAAAAGCCACTCACCCTGACGACCCGAGTGAGGTCGTTGAACTTCTTGCGGCACTGGACATGGGTCCTGGGCACCATGCTCCTGGAGGAGACGCTCTGAGCCACCTCCCTCCACACTCTTCTGAACTCGCGTGGCAAAGGCCTCCTGCCACTCTCTGGGAACAGCATGCATCGTCTGCGCTCCACTGCGTCAACCAGAGCATCCAAGGCCCGCTCGGTGAAGCGATGAGCGCGTTCTCTCACCCTCTCCATTCTTGGCAGCAAAATGGATTACAGGTCTCTCCAGGCTGAGATTCAAGGCTGCAATGAGCAGGGTGTGGCTGGGGAGCAAGTGGCCCCCCCCGCTTTAAGAAGTGTCCGGCGCCAGTGTGTCTGTGCTCCCTCGCTAACTGGCAGCAGCTGCGCTGCGCTCGTGCGCTGAGTTAGCGCCTCACTCCTAGGCCTTTGCGCCTTAAGAGAGGTGTGCAGCGCCTAATTTAGCGCTCCACTCACCTCCCGGGGCGGTAAAAGTGAAGTTTCCTGTCAGTGCCGATAATTAGCGCCAGGCGCTAATATTTGCGCGCGGACGATATTTGCGCCCCAAATGGGGCGCGACCTAATTTCTACCCCCAACAGTTTTATTTGAAATCACAAGCTTTTGGAGCGCTGCTCCTTCGTCAGGTGAAGTAAAGGAATACAAAATCGACAAAGAAGTTGACTACTTGTTGGAATACAGTTCCTTGAGTGTGAAACTTGACAGTGCATGGACAATGAATCCCAGTCGCACATTTATACCTACCGAGTGTCTCAGGATGTGGAGCCATGGTACTCCAAGACACATAGGGGGAGAAATTCGGTATCGCCCCATTTGGGGCGCAATTATCGGCCGGGCGCAAAGTTTAGCGCCTGGCGCTAATTATCGCCTCCGACTGCAAACTTGGCTTCTATCGCCCCTGGAGGTGATTGGAGCGCTAAATCAGGCGTTACACACCTCTCTTAAGGCGCTAACGCCGAGGAGCGAGGCACTAACTCAGAGCGCGGGCGAAGCTCATGTGATGTCAGTTAGCAATGGAACACAGACACATTGGCGCCGGCCAGTTCTTAAAGGGGAGGGTCGATCTTGCACTCCAGCCACACCCTGCTCATTGGAGCCTTGAATCTCGACCTGGAGAGACCTGTGACTACATTTTCCAGCCAAGGACTATGGAGAGGGTGAGAGAACGAGCTCAGCGCTTCAGCGAACGGGCCTTGGAGGTTCTGGTTGGCGCGGTGGAGTGCGAAGATCTATACTCTTCCCTGAGAGTGGCAGGAGGCCTTTGCCGCACGACTACAGAAGAGTGTGGAGGGAGGTGGCTCAGCACGTCTCCTCCAGGAGCATGGTGCTCAGGACCCATACTCAATGTCGCAAAAAGTTCAACGACCTCACTCGGGTCGTCAGGGTGAGTGGCTTTTTTTCAATACCTCTCCATCCCTCCATTTCAACCTCACTCTATGGCCAGCACGTCTTAAAACTCCAATGCCCAACACTCATCCAACACCTATGGCCCTCTCATGAAACACACACACACATTCCACACCTTGCATACAGTAAGGGCTATTCAACTATGGGAGGCACATCAGGCAAGACCATGGCTGCAAATATTAAGGGCTATTCAATTTTGGGAGGCACATCAGGCAAGACCATGGCTGTATATTTAATCAGACGCCGTCCTTTTTCTTGCAAGCCAAGCTATCTCATAATAGGAGACAGCAGCAACGGACGGGTGGAGGGCGGCCTCAGCTGCAACCCCTCAGCGATCTTGAGGCGCGCGTCCACAGGATTGGGGCAAGCCGGGTGATAGGTCCCGTCGCCCCTGGAGAGGTCGACCCCGTTCGGGACAGCAATGGTAAGGTCATCAGGTTACTCTCCTCTCTCATTCCACTTGTCCCTCACAACACCAGCCTTTGACACTTTCAATCCAACTTACTAAATCGCTGCACTCCTTCCTCCCTTACTGCCCCCCTGTCCTCACGCTAAAGCCACTCTTTTTTAAATTCGTTTATGGGATCAGGGCGTCGCTGGCAATGCCAGCATTTATTGCCCATCCCTAGTTGCCCTTGAGAAGGTGGTGATGAGCCACCTTCTTGAACCGCTGCAATCCGTGTGGTGATGGTACTCCCACAGTGCTGTTCGGTAGGGAGTTCCAGGATTTTGACCCAGCGATGATGAAGGATCGGTGATATACTTCTAAGTCAGGATGGTGTGTGACTTGGAGGGGAACTGGGAGGTGGTGGTGTTCCCATGCGCCTGCTGCCCTTGTCCTTCTAGGTGGAAGAGGTCGCAGGTTTGGGAGGTGCTGCCGAAGAAGCCTTGGCGAGTTGCTGCAGTGCATCTTGTAGATGGTACACATTGCAGCCATGGTGCGCCGGTGGTGAGGGAGTGAATGTTTAAGGTGGTGGATGGGGTGCCAATCAAGCGGGCTGCTTTGTCCTGGATGGTGTCGAGCTTCTTGAGTGTTGTTGGAGCTGCACTCATCCAGGCAAGTGGTGAATATTCCATCACACTCCTTAGTTGTGCCTTGTAGATGGTGGAAAGGCTTTGGAGAGTCAGGAGGTGAGACACGCGCCGCAGAATACCCAGCCTCTGACCTGCTCTTGTTGCCACAGTATTCATGTGGCTGGTCCAGTTAAGTTTCTGGTTAATGGTGACCCCCAGGATGTTGATAGTGGGGGATTCGGCGATGGTAATGCCATTGAATGTCAAGGGGAGGACTCTCACTTGTTGGAGATAGTCATTGCCTGATACTTCTGTGGCGCGAATGTTACCTGCCACTTATCAGCCCAAGCCTGAACATCGTTCAGGTCTTGTTGCATGCGGGCATGGACGGCTTCATTATCTGTGGAGTTGCGAATGGCGCTGAACACTTTGCAGTCATCAGCGAACATCCCCATTTCTGACCTTATGTTGGAGGGAAGGTCATTGATGAAGCAGCTGAAGATGGTTGGGCCTAGGACACTGCCCTGAGGAACTCCTGCAGCGATGTCCTGGGGCTGTGATGATTGACCTTCAACCAACACAACAATCTTGTACCTCCCTGCTTTCAGATGGTGATTCACCAGCTGAGGAGACGGGCCCTCAAGCTGCCAGTGGGAGCGAAGCCGCAGGCGAGGAGGAAGAGGAAGCCAGAGCCTCAGCGCCACCCTCTCCCGAGGAAGCCCATGCCCACACTGGGAACACGTCTTCCCTGGAGGGGAGCAGGGGGGAAGGGTCTGATGAGGGTGAAGCTCCAGGACTCAGTGGGCTGCAGCAACGTGATGGGGGTAGGGAAGCTCAGAGGCCTTCTCCCCGGAGGGAGAGTAGGCCAGCGAGTCCTGCTACACTGAACGCAGAGGAGGAGCGACTCATCGCTGAAATGAACACCCAGGTGGTGGACATGCACACTCAGCTCATGGGTGCTGTGGGAAGGGTGCCCGAAACCATTGAATCACTGGCAAGGAGTGTGGAGCACTTCGCTGTAGCACAGGCGGATGCCACGCTAATGCTTAGTGCTGCAATTCAGTCACTGGCTGCCGTGATCCAATCTCAGGCTGCTCTCATGCAGACTCAGATTGAGGCCACGCAAGCACTGACTGCTGCCATTGTCGCTGGTTCGGATATATTTCCCCGGGGCTCTCACCGCGCCGCAGCAGGCCAGCAATCTGTGCTCCAGCAGATTGCTCCGGATGCTGAGGTGCTGCCCCGTGGGAGTGCCAGTGTGTCGGTCGAGCAGGGAGTTGCTGTCCTCTCTCAAGATGACAGCATTCCTGCTGCCACCACTGTCACTTCCCTATTGCACTTGCCACCGCCTGTAGCCCAGACTGCTGTCGCCCATGCAGAGTTGGTGCAGTCTGCAGCCGGGCCCTCCAGGCCCAAAGCTGGTCGAGGCTGTCCTTCAAGGGCATCTGTAGTCTCAGGTTCTGACAATCAGCAGCCTTCCACCAGCCTTGTTGCAGCCACTGGGGCCCCATTACGGAGGAGCAGTAGGGTGGGAAGGGGGGAAGTGCATAAGGGAAGGAGATCATCCTCGAAGGGCAAAAAGTAGGAGGTGTGACGAAATGTTGGTAAATTTTTTATTAAAGGCCGAGGTTCGTGTTCACACTTTTGTTTAGTGTTTTGGACATTATCTCCAGGTTGTGAGAACCAGTAATGTTAATGAATGATTTTTTGTGTTTGTTTCTATTAGTTTGTCATGAAGAAATGACACACACACAGTTTGTAAAATAAAAAAGTTTTTGTATTCAAAATGTACAGGTTTGGCCTTTGGAATCATTGCTGCCTTGGCCGGCTTTGGGGTTGCGGGTGGGTTTCATTCATGTTGTTCTCCATGCCAGAAGCCATTTCCTCAGTAGGGGTCTAGAAGCGGCTTATTATCAGCCGTTGATGGACGGCCCTTGCAGTTTCAACATTGTGGGCCTCCCTCCCGCCTTGGTGCTGCTGCTGATCATCCTCCTCCTCTTCCTCCTCATCTTCTTCCTCTTCCTCCTCCTCTTCCTCCTCCTCTTCTTCCTCCTCTTCCTCCTCCTCCTCTGGTGGTGCTCCAAGGCCTGGTGGCATTCGCTGGGTCCTGAGGATTGCCAGGTTATGAAGCATGCAGCACACAACTATGAAGAGGGAGACTCGCTCAGGCGAGTACTGCAGGGCTCCTCCTGAGTGGTCTAGACAGCGGAACTGTTGCTTGAGCACGCCGATTGTGTGCTCAACGATGTTCCTGGTGGCGAGATGGCTCTCATTGTACCGCAGCTCAGCAGGGGTGTTGGGGTTACAGAGCGGTGTCATCAGCCAGGTGCACAGTGGATAACCCTTGTCCCCGAGGAGCCAACCACTTGGCTGATGCGGTGCCTGGAAAAGTTCTGGCACAGCAGTCTGGCGCAGGATGAAAGCATCGTGGCTGCTGCCAGGATAGCGGGCAGTGACAGCGAGTATCAGCTGTCTGTGGTCACAGACCAACTGGACGTTTAAGGAGTGGAACACCTTGCGGTTTCGGAAAACCTCTGCATTCTCATGTGGTGCACGCAATGCCACATGCGTGCAGTTAATGGCGCCCTGCACCATGGGGAAGCCCGCTATCCTCACAAAGCCCAATGCGCATTCATGCTGTTTGGCCTGGGTCATCGGGAAAGAGATGTACTGGCGTCTCCTTATATAGAGGGCATTTGTGACCTGACGGATACAGCAATGGACCGCGAACTGGGAGATATTGGTGATATCCCCAGTAGCTGCTTGAAAGGAGCCGGTGGCATAAAAGTTCAGGACCACTGTGATCGTCACTGCCACCGACAGAGACGTCCTGGTCCTCAGTAGAGGCTGCAGATCTGGCTGCAGCAGGTGGCAGAGCTCAGTGACCACCTCCTTGCTGAAGCGCAGCCTGCGCAAACACTGCTCCTCAGACAAATTAATGTAGGAGAATTGTTCCCGGAATACCCTGGGAGGGTAAGGACTCCTGTGCAGAGGCCTGTTGGCCCTCCTCCGTCTGGCCATGATTGCCACTCTCTCTCTGCATCTCTGTTGCCTCCGATTTTGCAGGCGCAGGACGACGCCCCGAATCAGTGCAGCCCCCATAGTTTCTTGGCAATCGAAGTAATGAAGGTCAAATCCAAAAGTACCTGCAAAGTGATGCTCAGTAGCCAAAACTACTTCACACAGCATTGACTCTATGCAGAAGTCTCTCTCTCTCTCTCTCTCTCAGAATCTCTCTCTCTGTCAGAATGAGTGGTGCAAAAATGTCTACCACAGAAAAAGCCAGGAAGAGGCCACCTTTAAATTGCGCCCCCCTCAGCCCCTCACCGACTGGGAAACATTCCAGTCTCCCTGTCATTGCTTGCGCCAGGCAGAAAGGAGCGGGGCGCCACTCCATATCCAGTCCTGGGCGCCAACAGGGCGTTGCATGCTCGACTGATGTCACGATCTGTGGGTGCAGGAGATCGGGGCGGTAAACTTTTGCGCCGCCGCAAAAACTCAAGTCCATTTCACGAGTGGCGCAAACATCGCCGCGCCCAGGTGCTAGTTGCTTTGCGCCCCATTAGCGCCCTCTTAAGGAGCTAACAGGAGGCGCAAGCCAACCGAATTTTTCCCCCATAATGTAATTCATTTATACCGATCAGCACCAATACCTGCAGCAGTAGTGGTACTTATACTTGTACCAGTAGCAGTACCTGTACTTGTATCATAGTAGTACCTGTACCGGTAGCAGTAGTAGTACCTGTAATTGTACTAATAATACCTATACTTTTACCATAGTAGTACCTGTACTAGTATTAGTACCTGTACCAGTACTAGTAGTAAGTCTGTACCAGTACCAGTAGTTGTACCTGTACCAATACCTGTAACAGTATCTGACTCGTGTTGGGATATCGTTCCACAGGTGGTGCAAGCCCTCTACTGCTTCCCTGAGGTACAGACCAGGAATGCTGTGTGCTATTCTGCGTGTAATGTACTCCAGCCTGTGCGTTATCCTGCATGCAAGACACTCCAGCCCGAGTATTCCTATATTTAGCACATTCCAGCCTATATGCAATGCATTCCAGCTTGTAGGCCATCCTGGATGTAAAATACGCCAGCCTGTGTGGTACCCTGCATTTCTTGCACTCAGTCTATCAATTATCCTCGGTATAGTGTACTCCAGCCTACGCATTTGCCTGTTCACTATACTGCATCCAAACAGTGTGCTTTCCTGTCAGAGGAAGAGACTCACTGAAGGATTGAGCAGAGTGAGAGAGTCACTAAATCACCAGAGACAGAGGGAAAATCCCTAAAAAACAACACCTTCTGTTGAATTTGTGGGCCTTTCTTTGTGGAATGCTTTAGTGTTCGGTGAATTCATTGATCCAGTGAAGTTTGACACCCGTGGGCTAGGAGTTGGTTAAAAAGTAGATTTTGTAACGTTATGGTACCAAGTGTACCAAGTTTAACAACTTTTGATCCAGCTGATAAAAAGCTCATGGAGTAAGGGAAAAGGCCCTCTGTTTATAGCCACGACATATTCAAAACTAAACTCCACCATGTCTATGTAACCCGAAGTTTCTCTGTTCTATTTGCATGCATATTTTGGCTGCCACTCTGGAACCCAAACCATTACTTCTGTCTCCCATTTTTTCCTCCTTGTCCCCTTCCGGCCCTTCTCTCCTGCCTCCTCCCTTTCCTGTCACCCAGTCATACCACCTTTCATTTCTCCTCTTTTGGGTACTTTGCCTCCCATCCCAGTCTTGAATCCCCCTTCAATAAGTCTATAGATATGCTCTGTGCCTCTCTTGGCATTCTCCATCAAGTGGCCTGTCACTGCAGGCAGAAACCCCAACTGCCCATCCTCTTCTCTCACCGACTTTTAACACCCAATGTGTGCCCACTGAGGGCCAATGCCACCAACCTCCTTCCCGTTCCACTCGCACCACCTTCCACTGTCCTCGTAGACTCTGCTAAGGGATCAATAATCATTGCCTCTCTCTGCAGTTCCCTCCAGAATGTCTGTTCACTTGATAACAAGACATTTGCCATTTATGACTTTATTGTGGATTATTGCATTGACATCCTGGCTTTAACTAAAACTCCCGGGTAGAAACACCTTGCCCCTTACCAAAGCCTTCCCCGTGTGGCTATACTTTCCGCCACCTGTCCCACCAAAATCACCGTAGTGGCGGTTTGGTCCTCCTCACCAAGTTACACCTTGGTCTCTTTCTCAACTCTTCTGGTACCATTCTTCCTTTAAGCACCTCACCTTGTTCCACCCCCTCACCTCCTTTAAAATCCTCATTGTCTATTATCCCACAATTCCCATCTGAGTTTCTCCCTGAGATAGCCTCCCTTTTCTCCTCCTTCAGCTTCTGTGATGTCAATCTCAATTTCAGTTTCCCTTGTTCTCTCTCTTCTGAATTCAATGACTTCTTGTCCTTTCTAAATCTTTCCTCTCCCTCCATATAAATGCTCCTACCCATATTTACACCCATCCCCCCAATCTTGCCATCTCCCATAGCCTCTCGACTCCCATGGTTTTAATCACAGGCAAGGCAATCTCCAACCACTTCTTTGTATCCCTCACTAACTAATTCCTCCACTCCCTTTCAACCCCACTTCCTTCTACATTGTGCTTGAAAAACTCTCCCCAATGTCAACAACAACAATTTTCATTTATATCGCACCTTTAACGTAAAACGTCCCAAGGCACTTCACAGGAGTGTTATCAAACAAAATTTGACACGAGCCAATATTAGGACAGGTGACCAAAAGCTTGGTCAAAGAGGTAAGTTTTAAGGAACGTCTTAAAGGAAGAGAGAGAGGTGGAGAGGTTATGGGAGGGAATTCCAGAGCTTAGCGTCTAGAGAACTGAAGCATGACCGCCAATGGTGGAGCGATTAAAATCAGGGATGCGCAAGAGGCCAGAATTCATAGAATTATAGATATTTATGACACAGAAGGAGGCCATTCGCTCCATCGTGTCTGTGCCGGCCAAAAAAGAGCTAGCCAGCCTAATCCTAGTTTGCAGCTCTTGTAGGTTATGGCACTTCACATGCATATCCAAGTACTTTTTAAATGCCGTGAGGGTTTCTGCCTCTACCACCCTTTCAGGCAGTGTGTTCCAGACCTCCAACACCCTCTGGGTGAAAAAAATTCTCCTCAACTCCCCTCTAATTGGAAAAACGCAGAAATCTCAGAGGGTTGTAGGGCTGGAAGAGGTTACAGGGATAGTGAAAAACAAAAAATTGCACAGGACCAAACTGGAAATATCGAATAAGGCAGCACATATGAAGTGTGCCAGCATTTCCAACCTTTTTGTTTCAAAACAATTTCAACCATGTCAGGAAATCCACTTACTGGTAGTTAAAATTAAACTGCAAAGTAACTAAAACTACAGTAGTTGATGTAAATTTGTATTCTGTTTTTCAAGAGATTGACATAGTACATAATTACATAGTATTTATAGCACAGAAACAGGCCATTCAGCCCAACAGGTCCTTGCTGGTGTTTATGCTCCACACAAGCCTCCTTCCACCCTTCTTCATCTAACCCCATCGACAAAACCTTCTAGGAATTTGCATGTTGTACATAGCCCAGTTGCTCTGTTCAATCTACACGCCTTGTGTAATGAACTGATCAGTTTATACAGTTCTGTGTAGTTGTACGCTGCATTACCAAAAATGCCAATATACTTATTGCAGCTCCACTATGCAACATTCTGCCTAACAAGCACTAATCTGCAGTTAGCAGCAAACCAGACAACAGCATCTCTATGAAAATAATGCACCCTTATTTATCTAAACATATTTTTTCAGGTTGGCTAATCAGGAATATTCCTAAAGTTCAACGGTTAAGAAAGAAAGAAAGAAAGAACGAAGGAGCTATCCTGCTGATGTGCTTATAAAACTCTAGTTGTTGTTTATAGCAGAGACAGAACAGAACATTCACAAAATTCCAGACTAATTGAACGCGGTCCGTGTGCCTGAAGTATAGCTCCACCGCGGGACACAGTCTGCTTTATTTGTTGAGTCAGGCTACTTCGATCCCCACTGGGGTTCCATTATTCTTTTCTCTTCTAATCACTTGAAAGAGCTGGTATTTTCTTTCAGTATTCTAAGAAATGTCTGAAAGTGTTTGAAGGCAAGATTACAAAGTATTGAAGGATTTGTCACAAAGGAGAGCTGGACGAGCTTTGTACTGCTTGGCTTCATACAACACATTAGATGGAAAATTCACTGAACGGTGGTAAGAGAAAGCAGGTCTTAAATTCTCATGCAATTTGAGAGCACCTTTAAACACACACAACAGAAATGTGTCTATGTGGGAGGGGTGGGGGCGGAAGAAGCTAATTTAATGCCTCTATCTTCATAGGAATATCTGAGAAATGGGTCAATACTGTATTTATACATTTAAAATGTGCAGAGATAACATTTTAGGTGAAAGGAGCTCAGCTTCCTTGCAGCACCTCTGCCCTGATAGTATTACAATGAAATTAGATATCTTCTTGAACAATTCACTTTGTTGAAATTGAGACTCATCTCACAGTCTCCTAGAGAATGTTCACATTGTAACTGTACAGTTGCAGTGTAAATGCAATCTGAGCCCAGCCTAATTTGACTCCAGAAAGAAACTGTCTCATTCCACCTCACTTTGGAGTCAGTACAGGCCTTGGCACCCAGTTTACAAGTTGTATTAAGCATCGGTGCAAAGCATTTTTTGCTTCAAACTGATGCTAAACGTGTGGAGCGTGAATGCACCCCTACTTTAACTCCTTCTTTCTCAAGACAGGAATTAGGGTTTCAGCAGCAGTGGGAGAGAGGTCAGAGTGCACGTGCAAAATGCCCTGGAGGTGAAAAATATTTTGGCAATGGAGTTGCTGGTGGGTGAAGAGCTCAGCTCTGGGTCGATCTGGATGCTGAGATTGCAAACCACCAAAATTAGTTAGGGAGGCTCATGGAAGCACGCAGGTAATGGCGGAGGCTAAAAAAGAACGGCCTTAGTTTTGCTGAAGCAAACCTTGACTCATTCAAGAATTAATGTTGGACAAGCAATTGAAAAACATAGCAAAAAACTTGGAGAGGTAGAGCTGGGTTCATCAGACTGCATATGGAAGCTGACCTCTTGCTTACAGATGAAGTTGCTGGAAGGTAGTATGTAAATGATGAATGAGGCGACCCGGATTGGAAGTGACTGTATGGGAGTATGAAGGGAGACTGGGGAGAGATGAGGTAAAGAGAAGTATAGACAGAGGCAGAGAACCAGCAGTCAGTATGCATATAAGAGTGCACAAGGAGAAACTAGTTACCAAATGAACAATGAATATGTGGGTTGCTTGGGAATGGTTTAACTGGAGCATACTTTGCTTTGGTGCTGCTCCTGGAGAGCAGTGTTGGGCCTGCCTGCCATTAATGCCACACATTCCACAGATCCTCTACGATCTGGTCTGTAATGGACTTTGCTGCACTCACGACAGGCCTTGGCACCCAATTTACAAGCCGTGTTATTTCTGGAGGGAAAGTTATGTATTTCTTTCAGTCTATGACCACCCATAACCACCATTCCCATTCTGAAACAGATAGTTAATAGCTTATAAAAGGAGTTGAATGATCAATGAGTTGGTGTCAGCTGTGGCACTCTCACTTCTGAGTCAGAAGGTTGTGGGTTCATAGTCCCACTCCAGGGACTTGAGCACATAAATCTAGGCTGACACTCCAGTGCAGTGCTGAGGGAGTGCTGCACTGTCGGAGGTGCCGTCTTTCAGATGAGACGTTAAACCGAGGCCGCGTCTGCTCTCTCAGGTAGACGTAAAAGATCCCATGGCATTATTTCAAAGGGGAGTTATCCCCGGTGTCCTGGCCAATATTTATCCCGCAACCAGCGTAACAAAAACAGATTATCTGGTCATTATCACATTGCTGTTTGTGGGAGCTTGCTGTGCGCAAATTAGCTGCCGCGTTTCCCACATTACAACAGTGACTACACTTCAAAAAGTACTTCATTGGGTGTAAAGCGCTTTGAGACGTCCGGTGGTCGTGAAAGGCGTTATATAAATGCAAGACTTTCTTTATCATTTCAACTACTGTCCCTGAGAGTCTGTTGCACATTTTCACTGCTCTACAGGTGAAAACAAAATAAAAATTCTAACCTCTAGATCACTTGAAGGTTGTTAATTTTCACATGTATCTTCTCTGTAACATTTAGGATTATGGGATAATTCAGATGAACAGACTTCCCTTTTAAGAATGGGTTCTGCCTGACAGATCACTCTGGTGTCTCCCATCTGTCTGCAGCAAGCTCCCACGCCTCAGCACTCACAGAAGAAAGGTTTTCAGCAGGAGCCACTTGTTGAGTTTGCTTCCTGTTAATATCCACCTGTCAGACGCAGGAATAGGCAGCCACTGTTCATTATGTTGGTTTAACCCTTTCCCTTGACTCCCCACTAAGTGCAAACCTGAATGCATCATTCAGATTATCCTCCGAGGCTCCCGTTACGGCACACTGCTGTGATACTGAGCCATGCAGACTAGGCAGAGATTAACATTCCCTTGTCTGTGCTGAATTAACTGATCTTAGTTGGTCTCCTGGAAAGTGCACACTGAGTGACGACAAGATCAGGCACAGCTATGATGCTCTCACAGTTGAATAGCTTCTCAACACTCACTGTCTAGGCTCATACATGATGAATAGTCATCAGTCGGGGAAGGAACTTGAGGGTGGCTGTTGCCCGTAGAACAATCTTCTTCTTCTTCTTAGGCAGTCCCTCGGAACCGAGGATGACTTGCTTCCACACTAAAAATGAGTTCTCAGGTGGCTGATGAGTCCAATGCGGGACCTACAGTCTCTGTCACAGGTGGGGCAGACGGTGGTTGAAGGGGCGGGTGGGTGGGGTGCTTGGGTTGACGTGCGCTCCTTCTGCTGTTTGCGCTTGGCTTCCGCTTGCTCCCGGCGAAGAGACTCCTGTCAGACACAGGAACAGGCTGGGGTTGTTTTCCTTAGAGCAGAGAAGGCTGAGGGGGGACCTGATTGAGGTGTACAAAATTATGAGGGGCATAGATAGGATAGATAGAAAGTAACTTTTGCCCTTAGTAGAGGGGTCAATAACCAGAGGGCATAGTTTCAAGGTAAGGGGCAGGAGGTTTAGAGGGGATTTGAGGAAAAGAATTTTCACCCAGAGGGTGGTTGGAATCTGGAACTCACTGCCTGAAAGGGTGGTGGAGGCAGGAACGCTCACAACATTCAAGAAGCATTTAGATGAGCACTTGAAACGCCATAGCATACAAAGCTACGGACCAAGTGCTGGAAAATGGGATTAGAATAGATAGGGCTTGATGGCCAGCGCAGACACAATGGGCCGAAGGGCCTCTTTCTGTGCTGTATAATTCTATGGGGGAAAAATTCAGTTGGATTGCGCCTCCCGTTAGCACCTTAAGAGGGCGCTAATGGGGCACAAAGCAACTAGCGCCCGGGCGCGGCGATCTTTGCACCGCTCACAAAATTAACTAGACATTTTGCAGCAGCGCTAAACACTACCGCCACGATCTCCTGCGCCGGCCGATCGTGACGTCAGTCGAGAGTGCAATGCCCCGGTAGCGCCCCGGAGCGGATATTGAGTGGCGCCCCCTGTCTTACTGCCTGCCGCTAGCAATGACAGGTTGAGGGGAGCGTTTTGCAGTCAGGAAGGGACTGGGGGAGCGCTATTTAAAGGCAACTAATTCCTGCCTTTAATTGTCGGCGAAATTTTTGCACCACGCATTCTGAGTTAGAGAGACAGACTGCAGGAGATATTCAAAGCTGTGTTGAGTAGTTTTGGGTACTGAGCAGCACTTTGCAGGTTCTTTCTGGTTTGATCTTCCTTGCATCGATTTAGAAGAGAATATGGGGGCTGCAGTCTGAGCTCTTTCCCTGGGCCTCTCCATTGTTCTTTCCAACAGATTTGATGTACAGGTCTCTCCAGGCCGAGATTCAAGGCTGCAATGAGCAGGGTGTGGATGTAGAGCAAGATCGACCCTCCCCTTTAAGAACTGGCCGGCGCCAGTGTGTCTGCGTTCCATTGCTGACTGACATCACATGAGCTTCGCCAGCGCTCTGAGGTAGCGCCTCACTCCTCAGCCTTTGCGCCTTAAGACAGATGTGTAGCGCCTGATTTAGCACTCCAATCACCTCCAGGGGCGATAAAAGTCAAGTTTGCAGTCAGAGGCGATAATTAGCGCCAGGCGCTAAACTTTGCGCACGGCCAATAATGGCGCCCCAAACGGGGCGATACTGAATTTTTCCCCCTATTACTCTATGACTATGACTCGAGGTGTTTGGCGCCTTCCCGGATGCTTCTCCTCCACTTTGTGCGGTCTTGGGCCAGGGATTCCCAGGTGTCGGTGGGGATGTTGCACTTTTTCAAGGATGCTTTGAGGGTGTCCTTGAAGCGTTTCCTCTGCCCACCTGGGGCTCTCTTGCCAGGTCGGAGCTCTGAGTAGAGCGCTTGTTTTGGGAGTCTCGTATCGGGCATGCGGACGATGTGACCCGTCCATCGGAGCTGATCGAGCGTGGTCAAAGCTTCAATGCTGGGGATGTTGGCCTGAGCAAGAACACTGACGTTGGTGCACCTATCCTGCCAATGGATTTACAGGATCTTGCGGAGGCAGCGTTGGTGGTACCTCTCCAGTGCTTTGAGGTGCCTGCTGTACATGGTCCATGTCTCTGAAGCATACAGGAGGGCGGGTATCACTACTGCTCTGTAGACCATGAGCTTGGTGCTGGGTTTGAGGTCCTGGTCTTCAAATACTCTCTTCCTCAGGCGACCGAAGGCTGCACTGGCACACTGAAGGCAGTGTTGGACTTAGTCATCGACGTCTGCCCTTGTTGACAGTAGGCTCCCGAGGTATGGAAAGTGGTCCACGTTGTCCAAGGCCTCGCCATGGATTTTGATAATCGGGGAGCAGTACTGTGTGGCGGGGGCAGGTTGGTAGAGGACCTTTGTCTTACGGATGTTTAGTGTAAGGCCCATGCTCTCGTATGCTTCGGTGAAGGTGTGAATGCAGTCACACCCCAGAGGAAATCACAGGTTCAGGAAGGGGAGGGTGTGACTGCTAGGGAGCTGGGTAGCAGGAATTTAGGAGAGGTTGAGAAGGAGGTCCTGCAGACACTGGTCCTGTCCAACAGGTATGAAGTACTCGCTACCTGTGAGGACAAGGAGAAAGACTGCAGGGAGGACAGCCACATTGCAGACCAAGGCACTGTGGCTCAGAAGGCTGTGCAAGGGGGGAAGAGCAGAATAGAAATGTGGTAGTGATAGGGGACTCTATAATTAGGGGGATAGATAGCGTCCTCTGCAGCCAAGAATGAGAATCCCGAAGGGTGTGTTGCCTACCCGGTGCCAGGGTAAGGGATATCTCACAGCGGCTGGAGAGGAACTTGGAAAGGGAGGGGGTAAATCCAGTTGTCGTGGTCCATGTTGGAACAAACGACATAGGTAGGAACAGGGAGGAGGTCCTGCTGAAAGAGTATCAGGAGTTAGGCTCTAAATTAAACAGCAGGATCTCGAGGGTAATAACCTCTGGATTATTGCCCGAGCCATGTGCAAATTGGCATAGAAGCGGACAGATCAGGAGAATTAACACGTGGCTAAAGGGCTGGTGTGGGAAAGAGGGGTTCCTTTACATGCGACACTGGCACCAGTTCTGGGACGGCGCCACCTGAATCAGGCTGGGACCCGTGTCCTAGCGGAAAGGGTAAATAGGAAGGTGGCAAAGGCTTTAAAATAGTAAGATGGCGGGAGGGATCTATAAGAAACGTAACCAGCCTAATTATAAACAAAACAGGGAAAGAGAGCATAGGAAAGAATAAAGTAAGGGAGGACATTGATGGCACGGGAATAAATAGAGTTATAGAACAGGAGTCTAAAAAGATGAGAGGAAATCCTATTAAAAATGAGTTAACCTGTCTACAGCAATGCACACAGTGCCCGTAATAAAACAGGGGAGCTGGAGGCAATCATGTGTTGCGAGGAACCAGACATAATAGGATTTACTGAGACATGGCTACAGAAAGGCTCAACCATCTTCAGTTGCTTCATCAATGACCTTCCCTCCATCATAAGGTCAGAAGTGGGGATGTTTGCTGATGACTGCACAGTGTTCAGTGCCATTCGCAACTCCTCAGATAATGAAGCAATCAATGCCCGTATGCAGCAAGACCTGGACGATATTCAGGCTTGGGCTGATAAGTGGCAGGGTAACATTCGCGTCACACAAGTGCCAGGCAATGATTATCTCCAACAAGCGAGCGTCTAACCACCACCCCTTGACATTCAACAGCATTACCATCGCCGAGTCTCCCACCATCAAAATCCTGGGGATCACCATTGGCCAGAAACTTAACTGGACCAGCCACATAAATACTGTGGCAACAAGAGCAGGTCAGAGGCTGGGTATTCTGCGGTGAGAGAGGATAAAACCCCTGGTCTGGATGGATTGCATCCATGCATTTTAAAAGAATCTAGGGAAGAGATAGCAGAGGCATTACTACACATATTTAATAATTCGTTAGAAAAAGGTATAGTGCCAGAGGACTGACGGATGGCTAATGCAATACCTATATTTAAGAAGGGGGATAGAACATGTCCAGGGAATTATAGACCAGTCAGCTTAACATCGGTGGTAGGAAAAATAATGGAATCCCTACTAAAGGAGAAAATAGAAGAACATCTAGAAACCAAAAACATAGTAATGAATAGTCAGCATGGATTTCAAAAGGGAAAGTCTTGCTTGACCAACCTCATTGATTTTTTGAAAAGGTAACAGAGAGAGTAGACATTGGTAATGCAGTAGATGTAGCTTATCTAGATTTTCAAAAGGCCTTCGATAAGGTACCCCATAATAGACTGATGAACAAGGTCAGAGAATCCAGAGTCAGGGGACAAGTAGCAGAATGGATAGCTAGCTGGCTTCAAGACAGAAAGCAGAGAGTAGGGGTAAGGGGTAGTTATTCACAGTGGCAAAAGATGGATAGTGGTGTTCCACAAGTATCAGTGCTGAGACCACTGTTGTTCACAATTTATATTAACTATTTAAACTTTGGAAGCAAAAACACAATTTCTAAATTTGTGGATGGCACCAAATTGGGGGGGCTAGTCAATACTGAGGAGGACTGTAACAAGTTACAGGAGGACATTAATAAACTTGCAGAATCGGCATATAATTGGCAAATGAAGTTCAACACAGATAAATGTGAGGTATTAAATTTTGGTAGGAAGAATAGGGAGGTCACTTATTACTTGGAGGGTGCGAGTGTAGGTAGGGTAGAGGAACAAAGGTATCTCGGAGTACAAATACACAAATCACTAAAAGTTACAACACAGGTTAGCAAGGCCATAAATAAAAGCAAACCAAGCACTTGGGTTTATTTCTAGAGGTATAGAATTGAAAAGTAGGGAAGTTACGCTAAACCTGTATCGAACCTTGGTTAGACCACACTTAGAGTACTGCGTACAGTTCTGATCGCCATATTATAAAAAGGATATAGAGGCACTGGAGAGGGTGCAGAGAAGATTTACAAGGATGATACCAGAAATGGGGGGATACACATATCAGGAAAGGATGAACAGGCTGGGTCTCTTTTCTCTTGAAAAAAGAAGGCTGAGGGGTGACCTAATAGAGGTCTTTAAAATTATGAAAGGTTTTGTTAGAGTGGATACAGAGAAAATGTTTCCACTTGTAGGGAAGAGCATAACTAGAGGCCATCAACATAAGATAGTCACCAAGAAATCCAATAGGGAATTCAGAAGAAACTTCTTTACCCAAAGAATGGTGAGAATGTGGAACTCGCTACCACAGGGAGTGGTTGAAGCGAATAGTATAGATGCAGTTAAGGGGAGGCTAGACAAGCATATGAGGGAGAAAGGAATAGAGGGTTATGCTGATAGATTTAGATGAGGAAAGACGGGAGGAGGCTCGAGTGGAGCATAAACACCAGCATGGACTGGTTGGGCCGAATGGCCTGTTTCTGTGCCGTATATCATATGTAATCCTATGTAAATCAGGCTAGTAGGGGCAAAGAACAGAAATTTAAAGTGGGACTTGCCAGATTAAACACATCTCCAGTTTAACAACAGAATAATGCACAGTACATTAATGGCATAATCTGAATGATGCATTCAGGTTTGTCGTTAGTGGGGAGTCAAGGGAAATGGTTAAACCAACATAATGAACATTGGCTACATTAATAGCATGATTTTCTTGTTCTCATAAAACAACATTACCTTGGACTTACTGTGAGCAATGCCACGGGAGATCCACTAGTTATGTATATTTATTTGCACCACTTATTAATCTTTGTTGTAAAGTTGCTTTGGATTTAATGGGATGAATTACAGCCAAAGATATTAAATCTGTGAGCATTAGTCTGTAGGGGAGGAATGCATTCATCCTGTTTACTGGCTCATACTTGCCTTGGTTTTGAAAGGCGCAGTGATGTGTTCAGAATGTAATTACTGTCACAGTCAGACAGGATAAATAGGAGGCAGGGAAGCAATGGATGAGATCTGCATGTCTATAATTCTAATGTTTGCACAGGAAAATCATAGGGCGTTAGGGTAACCTTGTCCAGCATCTCTTACATACTTCCATGCGTACAAGCTGATCGAACTTTTCTGCATAATATACAGTTGAGTGCAGAAGTCTCTATATACTCTCCCTTTGCTCATTTCCCAGGGTCCTCACCATCACATAGCTGCTCATGAACATAACAGCAGGATGTTCCTGCCTGTCTATGATTAGTTGGGATAAGGTGCAGTTAAGAATTTCTCCCTGTACTTAGTATACAATCCATATAGCATCTTGTGTACTGCATTTTTGGGGGTTTTCTCCCTTCTTCCCCTGAAGGTGCAGACTATTTCTGGGGTACAGTTTTACAGGTGCTCACTCAAATAGTCGTTCTTCATGTGTGAGCCATGATAGTGAGTGTTGCTCAGCTATTCAGCAGTGTATATAACAGGAGAGCCAAATACTGTTTTCACCAAACACCCACACACATGCACACTGCCTAGCAGGATAATTGGCTGGTTTTTCTCCCCACAACTAGCCAAGGAGCATTGAGGCCAATTGACATGCCTTGATTACAGCCTGCAGAGATCAACTAAAAGAGCACAGTGCAGGAATCAAAATTACAACCTTCTGGTCTGTGTGGCTCAGTACCACACCAGTTTGATACATTTATCCACCAAGTCATTGCGAGACCCCCTCTCCTTTCTCCTCACAATGATTGAATAGTCCACTGACCAGACAGACACCTGAAGAATGGTCACTTGGGAGAGGTATAGCAAGGCCACCAGCACCAATAAGAATAAAAGAAAGACTTGCATTTATATAGCGCCGTGTACGACCTCAGGATGTCCCAAAGCACTTTACAGCCAATGAAGAACTTTTTGAAGTGTAGTCGCTGTTGTAATGTAGGTATCATATGCCAGTAAGAGGCATTACTTTCTGGACTGAAGGGATAGGGGAGAAAGGATATCTGAGCTCCTCCTGAGTACAGCTTTTCTCCTCGTTACTTCTCTCCTTGACTTCGACTATGCCTTTGTCTCTGCCACCCCTTCCCCATCCCAAGTTTTTAACTTCTTGCTCAGTGACCACCTATCCCCTGTGAAGAACTCAGAGGTTCTTTTACATGAGTGTTGTATAATTGTATGTTATTCTTTTGGAATATCAATGAATGAAAGAAACCTCTTTTAGGAGAGGAAGATAAAAGCAGAGCCACATGACGTTTTTTTAAATTGTTTTTTCTCATACATTTTCTCTGTTGATTTTCTCCCCTTCACTTCTCCCCTGAAAGCACTGACTTCTCACTCAAGGAGCGTTCCACTTGTGTTGATCATCAAGTGTCCATAATTAAGGTATGAGCCCTGACAGTGTTTTTTTAATATAATTATTCAACCACTGGAAGCATCACAGCTGAGCTTGATCATGTCAACAACAACTTGTATTTATATAGCGTCTTTAACGTAGTAAAACATCCCAAGGCGCTTTGCAGGAGTATTATAAGACAAAAAATTTGACACTGAGCCACATCAGGAGAAATTAGGGCAGGTGACCAAAAGCTTGGTCAAAGAGGTAGGTTTTAAGAGAGTCTTAAAGGAGGAAAGAGAGATAGAGAGGCGGAGAGTTGTAGGGAGGGAATTCCAGAGCTTAAGGTCTAGGCAACAGAAGGCACGGCCACCAATGGTTGAGCGATTATAATCAGTGATGCTCAAGAGGGCAGAATGAGAGGAGCGCAGATATCTCGGGCATTGTGGGGCTGGAGGCGATTACAGAGATAGGGCGGGGTGAGGCCATGGAGGGATTTGAAAACAAGGATGAGAATTTTGAAATCGAGGCGTTGCTTAACCGGGAGCCAATGTAGGTCAGCAAGTACAGGGGTGATGGGTGCGAGTTAGGACATAGGCAGCCAAGTTTTGGATGACCTCAAGTTTATGTAGGGTAGAATGTGGGGGGCATTCGAATAGTCAAGTCTAGAGGTAACAAAGGCATGGATGAGGGTTTCAGCAGCGGATGAGCTGAGGCAAGGGCGAAGACGGGCGATGTTACTGAGGTGGAAATAGGTGATCTTAGTGATGCTGCGGATATGTGGTCGGAAGCTCATTTCAAGGTCAAATATGACACCAAGTTTGCGAACAGTGTGGTTCAGCTTCAGACAGATGTTAGGGAGAGGGATGGAGTCAGTGGCTCGGGAACGGAGTTTGTGACGGGGACCAAAAACAATTAATTTTTTTATTCGTATATGGGATATGGGCGTCGCTGGCAAGGCCAGCATTTATTACCCATCCCTAATTGCCCTTGAGAAGGTGGTAGTGAGCCGCCTTCTTGAACCGCTGCTGTCCGTGTGGTGAAGGTACTCCCACAGTGCTGTTAGGTAGGGAGTTCCAGGATTTTGACCCAGCGACGATGAACGGCTTCAGTCTTCCCAATATTTAATTGGAGAAAATTTCTGCTCATCCAGAATTGGATGTCGGACAAGCAGTCTGAAAATTTAGAGACCGTGGAGGGGTCGAGAGAAGTAGTGGTGAGGTAGAGCTAGATGTCATCAGTGTACATGTGGAAACTGACGCTGTGTTTTCGGATGATGTCGCCAAGGGGCAGCAAGTAGATGAGAAATAGGAGGGGGGCCAAGGATAGATCCTTGGGGGACACAAGAGGTAACGTTGCAGGCGATTCTCTGGCTACGATTAGATAGATAAGAATGGAACCAGGCGAGTGCAGTCCCACCCAGCTGGACGACGGTGGAGGCGTTGGAGAAGGATGGAGTGGTCAACCGTGTCAAAGGCTGCAGACAAGTCAAGAAGGATGAGGAGGGATAGTTTACCTTTGTCACAGTCACAATGGATGTCATTTGTGACTTTGATGAGAGCCATTTCGGTACTGTGTCAGGGGCAGAAACATGATTGGAGGGATTCAAACATGAAGTTGCAGGAAAGATGGGCATGGATTTGGGAGGCGACTACATGTTCAAGGACTTTGGAGATGAAAGGGAGGTTGGAGATGGGGCGGTAGTTTGCAACGATGGAGGGGTCAAGGGTTGTTTTTTTAAGGAGAGTGGTGATGCTGGCAGATTTGAGGGAGAGGGGGACAATACCTGAGAGAGAGAACCGTTAACAATGTCAGCTAACATGGGAGCCAGAAAAGGAAGTTGGGTGGTCAGCAGTTTGGTGGGGATAGGGTCGAGGGAGTAGGAAGTGGGTCGCATGGACAAGATGAGCACGGAGAGGTCATGAGGGGAGATCGGAGAGAAACTGGAGGAAGATGTGAGTTCAGAGCTAGGGCAGGGGGGAACCTTAGAGGAAGTTTGGCCCAGTGGGCCAAGGGAAGGAAGGGAAGTGGCAGAGGCAGCTGAATGGATGGTCTCAATCTTAGAGATAAAGAAGTCCATGAGCTCCTCACACTTGTTGTCGGAGGTGAGGGTGGAGGGGAGAGGGGAGAGGGGTTTAAGAAGACGGTTAGCAGTAGCAAATAGAAGCCGGGGTTTATGTTTGCATTCCAGAATGATTCTCGAGTAGTGAGCCATTTTGGCAGACAAGAGCAGGACCTGATAATGCTTTATGTGGTCCAGCCAGATCTGGCGGTGAATGGCTAAACCAGTTGTCCGCCATATCCGTTCAAGTCTGTGTCCTTGGACTTAATGGAAAGATGCGGAGATGCCGGCGTTGGACTGGGGTGGACAAAAATGAGAAGTCGCACAACACCAGGTTATAGTCCAACAGATTTATTTAAAATTACAAGCTTTCGGAGCTATCAATCGCCCCTTCTTCAGGTAAAGTTACTGTGAAGGTAAAGTAAAGGTACAGTAACTTTACCTGAAGAAGGGGCGATCGATAGCTCCGAAAGCTTGTAATTTTAAATAAATCTGTTGGACTATAACCTGGTGTTGTGCGACTTCTCATTTTTAATAGCAAGAAGATGAGGGCCATGCCAGGCCATCTATTGTCGTCAATAGATGTACACTTACAGCAGAATTGTTAGATATCAAGGGTGCTGAGACCAATTGTAAGCCCTTGTTACAAATTCAGGTCTGGCAAAGATACTGTTAGGCTCAGTGGCATCAGTCACTCTTGTAAGCAGTGAGTGTCTTACTTTTATGGGAGTTGACTCACTGTCCTATATCTATTTAGACAATAGATTAACCCAGGGATTTAACAATAGTTTCACCTTGTGATCTGTACCAGACATTTGTGTCTTTCGCACATGTTTTTCTTCAATCACTCCGAAGGTGGACTAAGCAAATATCTTGATGGGGAAACTTGGTATGAATCATTAAACTGCTTTATTTCACAGCAAGTGAACATACAGAATGCCTGATATAATCGGATTCACTTAGCTCAATAAATACAACTTATTTTTGTGCAATGCTACCAAATAAAGAACATGTCATGCCTCATCAATAGGTTGTCTCACTTAACTTATCTATGATGTCGTCTAACTATTCATTAGCATTTCTCACTTCTTTGCCTTTGTGAAGGCCCTCTCAGCTATCCCTTTATCCTTCATCAAACCTGACTGGCCTCACAGCCTTCCTGTTTCAAAAACCTTTTTTTCTTTGTCCCTGTGTCTCTCTTTTTATATCTCTTTCTTTACAGACAGAGAGATATCAAAGAGCTTTCCAACACAATAGGTGTGAGCTGTTCTTCAATTATCGAGGCAAGCTAATGAATTGCTTATTGTTTAATCTATAAGGAAAACAACGTCCATTTAGCAAATCAACCATTTTTTGTCTTTTTAAATGGGGTGGATATGCTTTGCTTAAAAAGCAACATTAAAGGCAACCCTCAGTTTGAGCATTACTCCGAAAATAGCAGATGCAACAGGAGTCCTGGGGGATTACCTGCTGAAGCAGGTCCCTTAAAGGGAAAAGATAAGCTTTGTGAGAAAAAATCCCAGATTCATGTTCAATTTGTTGCATGTTGCACCATGAATTAGTTGGTTTTACTGGGTAATCCTCCAGTTTTTCATGTTTGCTTTTTCTCCCAATACTTTTCTTCATTATTTTTGGTTTCTGTTTGTTTAGACACTGCACCATGCAAAGCAATGAGGATGGGTATTTTTTGAGAGTTCCATACACACTGCACTATTAAAATGAGGAAAAGGGGATTGTGAGGGTCCAACAAATGCACGGACAATGAGCTGTTTAGCCACACCTATTACTACTCCAGGACCTGCACCTGGACATGTCAGAGGATTCCTGTGTGCGGCGACTGCTTCACAAGAGAATCGGCAGGGTTTTGCTATCTGCTGCTTGATGACCTGCACACAACATCTGGATCATCATTCCGATAGAAATGAGGGTTACAACAACACGCAGCTTTCTTACTTCTAGATCCTTCCAAGCAAAATTGAGGAAATTGCCTTCAGCTGCCTCAGCCCTAAGCTCTGGAAGTCCCTCCCTCAACCTCTCTGCGACTCTACTTCTCTCCTCCTCCTTTAAGTCACTCCTCTTTATCCAAGCTTTTGGTCACCTGTCCTAATATCTCCTTATTGGCTCGTTGTCAAATTTTGTCTGATAACACTCCTGTGAAGCGCCTTGGGACGTTTTTACTACGTTAAAGGCGCTGTATAAAGGCAAGTTGTTGTTGTTGAGGACTACAATTGCCTTCACCTTGGTCCTGATACCAGCAAGCTTCCTCCTCATTTGCATCCAAATACAAGTGAGCTGAGAGACTGCACTGACTCAGCCAGTAAACTCCCTCCATGCAGCTGGCACATATGATTTTACTCAAATAAGTCACACTCCTTTGGGGCACCTTGTGCAGCTTGAGCTCCAATTCTTTACTATCAAAAGTAGCAGTGCTGCTCACATATCTCCACTGCTCCCATTGTGAACAATTCAGCAACTTTTCTGTCCCACCATAACATCCCCTTTTTTGATGAACTGTAGCCCTTTTAAGAGCTGCTACCTTGCCAGAGTTTGCAAGTCCCAGCCAAGTGTGGTGCAGGCAAGCTTTGTCGAGTTAAACGAGGGGGCAGGCATTATATCACAAACTTTGATGTGACATGCCTTCACATTACGGGCATGAGTGCAACTGCATGATAGGAAGGCATACACGCAAAATTTTCAATATTGCAAAATCGGAACACTCATGGTTACTTTTTGAAGGTTTGAATAGAACAGAAGACATCGCAGTAAAAATCAAGCAGTTTATTCACACAAAGCCATGGCACTGCGGGAGATTCTCCCAACATATGGCACAGCATATGGTTCCAGAGTTACAGAAACTTCTTTGCAGCTGAGATTATCTTTAGCTCTGAGTCTGCAGGATTTTGCAGACCCTACAGAGCTTTGGCCTACATCCAATTAACAACACTCCTCCAACCAGATAAGTGAATGATCTCAAAAAACAACTTTTCCATCTTTAGCTATTCTGCAAGGACAGAACCCATACTTATTTTTTTCAAGTGATGACTACTCAAGCTCCCAATGTCTCAGTTGGTAAGACACTGTCAGTAGATAACTAAGCAATATCGACAAGGAAGATCCCAGGGTCAGCTGGCGCAGCAGTGGAGGTGCTATAAAAATGTGTCAGCACCTCCAGGTAAAGGAGGCTAAATATCAGCTACGCTCGCTCTCCTGATTGCTGTACAATGGCCCATGTGCCGTCCAACTGTCATATCTAGTTTCCTCCTACTGAATCAAGAGTACCACACCCACTGAACCACTGGGGGAACTCGTTTAAATACTGAGCACTAATGCAGTCTGAAAAGTGTCTTCTTACTCCTTCCAAATGCCTCCCTGACTTGCTGTACTGTTGTGCCAACCAGAGGAGACCTTCTCCTGAACTTACACATGTCTTGACAGCTGCGTCAGCTGTGGCTCAGTTGGTAGCACCCTCACCTCTGAGTCAGAAGGTTGTGGGTTCATAGTCCTACTCCAGGGACTTGAGCACATAAAGCTAGGCTGACACTCCAGTGCCGTGCTGAGGGAGTGCTGCACTGTCGGAGGTGCTGTCTTTCAGATGAAACGTTAAACCGAGACCCCGCCTGCTCTCTCAGGTAGATGTAAAAGATCCTATGGCACTATTTCGAAGAAGAGCAGGGGAGTTATCCCCGGTGTCCTGGCCAATATTTATCCCACAATGGACATCACTAAAAACAGATTATCTGGTCATTATCACATTGCTGTTTGTGGGAGCTTGCTGTGTGGAAATTGGCTGCAGCGTTTCCTACATTACGACAGTGATTACACTTCAAAAAGTACTTCATTGGCTGTAATGCACTTTGGGATGTCCAGTGCTCGTGAAAGGCACTATATAAATGTAAGTCTTTCTTTTTTCAGTTTACTGGAGTCTGCCTGCTTGGAGTATGAGTCTGCTGGGTTTTTTGGAGGGATGAGGTAACCAGAAGCACCCCCACTCCCTGCCTAAAAGGACCAGTAGATAAACCAGATAGGAATGGGCCTGTCCTTTAGGCGCCAAGAAAGGAAAAATTGCCTAGCAAGATACTCAGTGAGAACACTGTCCAGGAACCTACTTAGCCATCTCCCCTCTTAGCCCAGATAGAAGCTCCCTTGCAAAAATGGTGGCAGGTATAGGCCTTGATGGATATTTAAGCTATCTGTGCTATTTCATGGCATTAGATGTTGTGGGAGGGGTTAAAAGATCAAAAGGCAGAAAGAGGTTGCACTAGTATTATTAGGGGCTTCTGCCATTAAAATTAGTCAGAATTAATGAGGTTGTAATATGGACTGTGCCTATTTCATGTTGTGCAGGGCTTTTCTGCAGTTTGGGTATTTAAGAACTGTGCTAATGACCTTTGTCATTGGGCAATGTATCTAGCTTGTGTATTAACATCAGTCACATCAAGAGGAAAGGGTCAACATTCAGACTAAGAGTGTACATAACCATAGTGATACAGGTTGATCTCCTTTGTTAGAAACAGTTCTTTGAATAGTGAATCAAGATAAAGACTGAAAACAATAGTTTGAGTTACTAGAAATTAGATAGTTGAGTTCAAAGGTAAAAAGAAAAACTGCTAATGCTCAAATTTTTAAATAAGTAACAGAAAATGCACAGCAGTTCAAGCAAACTCTGAAAAAGGAAGCTAGGTTAATGTGTCACTGCTGCTAAGTGTGAGAAGCTCATGATTTTTTTTATCTCAAAGATCAAATACTATTCGGTTGACTCTCTCTGTCTTCTCCCCATCTCCCCATGCTGTGACCCCAGTCAGCCCCATACCCAACCCCAACTTGATACCATTCTGTAGCTTCTCCCCCTGCTATTTTCCTCTGAGAGTCACATCCTATGTTCTCAATCACTTCTGACCCGCCTCCTCACCACACAACTGCATTTGCTTGGTCCAACACTGCCTGAATTCATCAGGGTTTGTCTCTCAGCCCTTCAAAATTGCCATCATCAACCCCTTTTTCAAAAAGCTCACCACCAACCTCTCCATCTTCTCCAACTGCTGCCTTATCTCTATCGTCCATTTCCTCTCTCAAGTCCTTGAATGCATGTATGCCGCCCAGATCCATCCCCACTTTCCCTATCATTCCCTGTTTGCATCCCTTCAGTCCAGTTTCTGACCTGCCAATGTTCAACGGGATCAACCATTCCATCCTCCTTCACCGTCTCTCCTCTGGAGACCACCACTGGCATTGCCTTCACTTGGTTCCAGTCCTACCAGTTTCCCACATTACAACAGTGACTCCACTTCAAAAGTACTTTATTGGCTGCAAAGCGCTTTGAGATGTCCGGTGGTCGTGAAAGGCGCTATATAAAAGCAAGTCTTTCTTTCTTTCTCCTTACCTGTCCGTAGGTAGCCAGCAAACTCCTATATGGCCTTCACCCCATACCCCAACATGGTTACTTTGGGAGTGTTCCTTGCCCCTCTCTTTTTTTCCTCATCTATACGCCGGCCCTTGGTGACATTATCCGTAGGTGTGAGGCCAGTTTCCATATATATGCTGAGGATACCCAGCTCTACCTCTCCATCATTATTCATGATTTCAATATCAGCACTGTTCTGTTTGACTGCTTGTCCAGGATTAAGCCATGGATGAGCAAGAACTTTCCGTAACAACATCAGCAAGACCAAAGCCATTCTGTTTAGCTCCTGCCAAAAACTCCATATTCGAGCCCTAGATTCTATTCCCCCGCCCAACTAATCGGTGGTCCAGGTAGGTACTTTTTCTATTGCAGAGCCTGCAGCGATGGCCCTTCCCTTTAAGGGAGGGAAGGAGCCTTTGAACGCGGCAGTGCTGCACGGCCCAGTGTGCAGTGCTGCTGAAGTCTCCGCCCCACCTGCTGCCGATTGCGCTCCAAGAAGGAAGTGGAGTGCTTGATTTAGCGTGATTTAGCGCTCCACCTCCTTCTTGGAGCGCAAACGGCGAATTTTTCAAAAACTTTAAATCGTTAGCGCCTGGCACTAACTTTTCAAACTTTTAAAAATTAGCGCCCCAAACAGGGCGATAGTGAATTTCTCCCCCTTAATGTCTTGTGCACATCCTCAGTTCCAAGCCCTTTTGCATCTTCTATGTTTTTTGCCTTTTCTCTGACTGCTGTCTTACAACTGTAGTACTGAAAGAATTTTTTACTGTTATGCCTTGGCCTCTGCTGCAATGCTTTGTTCTCCTTTTAACATGTTTCTGCATCTTCTTATACTCATCCCAGGGAATTACGTGAATCATGCTCCTATGGCTCTACTGCTTTGATCGGTTTGTCTTATCACTCATGTAGTTAAGATAGACCAGTCCCTGTGCTCCCACTCAGTAGCCAGCTTCCCTGCTATCCATTGCTGTCAGTAAAACCTTGACCTTGCCTCTTGTCTGGGTACAGCCCCCACTCCTTCACCTTCCCAGAAAGCTCAACACACGCATCCCCTACACTTGGCCCATCCCACCAGAGCCACTCGACTAGACTTCCTGGTTTCAAAGCTTCAGTTTTAGACGATTTACAGAAGATAAATAATCTGCAGGTAAACTTGTCTCCTTTTCGTTGCATTTTTTGTACAAAATTAATTTCATATACTTAACTTGATTCAATGTCTACGTTTGCACTAGTGTGAAATCTTAGTAAATTAATTTTTTGTGCACAAAAGAAACTTAATTTATTGGGAAGTAATCATGAGAACCATGTAATGCAAGGTATTATTGTGCTGTAAAAGTAGAGACGGGGTTGATTTTAACCCTACCCATGCCCCACAATAAAAGCCACAGCTTCCCGTGCTCCGGACTCCCCCTCCCTTCCGCGAGACACTCCCGAATCCCCCTCCCCGACGTTTGGGGCCACCCAATCTTCACCTGCCAGCAACCGCTCTGTGCCTTCTCCATGCCGATTCTCAGTAGGATGTGGACTGGCGGCATTTAAATGAGGCCTGGTGGTTAAAAGCATCGCGGCCTCCTGGCGGGCGGGAAATCAACTCAAAGTTCAACTGTTGTTTTGTCAGAAAACTTTACAGATTGGATTGTGCTGGTCAGTTTCAGGTTCCAGTTTAGAAGCACCTGGAACTTTAAGATTGTATGGCAATTGTGATGTCTGGAGTGTAACCAATGTTCCCTCTAATTTTTATTTTAGGTACGCGGTCCCTTTAAATTTGCTGCGTGGCCGCTGTGCAGTATTATTTCCAGCGGAACAGCTGGTGAGTGGCCTGTGCGGGACCTACTGATTGTTGCGCAGCTGCGCAATCGCGTGCCCGCGCAGCTTAGGGGGAACGTTGAGTGTGACCTCTGCACATGCTGATGTACCGTATTAAAATATGGCTGCGTTTAGTGACACTGCCCCGGTACAATTAAGAAGAAGTGTAGTGGCACTGCCAGGAAATGGAATCACAAGCTTTCGGAGCTGCTGCTCACTTCACCTGACGAAGGAGCAGCAGCTCCGAAAGCTTGTGATTGCAAATAAAACTGTTGGACTATAACCTGGTGTTGTGCGACTTCTCACTTTTGTCCACCCCAGTCCAACACCGGCATCTCCGCATCACAGGAAATGGAAGGACAATACTCATGCAACACTTTGCCTGGAATGTGTAATTTGATCAAGTCAGGCTGTACTGCATTGAAGTTCTCTACATGGCTAAGTTCAATGTGTAATTTGATCCTGTATTACGAGCAGATTTTGTGTGGCATGGCTCAAGGTCAGTTGGTTGATATAATGTTTTATAAGAACAGGAGCATTATGCCATGTAATGCACAATGTATATTCTTCTGCAAAGATGAAACTGTTGTTGTAATTTTCAGGCCTTGCTGAATATTTCTCCTGTGCTCCGCACCAAGTGGCACTCCTGTAAGTAAGCCCTTAAAACCTATGTGTAACTTTATATGCACAATAGCTAGTAACGTAATGTTACTCAGGGGCCCAAAAGAACTCCTTTGTTACTGTAATTCACTTATGACAATTGACATGGGTCCTCTCGTGTTATTTTAATCTTCAGATAGCAGAAGAGTAAGCACTCTCAGACCATGAGACTGAGGCAAAATCTTACAAATCAGATTTATTGAAAGTAAAAGTTATACAGTAGCAGAAAACCAAGACAGCGGATTTCAGTTCATTATAGAACTTTTAATCTACACCTCCTTCGATACAAAAATTATAAATGTACAACATTTCACCAACTTTCCCAAAAATACCAAATAACACAAAACCTAACCATGAAGTTGAGCCTAACTTCAGAATCCTCGTGATCATGCTTACAGGGGCCGTATTACAGTGCAACAGGAAGAACTGAGGATCTGCAACTGGATAAAGTGAGATATGCCTCCCTTTCCCTTTGAAGATCAAACTGGACCCAAGGAAATCGAAAAGGACTCTCACAATTAAATAAAGCTAGCAATCATCTATAGGATATTTCATATATATATATAAAAAACGGCCTGAAGTTTCCACTAGGTTGCGCTGTTTTTTTCAGCGCAATTTGCCTGAAATCAGCCAAACCAGCGCAATAGATTGTGGAATTTAAAGCGCAAATTACGTCCAGCGCTAATCGAGTTTCCGCGATCTTTTGCGCTTGTTTAAGAAACATTGTGCTAGAAGTCGGCCCCGTCCACAAAACTGGCCATCCCCCCAGATCAAATGAATCATCATTGCGAGTTTCCGCTAATTGCGCCCATTTGCAGGTCTTCAAGGAGGCTCTTAAAATTAAGCTTCTTTTTTAGGCACCGGAACACAAATAAGCATGTTTTAAAAGCTTTTAAATATAATATTTTTAAAATTTACTGACTGCTGTACACCAATATAACTAGCAAATGGTTCTGTATAGTATTTCAGTTATTTAAAATTTGGTTACTCACAGGTGGTGGACTAGACACTCTGATTAAAAATGCTTATTTTTTGTGATAAACCCATTTTCAGCTGTATTAATCAAACTACACCAAGTTACCACTCAAATATACCAAGGAGTATATATTTTTTAAAAGTTCTAAAATGCTATCCGATTGCACTGGTTCATGGAAGATTTTACGTTCGGCAACATGCAAATGAATTTGAGCAGAAACCTGAGAGAAAAAACACATCTCAGTTTTGGGTGCCCAAAGCAGGAACTCCAGGCCAATATATATATATATCCTATAGATGATGGACAACTTTAATATATTCTATCCACTCCATCAACAAAACCGCCTACTTGTACCTCCGTAACATCGTCCATCTCCGACACTGCCTCAGCTTCTGTTGAAACCCTCCTCCATGCCTTTGTTACCTCTAGACTTGACTATTCCAATGCTCTCCTGGCTGGCCTCCCGTTTACCACCCTCCATAGACTTGAGCTCATCCAAAACTCTGCTGCCTGTATCCTAACTCACACCAAGTCCCGTTCATCCATCATCCCTGTGCTCACTGACCTACATTGTTCCCGGTCCAGCAACACGTCGATTTTTAAATTCTTGTTTTCAAATCCTTCAGTGGATTCGCCCAGCCCTGGCTCTGTAACCTCCTCCAGCCCTACAACCCTCTGAGATCTCTGCGCTACTCCAATTCTGGCCTCTTGCACATCCCCAATTTTAATCGCTCCAACATTGGCGGCCGTGCCTTCAGCTGCTTAGGCCCTAAGCTCTGGAAATCCCTTCCAAAACCTCTCTGCCTCTCTACCTCTCTCCCTTCCTTTAAGACTCTCCTTAAAACCTACCTCTTTGACCAAGCTTTTGGTCACCAGTCCTAATATCTCCTTATGTGGGCAACATGGTGGCATAGTGGTTAGCACTGGTGCCTCACAGCGCCAGAGACCCGGGTTCGAATCTGACCTCGGGTGACTGTCTGTGTGGAGTCTGCACATTCTCCCCGTGTCTGCGTGGGTTTCCTCCGGGTGCTCCGGTTTCCTCCCACAGTCCAAAAATGTGTGGGTTAGGTTGATTTGGCTATGATAAATTGACCCTTAGTGTTAGGGGGGATTAAATATGTGGGGTTATGGGGATAGGATGGGATATGTTTGGGGGAATTAAATACGTGTGGTTACAGGGGTAGGGTGGGATATGTGTACTGTGGGGATTAAAGCAGGGACAGGGTACTGGATTTGGATGATCAGCCATGATCGTATTGAATGGCAGAGCAGGCTCGACGGGCCGAATGGCCTACTCCTGCTCCTAGATTCTATGTTTCTATGGTTTCAAATTTTGTTTGATAACACTCCTGTGAAGCGCCTTGGGATATTTTATTATGCTAAAGGCGCTATACAAATGCAAGTTATTGTTGTTGTTTTAATTGGGACACTGAACATAAACTTTACCTGAATGAATCTTTTGAAATTTGTCCTCTAGCTTTTCTTCATACAATTTTCGGAAACGACTATGCAGAATCTGCTGGAAGTGCCATGGGACGTCTCCCCATGTTAACGCACTATATAAACCTAAGTTGTAGTGGTTGTTGTTACTGAGAAAAAATGGTGGACAAAAATCTTTCCAAAAAGCATTTTGACTGATTCAATTGGTTCATAATAAAGTGTAATGGTGAAATGTTGATTAAAGGTTTTCCCATTATAAATGTTTACATAGGGTTTTCCCATTGTGACATGTTGATGGGTTTTGCATCTGACTCAGGAACTAAGGCTAATGTGTATAGGAAGTGTGCAACATATGTGAGTCTTTTAATGATATATGGATATATAGGCCAGAATTTTGCGGGGGGTCAGCGGGCGGGATCGGTGGCGGGTCAGGTGGGAAAGTGTTCTTTTTTGACAACGGGTTGGGATCCTGCTGTCAACCTGCCGCCACGTGCCTTTCCCAATATCAGGTCTGTCAGCGCTGAGCAGACCTGACAGGCACCGGCGGGGGAGCCAGTTAAGCTCATTATTGCCTTGTTGACAGATCATTAACAGGCTTTTTTAACTTACCTTTTCACTTTAATTTCATGGCCACGGGAACCACGCTGTTTGGGGACGACAGCTGTCAACCTGAGGTGGGAGTTCAGTGGCCATTGCTCCAGCTGAATCCTTGACAGCTTCAAATGTACAGTAAAAGCTCCCACCTGACAGATCATCACTTTCCTCAGCCACAAGCTGTTTCTCAGTCATTTCCAGCACAGATTCTGCAGGCTTTCTACTTTCCACTCTCCATCCAGTATCACCTCTTTGGAAGAACTCTCTCACCATTGACAGAATGCTTTTGTCATCTGTACTTCACCTGCCATCTATTCAATCAACGTGGGTGCCCTTTAAACTGTCTCACCTTGGTCCTCAGAATCCGACGACGATGAGCCCCAACACCAGCAGCACCAACAACAACACCACCAACCTTCTCCGCAATCACCTGATGCTGCACAGGACAGAGGGCATCAGCACCCAAGCACATTGCTGCCTGGGAGGCCAGGGATGGCCTCACCATGGCCAGATTTACTTCACTTGACGCTGTACACCCTGGCTGCCACATGATGCGCCAGATTGGCACCACCCCACACCAACACCATAAAGCATCCCTACAATGCCCAAGCCATACCTTTCACACTCACCACCATTGCAGGGGGTACCGTTATGTCTCACTATTCACTGCAACTCACTAAGCCACTTCCAAAGGTGCACACAAATCTGTCCAAGAACGCAAACTGTTGAAATTAAAGGTTTCAATGTTTGACAGCACATTAACAGAAACTTTACATGAACATTGGATAAAACACCCAAGTGCCTACCCTTGTGTGTTGTTAGTTGGTATGATTACACTAGGATGAGGGTGAGTGTGAGGGGTGGCTAGTGAGATGGGGATGTGATAATGTAGATAGAGAGGGATGGGTGGAACTGCAAGATAAGTTGGTGTGAGTAAGGATGTGCAGGTGTAGGGTAGGGAAGGCAGAGTGATGGGGATGTGATGAGAGGCACAGCCGGATGAAGGTGAGTGTGGCTTTGTACTAACGCTTCGTGATATAATGAGATAATTGAAAGGTTTGTGCCACTTCACCCTGGTCCACCTGACCTGCTTGTGCCCTCCTCTGCAATGTGCAACCAGGCTGTGTTGATCTCCTGGGGAGGTCTCTTCCACCCATGGGAAGGGAAGAGGACCTCCCTGCGTGCTGTGACTCCCTCCATAAGCATATGGAGGGAGGCATGGGAGAACCTGGGTGCAGCCCTGCACCTCCATGCCGTGATTGTCAGTGTTTGCAGCACCTCAATGCTGTAGAACACTGACAGCACAAATGTCAAAATAAAGTTGGCCAGGGTCCCTTTAAGGAAACCGGCTGATGACGCGTCATGAAATGACGTCACCAGACCCGCTTCCTCTAATTGGCCCGGGAAACGATGAACAAACCCTATCAATGGAAAGTCATTTCACAGAGCGGGATGGAGCCAGCAGCGGGGTCGGGACCCGCCACTGACGTCGCCCGCCACGGACCTGCCGAGGTTAGTAAAATCGCGGCCATAGTGTTTTTGTAGTTTGTCTAATGCAGTAGTACGTTATGTATAATGCCCCTCGATGACATCATCCGCAGGCATGGGGTCAACATCCACATGAATATGGATGACACCAAGCTTTACCTTTCCAATACCTCTTTTCAATCTTCGACAGCTTCAATGCTGTCAGACACTGATCCAACATTTGGTTTTGGATGGGTCACAAATTACTACAGCTCAACATTGGAAGACCAAAGGCACTGTCTTTGGTCCCCTCCACAGATTTCACTCCCTTGCCATCAGTTTCATCTCCCTGCCAGCCCACTGTCTCATGCTCAACCAGATTGTTTCCACTTCTGCAACATTGCCCACCTCTGCTTTACCTCAGTCCCTTTGCTGCTAAAACTCTTCCACATGTGTTCATCACCTCCAGACTATACTACTCCAATGCTTGCCTTGCTGGCCTTCATTCTCCACCCTCCATGAACTACAATGTCTCCAAAATTCTGCTGCACGCATCCTGTCCTTTATTGTCCTGCTTGCCCACCGGCCCGGTCCTTGCTGACCCACAGTGGCTCTCATCTCCTAACGCATCAAATTTAAAATCCTTATCCTCGTCTTTTAATTCCTCCATGACCTTGGCCCACCCTATCTCTGCAATCTTGTCCATTCCTATTTCTCTGTTCCTCTGGCTCTGACCCTCTCCTTGCCCTGTCATTAATGGAACAGCCTGGGTCCTACTCTCTGGAATTCCCTTCCTAAATCTGCCCATCTCCCTCTCCTCCTTTAGAAATCTTCTCAAAACTTACTTATTCGACCAAACTTTTGGTCACTCCATCTAATCTCTCCCTTCTTGGTGCAGCATGTGTTTGCCTTATGCTTACATCTGAAGTGTCTTGGGATAAAACCAGAAAATGCTGGAAATACTCAGCAATCAGGCAGCATCTGTGGAGAGAGAAACAGAGTTAATGTTTCAGGTCGATGACCTTTCGTCAGAACTGGAAAAAGTTAGAGATGTAACAGGTTTTAAGTAAGTGCAGAGGCAGGAAGAAAGAACAAAAGGGAAGGTCTGTGATAGGGTGGAAGGCAGGAGAGATTAAATGACAAATGGGATGAAGGTGCAAGGTGAACGAAGATGGTAATGGGACAAGTAAAGAAACAAAAGATGGGTCCAGAGGAGGTGGAAATGGGAATAGCAGAATCATCAACAACACCTGTTGTCTGAAAAATTGGGGGCAGAGGTTATGATCTGAAATTGTTGAACTCAATGTTGAGTCTGGAAGGCTGTAAAGTGCCTAATAAAAAGATGAGGTGTGTTCCTCGAGCTTACGCTGAGCTTCATTGGAACAATGTAGGAGGCTGAGGACAGAGAGGTGAGAGTGGGAGTGGTCCGGAGATTTAAAATAACAGGCGACCGGAAGCTCGGGATCACCCTTATGGACTGAACGGAGGTGTTCCGCAAAGTGGTCACCCAATCTGCGTTTGGTCTCCCCAGTGTAGAGGAGACTGCATCGTGAGCAGCGAATACAGTATACCTAATTGAAAGAAGTACAAGTAAATCACTGTTTCACCTGGAAGGAGTGTTTGGGGCCCTGGACGGTGGGAAGGAAGGAGGTCAAAGGGCAGGTGTTGCATCTCCTGCACTTGCATGGGAAGGTGCCCTGGGAAGTGGAGGGTATGTTGGGGGTGATAGAGGAGTGGACCAGGGTGTCGCGGAGCGAACGGTCCCTTCGGAATGCTAAAAGGGGACGGGAAGATGTGTTTGGTGGTGGAATCACACTGGTGGTGACGGAAATGGCAGAGGATGATCTGGTGAATGTGGAGGCTGGTGGGGTGGAAGGGGAACCCTATCGTGGTTCTGAGAGGGAGGGGCAGGGGTGAGAGCAGAAGTGCGGGAAATGGAACAGACACAGTCAAGAGCCGTGTCAACCATGGTGGAGGGGAATCCTCGGTTGAGGAAAAAGGAAGACATATTGGAAGCACTGGTATGGAAGGTGGCATCGTTGGAACAGATGCGATGGAGACAGAGAAACTGGGAGAATGGAATAGACTCCTTACAGGAAGCGGATGGGACGAAGTGTAATCAAGATAGCTGTGGGAGACAGTGGGTTTATAGTGGTTATTGGTCGATAGCCTATCCCCAGAAATGTAGACAGAGAAGTCGAGGAAGGGAAGGGAAGAGTCGGAGATGGACCATGGGAAGGGTGGAAGTTGGAAGTAAAGTTGATGAAATTTTCCAGTCCGAGGCGTGAGCAGGAAACGGCACCGATACAGTCATCAATGTATCGGAAAAAGAGGTGGGGGAGGGGACCTGAGTAGGACTGTAACAAAGAATGTTCCACATATCCCTCGAAAAGGCAGGCATAGCTAGGGCCCATGTGGGTTCCCATAGCAACACCTTTTATTTGGAGGAAGTGAGTGGAGTCAAAGGAGAAATTGTTCAATGTGAGAACAAGTTCAGCCAGGTGAAGGAGGGTAGATGAGGACGGGTTGGGCCTCCGTTCAAAGAAGAAGCCGAGAGGCTTCAGGCTGTCCTGGTGGGAGATGGAGGTGTAGAGGGATTGGACGTCCATAGTGAAAAGGAGACAGTTGGGGCCAGGAAACTGGAAACAGTTAAAGTGACAGAGGGTGTTGGAAGAGTCATGGATGTAGGTAGGAAGAGACTGGACAAGGGGAGAAAAAATAGAGACAAGATAGGAAGAAATCAGTTCAGTGGGGCAAGAACAGGCTGAAATGATGGGTCTTCCAGGGCAGCCCTGTTTGTGGATCTTGGGAAGGAGGTAGAAGCGGGCTGTGCGGGGTTTGGGGTTTATGAGGTTGTAGGCCGTGGAGGGAAGATCTCCAGAGAAGATGAGGTCAGTGACAGTCTTGGAAACGATGGCTTGATGTTCGGTAGTGGGGTCATGGTCCAGGAGGAGGTAGGAGGAGGTGTCAGAGAGTTGGCGTTCAGCCTCTGCAACTCAGAGGTCGGTTCGCCAAACAACAACAGCGCCACCTTTGTCAGCAGGTTTAATGACAAGGTTAGGGTTGGATCTGAGAGAATGGAGTGCTGCAAGTTCAGAGGGAGGTAGGTTGGAGTGAGTGAGGGGAGCAGAGAAATTGAGACGGCCGATGTCACGCCGGCAGTTCCCAATGAAAAGATCTAGAGAGGGTAAGAGGCCAGAGGGAGGGGTCCAGGTAGAACGAGAATTCTGAAAACAGCAGAAAGGGTCCGCTGTGCGGAGGGAAGACTCCTGGCCAAAGAAGTGGGCGCGGAGGCGAAGGCGACGGAAGAAGTGTTCAGTGTCGTGCTGAGCTCAAAATTCATTGAGGTGGAGGCGTAGGGGAATGAAGCTGAGGCCTTTGCTGAGGACTGATTGTTCAGGGTCAGAGAGGATAGTGAAAACACGGCAAGGGTTGAGATTGGAAGAAGGGATGGGGTCAGAGGAAAGTGAAGGGGAAGAAGTTTCCGGAGAACCGTTGGTATCCAAGAGTTGTTGACGAAAGGTCATCGACCTGAAACGTTAACTGTTTCTCTCTCCACAGATGCTGCCTGACCTGCTGAGTATTTCCAGCATTTTCTGTTTTTATTTCAGATTTCCAGCATCCGCAGTATTTTGCTTTTATATAAGTGTCTTGGGATGTTCTTTATGTTAAAATACTGTATTGTACTGTATTTATAGTTGTCAATAAGAAATTGTATGAGGCAGATAAAAAGACAGAGACAGAAAGTTTGCATGACAAACAGGAAGACACAGAATGGTAGAAAAACAATAATACAGTTAGTTACACTAAAAAAATTGCCCATGAGCACCGGCAGGGCAGATCTACTAGCGTAATTTAGGGGAAAAAACTGTGTGCCTCGTTAATCGTCCTTCTAAAGACCCTTGTTGACGGTGATAAATTCTAAGCAGTCCAAAGAACCGCCTGAGGATTCAATTCAATTTATTGACTGGTCAACAAAGCACACAGTAAACACTGAAGGCATTAAGACCCAGTGGGCAGAAGGCACAGCTAATCAGTTACAGAAGGACAGCTTCCTGTGGTTCGCTAGGCTGGTGTAGGAGACGCTGTACGGTCTGTGTTTATCCTTTCCTGCCAGGAGGAATACTTGGAGTAGACTATGGCTGTGGATGAGGTGCGGGTAGTTCGCCCCTTTAAGTTGATCGCTCTGACCTGTGTCTTTGTGGCTCTGAGTTTGGACGTGGTATCTTTGCTGAGTCCAGCCTGGGTCACTGCCCAGCGCTCCTCGCTCTCTCTCTGGGATTACTGCAAACAAACCACGGCGGGATGGGACTGTGAGTCCGTTCTCCAGACAGGTAAGGGTTAGCATATAAAAACATAAAAATGATCGTAGTCGGATTGTTTTTTCTAAGTCTAGCGCTTGCCACAATTACTGCATATTTCCATATTACACTTTAAAAAAAAAAAAGTTTTTTGAGCTCCGCATTGATTTAGAAACCAGTCCCTTTTTACTTGTACTTGATTTATGAGTTTTGTTCCAGTAAATGCATTGTTATTCACCCCTGCCCCCACACGGTTTTTGTTAAATAAAACTTTGGGGACAACATTTGTTACAGTAATTGCTTCGCGCCAGAGCGTTATTCTCATTGCTTTGAGCGAAGGTTTCCAGCTGGTGTGTAATAATATTTCAAAAACTTTTATTTTTGTTTTGTTTGTGAAGTAAACAGAAGGTGAGGGGGGTGGGGGGTTAGTTGATTGACTAAGGATGAAGTTTTCTCTTTGTTGGGTAGAACTCGTGCAACAAAAAGAAGGGGGAGGGGGAAGAGAGACAGAATGTCGAAAAGAAGATGGGAATGGGTAAACCAGGTCGCAAGGGAAGGAACCAGAAACAAAAACATATGTTCTTTTAAGGAACAAAAGTTTTCACAGTTGAGTGGGAAACGTAAAAAACGGGCTAACTTCATTGTGTTTTACTGGGTGGCACTTTATACTGACCGTGAAGCTGAATTTAAAATATTCTTTTGAAAACAAAACTTGATAAATTCTGGATACAATAATCCCCTTAAAGGAGAAGGCGTGAAACCCCAAACAAAGTTGTCTATTTGAGGGGAATGCAAGGTTCTATTCAAAATGTGCATCTCTAAGACAGGGTGAATTCACAACTGGTGGTAACGAATTAATAACTTTCCTCGAACTGAGATAATACGGTATGAGGTAATGATTCTAAAATCTGCTCTGCCTTGGAGTGACTTGTTTTTAGTGCTCATTCCATTCTGTCACTAGGCATATTTGGTATGTTAGTAGCAATACACTACACTCAAGCCAATATGCTTTAATATTGTGTGACGTGATACTTGTGTGATAACTCTGAAAATTCATCACCATTAACTTGCTTTTTCCACAGCCACCACCAGTGACAGACCTATCACTAATACAATAGCAAAATACTACGGATGCTGGAAATCCAAAATAACAATCCATTTCCTGCTTTTTTCCAGTTCTGACGAAAGGTCTTCGACCTGAAACGTTAACTCTGTTTCTCTCTCCACGGATGCTGCCTGGCCTGCTGAGTTTTTCCAGCGTTTTCTGTTGTTATTACAGGCCTAAAACTGCCTGGTGTTATATCAACATGCTATAGAAACAGCCTAAATTTAATTATTGTTGGATGTTTTTCACAGTTCGAGTAAACTGCATGCAAAAAAAATCTTCCACCACAGTTACTGAAATCCTAATGATAACACTGGCTTTTGTTATACATTTACTTAACAGCCAATATATAACTGCCGTGGATATTTTTTCTTACTACTTTTTGCCCTTTCCTTTCCTTAAGCTGTTTTCTCCTTGGTGAGATATGGTTTAGTGACTGGCAGTTGTTGCCTGGTACCTTATCCAACTTCCATTATTTGTGCTTTGACAGCCAGTATTGGCAGGATCCTGGAAGCATTGCAGCCATACACAATCCTGTCCTTGCCCAATGTTCACACACGTCTAGCGGGGGTCATTGTATAGCAGTAAGGACTCGGAACCCTGGTGTGTTTTATAGTTCCCCTCCCTCCTTAACCCAGGGGCATTGATGTCAATTATAGCTCCCTTGCCACTATCCTGGCTGAAATCTCTTGCCACAGACAAGTTTGGGACCCTCCTGGTTTGCATGGCTCAGCTGCTCACTGTATTATCCCACTGAGCAATAGGGGGAGCTGCCTTGAATTGATTTAAAGGCGAGGCAGTTTGTTGAGGGGAAAGCCCCATGGCAGGATGCTAAGACGCACAAGTGATGCAAATGATTGATTAAAGAAAAGCTCTTGTCAAATATTGTAACCGGTTTGACTGTTCTCTGCGTGATGACTGTGTCACAGGTATTCTTTAGGGAGATAGTAGTGGCACTACTCACCGCCCACTAGATTAGGGAGGGGAGAATCGACCAGGGTTCCCAGTGATGCAACTTTAAAGAAGTTGCGGTAGACTTTTGTTTGTGACATTTTCATTCTAGCTGTGGACCTTTTCCATTGTCAGGGAAAGTCCATACAGGCCATCAATATGAAAATCTGGTGGTAACCAATTACATTTGTGAGCAGCAGGACCTTTCTTCTGGAGGCAATGAACAACCTGCCTCCAAAGGAATGTAGGCCAGTTCATTTTCTATATGGAGCTCTAATGTGAAGGGGGCTTGCAAGACCATGTATTAATGCATTATAAAGAATGGCTGGGCGTAATCTATCTGTTCTCATTATAAAACAAAGTTTAAGGGGTGAAAGTGGACCGTAGCAGATCCAATTTATAAAAAAAAAAAATCCTGAAAGCAATTTGTGGAGTGCGTGTCCCTTGGGTTTGTGCAAAGATGTGACATAAGGAGTAACCTTCATACTTGTGCCTCCTTTACAGTGTCTTCTGATGGCAAGCATGCTTGGGACGCAACCCTACAGTGTAAATAGCACTAATGATGTCAAAAGCAGCAGCATCCGATGGGAGAGGTAGTTTGGCTGTGTGCATCTGAAGTGAAGTGCCTGATATTGGGGAAGGAACATGGCCAGAATGAAATGCTCCCTTGTGTAGTATTCCACCTCACAATATAAATATGATTAAGTCGGCATTATGGTTGCATAAACTTGGCTTGTATTCCCTTGAGTTTAGAATGTTGAGGGGTGATCTAATTGAGGTACTTAATGATAAAATGATTCGATAAGGTAGATACAGAGAAACTATTTCCTTTCGTGGAAGAATATCAATAAGAAGGCATAATCTTAAAATTAGAGCTAGGCCATATAGGAGTGAAATCAGGAAACACTTTTTCATACAAAGGGTAGTGGAAATCTGGAACTCGCTCCCCAAAAAGCTGTGGATGCTGGATCAATTGAAATTTTCAAGGTGGAGATTTTTGTTGGTTAAGGGTATCAATGGATATGGAACAGAAGGTGGGTAAATGGAGTTGAGGTACAGATTACCAATGATCTAATTGAATGGCACAACAAGCTCAAGAACTTGAATGGCCTACTCCTGTTCCAATGTTCCTAATGGACCTGGCACATAATGAAGTACTGCTTCCGTTGGAAGAGGGACTTTAGAGTTGTTAACGTGGAATAGATCATCACTCAGTGCGGTGAAGGTGGCCTTGGAATAAGCATTCAAAAAAGTTCCTTTGATGACTTAGTTGGTGACCAACGAGGAACTGAGCTATACAGATCAAGAAGGTTACAGGTTTGATCCCTGATCTGTGCTAACATAATTCTTTGTGTGAATGTGGACAGTGAATGTCAGCAGGTTATTCAACCAATAGCCAAGCCTGATCCTGTCTTCATCTGACGACCACATGTATGCATTTTCAAGCAGTGGTCGCTGGATAGTCATAGGAAGTTTGGCTGATTTTTCTCCTTCCAGGGGGGCTGTGGCCAACTGTAGCACCCCAACTGGCTGTTAACTCAGCACAGACCGTAACATGGGAGAAGGAAAGTCGGAATGTGTACACAGCAGCAGTGGATTTGCCTCCACTTTGGTTGAAATACGAAGTGTTTGTTTAGTTGTAGTAGAGTATGTTAATAGCCAAGTCGTTTCCATGGTGCTCTGCCCTTCAAGTCCGAACAGCTGCAAATTCCTCGCACCCCAAAGTAGCAGCTGCTGTCAAAACCACAAGACCTATTGCTGTATCTCTTCCTGGGCTGTATGTGTTAATTTTGTTCCAGTTCTTATCTCCACAACCATTATGAAACTTTATCTATTCACAATTCTGTAAGTTAATTTTCTTGCAATCCAACACCAACTTTGTATCTGAGTGCTGGCCTTTTATGATGCTTCTACTCCTACAATTTTTAGGTCACACTGAGAAGAGCACAAAGGTCAAAGGTAGCTTGGGACATGTGCTGGAAAAAATTCTGAAGTTGCACTCCTGCAATATATCAACCCATCTTCTTTCATGATTTTAAATTAATTGTGCATTTTAATTAAAAGATAGTGCCTCTCTCCTCTTCTTAAGCAGTCCCTCGGAACCGAGGATGACTTGCTTCCACATTAAAAATGAGTTCTCAGGTGACTGCTGAGTCCAATGCGGGACCTACAGTCTCTGTCACAGGTGGGCCAGACGGTGGTTGAAGGGGCGGGTGGGTGGGGTGCTTGGGTTGACGTGCGCTCCTTCCGCTGTTTGCGCTTGGCTTCCGCTTGCTCCCGGCGAAGAGACTCGAGGTATTCGGCGCCTTTCCGGATGCTTCTCCTCCACTTTGTACGGTCTTGGGCCAGGGATTCCCAGGTGTCGGTGGGGATGTTGCACTTTTTCAAGGAGGCTTTGAGGGTGTCCTTGAAGCGTTTCCTCTGCCCACCTGGGGCTCTCTCTTGCCGTGTCGAAGCTCCGAGTAGAGCGCTTGTTTTGGGAGTCTCTTATCGGGCATGCGGACGATGTGACCCGTCCATCGGAGCTGATCGAGCGTGGTCAAAGCTTCGATGCTGGGGATGTTGGCCTGAGCGAGAACACTGACGTTGCTGCGCCTATCCTGCCAATGGATTTGCAGGATCTTGCGGAGGCAGCGTTGGTGGTACCTCTCCATTGCTTTGAGGTGCCTGCTGTACATGGTCCATGTCTCTGAGGCATACAGGAGGGCGGGTATTACTACTGCTCTGTAGACCATGAGCTTGGTGCCGGGTTTGAGGTCCTGGTCTTCAAACACTCTCTTCCTCAGGCGACCGAAGGCTGCACTGGCACACTGAAGGTGGTGTTGGACTTCGTCATCGACATCTGCCCTTGTTGACAGTAGGCTCCCGAGGTATGGAAAGTGGTCCACGTTGTCCAAGGCCTTGTCATGGATTTTGATAATCGGGGGGGGCAGTACTGTGTGGCGGGGGCAGGTTGGTAGAGGACCTTTGTCTTACGGATGTTTAGTGTAAGGCCCATGCTCTCGTATGCTTCGGTGAAGGTGTTAACGATAGTATGGAGTTCGACCTCCGAGTGTGCGCAGACGCAAGTGTTGTCTGCATACTGTAATTCGATGACCGAGGAAGGGACGACCTTGGATCTGGACTGGAGGCGACAGAGGTTGAACAGTTTCCTGTTTGTTCTGTAAAATCGCTCCACTCCAGCGGGGAGCTTACTGAGGGTGCGATGGAGCATTGCCGCAAGGAAGATCGAGAAGAGCGTTGGTGCGATGACACAGCCTTGCTTGACCCCAGTCCGTACGTGAATTGGGTCTGTGGTGGAACCGTTGGTCAGGATCACAGCTTGCATGTCGTCGTGAAGCAGGCGGAGGATGGTGACAAACTTTTGAGGGCAGCCGAATTTGAGGAGGACACTCCATAATCCCTCACGGTTGACAGTGTCAAAGGCCTTTGTGAGGTCAAAGAAGGCCATGTACAGCGGTTGGCGCTGTTCCCTGCATTTCTCTTGTGCTGGAAAAAATTCTGAAGTTGCGCTCCTGAAATATATCAACCCATCTTTTTTCATGATTTTAAATTAATTGTGCATTTTAATTAAAAGATAGTGCCTCTCTAAGGATAGCAAGGCAGCCAATAAAAATTGGTGTTTATTGGAATAAGTATTTAGATTCCCAAAACAAGTTGTGAGACAGATTTCTAGTTGATGATGTGTGAAGTGAGGAGGGGAAGATGGACAATCACTGATGAACGGTTTTGCTGTGACTGTTGGCATCTGGGCCCGAGCTCCAACACCGGCCCGCCCCGCCCTACACCCGAGCCGCGCATGTGCGCCCAATGTTGCGGCCATGCATGCGCCTAGCGGTAGTCTGCGGCCTGCGCAACACATCCTTCCTGTTGCCCCCAGATTTCTATCAGCGTGCTGCATGCCTAGAGCAAGTGAAGAGATCGGAGCGGGGCGGGATCGCGGTGGGCGGGAGGGTGGGCACTGGAGGGAGGGAGTCAGGGGGGATGGGGAGAGAGAGGGGATCGGTTGGGGGGGGGGGGGGAGAGAGAGGGGATCGTTTGGGGGAAGAGAGGGGATGGGAGGGGGAGACGATATCGGTGAGGGGATAGGAGGGAGTGGGCTGGTGGGAGGAGAGAGGGGATCGGAGGGTGGGCACTGGAGGGAGGGGGGGGGAGAACAGGCACTGGAGGGGGATGAGAGAGAGGGGTGTGGGGGTGGAGTAGGCACGGGGGGGGGGGGAGAGACGGGATCGGAGGAGGGAGAGAGTGGGGATTGGAGGGTGAGAGAGAGGGGGTGGGGGGGTGGAGCAGGCGGGGAGGGGGGAGAGACGGGATCGGAGGAGGGAGTGCGCTGGAGGGGGGAGAGAGAGTGGGGATTGGAGGGGGAGAGGGGATCGGAGGGGAGGGAGGGAAGAGAGGATCGGAGGAGGAGAGAGGGGATTGGGGGGGGGGGGGAAGAGAGAGGGGATGGGGGGGGGGGGTGAGAGGGGGGTGGAGAGCAGGCACCGGAGGGGGGAGAGAGAGGGGGGATGGGGTGAGAGGGGGGTGGAGCGCAGGCACCGGAGGGCGGGGCGGGCGGGGGGGGGTAGAGATAGAGGGCACCGGAGGGGAATGCGGAGGTAAGGTCAGGAGCTCGTGCAGTGGGGGAGGAGCATGATCCAGATCTTTTGAGGGGTGGCGGGATGAGAGGGAGAATGTGATCCAGATGGGAAGACAGAACACGTTCTCCCCCTTCTATTAGATCTGTATCACGTTCTTCCCGTACCCCCCACCCCTTTTACACCTGCACCCCATCCCCAGACCTGGATCATGTTCTTGACCACGAACGGCAGTGAGTTGATTTCTGGAAAAGCCCGGCGCGTGTGCGGCAAGTGACATCATTAAACTGGATGAAATCCGGAAGTCATGACACTGTCACTATTCACTTCGTAATGTAAAAGGTGACCCCTCACGCACTTTCTACCAATAAACTTGTTAACAATCCGTAACCCACGCACAATGCTCCATCAGTCAGCGCAGCTCTCACCCAGAGTGTTTAGTTTGACGGAGTGATTAGCGACAACGTGGGTACTTCCAGATTTCGGTCGACCCATGATGTCAGCTTGCGCATGAGCCAGGCCACTTGATGATGTAATTCTCAGCGCATCCTAAAAATCTACGGTTCTGCTAGTGATATCACTTTCAATGACGTCACCCTCACCTGTTCTCGTTGAATGAAATGCGCCTCACTAAACCAACCTATCAGCTCAAATTATGTAAAATAGTCAGTGCTGTGGATTTGTCAAATTCAGTCTCAGAAACGGCTACAGCACCCCGCATGATCTTGCATCGCCCGTTCATGGGGTCACATTTTTCAAATGGCTCACAAGTCAACTTGAACTTAGCGTTGGTGAACAGCTCAGCGGTGTGCAGGTATTGCCTGATGGCAGTATTGCTGGTTCCTACTATCACTGCTGAGTCAAAAACAAAATACTGCTGATGCTGAAAACACTCAGCAAATCAGGCAGCATTTACAGAAAGAGAAACAGAGTTAAAGTTTCATGTTCTGATGACAGCTCGTCGACCTGAAATGGTAACTCTGCTTCTCTCTCCACAGATGCTGCCTGACTTGTTGAGCATTTAATGTTGTATCACTCAACTGTTGATTGAGAGGAGGTCAACCGGGCAGGTTGTGCGCGGCCGTGTTAGAGTTATCTTGCTTTTCTAGGTGACCCTCCGCATTAACAGGTCGATGCCATTGTCATGGCTGCACTAGAGCAGCCTGGTTCAGGGAGCGGCAAGCTCTTATGCACGAGTCTTCCTTACCTGGGATATTTGCTGTGTCCAGTGCACTGGGCCACTTCCCTGTTGCACGTGGAGTGAACCAGTGGAAATACTCTTTCACTATTTTAAAAAAGGGGCGAGGGATAAACCCGGTAATTACAGGCCAGTCAGCCTAATGTCGGTGGTGGGAAAACTTTTAGAGCCAATAATCCGGGTCAAAGTTAATTGGCATTTGGAAAGTATGAGCTAATAATTGAAAGTCAGCATGGATGTGTGAAAGGCAAGTTATGTTTGACTAACTTGATTGAGTTCTTTGATGAAGTAACAGAGAGGGTGGATCAGGGTAGTGCAGTTGATGTTGTGTATATGGACTTTCAAAAGGTCTTTAATAAAATACCACATAATAGACTTGTTAGCAAAATTAAAGCCCATGGATTAAAGGGCTGCATGGATAGAAAATTGGCTAAGGGACAGAAAGCAGAGAGTAGTGGTGAACAGTTGTTTTTCAGACCAGTGGGGAGTGTGAAGTGGTGTCCACCAGGGGTCGGTTTTGGAACCACTGCTCTTTTTGATGTATATTAACGACCTGGACTTGGGTATAAAAGGCATAATTTCAAAGTTTGCCGAAGACACAAAACTCAGAAATGTAGTTAACAGTGAGGAGGATAGTAACAGACTTCAGGAGGACGTAAACAGACTGGAGAAATGGGCAGACTCTTAGCAGATGAAATTTAGCGTAGAGAAGTGTGAAGTGATTAGTTTTGGTAGGAAGAATGAGGAGAGGCAATATAAACTAAATGGTCCAATTTTAAAGGGGGTGCAGGAACAGAGAGACCTGTGGGTGTATGTACACAATTCTTCGAAGGTGGCAGGACAAGTAGAGAAAGCTGTTTAAAAAGGCTTACAGGATCCTTGGCTTTGTAAATCGAAATTGAGAGGTCGCACAACACCAGGTTATAGTCCAACAGTTTTATTTGAAATCACAAGCTTTCGGAGCTATCGATTGCCCCTTCCTCAGGTGAAGTAAATTAGATACAGAATCGCCAAAGCATATATAGATAGAAAACAAAGCATGTGTACTTTACAATTGCAGACCAATAAATTAAATCATCCTGACTATCTGCCGAGGTGTGATAAAGTTAATTAAGTCAGCCAGGAAGGTACCACATCAAAGACATAGCAAGATACAACTGAGACAATGAGGTGTAGTCGCAGGGGTTCTAACGTGTCAAAAGCTGCCGTCTGTATGTAAAACGAAAAGCTTAAAAAAAAATTTTACTTTTTTACTGGGAAAATTTTTACTTTTTTACTGGGAATCACATCTGTGAACAAGCTAACGACGACTCGAGTCCGGATCACGTCATGTATCGTGACATAAACCCAAGATCCCGATTGAGACCGTCTTCATGAGTGCGGAACTTGGCTATCAGTTTCTGCTCGATGATTTTGCGTTGTCGTGTGTTTCGAGGCATAGAGTTATGATAAACCTTTATAAAACACTGGTTCGGGCCCAGCTGAAGTATTGTAGCCAATTCTGGACACCACACTTTAGGAAGGATGTCAAGGCCTGAGAGCGGGTGCAGAGGAAATTCACTAGAATGGTACCAGGGATGAAAGGAGAGACTAGAGAAACTCGGGTTATTCTCCTTCGAGCAGAGAAGGTTAAGGGGAGATTTGATTGAGGTGTTCAAAATCATGAATGGTTTTAATAGAGTAAATAAGGAGAAACTGTTTCCTGTGGCAGAAGGGTCACTAACCAGAAGACACAGATTTAAGGTAATTGGCAAAAGAGCCAGAGGCGACATGAGGAAAAAGAATGTTACGTAGCGAGTTGTTGTGATCTGGAATGCACTGCCTGAAAGGGTGGTGGAAGCAAATTCAATAATAACATTTGAAAAGGAAATTGGATAAATACTTGAAGGGGAAACATTTGCTGGGCTATGGAGAAAGAGCAGGGGTAGTGGGTCTAAATGTATAGCTCTTGCAAAGAGCTGGCACAGGCACGATGGGCTGAATGGCCTCCTGTGCTGTATGATTCTATGCGGTCTAACCAGCGACCTGTATAATCACACTGGGGACACCTCCATCATGTGTGTCACTACCACTGTGTTAAATGTTTTGTATTGTCCGCAAATTTCAAAATTGCACTCCCTAGACCCAAGTTCGGGTAATTTATATATAACAAGAACAGCAATGGTCTTAATACCAACCCCTGGGGGACCCCACTGCATACTTCTCACCAGTCAGGAAAACATCCGTTCACCACTACTTGCTGCCTCCTATCCCTCAGCCAATTTCATACTCAAGTTACCACATTCCTTTATGTGCTTCTATTTTCTGAAGAAATCTGTTATACGGAACTTTTATCAAATGCCTTTTGAAAATCCATATATACAGCATCTACTACGCTACCTTCATCAATCCTCTCTTTTACTTCATCAAATAACTCAATCAGGTTAGTCAGACACGATTTGCCTTTAACAAATCTGTGCTGGCTGTCTCTTATTAACCCATGCTTCTCCAAGTGAGAATTAATTTTGTTCTTGACAATGGTCTCTGGATTTCCCACCACTGATGTTAGACTTATTGGCCTCTTGTTCCCCCTCTCCTTTTTTTGAATAGTAACATTTACAATCCTCCAGTCCTCTGGCACCACTCCAATATTCAAGGAGGATTAAAGATTGTGGCCAGACCTTAAGCTATCTCCATCCTAGCTTCCCTCAGCAACTAATGATGCATCCCATCTGGACCGGGTGACTTGTGACTAAACAGGAAGCAGCATGCTATAGACAGAGCTAAGCAATCCCACAACCAACGGATCAGATCAAAGCTCTGCAATCCTGCCACATCCAGTCGTGAATTGTGGTGGACAATTAAATAACTAACAGGAGGAGGCGGCTCCATTAACATCCCCATCCTCAACAATAATGAGAAGTCGCACAACACCAGGTTATAGTCCAACAGATTTATTTAAAGTTACAAGCTTTCGGAGCTGTTGCCCCTTTGTCAGGTAGAGGTACAATGAGGGAATCTACAATATTATAATATCTACAATATCTACAATCTACATTGTACCTCTACCTGACGAAGGGGCAACAGCTCCGAAAGCTTGTAACTTTAAATAAATCTGTTGGACTATAACCTGGTGTTGTGCGACTTCTCATTTTTGTCCATCCCAGTCCAACACCGGCATCTCCGCATCAGATCCTCAACAATGGCAGAGCCCAGCACGTGAATGCAAAAGACTAGGTTGAGAATGCTTCAGCCATCTTCAGCCAGAAGTGCCTAGTGGATGATCCATCTTGGCTTTCTTCTGAGGTCCACACCATCACAGATGCCAGTCTTCAGCCAATTTGATTCACTCCACGTACTATCAAGAAACGGCTGGACACACTGGATACAGCAAAGGCTATGGGCCCTGACAACATCCCGGCTGTTGTGCTGAAGACCTGTGCTCCAGAACTAGGCGTCATGCTGGTATTGCATCATGGCTAGCACCTCTAGAAAAGCTGTTCCAGTACAGCTACTGGCGTCTACCTGACAAAGTGGAAAATTGCCTAGGTATGCCCTGTCCACAAAAAGCACGACAAATCCAATCTGGCCAATTACCGCCCCATCAGTCTACTCTCAATCATCAGCAAAGTGATGGAAGGTTTCGTCGACAGTGCTATTAAATGGCACTTACTCACCAATAATCTGCTCACCGATGCTCAGTTTGGGTTCTGCCAGGACCGCTCAGCTCCAGATTCCATTACAGCCTTGCTCCAAATATGAATAAAAGAGCTGAATTCCAGAGGTGAGGTGCCCTTGACATCATGGCAACATTTTGACCGATTGTGGCATCAAGGAGACCTAGTAAAATTGAAGTCAATGAGAATCAGGGGTAAAACTCTCCACTGGCTGAAGTCATGCCTAGCACAGAGGAAGTCCCAGCCCCAGGACATCGCTGCAGGAGTTCCTTAGGGCAATGTCCGAGGCCCAACCATCTTCAGCTGCTTCATCAATGACCTTCCCTCCATCATAAGGTCAGAAATGGGATTGTTCGCTGATGACTGCACAGTGTTCAGTGCCATTCGCAACTCCTCAGATAATGAAGCAGTCCATGCCCGCATGCAGCAAGACCTGGACAACATCCAGGCTTGGGCTGATGTGTGGTGCGAATGTTACTTGCCACTTAAGTGCCAAGCAATGAAGATCTCCAACAAAAGAGAGTCCTCTCCTTGACATTCAATGGCATTACCATCATCAAATCCCCCACTGTCAACATCCTGACATTCACAAATGACCAGAAACTTAACTGGACCAGCCACATAAATACTGTGGCTACAAATGCAGGTCAGAGTGTTGATATTCTGCGGCGAGTGACTCACCTCCTGACTCCCCAAAGCCTTTCCACCACCTACAAGGCACAAGTCAGGAGTGTGATGGAATACTCTCCACTTGCCTGGATGCATGCAGCTCTAACAACATTCGAGAAGCTGAACACCATCCAGGACAAAGAAACCCGCTTGATCGGCACCTTTAAACATTCACTCCCTTCACCACCAGTGCACAATGGCTGCAGTTTGTACCAACTACAAGATGCACTGCAGCAACTCGCCAAGGCTTCTTTGACCGCACCTCCCAAACCCACGACCTCTATCAACCAGAAGGACAAGGGCAGCAGGCGCATGGAAACACCACCATTTCCAAGTTCTCCTCCAAGTCACACCATCCTGACTTGGGCATATATCGCTGTTTCTTCATCATTGCTGGGTCAAAATCCTGGAACTCCCTACATACCAACACTGTGGGAGCACCTTCACCACACGGACTGCAGCAGTTCAAGAACGCAGCTCACTACCACCTTCTCAAGGGCAACTAGGGATGGGCAATAAATGCTGGCCTTGCCTGCATCTTGAGAATGAATAAATACATTTTAAAAAAGAGAGTTTATTCTGTGTTGGTCCTACCAACATGCATGACATTACATTTATGTGTTATTTGCCAGACACGACTGTGGCAATGTTCCCCTGGCTAGCCTCCCATCTACCCGCCTCAGTGAACTTGAGCTCATCCAAAACTCTGTACATATCCTAACTCGCAGCAAGTCCTGTTCACCCATCACCCCTGTGCTTGTTGACCTACATTGGCCCATGGTCCACCAACACCTTGATTTTAAATTTCTCATCCTCATGTTGAAATCCCTCCATGACCTCACCCCTTCCTGACTGAACTCGGTAGTGTGAGCGCTGTGCGTTCTCTGAACTGGGCGGTGTGAGCGCTGTGCGTTCGCCGAACTGGGCGGTGTGTGCGCTGTGCATTCTCTGAACTGGGCGGTGTGTGCGCTGTGCGTTCTCTGAAAGCAGTAGTGTTAGCACTGTGAACTCAGTAGCCTGTCTGACAATGACTGGATTAAATTAAGAGGTCGCACAACACCAGGTTATAGTCCAACAGTTTTATTTTAAATCACAAGCTTTCGGAGTTACAACTCGGGATCTTGGGTTTATGTCACGATACATGACATGATCCAGACTCGAGTCGTCGTTGGCTTGTTCACAGATGTGATTCCCAGTAAAAAAGTAAAAATTTTAAAGTTAATCGTTTTACATACAGACGGCAGCTTTTGACACGTTAGACCCCATGCGACTCCACCTCATTGTCTCAGTTGTATCTTGCTATGTCTTTGATGTGGTACCTTCCTGGCTGACCTGATTGTTTATCTGCCGAGGTGTGATAAAGTTAGTCAGGATGATTGAATTTAGTTGTCTGCAATTGTAAGTTACACATGCATTGTTCTCTATCTATATATGCTTTGACGATTCTGTATCTCCCCACTTCACCCGACGAAGGAGTTGTAACTCCGAAAGCTTGTGATTTCAAATAAAACTGTTGGACTATAACCTGGTGTTGTGCGACCTCTCAATTTTGTCCACCCCAGTCCAACACCGGCATCTCCGCATCATGGATTAAATTACACATTGCAGAGACCTTGAATTACTCTACAGCAGACAGGATCAAATTACACATTCCAGACAAACTGTTTGGTCCCCTTGGAGGACAAGACACACCAATCAGAAATCTGGTCCAACCCACTTGTGTTGTAAATAGCTCCTTTTATTGATGAGAGAATAAGTCTTCCTTTCTGCTTCCAAAATTATAGCAAATAACTTTAACTGTGATTTGAGGTTGAAGTTACTCCCCTTGGTCTAGAGGAATTTTCTCTCTGTGCCATGCCACCATCACACCACCAGACCTTTGGCAACCCTGGGCTAAAACTACCTCTGAGCATAGATATGATGAAATGTCTGGGCAACTCTACCATTGATTTCCACACATCCCCCACCCCGCCCATTGGGTCGGCAGTACAGTGTACCAAGGATCACAGGAATGAACCAATGTCCCACCATTTTGTGGTATTAGTGGAAGAGGGTTGGGCTCAAGTAGCACAGTTTTTTTTAAACTAAATGTTTTGTGGAAGACCAATTAAAATGAGTAGCAATAGCAATCTGAGGAGAGAACAAGCCCTGCCCACTGGCAAATATTTTTATTGTTGACATCAAGAACTGTGCTCAATATCACACTTTTTAGAATTACATTTTAAAGCCTGTTTATGTAAGGTGGTGTGATTGCATAATGTGCCAGTATCAGAGTGCATTTGTTGTAGATTCTTGATTTTCCAGAACTTAATTTACGATTGATACATCCAGTCATAGCATTGACCCTGCAGAAGAACTTTGGGAGATCTTAGCGACAGATCTGACATAGAGTGATAAATTTATAAACTGATCCTAAGTGGGGAACCTGTAACCTAGAGAATCTCGTGGGGAGTGGAGGGGGAGCAGGCAGGAGAGAAGATGGAAGTCTAAGGCTAGATTCCCTTCCCCATGCCTCCACCAGGAACTCTCTGATGTAGTATTACACTGTACAGACCAAAAGATCCCAGTTTTAATCCTCAGACTGTGTTGATTTTACTGATTTCGTCCAGATCAGCAGCTGCAGTGCTACAATTTGTCTCAGTGACTTGCGCTAAGGAGGGAAAAAAATCAGCCAAGGTTCTTACTCCTGCTTGATATCTAGTTACCCCTGCTGGGAAGTGTGCATATGGCTCAGCTGTGATGACCCCCCCCTCCTCCCTTCCCCATGTTGGAATAGCGTGCCGACACTCACCATTTACACTTGCATGAAGGATGGCTACGAGGATGAAGTACTGGAATTGTATCCCAGTATGAGTTGGCACTCTCCAGAGAGGAGGGGAGGAACATTGTGGGGAGGGGAATAGTCCAAGGCTAGATCTGAATTGCAGTATGTGTTTACTGGCAGCTTTCTTAACAACATGACTCAATACTGCCAACTCTGAGAATCCTGAAATAGTTCTCCTGCTTGTGTGATTTATAATGTATTAGCAGTGGTTAACTGCTGGATGATGTCATTTGTCACTCACGTGGACTGGATGTCAGCCAGGAAAGAGGTTTATTGTTGCATGTGTTCACCAAAGGGATGTGAATCTGAGGATGTACAATGAGGAGATTTTTTAGAAGAATGGAATGATCCATCTTTTCTGTTTGCTGCTTTCTCCTCCTTCCCCCCCCCCCCCCCCCCTCTCCACAGCTAAAGATTAACCGAATATTGGATGGTTGCATTTGCAATAGGGACTTGAAATCCAGCCTCTTCATTTAAGTTCAAATTCTGCTTCCCCTCAAAGATGACCCAGTTTCTGCTGTACTTTTATTTTTAAATCCCTTCAATTTCTCTTCTCTTGAAAGCAGTGGTGACGATGCATACTAGGATATGATCCTATGATTACTGGCTTATCTATCTGTGCTCTTTAGGTGTGAACCTAGACAGCAAGTGTCCGATTAGCTAGTCAACTTTGGGAGACATCACAACAGAGACTGATCCTATTTCTATTGATCACTCATTCACCCAGCAGGGGTCACTGGATAGTGATTAAGAGCAGGTATTCTTTCCTTCTTTCCACCCACCCCACCTGGGGAAACTGAGGCCACAATGTGATCTCCAATCAGACAAACGGGATCACAAAGGCTGGAAGGACATTGCTACTATTTTTCCAGTCCTACTGCCTTTTACGTCCAGGCCAGAGCAGGTGTGACATCTGTGGGGTTTAAGATAACATAACCACCTCCTTGCTGGGGAGTAACTCCTTCAAGCTAATTACCCTGATTGAGTCATCCTCATAATGAGCTGGATCAATTGCAAAATGGCTCCAGTGCTCAGTACGTTCTAAGAGTAAGATACAATCACTGGAGTTATACCACTTTGGTGCCCCCAGCACGTCCTGGGAGTCCTGAAGCAGAAAATCTCCCTTATTGGGTCCAGTGATCCGCATTGGACTTCAGATTTTAAAAAAGAAACTTGTTTGCGGCTGCTGTGTGGCGTATTTTGACCACCATTTCTTCTATCTCCTACAGACTGGCAGGTCGCTACGCTGGTACTGCTTCTTGCCGGAGGATCGATCACTCTAATTGCATTCCTCTTTGCTGTGATCTCACTGTGCAAGGGCGCTCACAAACGCTGCTACAGGACAATTGCTGTTATGCTGTTCATTTCAGGTGAGTGGGTGTGTGCGATCCCCTAAGTAGTTTTGGCAGGGACTGGGTAGGAGAAATTGCAGTCTATTTCAGTTGCTATTCATACGTTGTGGGAATAGGAATTTTATTAATGCTAGAAAATCACAAATGGATTGTGGGTAATAACAACAGAAAACGCTGGAAAAACTCAGCAGGCGAGGCAGCATCCGTGGAGAGAGAAACAGAGTTAACGTTTCAGGTCGAAGACCTTTCATCAGAACTGGAGACAGCAGGAAATCAAATAGATTTAAAGCAAGGATAAAGCTGGGAAAAGGGGGAGGGGATAAAAGAACAAAAGGAGAGATTAAGAGACATTAAGAGATATCAAGGCAAGAGGTGGTGTTAATGTGACAGGTTAAGGCTGAAAGAAGTGTGAAATGCAATGGCAGAATGAAGGACAGCTGCCAGCTTTTAGGAGGAAAAAAAAGGTGGGGGGGGTGGGGGGCAAATAAAAGGGTGGATGAGAAAATAAAATATAAATGTGATGAGGCTAAGGTTATGATCTAAAATTGTTGAACTCGATATTGAGTCCAGAGGGCTGTAGCGTGCCTAAACGAAAGATGAGGTGCTGTTCCTCGAGCTTACGCTGCGCTTCCGTGGAACAATGCAAGAGGCCGAGGATGGTGAGGTCAGAGTGGGAGTGAAGCGGTGAATTAAAGTGACAGGCCACCGGGAGCTCGGGGTCCCCCTTACGGACTGAACGGAGGTGTTCCGCAAAGCGGTCACCCAATCTGCGTTTGGTCTCCCCAATGTAGAGGAGACCACATCGTGAGCAGCGAATACAGTATACTAAATTGCAGGAAGTACAAGTAAATCGCTGTTTCACCTGGAAGGGGTGTTTGGGGCCCTGGACAGTGGGAAGAGGGGAGGTATAAGGGCATGTGTTGCATCTCCTGCGCTTGCACGGGAAGGTGCCGGGCGAAGGGGTGCTGGGGGTGGTAGAGGAGTGGACTAGGGTGTCGCGGAGGGAGCGGTCCCTGCGGAATGCTGAAAGGGGAGGTGAGGGGAAGATGCGTTTGGTAGTGGGATCACGCTGGAGGTGGCGGAAATGGCGGAGGATGATCCGTTGAATGTGGAGGCTGGTGGGTGAAAGGTGAAGACAAGGGGAACTCTATCGTGGTTTCGGGAGGGAGGGGCAGGGGTGAGGGCAGAAGTGCGGGAGATAGAACGGACACGGTCGAGGGTCGTGTCGACCACGGTAGAGGGGAATCCTCGGTTGAGGAAAAAGGAAGACATGTCGGAAGCACTGGTATGGAAGGTGGCATCATCAGAGCAGATGCGGCGGAGACGGAGAATCTGGGAGAATGGAATAGAGTCCTTACAGGAGGCGGGGTGGGAGGAAGTGTAGTCCAGGTAGCTGTGGGAGTCAGTGGGCTTGTAGTGAATGTTAGTCAATAACCTATCCCCAGAGATGGAGACGGAGAAGTCGAGGAAGGGAAGGGAAGAGTCGGAGATGGACCATGTGAAGGTGAGGGAAGGGTGGAAATTGGAAGCAAAGTGAATGAAATGTTCTAGTTCAGGGCGCGAGCAGGATTCGGCACCGATACAGTCATCAATGTACCGGAAAAAGAGGTGAGGGAGGGGACCCGAGTAGGACTGGAACAAAGAGTGTTCCACATATCCCACGAAAAGGCAGGCATAGCTAGGACCCATGCGGGTACCCATAGCAACACCTTTAATTTGGAGGAAATGGGTGGAGTCAAAGGAGAAGTTGTTCAATGTGAGAACAAGTTCAGCCAGGCGGAGGAGGGTGGTGGTGGATGGGGACTGGTTGGGCCTCTGTTCAAGGAAGAAGCGGAGCGCCCTCAGGCCATCCTGGTGGGGAATGGAGGTGTAGAGGGTTTGTACGTCCATAGTGAAGAGGAGGCGGTTGGGGCCGGGAAACTGAAAACTGTTAAAATGGCGGAGGGCGTCGGAAGAGTCGAGGATGTAGGTGGGAAGAGACTGGACAAGGGGAGAAAAAATAGAGTCGAGATAGGAAGAGATAAGTTCCGTAGGGCAAGAACAGGCTGAAACGATGGGTCTACCGGGGCAGTCCTGTTTGTGGATCTTGGGAAGGAGGTAGAAGCGGGCTGTGCGGGGTTGGGGAACTATGAGGTTGGCAGCCGTGGGGGAAAGATCTCCAGAGGAGATGAGGTCAGTGACGGTCTTGGAAATGGTGGTTTGATATTCGGTAGTGGGGTCATGGTCCAGGTGGAGGTAGGAGGAGGTGTCGGAGAGTTGGCATTCAGCTTCCGCTAGGTAGAGGTCGGTACGCCAAACAACAACAGCACCACCCTTGTCAGCAGGTTTAATGACAATGTCAGGGTTGGATCTGAGGGAATAGAGTGCTGCAAGTTCAGAGGGAGGTAGGTTGGAGTGAGAGAGGGGAGCAGAGAAATTGAGACGGCCGATGTCACGCCGGCAATGAAAAGATCTAGAGAGGGTAAGAGGCCAGAGGGAGGGGTCCAGGTAGAACGGGAATTCTGAAAGCGGGAGAAAGGGTCAGCCGTATGGGGGGAAGACTCCTGGCCAGAGAAGTGGGCACGGAGGCGAAGGTGGCGGAAAAAGAGCTCAGCATCGTGCTGAGCTCGCAATTCATTGAGGTGGGGGCGTAAGGGGATGAAGCTCAGGCCTTTGCTGAGGACTGATCGTTCGGGGTCAGAAAGGGGAAGGTCAGAAGGGATAGTGAAAACGCGGCAGGGGGTGAGATTGGGAGAAGGGGGGGTCAGAGGAAAGTGAAGGGGAAGAAGGTTCTGGAGGGACGTTGGTGTTCAAGAGTTGATGAAGCTTGCGATCCTTGACATCAGAAAGGAAGAAAAAAAGTTTTTTGTTGAAGCGTCGGATGAGTCGAAGGAGGAAATGGAACTGTGGACCCGGACAGCTTTGAGATAGAGTGCGTCGGTGCTGCTGAAGAGAGAGGTCGAGAGTGTTCATGTGGCGCCGCATGGCGTTGAGCGTGGATCTCAAGATGCGGCGAGAGCAGTAGTTCGAGGAACGATGAATATGATCTGCTCTGATGATGCCACCTTCCATACCAGTGCTTCCGACATGTCTTCCTTTTTCCTCAACCGAGGATTCCCCTCTACCGTGGTCGACACGGCCCTCGACCGTGTCCGTTCTATCTCCCGCACTTCTGCCCTCACCCCTGCCCCTCCCTCCCGGAACCACGATAGAGTTCCCCTTGTCCTCACCTTTCACCCCACCAGCCTCCACATTCAACGGATCATCCTCCGCCATTTCCGCCACCTCCAGCGTGATCCCACCACCAAACGCAACTTCACCTCACCTCCCCTTTCAGCATTCCGCAGGGACCGCTCCCTCCGCGACACCCTAGTCCACTCCTCTACCACCCCCAGCACCCCTTCCCCTTCGCCCGGCACCTTCCCGTGCAAGCGTAGGAGATGCAACACATGCCCTTATACCTCCCCTCTTCCCACTGTCCAGGGCCCCAAACACCCCTTCCAGGTGAAACAGCGATTTACTTGTACTTCCTGCAATTTAGTATACTGTATTCGCTGCTCACGATGTGGTCTCCTCTACATTGGGGAGACCAAACGCAGATTGGGTGACCGCTTTGCGGAACACCTCCGTTCAGTCCGTAAGGGGGACCCCGAGCTCCTGGTGGCCTGTCACTTTAATTCACCGCTTCACTCCCACTCTGACCTCACCGTCCTCGGCCTCTTGCATTGTTCCACGGAAGCGCAGTGTAAGCTCGAGGAACAGCACCTCATCTTTCGTTTAGGCACGCTACAGCCCTCTGGACTCAACATTGAGTTCAACAATTTTAGATCATAACCTTAGCCCCATCACATTTATATTTTATTTTCTCATCCACCCTTTTATTTGCCCCCCTGCGCCTTTTTTTTTTCCTCCTAGAAGCTGGCAGCTGTCCTTCATTCTGCCATTGCATTTCACACCTCTTTCAGCCTTAACCTGTCACATTAACACCACCTCTTGCCTTGATATCTCTTAATGTCTCTTAATCTCTCCTTTTGTTCTTTTATCCCCTCCCCCTTTTCCCAGCTTTATCCTTGCTTTAAATCTATTTGATTTCCTGCTGTCTCCAGTTCTGATGAAAGGTCTTCGACCTGAAACGTTAACTCTGTTTCTCTCTCCACGGATGCTGCCTCGCCTGCTGTGTTTTTCCAGCGTTTTCTGTTGTTATTTCTGATTTCCAGCATCTGCAGTATTTTGCTATCAATGGATTGTGGGTTATGGTCTCAGTTTTCTTCCACCTATCTAAAGGCAGTAACCAATTTCAGAGACATAGTTTCATGGCGATCAGCAGCCCTTTGGCACCTTGCTGGAGTCGTCATTCTTCATATGTGAACCTAAATTATTTGAAGGTGGTAGGGCATCACGCCATGCCTGATCCTGTCCGTACATACATACCTTCCAGCAGAAATCACTGGATAGTGATCAAGAAGGGGAACCCTGGCTGATATTTTTCTGTCTCCTTCTCTTCTCCCCACCCCCCCCCCCCCCCCCCCCCCCCCAACCTCGCAATCCATGGGTGCTGGGATTTCCCTGCTCTGTATGACTGAGTACCATATTTGGGAAGTGTATTTTACAACAAAGCCACAAGAGGAGCACCTCAAGTAACATTAGGACTAGCTTACAAGCAGATCTTTTCCACTAGCTCTGGAGACATCTGTGACGCAGATGATTTCCAACCAGACGTTCACACCCTCCAAGCTGGAGGATGTCAGCTCATAAATGGTAATATAATGCAGCAAATCTCCCTAGTTGAAAGGGAATATGAGTCTTTTGAAACTTATGTTTCTTTTTAAAAAGCAGGAAATGATGTTTATGAATACTGCTGTACACAGCCACATTCAATATCAACCACTTGACTGATATTGGCCAGAATCCATATTATGGTACAAGATCGATATTAAGCATTGTGTATGCTTCAAAATTGTGAATCCTTGTCTTAATACACCTGAGTGGTAGATGTTAGCATTCAAGAAGTATCTGTACTTGTAGGGAATAACCCCCCCCCCCCCCTCCCCAAGTGATTGGCAGATTACTGTAAAGAATGACCCGTCCCATACTACTATGGACAATCCTTCCCCTGCCTCCCAACTATGCCACAGCTCTGCACTCACAGACTTGTTACTGTGGAGAATACCTCCATCCCACTCTCAGACCTGCGCTGATCGACAGGTTGCTGCAGACAATTCCTCTCTCAAGCCCGCACTCTGCCACAGCCCCCAATACCTGAAACTTCCCACAGCCCCATAATACTAGCATGCAAATGTAGCCCCTGTTCCACTCCCCTGCTCTGTACTGATTGGCATATTACTGCATAATGTTCCCTTACTCTGCACTGTCAGTCTTGTGTTGATCAATGTGTTTCTTTTAGTTGTTTTGCAGGCTTGTGCCCTGGTTTTGTACCCTATCAAATTCATTGATGCCAACACACTGAGGACATACCACGAGTTCAACTGGGGCTATGGCATTGCCTGGGGTGGCACCATCTTCATGCTTGGAGCAGCCATACTCTACTGCCTGAATACAGACACCTATGAAGAAGAGTATTATTAGTCCCCTTCTTCTATACCGACAGACTATATTAAACCTAAGAAAACTATTAGATGTAATGGCGGGGTGAAGATTTGCTGCTCAAAGATCAGTTAGAAAATGTGAATTTGGGGAGAAGGATTCAGTAGGATCACAATGAAGAGCAGGCATTCCTTGAGAGAACTCTTTGGTGAGCGCAGCTTTCTGGACTGACTTGAGATCCAAGTAAGAATGGAAGGCTCCTGTCACAAGGAATGACTTATAACGGCCTTGTGCAATCTTTACACAGTTTGTTTTTTAGTTCCTTTAATTCCAAGAGAAATCATTGGCCTTTCTTATGCGTACATTGTATCACACTGAAGCAGTGTACCAGTCAGGCAATGCTTGCTTATTGCTATTGTATGCACTATTTTATTCTGGAAGGTGGGGGATAATTTCTTTTTACTGTCACATTTCTTTTTTAAGCCTTTTTTTTTACATATTTGTCCAATTAGCTTATTCCTTTCTCATAATAAATGGTAGGCTTATTCCACATTGGGCTTGCGTGTGGTAAGCTTATTCACACATAGTAAGAATTAAGACAGCCATTGGCCATGTCGCTTCTGCACACTTTGAACTCTAGCAGCTGCAAATTTAGCACAAACATAACATGTGGCTGCTGTACATACAATTATTGTAACCCTTTTGAGTACTGTAGAACGTGTTATTGTTCCAGGAACAGCATAAGCCCCGTGGTTCTGAACATTTCTGTGACCGAACCTTTCGGTTTGACTGATGTTCTAAGGACGTATGTGTGAATTTTGAAAGCAGCAGAAGGATTTATTGTAAAAACCTTTCTAGGATGGGGGGGAGGAATGATGGAATCAGTATATACAACTGTCACGTCCTCGGTCTGAATTTTCCCACCTGTTAAAGCAATTCACTGATAAACAAACAGACCTTGGTTTGCTTCTAACTGAACAGGTGACATTAATCCATATCAGCAATCCTGCCCCCCCCCAAAAAAAGACTTCCTCTGAAAACAATCTGTTAATCGTAAAATATCTTATAAATTGCATTGCTTTTAATTTGACTAATTTTTAAAATCCAGATTGAACAAAAGTTGTTCAGCCCAAGAGCTAACAAATTGGGATTAGCTCATGATTATTTTTATCCAGTCTTTGATTGAACATAAATATGCTTAAGAACAGTATCTGCCTTTTTTTTTAATGGTTTCTTCTCGCAGCTTGAATCTGGGTTTGGGAAGATCTTTTTATCTTCAAAGAGGTATGGATCCATTATCAGTGTCTTGTTCCTGATTGATATGGATTCCGAAAACAACTCCTCCGACAATGAGTTAAAAATATTTTAGTAGTTACAGAACTGATATTTGCATCTTCCCATGTTAATCCAAAGGAATGAATCGGGGTTTCTTAATTTATGATATTAATAGAATAAAGTGAAAATTAAATCACCATTTTGTGTTTCATGATTATCAGTCAGGTTTCAACATACAATCTAGAAAAAGTTCCTCAACTTTCTCCCTTCCCTCCTCTCCTGGAGGTGACGATTTATACAGGGCTACAGTTGCAAGAGTGCAGATCGTTCTCCAAAACCATACACGTGGCTGCTTTTTTTTTAAGCCTAGGTGAATGTCGACAGGCTATTTGACATGGGTGTCAACAACAATTTGCATTTATATAGCTCCCATCCCCCCCATAAACTTCAGTTCATCCAAAACTCTGCTGCCAGTATCCTGTCTTGTACCAAGTCCCGCTCACCTATGATCCTTGTCCTCGGTAACCTATTTGGGACCCAGAACTCTAATGCCTCACATTTAAAGTTCTCCTCCTTGCATTTTAAATCCCTCCATGATCTCACCCCTCCCTATCTCTGTAGCCTCCTCCAGCATTCCTCTCGTGCATTCTTACCATGCACCTTCACCTTTAACTGCCTAGGTTCCACACTCTGGAATTCCCTCCTTAAACCTCTTCATCTCCCTCTCCTCCTTTTAAAGCACCCCTAAAAACCTCCCTCTTAACAGGTATTTGGTCACCCTTTCTAATCTCCATTTTTGATTATGTCTCTATGAAGCACTTTGGTATATTTTTCTACATTTAAATGCTATATAAATGCAGGTTCTTCTTGACAAGGTAGCAATAAAGTGATGGACAACACACAAACTATAGATGAATCTCCACCTAGATAAGAGTAATGCAGTAGACTTGGAGTACTGTGAACAGTTCTGGTATCCAATATAATGAAAAGGATATAGAGGCACTGGAGAAGGTGCAAAAAAGTTTTGCTAAAATTATGCCAGGACTGAGATGTTATACTTATCAAGAAAGATTGAACAGGCTGGGTGGGGCTCTTTTCTCTCGAAAAAAGACTGAGGTGTGATCTGATGGAGGTCTTTAAGATTATGAAAGCGTTTGATAGGGTAGATGTAGAGAAGATGTTTCCACTTGCAGGGGCAACCTGGAACTAGGAGCCATAAAAATAAGATAGTCACTAATAAATCCAATAGGGAATTCAGGAGAAACTTTACCCAGAGAGTGGTTAGAATGTGGAACTCGCTACCACGAGGGGTAGTTGAGGCAACTAGCATAGATGCATTTAAGGCGAAGCTCGATAAACACATATGTTGATGGGGTTAGATGAAGAAGGGTGTGAGGAGGCTCATGTGGTGCAGGGACCAAATGGCCTGTTTCTGTGCTGTAAGTACTATGTAATAGATTAGTTGTTGTCATCTTAACCTTCTAGTGTGGTACTGCCCCAACAAATGCTCCTATATACCAGGATGACTGATCACTTTGCTAAAATCTGTAGCAGAGTTGAGCTGTAAGTTTTTGAATGGAAGATACTGTGATCGTACCAGGTGACCCACACTGTTGCTACTGCAGAATGTGAATTTCAGACGACAGTGCCGTGAGTTTTTCTTTCAGCGATTGGAAAGAACAAGCATGCCCTGTGTGTATACGGGTATATATTTCAGTCTTGCATCACACACTCCACCAGTCTGTTTACCTCACATACATTGTAGATTACAACAGCAAACCTCTCTAACCTACAAAAGTAGATGTAGTTGATGTTCGCCGACCAGAGAATTACCATCATATTTCACTTCATGTGCAAGACAAAATGAAATTGAATACTATGATTTAAACAAAAGATCTGCTCAAGGTATTGTGTGCTCACTGCATAAAAGGGCAAAGGTGAAATAAGAGAAGTTTTCAAACCCACTGAAGCTCGCTGTATCCCATTACCAGAGATTGCTGCAGAGCAGCAGAAAAATTAAGCCTATTCTTTACCACACAGTGCCAAGTCACAAAGGAACTGTGTCTTTTTGACCGTGTTAAAAGAAAGAAAAGAAAGACTTGCACTTATATAGCGCCTTTCATGACCACCGGACATCTCAAAGCGCTTTACAGCAAGCTCCCACAAACAGCAATGTGATAATGACCAAATAATCAGTTTTTGTAATGTTGATTGAGGGATAAATATTGGCCAGAACACCGGGTATAACTCCCCTGCTCTTCTTCGAAATAGTGCCACGGGATCTTTTACGTCCACCTGAGAGCGCAGATGAGGCCTCGGTTTAACGTCTCATCTGAAAGACTGCACCTCCGACAGTGCAGCACTCCCTCAGCACTGCACTGGAGTGTCAGCCTAGATTTACGTGCTCAAGTTCCTGGAGTGTTCATTTTTATTGTTTCACTTTACGAAAAAGGAAAGAAAGCGTCCATAGAATTCCGTGAAAATTACAACATGGAAACAGGTTGTTCAGTTCAACCAGTCCGTATTGGTATTTATGCTCCACACAAGCAGTAGTACTAAACCATATGCTCGCTCTGTTCCCATCTCCCGTTATCCCTCTTTCCTTCAAACACCTATCTAACCTATTGTTAAAAGTAAACATGGTCTTTGCTTCAATCACTAACTGTTGTAATGCATTCCTAACCTCACAACCCTCTCTGTAAAAAGTTTCTCCTGCTCTGTCCTAAATTTCTTATAATTTAATCTTGTATTTATGTCCCCTCATTCTCTCAAAAGCTTGTTTCTGTTTACTCTATCCCATTCCTTCATAATTTTAAACACTCCTATCAAATAACCCCAATTATCTCTTCTGTTCTAATGAAAACAGCCCCATTTTTCCCAAGGGGAAATACTCCTCTAGATAATCAGCAATTCATTTTAGCTGCTTTGTAGACTGATGGCATCCAAGCGTGGAGGGTGTGGGAAATATCTCCTTATTGAATATAAAGAAGTTTAATTTCAGTCTATTAATTTTTAGTATGGAGCCACTGCAGTCTGTAGCAGCCATATTCCTCAGATATAGGAATGGGCAGTTATTGGATATTTTATGGATAGCATCTGAACTAACTTCTCCACAGAAACCAGCCAGAGGAGCTCACCTCTTCTTAAAAGCTCAGCCTAAGATCAGGACCTAAGGGTACAGAGTACTGTGAGCATGAATCTTGGTCGTACCAGTCAGTCATATGCCAAGCTGCCATGTGGGTTCAGAATGTACTTTGAATGACCTTATACACAATATGAAAGAACAGAGAGAGACTTGAAAGATTACAACAATTTTGAACCTGCCAACTTTACTTTTAATTTAGTCATAAAGTATCAATAAATGTTACTGCCTCACTACAAATAGATGGAGTGCCATAAAGGACAAAAATGGTACATATTCTACTTTTCAGGTTTTTTTAAATTCAGCTTAGGTGGGAATATTGCAACTTTTAGCCTATCCCCTTCAGAAGGTCCAGAAACAGACAGTGCAGAGTTTCTCAACATAGCTGAAGTCAAGCTGGTTTTAAAATGTAATCATTACATCACTCAGCTGTGATACTAACTTCTGAGGCACCCTCAAATATTAACAGAGGATAGCAAAGAACAACGAAGGCTATGCTAGGGTAGCAGTGTATCAGACAAATGACAGGCTCATGCCCAACATCATGTACACAGCGAGTTACCAATCTCAGCCATAGCAATTTTGGGGTGGTCCAGACAGAAGTCACAAAGAAGAGGGCGCGTCATCGTGCTGGCCTGCCCGTGCACATCTAGCAGCTGGTTTCAGAGCAGGGCAGGTGGAAGGAGCAGGTCACCCACTTGCCTGCTCTCTTTCATTGCAGATTGTGCTGGGAGACCTAAGACTAGGGAAGGGGAAATACTGTGAAGAGTCTTATTCTCAAAGAAAAGTTGTGATACCCTGCTGAAAACAAAGACCATATGACACAGGTAGGCAACAGCACCTCACAGTGCTAGCCTGAGAAGACAATAGTGGCACAGTGAAGCTGAAGCAAATAAATTTTGTCGTCTCTTGTTTCTCCCCTTTCATCATTTGGCAACTAATATGGCGAGGAGGTGACTCATTCCAAGTCCCTCAACATGCTGCTCTTGAATTGGTTCTTTAGACATATGCAAAAGCTACATGGGAGATCTTGCTCTATTCCTTCTCTTCATCTGAAGAGGTACCTGGTCTCTGCACGCAACTGACTGACCAGAGATGGGAAACTTGCCATTTCAGGAGAAGCAAGACAATTCCATTGGTGTAATAATGCACATTTTCAATTGAATTAAGATACTCGGGTGCCCATAGTAACAGTTGTGGAGGTGGTACAACTGCCTCAGCTCAGACGAGGTAACTCAGAACAGACCTGCATATCAAACTTACGGCGTTCCTGCTCTGTGTGGTTCTGTACCACAGAGTCGTGCAGTCGCCCACTAAGCTACCGGAAAACGATTACAAATATTTTTAGTAGTTTTTCATCTCATAGAAGCAAGACTGACAATAAATGCTATAAAATATCATTGATTAAACTTTAAATAAAGTTTACAATGCAGGACTGGTGTTTAACTTCATACTGTTTATTTTGACATATTCCATCAACAAATCAATATTTGAAAAAAAGTGTTTTTTCTCGATGAAAAATAATGGTGTACCAAAGTCATTTTTATAGGAGGAAAAGGATAAAAAAGGAGTCTTTCCTGAATTACTCGTGCGCTTCTTTGCAGCATATGAAAATAATACTGCTGCAGGCCTGAGAGCAGGCTGTCCATTCTTCGTTGCAATTGGTGTGTGGCCGAGAAAGAAGAGGGGGAAAATATGGTTTTACTGAGAACTGAAAATAAATACATTTTACTTTTTTCCTTCAACCATGATGATGTGATAACCAAATTTGGTTTTGACAGGGGGATCTGTGTAAATGGGTTTGTCTGTTGTGCTGTTGGACAGAGCAAAAGCAGCTTCCTGGAAGGGTCCCACCATTGAGCCTCTGGTCATCCAGCCCAGATCGCCCTAAGAAGGAAAACAGTCAGTTTCACATTTGCAATTTGTTTGAAAAGTGTAGAAAGAAAACATTTACATACAGTTTAAAAATTGTGTTTCAGTCTTGCATGCAGCAAAGTTGCACGAACAGCCAGGCTGCAACCTTTAAATGTGAACTGTACTGGTTGGTGTAACAGTACAAAGAAGATTACATCATAAACTGGGCTGTAATAATTTGGTTTGTGTGGGGCTCCACAACTGGGAGCTGCCTTAGTTAGGATTATGTCAGATTTCACAAGCGGTCTTGAATATGGCAAGAGGGCTATTGCCTTTGTTCAACCAGTTTAAGGCTCTATTATAACAGAATGACATCAGTGCGTTGCGAACATGTGATAGCACAGTCCGTCCTGGCACATTTGAAGGATAACCTTAAGGGGGAATATTTCAACAAACAAACCCAGTCAAGTAAAAGCATTCTTCAGTTCTTCAGTGACAGAATGTGAATGTTGCTAACCTGACCAAAAGCAGTTCAACATGGAATACAATGACTGTATAACTGCTGCTAAACTAACCCTAAAGCAGTTTGTAGTGAACCCATATCTGGTCCGTCAGTGCCACTGTGAACACCACCAACCTGCTCCAAGGTAATTACCTAGTGAATCCAGATGATTATACTTCAATAAACGAATCAATGCTGAAGTGGCCACAAAGCAATTTTATAGTGAATTCATCTAGGTTCACTGAAATGCCAGAGTAAACAGTGTCAAGCTGGTCCCACGGCAGACAAAGATTGCAGCCATATTGCATTTAGCAACAATTCAGAGTGCAGAAAAATTTACAGTCTAACAATTCCACTAAGTATTAGCATTGGGAATCAGATACATCATGGTAACTACTTCCACATATTTTCAGTTAGTACTTACTCCTTGCCTGGCTTTGTCTTCACTGTATTGGCTAGCCACTTCATTAAATTTCATGCCAGATTTCAACTTCTCCATAGCTTCCATAATTTTACTGTGTTTTTCACAGAGAATGTGCCTCACCTGCAACACAAATATTCAGGATTAATGCTGCCAAATAGATGTAGCTCATCATGATTTTTGAAACATGCTATGAATTTTTAAACAAAAAAATTGAACCCAGAACTTCTTTGATGGGGTAAATACATCACTCGATGCGGTACTGAGCCCCACAGAACAGGAAGGTTGAGGTGTTAGCGGATCCCCTCCAGGGCAGTAGCAAGAGTGCCCCAATTGTCCTCAGTGCCCCTAGGTTAAGTAGGAGAAAAATATCAGCCAGGGTTCCTGTACCTGATCACTATCACATAACCCTTAGCAGAAAGTGCATGTGTGGGGATGTTGGATGAGAACAGGATTGGCTGGACTGTGATGCCTCTACCATTGAATAGTTAATACTCCGTGTCAGGCGCACACATTAAGAATAGCCTCTTGGATGAGCCATCGAGATCTCCTGGCACCTGTACCCCTGCAATAGTCAGTATCTTCAGGGGAGCTGAGGAGAAAATACAAATATAATTGGAAAAAAAAACTGAACCTAATGTCTTAAAGGTGTAATGTTTCTTTAGAAAATGGGGCAGGGCAACACAGATAGCACAAAGAATTAAGAGTAGTTCTAATAAAATTTTGATTAGCAAGATGCTGAAAATCATGTTGGAATCTTCTCCACCTCATTTCCCATTGTGACCACCCTAGACTATGTACCTCCTATGACCAACAAGTCATATAACCACCTGCACTTCCTTGCTCCCTGTGGGCAATACCTGGGCTTTGTTCAGCACCTTCTAGCAGCATAACTATTCCATAGTATTTGTACTCTAATTCACTGCACTGTTAAGTACATCAACACAATCTACTCCTGATCCTTCAAAGTTATTTTTGTACTAAAAAAATTGAATTATCTAATAATTTGAATTTAGCAACATAAATAACACAGGAAAGTGGGAATTTAGTACTAACAAATTCAAATTATCAGATATTTTTAATTAAAAGCAGACTGTACTATTTTATTACACCAATAGGGTAAGATAATGCTTGCATTTATATAACTTCCACGTCAAAGGATTTTACCTAATAATACATAAATCACATTTCAAAAAAGTGTTTTATAGGCAAACAGAGGAAACATTCTGGCAGTGATGTCCCAAATCGTCCATGTTAATGTATTATTTTAAGTTGGTAGTGGATGAGAGAGTAATGTTCGTCAGGATGTCAGAGCAACTTTCTGCTCTTCAAATTTTTTAATTGGATCGTCAACGTTCACCTGAACCACCATGAAGATCAGGTTTGGTTTTAATGTCCAATTCAACAGACGTCACCTCTGGAAATGCAGAAATCCCTTAGTACTGCACTGGAGTATTAGCCTAGATTATATATGCTAAACTCCTGATGTGGCTCTTGAACCAATAACCTATGACTCGGAGGTGAGAGTATTACCAAATAAGCCCACTGACGCTATAGGATTTGATCTCTTACCTTCACTGCGTTACCTCCTTTGGGTCCTTTATCTTTCTTATCAGCATTATCACCACTAGCTGCACCACCTTAAATAGAAACATATTCCATTTTTGTATTTGTCTTCAAAGCAAATGCATTAGTAACTCACAATTCACAGGGATTCAGCCAATGGTGGCATGATCCAAAACTACAGCCATGTCGTTTTTGGATTTTTTGACCATTGATGAGCTAAGCTTTGATTCCCCAAAGACTAAACAATAATAATTTGTTAGTCTGTCTCACCAATCGATAAACACCTCATACTCATTGTGTCCCTGGACCCAGGCGCTTGGCATAGGGCTTTCTTTTGCATTGTGAGCACGGAAATAAAAAGATAGAGATGCAAACTCAGGCAGTCAGGTCTTTAAACAGAAAGCTGTAAGGGCAAGCCTTCACAAGGCTCAGAAGGAGAATGCGGGAGAGTAGTTAGGAGTTATTTTGTTTAAGTCAAGCAAGATGACCCACTGATGTAGGGAAGCATAGCATATTCATTTATTTTGTATTATTACATGAAGACAAGTAGTACTGATTGAATTAAGTGAATCCGATCATAACTGTCGTTCTGTATGTTCCCTTGATGGGAAATAAAGTAGCTTAATACTTTGTATCTGCAAGGTGCTTCCTTTGTCTTCCATCAAAAAGATTGGACATGTGAGGGCATGTGCAAAATACATGAATATCCAGTTCAAATCAGAAAGGAGTACCGTTGTTACAACCCGGAGTTCCACTATCTTATAAGTAGACATTGGAGTGTATGAGTCTACTCCAGCACTTTAAGGGACGTGAGATCCACTTACAGAAGTGACTGATGTCACTGGACCGGAGAAGATATCTTTGATACTGGGCTACAGTTCCATGGATGTTGGCAGGCTTTTGATATATTTTTCAAATGGTCATTTTTCATGTGTGAGCCCAAACAGCGAGTGTGACCAGGCAATTTGACTGTGAGGGGCCTCCAAAGTTAACCGACCTGTTTTCACCCAATATCCACATGTGCATTTTCTAGCAGCAAGTGATCGGAAGTGGGTACCTTGCCCGGTTTTTCCCTCTCCTAAGTCCAAGGTCACTTGAGCTAATCACATCACCCACACCACTACAAAATCAGCACAGGCCAAGGAAAAAAACGTGGAACTTTCGGACATATAAAGCTAGGAATCACACCATGTTGCGTACCACTGAAAAGTCATCCGCTGTGTGCTTATTTTCAAATGCAAAAAACCTATGTATTATATCAAGGGCTGCACTGTTCAGTCCCTAAAATAAGATCCACTATTTTAAGTAACAATTTGCATTCTGTGCATGGATATATGTTGATTGTGCTGCAGTCTAAACACAATTTCCCCTCAATTGGCATGTTGCTGAAAATCACCAAACAACAGCTCCCTTGGCAACCAATGAATAGGAAACCTATACCAACTTATTAAAAACAGCCCTTGTACTCACAGCCAACAAAAGTTACATAAATGTCACTTAACATTTATTAACAACGTCACCATGCACTGTTTCAACCTGGGCCCACGGTAAGCCCACCCTCAATTGTATCCTATTAAAAAAAATCTCCTTAAAAGAAAACATTTCTTCATCACTCTCCCCTCTCTACATTCTTGCCCTTTAATTTTCAATTCCCCCCTCTTCATCTTCTTTTATGTGAGGAGCACTATATAAATACAAGTTGTTTTCTGTGAGGGTGTATAACAACAAATAATATAACACTCGTGTCTATCCTCTTCCATATATTTGCACACAGACGACGTTTAAACTTCCATCAGAACACTGATTATAATTAGACAATGTTTAAACCAAACAAACCTTTCCCTCCCTTCGCTCCCTTTGCTTTCCCTTTAGGAGGCATGATGCACAGAAAGACCCCGATACCAGCCGCCTCGACAAGTGCCCGCAGCAAACGAGCTGCCAAATAACGAGACGCGTTATTTAACTAATACCCAACAAGATAGCGAGGGGTAGATTGTCACCTCGTGAGATTTATGTAGTGGGATGATTTCTTAAAAACGTTCTGTACCAACCGATAAAAAGCGGCTCCCGTCGTCATCAAGCAGCGCCCACCAGATGAAGGACCCGCAGTAATAAAGCAATCCCTTGCTGGAGGCTGATTGGGATTGAGGGCAGACATTGGATAATAGCAGGAGAGGGCGAGCTAGTAAGATCGTGTTGTGAAGCACAATGATAGTGAATGAGGGGAGAGTGCGAGCGGCTTACAGCGGATGAAGGGTTTCGGCTCGAAATGTTCGGTGTGGGAATTCTCTTTTATGAGGTGTGCTGGGCCTGCTGTGTATAGCCAACAATTTATGTTACTGTTCCAGCTTTCAGAGAGTGAAAGAAAAAAAGAACGAGAAAAAAACATCAGGAAAGGAAAAAGAGCAAGAGACAGCAAACTATATAGCGAGAAGGGAAGAAGAGACACAGGGAAGGAGGAAAGAAATAAACTGCATTTATAAAGTGCCATTTGTATCATCAAAAAAAAGACTCTTATGTGACAGATTAAGGCTGAAAGAAGTGTGAAATCCACTGGCAGAATGAAGGACAGCTGCCAGCTTCTAGGAGGAAAAAAAAGGTGGGGGGGGGGCAAATAAAAGGGTGGAAAAAATAAAATATAAATGTGATTGGAGCTGAGGTTATGATCTAAAATTGTTGAACTCGATATTGAGTCCAGAGGGCTGTAGCGTGCCTAAACGAAAGATGAGGTGCTGTTCCTCGAGCTTACGCTGCGCTTCCGTGGAACAGTGTAATAGGCCGAGGACGGTGAGGTCAGAGTGGGAGTGAAGCGGTGAATTAAAGTGACAGGCCACCGGGAGCTTGGGGTCCCCCTTACGGACTGAACGGAGGTGTTCCGCAAAGCGGTCACCCAATCTGCGTTTGGTCTCCCCAATGTAGAGGAGACCACATCGTGAGCAGCGAATACAGTATACTAAATTGCAGGAAGTACAAGTAAATCGCTGTTTCACCTGGAAGGGGTGTTTGGGGCCCTGGACAGTGGGAAGAGGGGAGGTGTAAGGGCATGTGTTGCATCTCCTGCGCGTGCACGGGAAGGTGCCGGGCGAAGGGGAAGGGGTGCTGGGGGTGGTAGAGGAGTGGACTAGGGTGTCGCGGAGGGAGCGGTCCCTGCGGAATGCTGAAAGGGGAGGTGAGGGGAAGATGTGTTTGGTGGTGGGATCACGCTGGAGGTGGCGGAAATGGCGGAGGATGATCCGTTGAATGTGGAGGCTGGTGGGGTGAAAGGTGAGGACAAGGGGAACCCTATCGTGGTTCCGGGAGGGAGGGGCAGGGGTGAGGGCAGAAGTGCGGGAGATAGAACGGACACGGTCGAGGGCCGTGTCGACTACGGTAGAGGGGAATCCTCGGTTGAGGAAAAAGGAAGACATGTCGGAAGCACTGGTATGGAAGGTGGCATCATCAGAGCAGATGCGGCGGAGACGGAGAAACTGGGAGAATGGAATAGAGTCCTTACAGGAGGCGGGGTGGGAGGAAGTGTAGTCCAGGTAGCTGTGGGAGTCAGTGGGCTTGTAGTGAATGTTAGTCAATAACCTATCCCCAGAGATGGAGATGGAGAAGTCGAGGAAGGGAAGGGAAGAGTCGGAGATGGACCATGTGAAGGTGAGGGAAGGGTGGAAATTGGAACCTGAACTAGAACATTTCATTCACTATGCTTCCAATTTCCACCCTTCCCTCACCTTCACATGGTCCATCTCCGACTCTTCCCTTCCCTTCCTCGACTTCTCCATCTCCATCTCTGGGGATAGGTTATTGACTAACATTCACTACAAGCCCACTGACTCCCACAGCTACCTGGACTACACTTCCTCCCACCCCGCCTCCTGTAAGGACTCTATTCCATTCTCCCAGTTTCTCCGTCTCCGCCGCATCTGCTCTGATGATGCCACCTTCCATACCAGTGCTTCCGACATGTCTTCCTTTTTCCTCAACCGAGGATTCCCCTCTACCGTAGTCGACACGGCCCTCGACCGTGTCCGTTCTATCTCCCGCACTTCTGCCCTCACCCCTGCCCCTCCCTCCCGGAACCACGATAGGGTTCCCCTTGTCCTCACCTTTCACCCCACCAGCCTCCACATTCAACGGATCATCCTCCGCCATTTCCGCCACCTCCAGCGTGATCCCACCACCAAACACATCTTCCCCTCACCTCCCCTTTCAGCATTCCGCAGGGACCGCTCCCTCCGCGACACCCTAGTCCACTCCTCTACCACCCCCAGCACCCCTTCCCCTGGCACCTTCCCGTGCACGCGCAGGAGATGCAACACATGCCCTTACACCTCCCCTCTTCCCACTGTCCAGGGCCCCAAACACCCCTTCCAGGTGAAACAGCGATTTACTTGTACTTCCTGCAATTTAGTATACTGTATTCGCTGCTCACGATGTGGTCTCCTCTACATTGGGGAGACCAAACGCAGATTGGGTGACCGCTTTGCGGAACACCTCCGTTCAGTCCGTAAGGGGGACCCCGAGCTCCCGGTGGCCTGTCACTTTAATTCACCGCTTCACTCCCACTCTGACCTCACCGTCCTCGGCCTATTACACTGTTCCACGGAAGCGCAGCGTAAGCTCGAGGAACAGCACCTCATCTTTCGTTTAGGCACGCTACAGCCCTCTGGACTCAATATCGAGTTCAACAATTTTAGATCATAACCTCAGCTCCAATCACATTTATATTCTATTTTTTCCACCCTTTTATTTGCCCCCCCCCCACCTTTTTTTTCCTCCTAGAAGCTGGCAGCTGTCCTTCATTCTGCCAGTGGATTTCACACTTCTTTCAGCCTTAATCTGTCACATTAACACCACCTCTAGCCTTGCATATCTCTTAATGTCTCTTCCTCTCCCCCTTTGTTCTTTTATCCCCTCCCCCTTTTCCCAGCTTTACCCTGGCCTTAAATCCATTTGATTTCCGGCTCTTCACAGTTCTGACGAAAGGTCATCGACCTGAAACGTTAACTCTCTTTCTCTCTCCACGGATGCTGCCTGGCCTGCTGAGTTTTTCCAGCGTTTTCTGTTGTTACTTCTATTTATATAGTGCCTTTCACAACCACCGGACATCCCAAAGTGCTTTTCAACCAATGAAGTAATTTTTGAAGTGTAGTCACTGTTGTAATGTAGGAAATGCGGCAGCCAAATTGCACACAGCAAGCTCCCACACACAGCAATGTGATAATGACCAGATAATCTGTTTTAGTGATGCTGATTGAGGGATAAATATTGGCCAGGACACCGGGGATAACTCCCCTGCTCCTCTTCGAAATAGTGCCATGGGTTCTTTTACGTCCACCTGAGAGAGCAGACGGGGCCGCGGTTTAACATCTCATCCAAAAGACGGCACCTCCGACAGTGCAGCACTCACTCAGTACTGCACTGGAGCGTCAGCTCAGATTTTTGTGCTCAAGCCTCCAAAGTGGGACTTGAACCCACAACTTTCATGACTCAGAGGCGAGGGTGCTACCAACTGAGCCACTGGTGTCCCAAAGCACATTGACAAGCAATTAATCACTGTTGCTATTTAGGCAAATATTGCAGACAATTTGCACACACAAACGTCCCACAAATAACAAATGAATGATCAAATAATCTGTTTTTGGTGATGGTAGTTGAAGGAGGAATGTTAGAACATAAGAAATAGGAGCAGGAATAGGCCACTTGGCCCCTCGAGCCTGCTCCACCATTCAATAAGATCATGGCTGATCTAGGGCTCAAAGCCACTTCCCAGCCCGCTCCCCATAACCCTTCACTCCCTTATCTTGCAAAAATTTGTCTATCTCCACTTTAAATGTATTTAATGACCCAGCCTCCACAGCTCTCTGGGGCAGAGAATTCCACAAATTTACGACCCTCTGAGAGAAGAAGTTCCTCCTCATCTCAGTTCTAAAAGGGCGACCCTTTATTCTGAGACTGTGCCCCCGAGTTCTAGATTTCCCCATGAGGGGAAACATCCTCTCTGCATCTACCCTGTCGAGCCCCCTCAGTATCTTAGATGTTTCGATAAGATCACCTCTCATTCTTCTAAATTCCAATGAGTATAGGCCCAGCCTGCTCAACTTTTCCTCATAAGTCAAACCCCTCATCTCTGGAATTAACCTGGTGAATTGTCTCTGAACTGCCTCCAATGCAAGTATATCCTTCCTTAAATAAGGAGACCAAAACTGTACGCAGTACTCAAGGTGTGGTCTCACCAATACCTTGCACAGTTGTAGCAGGACTTACCTGCTTTTATACTCCAACCCCCTTGAAATAAAGGCCAACATTCCATTTGCCTTTTTGATTACTTGCAGTACCTGCATGCTAACATTTTGTGTTTCATGCACAAGGACCCCCAGGTCCCTCTGAACTGTAGCATTTTGTAATCTCTCTCCATTTAAATAATAGTTTGCTTTTTTATTTTTCCTGCCAAAGTGTATAACCTCGCACTTTCCCCACATTATACTCCATCTGCCAAATGTTTGCCCACTCACCTAGCCTGTCTATATCCCTTTGCAGATTCTTTGAGTCCTCTGCACAACTTGCTTTCCCACCCATCTTTGTATCATCCGCAAACTTGGCTACATTACACTCGATCCCTTCATCCAAGTCATTAATGTAGATTGTAAATAGTTGGGGCCCCAGCACCGATCTTTGTGGCACCCCACTAGTTACCGTTTGCCAACCAGAAAATGACCCATTTATCCCGACTCTACTTTCTGTTAGTTAGCCAATTCTCTATCCATGCTAATATATTACCCCCAACTCCGTGAGCTCTTATCTTATGCAGTAACCTTTTATGTGGCACCTTATTGAATGCCTTCTGGAAATCCAAATACACCACATCCACTGGCTCACCCTTGTCCACCCTGCTTGTTACATCCTCAAAGAACTCCAGCAAATTTGTTAAACATGATTTTCCTTTCCTAAAACCATGCTGACTCTGTTTGACTGCAGTATGTTTTTCTAAATGCCCTGCTACTGCTTCCTTAATGAAGGACTCCAGCATTTTCCCAACGACAGATGTTAGGCTAACTGGTCTATAGTTTCCTGCTTTCTGTCTCCCTCCTTTCTTAAAGAGGGGTGTTACATTAGCGGTTTTCCAATCCGCTGGGACCTCTCCAGAGTCCAGGGAATTTTGGTATATTGCAACCAACGCATCCACTATCTCTGCAGCCACTTCTTTTAAGACCCTGGGACGCAGGCCATCTGGTCCAGGGGACTTGTCCTCTTTTAGTCTCATTATTTTACCGAGTACTATTTCCTTAGTGATAGTGATTGTCTTTAGTTCCCCACTCCCTGTGGCCCCTTGATTATCCATTATTGGGATGTTGTTAGTGTCTTCTACAGTGAAGACAGATGCAAAATATTTGTTCAGAGTCTCTGCCATTTCCCCGTTCCCCATTATTAATTCCCCAGTCTCATCCTCTAAGGGACCAACGTTTACTTTAGCTACCCTCTTCCTTTTTATATACCTGCACTGTTCCCTGCTACAGTGCTACAGAATCTGCTGCATCCACCTGATCAGGCAGATAGATAATTTCTCAATAAGCATACAGCAATAATATATCTAGGGTTGCTAACCATCTGGTTTTGGACTAAACAATACATTTAAATAAAAATGTCTAGAAATGTCTATAAAGCCAGACACCGGAAATTTCAAAATAGGAGTCAGTTAATCCTCCCATTTAATTTTATGATGTGGAAGAGTTCAGGACATCGGGAGAACTCCCCTGCTCTTTTTCATTAGTGCCATGGGATCTTTTACATCCACCTCAGATGGCAGATTTCTGTTTAACGTCTCATCCAAAAGACAGTACCTCCAACTGTGCAGCACTCCCTCAGTACTACGTTTTAACATAGTAAAACGTCCCAAGGCGCTTCACAGGAGTGTTATAAAACAAAAAATATGTTCTTGTTGTCATAGAACTATAGCAAAGAGCTGGCACAGAAGCAGGCCATTCGGCCCATTGTGCATTTGTTGGAGCAACCAGAAGTAATCCAACTGCCCTGTTCTCTGCTCACAGCATTGTATCATCATTGTCTTCAAATATTTAACACCGGGCCAAACTTCCTCTAAGGTTACCCCCTGCCCTAGCCCTGAACCCACATCTTTCTCCAGTTTCTCTATAATCTCCCCTCATGACCTCTGAGCGCTCATCTTGTCCATGAGACCCACTTCCTGCTCCCTCGATCCTATTCCCACCAAACTGCTGATCACCCAACTTCCTTTTCTGGCTCCCATGTTAGCTGACATTGTTAACGGTTCTCTCTCCTCAGGTACTGTCCCCCTCTCCCTCAAATCTGCCGTCATCACCCCTCCCCTCAAAAAAACAACACTTGACCCCTCCGTCCTTGAAAACTACCGCCCCATCTCCAACCTCCCTTTCCTCTCCAAAGTCCTTGAACGTGTTGTCACCTCCCAAATTCGTGCCCATCTTTCCCGCAATTCCATGTTTGAATCCTTCCAATCAGGTTTCCGCCCTTGCCACAGTACCGAAACGGCTCTCATCAAAGTCACAAATGACATCCTTTGTGACTGTGACAAAGGTAAACTATCCCTCCTCATCCTTCTTGACTTGTCTGCAGCCTTTGACACGGTTGACCACTCCTTCCTCCTCCAACGCTTCCACCATTGTCCAGCTGGGTGGGACTGCACTCGCCTGGTTCCATTCTTATCTATCTAATCGTAGCCGGAGAATCACCTGCAACGGCTTCTCTTCCCGCTCCCGCATTGTTACCTCTGGTATCCCCCAAGGACCTATCCTTGGCCCCCTCCTATTTCTCATCTACATGTTGCCCCTTGGCTACAACATACGAAAACATAGCGTCAGTTTCCACATGTACTCTTGACGACACCCAGCTCTACCTCACCACCACTTCTCTCGACCCCTCCACGGTCTCTAAATTGTCAGACTGCTTGTCCGACATCCAGTTCTGGATGAGCAGAAATTTTCTCCAATTAAATATTGGGAAGACCGAAGTCATTGTTTTTGGTCCCCGCCACAAACTCCATTCCCTAGCCACTGACTCTATCCCTCTCCCTAACATCTGTCTGAGGCTGAACGACACTGTTCGCAACCTTGGTGTCATATTTGACCTTGAAATGAGCTTCCGACCACATATCTGCAGCATAACTAAGATCACCCATCTCCGCCCTTGCCTCAGCTCATCCACTGCTGAAACCCTCATCCATGCCTTTGTTACCTCTAAACTTGACTATTCCAATGCACTCCTGGCTGGCCTCCCACATTCTTCCCTACGTAAACTTGAAGTCATCTAAAACTCAGCTGCCTGTGTCCTAACTCGCACCAAGTCCCGTTCACCCATCGCCCCTGTGCCCGCTGACCTACATTGGCTCCTGGTTAAGTAACGCCTCAATTTCAAAATTCTCATCCTTATTTTCAAATCCCTCCATGGCCTCGCCCTTCCCTATCTCTGTAATCTCCTTCAGCCCCACAACCCCCCCGAGATATCTGTGCTCCTCTAATTCTGCCTTCTTGAGCATCCCTGATTATAATCGCTCAACCATTGGTGGCCGTGCCTTCTGTTGCCTAGGCCCTAAGCTCTGGAATTCCCTGCCTAAACCTCTCTGCCTCGCTACCTCTCTTTCCTCCTTTAAGACGCTCCTTAAAACCTACCTCTTTGACCAAGCTTTTGGACACCTGCCCTAATTTCTCCTTATGCGGCTCGGTGTCAAATTTTTTGTCTTATAATACTCCTGTGAAGCACCTTGGGACGTTTTACTACATTGAAGGCGCTATATAAATACAAGTTGTTGTTGTTATTTTCCCTTATAAGATGCATTGATGTCTGTCTCAACCACTCCCTGCTAAAAGCATGCCATGGCGATTTGGGTGAGGTAGGGAAGTTGGCTGGCGCTTGTGGAAGAAGGTAATAATGACTCCCCCCGCCCCCGAAAACAGGAGGAGGTTTGGGGAGGGAATTAAATGCAATGCGGAGGGTGTGGCTCTATCATCCAGTGCAGGGGGCAGTGTGCTTGGCGGCGGGTGGTGACATCAGTGGTTTCGGTGCGCCAGGACAGTCAGTGCTGGCCACGTCAACACAAGGTGTGTAGTGCTCAGCGGATGCAGGTAAAGATCTGGTCGGAGTGGGTCAGTCAGAGCCACAGGAGACAGGCTCCGTAATGACTTTAATCTGATTTATTGTGTCCGCAGTATTTTGAAGTGCAGTCCGACTTGCTCGTGGCCTCGCACAGACACTTTATATTTTAGGCCTTGCCGTATCCCGGGCCGCGTCCCACAGCAACGAGGAGAGCAGTGATCTTGAGGACATCAGATCGCTAACTTGTCCTGTTCAGCTCCTGTGCAATCTCAAATTTTAGGTATTTGTAATGGTTCTAACACACACCTGAAACCACATTCCAGCCTTCGAATCAATCCTTGCCTAATGTTAATATTGGTAGATATTTAGAATAAGAAACTTGCATTTATATAGCCCCTTTCATGACCTCAGCCGTCCCAAAGAGCTTCACAGTCAGTGAAGTATTCACTGTTGTCATGTAGGAAATGCAGCAGCCGGTTTGAACTCAGCAAGGTCCCCTAAACACCAATGAGTAAGAGACCAGATAATATGTTTTTAGTAATGTTGGTTCAGGGCTGAATGTTAGCCAGGACATCGGGAGAACTCCCCTGCTATTTTTCATTAGTGCCATGGGATCTTTTACATCCACCTGAGATGGCAGATCTCAGTTTAACGTCTCATCCAAAAGACGGTACCTCCAACAGTACAGCACTCCCTCAGTACTACACTGAAGTGTCAGCTTAGATTATGTACTCAAGGCTTGAACCCGCAACCTTCTGACTCAGAGGTGAGACTACTGCCACTGACACCTTTGAAAGAAAAAGAGAAAAAGGGCAAGAGAAAGACAGAGGATTTGTGTTGTGTATTTAACATACTGAAATGTCCCAAGGTGTTTCACAGTTGGATGTCACTCCAGAGAAGGACTAGGAGGTGCAAGTCAACAAAAACACAGAGATGGGTTTTAAGGAGTAATTTGAAGATGGGACAAGATGTAACAAGGCAAATTAATTTAGATAGGGAGGTCCAGATTGTGGGGGTGAGGTGACTGAGGCCCTGGCACTGATAGAATAGAGGGAGGAAGGAGGAAATGCGGAACAGACCAGAGATAGCAGAATGGAGGTGGAAATAGGAATGATTATTTAATTTTTTGTTTTATTGCCCGCTTATGTGTTTCATGTCCTTGATCCACGGTGATAATTTTTAAAAATTCATTCCTGGGATGTGGGTGTCGCTGGCAAGGTCAGCATTTATTGCCCATCCCTATTGCCCTTGAGAAGTTGGTGGTGAGCTGCCTCCTTAAACAGCTGCAGTCCTTGTGGTGAAGTTACTCCCACAGTGCTGTTAGGGAGGGAGTTCCAGGATTTTGACCCAGCGATGATGAAGGAATGGTGATCTATTTTCAAGTCAGGATGGTGTGTAACTTGGAGGGGAACTTGCAGGTGATGGTGTTCCCATGCGCCTGCTGCTCTTGTCCTTCTAGGTGGTAGAGGTCACGGGGTTGGGAGGTGCTGCCAAAGAAGCCTTGGTGAGTTACTGCAGTGCATCTTGTAGTTGGTACACACTGCAGTCACGGGGTGCAGGGAGTGAATATTTAAGGTGGTGGATGGGATGCCAATCAAGCAGGCTGCTTTGTCCTGGATGGTATCGAGCTTCTTGAGTGTTGTTGGAGCTGCACTCATCCAGGCAAGTGGAGAGTATTCAATCACACTCCTGACTTGTGCCTTGTCGATGGTGGAAAGGCTTTGGGGAGTCAGGAAGTGAGATACTCGCCGCAGAATACCTAGCCGCAGAATACCTAGCCTCTGACCTGCTCTTGTAGCCACAGTATTTATGTGGCTGGTCCAGTTAAGTTTCTGGTCAATGGTGACCCCCAGGATGTTGATTGATCTTGGGGGATTCGGGGATAATGTAATGGCATTAGGATAACCATTTTTATACCAACTCTAACATGGGGCAGGCTAGGATGGAGTGGAACCATAACTTGAGTTGTGCTATTCTTGAACTTCAATAATGAACTCTTCCACATCATAAAATTAAATGGGGGGGATTAACTGACTCCTATTTTGAAATTTCCGGTGTCTGGCTTTATAGACATTTCTAGACATTTTAATTTAAATGCACTGTTTAGTCCAAAACCAGATGGTTAGCAACCCTAGATATATCATTACTGTATGTTTATTGAGAAATTATCAATGATTGCTGTAAAATTTATGTCCAGACCAAAAACGATGGATCCGAGTATTTTTTAAATGGTGAAAAGCTAGGAACAATGGAGGTCCAAAGATATTTTGGGGTCTATGTACACAGATCACTAAAATGTAGTGGTCAGATACAAAAAATAATCAAAAAGGCTAATGGAATGTTAGCCTTTATGTCTGGATGGCTCGAATATAAAGGAAAGGAAGTTTTGCTGCAGCTATATAAAGCCCTGGTTAGACCACATGTCGAATACTGTGTACAGTTCTGGGCACCACACCTTAGAAAGGATATAGAGCAGATTCACCAGAATGTTACCAGGGCTCCAGGGGTTAGATTATGAGGAGAGATTACATAAACTAGGCTTGTATTCTCTGGAGTATAGAAGGTTAAGGGGTGATTTGATTGAGGTTTTTTAGGATTTTGAAAGAAATTGATAGGGTATTAAGCGATATGGAGCCAAGGTGGGTGGATGGAGTTAGGATACAGATCAGCCATAATCTCATTGAATGGTGGAACAGGCTCAAGGGGCTGAATGGCCTACTCCTGTTCTTATGCTCAGTATGTACTATACATTATCAATAATTGTGGTACCTCAGAAAGATTGTGTGCAGAACGGTCCATGTGTGTGGTTTCTGCCTTGAAGCAGTGTTCTGGTCTATAATCTGTTTGTTAAGCTCTGTTGGGACATATTATATAAGTTTAATAATAGCTATTGTGATGAATTCAACTTGGGTTTTAGATATTCAGTGAGTAGATTGTTTATTTTTTATTACCTGCTTTGGGAATTGCTGTGATCTGTATTGTGTTTGTCGAAAATTATTATCTATACTTCTAGAACGGATAAAATATTTGCTTTGTCATGTAATTTGCCATTCAGCTTCAAGGGCTTTAAGCTGAATCAGTTGCTTCTATTAAGAGCCAAGTAAGAATTTGTGGTTGCAAAGTTTCCACTTTGAATTTAAAAGAATATATTTTGCACAAATTTTCGTTTCATAGGCACTCATAGAGTTGTCTTTTTTCCCCATTCTAGTTCTACAAGAGTGCGACAGATGTGACACTTCCATCCAGCTTGGCTTGATGTTCTCATCCAAGTGACCAGCAGTGATGTTTGTACAGCATGACAGTGCTGAAGCAGTTGCCAGAGCAATAACTATGTGCAACAATGGACTAACCTTTGAAGAACAGTCAAAAGTTTAGTAACCGGTGAAGTCTGACTGTACCAGATTACCCTGAGACTGACGTCACTTGCTGAGCATTTAAAAATTTTGATATGTGATGCCAACGAATGCCATTGATTTGGGCATCTCTTTCAAAGTGCAATAATAGTAGTTTATATTGTATTGTGAAAAAAAACACAGCAGAAAGCTTTGTGCATTACAGCTGAAAACCTAAAGTGAAAAAAGTGGTTCAGCCCAGAGTTTTCCTTGAGCATGCATTTGCTGGTCTGTGTGTATGTGGGAATTATCTTGAGGAGTTGTGGGTGCCACTCAGAAGACACAGATTTCAAAGATTGGCGGGGGAAGCTGAAAACAATTCGGAATGGAATTCATAAGATCGACACATATCTGAATGCAGCACTGGATTTACTAGGTGGGGAGGACGGGCTCTGCAAATACAAATGCAATGATGGTAAGTAAAATGCTCAGTAATGAGTTTCGCTGTTCAGTAAATGTGTGTGGATAGTTTTCTAAAGGTTAAGATGCTGACTAGCTGGCTTGGTGCTCTCTAAATTGTCATACCGACTGATCATTTGTAATATTTCTTTCCCTACAACCTTCCTAAAACATATTTTCAATCCCTTATCTCCTCTCCTGAAGGTGATGACTCGGTATAGTTTCTCGGGTACCGATAGCTGTTTGGTACCTCACCGAAGTGGCCATTGTTCATGACGTTACTTAGTGAATGTCAACAGATTATTCATCCATGCAACGTACTAAAACTGGGCTTGGTGCTGTCCTCACCCGATGAACACATTGGCACATTTTCTAGCAGGGAGTTTTGAGAGGTGATTAAAAGCAGGAACCCACGGTTGATTTTTCTACTCCCTAGACCAGGATCTCCGAGACACATTGTGGTGCCTTGGGTGGCTGAGATCAACTAATTCCATACAGACTAGGTACTGAGCCTGTGACCTTCTTGGTCAATACAGCTCATTACCACACCATGTAGCGTATTTACTGGGCTGTTGGCCATGGTGTGTGCGCTATTTATTAATAGAGAATTTTGAAATGGTTCAGCCTGACTATTTTTAATGACTGCGTACAGCTCTGGATTCTGGACTGCTAAAAGTGCTGTTATCTATTGTGCTGATCTAAACAGTGTCCTCTAATGAAGATCGGATTCAGTGGCACACGTTTTTAGATTTGTTATACTATATATAGTCCCATGTGGGCAGGTATTGATTTTACAATAGCTTTCATAATTCTATTTTTCATCGGATTGCATATTTATTAATTTGCCCAAAAATATAATGGAAAACTACCTGGACTGACTGTCATTTAGTTAGATAGCCTTCATTTAGTTAGATAGCCTTCATTTAGGCCCCATAGAATTTTTGTCCAGTAAGATGATACCATCTCTTTTTAAAGAAACACCATTCTTCATTTTGTACTGTGGACAGTTGAAGCACTAGTATTGTGAACAGAATGCATCCTTGTTTCAAAATCAAATATTTCAAATATTAAACATGCTGCTCCTTTGTAACAGCAAGGAAAGTCTAAGATTCTGGTTGGTCAGCATACAACAAACACATTGGGCCATATTTTCCAATCGGAGGCTTCCCGCGTGCGGAGGCCTCCGATCTGGAAAAAATCTACGCACTTACCTGAGGGCTCCCGAGGTACGTATAGTTCCGATGCTGGGCCTCTCCAACTCCAAGTGCGCAGGGCCCACGTATCCCAGGGGCGCATGCGGTTCGCAACGTTCCTGTGATCACGTGGGCCATGGGGAGCCAATCAAAGAAGGGAATCTCCCTTCATACACATATATGAATGGAGATCAATGAAAAAACATGTTTTAGTAAAACTTTAAATAAATTTTTTTTATCACCTTTTTTAAAATTAGTTGAAATTACAATAAATTAAATATTTTAAACATTTAATTTTTTGAAAAAAATAATTAAAGTTTTTTACGGGGCTAAAAATAAACTTACCTTTTTTTAAAAAGTATTTTTAAATGATAAATGACTGAAACATTAAAAAAAAAATTTAAACTTTTTTTCAACTCTTATCCTGGGAAAAGCAGGCCTTACACCTGCTTTTACCAGGCGTAAGAATTCTAAGGGTTTTCTGCGGGCGGAGGGTCTCCAGAAAGCGGAACTATCCGCCCGCAGAGGCCCTTCTCCAGGGCAGGCGTCCAATCTGTCAAGAGCATTCTTGACAGATCAGAAATTCCGGTTTTTGCATGCCTGAAACCGGCATTTCCGATGTCCCTACGGGTGGATACACAGCGCGTACTCGCCCGTAGGGATCGGAATATCTGGGCCAGTATAGTCTTAAGAACCAATTCCAGCCTTTTATGATGCGATGATCTGTTGCAGTTTAAGATGCTCCTTAAAACCTACCTCTTTGACCAAGCTTTTGGTCATCTGTCCTGATATCTCCTTCTGTGGCTCGGTGTCAAAAATGTTTTTATTGATATCGCTCTTAAGTACCTTGGGACGTCTTGCTACGTTAAATGCGCTGTATAGATGTAAGTTGTTTTTGTAAGCTTGGCTCACTCCTACCCCATAAGCTGTTTTGAAATCAATTGTGTCTGCAGCCAAGGTGGTCACAATAACACAGAATGTGACCTGGTCAAGAGTAAAATAATTAATTGAGGCAATAAAAGTATAGCTTCATTTTGTATGATTTTCAGACATGTATCATATAAACATAACATATGGCTTGCAATATTTTGTAAAGCATTAGTGCTGATTGTGTACAGTTTTACATTAGTAATACATGAGAGCAGAATATATTTTGCCCAATGTCCATCAACAAGATTTTGATTTATATCATATTCGTGAACCTTTTTATTTGTCTAGAGTAAACACATTTTGTGGGAAATCAACCTTTCTGGCTGGTAACTTGAAAAAAGAATCCCTCCCTTCTCATTGTTGTGCTCCTCTGTCAGCTGCTAGCTGACTGTCCTTTTAAAGCAATGTCTGCAGCTCCTGTTGCCAGACAGTAAAGAAATGCTGTGGTTGTCTGGATTCCCTACCTGCTTAGTCGTGCAGAAATAATGAATCCGAGCCCATGAGACAAAGGGTTTGAAAGTACCTCGCCCACACTGCTTGTCGTCTTTATGAAAGCTGGAGGTCGGTGTGTACTTTATTCGGGAGGCACTGCCTCTGCAAGATGAGTGTGCAAGTTTTGCACTAAAGATGTGGAATTTTAACTGTGTGAATGACAGTTACAGATGGACTTGATATTCATAGTAATGTTTAGTGAGTAATGTGCAACCTACTGTAAGTTACTTCTGCTGCAAGCTACTTTTGCTGCAGTGTTTTACTGCTCAGGCAACAAGAAAAAATGCCTGAGTGTGAATGGTATGGAATAGGCATTCTTTAAAGGAGAATGGAGTGGTTTAGCTTTTCATTCTAAGAACCAACATTGATCTTTGCTTGTGTTTTCTCCTACTTCTTGTGCCACCTTGAATGAATGTGTGCTGGACTTAACTTACCGCCTCTGGTTCCCATTTTGTCACCGCTGAACACTTTAGTTTGATGACTGGCTGGGAAAGAGAACTCTCTTCAGTGGAAAGTCACAAATGTACTGAGTGTTCTGTTAGTTTGTGACCCTTGTGAGTCACCAGGCTGTCAGTGCTGATTAATTTTAATATCAGTGGTTCTCTTGTGGGATTGTCATGTTGAGTCAGAAGATACGCTGTATAACAAGGTGACACGAGCAAGCCCCTACAACAACCGCTGTTCGCAGTTCCAGCAGAGAGAGATGCTTCTGCTTACAATAGTGTCGCTCTCTTTCCTTCTACCCCCACTCGAGGGTCTGTTTTCATGTTCCTCCTTCTCGGGTTTGACTCTTATTATCTATCCCAGTCTCTGTGTCTCTTTACTTATCCCCACCTCTTGATTTGCGCTGTGCTGTGTGGGCTGGAGCACTGGTGAAATAAAGAAAATTGGAAGTTCAATTACCCTGGCTTGTTTTCTTTATTTCAGCTTTGTGTTTGGGAATAAAATCGGGTTGAACAAACTGGCGATTTTATGCATTTCCACAGTGCTGTGCGGCAGTAACTGGAATAGAGGCATGGACGAATCCGAGGCTCAGGAAGAGTATAGTCTGAGGAGCAGAATATAAGGGGATTCTGGAGGAGAAGCAAGTAGAGGGAGTAGAGGTTAGATATAATGGCCCAGAAATTAAAGACGGAGCATTCCTGCGGGGGTAAGGCTTCCCCGCGATATCTCACTCCGCGCCTACCTTTTCCCTCCGAGCTCACACAAACTTTAGTTTCAAGGCTGCAGCTGTGCAGTGTGTGCGTATCCCAGAGACGGAGTTAGTTCGTGCGAGCTGTGGGATCACGTGATTCAGTTAGAGCCAATGGCAGCACACCATCTTTCATTCATAGTTTTGACAGCAAGGGCTGTCAAAGCTATGAATCTATACCCCCCCAAAAGAACAGCTAAACCTCAATTAAATTTAAAAAAAAGCCATCACATTAATAAAATAAGTATAGTTAAATAAATTAACCACTTTAAACAAAAAATTAAATTTTTGAAAATCTTTTTAAAAGTTATAAAAATAAACTTACCTTTCTTTAAAGTCTCTAAAAAAGATAAACCTGTTGAAAAAAATTTAAAATAATACTTAATTAACTACTTACCTTGTTAAAAGAGGGTCTTACGCCTCCTTTCTTTGTGCAAAATCTTCCATGCTTACTTGCGCGTTCAAAGCACTAAGTGCACTGTGTGCGCGCAGCCTGTAGCGCGCACGCGGTTCACTTAGGAACCGCCCCCTTTTGAGTTCACGAAGTGCCGGTTTCCCGCGCATGCTGGAAACCGGCAATTGGAGACCTAAAATGCGAGAGTACAATTTTCGGGCCATTATAGTGGCAGCGACCTGGAAAAATATATACTTTTTGGCAGCAGCGCTACCTATTCCAGTTGGTTGGGATTCGTCACATCTTAATGAGCTGTACCGTGAAGTGGTTTGTCCTCAGAATTATTCACACACAGTCTCCATTCTCAACCGTGCTGTCATCAGAAGATACTGGGTTGAAGGAATGAAAGAGGGAAAATCAAAGGCTGTTTGTGGAACCCTGAGAAAAGAAGATAATTTAAATCCTTGTTATAAGGCTGCTTACAAAAACTTTTTTTAACCAGAGGATTGGACCCTAAAGGGAATAAAGTTAACTTTTTGATATGGACTAAGAGTTAGAGGTTGTAATGAGGAAAGCTTCAAGACAACAGAATGGTGTAGATGCATCAGGAAAGCAGAGAAATAAAGCAGGGCTTCCACACTGTGCCCTAGTGTTAAAGGTATCGAATGTCGTACCAAGTCGTACAGACCAGAGACCCCTGGTGTATGCTGTAAACAGTTGGTGCGCTACAGTTAGCCTCAGTACCCCTGGGCTAGAGAGAGGAAAAAGCAGCCAGGGTTCTTGCTCCCAATCACTATCCACTACTCACTGCGTGTGTGTGTGTGTCCACTTGAGCTGTTGAAAAACAAAATAAATAGAGGATAAATCCATATGCATTACTCATGGGTGCTTGAGTTGCAAAATAACACTTTCTCCAGTTTCTTGGCAAATGGAATTTTCCAGTCTTTGCGCAAACCCAGATTTATACTCTGCAAAGTTCCATTGTCTGATTTTTGTTTTGTATTTCATAAAGATTGTCATAATTCAAAAAAGGTTGCAATGATGTCACATGCAGTACTCTATAATTTACACCAATATATTTGGGTGTAAGCTAACTATTTCTATCTAATCCTTATGTTACAATGTGCAACGAGAAACCATGTAAGATTATGGAGTTATAATCGTAGAAACATAGAATCTTATACACACAAGTGGGCCATTTGGCCCATTGTTCCTGTGCCGGCTCTTTGAAAGAGCTGCCCAATTTAGTCCCACACCCTGTTGGATAATTCCTTCCTTATCCTTTTAAAATAGATTTGTACAACTAGAGACAGTAATATGTTTGATAACTCACTTCATTTACTATTGACAAAACATTAATCTTAAATACCTCAGCCCTGCATCCAAAAATACTGTGCGTAGATTTAATGAGAAATTGTGAAGCTGGCTTCTCCAAGCCTGTTCACACCACAGGGTTTTGAATGCAGCTTCCTTTCCTTTCTAATTAAGGAAGGATATACTTGCCTTAGAGGGAGTGCAACGAAGGTTCACTAGACTGATTCCTGGGATGGGGAGATTGTCCTATGAGGAGAAATTGAGGCGACTTGGCCTATATTCCCAAGAATTTAGAAGAATGAGAGGTGATTTCATTGAACCATATAAAATTCTTCAAGGGCTTGACCGGGTAGATGCTGGGAGGATGTTTCCCCTGGCTGGGGAGTCTAGAACTAGGGGGCATAGTCTCCAGATAAGGTTCGGCCATTTCAGACTGAGATGAGAAGGAATAGTGCAGGAAGGTGGAGTTGAGGTAGAAGATCAGCCATGATCTTATTGAATAGCGGAGCAGGCTCGAAGTGCCGAATGGCCTACTCCTGCTCCTATTTCTTATGCAAAACATGGCATCCGTCTTATATCTTTCTCGATTATGGTTCTCTTCCTGCTGGATGCAACCCTATCTTATGTTGTACAACCACCCAGTTGTTTCAAATTGTTTGCCAAGCAGAGATAAAAAGGCCTATGCCTTTTCATACCAGACTGTTAGTTCGTGTTATTGCTCTTCTAAAGCATGGCCCTGTTGTAAACAACCCTTTCGATGTATGCACTCATAGCATCCCCTGCTGTGATAAAAGCCTGTGTTTCAGAAGCTTTTCTTATCGGCAGTATCCAGAAGGGTTTTGGAGAATATGACAGGAAAAGACAGGCTTTTTTGAGCTTAAACAAAAGGAAAGATTGGATAGGCTGGGGTTGTTTTCATTGGAACAGAGGAGGCTGAGGGGAGACTTAATTGAGGTCTATAAAATTATGAGGGGCCTAGATAGAGTGGAGAGGAAGGACCTAGTTCCCTTAGCAGAAATAACCAGGGGGCATAGATTTAAAATAATTGGTAGAAGGATTAGAGGGGAGTTGAGAACTTTTTTCACCCAGAGGGTGGTGGGTTTCTGGAACTCTGGTTTAGCAGGACTTCCTTGTTTTTGTATTCAATGCCCCTATTTACAGAACCAAGTATCCCATATGCTTTCTTAACTGCCTTCTCAACTTGCCCTGCCACCTTCAAAGATTTGTGAATATGCATCCCCAGGTCCCTCTCCTCTTACACCCCCCTCAAAATAGTACCATTTAGATTATACTGTCTCTTCATGTTGTTTCTCCCAAAGTGCAAAACCTTGCACTTATCCACATTAAATTGCATCTGCCATGTGTCTGCCCATTTCACCAGTCTGTCTATGTCCTCCTGAGGTCTGCTACTATCCTGCTTACTATTTACAACGTTGCCAAGTTTTGTATCATCCGCAAACTTCGAAATTGCACTCCCTATACCCAAGTCCAGGTCATTTATATATAACAAGGAAAACAATGGTCCTATACTGACCCCTGGGGGACCCCACTGCAGTCAGAAAAACATCCGTTCTCCACTACTCTCTGCCTTCTATCCCTTAGCTAATTATGTACCCAAGTTACCACTGCCTTTTAATCCCATGTGCTTCTATTTCCTGATGTGGAGATGCCGGTGTTGGACGGGGTGGACAAAAATGAGAAGTCGCACAACGCCAGGTTATAGTCCAACAGTTTTATTTGAAATTACGAGCTTTCGGAGCTCTGCTCCTTCTTCAGGTACAGTGAGGGAATACAAATCTGTGTATATACTGTGTAATCGATTTGTATTCCCTCACTGTACCTGAAGAAGGAGCAGAGCTCCGAAAGCTCGTAATTTCAAATAAAACTGTTGGACTATAACCTGGTGTTGTGCGACTTCTCACTTCTATTTCCTGAATAAGTCTGTTACGTGGTACTTTATCAAATGCCTTTTGAAAGTCCATATATACAACATCTACTGCACTGCCTTCACCAGCTATCTGTTACTTCATCAAAGAACTCAGTAAGGTTAGACACAATTTGCCTTTAACAAATCTGTGCTGGCTGTCCCTTATTAAATTGAGAGGTCGCACAACACCAGGTTATAGTCCAACAGTTTTATTTGAAATCACAAGCTTTCGGAGCTATCGATTGCCCCTTCCTCAGGTGAAGTAAATTAGATACAGAATCGCCAAAGCATATATAGATAGAGAACAAAGCATGTGTACCTTACAATTGCAGACCACTAAATTAAATCATCCTGACTATCTGCCGAGGTGTGATAAAGTTAATCAAGTCAGCCAGGAAGGTACCACATCAAAGACATAGCAAGATACAACTGAGACAATGAGGTGTAGTCGCAGGGGTTCTAACGTGTCAACCCCTACGGACGCTGAAAAACGTCCTCGTAAGAACGGGATATGACGCTCGACTCATCGATCGACAGTTCCGACGGGCCACAGCGAAAAATCGCATAGACCTCCTCAGAAGGCAAACACGGGACACAACCAACAGGGTACCCTACGTCGTCCAGTACTTCCCCGGAGCGGAGAAACTACGCCATGTTCTTCGCAGCCTTCAACATGTCATCGATGACGACAAACACCTCGCTAAGGCCATCCCCACACCTCCACTACTTGCCTTCAAACAGCCGCCTAACCTCAGAAGTACCATCGTTCGCAGCAAATTACCCAGCTTTCAGGATAACAGCGACCACGACACCACACAACCCTGCCAAGGCAAACTCTGCAAGACATGCCAGATCATCAACACAGATACCACCATCACACGTGAGGACACTAACCACCAGGTACATGGTACATACTCATGTGACTCGGCCAACGTTGTCTACCTCATACGTTGCAGGAAAGAATGCACCGCGGCATGGTACATCGGCGAGACCATGCAGACACTGAGACAACGTATGAACGAGCACCGCGCAACAATCGCCAGGCAGGATTGTTACCTCCCAGTCGGGGAACACTTCAGCAGTCAAGGACATTCAGCCTCGGATCTGCGGGTAAGCGTTCTCCAAGGCAACCTTAGAAACACACGACAACGCAAAATCATCGAGCAGAAACTGATAGCCAAGTTCCGCACTCATGAAGACGGTCTCAACCGGGATCTTGGGTTTATGTCACGATACATGACGTGATCCGGACTCGAGTCGTCGTTGGCTTGTTCACAGATGTGATTCCCAGTAAAAAAGTAAAAATTTTCCCAGTAAAAAAGTAAAAATTTTAAAGCTTTTCGTTTTACATACAGACGGCAGCTTTTGACACGTTAGAACCCCTGCGACTACACCTCATTGTCTCAGTTGTATCTTGCTATGTCTTTGATGTGGTACCTTCCTGGCTGACTTGATTAACTTTATCACACCTCGGCAGATAGTCAGGATGATTTAATTTAGTGGTCTGCAATTGTAAGGTACACATGCTTTGTTCTCTATCTATATATGCTTTGGTGATTCGGTATCTAATTTACTTCACCTGAGGAAGGGGCAATCGATAGCTCCGAAAGCTTGTGATTTCAAATAAAACTGTTGGACTATAACCTGGTGTTGTGCGACCTCTCAATTTTGTCCACCCCAGTCCAACACCGGCATCTCCGCATCATGTCCCTTATTAACCCATGCTTCTCCAAGTGAGAATTAATTTTGTCCTTGACAATGGTCTTTAGTATTTTTCCCACCACTGACTTTAGACTGATTGGCCTGTAATTAACAGTTTTATCCCTCTTCCCCCTTTTTTGAACATGGGTGTAACAGTTGCAATCCTCCAGTCCTCTGGCACCACTCCCATATCCAAGGAGTTATAGTTGTCAACAAGGAAATTTTACAATGGAGACTGATGCGGTTGTCTGTCTGGAAGGGATTTGAGCGCATTAACCTTTTCTTTTTCTTTGCAGGATCCAAGCCAGTTCCTCGTTACGGTTATAAGCCTCCTCCACCCAATGGATGTGGCTCTCCTATGTTTGGAGTTCATGTAAGGAATGCTGTGTTCTATCAAAGATTTGCACCTTGTATCTTACCAAGTTCATTAAAGCTCAGTAATATTGAAAGAATTGCGACAGTAGCTTCATTAATAAACAATATAAAGTTGCTGAACAGAAAGTTCCCTTAATTATACCCATGACCGGCAGGAGTGTTGCATAAATGCTAAGTCAGTATGCTGAATACAGTTTTATGTCTTTTGGGTTTGGGAATTTAAAGATCGGCACAGTATTTAATTTTTACTGAAAGTCATGAATGCAATTTTCATTTAGTCTCCTGAGCCCCCGTTCTTCAGTATTACTGGCAGTCATCAGTTATTACACAAACTGAATGTGTGCTGTGTGTTTTTTGTCTGCAGTACTTGATTTAAAGAAAGGAAAATTAAATTAAATTTGTCTTTTAAGGGTGAGATAGCACCTGGGAGTAGAAGTAAATGAATTTGAGATTTCCAGTTTCTTACCATTGGTTTTAATACAAACTCCAGTGCTGTGCCATCATCAAAGTGAACTTTAAAAATGATTTTTCCTGTTCATGCTTGGACTAAATGAAAATACCAGATTTATCTCAAACCAACACATCTTCATGGTCAATTTTTTTTTAACCTGCTGCTTGAAACCCTTCTCCATGTTTTTGTTACGTCAAGGCTCGTCTTATTGAATACTTGCCACCCTGGGCCCCAGCTTAGCCCACAACCCTGCTGCTCGTGTGCTGTCACACTAGCCCATCACTTTGGCTCCACTCATTCCCTGTTTCCCAGTGCATCAAATTAAAAATTCTTACACTCATGTATGAACCCTTCCATGATCTCACCCCCAGCTTCCTCCAGTCCAAGTCTCATTCCATGCACTGCAGTCGTCCAGCTCTAGCCCCTTAGCATCCTCTAGCTCACCCCTCCGCCAATCCCATATTCTTCACTTAGTGACTTAACTTTTCAGTTGTCTCGGTCCTTCTCTTTGGTTTGCTTTCACTAACTCTCTTCGCCTGCTACTTTCTTGACCTTTTAAAAGCCTCCTCAAATCGATCTTTTTGTGCTTTTGGGCAACTCTCCTAATTCTTCTATTCCTGCTCAGCCTATTCTCTCCTATGTGAAGCGCCTTGGTTATGTTACGATGTTAAAGTTGTTATATAAGTGCAAGTTGTTGTCAAGGGGAAGTTCAAAGACTTGGCCAAATTATCTGGGCAAACTGCTTCCTCACAGGAAACAATAGATTATTGAGGAAGAAAGTAACTCGGCTGGTTACAAAATGTTTTAGGTAGAGACCAGGGAGAGATTGCCTACTTGATGACTTATTTTGGGTGGAGCGGGCAAGGATGAAGGAATGAAACCCTGACATGGGGAGGGGTAAGAGAAAGAATAGCAAAGTATTAAAGGTAAGCTGTGAGCAAAGAACTAGATCAATTGAAGGAACACTCCAGAAAAGGACAACACAAAAATCATGTCCAGCATTTCCTTAAATAAAATATTAAGGAAGGTTCCCTTAATGGCCTCCTGTAAAAAGCACCATCCTGTGCCACTGAGTTGATTTTGCTACAATTGAACTTGGAGCTTCTGGAGTAAGAAGTGAAAAAAAATCAACCAGGGTTCCAGTTCTTGATTGCTGTTTAGTAACTCCTGCTAGAAAATGGGGCAGATTGGGCTCAGCTGTCATCCCTCCATGGTTGAATAACTGTGACTAGGCTCACACATGAAGAATGGCTGCTTGGGCAACGTGCTGAGGATTGCTGGTGTCCATGGAACCAGACCCCAACAAGAGGTTGCAGTGAGGAGAGGAGGAAATTGTCACATCTATCTATCTACATCCATCCCCTTCTGCCTCTCTGTATGGCCCATTCACTTGTTGCCTTTTATCAATCAGATTGGGCTGTGGTAATGCTTCCATTACTCTTCCAGCAATTCAGTTGGTCCATGGGAGCCATGTAACATGCAGGGGGATGAAGACTCTGGACTTCTTTTATTCCACTAATGGCGCTTCACCAGCTTGGGGCTGCAAATGCTAACATCGGGCTATTGCTCTCACTCTCTCTGGTTTCTCTGTATTATCCAACACAAGTTACAAAGGCTGGGAAGTCTGTCCTGCTTCTGGCTACCCAGCTAGCTTTATACCTCCCAGCCCCCAGCTGGATTGGTAATTCCCTCCCTCCCAGGAGGGACTCTTGGCCTCAGCCTTCTTTTCCCAACCAAAGAGATTTGGTTTGGCTTTCAACCCAGCTTTGTACTCCCAAAATGCTCCGGCTCCACTTCCTAGCCATGTGTGCACACTACCCACCCCAGGTGGCGCAGGAACTGAGTGGGCCAGGCCCAAGGCTGCAGCAGGAGCTGATTGAGTGTGAGGGTCTAAAAGCAACACTAGTTAAATAAATAAAAGACTGAATCTAAATTTGCCCATGCTGTCTTCTTATTTCACAACAGCTGCCTGGCATGTGTGGTGCTTGTAGCCATTAGGCACTGCCTATGCTCAGCTTTTGGAGCATCATGGTACCAGAACATAATGAGGGCCAATACTCTCCAACTTTAGTGTTGACCCAAGTGCTGACTGCAGATTTTATCATGAGATTACTACCCAGTTCTTGAAGATTTTACATCTCTCATACACATTTATGTATATTTTTGTGAATAGTTGGACGTGGGAATCCCTTCCATGACGAAGTGCTGCAATCAGCATGATCGATGTTATGATACTTGTGGTAATGCTAAACAGGACTGTGATGAAGTGTTTCAGTACTGCCTGTCCGTAATTTGCAGAAATGTACAGAAAACATTAGGAATAGATGCGACGGTACAAGGTAAGTGCAGGTAAATCATTTGCTGTCCACTGCCTTCAGCTAGAACGTTGTTACTGCGTGTGAAGTGTTGACACCGTCCATAAGGAATTATAGCCACAAGGGGCTGCAAATGCTTTGGTGCTGTACGTTGGAGCATCAACTGCAATTTTATGGAACAGTGGTTTGTGTCTGATGTTCCAATATTGTTGACTTCCTGACTTGAGCTGTTGTGAAATAAGAAGACAGCATGGGCAAATTCCCTGCTCATACTGAACTTTATATTTACATATCAGCATGAGGATTGACAGCCAAGACCCAGAACAATGGTCTTCCCAATTCAGCTCAATAGCAGGTTGCTGGAGACTGACCTGCTCGGTGTATCACAAGATAGTAATAACTATAGTAAGGCCATTTGACCCATCTTATTTCATCGATCCTGGGAAATCCTAACATTGCCCCCATTGTACCATCCAATTGTGTCTTAACTGATTCCAAGGTTTTGGCTCTGCTACTTTATCTGGAAGTCTTATTACACACCTTGATCACTGTTTATGTGAAGAAGAATTTCCTGATGTCAGTCTCAAATTTATCTTTTTACTAGTTTGAACCCCCCCTCGATCAGCCTTGTGGCTTTTCTCTGCATTGATGCCAGTGCTTGAATCTCTCTCTTGCTTCTTGCAAACAGAACTGAATGCAGTATTCAAAGTGTGGTCTGACCAGAGCACTATGATCACGGTGGATCTTTTCCAACCAAGACACCCGACATGACAACTTTGTGCGGTTGGATGTTGCAACACAAAATAGAAAATGTATTATTGGGTAGGAGATCCTTCTGCCAATTCTTTGGGGAGAGTTCCCTCGATTGAAATCCCACCCCTTAGACTATTGTGCTTTAATATCACAAAGTTGAAACCCCTCTGAGATTTGTAATTTAATGAACTTGTAACTTCGTTAGTGAAATAAGTCAGTAAGTGATAAAGAATGAACTTGCATTTATATAGTGCCTTTCACATCCTCAGGGCATTCCAAAGCACTTCACAGCCAATGATGTACTTTTTTAAGTGTAGTCATTGTTTTAATGCAGCCAAACGCGGCAGCCAATTTGCACTCAGCAAGGTCCCACAAATAGCAGTGAGATAAATGACCAGATAATCTGTTTTAGTGATGTTGTTTGAGGGATAAATGTTGGCCGGAACACCTCCATTGCTCTTCTTCAAATAGTGATTTTTTAAGTTCATCTGCAAGGACAGACAGGGCCTCGGTTTTAACATTTCATTTGAAAAACAGCACCTCCGTGACAATGCTGCACTCCCTCAGTACTTTACTGAAGCGTCAGCCTAGATTATGTGCTGAATCTCTCGAGTGGGACTGGAACCACAGCCGTCTGACTTGGAGGCGAGAGTGCTGCCACCGAGCCAAGGCTGATACTATTCCTGACTTGCACCTGAACTTTTGTCCTGTACACTTGCATATCTATCTACAATTGCTTTTGAGTATGAAGTAAAGAATTGACTTGAGAGCGTATTGCAGTTTAGATACTGCAAAATAAAATTAATGTATATGTGTCTACAACAGTTTTAAAATAATGTAACTCGAGTAAAATAGTCCTGAAGTTGCAGCACTTGTTGATGTAATGCTGTGACAACAATTGAGCTAATGTGTATACAGCAGGTAAGAATGGTGTTGCTGTGGATCAGGGAAAAAGAGAAAGAAACAGAATCACTGAAGATTTCCAAGACAAGTTTCTCCTTGGATGGAGTTAACTCGTTCCCTCTAAGTCCCCAGCTTTGGTGTGGGGGGAGAGTGATATCTTTTTGGGGGTGTGTTCACTCTGTTTATAAACACTAAAATACACCTCAATAACTTAAAAACATTCTCCTGGGGACAGTGGTTTGCTCCTGCAATTCCATATACTGTGTTCCTGATCTCAGTCTGATCTCTGGGTTTGAGGAGGGAGTATTTGGGCTCCAGTAGATAGGAGGGAGGACTCTGTCCTCTGTCACTCTCGTTCTAGTGATTGGTTACAGGTTGACATTGACAACGGTCTTCTTTATGAATTCCATTCTCAGGAGGGTGCCCTGTGCATCCTTCTGAGAATGGAATTCACAAAGAAGAGAGAAAATAATTTAAAATGGGTCTTAAGGAGTCATCTTTGAACTAATTACACCAGGGGTGGGGATGAAGAAGTTTGAAAGAGCCCATTCAAGGCTGAGTAGGGTTTGCTAAAGCCTATATGCTGCTTTTTACAATTGTATCGGGCTGCTACAGCAGTGGTTGCAGAATTTATATTTCTGGGGACAGGGTCAGGTTTCAGATAGAGACCAGGCTATTAGTCAGTCGCTCCAGAGAGAGGACAAGTTCAAAGAGTCATTGTCTTGTGTATCTGAATTAATTCAGTTTTGTCGGGAGGTTGAAAAGTTATTTTCAAAAGTGGGGGCCATGGGTCAAGATTTTGGTCCAAGTGCTTTACGGTAGCAAAGAGGGCATTGTAGTCATTTGAAAGTAAAAAGCAGAGCATTGTTTTCATTACAACGTTACATAATGCAGCACAATGTTTTCTGACCAAGTTATATTACTGTACTGAGAAGTTGAAATGCTGTGCCAATAGTCTTCCAGTGTGCAGTTGCCCTTTTCAAGATAAAATCTAATTGTATTCAAGTTGATCCTCATATTGTCCACATGAGAACTTTGAGGTGCAACTAGATCTAATTATTTAAAATCCCGATCATATAATGACAGTAGAAATTGAAAATCCATCGTACAGTTTTTTCCTTTAAAAGCAAGTGTTTTTAATAATCTTAGTTGCTTCTTCTAAGGAACAAACCTAAGTTTATTTTTCTCTTTTTATGTAGCTTGTGAGAATGCTGTAGAATTGCTTTTCAATGCAGTTATGCATTTGGGATGCAAACCCTACCTGGACAGTCAACGGGCCTCGTGCAAGTGTGCATATGAGGAAAAAATCGACCTCTGATGTGAAGATTGAGAAAAACAAATGTTTTAAATAAGAACCATCCCTTCCCTATGGATCTGAAAATGTCCTCTTTTTTCTCAGGAGAATTTTTAATTATGGAGTATGTATAATATTCAGAAATATATATAATTTTCTAACATTCTGTTATTTCGAAGATTTTCACACAAATGTTCTATGTTCTTCCTGTCAACTGTTTACATAATTTAAAATGTGAATTATTGCAAGTTATCTGACATGGTGTGTTTTAAGCCCCAGTGCACTACGTTATGGTGTTGCAGGTTATAGTCCCATGCTCATACACTGAATTCCATCTTGTCTTCTGGGATGGAGCCCAGCAAAGCTGGTAAAGTTCTCTTTTTTTCCCACCACCTGCCCCATGCCAAACCGTGAGGGAAGAAAAATCAAAAGGTGAGTTAACGGGCCATGCTCATGCACCACCTAGTGGCAGGTTATTGAGTGACACTGTCACAAGACCAACTGGCAATGATGCTGTGGTGTGGTGCCCATAGAAAAGAATTGTAGAAATTGCAAATATATTGAATTACTTTATTTCAAATGGGAATTTAAATCAAGATTAACTGGGTCTGAACATCATACAAGTAGAACTGGGTTACCAGGCTGACAACCAAAATCAGTAGCTTGTTACTGCGGATGCTGGAAATCTGAAATAAAAACAGAAAATGCTGGAAACACTCAGCAGGCCAGACAGCATCTGTGGAGAGAGAAACAGAGTTAACGTGACGAAATGTCATCGACCTGAAACGTTATCTCTGGTTTTTCTCTCTCCACAGATGCTGCCTGACCTGCTGAGTATTTCCAGCATTTTCTGTTTTTATTATAACTAGCTTGTGTTGGCTTGGTATCCCAAGCATTTGAACACCTGTATTCTAACTAGCTGTGACATGAGTGTTGACAGCAGGAAGAATGGAAATTGGTGAGCAGCCCAGATCATCGAGTGAATGCTGGTGAGCGTACTGCTGGAAATGGAAATGGAGAGAAAAATACATCTTAAAGGAAACGTTTGCTAAATTTAATATGCTTACATATCTAGTGCAGGGTTACAACTATCTTGCTAACAGTTTCCATGTTCCTTGCCCCTAAATAGTAATTGCAATTTTTAGTTTCCTTTTCATAGATGGGGAAAGTCCAAATTTCCATTTCTTTGCTGCAGAATTTGTATTAAAGAAAGAACTTGCCTTTATATAGCACCTGTCCCATTCTCAGGACATCCCAAAATATTTCACAACCAATTATTTTGGAAGTGCAGTCACTTGTTATGTAGGCAAATACGGGAGCTACTTTTGCATGCAGCAGGATCCCACCAACAGCAATGAGATAAATCACCAGTTAATCAGTTTTTTTAGTGTGTGAGGGATGAATGTTGGCCAGGACACCGGGAGAATTCCCTTGCTCTTTGAAAAGAGCCATGGAATCTTTACATCCGTGTGAACAGGTAGACGGGGCCTTGGTTTAACATCTCATCTGAAAGACAACACCTAGAACAATGCAGCAGTTCCCAGTACTGTACTACACCAAAGTGCCGGCCTAGATTATATGCTCAATTCCTAGAGTTGAATTAACCTACAGTTTGCACTATTTTTATACTTTTTTGACAAATTTACACTTATAACAGATTGCATGTTTTCTAATTACCTTTTTTAAAAAGTCAAATCTTGAGATAATGCACTGTTGCTTTTGAATATTGAGCTTTAAAGAATGGCACCCTCCTCTTGAACCATCATGGCACAGACATACAAATGGTTTTCTTTCCCACTAGGGGTGTGTTCTCTCCTCTTTTCTGTTTAACGTTAACTGGGGGTTGCAATTGGCAATCTCCATGGAAAAATAACCAGTTTTAAAAATGTGCCTTATTACTTGTTAGATGTCTCAACCTGTCATTTTCCAGTGCAACGTGAAATATCTCTTTTCTAAAGTTTCCCACCTCGCCCCACTCCCAAGTCCTGTCTTTACAGGACTTCAATTGTAACGAGATAGGTAATGACCACAGACAGCTGGAAAGAGGTTACAAGTGCCTAAAATACTCACTATTCTTTTACTTCTTGTACTCGAGTTTAAACCCAACCCAAACTGATAGCGTGTAAGTCAGCTAACTCTAAGGATCCTATCTGACAGAAACTTGGGCAGTCACAACCCAGTTTCCAGTCGGCATGAGTTTACAGCTCAAAACTGTCCACAATTTGACAACAATTTATACTAAACTGGCAATTCCACTCTGGCAAGAAAGATAGCTGGTGTGGTAAATGGAAATATCACACCATTGCAGTAGTGAATGCTCTTCTGAGTTTGTGGTTAAAGCCCATTGTTTGTTCTGTGTGGAGGTAATTTTACCCTCCCATCTAACCTGTGATATGTGTGTACGTGATGCTTCGGGGAGGTGGGAGAAAGCACATTTGTTTTCTGGGAAATGTTGAAAGTACAGTGCTAAGTCATGAGGAATGTACGAAATTTATTAATAGGTACTCTGTTTGTACTTGTTCTCTAATTCTAATTCTGAAATGGTAATATTTTTAAGTCATTTCTGTTTTGTGTATCAAACATTAAAATTTATAAAGAAATATTTCAAAAAGTTGCCTTGGTTTCTTTAATATAATGGGAGTTTTTAAGCAACCTTTTTATTATTCAAATCACACTTAAGAGAATTTTTTTCCAATCCATTGCACAGATTATTTTCCCATTCCACGGGCAAGCATTTGGGAGGGGATCCTGTTCTCCAATATGAAGAACCCTGACTTTTTTATCTTCGTCTCCAAATGAGACACAGAGGCCAGCTGTAGGACCTCCTGCATTGCCACAACTGAGATTAGGTTACTCTGTACAGTTTGGCAATTGGATCTGGAATGTTCCTGCTGTACACGCCTCAAGTGTGCATTTGCCTTTGCACCATTGGGGAAACCTGCACTTATCAACTTTAATGTAGCATTTACCAAGCGATGAAACATCGGGCCAGAATTTGCTGGAGTGGGGCATCTCGCGGCGTGCCCTGTTTGATTTTTTTTTTTCCCCTCACCCTTCAACTTTTGCCCCGCAAGTTTCTGGAAGTGCAAGCTGAGAACGGTGCGGTGAGGTCAGTGGGGCATCTGGGACCTTGGTGAACGATGGGACCAACAGTCTATCTCCTTAACCAATGAGATTTAAGGATAGAGAAAGACAACGGAGAAGGAAATTGGGCGAAGTAGAGTCAAATTAGGTACAGGGAAAGAAATACTGGATTAAGAGAGAGAAAAAGAAAAGTAAGAAGAAAAAATTAAAATTAAAAACCTCTCGGAACAATTTACTGCCTGTAGGAAAGAGACTCCACAAAGTTTCAATTCTTCCATTTCTGGGCCAGACAGGTTGAGTGGCATTGCAGGAACATAAATCTCTTCAATAAAAAGGCCCTTGTGTCGTTAAGTACCAGGCCTAACTTTCTGCGCAGAGTTTAATTTGTTTTAGCAGTGCAAATGCAACAATTTCTTGAAACTCACGGGGAGGTTGATGGCGACCTGCCATTTCACAAGGCTAATGGTGGAGCGTTGCAAATAGTCCAGCAATTTGTGGTGGTTTGCAACTCACGGGGTATCTCTTCCTCGCCACAAATTGCTGGGTTATTTACACACTAATAATGGCATGCGCATTAAAGTTGCCGTTATATTCCCAGCAATTTCTGGCCCATCAAGTACTGTGCAGCAGACACACTGAAGGGGAAACCGTTTGCAACACATTACCTGTTCCACTAAAGTGGTTGTAGAAAAGGCTCTCTCTCCTTGAGCTCTGAAACTGAGTCTTAAAGACCAGTTCAGAAGGGGAAGAAACTGGCATAGAAGTAAAGTAGGCTCAAGTGCACATCGTTCATTGAACTCGACCCAACAATAAAGCATTGATGTCGTTAAATTTTGTGATTTTTGTCCCTTTCAGTTCTTTAGCTTGTTGCCAAGCACAGCATAATCTCATATTTACCCATTAAGTGTTCTTTGTATGCTATCCTTCAGTAATAAATCTGTCTTGTTTGGATATACTGCATATCTCATGTTTCCCCATGGAAAGTCCTATTGGCTAAGCCACTTCGGACAGACTGGTATTGAGGCACAAAACAGATTTGAAACAAGGGAAAATTCACCTTTTGAACCATTTTAATGCAGATCCAGTTCTCAACAAGTTCTGCTTTTGCTTATGTAAATACTGTTGGTGATTACATGAGTTTACCCACTAGACAGCTTAGCAGATGATAAGTGTTTCTCGTTTACAGTATGAGGATGATTCACAAAATGCTTCAAGAGGAAAAGTCATATTCCAAAACCCTTTTATAAAAAATATCATTGTTACGAGTAATTCAAAAATCAATTTAATTAGTTCTATAAATTTTGGTTGTTTGTGATTTAGAAGGCTTGGTGCCAGTGATTGTAGTAATTAATAGTTCCTAAAGGTGACAAAGTTAACATAAATCAACAGAATCTAAAGCAATAGAACTTGATTTTCAGTTTACCGATAGTATAGCATTGGTTGGACTCCATTTACGACAAAAGAGTTCTTGATTTTTCCCTGTGGGGAATCTCCTACAGTGGGTGGCTATGATTAGGAACTCAATGTGGTTGGTGGTTCACAAGATGCCAAATCTTGCAACTTTTAAAAATGAGTAAGAAGGCTACTGCCCAGTAGATAAATACACTTCTGGGTGTGATGCACCCACACATACCAAGAAGGTCCCCGGTTCAACTCCTAGTCTGTGCTGAGATTGCTGACCTCCGCTGGGGCAGCACTGAGGAAGGGTATGACAGTCAACCTCAGTGTTTGTGATATAAAAGAGTGGAGAGAAAAAACATACCCATGATTGAGTGCCTTCAGGAAAGACATACAGGACTACCTCAGCATAAGTGACTGGTCGGGAAGAAGGGGGCGGGGGGGAAATGAGGATATTATGAGCTCCATAATATGTGTCAATACTGTCTGGGTGTTATCACGCTTAGTCAGAAGTTGGCCCCAAAATAAAACACATTCTTAAAAGATCAGCTGTAAGTGGCTTAATGACTTAAAATGGGAAACTAAGACAAAAAAATAGTTCACAACAATGACCCGAGGTACCATGACAAGTGGAACTAATAGGGTACAAAAATGATGACTTTCAGAGAAAGGAAGGTGATATATTTAATGAGAAGGAGGAATTGAAACATTGGCTAAATGTAATTTCTGACACTGTGATATAGACTGACATAATGGATTAGAGATTATTTTGTGGGCTGCATAGGTGTGTACTATGGAATCCTGAGGGATGCAAAATGTTTAAATCCTTATTGCCATTAATTTGCATATATCTTAACTTGCTGATGCGATTACATCTTAGTGTTCTGATTTACAATTTTTTCATTAATGAGGAACAGCACTAAGAATAGCCATTTCAAACTTTCAGGCCCACATCGTTAAAACAACAAATCAACAAATAAGTAATACAAGGATAAATAAAATGTATATACTGTATAATTTCTCATCATTTAATCTATTGTAAGCAGCAATATATTTCAGAATCATGCTGAAATGTTATTACAAAAGTTAACAAATCATACACAGTTCAGTTGCTTGTGTTTATACTTCATTCTTTAATATTGAGTCAAATAACCCACATGTCTTCACCCGAGGTTACTTTTGAGGATTCCAAAGAAAACATTGTTCCAATAACAGAGGAGCAGCAGGACGCAATAGGACATTGAAGGTGCTAAAATAGTCTAGCAGATAACTCCTCACTTCCAGGATACTGCACAATGCCACCGTGGGGAAAAAAAGTCTTTGTTGGATCCACCTGAAATGCAAAAGGAAAATGTTAACTTTAACTGTTAGCCATTGGGACTTCTGACACCCAAGCTCCTGAGATTATTGGGCAGCATCAAGTGCCATTGTCATTGATGTGTGCCTCCATTCTGAGAATTACTCTCGAGAGACACATACCAGTGATGTATCCTGCCAAAGAAACAGGAGTAGGCCATTCAGCCCCTTGAGCCTGTTCCACCATTCTATTAGATCATGGATGATCTGTCCCTCAACAACATTTACCCGCCTTTGCTCCATATCCCTTGATACCCTTACCTAACAAAAGTCTATCGATCTCAGTCTTGAAAATTTCAATTTCAGCACTATCTTTGTGTGGAAAAGTGCTTCCTGATTTCACTCCTAAATGAGCTACCTCTAATTTTAAGATTATGCCCCCTTGTTTTGGGTTCCCCCACCAGAAAGAAATAGTATCTCTGTAAATACCCTATCGAATCCCTTATCATATAAAAAGTCTTGATTAGATTATCCCTCAACTTTCTAAATTCAAGTGAATACTAACTAAATTTACACAACCTGTCCTCATATTTTAACCTTTTAAACCCTGGTATTATTCTGGTGAATCTGCGCTGTATTCCCTCCAAGGCCAATATATCCTTCCTGAGGTGCGGTGCCCAAAACTGAATGCAGTACTCCCAATGGGGTCTGATCAAGGCTCAGTACAACTGAATCATAACTTCCTCACTTTTGTATTCCAAATCCCTTGAGATAAAGTTCAACATTCTATTAGCCTTTTTGATAACTTTTTTTTAATCTGTATTAGCTTTTAGTGATTTATGTACATGAACATCCACATCCCTTTGCTCTTCCACAGTTCCTAGTCTGTCACCATTAAAAAAATATTCTGGTTTGTCTTTCTCGGATCCCCACATTAAACTCCATCTGCCACAGTTTTGCCCATTCACTTAATCTGTCTATGTCCCTCTTTAACTTCCTGCTCCCATCTACGCAAGTTACTGTACCTCCTAACTTAGTGTCATCTGCAAATTTGGATATACAACTCTCTATTCCTTCATCCAAATCATTAATATATATGGTGAAAAGCTGAGGCCCCAGTATAGATATTGGAGATACTTGTCCAAGTGCTCAGTCACTCTGTCCCTGATAATAGATTCCAATAACTTCCCCACAACTGATGTTAAACTGATAGTTCTGTAGTTACCTGGTTTCTCCCTCCCTCCCTTCTTAAATAATGGAGTGACATTTGCAATTTTCCAATCCAAAGGCACAATTCCCAAATCTAGAGAGCTTTAGAAAATTATGACTAACACATCTGCAATTTCTTCCCCTATTTCTTTTAATACCCTGGGGTGGAAACCATCAGGTTTTGGAGATTTATCCATCTTAAGTCCCATTATTTTTTCCATTACCATTATTTTATTTATATTAAATTCACTAAGTTCCTCCCCTTGACTTATTTTTAGGTTCCCTTGTACAGCTGGTATTTTGTTCTCTTCTTCCAATGGTGAGAACAGATTCAAAGCATTAATTTAACATGTTTGTCATTTCCTTATTGTCCATTCTGGTTTTACCTACATCTGTCTTTAATGGGCACACATTCCCCTTTACCACTCTCTTAATATATTTATAAAAACTTTACTATTAGCTTTGATATCGCTTGTAAGTGTTTTTCATATTCCTTTTTGACCTCATTACTTTCTTTGTATCCCTTTGTTGCTTTTTATAGCTCTCACAGTCTCCTGGATTTCCACTTTTCCTTGTGTTTGTGTAAGCCTTTTCTTTTAGCTTGATACTGTCTATTACCTCATTTGACCATGGTTGCTTAACTACACAAGTGGAGCTTTTGCCTTTTAGGGGTATGTAGTTTAGGCAATTTTGTTGAAATCAGAATTTGCTTGAATACAGAAAAATTCTTAGTCCCTGAGAATTTTGAGTGCTTTCTCATAAATAAAAATCACAAACACTAATGTGTAACAGGATCTATTTTAAACTATTTGTCTGCAAGCACTTTTATAATGAAATTGAGGTATTAAAGATTCTATAAAATTGCCTCATAATCTGAAAAGTTACGAAGTGAGATACTTGTGCTGAGATGTCTGGTGCCTCTGTTGTTCCTGTGACTTAAGTAGAGCCTTTCTCAGCTTCATAGAAAATTTCTGTAACATACCTTTTTAATATGCATTTTTAGATTAGCTAAGTGTTATGAAACTGTTAGCTGCTTCTGGAAATAATTATTTTTGTCTTGAGGACCTGTGTGTAAGCAATGGAAGAGAATATGGCTGTTTGTCATTGGCTGTAAACAGATACTTACCAAGTTAAGATTATTTGACTAATACCTCAGTTTTGTGAAATGTCAGTGTATGCAAATTTGCCACAGTGACAGGAGACAAAGTTATCATCTGGAATGGCTGGCCCATCAGGGCATATCCTGAAAAGAAGGGTGATAGCGGAAGATTAACATCAATGGCATGATAGATCTGAGGTTTTAAAAGCCCACGCAGAGAGGTATTTTTGCAGCTAGGTCTCCCTGTTCTGCAGTTTACTCATTTTCACCATTTATTTATACATCATGGTGGTAAGAGAACTCCATGAGGACCGTTGAATACAGCACTGAGTTCTGCCTATGTGAGATTTTAAAATACAATTTTCAAGTATATATACATTCAAGTATGTAAATGTTGCATTGTATTTTGCTTGGTATTACATAAGAACATAAGAAGTAAGAGCAGGAGTAGGCCATACAGCCCTTCGAGCCTGCTCCGCCATTCAATAAGATCATGGCTGATCATCGACCTCAACTCCACTTTCCCGCCCGATCTCCATATCCCTTGATTCCCCTAGAGTCCAAAAATCTATCTATCTCAGCCTTGAATATACTCAGCATTCACAGCCCTCTGGGGCAGAGAATTCCAAGGATTCATAACCCTCTGAATGAAGAAATTCTTCCTCATCTCAGTCTTAAATGGCCTACCCCTTATCCTGATACTATGCCCCCTAGTTCTAGACACTCTAGCCAGGGGAAACAACCTCTCAGCATCTACCCTGTCAATCCCCTTCAGAATCTTGTATGTTTCAATGAGATCACCTCTCATTCTTCTAAACTCCAGAGAATATAGGCCTATTCTACACAATCTCTCATCATAGGACAGCCCTCTCATCCCAGGAATCAATCTAGTGAGCCTTCATTGCACCGCCTCCAAGGCAAGTATATCCTTCCTTAGATAAGGAGACCAAAACTGTATTCAACAACATGTGCACTTAAAAAGTGCCTTTAACACGGAAACATGTCGTCTTGTTTTTGTGTGAATCTTAATTCTTGTAGATAAAAATTTGACTTGTAATGTTAGCCTGGACAGTACGGTCTGATGTTGTGATTTTCCACCTTTGAGACAGGACAGGAGTACGTAAACTCTGGTGTGAAATAACTCAATGAAAGAATAATTATTAGTCCAGTCCATCCTGCTCACGTTCATGGCATAAAAAGGGTTGTAAGCTTCAGATCATAAGGCATGAAGGTCCACTTATGGAAACTGCATTTCATCCTGAAGACAAATAGAAAATAGCTGAATTGTAACAACCCTTGTTGATGTTTTGAACTTTAGAACTACTCCTTAGATACAGCCTGGAACCACACACTTACAGCACTCCACTTTGTGCCATCATGGATGGGAGTGCAAAGTTGATGTGTTTTAAGTCCCCGTTTCCTCTACTATGCTATTACAATGTAAAAGTCTACTTGACACTTTTTAAAAAATTATATTTATTTTCTCTTCCCTATTTTTATCTCTTCAGACGTTACAGTCAATCTATAACTGCCACTCTAACCAGCAGCGAGGGTGTGTATGAGAAGAGTTAGCTATGTCCTTTGTAGAACGCTGGCTAATTATTTCCCTGGCACAAAGCCTGGCTATTGCTTTTTCTAGTCGAATTCGACCTTACGGCACACTGTGTGTGTAGTCTTAGCTCTTCTGACCAAATTGATTGATTTGAAAAGCTTTTTTTTCTTTCAAATTTTTGTGAGAAATGCTGCTTTTTTAATGACACCTAAGCAATCCTATACTATATTATATGTCTTTTTTTAAATTAAAGGCACTGAGTCAGAAACCGTGACATTCATCCAAGTTTTGCAAAGTCGTGATGCATCAAAGTGCCAGTGAGCAGCTGTTTCCTGGGATACTGAGGACTGCGTAGGTGTTGCATTCCAATTTAGTGCAGCGCACTGGTGTGATTCCAATGACAAAACGAGCTGTTGATGGGAGGGGGCGGGGGGGTGGCTGGACGCCGCATATTGGCATTCTGGAAGCTGTAGTCCCTGTTTAAGGCGTGGCCGCCATCAAATAACCCGCATAGACCCGCTAAAAAAATATATCTTACACCCTGGGTACGGAGGTGGGCTGGGGGAGTGGATCCTGGCTGGGGGGGAAAAAAGCCAGTCTGGGAATTGTTACTGGAGGGAAACTACAACCCCCACAATGCTGCACGACCCGGCGAGGTGAGGAAACCAAACTTGCTCAACGAAAGGCTCCGCCTATACTCGTCAGCGATTGGCGGATGGGGCGGAAGCCCGCTCGCTGTATGGCGGCGGCGCCGATCCGTCAGGGCAGGTGGGCGGGGCCGCTGCCAGCAGGCTGGGTTGCGCTGCGCAGTCGCTGTGGTGCGGGCTTTGCTCGGAGCGCATTTAAAGGCGTGACGTGTGAGGTACGTACTGTCTGTGTCTCTCCCTCTTTTGTCTTCATTAATGAAAGTCTAAAGGCTATTTCATTTATTTTTTGAAGCTTCTTAATGTTGCAGCTGAGTGGCTTTCCAAGGTGTCTCCGTTCTTGTCCTGATGATTTTTTTTTTGCTGCAGCATCACTCACTTCTTTCCACCCTCACATTCCCGTTTCCATGGAGACCCCATGTAATATTTAAGGATGAAATGATCAGAAGCCTTCAGCAATCTGATTTTACTGAGCCAGTATTATCTATAAGCAAACTTAAAAAAAATAAACCTTGTTAATAAGAATCCTTAAGTAAAGCAAACACCCACCCCCCTGTTGATCAGCCCTGTGTATTTTCACTTGATTCTCTTTTCATTTTCCGAGATTGTCATTACATTTGTTGGACTGACTCTCGTGTGATGTTACAGACAAGGTTTGTCAGTATCTTGTTTAAAAATATTTAGCTGTGGGTTTTATTCTTGTTTTTAATTTTTTTTTGCAGAGTAGCTGTTGTATGGACTCGAGAGTTGTGGCTGGCTCGCGAGGCATTGCTCCAATTGAATAAGCAATGGCATTAAGCTACAGATGTAGAGCATTGCGGGGTTAAATGTGCTTTTTTCCAGTTGTGTAATAAACGTCAGTGTGCATAATTTTAGTTTTATATTTGAACATGAAATGAAAATTGTTTGTTGTGAGTTTATTGTCTCACTCCACTCTTACTGGGAACCAAGTCTGATTGTGGCTTTTATTTATGTGTAGCTACAGAGGTGGAGGTTGAATGTTTCAGGGAAAGGGACAAGGCGGGGGGGTGGTGATCAAGGTGGGCGGGGTGTGAGTGGTAGGGTCAGGTAGGATCTTATGGAGAACTCTGAATTGCTTGATCTACATACCTAGAAGATGACTTAAGATAGAGTAGCCACTCCATCAAAGAGCAGGGCCTACTTAAAGCTATAGTGAACTACAAATATTGCACACACTTTTTATTTTAAAAAATACCGTACATTTATCGAGCACCTTTCACATGGGCATTATACAAGGAGAGTTGTGAAGACTGAGCAGGAAGTAGGGGAGATGACCAAAGGAATAGACCGAGACAAGTATTGAGAAAGCCTTTGAAGATGGGAAGGAAGTTGGCAAAGGTGAAGAGGTTTAGGAAGAGAATTCAAGTGCAAGAGTACAGTGACTCTCTTACCGATGGTGAAGTGGAGGGAGGGGAGACCAACAGTACACCAGAGTTGGAGAAGTAGAGGGTGAATGTAGGGACATGGGGCCGGCGAAGATTGAAGAAGTAGAGTGGATGGATTTGAAGATGAGCACAGGATTTTGAAGTTGATACTTTGCGGAACAAGGAGGCAGTGGAAGTTTTCGAGACTGGGTGCGTAGGAATTTCTTCAAAATCAGTTGTGGTTTGTGTAGGTTTGAGTTGGGGGGGGGGGGGGAAGAGCATTAGAGAAATTGAACATTCAGATGTTGAATGCATAGAGGCAGTGAGATTAGGTAGGGGTGTAGATGGGTGATATTCTCGGGGTGAAAGTAGCTGGTCTTGGTGATGGACTGGATATGAATGAGTTCTGAAGCTCAGCTCAGGGTTGAACAGGACCTTGAGAGATAGAGCGGTAGTTCAGGAGGACAGAGGAGTTGAGAATGGACATTTTGTGGAGGTGGAAGGAAATTATAGCAGTTTAGAAAAGGGGGAAACAATTCCTGAGGAGAGGGAAAGGTTGATGGTGCTGCGAGCATGAGGCCTAGGAGTGTTATTTGTTTTTGATGGATTGGGTTGGAAGGGGATTAATGAAGCACATAGAAAATTCAGAAGCCTCCTTGTTTTGTGCTTTGAGTAGCACACACATGCTGCTGACCTTGGCTTTCCACTCTTTCCTCACACCCCCCTGCCATTGTCCCAGTTTTGATGGCCATCAACATAAAAACAACACAAGCCACATCTGTTGGATTTGACCTTGCTGTGAAAATATGGACATTTTAGTCACAGAGAAAATGGATTAGCTTTCAATTCTTCTGATTTCTCAGTGACTAAAATCACCATGTGATATGGTACAGAGCCACACAGCCCAGGAAGGTCCTAGGTTTTATTCCTGAGTTAGCTGATTACAATTAGTGAAAACTTGGCTAGCCTTCTCTCTCCTGATTGTTATCCAGTGAATCCTGGTGGAAAGTGTGCATTTATGAATTCCAGGTGAGGATATGATTGGACTTTCCCCCCCCCATCTAAGTAAAAGTACCTGCCATTATTCCCTAACATGGCTCACACATGACTCGGTAAGGCACAGGAGGGCTGTGAGAACTGTGGAGCTTCGGTATGATTCACTGTCTTCAGAAAAGGAGAAAATTGGAGGAAGAAAATTAGTTAGATTCCTTAGGCCAGCCTTTTTGTTAGAAATCGATGGCCCCGCTGGCTTTTGGTGTCAATTTGAAGTACAGTACTTTGCCCAATGGTTCATATGGTGTTGCATGTTTGATAAGTGTATGTTGGTTTGCCCATGATTGCATATTTGTTTTACATAAGAACATAAGAAATGGGAGCAGGAGTAGGCCATTCGGCCCCTCAAGCCTGCTTCGCCATTCAGTAAGATCATGGCTGATCTTCTACCTCAACTCCACTTTCCTGTACTATCACCATATCCCTTGATTCCCTTAATATCCAAAAATCTATCGATCTCTGTCTTAAATATACTCAACGACTGAGCCTCCACAGCCCTCTGGGGTAGGGAATTCCAAAGATTCACCACCCTCTGAGTGAAGAAATTTCTCCTCATCTCAGTCCTAAATGGCCAACCCCTTATTCGGAGACTGTGATCCCTGGTTCCAGACTCCCCAGCCAGGGGAAACATCCTCCCTGCAACTACCCTGTCGAGCCCTATAAGAATTTTGTATGTTTCAATGAGATCACCTCTCATTCTTCTAAACTCGAGAGAATATAGGCCTAGTCTACTCAATCTCTCCTCATAGGACAGTCTCTCCTCATAGGACAATCCATCCATCAGGAATCAGTCTGGTGAACCTTCATTGCACTCCCTCTATGGCAAGTATATCCTTCCTTAGGTAAGGAGACCAAAACTGTACATAATACTCCAGGTGTGGTCTCATCAGGGCCCTATATTTCCATGATGCTGTGTGGCTCCATTTGTCCTGTAGTCTGCCTTATTTATTATCTATTACTGACCTGCAGTCTAATGGCAAAAGCCTACTCTTCAAAGATGAAAAGTGGACATTGTCTTTGTTCAGTGGCATGTATTGTTATGATTAGAATTCTACCCCAGTGATAAGTCTAAAGGTCAGCTATTTGAAGGAACAGACAGTCTGGGTGTACTTTTCAAATTTAAATAAACAGGACTTACTCATAGTAGAGAGAGGCCCCACTGTGATTAGTCCCCTATTTAGTCACCAAAACGAAAAATGCTTTGTAAGTGATGTTGGCAGCCAGAGGACACAGATTTAAGATAATTGGCAAAAAAGTCAGGGGGAGATGAGTAGAGTTATGATGATCTGGAATGAACTGCCTAAAAGGGTGGTAGAAACAGATTCAGTAGTAACTTTCAAAATGGAATTGGATATATACTTGAAAAGGAGAAATCTGAAGGGTTATGGGAAAGAGCAGGGGAGTGGGACTAATTGGACAGCTCTTCAATAAGCCGGCACAGACACGATGGGCCGAATGACCTCCTTCTGTCTTGTATGATTCGTTGGTTCTATATTGTGCATGGATCATATCGAGGATGGGTACTCAAGTTAGTCATGTCTGAAATAATTCCCTGAAAATGGCCGTTGGATGGCATGCCAGTGCTTGGATGAAGATACTCATAGCAGATGTAATGTAGAATAGTGTGTACCCTACAAAATTAAATGTGGCTTGGTGACAAAACAGATAGCTAAACACTTTTGGGAGTCAGCCATCATATGTAAGTGCTGTTTATTGGTATTTAAAAAGTATGTTCCTTCTAATTATAAACAGCTGGTGCAACACTGTGTGTCTTGTTTTTTAGTTTAAGAATGAACACTGGAAGGGTGCATTCCTGAAGAGGGCATTCCTGAAGAGGGCCTCAATGACATAGCAAGCTGGATGAGCAGGGGACTTTCCTTGTTCCCGCATTGTTGTTCCATTTTGAATGACAGCCATTTCAGCTTAATTATGTTATTAAATAACAGCTCAAACTGTCTAAGTGTTAAAATTATGTAACGTTAGGACTCCATTCCTTATGTCTGCAGCGTTTCTGTATTTTTTTGTTCCTCCATTGCCATCCTCCCTTAACCTTCTCTGCAGTGCGACTTCTCACTTTTGTCCACCCCAGTCCAACACCGGCATCTCCGCATCATGGCCCTTAACCTAGTGATGCTGAGGCCAATAATATTCCCACAGAGTATGTTTATTTTTTTGAGAAATTACTTTTAGGACATCACTGAAGATACCACTTGCTTAGCTTTATAACTTGCTGAGTAGTAATTCCATTGATTAGGTGTAGCTAAAATAAATTGGATTAAAAGGTGTATTATTTGCTTTGGCTCTGCCAGTTTCAATTTGGGTGCAGATTGAGAGAGTTCTGTCCCTCCTGGAGAGTTTAACTCAGCGAGGCTCTCTCAGGGTCTGTCCACTCCTGGCTCTACATTCTGAATTTTGAAACAACAATTGAGACTGGAGCTTGGCACTCACAGTCTCTCTCTCTGCATTGTTACAATTAAAAAAAAATACAGACAAAGTGCTGAAGAAGCTGATAGTTGGGTGGATTGAATTCAGCAGCAGTGTGTAATGAGTCACAAAGCAAAATTCCTGCTGGGAATGTGCAACTCTTTGCAAAACGTGTAACACTTAAAGGGATATTTTCAGATTAGACCAATTGATAATTTTGATTCCAAAATGCCTGAAACTCTGGACAGTCAGGAGTGCATTAAAAGGTTTCAAAACAGTCTCCTCTAGTCTTTTATGTTCCTACTTTCCTCTTGCACTCATGCCCCCACTGCACTAATCCAGGCTCATGTTGCTCTTGAGTCAGCAGCTTGGAGGTGTGAGAAAGTGGCCAGGGTGATTCTACTAGCAATATGTCTTGTTCTTATTTGAGGGTATATCCTTCTATTTCGTCCCCTTTTTACCTGATCTTTCTAGGTTTTGCATCAACTACAGCCGAGAAAGTGGACAGGTGACCAGTTCCCAAGTCCCTTCTAATGTTGCTCTGAATTTGCTCTTTGGAAGTGTGCAGGAGTGGCTTGGAGGAGGGTGTCTCCATCCAGTTATTTCTGCTTTCCTTGTACATGCCTGGCCTCCAGTCACATCTTTCCATGGTTGAAGTCAAGACCCCAGCAGCATGGAGGTAGGGAAATCAAATCTATGTTCCATCTGCAGTGATACAGGAGATTGTTGCTCCAGTATGCTGGATTGCACACCTGTTAATATTTTTAGTTCCAGTCTTCTCCCCTATCCTGGTTTTTTCCTCCTCTTCCAAATGTAAGGGTTCATCCCGGGGTATGTCAAAGCATCCTTGAGAACATCAAGCTGTAATAAAAGCTTTTTAGTAAATGCTTACACTGCCATTTCTATTAGCATACAGTGTAAGCATTCCGCACAGTACTGTAAGCCTAAGTCAATCTTCTACAGCAGTCATTTGCTAGTCATAGTCACAAGGTCCCAATCTTAGCAACGACATGGCTCTTCTAGTCACGCCTGTTGTTTTCAGACTTCTTGGATTAATAATTGTCATAAACTGGGATAACCAGCTAGAAACATTAATGACGAACAGCAAACATGTAGAATCTCTGTAATTCTAAAACTGTTTGAAGAGATTGATGGGGGGAAATCATGTAGTTTCCTGCCCTCCTCAGTTAAAGGCCTGACATATGTTGATGTGCATTTCCATGGGTACCAATAGTCCTATGGCAAGTGACTCTAGCTTAGGGACACCGAATCAAACCGAGGATCGGTATGGCTCAGGACCACACCACAGAGCTGCAAAGGGCCTCTGTGTTAGTATATTTGTAGCGGTTAGGTTGCTAAGACAACATTCTGCAGTACATGATTATTTTAGGAAAACCAGTTACATTTATAATCATAGGAATAATCTTGCATGCCTATACATGAAGTAAAAGCTGTGCTGTTAAAGTCATGTCTTCTAATCGGTTCTGGGGCTGAATAATGCAGCCTGTGCAAAAATGGACGATAGATGCCTGCAGAATGACCTGACTAAATTGCATGTGCAAAATGATATTGGACAAACATTGTATCCACCAAGTTCCCCCGCACATTTTCCGTTTATACCATTGTTTCTTATCTTGTGTTCTGTTAGTGTCACGCACAGTGCATTTTAATTTATTTTTAAAATTGTTTTCTTGATGGAACCAATTGAGTGTTAGCAGGATTCCCAGATGCTGCATGAAGTACCCTTGGACAGCCACATTAGTTCTGTGGAACTGCATCTGTATCTAACTGGCTAAAAGTCAACTTGAGTAATGATGTGGAACCTGGTACGGTGCTGGAAGAATCTGTAAGATCACTTGGGTTCTGGCAGTTACTGAGTACTGTTTGGTTTAAAGCAAGTTGCTAACCAAGGTCAGACTTGAGCTGACAGGCCTATCCATTTTACTGATAGTGATGTCAAGGTTGATATTTGGAGCAATTGATTTGAGCTGGGAATGTTGTTGATTTCCTTTACTAACTAGTCCATGTTGGAGTAACATTTATAGCATTTGTTCAGGGTTAAAGACCAGCAATTTAATTCTTGTTGTTCAACTGCGTCTTACTTGCATAATTTATTCACTGTGGGCCTGGGATTCCTTCCTGCTTCTCCTGGTCCCCAGGACAGCAACAGTCAATGTTCGCAAAACAGTATGTTTTAATAATTTGTCACTGTGCTAGCCTAAATTTCTATCTGTGATTCAGAACTTGTTGGCTTGGAGACTACTTTTGCTACTTCGAGTCCTTCTTGGCTCACAGGCCTTCTGCAGTGGCTGCCCGTCATCAGTACTCTTAAGAATTTGTTTGGCATTGTAATACTGGTAAACTCCACATTTGTACTGTAAAGAATGGTGTATAGGTCAGTACAGTGCAGCTGTCACTTGCTGCTGGAAGTAGTTAGTAACTTGCACCCTGGGGCTTGGTGCTTCCCCTTCACCTTTAATTTTAATTCATTTATAAAGGAGCAAAGACATTGTCATCATACTGTAAGTACAAAATTAGGGGCTATAAGCAGAGGATGAATCAAGGGATACCAAAAAATGTTAGTAATGTTAGATGTATGAGCTACAAATTCCACCATGTGTAGTATAAACAGGATAGTATATGTGTTCATTGATTTTTGTTTTTTTAATATAATGGTTTATTTTGCGGGTTTGTTGTCGCAGAAGGCTGTTGTGCATGTGACAGAGATGCTATTTATTTATTTTTATTTATTCGTTGACGGGAGGTGGACGTCGCTGGCAAGACCAGCATTTATTGCCCTTGAGAAGGTGGTGGTGAGCCTCCTTCTTGAACCGCTGCAGTCCTTGTGGTGAAGGTACTCCCACAGTGCTGACTTTGTCGTAGCGGTTTGGTACAACTGAGTGGCTTGCTAGGCCATTTCAAAGGGCAGTTAAGAGTCTGGAGTCACATATAGGCCAGATCGGGAGAGGATTGCAGGTTTCCTTCCCTAAAAGACATTAGTGAACCAGTTGGGTTTTTACGACAATCCGGTAGTTTCATGGTCACCATTACTGATGCTAGCTTTTTAATTCCAGATTTATTTAAATAACTGAATTTAATTTCCCCCAACTGCCGTGGTGGGATATTAATAATTAAAAAGGCGAATGAAATGTTGGCCTTTATCTCAAGAGGGCTGAAATACAAAGGGGTGGAAATTATGTTACAGCTATACAGAGTGCTGGTTAGACCCCATCTGGAGTACTGCAATCAGTTCTGGGCACCGCATAGGGGGTGCAGCGCAGATTCACCAGAATGGTATCTGGGCTAAAAGGGTTAAATTATGAGGACAGGTTGCATCGACTAGGATATAGACGATTAAGAGGTGATCTAATTGAGGTGTTTAAGATGATCAAAGGTGTTACATAAGAACATAAGAAATAGGAGCAGGAGTAGGCCATTTGGCCCTTCGAGCCTGCTCTGCCATTCAATAAGATCATGGCTGATCTTCTACCTCATCTCCACTTTCCTGAAATATCCCCATATCCCTTGATTCCCTTAATATTCAAAAATCTATCGATCTCTGTCTTGAATATGCTCAACGACTGAGCCACCACAGCCCTCTGGGGTAGAGAATTCCAAAGATTCACCACCCTCTGAGTGAAGAAATTTCTCCTCATCTCAGTCTCAATTTCTATGTTTCTATGTTAAATGGCCGACCCCTTATTCTGAGACTGTGATCCCTGGTTCTAGACTCCCCAGCCAGGGGAAACATCCTCCCTGCATCTACCTTGTCAAGCCCTATAAGAATTTTGTATGTTTCAATGAGATCACCTCTCATTCTTCTAAACTCTAGAGAATATAGGCCTAGTCTACTCAATCTGTCCTCATAAGACAATCCCCCATCCTAGGAACCAGTCTGGTGAACCTTTGTTGTACTCCCTCTATGGCAAGTATATCCTTCCTTAGGTAAGGAGACCAAAACTGTACACCAGGGCCCTATATAATTGCAGTAAGACATCTTTACTCTTATACTCAAATCCTCTTGTAATAAAGGCCAACATACCATTTGCTTTCCTAATTGCTTGCTGTACCTGCATGTTAACTTTCAGTGATTCGTGTACAAGGATACCCAGGTCCCTCTGAACACCAACATTTCCCAATCTCTCACCATTTAAAAATTACTCTGCTTTTCTATTTTTCCTACCAAAGTGGATAACTTCACATTTCTCCACATTGTATTCCACTTGCCATGTTCTTGCCCACTTATATCCCCTTGAAGCCTCCTTGCATTCTCCTCACAACTTAAATTCCCACCCAGCTTTGTATCATCAGCAAACTTGGATATATTACATTTGGTCCCCTCATCCAAATCATTGATGTAGATTGTGAATAGCTGAGGCCCAAGTACTGATCCTTGCGGTACCCCACTAGTTACAGCCTGCCAACCCAAAAATGACCCGTTTATTCCTACTCTCTGTTTTCTGTTCATTAACCAATCCTCAGTCCATGATAGTATATTGCGCCCAATTCCATGAGCCCTAATTTTGTTTAATAACCTCTTGTGTGGCACCTTATCGAATGCCTTCTGAAAACCCAAATACACCACATCCACTGGTTCCCCCTATCTATTCTGCTAGTTACAAACTCAAAAAACTCTTAACAGATTTGTCAAACATTATTTCCCTTTCATAAATCCGTGTTGACTCTGCCCAATCCTATTATTATTTTCTAAGTGCCCTGTTACCACGTCCTTAATAATAGATTCTAGCATTTTCCCTACTACTGATGTCAGGCTAACTGGTCTGTAGTTCCCCGTTTTCTCTCCCTCCTTTCTTAAATAGTTGGGGTTACATTTGCTACCTCCCAATCTGCGGGAACCGTTCTAGAATCTATGGAATTTTGGAAAATAACAACCAATGTTGATAGGGTAGATAGAGAGAAACTATTTCCTCTGGTGGGGGAGTCCAGAATAAGGGGGCATAACCTTAAAATTAGAGCTAGGCTGTTCAGGGGTGATGTCAGAAAGGACTTCACGCAAAGGGTAGTGGAAATCTGGAACTCTCTCCCCCAAAAAGCTGTTGAAGTAAAGTCAATTGAAAAATTCAAAATTGAGATTGATAGATTTTTGTTAGGCAAGGGTATTAAGGGCTACAGAACCAAGGCAGGTAGATGGAGTTAAAGTACAGATCAGCCATGTTCTAATTGCATGGCGGAACAGGCTCGAGGGGTTGGATGGCCTACTCCTGTTCCTATACATAGAAATGGTCATGGATCTGAGAGGTGACCTTATAATGAAAGGGAGGTTGGAGATGGAAATATATTGGAAAGGACAGGTGGCTTAAGGGTGTTTTTTTTTTTTAAGAGGATGGGGTGATGATGGTGGTTTTGAAGGGAATGGAAAGGTGCCTGAGAATGCGAACCATTGACAATGCCAGCTAGCATGTGGGCCAGCATGGGAAATTTAAATGGGATTGAAAGAGTCAGAGATAGGTATCATGGACGTTGAGCTTGGAAAGAGGTTCAGGATTAGAAAGGGTGGGAGATTTTGGGTGGGGATGACAGGAAGAGGAGTAAATGGCGGACACAGCTGCTGAAAGATTTCATCCACAATTTCTTGAGCACTATCTAGAACTTGGCAACACAAATGCCGCAATAAAGTCCATCCTGTGCACTGCACCAACCACAATAATGTCAAAGCTGTAGTGGTAGAGATAAAAAAGAAAAAACACAAATGCTACCGATCTGAAATATAAACATAAAATGTTGGAAATGCACAGTAAGTTGATCAGCTTCTGAAAGGTAAAGATAGGATATGGTTTTGGGTATGAGCCTTCATCAAAACTTTTCTTTCGCTTTTAGATGCAGATCAGTGTGCCCTGTGTTTCAAGATTTTCTGTTTCTGTGATCTATTCTGTGACTGTGGTACTTGTAATACAGCCCATGGGTGTTTTGTTGACACTGAAATATCCATGTTGTCCGTGGGATGCAATTAGTGTGAATTTATTGAGTGATAATGATTACCAGGAAATAAAAGTCAGTATTTGTTATTTTTGTTACACAATGGATTGTAGTTTCCACTGTGTAAAGTTAAAGAATTTACTAAACTGTCATAAATAATAATGGTTTAATAAAAATGGTTTACACACAGAGGAAGATATACTCCAGTATATATATCATGAATAACAATGACTATGTATTATATAGTGCAATGACTATTAGATAAATATACCTTATTTTGGAAAAGAAACCTTGGTGTATTAACCATGGAATGATGTATGAGAAGAGTGATTAAAATGGTAGTAATGTGATTGCTGATAGTGATATTTAAATATATGTAACATGAAATATATTACTATCTAGCAGATTACAGGAATACTTTCCATATCCTATGTTTTCAACTGACATAGTACTGAGTTAACAAAAGAGTTGTTTTCACACTTGATGGCTTGGTGGGTATTTTTAGAAATGGTGTAACACCAGCTAAGCTTATGGTGTTTTGAACTGTCTACACTGTGTGCTGAATCTGCTGTAATTCTCCTGATATGATCATGCATACTGATCAGACTTGAATGAAGCTTTGGAAGAAATTTTTAAAAATCATCACTTGCTTGTTTGTCCAGGGACTACTCAGGATTTGCTTGAATTAGTACCAAAACGGTTCATATCAAAGTCACAAATGACATCCTATGTGACTGTGACAAAGGTAAACTATCCCTCCTCGTCCTTCTCAATCTGTCTGCAGCCTTTGACACGGTTGACCACTCCATCCTCCTCTATCGCCTCTCCACCCTCGTCCAGCTGGGTGGGACTGCACTCGCCTGGTTCCATTCTTTTCTATCTAATCGTAGCTAGAGAATCACCTGCAAGGCTTCTCTTCCCGCTCCTGCATCGTTACCTCTGGTGTCTCCCAAGGATCTATCCTTGGCCCCCTCCTTTCTCTCATCTACATGCTGCCCCTCGGCAACATCATCCGAAAACACAGCGTCAGTTTCTACATGTATGCTGACAACACCCAACTCTACCTCACAACCACTTCTCTCGACCCCTTCACTGTCTCTAAATTGTCATGATGCGGAGATGCCGGTGTTGGACTGGGGTGGACAAAAATGAGAAGTCGCACAACACCAGGTTATAGTCCAACAGTTTTATTTGAAATTACGAGCTTTCGGAGCTCTGCTCCTTCGTCAGGTACAGTGAGGGAATACAAATCGGTTACAAAGTATATATAGACAGAGAACAATGTGTCTGCAGAGATACAATCCGTCAGGGAGGCATTACATCAAAGACGCAGCAGAGTACAGCTAAGACAATGAGGTGGGGTCACAGGGGGTCCAACGTGTCAAATGCTGCAGTCTGCAGTTAAGCTTTTTTTAAAAAAACTGGAAATCACATCTGTGAACCAGATAATGACGTCGAGTCACGTCCTGTAGTGTGACATGAAAGCTTAACTGCAGACTGCAGCATTTGACACGTTGGACCCCCTGTGGCCCCACCTCATTGTCTTAGCTGTACTCTGCTGTGTCTTTGATGTAATGCCTCCCTGACGGATTGTATCTCTGCAGACACATTGTACTCTGTCTATATATACTTTGTAACTGATTTGTATTCCCTCACTGTACCTGACGAAGGAGCAGAGCTCCGAAAGCTCGTAATTTCAAATAAAACTGTTGGACTATAACCTGGTGTTGTGCGACTTCTCATTTTTGTCTAAATTGTCAGACAGCTTGTCCGACATCCAGTACTAGATGAGCATAAATTTCCTCCAACTAAATATTGGGAAGACCGAAGCCACTGTCATCGGTCCCCGCCACAAACTCCGTTCCCTAGCCACTGTCTCCATCCCTCTCTCTAACATCTGTCTGAGGCTGAACCAGACTGTTCGCAACCTTGGTGTCATATTTGACCCTGAAATGAGCTTCCGACGACATATCCGTGCCATAACTAAGACTGTCTACTTCCACCTCCGTAACCTCGACCGACTCCACCCCGCCTCAGCTCATCCGCTGCTGAAACCCTCATCCATGCCGTTGTTACCTCTAGACTTGACTATTCCAATGCACTCCTGCTGGCCTCCCACGTTCTACCCTACGTAAACGTGAGGTCATCCAAAACTCTGTTGCCCGTGTCCTAACTCGCACCAATTCCCATTCACCCATCAGCCCTGTGCTCGCTGACCTACATTGGCTCCCGGTTAAGCAACGCCTCGATTTTAAAATTCTCATCCTTGTTTTCAATTCCCTCCATGGCCTCGTCCCTCCCTATCTCCATAACCTCCTCCAGCCCCAACCCCCCCCCCCCCCCCCGAGATATCTACGCTTCTCTAATTCTGGCCCCTTGAGCATCCCTGACTTTAATCGCTCAACCGACGTGGCCGTGCCTTTAGCTGCCAAGGCCCTAAGATCTGTAATTCCCTCCCTAAACCTCTCCGTCTCTCTACCTCTCTTTCCTCCTTTAAGATGCTCCTTAAAGCCTACCTCTTTGACCAAGCTTTTTCATATGCCCTAATTTCTCCTTATGTAGCTCGATGTCATATTTTGCTTCATAACATTCCTGTGAAGCGCCTTGGGACGTTTTACTGCTTTAAAGGTGCAATATAAATACAAGTTGTTGTTGTTGAATTAGTAAAGTAGGAGATCAGTCTTCCCCACTGCTTATTACTTTTGGACTGTATAACATAGACTGTGTTTTAAAGACACAATCCATCTTGATTCGGATGATTTTGATAAACCATTTAAACTTCACCTTGTAATGTATAGCATCATCTGAACTGCTTGATATATAGACATTATATGTAGTGAATGCTCTTCATCTGGAATATGTAGTGAAATAACTCCTAAAATCACCACTCAAATCATGCCACAGCACTGAAATGGCCCGAATCAGAGTCTCAAATGACATCCTATGTGATTGTGGTAAACTATCCCTCCTCATCCTTCTCGACCTGCCTGCAGCCTTTGACACACCAAGCTCCTTGGATGCCCCTCCTCTGTTGTCCAGCTGAGTGCGACTGTCCTCGCCTGGTTTCACTCTTCCCTGTCCAGTCATAATCTCCTGCAATGGCTTCTCTTCCCGCATCTACACCGTTACCTCTGGAAGCCCCCTAAGGATCTATCCTTGGCCCCCTCCTCTTTCTCAGATTAAAAGCATTATATAAATGGAAGTTGTTGTTGTTGTTGCATGCTGTGGGTCAAAATTCCTGATTTCCCTACAGTTTTGAATCTCCCAGAGTGGTAGCAGCAGTTTGGAGCCAGGTGCAGCAATAAGAGGTGAGATAGGGAAGATTACACCCATGGGTGGGGGGGGTGGTGGTGAGGGATGAAGAGTGCCAGGGTGAACTGGGGGGGGGGTGCGTGGGATAGTGCCAGAGGGAGTGTGGAGAATAGTGCTAGGATAGGGGAGGGGTGTAAGATTAGGGGGAAGAGGAAGATCATGCCAGTGTGATCTGGGGAAAGGAGAGAGAAGAGTTCCAGTCAAAAACGAGGGAGAAAAAAGAATTTATATTTATATAGTGCTTTATCACATCCTCAGGACATCCTTGAGTACTATACAGTCAATCAACTACTTTTTGAAATGCAGTCACTGTAGTTATGTCAGGAAATGTGGCAGCCAATTTGGCACACAGCAAGGTCCCACAAACGGCAAATTAACACGTGACTAGATAATCTGTTTTTTAGTGGTGGTTGAAGGAAGAATTTTTACCGAGACTCACTGGGAGAACTCCCTGCTCTTCTCTAAATATTGCCATGGCATTTTTTACATTCACGTGAGCTGGTAGAGGGGGCCTTGGTTTAACATCTCATCTGCAAGATGGCACCTCCAACAATGCAATACTCTCTCAGAACTGTTCTGAAGTGTTAGACTAGATGAAGTCTGCAGTGGAGCTTTAACCCATAACCTGAGTCAGAGGCGAGAGTGTCACCAACTGAGGCAAGTTGACACAGGAAGAGATAATTAGCTCTGAACTGGGAAGGGAGGGGAATAAGTAAACAAATTGACATTCAATAAAACAATTTAACGATCAGCGTTAGCAACAGAGAATACAAATAACATTCATAATGACATTGTCATTGTCAAAATCTTCTGGTGATTAATTTGGGAATTGGGAACCAGTACATTCCAATAGGGTAGCATTTAATCAATCAATATCAAAATACTGCAGATGCTAGAAATCTGAAATAACAACAGAAAATGCTGGAAACACTCAGCAGGTCAGGCAGCATCCATGGAGAGAGAAACAGAGTTAACATTTCGAAGGGTCACAGACCTGCATTTTCTGTTGTTATTTAATCAATCAAGTTTGACGTGCACATATCAAAGATCTTTTTCTACTCCAGTGACATTGTGAGTGGTATTCCTCCATCATAATGTCATCACAACATAACTAATAATACCACACGATGAGTCGAACACAACATGCTGAATCTAACCAGCAGTCCAAAGCATAAACAAGGTAATTAAGGGCGATTAAGAGACTCTGGTAAAAATGCAAGGATCTCCCTTTGTTACACTTTAGGAATATGGAACAATTTGGTCACCTACATTTCCCATTTTAATCAAGGTAGTAAGCCATGGATCACCCAGGATGAATGTATTAAGTCTGCTTTGAGAGAGGTGATTGGTGGGATGAAATGATTTTGGGAGGGTATTGAACTGAAATACGGATTGAACTCTTGCACTGGTGATCCAGTCTAGGCATCCAGATAGTATGTGAATGTAAAGTTACTCTCTTTTGCCACTCCCCTAGTCAACTTATCAATAAAGATTGGTACAACAGAGCCTAGCCCACTGAAAAGTAAAGTCATCACTGGCCAGAGTCCTTTTCCCAAGTAGGCTGTAACGAATACTTGTATTCACCCCCAATGGTATAATGAGTAAGCACATAAAGGGTCAGATGTATTTCTGCTGAGTTTGGAAGTTCAACCATTGCACATACAGCAGGAGAGCTGGGCCTGCTGACTGTCAGACATCATGACAGTACTCTCTGATAGTACCTTCGTGCCAGTGACTGGCAATTTATTACGTCAACTGTAACAAATCATGAATATGTAAAAACTTGAGATTCATCCATGTTGAGACTGGCAGCCCTCTGGGGTGGAATTGATTCTATGTCCATTGCACTTTGACTTTAATTGTTCAGTGCTGCAGCTGATAATTTTATTCTATATTTCCTTCTTCATTTAGAGGAGTACAGGATAATGCTGTATAATGGGTTAGCCTAGAGTTTCCTTATTTATAAGCTAGCACTAATTTTCAATAAAAATATTCATAGTTTATTTTTAAAATACATTTACATATAGTTGTCCTTTTGATATGAGCTAACATCCTTCCTCTTAGATGGAGGCCAAAATGTGAAGTAGAAGTATTTAGGCTGTTATCAACTTCCTTTCCCCCCACTCAGTTTGCTCCATTTTAGTATCTTTCAACTACTAACATACTCCAGTAAGGGTCATTTTCAAAGATTTTGTTCCCTCTGCATATATATGTTATATATAGTCTTGGAGCATATCTCCAGTCTTTCATTTCAGCTCAGGAAAGTCGGTTAGGGAAACAAAGGGAAGGAGTAGAAATATTTAAAGAAAATCAGTGATGTACCATTAAAAGCTGCAATTTGTATACCTGCAAATTGCTGCGGTTGATTTAGGTTCGTTTGTGCATGTTAATTTGTGAAAGTATTGATTTCTGACTGGCAGCAGTATAAATCTCCTGATAGATGTGCAGTATTTCAGATGTTTTTGTGAAGGCCACATTTGCTGAGTATTGTATTTCTTCTTTACCCAGTCATGTAAAATACATTTCAAAAACTGAGGTAGCATTTTGATGTAATCTCTTAAATCTTTTAAAAAATTTGCTCTGGGTTGGAATCTCTACAACTGCTTTTAATGACAATCTGATGTCCAATTGGACGCTCATAAACGAGCATTTAATTAGAGTCTGTCTCTGAAGTAAGGTGCAATATGTGGCTGTTGTGCTTGACCTAACAATTGGCTGACAATTAATGAACCCATTTAGATTAGTTCCCGTGATCTGCAACTCTAAACCTCACGTTTATAGCTTTCTGGTTCGATTTAGCCATGCATCTATTACTACTATGACATCTATGGGAAATCGACTTTATTAACTTTTTCAGACTCACTCAAATCATGCATTATAATCTATCATTTAATCATACCTAGCTAGCAGCAACCCAAATTGCCCTATCTTACACTCTCCCCACCCTAAGCGTCTGCTGTGAGCTAATCTCGGCAACCTCCTCCCTGCCCCTCCCTGCGCTGCCCCTCTGGACTCAGCCAGTAAATTAGGCATTATCGCCCCTTTCTGCATTTCCCTTCAAAATGCACATTCTCTTGTAAGTAAGGGCCTTGTCATCCATGACCTTATTGTGGACAATCAAATTGACATCATGGCATTGACGGAGACATGGTTGAGGAGTGATGACACCTTTCCTCTTAATGAAGCTTCCCCACCTGGCTATACTTTCCACCATATTCCACGCCCAAACTGCCGCGGTGTAGCCCTTATATCTAAATCACACCTTGGTCTGTACCCTACTCCTCCGGCAACTACTCCTCCTTTGAGCATCTCACCTTGTTCCACCCCTCACATCTCTTTTAAAATCCTTATTCTGTACCGCCCACCCAAGTACCACATCAATTTTCTCAATGAGTTATCTTCTCTGCTTTCCTCCCTCTGCCTCTGCACTGAGCGACTTTTCATCTTCGGTGATTTCAACCTCCACCTCAACTCTTCTTGCTCCCTCTCCCCTGAGTTCACTGCCCTCCTTTCCTCCCTTAATCTCTCCCTTCAAGTCAACTCCCTCCACCCTTATACACGGCCACCCCCTCGATCTTATCATCTCACGTGGCCTTGCTATCCCATCCGTAACCATCACCAATAAGGCAATCTCTGACCATTTTCTTATGGATGTGTTTATTCACAACACCAAAAGCTCTGATTGGTCCCCTTGGATGACAAGTCCTGATTGCTGATTGGTCCACTTGGAGCATTTGACACACCCAGCAGTTTCTCTGGAATATGTAATTAGATCCTCCCTGCCTACATAATCAGTTACTTTGCGAAGTGTAATTCGAGCCATTCTGACTGCCGACTCCAGACAGATCAGATCTCACTTGGAACTGACAGGGCTCACCCTCGCGGGTTAAGACCTTCTCCCACCCGCAACAAGTTCCTACCCCCACTGCCCAAGTTCCTGACCTCCTCCCCAGCCCAAGTTCCTGACCTCCTCCCCAACCCAAGTCATTGACCTACTCCCCCCAGGTTTCTGACATTCTCCCTCCCGCCCAAGTGCCTGACCTCAGTCCAATGATGTCACTTGCTACACATGCACCAAGCTTTCCGAGAAATCAACCAGGTCTAGGGGGAGGAGAGGGAGAACACGATGTGGGTGCAAAGAGGGTGGGATTGGAAGAACGAGATCCACCTTACCATCTCGATAACGTTCTCGCTCTCATTCCGTCCCCCCTCCTTTTGACCTGGATCACGTTCTTCCTCCATCCCCACTGTGCTCTCTGTAATTTTTACCCTCCCCCCCCAGTTCTTGACCTCCTCTCTCTCCCCCCCTTCCGATTCTCTCTCTCTCTCTCTCTCTCTCTCTCTCTCTCTCTCCAATTATCTTTCCCGAATCCCTCTCCCCCCTCTCTCCGATTATCTCTCTCTCCCATCTCCCTCCAGTTCCTTCTCACCCTCCGATTCCCTCACTCTCCCCCTCTCTCGCTCCTCCCTCTCCCTCCGATTCCCTCTCCCTTCGATTCCCTCTCGTTCTCTCTCCACCTCCAACTCTCTCCCCCCCTCTGGCTCCATCTCCCCCCCCCCCTCGCGCTCTCCATCTCCCCCCCCTCGCGCTCTCCGTCTCCCCCCCCCCTCGCGCTCTCCGTCTCCCCCCCCTCGCGCTCTCCGTCTCCCCCCCTCGCGCTCTCCGTCTCCCCCCCCTCGCGCTCTCCGTCTCCCCCCCTCGCGCTCTCCGTCTCCCCCCCTCGCGCTCTCCGTCTCCCCCCCTCGCGCTCTCCGTCTCCCCCCCTCGCGCTCTCCGTCTCCCCCCCTCGCGCTCTCCGTCTCCCCCCTCGCGCGCTCCGTCTCCCCCCTCGCGCGCTCCGTCTCCCCCCTCGCGCGCTCCGTCTCCCCCCCTCGCGCGCTCCGTCTCCCCCCTCGCGCGCTCCGTCTCCCCCCCCTCGCGCGCTCCGTCTCCCCCCCTCGCGCGCTCCGTCTCCCCCCCCTCGCGCGCTCCGTCTCCCCCCCTCGCGCGCTCCGTCTCCCCCCCCCTCGCGCGCTCCGTCTCCCCCCCCTCGCCCTCTCCGTCTCCCCCCCTCTCTCTCTCGCCCTCTCCGTCTCCCCCCCTCGCCCTCTCCGTCTCCCCCCCTCGCCCTCTCCGTCTCCCCCCCTCGCACTCTCTCCTCCTCTGATGCTCTCTGCTCCCCCCGACTCACATGGCTCCAGTGACGGGCCTTGTGACTGCACAGAAGGTGTTTGGATGCGCATGTGCAAAAAGAGGCGGGGTCGGCCGCACGCATGTGCAGAAGGAAACAAAAATGTTCGTGCAGACAATCACTTTGTTTCCTTATATCACTCTCTACCCATATTCCCCTTCTCCCTCCTAAACCCACTTCTTTTCGTATCCGCCCCTGGAAGAAACTCTCTCAAGTCCTTTACCACTGCACTTTCTAAGAACATAAGAAATAGGAGCAGGAGTAGGCCATTTGGCCCTTCGAGTCTGCTCCACCATTCAATAAGATCCTGGCTGATCTTCTACCTCATCTCCACTTTCCTGCACTATCCCCATATCCCTTGATTCCTTAATATTCAAAAATCTAATTCCCAACTACCTAGCCTTTGGCCTACAATTCTTCATGACATTTCTGCAGCTACTGACTTACTAAATCACACCCTGTCCACCACCATTGATGCCCTTGTCCCCACTAAAATCATTACACTCTCTCACCTTAGTCGAACTCCCGGTATACCCCTCATCTCCGCTCCTTTAAGTCCAAGGGTTGCAGACTTGAACGTCTTTGGCGGACAACTGGTCGAATCATCCATCACCAGATTTGGCTAGATCATATAAAGCACTACTGGGTCCTGCTCTCCATCACTAAAACCACCCAATATTCCAAGATCATCCAGGACGGCAGAAATAACACCAGGCTTCTCTTCACCACTAACCGTCTTCTCAGACCACCCTCCCCTGCCGCCTCCTCCCTCACCTCCAACAATAAATGTGAGGAGCTCGTAGACTTCTTTGATAAAAAGATCGACAACATCTGTTCAACTGCTTCTACTTTCAATTCCCTCTCTCCCCCTAGCCCACCGGACCCTACTTCCTCTCTCTTTTCCCCCTGCCCTAACCTTAAATTTGCATATTTCTCTAATTTCTCTCCTGTCTCCCCCTTGCCCTTTCAAAGCTCATCTTGTCAATGAGACCACCCTCCTGCTCTCTCGACCCTATTCCTACTAAATTGCTAACCACCCAACTTCCCATCCTGGCTCCCATGTTAATGGATATTGTTAACAGTTCTCTCTCCTCAGGTATTGTCCCCTTTTCCTTCAAGTCTGCCGTCATCACCCTCTCCTCAAAAAACCAACCCTTGACCCCTCCGCCCTTGCAAATTTTCACCCCATCTCCAACCTCCCTTTCCTCTCAAGTTCTTGAACGTGTGGTTGCCTCCCAAATCTGTGCCCATCTTTCCCAGAACTCTGTTTTTGAATCCCTCCAATCAGGGTTCCACCCCTGCCACAGCACCTCTCTTGAACCTTCCACTGTCTCTATACTATCAGACAGCTTGTCAGACATCCAGCACTGGATGAGTAGAAATTTCCTCCAATTAAATATCGGGAAGGCTGAAGCCATTGTCTTCGGTTCACGCCACAAACTCTGTTCCCTTTCCACTGATTCGATCTCTCTCCCCGACAACTGTTTAAGGTTGACCAAGTCTGTTTGCAAACTTGGTGTCATATTTGATCACGAATTGAGCTTCCTACCTCATATCCGTTCTATCACTAAGACTGCCCATTTCCACCTTTGTAATATTGCCCGTCCCGCCCTTGCTTCAACTTATCTGCTGCCGAAACCCTCAACCATGCCTTTATCACCTCTAGACTTGACTATTCTAATGCACTCCCGGCTGGCATCCCTAGTTCTACCCTCCATAAACTTGAGGTCATCCAAAACTCTGCCATCCGTGTGCTAACTCGCACCAAGTTCCACTCACCCATCGCTCCAGTGTTGCTGACCTATATTGGCTCCCGATTGAGCAACGCCTCGATTTTAAAATTCTCATTCTGGTTTTCAAATCCCTCCATGGCCTCGCCCCTCCTTATCTCTGTAATCTCCTCCAGCCCTATGATCCCCCCAGACCTCTGCACTCCGCCTATTCTGGTCTTTTGAACATCCCCGATATTAAATGCTCCACCATTGGCGGTCGTGCCTTCAGCTGCCTAGGTCCTAAGCTCTGGAGTTCCCTCCTTAAATCTCTCCGCCTCTTCACTTCTCTTTCCTCCTTTAAGACGCTCCTTAAAACCTAACTCTTCAACCAAGCTTTTGGTCATCTGCCCTAACATCTCCTTATATGGCTCGGTGTCAAATGTTTTTTTGATAACACTTGAAGCGCCTTGGGATGTTTTATTATGTTAAAGGCGCTATATAAATATATGTTGTTATTGTTGTTACTAATAATAACTTTTGTCTTGTTGACAGGTATATGTGTTCTACCCAGGGAAGAACTTCTGCAGGCTAGCAAGAAGTGAGTAGAATCATTTTATTTCAGAACTTAAATTGTAAGATTTAAAAACCCTTTCTTCAGTTATTAACAGCATTGTCTCAAAAATTCCCAATATGGGTGGTACCGAGTGCCTTACTTTGTGAGATTGATAATCTGGGGTTTTTTGTAAACTTAGAAAACCATACAATGTTTATAACTCTTACAGTAGAAGACTGTACCGTTATCAAGTTAGAAATTGCCAGGACAATTCAATGGCCTGGAAATTGCGGTCGGAGACTTGCCACCCATGCACGCCTCCGAACCGCAAGAAAACTCCATACTTACCTTGTCTCTCCAGAGCTTCCGACTCTTGCAGTCCTGGGCCTGCAGGCGTACAGCTGCGTAAAGGCCCACACATCCCTGGGGCGCATGTGGTTCGCAAGTGTCCCTGGGATCACGTGGGCCTGGCCAAACAATGACAAAGGGGGATTCCTATTATGCTTATGCGGATTCAATTTTTGTACAGAATCCCCATAAGCATAATAGGAATCACCTGTAAAATACAATTTCACAACACTGAAATAAAAATAAATAATCACAGGTTCAAAATTAATTTAAATACCATTTAATTAAACATTTAAAATAAAAATTAAATTTTTTGAAAAATAAATTTAAACAATTTTAAATGGGACAAAAATAACCTAAACTAATTTTAAATGTAAGTGAATGTTTAAATCATTAATAAAATGTTATTTTAACATTTATTTTAAGCCTTACGCTGGTAAAAGAAGGCCTTATGCCTGCTTTTACCAGGCGTAAGGGTTTGGTGGGTATTTGCTGGGCAGTACTGCGCCAGCGAAAGTGAATTTGTAGCGGATGGGTACGATCTGTCAAGGAAAAACTTGATAGATCGCAAGTTCTGGGTTTTCGCGCAAGCACATCGCATGTGGAAACTCGGAACTTGTGGGGCACTTACGACGGTGTATGCTGTGTGTACACTGTCATAGGCCCCATAAAATCCGGGGCAATATAAAACAAACAAACCATTTCATCCTTGAATAAGTCTTTGGTTAGGCCTCACTTCGATTACCATGTCCAGTTCTGGTCCCCTTACATGGTGGGTGATATAGATGCCTTGAAAAAGGTTCAGAGGAGGGCCACAAGAATGGTACCTAGCTTAAAGCACCTTAGCTACCCAGATAAGCCTAAAAAGCTAGGTCTACTTACTCGAAAGGCTCCGGGGCAATCTGATAAGAGGTATTTAAGATATTTAAAGGACTAGACTCTATTCATATTCACAGATTATTTCAATTAGATAGGTTAGGGAGACCGAGGTCATGCATACAAGTTACGCAAGGGCAGAACTAGGTTAGGTGTTGGGAGGTTCTTCTTTTCCCAGAGGATAGTACACCTATGGAACAAGTTGCCGGCTCATGTTGATTCGCTGCATACCTCCAAAACAGAGCTGGACCAGATCCTGCCTATGGTGGGTATACAAATGGTAGGTGGAATACTAAATAATATAAATCATGGTCAATGTGATCTCCTGGAGTAGTTTTAATCATCTAAAGGGCTCAGAATTTTTCCCGATATTTTCCTCCTAAATTCACCTTGGGTTTTAAAAGTTTTTTTTTCCTCTCCCAGGAGATTACATGGCTGATGGTGGGTGGTGGGGGGGGGGGTGGGGGCTGTTGTGGATCAGCTCAATGGAGCAGCTGGTCTTTTACTGTCTATCATTTTTGTATGTTTGTAAATGACATGGGCCTGTTTGAGTCATTCCTTGTCACTGGTGCTGATTTTGCTTACAGATTTTTTCTCAAACAAACAACTTCATCCAGAACTATCTTCACTATTTCTCTCAATCTGAAACAGCTGGGATATGTTGTCTGTTCATCTTTCTTGCTTTCCTTTTTGTTGCCTTCCTGCAGATTTCAACCTACAATGCACACACTATCATCAGTCTGTTTACAAGTTTAACACATTAGGATTGTCTAAACTAAGTATGGACTTGATATCAGAATTCATTTTTAATTTCTAGGAGGGAAGATGAAATTAAAAATCCAGCACATTCTGAACTTGTATCTTTGCCATGACATTACTATTCCATTATGAAGTGTGCCCTCTTGCCCCAGGCTCTCCCAATACTACTGCGTAACTAGCTGTCAGAAGGCGTGCATTCAATTGATGATTTTTTTTTTCTCCTTCTTCCCATGGAGATACCCCTCCTACGCACTGGCACCTCCACCTCACCATGTTTGGTAGAGTGTGCACGTACTGAATTTGGAATTCTCACTTCTGAAACCTCAGTGAGTCACCATGTTGATTCCAAGCTATGCGAGCACGAGCCTGGCCAGAAAGACAGTGCCAGCACCTTCAGGGTCATTTACACAGGAAAACTGAAGACAAATGCACGTTCTGTTTGTATACCCTTTAAATGAAAATGTGCCCGTCCCAGTTTGCTGTCAGATTTCACTGATTTCACTGAATGAGCCTGCGTTTCCTTCTAATGACCGGCAAGTGGCAGCATGGATACGAAATTGGCTAAGTGACAGGAAACGGAGAGTAGTGGTGAACGGTTGTTTTTCGGACTGGAGGAAGGTGTGTTCTAGAACCACTGCTTTTCTTGATATATATTAATGACTTGGACGTGGGTGTACAGGGCACAATTTCAAAATTTGCAGATGGCACAAAACTTGGAAGTATAGCGAACAGTGAGGAGGAGAGTGATAGACTTCAAGAAGATATAGACAGGCTGGTGAAATGGGCGGACACGTGGCAGATGAAATTTTTTCAACGCAGAAAAGTGCGAAGTGATACATTTTGGTAGAAAGAATGAGGAGAGGACATATAAACTAAAGGGTACAATCCTAAAGTGGGTGCACGAACAGAGAGACCTAGGGGTATGTGTGCACAAATTGTTGAAGGTGGCAGGGCAGGTTGAGAAAGCAGTTAAAAAGGCTTACGGGATCCTGGGCTTCATAAATAGAGGCATAGAGTACAAAAGTGTGGAAATTATGATGAGCCTGTATAAAACACTGGTTCGGCCCCAACTGGAGTACTGTGTCCAATTCTGGGCACCACATTTTAGGAAGGATGTGAAGGCCCTAGAGAAGGTGCAGAAAAGATTTACGAGAATGATTCCAGGAATGAGGGACTTCAGTTGCGTTGATAGACTGGAGAAGCTGGGGTTGTTCCCTTGGAGCAGAGAAGATTGAGAGGAGATTTGATAGAGGTACTCAAAATCATGAGGGGTCTGGACAGACTAGATAGAGAGAAACTGTTCCCATTGGCAGAAGGGTCGATAACCAGAGGACACAGATTTAAGGTGATTGGCAAAAGAACCAAAGGCGGCATAAGAAAAAACTTTTTTACGCGGCGAGTGGTTAAGATCTGGAATGCACTGCCTGGAAGGGTGGTGGAGGGAGACTCAATCTTATCTTTCAAAAGGGAGTTGGATAAGTATCTGAAGGAAAAAAATTTGCAGGGCTACGGGGGAAGGGCGGGGGAGTGGGACTAGCTGAGAGTCGGCACGGGCTCGACGGGCCAAATGGCCGTCTTCCGCGCTGTAACCATTCTATGATTCTATTCTAAGAATGCTTTCCCTAAAATTTCTTCTGAATATTCTAGATTAGAATTGAAGAATGGTACAAACACCATCAGTATACTCCCTGAAAGCAGTCCCAAAGGAGTTAATTGGTTTAGGATGTTGGTTGTAGGGAAGCATATTACCTCCCATAATCCTGGAAGATTTGAGGAATGGCTCTGTATTGAAACTCAATGAGAGTTTGTAAAATGCTTATGTGGATTAAGAACTGAACACTCTCACTCTGTATGCAAGATATTTTGGAGCCTGACTCTCTTTGTTTTACAGATGTAGGGAATGGAGGAACTTCTTACTGTCTGGTCTAACTGGGATCAGCTTTTCTTTTCCAGTTACTGGAAAACATGAATTTTATTCTGGCAAGAAATGTAATCAGAACAAGCTGGAGCACCTTTAGTGTCACATTAATACACTCCAGTTTTTATTTTTTGAAATCCATGAAACTACCGGATTGTTGTAAAAACCCATCTGGCTCACTAATGTCCTTTAGGGAAGGAAATCTGCTGTCCTTACCCGGTCTGGCCTATATGTGACTCCAGACCCACAGCAATATGGTTGACTCTTAACTGCCCTCTGAAATGGCGGCTCACCACCAACAGCAATAAATGCTGGCCTTGCCAGTGATGCCCACATCCCATGAATGAATAAAAAAAAAATCACAAGCTAGGAAGATGTGTCGGTTTACTGTATGTAATTTGATTATGCACAACAGAATTTGATTTGAGACTTTAGAGCACAGTTTTGGGCCAGAACATAAAGTGTTAAGACTTTAAGAGTTCATTTACATCATAAGTTACATTGCTGAATGTCTGATTTGTGCTTAGTCCCAAATTGGAGAATGCAGTAAATCAAGAACAGTAGTGAAGCTTGTGCTATTCAGGGTTAACGTTGTCACAGTGTGCTATTTGTTTCTTTTAAGTGACAGTACAATGTAACTATCGTCACATTAAGGTGAAGTATGATCTGTCCAGTCACAGCAAAATATCAGACATAGAATCTCCTCAGTGAAAGAGAGAGGTTTGAGCTGCACCATTTAATAGTATTTAATAGTTTGATGCCTCCTTGATAATTTTCAATGCATACACAGAAGCAAGTAAATTACATTTTATATTGCAGTAATGCTATCAACTCCAGCTCTTACTTTATTGATGCATTACTAAAGATGACTTTATTGCTTGTCACAAATTCAGTAGTAACAGAGACCCAGTTCTTCCGGGGTCTCCTGATCAGCCTGCAGTTCCACTGGTAAACGCACACTCCTGGCTGCCGATGGAATTCCTCAGATGTCATTACTTTGCTCATTCGTTCGTGAATTCATCAAAATGGCAAAGGTCATTTGTGCAGAACTGGTGGATTTCTGAATCTACATCTTGGTTGGTCTTCCTAGACCTGTAGCCTACTATAATTTAAAAGCACTGTATCAAGTGTATTGTATTTAATGATCTAGTTTTTATTCCCTTAGCTGTTATGCTAATATCTTGAAGGCTCATGGCCAAAATGTTGACCTGTCTTTCTGTTTCAGATAGCGGTTGACCTACTCTTCACTTTCAGTATTTTGTGTGTTTAGCTAAATTTTGTTTTCAGAAATTGAACTTTTACCTTTGTTCAAGTTAAAGGACCTCATTGGCGTCTTTTAAACAGCCACTTTCTCTCAATCTGCCAACATAATTGACCAGTAACAAGGCATTGTCTAATCATTTCAGCCTGTTCTTGCCCCACGGAACTTATCTCTTCCTATCTCGACTCTATTTTTTCTCCCCTTGTCCATTCTCTTCCCACCTACATTCGCAACTCTTCCGACGCCCTCCGTCACTTTAACAGTTTCCTGGCCCCAACCATCTCCTTTTCACTATGGACGTCCAATCCCTCTACACCCCCATCCCCCACCAGGACGGCCTGAGGGCGCTCCGCTTCTTTCTTGAACAGAGGCCCAACCAGTCCCCATCCACCAGCACCCTCCTCCGCCTGGCTGAACTTGTTCTCACATTGAACAACTTCTCCTCTGACTCCACTCACTTCCTCCAAATTAAAGGTGTTGCTATGGGAACCCGCATGGGCCCTAGCTATGCCTGCCTTTTCATGGGATATGTGGAACATTCTTTGTTCCAGTCCTACTCAGGTCCCCTCCCTCACCTCTTTTTCCGGTACATTGATGACTGTATCGGTGCCGTTTCCTGCTCTCGCCCTGAACTAGATAAGTTCATTCACTTTACTTCCAATTTCCACCCTTCCCTCACCTTCACATGGTCCATCTCCGACTTTTCTCTTCCCTTCCTTGACTTCTCCGTTTCCATTTCTGGCGATCGGCTTTCGACAAACATCCACTACAAGCCCACTGACTCCCACAGCTACCTGGACTACACTTCCTCCCACCCCGCTTCCTGTAAGGACTCTCTTCCATTCTCCCAGTTTCTCCGTCTCCGCCGCATCTGTTCTGACGATGCCACCTTCCATACCAGTGCTTCCGACATGTCTTCCTTTTTCCTCAACCGAGGATTCCCCTCTCCTGTGGTTGACACGGCCCTTGATCGTGTCCGTTCCATTTCCCGCACTTCTGCTCTCACCCCTTTCCCTCCCTCCCAGAACCACGATAGGGTTCCCCTTGTCCTCACCTTTCACCCCACCAGTCTCCACATTCAACGGATTATCCTCCGCCATTTCCGCCACCTCCAACGTAATCCCACCACCAAACGCATCTTCCCCTCACCTCCCCTTTCAGCATTCCGAAGGGACCGCTCCCTCCGCGACACCCTGGTCCACTCCTCAATCATCCCTAATAGCCCTTCCCCTTCGCCTGGCACCTTCCCGTGCAAGCGCAGGAGATGCAACACATGCCCTTTTACCTCCTCCCCACTGTCCAGGGCCCCAATCACCCCTTCCAGGTGAAACAGCGATTTACTTGTACTTCTTGCAATTTAGTATACTGTATTCGCTGCTCACGATGCGGTCTCCTCTACATTGGGGAGTCCAAACGCAGATTGGGCGACCGCTTTGCGGAACACCTCCGTTCAGTCCGTATGGGTGACCCTGAGCTTCCGGTCGCCTGTCACTTTAAATCACCGCTTCACTCCCACTCTGATCTCTCTGTCCTCGGCCTGTTACATTGTTCCAATGAAGCTCAACGTAAGCTCGAGGAACAGCACCTCATCTTTCGATTAGGCACTTTACAGCCTTCTGGACTCAACATTGAGTTCAACAATTTCAAACTATAAACCCTGCCCCCATTTTTCATGCTGTATGATTTTGCCATTCCCATTTGCAACATTTTATCTTTCCTGCCTCTTACATAAGCACAGTATGTTCCTTCAATTCCTTCCTCCCCTCCTAAAAACCCCCTCCCCCCCCCCCACACCCACTGTCTCTGCACCTGCTTAAGATCTGTTACATCTCCAGCTTTTTCCAGTTCTGAAGAAGGGTCCCAGACCTGAAACGTTAACTCTGTTTGTCTCTCCACGGATGCTGCCTGGCCTGCTGAGTGTTTCCAGCGTTTTCTGTTGGTATTTCAGATTTCCAGCATCTGCAGTATTTTGCGATTGTATTGTCTAATCTGTGGTTGGTATCAAGCCACTGCAATGTCTCAAACCCTGGTCAGCCCCAGATTACTGCAGTGCACTTCAGCCCTGGTCAGTACAAGACCCTTGCAATGTTTTCCAATCCTGGTCAGTGCAGACTCGACCTTTGTAGTGTATCCTTCGGTCTTTATTCATGAATGGCAAACTCCATGAGGTGTACGTATCTTTTAGCAGGTCAAACCAGATGTAACACAGTTGTGACTTTATCACTGTGTGTTATGGTATTTGAGTCCATTCATTTGTATAAATGTTGTATCTCACATATAGGTATCCTGTAAGGTTTCTGCAGGCATTGAAAACCTCTCTTAGGCTTATTGAGAAATGTACTAGTAAGGTTTAAATATTTCCATTGCCCCTGTAGTGTTTCTCACATCTAAAGATGCCAACTCCATTCTGAAGCGATTTCCAAGAGCAAAAGGTTTTCTAGACGAGTTCTGGCAGGGCAGCATTGAGCGGGAATGTATGGAGGAGATCTGTGTGTATGAAGAAGCAAAGGAGGTGTTTGAGGACAATGAGAAAACGGTGAGTGTATTCTTCAGATTTCACCACCTTGGTTGATTTGAGTAAAGTCTAATTAGTACTTCATGTACACATCATTATTGTGTACACACTGTTACTTGCTTCTTCCTGCATGATTTAAATATGAATCCTGAACTTTTGGCAGATTCCGCACTGATACCAAGTACTGCTCCTGGTGCTGCTGTGGGATATACTGATTTAGATAGAAACGTGCCACCTAGAGTGGTACTAAACCATACAGTTCCGTAATGTCAGAGATTTGATCCCCAGTTTTTGCTGAGTAAGGTGAACTAATCCAGGTAGGTAGTGATCGGGACACTACAATTCGCCCCAGAGCCCTTTGATTAGGGATAGGAAAAATCAGTCAGGGTTCACGCTACCAATTACTGTAAAGTTACGCCAGCTGGAAAATTCTTGTGTGAATTTCAATTGAAGACAGGGTTGGAATTGTCTCTGATGCTCTCCATGGTTCAATAGCTTGCTGCTGCTGATTGTCAAGGTTTACATATGAAAAATGGCTACTTGAATGAGGTACCATAGGGCTGCTGACACCATTGCCGGCATACCCCAGCATGCGTTGGTACTTTTAGGAGCGGAAAGAAGAAAACTGACAAAACAAATCGAAATTTGAGACCAGCATTTGTAGCCTGGTTTATACCGACACCTGTACCTGCTTCTATTTTCAGACATCTTTAATCTAAAGTGATATGTTGTTCCATATATTCTCGAGCATTATTTGAAGTAACTCTCAAAGGAATTTGATTTTAGGTAAAAAAAAAATTTTTTTTTGCTGTTTCAGCTTTATGCTTTAGAAGCAGCTTTTAGTAGTTCTACTTTTTAAGGGGCACTGTTGTTATTGGAAAGTCATTAGGATAATTTCCCAACGAGGTTTCTTAACATGAATGCAATGACATTACCACTTTGCAAAATGTCACTGCGCATGAAAAATTTGTAAAATTACATAATGCCCTTTTCCTTGTCTGTAATAGGATCAATTGGCCTGGGTGAGCTAGGGTTTGAGGTGCTAGCATTTGCTACAGTAAAAGCTGTTTGGCTGCGTTGTGACTCTCTGGCATAAAATATCCAGTGTGAACAAGATTTCAAAAGATGTTTTGGGGTTGAACATATTGCCACTTTGCATACTGGATGATGGGTTTGCATCCCTGGGAATTCTGTTTGAATCTGGCACAGACTGCTGAAATAAAAGTTGTTCTCCAAAAGCTTGTTGTAAAAGTCCTATAGGAAATTAGTTACGAATGAACATGAGGCTACAGTCCATAATTTGGCACAAACTGCAGTCTTACTCGGAGAAACTTGTGTGGAAAATGAAAATGCCACTCTGATACATTGAGGGGTAAGGAAAATTTTCAGAGTTTGTACTAAGGCATATTGCGGGGGCAAAGTTGAAGGAGCATCATTCAGTACCTAACCTGTGCTATACATGACCTGGGAATACTTGATGGGAAAACATAAACATAGGAACAGGAGTAGGCCATTCAGCCCCTCAAGCCTGTTCTGCCATTCAGTGAGATCATGGCTAATCTGTATCTCAACTCCATCTGCCTTGGCTCCATATTCTTTTATGCCCTTGACTAGCAAAAATCTATCAATCTCTGATTTAAAAATATTAATTGAACTAGCATCTATTGCTTTTTGTGGGGGACAGTTCCACACTTCTACCACCCTTTGTGTGAAAAAGTGTTCCTAACATCTCTCCTGAATGGCCTGACTCTGATTTTAGGGTGATGTCCCCTTGTCTAGACTCCCCCACCAGTGGAAAAAGTTTCTCTCTCTCTACCCTATCAATTTATTTCAAAATCCTAAAAACCTCCATCAAACCCCCCCCCCCCCCTAACCTTCTATATTCCAGTGAATAAAAGCCGAGTTTATGCAATCTCTCCTCATAATTTAACACTTGGAACCCTGGTAACATTCTGATGAATCTGCGCTGCACTCCTTCCAAGGTCAATATATCTTTTCTAAGGTGAGGTGCCCAGAACTGTACACAATATTCCAGATGTGGTCTAACCAGGGCTTTGTATAGCCGTGGCAAAACTTTCTCCCCTTTATATTCCAGCCCTCTAGTTTTAAAGGCTAACATTCCATTAGCCTATTTGACTAATTTTTGTACCTGACTACTACATTTTAGTGATCTGTGTACATGGACCCCTAAATCGCTTTGGATCTCTACTGTTCCTAGCTTTTCACCATTTAAATAATGGATGACCTCACACTTAACGGTGTTGAAATCCATCTGCCACAGTTTCGCCCACTCACTTAATCTATCAATGTCTTTTTGTAATTTTATGCTCATGTCCACACTACTTAATATACCACCAATCTTTGTGTCATGGCAGGCTTGGATATATGGCTCTCTATCGTGTTATCTAGGTCATTAATAAATATAGTGAATAGTTGAGGCCCCAGCACAGATCTTTGTGGGCACCACTAGTCACTTCCTTCCAATTTGAGTACATACCCATTATCCCTACACTCTGTCTTCTACTGCCTAACAAATCTCCTAACAAGGTCAATAATTCGTCTTCAATTCCATGTGCTATAATTTTAGTTAAGTCTCTTATGTGGAGCCCTATTGAGTGCCTTCTGGAAGTGCAAATAAACTACATCCATAGACATTCCCCTGTCTACTACTTCAGATACTTCCTCAAAAAATTAAATTAGATTCGTTAGACATGACCTACCCTTTACAAATCCATGTTGGCTCTCTCTAATCAGCTCAAATTTCTCCAAGTGCTCAGTCACTCTGTCCTTAATTATAGATTCCAATAACTTCCCCACAACAGATGTTAGACTAACAGGTCTATAATTTCCTGGTTTCTCTCTCTCAGAACGTTCTTAAATAATGGAGTTACATTTGCAATTTTCCAATATAAAGGGACAATTCCTGAATCGAGAGAGCTTTGGAAAATTATGGCTGAAGGATCTGCAATTTCCTCATCTACTTCCTTTAACACTCTGGGATGGAAACCATCAGGTTCTGGGGATTTGTCAGTCTTTAGTGCCATTATTTTTTCTAATACTGTTTTCTTGCTTGTGTTAACTTTAGTGAGTCCCAGTCTGTGATTCATTATTAATTTCCCTGGAATGTCAAGTATATTATCCTCTTCCTCTACTGTGAAGACTGACACAAAGCAATTATTCAACAAGTCTGCCATTTCCTTATTTTCATTAGCAATATTACCTCCATCTATTTTTAAAGGGCCCCCATTACCCTTGACTACCCTTTTTCTTCTAATATAATTGTAAAAACTTTGTGTTAATCTTGATATCCCTCGCAAGTTTCTTTTCGTATTCCCTTTTTGCAGCTCTTACTATCTTTTTTTGTCTTCCTTTGCTGTTCTTTATATATCTCAGTCCCCTGGATTTAGAGTATTCTTTGCAATTTTATATGCTCTTTCCTTTAGTTTTATGTTATCTCTCACCTCTTATGTCGACCATGGCTATTTTATTTGGTAACAACTTGCGTTTATATAGAGCCTTTAACGTAGTAAAACGTCCCAAGGCGTTTCACAGGAGCGATTATCAAATAAACTTTGACATGGAGCCACATAAGGAGATATTAGGACAGAAGAGATAGGTTTTAAGGAGTGTCTTAAAGGAGGAGAGTCAGAGAGGTTTAAGGAGGGAATTCCAGAGCTTAGGGCCGAGGCAGCTGAAGGCACAGCCGCCAATGGTGGAGCGATTAAAATCGGGAATGCGCAAGAGGCCAGAATTGGAGAAGCGCAGAGATTTCGGAGGGTTGTAGGGCTGGAGGAGATTACAGAGATAGGGCGGGGAAAGGCTATGGAGGGATTTGAAAACAAGGATGAGAATTTTAAAATTGATCCGTTGCCAGACCGGGAGCCAATGTAGGTCAGCGAACACAGGGCTGATAGGTGAATGGGACTTGGTGTGAGTTAGGATACGGGCAGCAGCGTTTTGGATGAGCTCTAGTTTATGGAGAGAGGAAGGGAGCGTTGGAATAGTCAAGTCTAGAGGTAACAAAGGCTTGGATGAGGGTTTCAGCAGCAGATGAGCTGAGGCAGGGCGGAGTCGGGCGATGTCACGGAGGTGGAAGTAGGCGGTCTTGATGATGGCGCAGATATGTGGTCGGAAGCTCATCCTGGGGTCAAAGCTTGGCTCATTTCTTATTACTAAAATCTAACGTGGCCCTCTTTTTGATTCTAGAAAATATTGCTCCAGAAAACGATCTTGAATGCACTCAGGACATTTACTACCTTTCTGATTTGAGCTGCTCTTGCTCTTCCCAATAAAAAAGCCTTTCCTTACACCTAATCTGTGCAATAGTTGACCTAGGATTATTTAATGGGCCGAGTATAAGGAGCTTTATGCTGCACTTAACCAGTGCCGTACTTGATCTGGGAATGCTTGTTGAGGGAACTTTACTTTGCATTAAACATTCCTGAGTCACATAGTATGGATTAAATGATGAAATTGGATGATAAAGTGCAAAAGTATTCTGTTCTTTGGTGCTGAGATCCTCACTTTGAGCACATTATAATTCACAAAAGAATACACTGAATTTGTGGTTGCTTTTATGTCAAAGTGCTGTGTTATGGAGGGGAGGGTGACAAATTCTCCCCTGCAATTTGCCAAACACTGAGTTCTCAGTCTCAGCTGGGCAGTTTGAGGCAAGTGACCAGGAAAACTATGGGCTTCCCCCAGAGTACAGGAAGTTAAATTGTGGTCAAGTCGAATCTTTTTCTTTCCCTCCCCCCCCCTGCCCTCACTCCCTTTCCTCCTCTTGAAGGTACTCGGTCCTTGTCACTCCCTGCAGCATCTCACCCATGTGGACAATCTTTGTGTGTAAGCCTGAAGTTAGAATATTAGCTGCTGGGGGCATCACAGCCAAGTCTGATCCTGTTCTCAGTCGGTGTCTGAACACACACGCTATCAACAGGGATCACTGAATAGTGATCAAGAGCAGGAAGCCTGGCTGATTTTTGCCTCCTAATCCAGACGTGCTGAAGCTAATTATAACGTTCCACCTGCCACACTAGCTGAGAGCAGCCAATCAGTACAGACTGGGAGATCAAACTTGAGATCTTGCTGATCCATGTTGCTCAGCTACTCACTGGATTAACTTTCTGAGCTAGTGGCAGAGCACATTTGTCTTTCTTTCTTTGTAGATCCATATATGCAAGCGTGGGGTCATTTACACTATGGGACGCAGCCAATGGAGAAAGACCCAAGCATCTTCTGTCGACTATTCCTATAATATAAAAACACCTTTAGAGCAGCCTCTGGTGGGGTGACTGACTATTTTTCCTTGCTCACCTGTGGGGAAATGTCTAGCCTCTGCTTCGTGCCTTCCTGCAGTGTTAACACCTCAGATCAGCAACTCACATGAATGTAAGTTCACTGATGCAGACAAGAAGTTTAATTAACACTCGGCATGTTAGCTGAGAGATCTTTTCTGGTCTGCAATAAAATGTAATAAGTAATAATTGTAACATGTGAACTTGATAAAACTGTGGACTGGTTTCAAAGCTGCAATTTTTTTTCTTTTTTTTCTTTAAAAAGATGGAGTTCTGGAAGCGATATAACAACAAATTGGACACAACCCCCAACAACAATTCTGGTCTGCGTGTGGAGCGCACTGATGCAATCTATGTTGTCATCCCTCTCCTGGGTGTAGCACTCTTAATTGTTATTGCACTCTTTGTGATCTGGAGGTGTCAGCTGCAAAAGGCGACTCGACGCCGGCCAACGTACTCTCAGAGCAGGTACCTGACTAGCCGCACAACACGGAGCCTGCCTCGGGTCCTTGTGCATCGGGAGACATCACATGCTCAGACAGACCCATCTCATCATGAGCAGGGTACCAGATCTACTTTAGACCGCAGTGAGCCCAGTGGCCAGCCATCAAACAGAACTCTATATGTGCAGGAACAATCTGTGTCGGTCTCTTCTAGACTGTCCAATGCCACCCCCCCACCTTCATATGAAGAGGTTACTGGACATGTGGAAAGCAGCGGGGAGGAGACAACCACACCATACAGTGACCCACCACCAAAATACGAAGAGATCGTTCGAGTACATCCTGCTGTATCACGCCAGAACACCACCAACAAGTAACTGGCTGGGGATTTGAGAGAACTTACTGATTCAGTGATGATAGCATGTCGATGTAAGAGACCTCTTGCTTTGAGACAACTGTGTCTACCTGTGGCTGCTTGGGTAAAATTTACTTCCAGAAGTGTCCAGGTGGCCCATAGAATTCAAGTAAACCAGAAGTTTAGTATGCTGAGGAGGTCGGTGGAAATCAGTGACTTTTTAAAACAAAATTGGGTTGTGCTGTGTCATTCTGGATGAATGCCTTGCAGAGACTATTCCAATTTATTATGCAGGGTAAAGGAGGTGCTTACCCCCCTTAAGTACATGAAAAATACCCCAACTGTAGCCAAACTAAATTGAAAAGTAGTCAGAATCAGCAGTGTGACTCATTGATAGCAAACAACAGATTGATATTTGCAATATGTGATTTTATTTCTTTGTTAATACAGCACCACTGCCGGTTGTGTCATATTTTCACATTACTCACAAACCTTGGAGAGTAAATGCTGTAAGAGTCTTAAGAAAATGCAGTGGCCTTGATCAATCGTTTGTTTGGGATCTGCAATGTATTTTTAATTTAAGCACAGAAGAGAAGGTATGCCTTATGAGCAGACTTCTGCTTCCTCAGTTTATACTTGAAATAAACTTCAGGGAACAGACAAAGCTCTCATGTGATCGGTCAAGAAATCTGCATTTCTAAAACTTGCCACCGCCACCAGATTGCAAGGTGCCAGAACCCCCAGTTCCAGGCCTGGGGAATTTTGTCCCACCTGCCTGTTCTCTGCTCTGATCAGCTGTGTTTTGAAGTTCAGGATAGTTAGGAAAAACATGGGGACGGATTGAAAGCTCACAGCTTAATTTGCTGGATGTGACTGGAGATTTACCAGTGCTTGCTGGGATAATTGATGTGTTGTTTGGAAAACAAATTGCTAGTGGATTAGATGCCTAAAAGAAATATATTAATAATATATATTAATAATTTCTTTATCAAAAGGGAAAAGGATCTCCTCAAATTTTGTTGTGCTGGATTTTTTTCAAATTTTCAAAAAATCTGACGGTATAAATTTCTGCTTATTAAGCATTGAAGTAATTGGAATGGATGATTGCATGTTTCAAAGAGGTGATATTGAAGTTCTATACAAGTTCTATACAATCACTTGTTACTGAAGAGTGTAAGCAAATAGCCCTAACCATCTTCACTTACTGGGATGATGCATGAGTTTTCCATTACTTATCCTGGAAACCCAATGGATCCTCTAAACTCTTTCAGGGGTTGAAAACTCACATGGTTTGGGACAACAATATTTATCATTTTGGGCCGATAGATTATGTTTACTGAAAGGTTGTGCACTGTTTTTTACTGATGCACTACAGTCTACTTTGGTGATTGGATAAAGATTTTGCCATAAGGTTACTTTTGGTTACATAATAAGATAGAGTGTTCAGATGAACAATTTGTATGAAGGTCAGAAAAATCCTTCAACCAGTGATATACAGCCATGTAAAATATGGCTTCAGAATAACTAGAAAAATTCGGACTTTGAATTATAGTTACTATTTAATACAGATAGCCTCCTCCCATTCAGAAGGATTCCATTGGAGCAGCTGAAATGGTTCTTGCCACCCAAGCTTCACGTTATCATGGTTTTTTTCATAGTCCATTTACCATCCTTGAAGTTATTCAGGAGCTGGGGGTCTCAGCTCATGTTTTCAGTGTCCTTTTTAAAGAGACCTGACATTATATTTAAATTGAAAGTCTAGGGTCAATAACAAACAACAAAACACTGAGGTTGTAATTTGAATTTCTCATTAAAATTCTTATCCTCATGTTTAAATCTCTTCATGGCCTGACCACTCCCTATCTCGGAAACCTTCTCCAGCCCTACAATCCCCTGTCCCTCGCTACCGTTCTTACTTTTATGCATCCTCCCCTCCCTTTGCCCACCATTGGCGATGCACCTTTAGTCATCTAGGCCCCATGCTTTGGAATTCCCTCCCTAAACCTCTCCACCTCTCAACCTCCCACTTCTACTTTAAGACCCTCCTTAAAACCCACCTCTTTGACCAAGTTTTTGGTCACCCCTCCTAATATCACCTACTTTGGCTTGGCGTTTATTTTTTTGTCTGATTACACCTCTGTGAAGCACCTTGTTTTGTTGTCCTACATTAAAAGGTGCTAGATAAATGCAACTTGTTGTATCATTGAGGGTTCATCATATGGTGTAGTTCCTTAAGAGTTTAGTTTGATGTTTTTTGATCTTAATTCACTTCTGGAATTATTTTCCCACGCTCGCCCTGCCTGGTTGACTGGTCTATGCTACAGCTTGCATTACCCTCTTATTACCCTTCCCAAAAGCACGGCATTCTTGTTGGTTGGGGAAAAAATGATTTAATAATTGTGGAAAATTAATAACCATACTCATACATATAAAAATGTAAACTTTACATAATATAACTGAACTTTTTTTATCCCCTCCAGCAACGAATTCAAATGCTGTTAGATTGGATGGTGGCTGGGCTACCTTCCTTTCCCATTGCATTCATAAAAAATACATTTTTTAAACTAACAATATAAATTTTAATTTATTTTCAAAACTAATTTCCTAGTGCTTTGTGCATTGTAAAATGAGTGAAGTGTGTCCTGCTTCTAACACTAACTATCCAGTGGATGTTTAATGGATGTGGCACCTGAGGCAATTCCTTTCTAGAATTGTATTGTGCGGATCAATAAAGTTGTGATTTTTTTTTAAAAATAGTTCACATTTGAGAGTCAGTAATACTGCGCAAAATTCCACTGAATGCTAATAAAATCTAATTATGGCATCACAGACGCCATAACTTTACAGTTTGGAATTGCAGTAACACCTGGTCATAAGGTGCAATCTCTTGTACTTGATCTTTGGCGTTCCTTTGCAGCTTTGTAAATACACACATCGGTTAAGCCTTGAACAGCTGAAAAGGAATATTTTCCTGTTAATTTCTGACACCGCTAGTCGAATTAGCTGCATCACTGATTAATTTGAAAAAAAAAACATTTGGGCATGGGCCTCAAGAAAGGAAATAGCATCATTAGTGCAGCATAGTTATCACTGAGTGATGAGATCTGTCTGGGTCTAAGGCTAGAGACTTAGAAGGTGGATCTGTGATTTGGTTTTTCTTTCAAAAGGGAAGTTAATCATTTAATTACAAACATTCAGATTAATGAAAGTGACTATAAGCACTTGTCAGTTTTCTGAGTGCTTTATTTTATGATCCTTTTGGGGGTAAGGACGAGTTGGGAATAACCCAAGATGCACTAGAATTTTTTTTATTCATTTATGGGATATGGGCATCGCTGGCAAGGCCAGCATTTATTGCCCATCCCGAATTGCCCTTGAGAAGGTGGTGGTGAGCCTCCTTCTTGAACCACTGCAGTCCGTCTGCTGAAGGTACTCCCACAGTGCTGTTAGGGAGGGAGTTCCAGGATATTGACCCGGGAACGGCGATATAGTTCCAAGTCAGGATGGTGTGTGACTTGGAGGGGAACTTGCAGGTGGTGGTGTTCCCATGCGCTTGATGCCATTGTCCTTCTAGGTGGTAGAGGTTGTGGGTTTGGGAGGTGCTGTCAAAGAAGCCTTGGCGAGTTGCTGCAGTGCATCTTGTTGATGGTACACACTGCAGCACGGTGCACCAGTGGTGGAGGGAGTGAATGTTTAAGGTGGTGGATAGGGTGCCAATCAAGTGGGCTGCTTTGTCCTGGATGGTGTCGAATCATCTTTGTGAACTGGGAAGTGGTGATGTCACAAAGACAGTGAGCAAGTTAAGGTAAAGATTAGAAGTACTGGATGTTGCTTCACTGTCTACTTCTTCTGAATCAACTAAACATATATTTTTAGTGTAGAAATAATTCAGGCTTGTTGGTCTTCGAGGATTCCAGCTGCAGGATACTCCACAAGTAAGTTTTGTGCCTATTTTGTTATGCCAACATACAGACATATATATCTATATTATATACATATTTAAGATAATGTGCATTTATCATGTACAGATTGATTACATTTAGCAGCAGGCACCCCTGAATGAGGCTTGTTCATAGTCTGGTATTTTATCCTTCATGATGAGCAAACAGTCTGGAAGACATGCATGTGGAGCTGCCATTCATACTCCTTAGTGGTAAGTATCTGAATCACTTTGTACAGTTTTCTCATGTTCAGTTAAATTCTGTTGCTTAGTGGTTCTGTAGATCAGTTTTTAGATTTTATTTATATTGGCCAACCTAATGTTGTAATTTACCAGGGGGGACAATGGCAGACTGTTAGTCATGTTCCATACATGTTGTCCATATTGAAAAGTAATGATGTGCAGCAAAATATTATTTGGGCAGGTTGGTGCCCATATCTCTGTATAGTGCAGTTTAAAAAAAAATCCTGTCCTTTTGTGATGTCTACCTTTTGTAATCTGAGACCATATCGGAACATTTTGTACTAACATATAAAAAGAGGATCAATACAGCAATATGGAAGAGACCAAGTGGATTAACTGGTGCTTTAACACACCAATTAATTGACTGAAGAGCTCCATTTGCTGCAGTACAAAGCTTTGTTCTTAAAATAGCTGCATTTATACAACTGCTGTTCTGACAAAGGTATTGAACGCACACTAACGCAATTATGAAATCTATTCCACAGTGCGATAATACTATTCCTGGAGCTCCTCCTTTTAACTGCCGAAAACCTAACACATTCTCCCAATTCACAGCAGTTCTGCACTTATAAGAATGTAAGCCCCAAGAGTAATGTTTATTTCCATACAGTGGCAAAGGCAAATTAGTAACACTTGCTTTGTCTCCATGCAGTGTTACAGACTCATAGAATCTTACAGCACAGAAGGAGGTCATTTGGCCCGTCGTGCCTGTGTCGGCTCTTTGAAAGAGTTGTCCAATTTAGTCCCACACCCCAGCCTTTTCCCCATAACCCTGCAAATTAGTCCTCTTCGAGTACATGTCCAATTGCCTTTTGAAAGTTCCTACGAAATCTGATTCCACCACCCTTTCAGGTCGTGCGATCCAGATCTTAACAACCCTCTGTGTGGGGGAAAAAAAAATCTCCTTATTTCCCCTCTAGTTCTTTTGCCAGTTATTTTAAATAATGGTTAATGACCCACTTGCCAGAGGAAACAGTTTTTCCCTACTTACTCTATCAAAACCTCTCATAATTTTGAATAGCTCTATTAGGTCTCTCCTTATTCTGGTAAACCTCCTCTGTACTCTCTCCAAGGCCTGGACGTCTTTCCTAAAGTGTGGTGCCCAGAATTGTACACAATACTCCACCTGAGGCTTAACCAGTGATGTGTAAAGGTTGAGCATGACTTCCTTGTTTTTGTATTCAGTGCCCCTATTTACAAAGCCAAGTATCCCATATATAGCGTATGGGATACTTGGCTTATCAATTTTCCCTGTCACCATCATGAATATGCACCCCAGGTCCCTCTGCTCTAGCAGCCCCCCCCCCCCCTCAAAATAGTACCGTTTAGATTATATTGCCTCTCCATGTCGTTCCTCCCAAAGTGCATCACTTCACACTTATTCACATTAAATTGCATCTACCATGGCCCGGATTTTGTGGTCAGCGGCGAAGTGACAGTGCACGCTGCTGACCTGGAAGAAAGCTGCCCACAAAGATCTAGCGATCTCTGTGGCATGGATTTCACCTTTCCCGATGTTAGTTTGATTCTGGCGCCAACTCTAGGGGATCTCCAGCATCCAGCAACAGTGATGTCATCAAGCAGGCTAAGTAGCCAATCACATTGAAGAATTCTCACAGATAGCAAACCAGGAAATAAAATGCACTGATTATCCTTCACTTTTTCTAAATTTTACAGAGAACAAAATAAAGATTGGGACGTACACATGGGATTAAGGTAGAAGCTGAAATATCATAAGCAAACTTAAAAAAAAAATGTATTATAGTAAAAACCTATCATCATGGAAAAAATTGACATTCCACAAATATAAAATTAGTTTTTCAGGGCCAGAGAGGTTGTTCAGCAGTAGTTATGACTTAGTACGCCATTAAAAACCCAGTTACACCTCATTCAAAAGGCTTAACTTTTTCAGGGGGTTTTAACAGCAAATAGTACAGCGTAAAAGGGGAAGTTTTCATCAGTTCAGTGATTTCTAAAGATTGCTGTCTGCAGAGACTTCAACAGCACGCCATGTGGAGCAGCAGTGAATCACTGATAGCAGTTCCGGATTTCTGCATTTAACTGCGCATGTGCAGATACCAGAAGTTGCTGTCAGTTTCACAGAGTAATGACGCTGTTATTACTCCCGCAAAATCCGGGCCCATGTGTCTGCCCATTTCACCAGTCCTATGTCCTCCTGAAGTCTGCTACTATCCTGCTCACTATTTACTATGTTGCCAAGTTTGTATCATCTGCAAACTTCAAAATTGTACTCCCTATATCCAAGTCCAGATTATTTATATATAATAAGAAAAGCAATGGTCCTAATACCGAGCCATGGGGATCCCACTGCATACTTCTCTCAAGTCAGGAAAACATCTGTTCACCACTACTCTCTGCCTCCTATCCCTTAGCCAATTACGTATACAAGTTACACTGTCCCTTTAATACCATGTGCTTCTATTTTCCGAATAAGTCTGTTATTTGGTACTTTATCAAATGCCTTTTGAAAATACAACATCTACTGCACTACTTACATCAACCCTCTCTGTTACTTCATCAAATAATCAATCAGGTTAGTCAGACACGATTTGCCTTTAATAAAACTGTGCTGGCTGTCCCTTATTAACCTATACTCCTCCCAGTAAGAATTAATTTTGTCCTTGTCAGTGGTCTCTTGTAGTTTTCCCATGATTGATGTTAGACTGATTGGCCTGTAGTTACCTTTTTTGAACAGGGGTGTAACATTTGCAATCCTCCAGTCCTCTGGCACTGCTCCTATATCCAAGGAGGATTGAAAGATTGTAGTCAGAGCTTCTGCTATTTCACCCCTAGCTTCCCTCAGCAACCTAGGATGCATCTCATCCGGACTGGGTAACTTGCTAATTTTGAGTAATGCTAACTTATTTGGCACCTCCTTTCTATCTATTTTTATCCTATCCAATATCTCTACTTCCCCTTCCTCTACTGCGATACTACCTTCATCCTCTTTTGTGAAAACAGATGCAAAGTACTCATTCAGTTCCACAGTCATGCCCTCTGCCTCCACAAAACGATTTCCTTTTTTGTCCCTAATTCCTTTAACTAGCTTTTTATTTTTTATATGTTTAAAGAAGATTTTTGGACTCCCTTTTATGTTACCCGCTAATCTGTTCTCAAACTCTCACTTTGCCCTTCTTGTATCCTTTTTCAATTTCCTCCTGCACTCTCTGTATTCTGCCTGGTTTTAAACTGCATTCTGTACCTGACATTTGTCATAAACCTCCTTTTTCTGTTTTATTTTAACCTCTGTTACCTTTGTCATCTAGGGAGCTCTAACTTTGGAAGCCCCATCTTCCTTATGGGAATATGTTTGGTTTGTACCTGACCTATCTCTGCCTTGAAGGCCTGCCATTGCTCATTTACTGTTTTCCTAGCCAATCTTTGTTTCCAGTTCACTTGTGCTAGATCCCTTCTCAAATCACTGAAATTGTCTCTCTTCCAGTTAGGTATTTTCACCTTTGATTTTTCTTTGTCCCTTTTCATAACTACTTAAACCTAATTATATTATGATCACTATTACCCAGATGTTCTCCCAATTCACAGTAGTTCTGCGCTTACTTTTAAGAATGTAAGACCCAAGAGTGAGATTTCAGTGAGATTACTATTGAAGGGTTTTCAAGGTGGTGGCCATCATCTGAGAAGCAAGAGTTGATGTGATTGAATGAGAAATATCAGCGCACCTACCATGCTTGTAAAAGCTCCCTACATTAAAATGTTATTAGCATAGTTTAAATGTAAACAACTTATTTCCCATACCTGTTGCATAAATGGAATGCACAATAGGGAATGGTGGAATGCACAATGTATTCTGTGAGGGAGTAGCATCTTTGTAACATGCTCATGGCTACTCTCCTTTCTGATAGACTGTCGGACCTGGCTGTAGGATTTTGGATCACCTGCCCAGCTTATTCCTTTCTAATCTGCACCTGTGTTTTTACATCACCTAATGTATATCACAAGGCAATACAGGCGAACTTCACTATAACAAACCCCCCTCAGGACTGGCAGAATAGATTGTTATATCAGGGTGTTCAGTATAGTAGAGTTTGGCGAATTGCTGCATCAGAAAAATGAAGAAAAGACCAATTTTATTCTGTTAAAAAAGCTACAGAGCATAGATTGCTTCACATTATTCGTGCTTTTCTCCATGCACATTGTTTCTATCTTGATATCCAGTCCAAAAATATCCTCAATTCCAGGTAATGACTGTGTGAAGTTTTGTACAGTTGTGATTGCTGGTTCTGTGCCTTCCATGTGCTCATCACCAGAAGTTTCCTCGTCTTCTCCCCGACTCAATGTCACTGATTTGTTTGTGTGCAGATGGTAGGCCGTCATATCAGGCAACGAATGCATATGTCATGCGGGATTCGCACTACAATAGGTTATCTTCCAATTAGCTTCAGCTTGAATTCCATCATTGTGTCGTGTTTGGGTAGATCCTGCTTCAGAGTTTGTTCTGGTAAAGCTGATTTCCATTGAAAAAAATTGTGTCTTGCCGTTGGGATTGTTAAAACCGGGGGTTTGTTATAAACAGAGTTCGTTATAGTGAAGTTGTACTGTATTCTGTTTAAGGACAGATTCATTTTATTTTTTCAATAATTCAGAATTATATTTTGGGCTTCTTTAACAGTTTCATTCTTCAAAACTGGCTTACTGGCCAGTAATGGGGATCACAGCTAGTTAGCTAGCTTTCCCTGGCTCATTATACACCTCAGAGAGTTCTTGAAGAGTTACAGTTTTGAAAAGCTGCTGAAATTTTCACCAACCCTTTTACTATATAAATGCAAGTTGTTGTTGGTACAGCATGTTCATATTCCAAACCATTATGACATTGCACAGTCCTGGAATATCTAGAGTTGATGTTTTGTTTTTCTTTTGCCCCCTTCTTTCATTCAGTTGTCTTATTTAAGACTGATACTATTCAGCTGGACACTGGCTTTTATCCAGGACTAAAGTTGTAGTATTTTGTAGCTTAGGGTTGTAATGCTGTGTTGTACAATAGTATTTGTAGCTTCAAATAATTTGTGTTCCCCAGAGTAAAGCAGGCAATGCATGGCTATCTGTAAAAAAAATGCTCTTGTACAACAAATGCAGCAGCCAAATTCAATTTGTAGGAGGTTTTATAGTATCTTACAGATTCAAAGTTTGTATTTCTTAAACAGCACCTATTTTTTGTGAAACGTACCAAATAATCACATAGATATTAAAACTGTACCCCACTTGTTTGTAGAAATGTAGAAATTTCTACTTTGGTTCACAGTTGACACTATTTAAATTCTTTTTTAAATGTGACTTTTCTTGAAGACATTCAAGGATGAAATTTATATTGAATGCAATTTATTTTTAGTATTAATTGAGCTGTCTTTTCTGTTAAATCAATTATTGGATAGGATTACACCTAAAGGTTCCACAAAGTAACTTTATTATCCTGCACTTCCTTGCCTTAATACTGTTCATTCATTAACACTTTTTTTGTAATGTAGAGTACATTTGCATTTTGTTTTACTTCTTCTCAGGATGTGGCAAATACTGGTAAGGCCACAATTGTTGTCCATCGTTGGTTGCCCTGATAAGGTGGTGGTCGGCTGCTGTCGCCTTGAAATGATGGCTCAAATGACTGGTTTGCTAGGACACTTCAGAGGACATTAAGAGTCAACCTCGTAATGTGGACTAACTTAACTTGTTGGCCAGACCCAGCAGGGCTGGTAGGTTTGCTTTCTTGAAGGACATTAGTAAACCGGTTGGGTTTTTATGACAATTGGGTTGTTTTCATGGTAATTTTTTCTGGTGGTATTTATTGAATTCAATTTATGAATGGTGTGGATAAAGGTCTAGGAGTTTCTTTGTAAATATAATCAAGCATATCAAGTGGCGATGAGGAAAGTTTTACAGGAATAGCGTCAATGACTGTACCAATTTCTAGTGCCATGTCAGACGGATCAATATCACCCATTTTGAGCACCAGATTATTGTATCACTCTTCTAGGGTACCTTCTTTGATAGCCTTCTTCATTTCTTTGATGGTATACAGAAAACCAAATAGTGGGTAGAAACACTCAATCCGACTAAACTGTTCAGTGAGGCTGAACAACGCTACGTCGATTACAGGAAGAAAGAACCTGTCTTCAGATGTTTTTTCTTGCGCCTCTTTGCCGAAGATGCGCCTCTTTTGTCTTTGTGTTTCCTGAGGGAGTTCCGTTACTGCCCCTATCTGTTCTGCTATTTCTCACACATTTCCCTTCATAGATCTGATCCCTTTTCCCCTATATGCCTGCAGATACTTTTGCACTGCTACTACCTCATTTCTGACAACACTGATACTGCTTCTACGGCTTTGAAGGACCTTGGTTGCATGATTAATTTGGCACAAGACATTGTACCACATAATAAGGCACAGAATGAAACCCCATGAGCCAATCTCTTTTGCCAGCTCTCTGCTGTCTCCTTAAGCATGAATGGTAAGTGCATTGAGCACACTGACCACTTCTTTTAGCTGATAGTGCAAAGATGCTTCGCTGTCAATGCGAATTTCCCACTGGGCATCTGAGAGCTCTTTCAGAGTAAATTGTGTGACGTACTCCCTTAATATAGACCAGCACTGAGAATAGGAGCTAAACACAGTGTAGATGCACTGCAGGATGCCGAAGCTGGTGACTTTGCACCGTCCAGAAGAACCAGATTCGGACTGTGGCCGCAACAAGGCACGAATAACACCTTCTTGCTAATATCCAGCACTCTTTTTGTTACCATTGCTGGCTGCCTTTCATGTTACTCCCATTGTCATATGATTGTTCTCTGCAGTTTGCGATATTAATATTCAGCTTTTTGAGATGGCCTAGTTGGGCATTACACAGACCAATCCAGCAGTGTCCTGAATGGTGAGAAAATCGATGAAGTGCTCTGTTACGAATGCACCAACAGATAGCTCACAGGTAACTATACGCAAAGTCAGAGATAACTTCGGTATGACTAACAACTGGAATGCAGTCCATAATCACAGCAAAATATCTTGCACTATGGAGTTGTTTCACTATAGCTTGAAGGACGTAATTTCCAATTGCTCAATCAGTTTGTTCTGAATATCCTTGCTCAGATAATGGTCAGCAATCTCCTTCCTCTTGATGCAACTAAGATGTTCGCTCATTATTGGATTGAACTTCACTAGCACTTCAATCTGCCCAAGAAAGTTTCCATTATAAGAATCAAGAAGCTTATCTGTTTTCCCATGGAAAACCAGGTTTCATTCAGCAAGATGATAAGCCTTGTCAAAACAGACTTTCAGTAGCAAAATGAGTTCCATATTGGCCTAGTCAATAGTGGTTTTGCTGTTTCTTCCCGTGCTCAGGTTCCATCATCTGTCTATGTTACATATGTGCATTACTAAATGATCATGTTCATTTAACAGTTGTGACATTTGGAACCAGGCCTTGAACCATATTTTGAGATTGCATGTTCACCAGAGTGCAGCAAAGGCAAAATATCTTGTCTCAAGAAGTAGAGTAAATGAGCCACCTTTGAAGGATTCTTTCACTGTTCTTCACATAGATGTAGTAATTTTCCTTTGTGAAGTGGCATGGATGTTTTTCATTGTTCTGAGTAAAGTCTATATCCATAATCTGTTTCGGACCTTGCATTACAATCTCACATCACTGAGCGTTGATCATCCTGCCTGCCCGTAGCGCTAGATTGCCAGATAGTACATTAATATATGTGGTTATTGCTGAATGTGTATCTTCAGTTTCGACATTTGAGACAGTGTTAGACTGTAGTTAAACACTTCTGTTTGCTTTGGATACAGTTTCCATATCTGCAGGCTCAGAGGGGTCTCCACTGCAAGCAGACTGGTACGAAAAACGATGTGAGCTCGGGGTATGATGCCAAATGTTTATCTCTTTCTTCAGAGTCTTTTCATTTCGTTGCGCCAGTAGGGTATAATCATCTCATTATGCAGTTTATGCTTAACCCTTCATCAGCGGAAAGGGGTGTAGCATAAACTGCCCTATTATCACTGCTACATGCGTTTAAAGAGTAATCAATCCTGTTTATTTTGATACTATGCACATCCCGGTCTGACAGTCAATAGGATAAACAAACAGAAGCATGTTCATAGAGCAGGCTAACTGAACAAACATCCATTCTTTTCAATTGTTACAGTTGTTGCAGTCAAATAAGTCGCCGCTGAAGGTGTGAAGTTGCTAATAATCGATAAAGTCGAGATCGATTTATCTCCGCTTTTGAACGTATCACTGGATCCGCTCGGGGCCCCTGACATTTTGCACGGTCCTAACACCGCCCCTGCAGTAGTGGTCAATAACCACCCCGTAACACCTTATCAGGAGGAAGAAGATAAAAAGGCACAGCTTGTCTCTGACTCATCACTTGCAAAATCAGACATGTTACTTTCCCTTTTTTCTCCCCTTGATGGTTGCCACTTACAGTTGCTAGCTCGAGTTGGATGTATTCTGGGAGCTTTCATCACATGATGTAGGGGCTTTGAAGACAGAGCTACTCAAAAACTCATTTACTATGGAGCGAGCAGTTTGTCGCAATTTACACCCACTGGAAAATAAGGACCAGTGTGTGTATCAATATTTTCATGTGCACACAAAGTTCAAGCACATTACATAAATAAACAATATTAAAAAAATCACCCATTGTGATAATGTGAATCTTATTTTTAAAAGGGTGATGAGGTTTAGGCTACTTTACCTGTTAATGCATTTATAATTTTTTTTCTGTGTTTGTGTTAATGCTGTTATTTAAAATTAGCTAAAAGAAAATAGTATACCATTATCAAATGACTGATGCAGCAAAAAGGCATTCATTAGACTTATATGCCTTATAAAAGTTGCATCTCTTGAGTGTCTTTGCTTAAATCTGTACTTAAGTTGGCTTCTTGCTGCTTTCAGCAAGATATACTAGGGTTAATTTTAACATTTGGGTGGCTGACCGGCGGAAAAGGCTGGCTGCCCGCCCATTCCAGGGGCAAAGAGGCTGGAGCCATTATGAGGCCTCTGCCTCCCTCACCGGCGAGCTGCGGGTGCCTATAGACATCTTAATGTCACTCGCAGGATTTAGGCTGGCCCAATATCCAGCAGCCCGGAGACCACCGGGCCAGCAGGAAGTTAAATCCGGGAGGAGTGTCACAATCGCGGTAGAAGGGAGAGCTGGGGCTGCTGACTTAGTCATTGATGGGACCCCAATTTATATAGTAAAAGGGGCCGACCACCTGAAACAGACAAGCGCTTTGGCCACGCAGTGACAGGGCCATCTAAAAGTGGCAGTGGGCCAATCGGCGGTGTTCACGCAGCAGTAACGCTACCAAACCCATTTTGAGACCGTTCTTGCTCCGTTAACACTGATTTTGGCAAGTAAAAATCAAACCCACTGTAGATCAGCTGTACCTGTAGCGCTGCTTTCACAATGCTGTCACTTAATCAGTTCCTTCCATTGTTCCAAAGCTGAAAACACTTTTGAAGTACGTGTTTGAGACTGGAATTGAAAGCATGTTACAAGTTTAAAAATGTGTTTGTTGTTACTTTGTGGTATTTGTTTTAAAACTTTAACCACTCATTGATCAACTTTTTGCTCCTTTGCTTGCTGAGCTACATTGGCTCCCGATCCGGCAACACCGCGGTTGTAAAATTCTCATCCTTGTTTTAAAATCCCTCCATAGCCTCGCCCCACCCTATCTCTGTAACCTCCTCCAGCCCTACAACCAATGTTGCCTCTAATTTTTTTTGTGCGCAGTCCCTTTAAATTTGTTGCCTGGTATCTCTTCCAGCAGCAGGAGCTAGTGAGTGGCCTGCGCGGGACCTCCCAATTGGTGCATGGCCACACACTTTAGGGGGAACATTGCCTACAACCCTTCGAGATCTCAGCACTCTTCCAATTCTGGCCTCTTGCGCATTCCTGATTTTCAATGCTTCACCATTGGCAGCTGTGCCTTCAGTTGCCTGGGCCCTAATCTCTGGAATTCCCTCCCTAAACCTCTCTGCGCCTCTCTCCTCCTTTAAGACGCTCTTTAAAACCTACCTCTTTGACCAAGCTTTTGGTCACCTGTCCTAATATCTCCTTATGTGGCTTGGTGTCAAATTTTGTTTTATAACACTCCTATGAAGCGCCCTGGGATGTTTTACTACGTTAAAGGTGCGAAATAAATGCAAGTCATTGTTGTTGAAATGTTTTCTCCTCTTTGCTGTAAAATGTAGTAATTATCATATAGTTTGTCAAATCAATCTCAAGATGAAGAACTAGAGCCAACTCTCAATATCTGACTATTTCACTTAATTGTCCAGCCAGGGGGACTCATTTGTTTGAAAACAGATGTCCTGAAATCAAACCATTTCTCAGTGTCTGCAGTGCATCTTGACAATGCTTTATCTATATCCTCCTCAAATTTTCTCCTATACAATAGACATATGATAGAAAAACTTAGTTCCCTATTTTAGGTTTCCATTACAATTAAGGAAAACATTCAGGATCATTTACTAAAAGTTCCTGCAATTTTGGTGCCAAAACAATCTCAGTACTGCTAGTTGCTTTTGTACGCCCACAAGCAATTTGTTTTGCAATTTCTGAATCCAGTAGAAACTTCAGAAGCAATTTATTACCAAAATCCTGACTAGAATAACTTAATAACTTAAATGATGAATCGGCTGTGGTAAATTTCTCTTATTTCTGCTGCCGTCACTAGATTTTCCTGAGTTGTGTCCTTTTTTGTAAAAAAGCATGTAATTTGAGGTGTTTGTTTCTGATTTTTCACAGCGCCTTTGTGTTTTGTACATTCTGCATGAATGGTAATGGCTCTTCTTCCTTCATATTTAATGTAAAGTATTTAAGGACACAAAATGCATTCAGTTGTAAATTCATTGACCTTGCAAAGGCAATTTTTATACTCCAGGCCCTCCTTACACCAGTCGTCATTGTAAATACAATAGTATTTTTCCCTTTTCACAATTCCTTCGGAGCCACAATGTTTTGAATAGCCACCACCAAAATCCTCCGTTTTGAAAAACGGATCTGTTCCTTTTCAAAGTGGAAAACGCTGTTCACAAGCCAGAGTTATGTTTTGTTGCTATTTTCAAGTGAGACAGCACTGACTTTATGGTAATGTAAGTCACCGCACACCAATAAGACAGTTGAGAAAGGGCAAGCGCATGTTGCCTTGACACTGCAAACACTGGCTGGACCAGAGTCTCTCGGAATGTCTTGAAACTAATGAGAAGCTGATAAGATGCATCTGATTCAATATGCTATTTATGAATTCTGTGGTTTTTTTTTCTTGGGTTGCTTGCAGCAGTGTCCGGAAGATTAATCTTTAATTCCTGGAGACTCCAGGATAATCCGCAAGAATTGGCAACCCTACTGCCATTGCACTGAGAAAGTAAACAAGTCTGGAGTTTCAAAATCAGTTTTATGGAGAGCTGCAAATTAGATAGCTATTGAAGGATTTTCTTGGAGTAGATAGCTCTCATAATCACATAGGTGAGATCTGTTTCTACAGTGGGTGATTGATTCATTTAGTTTTCCTCTCTCCAGGCCCATCTTCAAATAATGGAAACGACTATTAGATCACAACATTGTAAAAAGTCCAGTATATTCACACATGATTTCTATTTGTTTTAACATAATTATTTCCTTCTGCACCCATTCTCACCTTGTAGCGACTGATGGGGTGATTCTGAGGAGATTCAAATTTTCAATACTTCAAGGGACCAAAGTGGTCAGGGAGAACTTGGGGGTATGTTGGAGATGCATGTGTCTTCCTGTACCCTAAAGGAATGATGGCCCTAGCCGTGCCAACCCTTAATCTCAGTCTTAGTAAGAGCCAGAAAAAGTCACCCATTAATGGAAGGCCAGTTCCAATGACACAGCTGAGATTCAAATTCAGGTTCTATTACTGTCTATAGTATATGCAAACATTATCTATAAATATAGTTACTTTTCAGTATGGCACTATCACTCTCAGCTTTATTTCTCAAGCAGCTAGAGCTGATGCTTACAATTATGTTGAAATTTCTTATATAGCAGTTAAATAGCTAATTTTACATTATAGTTAATGTGGTGGTTTCTGAGTTGAGTCACAGGAAGGGTGATCCTTTCAGTGCCACCCAGATGTAATCAGTTTTGCCAATTATTTTTGTAAAATATTTCATTTCTTTTTCTTCATCAGTTTTCTCTCCTTTCCTGAAGATGTTGACTTCTTATTGGGGTATAGTTCAACAGGTGCCGTTTGCCCTCTGGTACCTCATCCAATTATTCACGCATGAGCCATGACTGTGAGTCTATTTAATTGCGGAGATATTACATCTAAGCCTGATCCTGTTCTCACCAGACATTCACACATGCATCCTTCAAGCAGTGATTGTGGATAGTAATCGTGAGCAGGAATGCAGGGGCACTCCATTCTTTGCCCAGGTGAAATCATCTAACTTGGCACAGAACAGGGATCAGATCTAGGACTTTCCTGATCTGAATGCCTCAGTTACTCACTTGTTTATAGGTTCTTGACTGACTTGCAAATTAGCACTTTTGGAAGCTGTGTCTCATTATGGGAAATTGCACTTTGTCAGGAATTATTCCTTTTGGCCAGAATTCTGTGGCATTAGCTCTGGAAAATCTCAGAACAGTGGAGTCTCTTCCTACTCTCCCATGTAAGGGCATATGTGAGTGCATTTTAAAGGTGCAATCATAGATGAGTTTTGCTTCTTCCATAGGTGGCAAACACCCACACTATCATTTCACAAACTAGCTACTAACCAGACATATTTGACTAGATTATGGTTTCTTTATCGGCAATAATGTAAACAGAAATGAGTTACCAGCCCTTGAGTTAGCAGGCATTTTCCAGACAGTGTTATGTATGATTAAAGCTCAGCCCCAAGGCAAAATAAAATGTTCAGGAGTAACTGACAAAAGCTCAATGTTTAACTCATAGTACAATAGCCTACCTACAACTTAATTTGAAAATATAATGCAGAAATATTTTATGCTATGGTGCAAAAGAGAGCCTATGTCCAGCACATACCTATCCTTTGTAGAGACTGACTGACACTTTTTAAAATCAGTCACCATGGAAGGCAGTTTGAGATGCTGCTTCTATTTTGTCTCTTGGCCTTGCATGTGAAGAAACATGTTGATCCGATGGGTTTCTTCCCATACAGTAAACATTTTCAGCAGTGACGTTGCGAATGCTGCTCTATTTAGTACATATTTAGCATATGTAATAAGGAAACAAGATAATAACATTGGTGAAAGACCAGCAATCAATTTGTCGCGTGACTGAAGGCGTCTTCTTTGTGAGGGTAGAAATCTCCTTTTTAAAATTATTTTCTCCTTTCTTCACTGGTCATCTTGTGCTATGTGGCATACCCATTTGAGGGAGTGACCATGCACAAAGTGTTCCTTCAAATTGCAGTGCCCCATTGAAATGATTTGGTGGAGCAACCATCCTCCCCCCCCCCCCCCCCCCCCCACCAATTGGAGAAAATTGTTCCATTTATCCAATTTTTCTTGTTAAACAAACAATAATTTGTAAGAAGGTTGGGCTGGTGTATCAGTAAAATAGCATGTACTACACAAGGCAATTCAACCATTTAAAAAAAATTATACAAACAATGAGTCCTTATAGCTCAAGAAAAGGAAGCATTCTATAAGATATGGGGAAAGAGCAGGGAAATGGGATGAAGTAGATGGTGGTTTCAGAGAGCTGGCACAGGCACAATGGGCTGAATGGCTTCCTTCTATCATGTAAAATTCTGATTCAAGATGTAAAACTTGAAGCTGCTATTCAATCCTAAAAGAAATCATTGAAAAACAAAAGGGTACTTTCCTAAACATTTTTTGTATATTTTTCAATGTTCCTATTCTCCCTCCCCTTATGTTGTGGGAAGTGGAGGATTATGGTACTGATAAACCCTCACTCCTTGAGTACTAATGTGATCACCTCAGAATTCAAACACCTTGTTTTTGCCGATCATAATTTGATTAACTTCATGCCATTAGATTTTTGGTAACTTCCTAGATTGGATATGCTAAGAAATCTCCATCTGCTTGGAAATTGAAAAATCTTTACCTGATTTTCCTCCATCCACTCTATTTTCATGAGGTTGGAAAGAGAGCTTACTTTTTCTCATAAATGCCAACTGCATAATAATGTTTAAGAGTACATTAATGCAAATGTAGGCATCTAAGGGTCCCATATTACAAATCTACATATAAATTGCCAGCATTTACAGAGTGGTTCACTTGAGTACTGGATTTACAGTAGAGGTGACAGAGTAACTTATCAAATGGGCCAGTGTGAACAATAGCTGCCCACAAGAAATGCCAATCTTTGGCATATAAACATACTATATAGATCCATGAAAAAATATATTTATAAACTGTTCATAAATAAAAACTGAGGGGGATGCTTTTTCTTTAAATTGAGTTTGGTCAGGTAAACATTGAGGTTGTCCTACATATGTAAATATATTATAGAACAACAACCAGGAGACATGTTAAGAAATGAATTCATACCACCAACACATTTTATAAATGTTGTAGTGGCCGACCATCAGCTACAGATGTTCACAATGTATAATCTATACCTGCTGAAAACAATGGGCTGCATAGAGTTTATTTCATTGTTTCATTTAAAAAGCCTACTTCATATTTCTTTCACCAGTAGCTGCTTCTATTGCCTTCAGCATCTATTGTATAGAACCTTGGTGGAAAAAAGTTACTTAATTCCGCAGTGGGCCAATAGGCTGTTAACCCAAAGTAACCGGTGGCCAAAGGACATGAATGTGGCTATTAAAGCTATCAAACTGAATGTGGATTATACACTTCAACTATGTTTTGTTAGCCTGTTGCTATTGTAAAATTTCCACTGGCTATGTGGCTACTGGTTTTTCCCACTATGCATACACAGATGTAGCTTTTTGTATAGGTAGTGCAGTAATACCAGTCTGATAAGAGAAAGACATTACAATGTTTAGAAAGGAAATATAAGTCTCACGTAAATATATCCGTAATCTATGTCTCAATCAGTGAGGCCTGAAGTTTTTTTTAGTGCCTTACCTTAATGCCCCACAAAGAACATAAATTGTGTGCTTTTGCTTCTTAAAGTGGTTGGTCCCTGTAATTGAGAATATGGTGCTTTCTACTGTTTGTTGATGTAGATGTGTAGCATCACGTGTGTAAGATTTTATTTACCACAGTTCTGCTGCTAATGTTTCATATTTTATATACGGTTATGTTATTCAGTAAATGCAAAATAAACATTAATATAAAATTAATACTGTCTCACTAGTCAATGAATTCTCTGATCATTGCCTATCACTATAGTAGCTATGCCAGTTCAACACAGGCCAATAAGGATTGTTTGACCTAAATCTCAGCATTTCTATACATTACCAGGCACAATGGAATACTCTACACTCCATACAACTTGTTTTCCCACCATCCTCACTACAGGAAACTCTTGTTTAACCGGCACCTAAATATCCGGAATTCTCTCTTAACCGGCAAAAATCATACTCCGAAAACTCCTCTCAAATAACCGGCAATGTTGCCGAGTCCGAGTCTCCCGCGATCGCCGAGTACTCCGAAAACTCCTCTCAAATAACCGGCAATGTTGCCGAGTCCGAGTCTCCCGCGAACGCCGAGTACTCCGAAAACTCCTCTCAAATAACCGGCAATGTTGCCGAGTCCGAGTCTCCCGCGAACGCCGAGTTAGTCAGTGGGGGTAGTTCTCCAAAGTGCCACTACTCGGCCTCCTGGCACTGTCGGAAGTCCGAACACTACAGTAACATTAAAAATAGCCTCGGTAGATATAACTCTCCGTTATCCGGAACTTTTGATCAACCGGCACCACGCCGGTCCCGTCGGTGCCGGATACCAAAGAGTTTCCTGTATTTATAAAGCTTGTAGCTATATTGCAGATACAAACTATCTCACTATGTTCTAAGGAATGGTTGCTATCGCCCCAATTAGTGCAGCCTTGTTTGGCAGCTTGCTTTTCATCAATGTAATATCTAACAAGATTACAAACAACACCATTTCCAACACCACTGTTGGAAGTAGTGGTGGAGCAACATTTAGTCAAATGGAATTCAAATAAAGATAGTAGTATACTGTCACAACAGATGCAAATAATTCACATTAAATGGAGGTAAAGAAAAATCAAGAATTGCTTGTGATACGTAGAACACACAAAATGAAGCGTGAAGTAGTGGCCCGTATTTTCCGATGCCTACGGGTGTGTACACACCCGTAGGGACATCGGAAATGCTGGTTTCAGGCATGCGAAGCGCATGCGCTGAAAACCGGTATTTCCGATCTGTCAAGAATGCTCTTGACCGGTCGGACGCCTGCCCCTAGAGAAGGGCTTCTGCGGGCGGATAGTTCCGCTTTCTGGAGAACCTCCGCCCACAGAAAACCCGTAGAAATCTTACGCCTGGTAAAAGCAGGCGTAAGGCCTGCTTTTTCCAGCATAAGAGTTGAAAAAAAGTAAAAAAAAATGTTTTCACTCATTTTTAATTTAAAAATACTTAAAAAAAAAAGTTAAGTTTATTTTTAGCCCTGTAAAAAACTTTAATTATTTTTTTCAAAATTAATTTTTTGTTTAAAATATTTAATTTATTGTAATTTTAACTCATTTAAAAATGTGATGGTTTTTAAAATTTTATTTAATGTTTTACGTGTTTTTGGGGTGATCTCCATTCATATATTTGACAGATCTATCTGTCAAAAGTATGAAGGGAGATTCCCTTCTGCTATTGGCTGGCCTGGCCCACGTGATCCCAGGGACGCTTGCAAACTGCATGCGCCCCTGCGCATTTCGAGTTTGGAGAGGCCCAGGAACAGAAGTGTACGCACCTTGGGAGCCCTCAGGTAAGTTCGTAGATTTTTTTCAGATAGGAGGCATCCGCACGCAGGAAGCCTCCTATCGGAAATTACGAGCCACTAGTGTGTTTTATCCAAGTCTGGCTGGAAAAGTGAGTCAGTTGTGGACTGCCTAATCAATTTCCAAATTTTATTGATCAAACCAAATAATTGGCTATCTCTGAAGAAACTGGAGATGTATCTAAATAGAAAATGTCTTGTTTTATTCAGCACTAAAATTGTTTCTACATCTCAATGTTTTAAACAATATGTTTACTTACTAAATGTTTTTAAACTAGCTTACATTATAACATTAATTGTACATGTATATCTCAACATATTTCAAATAGTCAGTGTTCTGTAGCAGACTTCGTAATCTGATACCCAAGTTTGGCAGAGTAGTTGAAGGCAGTGATGACTGACCTGGCAGTCTGCCCCATGAAACTATCGGATTGTTGTAAAAACCCATCTGGTTCACTAATGTCCTTTGGCAAAGGAAATCTACGGTCTTTACCCGATCTGGCCTATTTTTGACTCCTGACCCACAGCTATGTGGTTGACTCTGAACTGCCGGCTGAAATGGCCAAGCAAGCCACTCCATTGTATAAGGCTTCTCTAGGGTAATTAGGGATGGGCAATAAATGCTAGCCTTGCCAGTGACACCCACATCCCGTGACTATTTAAAAAAATCAATGGAACTAGAAGGGGTAGGGCTGTCGATGGGTGCTGGGATTCTTCCTACCCATCTCTAGATAACCCTGCAAGCTAATGCCTGAATGAGTAGGGTGGGCCTGGACATCAGCTTTAGTTGTTGAAACATCAGTGGGAGGCATAGGCACACTTGGAGGTCCCTAAATCTGGACTCTGCTAACCTATAGCTAAACTCTATGAGAGAGCGCACTCTTTTTCAGGCAAATTCTACCTGTGTCGATTCCTTAATACCGTGGCTTGAGGACCCTTAACCAGTGTGTCCGACCAAAAACAAATGGATTCCCAGTTGCAATGCAACCCATCGCTTTTTTTAAAATAGCCTGTGTCACGGCATTAAATCACATTATCGCCGCTGTCAGCGTGATTTTTTTGGGAGCACAAACTAGCAATGGCCTCTTTCAATGGTTGGAGACTCAATACGCCGAGAGACGGGCCAGCAGGAGCACTGGATCCAACACCCTGCCTGCTGGTGTGGCTATGCTCCGCTTTATATTTCTCTCCTCTGTGTGCACAGGCAGTACGGTAAACCCCCTCAAATACCGCCGGTGTCCTCCACTGACTGCCAGGTGAATTGAAACGCGAAGCGGCTGCGGCGTCGAGTTAACAGGGTTTCAGCGGGAAGAGCCAGCAGCTGATTAGACGCCACGCCGCGGATCTCTCGGTAACTCAGGCACTAACTGACAGACCCAAAACAACGCGGTTTGAACCTCAACCGCCACCTCGCGCACCAACGGCCGCTGCGCCGCATGTTCCGCTCCGCTCATTCCACCGCACAGTCGCGCCATCAGAAGCCCCGCCCCCTTCCGAGGCGTGGCTTGTCTAGGGAGGGCGGGGCTTCTCCGCTGCCACGTGGGCACGCGGGACCCAATCGGATCGGCGCAAAAGAGCGAGCGTTTGTGAGCGGCTGGAAAGCGCCAGGCATGTGACGTCAGCGTAGGCGAATGGGGGGTTGACGAAGTGGTGTTTGTGAGGCACTCAAAGGCAGGAGAGGTGAGTAATGTGTGGCCTGGGGTAGTCGGAAATGTCGCCGACTCTCGCTTACTTCAGGGGCTTTGTATGTAAAGTATGTTCACTCACAAGGAGCCTTTGCTGACCCCGAGGACAGGCAAGGAAGGGGCTTCAGTTACTCTCTGGTGCATCTCCTGCAACCGTTACAGTCCATGGGGCAACCAACAACTGACTGTCATTGCGGCTCAGACAGCCTGCCGCCTCCGCACAGTGCTCCATCTGAGACAGGTTGGAGCTTCACCAACAGGACCTCGGAGACCTCGAACTTCTAGCAGGTGTTGTACCTGAATGTGGTTGGGCCTGGAGCTTCTCCACTGGTTACATCAATCAATCAATAGAAAATGTACTTCCCAGAGAGACTGCTCAATATGTATGGAGCATTTATTGTAGCTGTTGTTCTGAGGTGATGTTAAACTCAAGGGAAATGAGATTGTCTCCTGGAGAGGGGGGGAGGATGAGGGTCTTGCACCATCCACTCCACACCTGACATTGGAGTTATATTGTCACTATGGCATTGCTCAAAGTGGAAACTTTTTGGCAATGATGCAAATGCCACAATATAACTGCAGTCTGAGAGATCAGGTTGTACAGTACAAATTGATCTACTGTACATGTCAGTTCTGTACACTTCCACATATGAAAACAGCATTGTACTGTATCTGAGAGGTTGGACCGTGTAGAATCTCTGGCCTTGTCTCAGGCATTCTCCCAGCAGTTTCAACAAGACTTCCTCTGCTATGGCTTCTTTCCGTACTGTTTCAAAATGGAGCTGAAAAGTGTGCTATAAAATTAAATGCATATCAACAAGCAAATAAATGCTGGGTGGTAGTACCAACAGAGTTTTGTTTAATTTTTTTCCAGTTTTATTTTAGAAAGTTGCAAAGGAGATCCACATGAAATTAGTTCCCATTAAAACTGCTTGAAGATACCATCCATCAAGGGAGGAGAAGTGGCGAGAGGTATGGAGACAGATCCTCAACATTACTACCTGCAGAAAAATGTGTGAAAATTAACTCCAGAACATACATTGTACATACAAGTTCCACAAATTTTATCCCTTCATACCAAATTACTACTTTGGGGAAAGTGGCCATAAAGGCACTCTCCTATACATGTGCCTGCTTCAACCATTCTGGATAGCAGTCCAGGAGATTTCTAGGACCATGAATGATCTTACAATCCTAGAGGCCCCAGCTCAGTGCTGGCTAGGCCTGTCAACTGGAGAGCGAGAGCCCCCTGCAATGAGCAGGCTACTAGCTTCAAGGAGCTGTGTTTCCCCCCCTCACTCCTTTCTCCACAACACTTGCCTAAATGTGGGACAGTGATGTTTGGTCAATGCCTGGAACTGGAGAAAAAGCAAGCAGTCTAAGCCTGTTCTTGGAGAATCACTCAGCATAAACTGCCCTACCAAGGCAACCCACAACTGACCCTGAAGGGTATGACCACTAATAGGCAGGGCATTCCATACCCAGCGAATCTCCAGCTATCAAGACCAAAATAAGCTGCCTCAGATCCTTGACTTTCAATGCTCCCAGTGCAAGCAGTCACGTCAAGAAACTTGGATGTACCAGTATAATTCTCCCGCGAGCACCTTGCAATCAAAATGTAAAATATATATGTGAATGTATACCTTGTACAATGGCTTCTTATTCAATACATATTTGAGTGTACTTTTTAAAAAAGATCAATATAAAACAATTGTATGAAAGGGAGCTGAGTCAGATGTAGAAGGCTGGCAGTTGCCATATTCTTCTTGATTCTGTTGATCAAACCACCCTGCAACAAAACCCTTTCTTTATGCCACATGCCTACCTCAACTGAGTGAATAGTCTAGGGACCTGCTCTCAGGCTTCCAGCAATGTCACTCTTTAACTGGCTGCTAGCATATGCATGAGAGTGGCTATTCAATTCTCTCTTCTGTTCACACAGGAAAGGCACTTGCCATCCACTCACCCCTTCCCACAAGAGGATAGTTGAAAGCACAGGCAAGAATCTGAATCCTGCCAATCTGTTTGGGCTTCATTCCCCCTTGCATGTCTTTGGTTTGATGCGATTGCCTCAATTATTGTGGCTAGGTGATAATACACCTGATTAGTCAATACTTGTTAGAACATTCCACATCATGCATCTTCCATAATTAGCAATTTAGCTTGCTTTTAAAATTTTCCTGTAAGAAATAACAAGTGAAAAGACATCCCCCTAAAGGTGTATTTACAGTAGAGTGGTTTTGGTTTGCATAACTCTACAATTAAGAGTATAAATACAGTCAAGGCCAACCTGACACAGGAATGAAATAGAGTGAGACTTCCTGGAAGGCCTTAACTCATATTTACACGACACTAGATTAGATAAAATTACAGTGTAACCGCACCCGTAGGATCTCTGTACACATAGGAACATGTCCCTAGGATTGTGGCCTGAGTTTCATGGCGACCATCAGTCATGGAATGAAATTAGATGATTTTAAGAAGATTTGACAGCAACTTGCCCAAATATGACTGATCATTGGAAGAAAAAATTGTTGCTGTGTCACATTATTGTTACTAGAAATTGCTAGTATATTAATCACATCCTTTATAGTACAGCACTCTCAAAACACAAAACAAACCTTGTGGCAGAAAATCAGCACAGCACCAACTTTTCCTCCAATTTGACTTTTGAAATGAAAGAAATATTAGGCATCCGCAGACTGGATTTGGGAATTTGAGTAAACAATGCGCTTAAAGACTTCTGCCAATGTTGGTCTAAACTGGCTGCTTAGCTATGTGTAAGAATGGTTGGTAAACAGTTTGGATTTTCCTCATTACCTGTTTGATAGCCACTGCTTTATGCTTGCTACTTGTTCAACCTGATGACGATTTGTAATTATTAGTGATAATTACTCTCTCTTTCATTTGCAAATTAAAATTTTACTTTGTTGGTCCTTCAGTTGCCATGACAGAACCAGCATTTGCAGCACCTTCCGATATGATAGACTCCGGTCCAGCACCTTGTGACCTGAGTTTCATGGAGGCTATCAGTCAGAAAATGAGAATTCCTAATAGACTGAAAGTGACTGAGGAGCCAGGGGATGAAGAGAGAGTGGAAGATATTCAGCTATCAACACTGCATATGCAGATTCCTGAAAGAATATCGATGGGCGGTAAATTGTGTTAACATCAATTAACCATCGTCAAAGATACAAGTTTTTATATTCATACCCATGTATTGATCCAGGTCATCATTATGTCAGTTAGTTAAAGAACCATATTGATTGTAATGGAATTAAATGAAAAGGAATTACATTACATAAAATTACATAGAATGTACAGCACAGAAACAGGCTATTAGGCCCAACTGGCCCACACCAGTGTTTATAAGAACATAAAAACATAAGACGTAGGAGCAGGAGTAGGTCATTTGGCCCCTCGAGCCTGCTCCACCATTCAATAAGATCATGGCTGATCTGATCTTGGCCTCAACTCCACTTCCCTGCCTGCTCCCCATAACCCTTGACTCCCTTACCATTCAAAAATCTGTCTATCTCCACCTTAAATATATTTAATGACCCAGCCTCCGCAGCTCTCTGGGGAAGAGAATTCCAAAGATTCACGACCCTCTGAGAGAAGAAATTCCTCCTCATTTCCGTTTTAAATGGGTGTCCCCTTATTCTGAAATTATGCCCCCTAGTTCTAGATTCCCCCACGAGGGGAAACATCCTCTCTGCATCTACCCTGTCAAGCCCCTTCAGAAGCTTATATGTTTCAATAAGATCACCTCTCATTCTTCTAAACTCCTATGAGTATAGGCCCAACCTGCTCAACCTTTCTTCATAAGACAACCCCTTCATCTCCGGAATCAACCTCGTGAACCTTCTCTGAACTGCTCCATACGAGCCTCCTTGCACCCCTCTTAATCTAACCCTATCAGCATAACCTTCTATTCCTTTCTCCCTCATGTGTTTATCTAGCTTCCCCTTAAATGCATCTATACTATTCGCCTCAACTACTTGTGGTAGCAAGTTCCACCTGAATACACACCTAAGTTTTTAGTGTCCCACCAGCGATGGCAGTAGGAGTTTTAAAAAAAAATGTTCTTGGGATGTGGGCAATGCTGGCAAGGCTGCATTTATTTCTCATTGCTAGTTGCCCTGAGAATGTACTGGTGGGCCTTCTGGTTGCAGCCCTGCAGTCCTTGTAGTGATGGTGCTCACACAATGGCGTTGGATAGGGAATTCCAGGATGTTAACCCAGCGATGATGAAGGAGCAGTGATATATGTCCGAATTAGGATAGTGTGTGACTTGGAGGAGAACTTAGATGTGGGGGTGTTCCCATGACATTTCTGCCCTTCTCCTTCTCGTTGGTAGCGATTGGAGGGGAGGGAGATGCTGATGAAGTAACTTTGGGGAGGTTGTTAAATACTGCATCCATAGTGAGTTGTGGAGGGGGTGGATATATAGTCCAGTGGCAGGGGTGCTGATCAAAAAAACTGCTCTGTCCTAGATGGTAGTAGTCCTAAATGGCCAACCCTTATTCTGAGACTGTGACCCCTACCTCATGCGTTGCATGTGTTTCAATGCTGAATCTCTCGGCGAGATACTGTCATAACGAAGCTTCTGGAGGAGCAAGGCAACTCGAACAACAACTTCCTGATTTCTGCATTTAATTGTGCATGTGTGGTAGCCAGAAGTTGCGGTCCGATTTACTCTTTAACGGTGAGCGCTGATGACCTCACCGGTTAGCAGCCGCTGCAGGATTTCTTTTATTTGGCCCTTGGTTTTTAAAATTATTTTCCCCTATTCTTTTCATTGTTAGGTGTCAGCCATAGCTCAGTGGTAGCATTCTCGCCTCTGAGTCAGAAGATTGTGGGTTCAATTCCCACTCCAGGGACTTGAGCACCTATTCTAGGCTGACACTCCAGTGCAGTACTGAGGGAGTGCTGCACTGTTGGAGGTGTCATCTTTCAGATGAGATGTTAAACTGAGGCTCTCGCTGCCTCTCAGGTGGATATAAAAGATTCCATGGCACTACTTCAAAGAAGAGCAGGGGTGTTCTCCCCAGTGTCCTGGCCAATATTTATCCCTCAACCAATACCTAAAAACAGATTATTTGGTCATTATCACGTATGTGGCACCTTGTGCGCAAATTGGCTGCCACGTTTACTACATTACAACAGTGACTACACTTCATTAGCAGTAAAGCGCTTTGGGACGTCCTGAGGTCGTGAAAGGTGCTTCTATAAATGCAAGTCTTTTAAGGTTTAAAATGACAACTCTCTATTTTCTGATATTAAGTTGCAAATGTTTGTAAATTGCAGAAGATAAATGATAAATAAGTAAAGATCTATGTTGGTTTATGAAGTTCTTAATAGTTTTTATTGAAATTAGCAGATCTCATGGTGTAGCTCGTTGTAAGTCATTACTATGCTGTTTTATAATAACCACAACCTATTGCTATGTGACCTACACTGTACTATTCTGCTGCTAAGATGCAGCTGGACTGTTCCTTTAAGGTCACAATGTCTAACTGCTGTAAATCCTGAAGTCAGTTAGAGGTTTATTGCTGTTTAAGGTAAGTTCGCAGATTGGTATAAGTTTGAAAATGTTTCACTCTGGGTTAGAATGAACCAGCGTGACTGCCTTTTAAAAAAATATTTTTGACACTTTGAATTGCAACAGACATGCAATAGATATAAGACTTTTTAATTTAGTGTCCTCGTACAGGAAACACAAAGTTAGCATGCAGGTACAGCAAGCAATTAGGAAGGCAAATGGCATGTTGGCCTTTATTGCAAGGGGGTTGGAGTACAAAGGTAAAGAAGTCTCACTACAATTGTACAGGGCTTTGGTGAGACCACAGCTGGAGTACTGGGCACAGTTTTGTTCTCCTTATCTGAGAAAGGACATACATGCCTTAGAGGCAGTGCAACGAAGCTTCACTAGCTTGATCCCTGGGATGAGAGGGTTGTCCTATGAGGAGAGATTGAGTGGATTGGGCCTATACTCTCTGGAGTTTAGAAGAATGAGAGGTGATCTCATTGATACATATGAGATTCTGAGGGGGATTGACAGGGTAGATGCTGAGAGGTTGTTTTCTCCCGGATGGAGAGTCTAGAACTAGGGGCATAGTCTCAGGATAATGGGTCGGCCATTTAAGACTGAGATGAGGAATTTCTTCACTCGGAGAGTTGTGAATCTTTGGAATTCTCTACCCCAAAGGGCTGTGGATGCTGAATATATTCAAGGCAGGGATAGGAATCAAGGGATATGGAGATTGGGCGGGAAAGTGGAGTTGCGGGCAAAGATCAGCCATGATCTTATTGAACGGCGGGGCAGGCTCGAGGGGCCGTATGGCCTACTCCTGCTCCTAATTCTTGTGATATGTTCTAATATATAGACAAGTGAATACTGATGGGCAACAGCAATAATTTTGTTTCAAATTACAGAATTGGTAATTGGGTTTAAAGGAATGCACTTTTCTCTTTAGAAACAGAAATGCAGGATATTGGAGCAAGGCCGTACTTGTATGGTTGGTTCCACAACAATCCATCGATAACAGATCCTCCACCACTCAGCATCTCTCCTCACTTAATGTTTGGAACCGCCCAGGCTTTGAATGTGGACAGATCCGAGAGTCCACTTCAGGTACGTTAACAATAACATTATGCGTCCTTTCATAAAGTATAGCTCAATAATGGGATAGCCAGACCTGTTGACTTTTTATCTCCACCCCCTCCCCCCGCTCAAAAAATTCATTCTCGGGATGTGGGTGTCATTGGCAAGGCCGATATTTGCTGGTGTTTATTGCCTTTTCCTAGTTGCCCTGATAAGGTGGTGGACCCTCTACTTTTGAATTGAATTTACCCCAGCAAGAAGCAAGCACTCAGTATTATATGTTGTTTTGTTACAGATGACCACCTCCCAAAATTCCACGAGATTACGAACATTAAGTGAGAATGAAATCTGTCTAGCAAGTGTGGCCAGAAGGCAGAGGAATTTGTAAGTAAGACATTTTGACATAGTCTGTTTGTTGTGATGTCATGCAGCCACTTCTGCAAAGCTACAATAATGATGCCATCTGGCATGTTCAGAGACTGGGCTGGATTTCAGCTATTTGAGGGAATGGAGGGTGGTCTAATATGGAAAAGAAAGTTTGATACCTTTACTGAAGCCAGTGATCTTAGGATTTTCAGCAGTCAGCAAATGAAGAAGATCTCAAATGGGTTGACTGTTTTAATCAGAAGTGGAATAAACTTTTTCAGACTGTTCTTCAGTGCATACCCCCTTAATGTTACAGGTAGAAAGATTGAGTGTTACCATAGTTTAGCACATGATCATTTTACATCAGGGACTGTACCTCGGGTCCAAACTAGGGTAAGTTTGTATGCAAAATGAGTTTGACCCAGGTTCTAGTTGGTATGAGCCCATAACAAAACTCCACAGACAATCTGAGTCCAAAAGGATGGTTGGTATGGGATTTGAAAATGTCACATTCAAGAGCTGCTCTTTTGTCATTTGGATTTAGAGTATTGATGAGGAAGTGCAGAGAGATCAAAATGTCAAAAATTTTCCATTCTCCAGCAAAGGCATTCCTTCCTTTTATTAACACAAAACGATTACTACAAAATTAACTCTACAGGTCAACAAGAAAATTTCAGTATCTGCCACCTGTCTGCCAGATAACCCTTCTTTAGATGTACTGTTGATCTTATAATCCTGCCTTGATAACTTCTCCACTTAGCCTTTTTCTTTTTTTCTGGTTACAGCACGGAAGAAGGCCATTCGGCCCGTCGAGCCCATGCCGAGTCTCAGCTAGTCCCACTCCCCTGCCCTTTTCCCGTAGCCCTGCAATTTTTTCCCCTTCCGATACTTATCTAACTCCCTTTTGAAAGATAAAATTGAGTCTGCCTCCTCCACCCTTTCAGGCAGTGCATTCCAGATCTTAACCATTCGCTGTGTAAAAAAGTTTTTACTCATGTCGCCTTTGGTTCTTTTGCCAATCACCTTAAATCTGTGTCCTCGGGTTCTTGACCCTTCTGCCAATGGGAACACTTTATCTATCCTGTCCAGACCCCTCATGATTTTGAACACCTCTATCAAATCTCCTCTGCTCCAAGGAGAAACATAGAAGATAGGAGCAGTAGGCCATTTGGCCCCTCGAGCCTGTTCCGCCATTTAATGAGATTATGGCTGATCATCCAAATTCAGTACCCTGTCCCTGCTTTCTCCCCATATCCCTTGATCCCTTTAGCCTGAAGAAATATATCTAACTCCTTCTTGAATATATTTAATGAATTGGCCTCAACTGCCTTTTGTGGTAGAGAATTCCACAGGTTCACCACTCTCTGGGTGAAGAAATTCCTCCTCATCTCAGTCCTAAATGGCTTACCTCTTATCCTTAGACTGTGACCCCTGGTTCTGGACTCCCCCGCCATCGGGAACATCCTTCCTGCATCTAGTCTCTCTAGTCCTGTTAGAATTTTATAAGTTTCAATGAGATCCCCTCTCATTCTTCTAAACTCTAGCGAATACAAGCCCAATCGACCCAATCTCTCCTCATACGTCATTCCTGCCATCCCAGGTATCAGTCTGGTGAATCTTCGCTGCACTCCCTCCATGGCAAGAACATCCTTCCTCATATAAGGCGACCAAAACTGCACACAATACTCAAGGTGTGGTCTCACCAAGGCCCTGTACAACTGCAGCAAGACATCCTTGCTCCTGTACTCGAATCTATAGAAGCTTTTACAGTCAGTTTTTATGTTCCCTGCAAGCTTACTCTCATACTCTATTTTCCCCCTCTTAATTAATCCCTTTGTCCTCCTTTGCTGAATCCTAAACTGCTCCCAGTCCTCGGGTTTGCTGCTTTTTCTGGCCAATTTATATGTCCTCTCCTTGGATCTTATGCTATCCCTAATTTCCCTTGTTAGCCACGGTTGAGTCACCTTTTTTGTTTTATTTTTATGCCAAACAGGGATGAACAAATTCTGTAGTTCATCCATGCAATCTTTAAATGTTTGCCTTTAAGTAACATTGCTCAATCCATCCTAGCCAACTTGCGCCTCATACCATCGTAGTTTCCTTTATTTAAATTCAGGACCCTAGTCTCTGAGTCAACTACTTCACTCTCCATCTTAATGAAGAATTCTATCATATTATGATTGCTCCTCCCCAAGGGGCCTTGCACAACAAGATTGCTAATTAATCCTTTCTCATTACATAATACCCAGTCTAAGATGGCCTGATCTCCAGTTGGTTCCTCAACATATTGGTCCAGGAAACCATCCCGTATACACTCTAGGAATTCCTCTTCCACAGTATTGTTACTAATTTGGTTAACCCAATCTATATGTAGATTAAAGTCACCCATGATAACTGCTGTGCCCTTATTGCACGTGTCTCTAATTTCCCATTTAATGCCATCCCCAACCTCAGCATTACTGTTTGGGGGTCTGTATACAACTCCCACTAATGTTTTCTGCCCCTTGGTATTTCTCAGCTCTACCCATACAGATTCCACATCATCAGAGCTAATATCCTTCCTTACTATTGTGTTAATCTCCTCTTTAACCAGCAATGCTACCCCACCTCCTTTTCCTTTTTGCCTGTCTTTCCTGAATATTGAATACCCCTGAATGTTGAATTCCAAGCCTTGGTCACCCTGGAGCCATGTCTTTGTAATCCCAATTATATCATATCCGTTTACATCTATTTGCGCAGCTAATTCATCCACCTTATTACGAATGCTCCTTGCATTAAGACAGAAAGCCTTCAGGCTTGTTTTTTTAACACTCTTAGACCTTTTAGAATTATTATTTACTGTGGCTATGTTTGATTTACACCCTTGATTTCTCTGACTGCCACTTTTGCTTTTCTCCTTCCTGTCTTTTGCTTCTATCCTTGCTTCCCTTTCCTCTGTCTCCCTGCACAGGTTCTCAACCCCTTGCCATTTTAGTTTAAACCCTCCGCAACAGCACTAGCAAACACTCCCCCTAGGACATCGGTCCCCGTCCCACCCAGGTGCAAACCGTCCAGTTTGTACTGGTCCCACCTCCCACAGAACCGGTTCCAATGTCCCAGGAATTTGAATCCCTCTCCCTTGCACCATTCCTCTAGCCACGTATTCATCTGAAATATACTTCTATTTCTACTCTGACTAGCACGTGGCACTGGTAGCAATCCTGAGATTACTACCTTTTGAGGTCCTATTTTTTAATTTACCTCTTAACTCCCTATATTCAGCTTTTAGGACCTCATCCCGGTTTTTACCTATATCGTTGGTACCTATATGCACCACAACAACTAGCTGTTCACCCCCCCCCCCCCCCCCCCCTCCAGAATGCCCTGCAGCCGCTCAGAGACATCCTTGACCCTTGCACCAGGGAGGCAACATACCATCCTGGTGTCTCGTTTGCGGCCGCAGAAACGCCTATCTATTCCCCTTACAATAGAATCCCCTATCACTATTGCTCTCCCGCTCTTTTTCCTCCCGTCCTGTGCAGCAGAACCACCCATGGTGCCAGGAAGTTGGCTGTTGCTGCCTTCCCCCGATAAGCCATGTCCCTCAACAATATCCAAAGCGGTATATCTGTTTGAGAGGGGGATGGCCACAGGGGACCCCTGCACTACCTGCCTGCGCTTACTACTCTGACTGGTGGTCACCCATTCCCTTCCTGCCTGTGCAGCCTTTACCTGTGGTGTGACCAACTGATCAAACGTGTTATCCACGATGTCCTCAGCATTGCGAATGCTCCAGTATGTATCCATTCGCAGCTCCAGCGCCACAATGCGGTCTGCCAGTAGCTGCAGCTGGATACACTTCCTGCACACATGGTCGTCAGGGACACAGGAAGTGTCCCTGATTTCCCACATAGTGCAGGAGGAGCATGCCACGGGGCCGAGCTGTGCTGCCATGACTTACCCTTTAATTAATTTAAATTAAATTAAATTAAATCAAATTAATACCACTAATTACACTACAATTAAATGATATACTCAAGGGCCCTTGTTTACTAACAGTCCCCGCTATACAACAGAGACCTTAGAAACTATAACCACAAAAACTAAGACCTTCTAAACTTTATAAACTATTAACCTTAACTGTCAAACTATAGAGTAGTATAAATACTCACCTGGCCGTACTCACCCAATGAGCTGCTTCCTCTTGCCCGCGTCACTTTGAATCGTGAACAACCCCAGCTTTTCCAGTCTATCCACGTAACTGAAGTCCCTCATTCCTGGAATCATTCTCGTAAATCTTTTCTGCACCTTCTCTAGGGCCTTCCCACCCTTCCTAAAGTGCAGTGTCCAGAATTGGACACAGTACTCCAGTTGGGGCCAAACCAGTGTTTTATACAGGTTCATCATAATTTCCACACTTTTGTACTCTATACCTCTATTTATGAAGCCCAGAATCCCGCAAACCTTTTTTAACTGCTTTCTCAACCTGCCCTGCTACCTTCAACGATTTATGCACACATACCCCCGGGTCTCTCTGTTCATGCATAGATACATAGATAGATACATAGATACATAGAAGATAGGAGCAGGAGTAGGCCATCCGGCCCTTCGAGCCTGCTCCGCCATTTAATGAGATCATGGCTGATCCTTCAATTCAGTATCCCGTCCCCGCCTTCTCTCCGTAACCCTTAACCCCTTTTGCCTGTAGAAATATATCTAATTCCCTCTTAAATATATTTAATGAGCTGGCGTACACTGCCCTCTGTGGCAATGAGTTCCACAGGTTCACCACTCTCTGAGTGAAGAAATTCCCCCTCATTTCTGTCCTAAATGGTTTAGCCCTTATCCTTAAATTATGTCCTCTAGTTCTGTTCTCACCCGCCAAGGGAAACATTCCTTCTGCATCTAATCTGTCTAGACCTGTCAGAATTTTATACACTTCTATGAGGTCCCCTCTCAATCTTCTAAACTCCAGTGTGTACATCCCTAAACTACATAGTCTCTCCTCATAGGTCAATCCCGCCATTCCTGGTATCAGCCTGGTGAATCGCCGCTGCACCCCCTCCATGGCAAGAACATCTTTCCTCAGATGAGGCGACCAAAACTGTACACAGTACTCGAGGTGTGGTCTCACCAGTGCCCTGTACAGCTGCAGCAAGGTATCCCTGTTCCTGTATTCCAACCCTTTTGCTATGAAGGCCAGCATACCGTTTGCCTTCTTGACCGCCTGTTGCACCTGCATGCTCGCCTTCAGTGACTGGTGTACAAGAACACCCAGGTCTCTCTGTACCTCTCCTCATTCTTTCTACCAAAATGCATCACTTCCCACTTTTCTGCGTTAAATTTCATCCTCCCTCACAGTTTATTCTTACAGCAGTGTGGTGCATTGCAGCCTTCTCCATAACCAAAGGACATGCTTTATGCCTCACTGCTAAACCATATAAATAATGCATTTTCTTATCACTACCATATCTAATATCGTAGTTACTGAGCATTAACTCCCAAGCAACTGCTTCTGTGCACGTATGTTTAATAAATATTGGATTAAGAATAAATTTAAAAATAAAACTTTAGATAGTTGCATAAAATACATGCGTTGACAGGTCTATATCGTGGTGTGAAGTGCCGCATCACATAGGTTGATGGTTGCACTTTCCTTTATTACTTACAGGTCTGACAACCGTTCTGACAAAGGGCCGTCAGCCTGAAGCGTTAACTCTGTTTCTCTCCACAGATGCTGCCTGACCTGCTGAGTATTATCAGCATTTTCTGTTTTTATTTCAGATTTCCAGCATCTGCAGTATTTTGCTTTTGTGTTAGTGATTCATTGATGACAGTTTTGTTAATAAACTTTGAATAAACTTATCAACAAAATTCTGCTCTCCTTTCTGCAGATGGAAAACACCTATAGCCTTTTCCTAAATCCATCAATGAGCAGTGTTGTAGATATACTGTAATCCTCAATTCTATCAGAGATCAAGCCTTTCTAAAGGTGCTAATTGACCACAGAACAGCTATTTTCGCTGAGAGCAAACTTTTCCAATCCATCCCCAGGGCCACAAAATCAAAACAAACAACAGAGAAATGGATGACTGAACAGGTTGAATGGTCTTTTCCCGTTTCTAGCATTTGTTTTTAAATATGTGCCAACCATCTTTTACACATTTTATACCAACAATGTTTTGCTATACCCCTCAATGCGATATTTTATTGCAAATTACTTGAACTATATATGGGGAATATGAACTATATCCCTGTACTATTCAATCATTTGCTTTAACAATACTATGCTTCTATCCAATCTGTAGGAATGATCACTCCAGTGGTCCAAAGCCTCCCTTCCCTTCACTTGGACCTGGCCAGGCACTATTTTCAATTCATAATGTGTGCAATGTATTAAATTATATTGGACATATACTGTTGGAGCACTTAATGGAAACAGTCAATCAGAAAATGCGAAGAAGGTGACCAGAACTGGCTTGTGTAACTTCAAAAATTTCTTTGGTGTCCTGCTAATTTTCTTTAAGCTATGCACGAGATGCATCACTTTGAAGCTTGTTAGATGTTAACAGTCTTCCAGTAACTACTTATGCATCTGATTGTATGCTTTGCCATCAATACTTGTCTGACTAATGAAATACCTTCCATTCAGGAAAATGCTCTGACTGTTCCCAAGTGCTTTGTATGGCGAAAATTAACCATACTGCTTTTGTTGGATATTCATATATGCAGTAACCCATGTTTTTTTTAAGCATATGATAATTTGTGAGGGGAGTTTCTGTGCTTATGAGCACTAGGGATTAGAACACTGTTCCATGTTTATGCCAATTTTCAGCATTAAATACCCCTGACTAAGAATTGCATGAGCTAAATGCACACTGGATTTTCCTCTACACCAGTAAGTCACTTCCACTTCTCACACCAGCCATCCTTAAAACCATTGGGTCTGCATACTATGATTTTTGTGTACATTAGAACTGCTTACAGAAGTCAACAGCACTGACCTGCTGTGAAATATAACACGAGTGAGAGTGACAAAAGCAACGATCAATTTCACAAGTCTAAATAAAAAGTTCGATTACACATGGAGAGGTTCAGGATGTTGCTAATGAAACTTCTATTTTTTCTGGTATAGAGGTTAAAATATATTTTCCCTTTTTGGTGGAGGAAAGGAATGTCGGGTGAACCACCTGATGATGTCCCTGTAGTGTAGTTCCGTATATTTCCATGTTTTGGGCCAATTACAATCAGCAAGAAATTGAGAAAGGAAGGAATTTGGAGACGGTGTCAGCGAACCACATAGTTGAGGAAGCTAACATAATGAGCAGCATGCACCATACACTGGAGCTGTTTAAAACAGCAATGTCTTTTGCACCCTTTTTTCACAACAGTTACTATTGTGGAAACCGGTGAAGGGTCTAACTCTTTTGCATGTCTTATATAAAACTTGCTGTCTGTTAACTCTGCAGAGTTTACTTTGTTGTGCATGTAATGAGTTGCCAGCAAATGTCGTTTTTAGGTTGCAACCTCTTTTTAAACTTTTAGTGTGAGTTTTGTATCTGGGTTTTCAGGTGGATGATCAATTTTTAAAATATTTTATGAGTAGCAATATTCTGTAAAGAAGAAAATATTTGAATTGATTTGATGTCATGATATAAAATGTGACAATCCATTTTTGAACTGATATAATTTATGCATGTGATAACACAAACGGATGGGACACCGGTTGAATCCCCCCCCATTTTGCTGAGGTTCAGATATCATACTGCATAGGGGTGTTGTGTAGATGACGGATGTACCTTTGCAAGAATGGCTATTTGGAAGGAGAGTTATTCCTATGTAACTCCTGTGCACTTCCTGGCATCCAGCTGTGAACTACATTGGTAGAGGCCTGAGAGCAGAACAGCCTCTGCATCCTTCCTGTGGGGAAACCAGAAGTGCTGAGGGAAAGTCAGGAAATTTCATCTTCTCAGTAAAAAAAAAAGTTTTTAAATTTTTCAACATTTCCATTTTGATTTACGCATAATGCTAGAAAGGAACCATGGAGAGTGAGATTTAAACGTACACACAATCTGGTGACATACTCACATTCTGTACTTTGTGCCAAATATTATAGTCTGGGCTGAGTAAGATCACCTGTTGTTTCTTGGTACTGATATTCATTAAACATTGGGCGGAATACCATTCTACTCTGAGTTTCACATTCTTAGCTAGTTTCTTTTTTTTAAACTGTAGAACATGTGATGGGGCTGTAAATACTTGTGTAGGAATAATATCAGCGATCGTAGAGGTAGTAAGGTGGAGCATTGCACTGATGTTCAAACATGCTGTGTTGTGGGTCAGTGTCCAACTTCCTACAAGGGTTTTAGACATGCCTGCAGGGGAAAGTGCTGGGCAACTTTCTATGGATGGACGAATCAGTGGCTGAGTGACTCTTTGCCCTCTGTTGCAGGCCTCTTCGCCTTTGGATGCAGAGCAGCATTGGTAGATGTCAGGTAAACTGACTTGCCACATTTATGCCTGGGGAATCGTGTGTAGCACAAAAGATCCTTTTAAAAACAAGTGGTAGAAATTTAAAAAAAAGGAGGAATGACTAAATTTCACAGGGCTTTGTGATATTTAAATTGCTGTGACTCTCTGGTATTTCTGTGGCCAATTCATTTTTTTTCCACTTTAAGGAATCGGTTCCATAACCAGCCCCTTTCTGGCAACCTGTACTCAGATGTGATCAATCAAACAAGGAATCAAAGGTGATTGGATTGGCATAGTTTCTTTCTTGCTGCACTTGATTTTGCATTAACATGCTGTGGTGTTAGTTTCATTCTTACTTTCTAAAACTTTTATATCCTGCTGTAAGTACTTTATGTCATGGATGAGTCTTTTTAGTCATTTCACACATAGTGTAAACAGAGCTTGCATCTACCTACTGCATCAAGGCTGGTCTGAAATGCTGGCTTCTATTTACATCAGTGAAGTTGCTCTGGGATACATGCAGGCTGTCCCCAAAATGTGTCACGAGTGGCTGAGGAGGGAAGTAAAAATGTAAGTGTCCACTTACTTGAGAGCAAAAGTAAGCTGTAAAAATTGAGGATATTTACTAAAAATGTTTACATATTGTTGTGTATGAGACAGAATAGGAGGGGTTTGTACAGAAAGTATTCTCCTGCTCCCTTTTCTCCTCCCTGGACTTTTTTTTTGCTCCTCTGCTGTTTGTTACTCCGTGTCCTTGTTTACAGTTTCTCTACGGGCTCGCTACACCTTGCCTCCATCCTATTTCAGCCCTCCATCTGAACTCATGTCTCCATTCTTCAGATCCTGGACTACTTTGTGCCCTTGGTCCCATCAAAGGTACAGAGGCTTCAGCCATCATGCTCTTGTAGGCTAGAGTACTCATGCAGAAGTCCTCCGCCTTGCTAGATCTTTCCCAACTTCAAAAACCTCCCCAAAACCTACTACTTTGACCATGCTTTTAGTCCCCTCACTTAACTTTTCTTCCTCCGCCCCCGAAGTATCTTAGGATCTTTCACTATGTTAACATGCTGTATAACTACAAGTTGTTGTATTCATAAATGGTATTAATTGTAATATAAAATTTGCTGATGCCACCAAGAATATAAGAAAACTTCAAAGGGAGCTGGACCAGATGAATGGGGTAAGGGATGATGGATCTAACTTAATGTAAGTAAAGGTATAGGTTTGTGTACATTGGAAGGGAAACATGTTCATGATAAAAGGATGCCCATTAAGGGGAAAAAAAAGTGTTGTGATTATTGACCATTCAGTGAAGTTTCCAATCAATATGAAGCTGTTGCCAACAAGACTAAATCTTAGTATCTGTTTATGGAGATGCATTTGAAGGGCTACAAGTCCTGTAACTGTGACAAATAGAAGATTTGTCTTGCTTCATGTTGTAAGACAGCCTATATCACAATATCTTATTAAGAAACTGTGGTGTGTTGGCTTTCTGCCCACTTGAGAACAGTCCCTGCAAATTGTATTCGGAGGGGGGGATTTCTCTGCTGACTTGGCTTCCCTGTATTGGGGAGAATCCACATCACTGGCAGATGACTCGCCTCTGTTCAGGTGGCTTCCTCAACAAGTGAGGGAAGCATTAAAGCACACAGGGGTGACAGAAGGATTGATATATTACTACGCTGTGATCTGCCCAGATTTAGTGTCCTTTGTATACTATGGTACAAAGCCTTTTGAAGAGCTGTCAACTGTGTGTTTGTCCCAAGGAGAAGGGAGGCCCGTTTATCAAAAGCTCAGCTTTTCTTTATTCCAAAGGTGTCAAATAGCTTGTTGTCTGATCAACCTCCTTGATCCCATGAAATACAATTTGATGGGGCTGTCACTGCAGGAATTGTTTTGCACTGGATGAGCTTTGATTAATTTTGAGCGATATCTGTTTACTTTTCAGTTTTTCACTTAATTATATTAAGATACCTTTTTTAAAAGAAAGAACTTGCATTTATATAGCACCTTTCACATCCTCTGGGACATCACAAAGCCCTTCACAGGATAAGTTAGTTACATTTGAAGGGTAGTTACTGCTGGTTTGGTATTCCTCTATCTCAAATGGGACTTCAAAAGTAAAGAATGCTTATAATTATTGCAGCATATCAGCAACAACAACTTGCATTTATATAGCACTTTTTAATGTAGAGAAACGTTCCAGGATGCTTCACAGAGGCGTAATCAGAAAAATATGGACCCCAAGCCAAGGAAGGATATATTGGGAGGCGTGGCCAGAGATGAGTTTTAAGGAGGGTTTTAAAGGAGAGGAGGGATGTGGCAAGGCTGAGATGTTTAGGGAGGGAATTCCACAGTGTGGGCCCTAGGCGGCAGAAGGCACGGCCACCAGTTGGGGGGGTGGGGTGCGCAGAGGGGAGGGGAGCAATACGCAAGAGGTCAGATTCAGAGGAATGGAGAGTTTGGGGTGGAGGGGGGATGGGGTTGGTTGTAGGGCTGGAGGAGGTTACAGAGATAAGGCGGGGCTAGGCTATGAAGGGATTTTAACATGTGGATTGGAATTTTAAATTTGAGGTATTGGGGGATCGGGAGCCGATGTAGATCAGCGAGGGCAGGAGTGATGGATGAGTGGGATGGTGTTGGATTGGATATGGGCAGCAGAGTTTTGGTTGAGCAGGTTTATGGAGGGCGAAAGATTGGAGGCCAGCTAGGAGAGCATTGGAATAGTTGAGACTGGAGGTGACAGAGTCAGCAACAGAATGGTTGAGGTAGGGGTAGACGCAGACAATGATATGGAGGTGGAAGTAGGCGGTCTTTGTGATGGAGAGGATATGGGTCGGAAGCTCTGGTTGATGTCGAGTAGGTCGCCGAGGTTGCGATCCGTCTGGTTCAGTCTCAGACAGTAGCTGGTGATAGTGATGGAATCAGTGGGTTGGGTACAGAGTTTGTGGCAGGGTTGAAAACAATGGCTTCAGTCTTCCCAGTGTTAAGTTGGAGGAAATTGTGGCTCATTCAAAACTGGATGCCGGACAAGTAGTGGAGCGGTCGAGAGAGGTGGTTTATCTGGTGTCATCAGCATACATTTGGAAACTGACCCCATGTCTGTGGATGATGTCGCCAAAAGGCAGCACGTAGATGAACAAAAGGAGAGGGTCATGGATAGATCCTTGGGGGACTCCAGAGATAATGGTGAAAGGGCAGCAAGAGAAGCCATTGCTGGATACGCTCTGGCTACGATCACATGGGTAAGAGTGGAACCAAGTTTGGACTGTCTTACTGAGCTAGACAACAGAGAGGCTTTGAAGAAGGACGGTGGACGACCGTATCAAAGGCTGCAGTGGTAGAGGACGATCATCGTCACAGATAATGTTGTTTGTGACTTTGGTTGAGGTCGTTCAGTGATGTAGTGGGGCAGAAACCTGATTGGAGAGATTCAAACAGAGAGTTGCAGGAAAAATAAGGAAGGATTTCAGAGGTGACAACATGCTGAAGGGCTTTGGAGAGCAAAGGGAGGTGGTAGTTTGCAAGACCAGTTGGGGTCGAGGGTGGGTTTTTTGAGGGTGGTGATAGTGGAGGTTTTGAAAAGAGGGACAATACCCAAGGAGAGAAAACAATTTACAGTGTCAGCTAACGGGCCAGAAAGAGAATTTGAGTGATCATCAATTTAGTGGGAATGGGGTCAAGAGAGAAACTAGAGAGTAATGGGTTCAGGGCTAAGGCAGGGAGGGAGCCTGGGATGGGAGGTTGGCTTGGTGGGCAAAGGGAAGGATGAGGAGCAGCAGAGGCAGCTGAGCCGATGGTCTCGATCTTAGTGACAAAGCAGTCCATGAGCTCTCTCACTTATTTTTGGAGGTGTGGGTGTAAGGGGCAGGGGAGAGGTGTTTATGGAGACAATTGGTAGTGAAGAAAAGAAACTGGGGGGTTATCTTTGCTCTCCAGGATGATCCTGAAATAATTTGGGCAGACAAGAGTAAAGCCTTGGATGCAGCAACAACAGCAACTTGCATTTATATAGCGCTTTTAATGTAGGAAAACGTCCCAAGGCGCTTTACAAGAGCATAGGAGAGTAGATAGGCAGAAGAGTAATGAGGAGTAGTTATAGGTTGTGTCAAAGCATCCTGGAAGGGAATATGAAAGGTGGCACTACTGGATAACAGGAAGGAGAGGAGACAGGATAGAAGGGCCCGAGAAGGCCAAGAGAGGAAGATAGATGGAAAGGGCTTGGGTCTGGAATGGCAGCCAAAATGTGCACATGAATGGTTAGATGGGCATGGCAGAGATTAGGAGAAACATATCCTGGTTGTAAACAAAATAGGATGGAGATGATATGATAGAGTCCAAAATTAAACTGGTTTCTGTGACAATTGAATGTCTTCAAAGAAATAAACAAATATTGCACGTGTTAGCTTGGCTCAGTGGGTTGTAATTCCAATCCAGCACTTAATCTAGGCTTACGCTTCAGTGCAGTACTGTGGGAATGCTGTGCTGTCACAGGTACTGTCTTTTGGATCAAGTGTTAATGTGAGGCCCTGTCCACTGTTCAAGTGGATGTAAATGATTAGGTTGCTCAATTCGAAGAAGAGCAGGGAGTACTCTGTGTTCTGGCCAATGTTTTTTTGCCTCTACCAACACCATCAAATATCGATTACTTGATAATTCATCTCATTTAAGGTCTTGCTATGTACAAATTAGTTGCTGCATTTTGGTTATGTAACATAGAATTACATAGAATATACAGCACAGAAACAGGCCATTTGGCCAACTAGTGCTGGTGTTTATACTCCACACGGGTTTTCTACCTCATCACAGCCTTTCAGCATATCTTTCTATTCCCTTTTCTCTCATGTACTCAGCTAGTTTCCTTTTGAAAGCATCTAAGCTATTTGCCTCAACCACTTCCTGTGGTAGCGAGTTCCACATTCCAACCACTCTCTGAGTAAAGAAATTTCTCCTTATTTCCCTATTGAATTTATTAGTAACTATATTTATGGCCCCTAGTTTTGGATTCTCCCACAAGTGGAAACATTCTCTCCACATCTACTCTGTTCAACCCATTCATAATTTTAAAAATCTTTATCAGGTCTCCTCTAAGTTTTCTCTTTTCTAAAGAAAAAAGCATCAACCTGATCAGTCTTTCCCGATAACTGTAATCTCTCAGTTTTGGTACCATCCTTGTAAATCTTCTTTGCACTTTCTCCATTGCCTCTATGTTCTTTTTATAGTATGGAGACCAGAACTGTGCACAGTACTCTAAGTGCGGCTTGACCAGGGTCCAATACAAGCTTAACATAACTTCACTACTTTTGAATTCTATACCCCTAGAAATAAATCTCAGTACTTTGTTAGCATTTTTAATTGCTTTGCTGAACTGCAATACCGCTTTTAATGATTTGTTCACCTGTATCCCTAGATCCCTTTGCTCTTCTACCCAATTCAGTTTCTTATTTTCTAAGGTGTAGGTGATGTTTCTGTTTTTCCTACCAAAGTGCATCACCTCACATTTATCTATGTTAAAGTTCATTTGCCACTTAACTGCACTGTCTGCAAATTTTCTAATGTCTTCTTGTATTATGTTGCATTCTTCGTCAGAGTTACCGACACCCCCCAGTTTGGTATCATCTGCAAATTTTGATATTGAGTTATTTATTCCTAAGTCCAAATCATTAATGTAAATCATGAACAACAGTGATCCTAGCACTGATCCTTGTGAAACAACACTTTCTACCTTCGTCCAATCTGAATAACTACCCTTTACCCCTATTCTCTGCTTTCTATTTTTTAGCCAATTTTCTATCCATTCAGCTATTTGTTCCCTCACTCCACATGCCCTAACCTTTGTCATGAGCCAACCATGTGGTACTTTATCAAAGGCTTCAATACTAATTTTTTGGATAGGAAGCACTTTGGGACATCCTGAAAATGTGATGAGGCATTATATACAAGCAAATTCTTTCTCTGTCGCATTCACCTACATAACAATGACTACAATTCAAAAGTAAATGCATTGGCTTTTCAGTACATCTTGAGGACATGAAAGGTGCTATATAAATGCAAGATCTTTTTCTTTGTTGGATTTTCTCTAATTTTTGAAAATGTTTTTGACTAAGCCTATTGAGGAGCTTTAAGTGCAGTTGTACTTTTGCTCTTTTGGACGGCTGTGATAAGCATCTGTGCTCCTGTATTCAAAGCATAACACAACAGCTGGTAGGGTTCTTGCCTTATACCTGCCAAAATTACCTTCAGACGATTGAGACAATTATTGCCAACACAGCCAGCCTACACCTACTGCCATTATTGCCCGACCCAAAGATCCTGTTTGGCACCAGATCAGAAAACTGGCATCAGCCCAGGCAAGGACTGGAGTGTGTAGTTACACATTGATACAAACTGGTAAACCAACTGAGTGATATCCTGGGCCACCTGGATTAATTTTTGCTAACCTAACAGTCACTGCATTTTAAATATAATTCATCATGTGAAGCATCTTTCAACATAAGCTGCTATATAACTGCAAGTGTTATTTAAGTATTATTAAGGAGTCTGTACTGGTGGAAAGTCTATTGGTGCTGGGTCATATAGGCTTTTCTTATAGCTAGAATGGTGCCATCATCCTTGAGGGTTGAAGTCTGAAGAGGTCTGTTCGGCACAGTAACTGTGCTGCCCATGTCCTAACTCACACCAAGTCCCGTTCGCCCATCACCCCTGTGCTCGCTGGTTAAGCAACGCCTCGATTTTAAAATTCTCTTCCTTGTTTTCAAATCCCTCCGTGGCCTCGCCCCACCTCATCTCTGTAATCTCCTCCAGCCCTAAAACCCTCCGAGATATCAGCGCTCCAATTCTGGCCTCTTGAGCATCCCCGATTTTAATCGCTCCACCATTGGCGGCTTTTTTTTAGCTGCCAAGGCCCTAAGCTCTGGAATTTCCTCCCTAAACCTCTCTGCCTCTCTACCTCTTTCCTCCTTAAAACCTACCTCTTTGACCAAGCATTTGGTCATCTGGCCTAATATCTCTTTATATGCTTCGATGTCAAACTTTGTTTGATAACGCTCCTGTTTTACTATGTTAAAGGCGCTATATAAATACAAGTTGTTGTAATTAAAGGATTGATACAGAGTACTTTTATAAAGCCGGTGTTGGAGATGAACAAAGTAGATTTGTTTATGTTTGTCTTTTTATTTTCCAGCATGACCCATGAATGCACAATACCCGAGGGAGTTCTTGAAAATTTCAGTGTAATGGAAATCGTAACACTCCGGCGTCAGGTAAGAATTTTTGACCAGCAACATTTACAAGAATGAGTATGATGAATGCAGTGGTTGGACTGCTGCAGGAACAGGATATTTCCTGTAGTTGGGGTTCAGTTATATTATCGGAGCAGTGTGTGTCATTACCTGAAAAAGCTTAATGTCTTCAGTTACGCAGCGTGAAGTAGAGGTGCTGGACACTCAGTCCTAACTCTTACAACTTCAAAGAAAAACCTGATGATAAATAAAATAAAATCTTACTTTAACACTACATTGACCTCCCAGCAGATGATTCTGTTTGCTAAGGTACATTTTCCATCTGATTTAAATTCTTGAGAGAAAGAAAGCATTCTTTAGATGCTGTTGTAGTTTTTGTTTTGGCGTTGAGCTCCTTCAGTGCACAATAGGGTCCAACCTTTCTCTCTTGCAGTTGAACAAGTTGAATCGGCGCCTACAATTATTGGAACAGGAGAGTCGGGACCATGCTCGAAAGGAATTTGTCCTCTATTCCATCATCATTACAGCATGTTTTGTCAACAGTTGGCTCTGGCTGAGGAAGTAAATTCGTTCTAACTGCACATGTAGAGTTGGGAAACACTGCTACAAACTGACAGACTGAGACCATCTTCTGAATGCAGCATGACGGGCGTCATCGTTTCTTTTATGCAACAACCTGTATCATTACTGAAATACAAGGGAATGATGTCCTTTAGAACAGTTTGCTAACATGATTTTAATAGCACAGTGATGTGGGATTGGGAGAAGTTGTAGTGTAATGCGTTCAAAACCTAATTAATTACTTTAAAGCTAACTAACACCTTTTTCTTTAATTTACATCGCACGGGAAATCTTAACATACTGCTAATCCAAACTTTACTGCAATTATTGGGAGCATATTGAAGAACTTTATGCACAAACCTATGAGTTAAACCAGCAGAGTGGGAAAAAAATGCCTTTTGATGGTATGCAAAATCCCTTCTGTGCTTTCTAGATGTCCCTCCACTAATGACTGCGTCTGCTTTAAGTGGTTTTTGTGAGTGTGCAGGAATGTCTGTGATTTGTCTGTCCCTCTGTCTTTTTTTCTCCCTTCCTTTCCAATGGAGATGTACCTGGTCTCTGCTTGATGTCGCCCCAAAATGGCCCAGCTACATTTGTTACATTGCTGAGTAGAAAGTCACAGGCAAGTGTAATATAATGTTATACCTAAACTGCTATTCCAGATCTCGCATCCCATTATAGAGCTGCACTAACTGGATTAAGAGCAGGTCATGTGCCTGCCCAATGGCTGAGGATGAAATGTTACATGTGGATACCAAAGAAGGAATCATAGAATTATAGAAATCTACAGCACAGAAGGAGGCCATTTGACCCATCCCGTCTGTGCCGACCAAAAACGAGCTATTGACCCTAATCCCACTTTTAAGCTCCTGCTCCGTAGCCTTGTAGGTTACGGCACTTCAAGTGCATATCCAAGTACTTTTTAAATGCGATGAGAGTTTCTAACTCTACTACCCTTTCAGGCAGCGAGTTCTAGACCCCCCACCACCCTCTAGGTTAAAAAGTTCTCCTCAACTCCCCTCTAATCCTTCTACCAATTACTTTAAATCTATGCCTCCTGGTTATTGACCTCTCTGCTAAGGAAAATAGGTCCTTCCTATCCACTTTATCTAGGCCCCTCATAATTTTATACACCTCAATCAAGTTTCCCCTCAGCCTCCTCTGTTCCAAAGAAAACAACCCCAGCCTATTCAATCTTTCCTCATAGCAAAATTCCCTGGCAACATCCTCATAAATCTCATCTGTACCCTCTCTAGTGCAATCGCATATTTTGTGTAATGTGGGGGAATTTTTTTTTCCCAAAGTTGCATATTAATAGCTTGGTGTAATATTTTATAAATTCAGTTGAAGACATCTTGACCAATACTGACTTGGATACTTGCTCTGCCAGCATGTATATTTTAATTAATTTACATTTAGTCCAGCTACATACTGCATAAGGCAGAACCATCTAATGTGTTGTAGCCAGAAGAATCAAAATTCACAGAAACCCAGGGCTACTATTTGAATTTCTAAATTAAAAAATTAGAAACTTAATTTGCTGCCCATTATTACAATGTGAAAAGACTCTGATAACAAATGTTCCTCCTGATTTTTACATATTAATGCGTGCTTGCAGATTTAAAATCTGTGTATGAAGAATAGCAGAAACACTAAGCAGTGTGTTTGAGGGACGTTATAAACACAGTATGCTGTTGAATGGAAGCTGTGTGCATTGATACTGAATTGTGACAATTTAACATAGTAGTAGTTGTGTTCGAATCTAGCCATCCAGTTGGACAGCTTAAATTTGCACATTTAGTCAGTCAGTAAAAGTGTAATTGTATGTTAGGATAGTGGGCCTAGCAGGATTTCAATTTGAAATAAGATAAGATGCTCCTCTCACGTTAGACAATGCATAGTGCAATGGTAAAGTGAATCCTACAAGTTGTGAGAGGTAATTGGGAGATGCGAGCTTGAGTTGGACGACTTAGGACGAAGTTTAAAACCACTCCAGTGCAATGCGAGAGAGAAAGGTGCTGGTGACAAATGTTCCATTTAAGGCCATGCATTGTGAGTAATGAATTCATAGAGATAAGACAAGTGTAGCTAATTGAGGATTTTCTTAAAAGAATGCATAATCCTGTATATGCTTTAAATATAAACAAACAATTTCCTTTGAATCCAAACTGATGCAGTTGCTGTTCCCTCTTCTGGTGCAGTGGCAGAATAAGAATTTGTCATGGAGGAGTTTATTCCTCTGAGTTCAAACCTAGCGAGGCTTGATTTTAACTGAGTTCTGCTGAATCACCCAAGTCTTGATAATCTAATTACAGGCCTGTATTACCTGGTATTTTTATATATTTTCTTCTTTTCTCTCAAACTAATTTATTTGTTAAAAACAAATGTAACAATATCCTCTTCTGGTGCAGTGGCAGATAAGTGCAGGTTTAAAAATCTGTGAGTGAAAGTTCGTGGAAAAACTAAGAGCAGTGTGTTCAAAGGTCAGTATAAACACTATTGGAGCTGTATGTTGTGAAGTCCAAACTGTGTGCAGGGATACTGAATTGTGCACAGATTTAACAGCAGCAGTTGTATTAGAATCTGGCCATCCAGTTGGACTGCTTAGTTTTGCATTTGATGGAATGGGAATGAACATTGAAATCTGTGCTTGTGTCATTTGTACATGTATGTATGTATGTATGTGTAATATATAAAAATATATACCCAGTATAGGTTCTCACACATGAAGGAATGTTTGTGTTCTTTAGTATTTCTGCCCTTCCCCGAGATGTGCCCGATTCCTTGGGGGTTGCAGAAAGCCTTGGCCAAGACGTTTACAGGAACTTTTGGTGACCCATGTAATGAAACCAAATTCTTTTGTACATTATTTTTCTGTTTTATATCCTAATCATCCACGTACAAACTTGGCAAGTTCTCATTACTGCAATCTAACCCTATGATCCAGTTTCTAATTTAATCGGTACAAAAATAATTCCATGTAATATTCATGAGAAAGACCGGGTATAACCACAAAATGTACAGAACTAAAGAATGTTCCTCTCAATTCATGCTATTCTTGGAACAAACTTAAAACAGTTGCAATTTTGTTAAATTTGTTTTTGGCACAGAAGAGCAACCAGGGTGCTTGAAAGCCTTTCGGAATACTCCTTCCTTCCCAGTTCCAAGGTTTTCCTGATTTTCCCATCTGGAACGAGGAGTGGTATTAAGGGAACATGAAGTTTCACTTAACACTACTCCAAAAAACACTTGTAACCTGTATTTTACTACAGGCTAACATTCCATCATTAATAGTGTGGCAGCAATATTCCGTTTTTCTGATAAATGAGGGAATGTTACTGACCCTATTGGTCCTGAAAACAAATATTCCAACTACACGATTCCCACAACCCAAAGAACAAAATCTTCACTGAGAGGGATATATAGATTTTATTTATTGGATAACTGTACAATATGGCACTTATTTCACGGATCCTGAAGACTGCGTATCTGTCATGCTGCTGAAAAGGTCAGGATTAGTGTTCAATTTGCTGTGTAATTAACCTGACACAAATCCTAAATAACATTCTTCCTACAATGGCTTATTTAGTCCCTACTTTATCCCAATTATCTCCCCTCCCAAATGCGTTGAATATTGGTGCATGGTACCCTTCTGTCAGTACTATGCCCAAGTGGTCATTTTTCATGTGTAAACCTAGACAGTGTCAACAGACTGTTTTTGATCCTGTCCTCATCTGATGTGCACTTTTCAACTGGTTCACTGGATGGTGGTCAGGAGGTGAATCCTTAGCCCAGGGCAATAAGCATAACTACCTAGCAGAAAGCAGTATGATTCAAATTGGGGTTATCCTGATGTAGTGACACATTGGATGCTGCATTGGAGTGACTTCATCCATTGACTTACTGGGTAAATCTATTTATTGTTTTGAAGTGAAACTTAAAAAAAACTTTCCTTTTCCAGTTGCACCACATGCTCTCCGGCTGATGGATTGATTGGGCGATCTGCTCCAATGACATTGTGAAAACAGCTGAGCTGACTCAAGTTGAAATTCCCTCCCTGTGGGGAAGTGGAACAGCTGGGAGTCAGAAAACTGGCACCCTACTGCTCCTTAGTGCTATGCTGCCTTCCTATACTATTTACACAACACCCTATTCATCCGGTGCCAAATATACTTGGAAATTGAAATAAGAACAGCTTGTAAACTCCAAATTGATGACGATCAGTGATAGAGTAGACAATGTGCTTTGTGTATTCCACACAAATGGATGAACCCATAGATGTAGAAGAAAATTGGTAATTAGGATTATTAATAGGAAAGAAAACTTCCTTAATTGTCTGGATTTAGTCTGGCAAGTACACACACCAAGTGCTTTCCCTTAACCCCCAACATTAAAATGGCCTTTTAAGGTCTTTCTCATAAGTGGAATACATTCTATTTATACAATGTGCACATATAATTTAAAAGTTTTTTTAAACTTATATTTACTTTCACATTTTAATGGTGCTATTGAGTGCACAGAGTTTAATTCTCTGACTTCCTCTCCAGAAATTAGTAATGGACAATCAGTCTTGAAAAATCACATAGAAGTAAATTAATGAGCTCATCTGGCCATAAGTGGTACATATTACAGTACTAAGGTAGAATGTGGCTATAGTTCTATGACTAGACAAAGGCAACTTTAGATAAAATTGAGAAAGGGATTAAATACTTTCTTCTCTCCCACACTGTCACCTCCAGAGTCCCCCAAGGATCTATCCTTGGCCCCTTCTTTACCTTATCGACATTGCAGGTAAGAGATCAGCAGTCACACTTATGCCAATGGCACCTCCTCTACCTGTCCATCGCCTCTCTAGACCTTTCAACTGCTTCAGTGCAGTCAGACTGCTTGTCTGACATCAGTCTTGGATGAGTCATAATTTCCTCCAGTTCAACACTGGGAAATTCCAAATAGTTTTTGGCAGCTGCCACAAAGTCTGCTCCTGTGCCATTGATTCCATCCTGTCCCTGATCATTTTAATAGGCTGAACTAGATTGTCATAACTTCAGTGCTATGCTCAACCCTGAGCTGTGCTTCAATTCTCATATCCTTTAAATCATAAATGACATTTCCACCTCTGCAATATTGCCCACCTCAACCCCTTCATCGGTAAAACCTTTATACATGCCTTTGTCACCTCCAGCCTTGACTACTTCAACACTCTCCTTGTTTGCCTCCCAACCTCCACTCTCCATAAACTTCAGTTTACCCAAACTCTGCTGCACAAATCCTGTCCTGCTCACTAATTACCCCTGTCCTCACTGACCTGTGTTGGGGGCAAGTCAGTCAGTCTTCACAGTATGTTTTGTTTATGCAGAACACAAAAAGTTATATTCCTTAGGCAAGCTGTTGCTCCTGATGTTGACCTTATTCTTGAAGTATAGCAGATAGTGTGCCACAGGGAAAAAAATGAACTTTCTACCAGTGGGTTAAGCACCAGAAATAGTATGGCCTACTCATCATGTCCTACAGATCTCTGAATTCTTGCAAAACATCATGCTAACAGACCATGTATCTCAGGCTAAAAACTACTAAATAAGTTTATTGTAAGTAAAATTATATAGTCAAAAAAGATAAATCCGATAAAAAATAATGGTCCTTAATTGTCACAGGTACATTGGAACTTTTGAGGTCAACACGAGAAGCATAATCCCTACAGTCCTTTTACTGAGTTCTTGTGGTTGCTTTAGAAATTATATTATTGGTGCTTCAGCCTCCATGGAGTTCTTCCTCACCACTGTGGAGTGCACAAAGGAAGATAAAAATGGCATTCTTCCTGATGAATAAAGCTGTTCTGCTTCAAAAATACTTCTTGCAGTGATGGAACAGACACCAGAGGAATCCACAGATGCAAACAACTCCAACTTCACCAAACAATTTAAATTTGTCATTATTATACAATATGCTTCCAGATATGTGTGTATTCTATTTTACCTTTCAGCTCTTGAAGCTTATACAAAGGAACTCAAAGTAGCCAGTACTTTCACTTTAAACAGTTTAAAGCATAAGCCGACTTATACATTTGTATAAAATATAGCATTGGATACATCCTGGGCTTCATCACATTCCATCCTAACGGAGATCAGTGAACTCTTCTCCGAGCAGAGGCCTTACTGGAATATATGGATCAGCTGCTCACTGAATAAACTGATTGAACCATTGGTGCAAATTGGGTGTGAAACCTCCCAGTGTACTGGAACACAAATGAGGTGTTACCCTGCCACTGGATGGAATTGAAATAGATGCCTACTGTTTAAAATACACGCAACATTGTCCAGAATTCATGCAATCTACTAAATTTCACTTTAGCTTCATTGTAAGGATACCAGGAAAAACCAGTTAACAAATTATAGATAACCATGAAAAGCTGTGCAAAGCAAAGTCTGAGCTCTTAGGGTTTATATTTGATGACAAATACCAAAAATAAATAAAGACTCACGTGTTGAACAAATTATATTGACTTACTATAAGAGATTGAAGACAGTAACAGGTAATGTGGAAACCATTTATTGAATCAATATACTTTCATCCAAGAGATAAGCTACATAAAATGGAGGAGAAAAAAATGTCCCATCCCCATTCTTCTGAGGGAGTGTGTGTGTATATACTCCAAGTTCAAAAAAATGCTATTTATTCATAATCCATATATTTTGAATAATGTTTGTTAGCAGGTGTTTAGTTTACCCAATGAGACAATGTAAAATCCATCACATAAATCTCTCCCCTGTACTTGGATAGAAAGCTTGCATGAAGGATTCCCCCCAAACAAGGTTTTGTCAAACTTGCCCTTTGCTTCTGAGTTTACAACCTTTCAAAACTTTGATTATTTTGAGGATTTCTCAAAAAAGAAACACACTTATAAGGGTAGGTGCTGTAGTTAGAGGCCTGAAATAATGTTGGCTAGTCTTTTAGCCTGTTGAGACTTCATTAAATAACATCATTTATAATTAAAATGTGAATTTTGAAACACAATGTAATGTTTAGAATCTCTAGCTTGTAGGACATGGAGCTCTTGGTGCAAGTCAGTAAAAAGCGTATGACTTGTATCACAAATGCTTTGTTAAATCTTTTTCTGATAAACTTATCCTCAATCTCACTTCTTCCTCAAATTTATCCTCTTCAATAAGCTTAAACAAAAATCAGATCCAGCAACCAGTTGCTGAAAGGCAAAATCAATGTGCCAGTGAGAGTGTTATGAGGTTGGGATGCATGTTGGTAATGCAAGACAGCTTTTAGTTTTAGTCCCCATTTTATGAGTTTCTGTTCTTTGCAGCTCTTCTGGAGCAACTATAAAGCACAAGTGAGATAATCTCTGCAGTGATAGAAAAGGAGAACAAAAAAACAATCATGCCAGACCATCCCAATGCATCCTGCTTTATACAAGGCTTGGGAAGTGGCCATGGGCCTGATTCTCAGCCAGAAGAATGTACAGCAGTGGTAGTAAGACATGGAAAAGATGGAAGTAACTTAGGGGTTGAAGTCTCAAGGTAACAAAAAAAATAATGCATTCATATGAAAGTCCTCTGCCCAGTATTTTAACAAAGGCATTAATCTATTTAAAATAAATACATCTTCATTAAAATAAGAGAGGCGGGAATTTCATACAAACATGCTATATTTAGTTACTAATGTCGAGAAGCCCAGTTTCATTCCCTTAAATTTAAAAAGAACAAAACTGGACCAGTTTTCAGTTGACATTACTGTGAAATCCTTTTTGACCATTGATCTTTACTACCCATTAGACATGTCCACTTCTATATCCTGTATAGTTTTATAGATGCAAAATGTATCTGTTAAATTTGCAGTTACTGTGACGTTTTCCATCCTCCACCAAGCAAAACTTAACAAATCTACTTCTGTACAATCCTGTATTCTCTGATTATTAAAATAGTCCTGAATATTCCAAATAAATTTCTACCATAACTACAGTTTTTTTTGCTACATCCACTGATGCCTATATCACTGGACTGTAACTAAACAAATGGTTCTTACAATCTCTGTCTATGAGTCTCATAAGATTGTTCTAAGTCTATGTGAGAAACTAAGAGCCTCATTTTTGGTGTGCTGTTTTGATTATGTTTGATTTTCTGGTGTGTGCTTGCAGTAGCAATGATAACTTTTAGCATTCTTATGGCATTTTATGTAATATGGGGAAGTGGAGGCGATAACTTATTCCCGATTTTCCAATCTGGAATGAAGAATGGTATTAAGGGAACTCGCAGCTTGTATTTTACCACAGGCTAACATTCCACCATTAATAGTATGCCGGCAATATTCAGTTTTTCTGATAAATGAGGGAATGTTACTGACCTATTGGTCTTGAAAACAAATATTCCAACTACAAGTTGCCCACAGCAAAATACAGCAGTGGTTTGTATGAGTAGCAAAAGACTTAATATCTGAATATAAGATCCACGTCCAAAGATCAAACTAATAATCCTACCTAATAAGGAATGTGGGACTGAATTCCCTATTGTCAGTTTTATTACTGATTAGGGTGGGGGGAAAGGAAATGAAACATGGGCAGAGTGAATACAGACTGCAGGAGAAACATTTTTAACATGCCCTCAGACCAATTTTCTTAACATAAAATATTCTCTTCTCCATTTCCTCCTTCCCCACTTCCTGACATGGTCAGATCTCAATCTGCTACAAGTTGCCATTCTTGATCCTGTGAATTCCTGGAGCTAGTCATATCTGTTCTTAAACAAAAATATTCCCTCCATTCCTGAGGGGGCACAATTTTGGGGTGAATGAATATATGGATTTTTGTTTTTGGGATAAAACGTTACTTTGATATGGCTTTTGGTGCTAGAGCACTTGACCAGTTTTCTGTTTGCATTATAGTAATCCACCTTCAGGATGTACTGGTTGGAAGTAAAGTTAGACATTTTGTCCCCATATCCACTGACTAGATGTGTCCAGTCATGTCTGGACGAAGCAGCAGTGTTCCTTCAACCCAGGAGCCGGGGTACTGGGTCATCCTCCGCCAAATGTTGATCTCCTCTCCCATTGAATCCATCCAGTCCACTTGCTGCCCACTGCTGATTCCTGGAACAAAATATGCAAAAAATGAGTGGGCAGGCATGTTTCCTAAGTTACAGCACAGAAACTCTAGAGCACAGCTACAATGTCGCTTTCTTAACAGTTTTTTTTAAATATTTGTTCATTGGGATGTGGGAGTCGCTGGAAAAGCCAGCATTGCTCCTCCCTAATTCCCCTCGAGAAGGTGGTGGTGAGCCGCCTTTTAGAACCGCTGTAGTCCGTGTGGAGAAGGTACTCCCATAGTACTGTTGGGGAAGGAGTTCCAGGATTTTGACCCACCGACAATGAAGGAACGGCGATATAATTCCAAGTCAGGATGGTGTGTGACTTGGAGGTGATGGTGTTCCCATGCCCCTGCTGCTCTTGTCCTTCTAGGTGGTAGAGGTCGCGGGTTTGGGAGGTGCTGCCAAAAAAGCCTTGGCAAGTTGCTGCAGTGCATCTTGTAGATGGTACACATTGCAGCCATGGTGCGCCGGTGTTGGAGGGAGTGAATGTTTAAGGTGGTGGATGGGGTGCCAATCAAGCAGGATGCTTTGTCCTGGATGGTGTCGAGCTTCTTGAGAGTTGTTGGAGCTGCACTCATCCAGGCAAGTGGAGAGTATTCCATCACACTCCTGACTTGTGCCTTGTAGATGGTTATGTCAGCAATTAAGGTTGTATAAGCTAATGGGTCAGAATTCACTGTAAGGTAGAGATCCAGATGGTGCGGCACCCTCTACAGGGCATCTAGGGCCTGTGTGAACAGGGTAATCAATTGTGTCTCAACCAATCAGATTGAAGTATTGTGAAATGAACAGCGCAGTCTGAACCAGGAAGTGCAAGTTAGAATTCAATGTCAAATCAGGTACAGAAAACAAACTGAAGAGAGGGAAAGAAAAATTGGATTAAAAGAGAGAAAAAGTTTTAAAAAGTAAAATTTACATTAAAAAAAAATCTCCAACAATTAAAATCTGAAGAAATAAGACTCCTCACTTGTAAAAGTAAATTTTCAGTGCCATAGAGGTTGTTTGGCAGTAATTAAGACTCATCACCAATGTTCCCTCTAATTTTTTTTGTGTGCAGTCCTTTTAAATTTGTTGCGCAGTATCTTCCAGTGGCAAAAACTTGTGAGCAGCCTGCGTGGGACCTCCCGAGGGGGAACATTGCTCATCACGCCGTTAAAAAAGGGTACTTAGACTGAAATGGACAAGCCCTAACTTTCTGTGGCGAGTTTAGTTCACATCTACACAGAGTGGCGCGTCTTGGACAGCAACTTCTGGATTTTCGCATCTATCTGCGCTCGCCTGAAGTTGCTGTCAGATTTGCACGTAAATAGCAGTGAGCACCATTAGCCTCACCGTTACTCTTAGAATAAATTCTGGCCGTATCTCTCCCCTATTGAAAATTTCACCTGAAACCAGTCAAGGCCAGTTTCTCTACTGAAACTTAGGTCAGTTCCTTCCCTACCTCCTCTTTCCGACCACTGCGCCCCTCCCATTTCTTCTTTCCTTACCATTTCCAACTCCAAGGCGGACTCCTCCGAGAAAATCGTTGCTGGACAGGGGCTCTCTATCCCAGATGGTCAGCTCCAGACAAACATGCTGCAGGTCCTCGGGCTTCATGCCACTGTACACAAAGGTGTGGTTGTAGTGAGGGTTCAATGTCTTCTTCATTACAGGAGTTTTCCGTTTGGATGTTTTGGTTCTGAATGGTAGAAGGTACCTGAAACATGAAGGGATTGGGATTGACTTCAGTTATAAACTAGTAATGCTCCTTAAGGGAAATTATTATAGATCTCCCTCCCTCTCAGTCTTCTGGGCCAGATAAAAGCAGTATTGATAAAAGATAGCTTTTATTTGTAAAGCAGTCTGAATAGTAAACAAGCTATTTGACAGTTATTGAGTTTTTTCCATGGGTATTACTACTTTGCAGCAAGCGGAAGTGTGTGCTGCAGGCAGTAAATTTAGGAATCAATGAAATAGGAATAAAATTGGCCCCGAAAATCGGTGAGGTCATTTATGCTGGAGAACACTTCCACCCAATAATCCTCTCCAACCATAAATTATGGAGTCAGTTTATTGGCATAGAATTTGGCATTAGTTGAGTGCAACTATTGTACTGGGGAAATGGAATTTGCAGTTGCAGGCCTTTAAAGAGTCAAGAATGGCTGATGATTGCAACAGCAGGCTGGAGAAACTGTTAGGTAAGTGTGGTCGATGACTCATGAGTTCTGTGGCATTTTTGAAGTATGTCTTCAAGCGAGAGACCTGGCAGAGACACCCAAAGAGGAGAACAGGTCTTTGGAAGAAGGCAGAAAAAAGCACAAAACTTTAATGAGGCCAGCTTATAAACCTTCTTGCAAGACATGCAGCAAAGGAGAGAAAGACTGCTGTGATTCTATGGTAGGAAGCTGCAAAAAGTGGCTTGCATGTCATATGGGAGGAAGTGGTAGAGTGCCACATCTCACCCCATGAATTGCAGACCAGTGCTGGAAAAAGTTCAATGACCGGATGACTACAGGTAAGGTAACACACCGGCCATTCTGCCTTTTCTTCCTTGACTGCCATGCATGTTAATAAACTGTTCACTAATTATTAGCTGCATAAGTCATTCTTAACATTGCACTGTCATGAAAGATTTCAGCAATTCTGGATATGACAATATAAGTCGCTATCTTCCCTAACAGCAATTACTTGCACGCAGAATCTTAAAACCTTTTCTTCCACTTTAACAGGGTGATACCAGAAGATCTATTACGCCAGCTGTCTGATGTTACCTGGCAAAAGTGCTAGCCATCACCTATTTCACTAAATCTTGTTACAGGAGGAACTTCTGCACAATGCCTGTGAAAGGCAAAGGACCAGAGGGGGCATTCCAGACATCAGAGCTGACCCCATACGAGGAGCAGACCATAGAGTTGTTGGGTAGGCACTCCACTCAGCTGTGGCAGATGGTAAGATTGGTAAGACACTGCAGGTAAGTGGGTGGACAGTTGCCATGGAATGCCAATGAAGTAGCATACAGCCAGAAGCTTTCACACCCTTCTCTGTCTCCTTAATCCCTTAATGGGTAATGATCACCCATTCTTCGTGTATGCCCTCCTTTCCTGGAGTTCCATCACAGCAACAGGAAGCAGAGGAGGAAGATGATGATGAGGAGAAGCAGGAGGGCAGAAATTTCTTCCTCGTTGACTGATGAGGATGATGATGAGTAGGGTGCTGAAGAAAAGACCACACAGGTGTTCCTGGAGCAATATCCTGCCCCATGTTACTCTGCCACAATCCCCTCGATGTCGGCACCTGTGCCACTTGCTTTCTCACTCCCATGATACTGTTAACTGGGGGAATTGGGTAGTGTTAGTGAGGATGTGGCACCAGGTGATTGACAGCACGAGGGACCCTGGGGAGTGGGTGAGGATATGTCATCTTACCTGTGGAAGCAAAGTTGTGGGGCCCAGAACTTAGAAGCACTCACCTGAAAAGAAGGGTGTTCGAAGAAGATCAAACGCATATGCAAGCTCAGAGGCCAGTCTCTGAGGATGTGCGGTAATTGACAGTTGTGACTCTGGAGTCTAGAGCCCTTATTTGTGGTAACATCTTTTTCTTTATTGTAGCCATCAATTAAGTATCTGGTGGGTTCATTGCAATCTGCTGAAGCCTCCCACCTCAAGGGTGGCCTGGAACTAGTCGGTGACTCCGCCTCTATGGAAGCACAGACTGCTGCCCTAGTGGCAGTCAGGGACAAATTAGACAGCACCTTTTATACCAGCTTTCAGCTACTGTGTTTTGACATGCATGCAGCTGTCTCTGGGCTTTCAGGATCTGATAGCAGCCAATAGACCAGCCAGCTCCCTGATCAGTGGGCACACAGATCTTGGCCTAGTAGAATGGCGACAGCTGGAGTGCATCTGTACAAGGCTGTTTTCTTAGGATTGTGGCACAAGGCATCCAAGCCTTACCCCTCAGTGCATGCAAGTGGCATGTAGGAGGTGACAACAGGCTGCCCAGGCACAAGCTCCAGAGATGCAGCCAGCAATGGCTCCATCTCAGATCAAAAATATCCCAGTGGGTTCGTGGGCTGTCAGAGGCAAGTCAAGCTCTATCCAGGTGCAAGGTAAAAATAATGCTTTAAAAGCTCTAGCAAACACTTCTCAAAGTTTTTTTAAGCCTGCAGGTTCCAAAGTAAAGCAATTCTGCCATTTGAGAACATACATGGAAGGCCACAGATCATGATGGAAACGACATCACTGCCATTATAAGGTGGAAACCTAGCAGACATGAGTCTCATTCGAGCAATCAGCTCCAAAAATGCCACTATACTCATGTTAAGCCACAAACTTGCCAAAAATGGCAAGTAAATCTGAGGCCATAATATGTGACGTTATTTACAAGTGGGAGCCGCCTTCTCTTCCTGTAAATATTCTGTGCTGTGCTCTATATTTCAGTCACTCTCCTCTCATTCACAGAGGGCATCCAGAGAGACACACATGATTAAAACACTGTTATAGTTACTTGTACAGAAGCACACTGCTGACTCTTACCCTTTGACAAAAGTGTCTGAGGTTCCTCCTACTTTCATTGGTGTAAGATTCTTGGCCTCTTTAATCCACACCTGCAGCTCGCCACCCTCTAGTGGCCTCGTGCCTTTCTTTCCTGTTAAGCAACAGCGGTTACGTGAGTTGACTTTAGGTTGCAGTGTGTCGATAAAGATATCTCATTAGCTACAGTACATTAGCTCAACATTCTTCTGGAAGCTATTTTCAGTTACCATAGTGACTCTTATGGGAACTACTCAGCTGTGTTCTAAAGAAAAACACTGCCCATGGAATGAGTTGGTGACACAGCATGTTGACACACTAGGTAACAAAAAATAGATTATCATAATGTTGTGGTTGTGCCACAAGGTGGAGGCAGTAGGCGGAGGCTAATCAATTATCCACAGCGAAAAAACAGAGGAAAAAAAATGGGAGCCCATGTCACCTGTATGCATTATTGACAAGACAGTTGGGAGTAGGCCACCTGCCCACTTTATTGGATTGTAATGATGCTTGGCACTAAACTGACACTAATCTGCCATCCACTGCTGTGTCTCATCCTATTTGTCTCAAACTATTATGGGAATCAGAGTAATGCATTCACAATTCAGACCTTTCCCTTTCTGGGTTAAATGCGACCAATCTGAATCATAAATAACACTTTTGATATTGTTAAAAATGTGCCTATGCACAATTAAGTCTTGTGTAATTGAAAGACACAGCCTCTTGGGTATTAAGTGAATTGTTCATAATAAATGGCAGGACAGGGGAGGAAATTCCTAGCTTGATGAATCAATTAGAGATTAAATGCACAAACTACAGTTGTTATAACCTTACCTTTACTCTTGTCTGTAGGAACATTTTTGGCAGTTGGAATGTATTTTATTGAAAGTACCAACTCCCCTTTATATGGCGGGATATTCCCGGACTCTGCATTTGCCTGCAACATCAAAACAGAAATAAAATGGAGTAAACTTACTTTCAAACTATCCCTTTGCAATAGTTTTTCTAAAGATGGGAAAATTCTGGAAATATGTGCCTGTGACTCTTGGGGTCAGGAGTAGTGGTTATGATTTGGGCTCTCTCCCTATACTTGTTGCTTGTGCTCAGTGCAAAAATAAACTTCCATAGATGATTTACACTCCCTACGATCAGAAACTTGACCTTAGGCACAAAGTATATAGAATGTACATGACAGGGCATGCATTTAATCCTTTTCTATTGGTATGTACAGTGGAAAAAGTATGGGGTTAATCCTGTCATTCCTGTTCTCTTTGAAACCAGTAGAAAATAACCTGTTGACAGACCATATTGTTCAGGTTGAAATCTGTTAACATTTAAGAGACATAAACAACACAGAATGAAAATTTGGCAATCAGCAGAATGAGAACAGTAATATACTACTTGCTTTCTGACCAGTGCTTTAAAACCATTCCAAAACAGTGAAAGTCCCTTAGCCCTGATACTGCAGTAACTTTCATAACTTGGATCACATGTCTGTAATGAAGAGCTTGTACGCGAGAAAGACATTTCACAAGTCCTTATAGCCTTTGGTGTGTGTAGCGATACAGTGAAAAGGAACCTGAAGAACATAGACTGCCAGTCTGATTATATGCTTCTCTTTCCTTTTAAGTCATGCTGGTGTAAAAGGAAGATAAAAAGGGAACTTCACAATTAACCAAACTATCTATTAGTAATAGATTTCAAAGCCTCACATCAATAAATCAGCACAGGACAGGAATACATCGTGAATAACCTGGTGATTAAGCTTTTAGACAATAACATTGTCCTGGACTTGGAAAGTATGAACAGCGGGCTACTTCTAACCCTTATCTAATTAATTACCAGATCATGTAACCTGGCCTAGTTGATGCACACCTCCCATCTGCAGCATTGTCTTATAAACAGTAGGGCAAGAAAACTCCCAATTCACGCAGCTAGTCCATATTGCCTCAAGTATAACTAGAGATGAACAAGAGGAAAAGAAACCCAAAATTACACCACTTGAATACTGATGGTCCAAATTGCTGTATCACTACCCTAGACAACTGGATGCACATTTCACACATTTCCTCCATACAGAGAAACAGAGGCAGCACTATTACCTCAAGGACCCAAGTTTGAATTCAACCTGGACCAATTCCCTTAAATGTTCTTTTCTGCTGGTTGTAAAGATCCTACACAAAATTATTTTGGGAAACTCTCAATCACAGCAGCATGATCCCACAGCACAAAACTGTTAATAATAAAACACTAAATAATGGCCCAAAAATTCGCCCCTTCCCGGGTGAGTACGGACTGTGTACTCACCCGTATTGCTTCCCGAAGTGCCGATTTCCTGCATGCACTGCGCATGCGCGGGAAACCGGAACTTCCGGTATGGTGAAGGGGGCGGTTCCTAGGTGAACCGCGTGCGCGGTAGAGGCTGCGCGCACGCAGCAAACTTAGATTTTTTTCAGGTTTCTACGCGAGGTTAAGTATGGAAGATACTACGCTAATGAAAAGGAAGCGCAACACACGTTTTGAACAAGGTAAGTGGTTAATTAAGTATAATTTTAATTTTTTTTCAACAGGTTTATCTTTTTTAGATACTTTAAAGAAAGGTAAGTTTATTTTTATAACTTTTAAAAAGTATTTAAATTTTTTCAAAAATTTAAATTTTTGTTTAAAGTGGTTAATTTATTTAACTATAGTTATTTTATAAATGTGATGGTTTTTAAAAAAAATTATTTTAAGTTTAGCTGTTCTTTTGGGGCCGATTTCAATTCACAGATTTGACAGGTCTCCTGTCAAATCTATGAATGAAAGATGGTCTGCTGCCGTTGGCTCTCCATGGCCCACGTGATCCCAGGGGTCGCATCGCACTAACTGCGCTCCTGGAACACGCAAGCACTGCGCGCCGGCAGTTGGGAGAGGCCCAGGACCCGAAGTTCCCGTGGGCCCAAAGCACAACGGCAGGCGCGGTAGGTAAGAGCGCGCGCGATCCTTACCCCCGCGGCAAGCCGGACACGCGAATTTCTGGGCCAATAATTCCACTCAGCAGAATTATAGATGGCTCTTGTGGGCTGTGACACTTTTGTGCAATGGGAAAGCTCTGAGGTTAGGCTTAAGGCACACTGTTGGAACAGAGTACAGGGTGTTTTACTCTGAGTCTGACCCATATTGTAACAAAAATGGTATGATGTTAACACTGGGTGCCAACAGTAGATGTTCCTTTTCCTTGCAGTTACACCGGTCATCTTCATTTCTCTTGCATCACCTGTTCTATGATGATCTTGGCGATACTGCCACATGCTCACAGGCTGATCATCTGACTCAGCAAGTTGCTAGCTAGTTGGTCAGTGTGAAGCATCTGTCCTCTGTCCTCCCACCAGTCTTTGGTTTCCCTGCACTTGTTGCACCAGCTGACAGGGTTGTACATTCCGACCCAAACAACCATCCTTTTAAATCGTCTGGAACCAATTCCAGAAAATGATCTAACATTATTTGACCTGAGCTCAGTTTAACCTGTTGTGTTTTCCCTAACTAACTAAATATCTCCCATTTCTACTGCCAGTTCTCAAAGTATCAGTCTGAGCTTTCCATAAATGTTATCATTCTGCCTGTACACTCTTCAAGTGTCTAGCCAAAAACAGTGGAAATGCTTGTGTTATAATATCTGTTGCTAATAATACTTATACAAAAACAAGAAATTCTTGGAATGTCTTTCCTGCATCATGTGTGAAATAGACTTCAGTTAATTAGTGCTAAATCAATGTTAATTGATGCTGAATCAGTGAATAATCAATGTTAATTAGTGCTAAATAGTTTTTTTTTAAAAAGGTGTTGGATTAATATCTGACTAGAAATGGGGATGAAGGTAATAAGGATAAATTTAAATGAAGAGGTTTTCATAGCTTGTTGAACACTAAGAGGCATGCTATTCACAACATGACAAATTTTATCTGGAAGAAGTTTGCAGTTTTGACATCTTGGAAGCTTTCCCTGTTTTATCATCTGCATCAAGAAATTTAAAGAAGGTAAGAGGCCAAGACAATGCAGGGGTTGTCAAGCGGGGGTCCGCGAGAAGGTTTCAAGGGGTCCGCCAAATCTTCTGATTGTTTCCAAAATGATTTCACGTTGACTTCCTATTGCTTTATATTCGATGATCACCGGGGGGGGTATTACTGTTGATGACGCGGTTCCCTAGAACCGATTATCTTTCTGTGGACAGACACAAGGTTTAAAGGATTGACAACCCCCCTGTCAAAGATGAAGGTCTGAGGCAGATTTTAGTGTGTATATATAGAAGAGACGAAGAGGTGGGTTTGTGCCGAGGCAGCCTGCAGCCCGGGTGGGTGAAGGACGCAACGTTGCTGGTCCAGTCGCGCCTTTGCCTTTCAGCATTCCATGACGTTGTGAGACAGACTTCAGGGAGCAGTGAATGTCGCTCTTGTAAACGGCTTATTAAATAAAGTGATGAACGTTGAGATGTTCACTTCGAATGGTTTGGTGTTTCAGCAAGTTTTTGGACGCGATAAGCGGAATCCCAATTTATCATCGTGAGACTACCACAAAGCGTGGATATTTAAATATTTATCTATTTGGGAAAGAAGATTTGATTGTCGTATGGTAGTTATCAACCATTTTAAAGTTGCAGATTACTAATACACATAAGGTGCCCGGTTTATCTTAATAACACCGGTGCAGTTAAGTTTACAAAGATGAGTGAATTTATTAAAGACATTAGTTGCTTGCTTGCCATATTTTCAGTAAATAAACACAACCATTAAGAATCGTGCCAGACATATTAACAGAACCTTTTGCTTCTAACACAGATTTGTAAGTAAAACTTGTGAATTTTAGGAATTTGAAACCATACAGATGATAAATATGGTTAAATGACTGCTGCAGATGAATTAATCCTCCCCAATATGTACATCCTGACCATAACATGCCAGAATTCATCAAATCTTTGCATAAATTATATATTATTTGGAAATAAACTCTGTCTAAAAATAAAGTCAGTTGTTTAGACTGGAGATTTTGGTGCCTGGCATGGGGAATGAGCCAGAACTATCACTAAATAATGTCAATATTCTGGTGGTGTTTCTGTGTCACACATTTCTATTGAGATATCTGGTGGGCTGGGGTGGGATTTCTGTGCATTTGTACCAACATCACACACCTGGCTCTTTATAAATGGATTCATGATATTGTTACATGAAGTACTTAGAAACATAGAAACATAGAATCTAGGAGCAGGAGTAGGCCATTCGGCCCGTCGAGCCTGCTCCACCATTCAATACGATCATGGCTGATCATCCAAATCCAGTACCCTGTCCCTGCTTTAATCCCCACAGTACACATATCCCACCCTACCCCCGTAACCCCACGTATTTAATTCCCCCTGACATATCCCATCCTATCCCCATAACCCCACATATTTAATCCCCCCCTAACACTAAGGGTCAATTTATCATAGCCAAATCAACCTAACCCGCACATTTTTTTTTTTGGACTGTGGGAGGAAACCGGAGCACCCGGAGGAAACCCACGCAGACACGGGGAGAATGTGCAAACTCCACACAGACAGTCACCCGAGGTCAGATTCGAACCCGGGTCCCTGGCGCAGTGAGGCACCAGTGCTAACCACTATACCACCGTACTGAGGGAGTCTTTCTTCCAGGTGAACTGTTTGAAGGATGATACCATTTGTACTCAGACTGTACTAAAGTGATGGATCACCTTTCCTGGAATCATAGGGCACAGAAGGAGACCAATTGCATAAGCATAATATTTAATGTTTTTTTCTTTAAAATGAAAGGTGCGACTTGTTTACAAACCAAATCTGAGTTAATTAGAAGATTTCTAACAGGGTTATAGAACGAGGGGGAAGATGCAGTGGTGCAGTAAGTTAGAACACCGTTGTGTGGCACTATGGAATGGTGGGATTTAGGTTCGATTCCTTTAAACACCTGAATTCCTAATTGCAGCCACCTTGCTGCGGACAAGTGTGGAGCAGAGGCCAGGTACTTTCTACAAGGGGGAGAAAAACCAGACGAGTCTTCCCAAGACTGCTCCTGCGCCTCTTATGTAAGGTTCAGAATGAAATTGGGGGAGGTCTGTGTGCTGATTACATACTCAACTTTTTGACCAAGTGCAGGGAATCTAAAGATAGAAAAATAGGTAATTAAAAAACAAAGTAACTCACTGTTAAATATCCAAGCTGAAGTCTAAGTGTGACATTGTGATGCTTATTCAATGCAAATAGAGATCCTTCCATCATCCCCCATCCCATTTCTGTCCCAAGGGATTGAAAAACAAAATTCTTCCCTGAATGCACGTAATTGCTCCTTGATGTTTTCAGCATAATACTTTTATTCATCTCATGAACTTTGTTACATTCTCTGTGCAGTGCAGAAGATATACATTTTGTGCAGGAATAATGAAATGATTCACTCAGTCAGCTAATGGATCTGAAAAGAGCACATCCCTCTGTAAATGTCTATGTGTATTTGCAGGTTGATTATGAGCCATCTTTTTTATATCTAGCCCCTGTTGAGTTTTTGTTGAGTTAAGGATAATCTCTGTGGTACGTCTGGTGTAAATTGATAGTGTATGCGGTGTGCAGGGATCCTATTATTTCGCATCACCAGTGTGCATTCTCACAAATCTTTTCCAGCAGGGAATTATATTTTCTGAGCTCTACCATGAGAACCCTTGAATATGAATTTCTAACAAAGTACTTGAGATAAATTTAAAAATTACCCCATGGAACATATTAACGGATAGGTACCTTTCATTCAAGCAGCTCCATCATTTGTTTTTGTGTTTTCATGATGATGGGTATAAGTGCAAGGAAATGGAATGCTTTTCTACTTTCAGCACCCAGTTTATACTATTTTTGGTATAATATGGGTTAAATTCAGAGTGAACCTCCTTGTATTCTGTTTCAACAATGTACCTCAGAAATCTCCCACAGCATAAAGATTACATTTTTATTTCCCACACTAGCCATTTATAAGTCTGCTGAATGAGGTTATTAGTTAGTGTTTTATTATGAACAGTTTTGTGCTGTGAGACCATGCTGTTGTGGGTTGAGAGCTTCCCTAAGTAATTTTGTGTACGGTCTTTATAACCAGCAGAAAAGAATCTTTCAGGGAATTGGTCAAGGTTGAATTCAAACCTGGGTCCTGGAGGTACAAGGATAACGTGCTAACACACTGTGCTATCTTCTCATTCACATCATTTACCCAGAAAGCTTCCTTCCTCCTCTAATACCTGGAGATAGGGAGGGGAAAGTTGGACACATGATCAGGGATGTTTAGTCATATTCTGAACATGGAGTACAGAACTTGGTTGTGACATTTACATTATTTATATTGTCTTTCAGAAGAACTGTAAAGAATCCTTAAATAGATCTCTTATTCTATTATAGATAAAATTGAAATGCATCCCTCTCCAACATTTAACAGTACTATACTAGTCAAAGGAAAAAGGTCTGAATGCTTAGAGGCCCCCTAGAACTTCAGACTGAATTACTAATAGAGCAAACAATCTGGAAAAGCTCGAGGAACAGCACCTCATCTTTCGATTAGGCACTTTACAGCCTTCTGGACTCAACATAGAGTTCAACAATTTCAGACCATAACCTCTGCCCCTATTTTTTTTCCTCTCTCCCACCTGGCAGCTGTCTTTCATACTGTCATTTACACTTCATCTAGAGCCATCTTTTGTTTCTTAACTTGTCCTGTTACCATCTCCTTTTGCCTTGCACCATCTCTTAATGTCTCTTAATTTCTCCTGCCTTCCATCTAGAGCCATCTTTTGTTTCTTAACTTGTCCCATTACCATCTCCTTTTGCCTGGCACCATCTCTTAATGTCTCTTAATCTCTCCCGCCTTCCATCCCATCACAGACCTTCCCTTTTGTTCTTTCCTCCCCTCCCCCCTTTCCCTGCCCTTGCTTAAAAACCTGTTCGATCTTCAGCTTTTTCCAGTTCTGACAAAGGGTCATCGACCTGAAACGTTAACTCTGTTTCTCTCTCCACAGATGCTGCCTGACCTGCTGAGTATTTCCAGCATTTTCTGTTTTTATTTCAGATTTCCAGCATCCGCAGTATTTTGCTTTTGTAATCTGTAAAATTAGTTTGCTGCTCTTGTACTGTTTAAATAAGGTTTATAAAAGGTGCAAGAGTGGTGTCCTTACCTTACTGTGAAGAGGAAGGCACTCCTCAGACTCACTGTTGCAGTTCCAAATATCCAGTGAGAGGTCCACCTCTCCCAGAAAAATGTTGCGTCCAAAGCGGTCATAATGCCAAACAGAAAGTTGCAATGTCCTCATAATTAACTGTGACTCACTGATGTCATACTGATTAGAAAAAAAAGAAACACTCACAGCAATGTCCATAAAAACTAATTTGTCTTCCTCAAGCATTGATAGAGAAAATTATGTAAATCATTGAAGTAACACCCTCTACCCTGTCTAATTAAACACTCCCAGGTCAGATATAGCATAGACTATATGCAGGGTAAAGCTCTTTCTACATTGTCCCAATAAGGAACCTCAGAAAAACATCTTCCACTGCAGCAGAGAGACATTCTCATTTCCTACATCAAGGACCAACAATTTAGTGAGAATTTATACAGAATTATGGACAGCTTTATGCTGCAGAATCACTCTTTAACAACTGTTGGCCTACTTCCACTGGCAACATTCCAGCAGTCTGGGCTGATGGCAATTCAGATCCCACAGGTGAAAAGCAGTATTGGAACCCACTGGACCAGAAAAAGGTCACCGGCCCACCCTTTTAGCCAGGGAATGGTATTTGGTGCAGGGAATTGAAAGATGGAAAAAGTAAGTGTCAATAATAAATAGTATACAATTAGATGTTCTTTTGAGGGTTTAGCTGAGGTCTGCAATGTCTCTATTTTGAATGTTTATGTGAGATGCTAAGTTTGTGCATCCAAAACAAATACTTCAAAACATGTTCCCACAGCATTTAATTTTAAATGACTTATAAAGTTTATTAAAATATACCAGAAGTTCTTGATCAAATTTCTTGTTTCAGTTCTTAAATCTGATGATTGAGATAACTCATTCAGACCAGACTCTGCCTTGGAGACCCTATATTATGTGGTTTCTTCCTGCATCTGTAATTGATGTGGGAATCCCAACAGAGATGGGAGCACTGCAGGCCATTGTATCCCCCTTCTCTCCACAAATCCCACAAACTCCTTTTCTTCAGTGCTAATTGCAAAGTCAAGCATAGGGCTTTTAAGCCTTACCCGTAGGGTTTCATTGTAGATTGGGTCAGTCGTATTACGTTTAATTGTAGTCTTGCGTTTACTTTGTCGGGATTTATCTGGTAACAGATAAGACTTCACATAGCTGCAGAAAAAAAAATGTTTCTTTTTAAAGTTTGTTTTAATTATGCTATTGTGGTGGAGTCAATTGCTGGTAATGGATTGGAATAGGATAGTCATCTGTACTGTCAGCTGCTCTGGGCCCCAGCTAAATTTTCTCCCCATCTGCAGTGTCATTCCAATCTAGTGCATCTGGTTCATAGAGACTGATGCAGGTTGATGTATCATACAGTAACCGAATCCTGTCTTTTTAACCCTTGGACTGCATTCAGTTCCTGTGAAATTCCAGGAATCTTTGGCCAGCCATTTTTTTTTAAGTTTCAAGTTCACACACACGCTGAAACACAAACTAATATTGCAGTAATAACGCTACTAAAATATCAGGAGTAGTTTTATTACTGAAACATACTACTTGTGTTATATACAACTTTTTCCACATCTAAACATTTCAAAAGCACTTTACACAATAAAGTGCAGTGACTGTTGTTATGTGGACAAACATAGTAGGCAATCTGCACCAGCAACATCCCTTGTATAGCATGAAATAAATGACCAGTCATGATGCTAGTTTTGGTGCTACTGGTTGAGGGAGGAATTTTGGCCAGAACACTGGGACAACTCCCTGCACTTCGAAATACTGCGGAGATGCCGGTGTTGGACTGGGGTGGACAAAATTGAGAGGTCGCACAACACCAGGTTATAGTCCAACAGTTTTATTTGAAATCACAAGCTTTCGGAGCTATCGATCGCCCCTTCCTCAGGTGAAGTAGTGAAATACTGCCATGGGACCTTTAATGTTCATCTGAAGCACTAGACTAGGTAGACAAGACCTCAGTTTAACATCTCATCTGACAATGCAGCACTCTCTCAGTATTGCACTAGAGTGTCAACCTAGATTATGAGCTCAAACACTGCTCTGGGGCTTAAGCAAGAGTGCCACCAAATGGGCACACAGCTGGTACACTGCATATATTGAAAATGCTAGAAAGACTCAGCAAGTTAGGCAGCATCTGTAAAGAAAGGAAACATTTTGATGTTTCAGGCATATCCCTTCATCAGAACTCTAATGAAGGGCTATGCCTGAAACATCAATACTTTCCTTTCTTTACAGATGCTGCCTGATTTGCTGAGTGTTTCTAGCATTTTCTGTTTTTGTTTCTGTTTTCCAGCATCTGCCAGGACATTGGATTTATTTAAGAAACCTCTAGATGCTGTAATGGGAAGATGGTAGGGTTGGTATTCTGGAAGGATGAGATCAAATTATCCCAACCTATCTTGTGACATAAACCTCATAAGGCTAAATAATTGCTCTTAAGATCCCTAGATAATGGATGGGGCAATTGGCCAGAGTTCCCACTCCTATTACTATCTAGCAATCCTCACTGGAAGTGTGTGAGTGAACTTCAGGTGAGGGCATGATAGAGCTCAGCAACGATGGGCCGCGTAGTCAAATAGCTGGACTATACTGTCAACACTAACATATGATTCATTAGATGTTAGCAAGGTAGCAGAGGGTGATCAGCAGTCATAGCACCATACTCTAGCAAGGATTCATTACCTTCAGGAAACAGGGTTGATAGAAGATTGGTAAGAAACAAATTAAAACATTTTCAAAATCAATACACAGAGTACTTTTAGAAACACTTGGCATTCCATAAACACACACACACACTCTTACGGGTTTGACTTCTTCTTGTTCTCATCTCCATAAGCCAGGTTACGACACTCCTTCATGTGTATATGAAGTGCTTGTTTCTTTTGGTCATAACTCAGCAAGAAGATGATCTCCCCAGTGACTGTGACATTGCCATAGTCACCTGCCTCGCTGTAGATGCTAGCCATGCTGCCCATTGTACTCTGAAATAAAAGTGCTGTAATGTTAGTCTGAAAGTAAATTAAATAACAAAGAAAACTACAGATCCCAGTTTGTTAAATTTACCTCATGCGATTTACATTGAGGTATCCTCAATATAATTGCTGTAATCTTCAAATAATTAAAGTAGCCTATACCACTCCCTGAGAGGCTTCAAACTATTCTTTTTCTTCAGGTAAGGGATCACTGAAAGGTTTTATGCTCATCAAGGTGCGGGATGTCAGGGCTGGGAAATCTTCTCCCACTTTCAATGTCCAGTATCACCATAAAGTACTCCTCGTTCAGATATCATGGGTTAGATGTAGAACATCCTCTACGCAGTCCCTTCATCACTCTCATAGATTAAATGTACAGAAAAGATCTCTCAACACTATCCTATTTTGGGGGGTATAGTTAGAGCATCAGGGAAATATTAGAGAAGTGGAATTTATGAACAGAGTGGCATGGGTAGAAAATCTGTTTAACCATATGGAGCTGTGTTTATAAGTGATACATCAAAATAGGTTAGATTTTATACTGAGATGGGTGATTGTTACTCTTAATGAGGTAGCTGGCCTGGTATACGGGTATATACATCAGGCAACGAATGAGAACAGGTTCATTTTAGAATTGTATCTTGATGATTTCTTTAAACAATAACATTTCTCTTCTCTGACAGTCAGTGAGGTTATCCTGTGAGTAGCTGAGCTATACATACCATGGCGATCCCAGGGTTCAAACCTCAATCTGTGCTGAGGTAGCTGATGTCAGCTTTGGGGGCAACAGAAAGAACACTACAATTGGCTTGACTGCCCCAGGGTTATTGAGGGCAAAATCGGCAGGGTTTCCGTCCCAGTGACTCCTGCTGGAGATGCACATGTATGAATGTTTTGTGAAGACAGGATCAAATTTGCCACAATCAAAGTTTATACTTGAATAATGGCCACTTCAGTGAGTTGCTGGAATCTGACTGGCACTCGCTGGAACCATACCCCAGCGAGGAGTCAGTGCTTTCAGGAGATGAGGGGAACAAAGGAAATAAACATTTCTCCCGAGTGAACCACTCAATAGAATGTGAAAAAACTGGAGTGACCTTGAGAGGAACATGTAATATTTTTGCCAACAGAAATCAAACAGCAACTTTCATGGATAGCTTCACTTGGTTTCCCCACACCATTAAGTCCCCAATCTCAACTACAGTGTTGAGGAGAAACAATGAGCTAAAGCCAGAACACTGCTCATAGGAGAAATGAAAAGAAATCAAACTGAGAGCTGCTGGATTAGGGTATGAGTGGAGGCTGAGCAGTACATTGGCCATTTTACCTCTCAGTCCTAGTATGTGCCCAGCTTGAGAATGAAAGAACACAAGGATTTATCACACTATGCCACATGGAGAGAGTGCCTGCATCATTATCATCAGCCTGTACCAGTAAATACAAGCCATATAGTGGAAGATCATGGTAAAGTATCTATGTTCACAGTGGGACTATGGACTGGGTTTTCTCCCCATTCTGACTATGAATGGGCAATAAATTTAGCCCTATATCTGTTTCTGTGCACACATCACATGCATGAGGAATTATCATACATGGAGATTCACAATTACAATATTTTGCTGAGTCACTTACAACAGAATTGCCACTCTTGAGACTTTGGCGAGCGTTTGTCAGCCGGTGGATTGACACCAATTTATCGATGTCCTCTTCCTCCTCGTCCTGTCAAAAGACCGAGATTACAACTGAGTATTAACTTCTAGTAACGTTGGAGCAGTAAAACACCCATGGATAATTTGCCTCTAACACTGTATGGCTAATTGTTCAAACAATGACTAGTTTATTTCCCATTCCAATTTTATTTACAAAAAATTCATCTGTTTGTTTCTTTCCATCCTAACCTTGGAAAATCCAAAGCCTCTACTAATATTATTCTGCAACCAGACACTCAGAAGTGCTCCAGAGCAACCCTGCACCAGCCCTCTCTCCCTTCAGGAAAGCAAGTGACACCAAGCTTGGTTTCTTCCCTGGAGTAACACATCTAAAAAAAGCAATTCAGCATGTGGAATTGCTGGCATGAACCCTCGTTCCACTTCTCTGTCAACCTTTGTGCCAACACACTATGATATGGTGCAACTAAAGATTTTATGGCTTCAGCATTACTTCCTTTCTATTGACTTATTCACAGGAGAGTGTTTTAATGAACACAGCCTATCCCAATGTTCTATCACAGCCTATCCCAATGTTCTATCACAGCCTATCCCAATGTTCTATCAAAGTGTGGATGTAGGTTTTAGAAAGCTCTATGTTCATACTCCGACTTGAGTTGTCCATTTACAAAGGAACAGGAGTAGGCCATTCAGCCCCTCGGGCCTGTTCCTCCATTCAATCAAATCCTGGCTAATCTGTACCTCAACTCCAAAAACCTATCCTTGGAAAATTTCAATTGATCAGCATCTGCAGCCTTTTTGGGGGGGGGGGGGCAGGGGGGGGGGGGGGGAGAGTTCCAGATTTCCATCACCCTTTGTGTGAAAAAGTGTTTTCACTCCTGAATGACCTAGCTCTAATTTTAAGATAATACCCCCTTTTTCTGGATTCCCCCACCAGAGGAAATAGTTTCTCTGTATCTACCGTATCAAATCCTTTATAATTTTAAACACCTCAGTTAGATCAGCCCTCAATCTTCTAAACTAATTAAGTGGGTGGGCAAAATTGTGGCAGATAGAGTTCAATGTGGGGAAGCGTGAGGTCATCCACTTTGGATCCGTTGTAACTTCCTGCTCCCATCTACACAACTAGTGTCATCTGCAAACTTCGATATACAATTCTCTATTTATTCATCCGTCATTGATATATATGGTGAAAAGCTGAGGTCCCAGTACAGATCCCTGGCGAACACCACTTGTCACATCCCACAAATCATTCCCTTTATCCCTACTCTCTGTCTCCTACCTCCCAATCAAATACCAACCAATGTCAAAGTTACCTCCAATTCTGTGCACTTTTATTTTTGCCCTAAAAAAAATTTCCTCTACTGTGAAAGCAGATACAAAGTATTAATTTAAGAAGTCTGCCATTTCCTTATTGTTCATTTATGGCCTCACCTGCGCATCTGTCTTTACTGGGCCCACATTCTCCATTACCACTTTCTTCCACTTAATATATTTATAAAGACTTTTGCTGTTAGCTTTGCAAATTATTTTTCTTTATATATATTCTCCTTTAGCACCTCTTATTACTTCCTTTGTATCTCTATGTTGCTTTTTATAGCTCTTCCAGTCCGCTGCATTTCCACTTTTTCTTGCATTTGTGTAAGCCTTTTCTTTTAGTTAGATTCAGTCTCTTATCTCTAGAGTGTGTTAACTTTGGTTGCTTAACTGCACAAGTGGAGCCTTTGCCTTTTAGGGGAATGTACTGGTTTTGTATTTTATCAAATACTTTTTTGACTACCTCACACTGTTCGTCTGTAGGTTTACCCATTAACAGTTCAGCCCTGTTTACCGTGGTCAATTTATTTCTCAACCCTTCGATGTTTGCCTTACTTAAATTTAAAACATTTGAAAGATGTTCCCTTGCAGCACGTGACTTTCTGTACATTCACTTCAATGGGCAGAAAATCACACGCTGGAGAGAACAGAAGAAGAAAACCCAGCTCGGATTTCAGCCACTTTAGTACATCAGCCATACTTGTGAACAGTGAGTGTCGGGAAGCTGCTGAAACTTTGGAGTCATCACAGCCTAGCCTGATTTGTTCCTCTCCTTGACATCCACACACACTTCCAACAGAGATCACTCGATAAGCATCACGAACGGGGATCCTGCACTAATTTTCCTGCTCCCTAGCTCGGAGTCAGTGTAGTTGTTACCATATCACAGCATATTACCCTTTCAAAACCTCTAGGGTCATTCCATTATGTTTCCTATGCATGCACTGGGTTTGGCACAGCATGCAGCTATTTACAGCATTTCTTACAGCAATAATACCAAGTTCAGGCATGTTGGTGGGGACTGCGTGGAAGATAAACAGTCTACCAAGCCATTTCTTGGCTCTATCGGTGATTAGGGTCATGGAAGTCTTTTACTCAGCACACCCAGAGAGGGTTTAACAACAAAACAACTTACATTTAAATAACATCCACATGCAACAAAAAGTCTCTAAGTCCTTACAAAGGGGAGCGGTGGTGGAAAATAGGGGATGAGAGATTGATGGCATCGATAAAAAGTTAGGCTTTTTAAGAGGGTTTTGAAGGCAGGGAAACAGCTGGCAAGGCAAAGTGGTTTGGGAAAAGGCAGCAGAGATGTAACGGCTGAAAGATTGGCTTCGATTGTGGAGCAGAAGGAACAGGAAACAAGCAGTAAACCAGAGTCGGAGGGATGGAGCGTATACCTGGAGAGGATATCCCAGTAGGGTACAGCATGGCAATGGAAGCATTTGAGAATGAGGATCTTGAAAGCAGTTTCTGGGGCACAGGGACCTTGTGAAGCATGACAAGGATGGGGAAGGGGATGACATTATGTAGGAGAGGACTTGGGCTCCACAGTTCGGGAATAAACTGAAGTTCTGAAGGGTGGACAAAACTGGTGGAGAGAGCATTTAATGACTTGTTTCTCAAGGTGATAAAAACACAGATGAGGATTTCAGCAATGGTGGAGGAGAGGTAGAGGTGTAAGTGGGCAATGTTCTGAAAGTGGAAGGTGGTGATCAGTGGACTGAATGCAGGGTATAAAGCTCATACATAAAAATACACGGACAGATACACTAACCTGTTCCACATTGAGACCTGGAACTGACCGACTACGGTCTCCCATGGAATCACCTTTGCTTGAAGAATCCGATATGCGAAGATCCAGCACAGATTTACTGTAATCTAACAGAGGATTTGAATATAAATTAATTTCAAATGCACAGATTGGGGTAATGCTGCACTAACACAATAACACCTAGTGATGCCTTCTGCTCATCCTAATTTTACGGCGTTTGAATGGGGTCACACTGAATTTTGCCTGAGACACTGGCCAGACAGCCTGTGCGTTAAACCAAAGCTAGGCAAAACACAACCCACATACCAGAAACACCACATACAAAGGCAATCCATGTACTAGATTCAGCTATGTATGTGATTACCTGGACAAACACAAAAGTCTTGTTGCTGCACAGTGCAGTCAGGGATGAACAAGCAACCAGAGAACCATAACTGCTTCTGCCACTGCCAGTCTGTGACCAGTTAAGAGAGTGCTGATGCACAAAACGAGATGGAATCCCATTTGAAGACCTGGATGAGATTAGCAAATCATCATCTGGGAAAATGTCAGCTGAAGCCAGGATATTGGCTTGGGTTCTCATCTTTGGTGCAGCCTACTCCTTTCAGAGATGTGATTGTTTTTTAAAATATTTTTGAGAGTGAGACTCCATCTTTTTAAGATTATTTCCCACCCCCCTCCCATTGTCTGCCTCCTGACATGACTGATGCTCGAGTGTGGTTTCATGGGCAATGACTGCCATCTAATACCTTACCTATGGTCCATTCTTAATCATGGGGGAGATTCACAGCCAAGCCTGATCCTTTCCTAACCTGACGACCAAAGGCTCTTTCCAGTAGGGGCCACTCGATATCAATCAGGAGCAGGAACTTTGGCTGATTTTACCCCTTCTTGGACAAGGGATGGAGAGGCCAAATCTAGTGCCCCCACCAAGAACAGCTAATTCAGCATAGGTACGAGATTGAGCATGATACTGTAAAGTAATTTTATCTCCTTTCCCTTCCTTGGTTTCCCTGTGCTACGCATTATCTGTTGCTGTGCAGCCAAGTGATCTGCTCCTAGGCATCTGCCAGACTGTCTCTGAAACTGGCATTAGTAAGTGCGCAAATGTGGCGCGGATTGAATTTTCGTCCTTCTCGGGAAGCTTCTGGCCTCCCCATTGGTACACCCGAGATCAGGAGAGTGGGGTGTGGAACATTTTCAAAATGCTTTATGTATACTTTTGATTGAACTCAACACAAGAGGCATAGATGTGCCAAACCTCACCTGTGGGCTTCAGGATGCTTTTTGCACTCTTTTTAAACACGTTCTCGGAAACATTTTCATCGGTTGAAACTCTGCTGTGTTTCCATGTGCGCGTTTCCTGTGAAGGAAAAAAGGTTAAAACATTCCATAAACTTTAGAACTAGATCAGAGTATTTTGTGTTTTTATAGTTAGTTTATTTTTTTATACCCCGTACAGTATCACCAAATTCATGTGAAATTATACCACATAATGACTGATTTGTTGATACAGTATGCAATGTTAAAAGTCCATTAATCACATCAAGCCCACTTCTTCCAATGGTCATATACAATCCACCTTCTCATAGACTCTATCCACGTATTGAATTTTCCAAAGGAGATATCTGCACAAATACTCTTTGATCTATAAAAGTACTGAAACAATACCTCAGAATATTTCTTCATTGCCCACTATTCAACTGCAGCCTGCTGCCCTCCACAAGCATGACATCAGTGCAGGAACTATTATATCTTTTGGAGCATTTGGACACTCAGTCTGCACAGAAGGACTTATAATGCGGCCCACCTTCTCCTTACCGCTGAGCTTGCTGCATTAAATGCCTGTGGACCTTCATTCACCGCAAGATCAACTGTGGGATTCAGCACTTTTCCCTTACCTTCTCTTGTTTTCCAGGGAGAAAGAGCAAGAAATGCTATTTGGAGGCAGGCTATCTCTTTCCCAATGTTCCAAGGTAAAGCATGTTAGGACATTTCTGATTATGGCCTTCGACCAAAAGTCAGAGTAACACTGCTAAATATCTATCCTTGTAACCGTCAATTTGTCCCCAATCATATTCTTTGAAGGAGTTAATCGACACAACTGATTTTCCTGAGAATCTGTTCCCCATTTCCACCATTCCATGTGGAAAAAATTCTCCTGTCTTGATTGAGGTTTGTTAATTTTTAAGCCATGTATTGTAGTTTTGTGCTCCAAGTCCAGGTAACCTGCTTGTATCTGAGCCTCTCAGCATTTTAAAGACCTAGATCATTTATCAATAATTTGAACAGGACAGGGCCAGAACAGATCTCGACAAACTTCCATTTGTCATTAATTCCATAGTTAGTTTATATAGTTGACTCTTAGGGCTTGATTTTGCTGGCACTCAGAGTGCGGGTCCGCTGTCAAAATAGCGAAGATTGACAGCTGGTAGGAAGCCCACTGTCAACCCGCCTCCACGCGAGTCTTCCAGGTGTCGGGTCTGTCAGCGGAGAACTGACCCGACACCAAGCGGCGGGGGAGACAATTGAGCTCATTAAATGGCTTGTTAACAGCCAATTTAATGGTATTTTGAGGCTTCCTTCCAATTTTACGTGCTCCCCCACGGGTTACCCGCTGCTCGGGGAACACGCCAGCTCACCCTGGCGTGAGTTGAGTCTGCTCTGATGTTTCTGATAAGCTGACAGCTGCAGAAGTGGTGCAAAGGATGGCATGTTGCAGATGGTCAGTTTCAGAGCGCTGAAACTGTTGGTTACTGCATTTGTAATACATATAGAGATTTCTTTAGCTTGCAAGTGTTTAGAGGCAACTGTATGTCCAGTGCCACCTCATTGGAGCAACCTCTCTCACCATTGACAGATCACTTCTGTCATCTCACCTGCAGCTGACATCTATTGCAGCAACATCGGTGCCCTAGAAACTATCTCACCTTGCTCCTCTGATTCCTTCCACGCTCAGCCCCAACACCAACATCACCAGGCACACCAGCAGCACCAACAACATCAACCTTCTCCGCCATCACCTGTTGCTGCACAGGACACAGGGCATCAGCCCCTGACAACATTGCTGCCTGGGAGGCCAGCGATGGTATCACCATGGCCAGATTAACTTCACTTGACGCTGTAAACCCTGGCTGCCACATGATGCACCAGGTTGACACCATCCCACACCAGCACCGTGAAGCATCCCTTTAATGTCCAAGCCATTCCATGCACACTCCTCACTATAGCTGTTGGGGGGGGGGGGGGGGGGGGGGGAGAGTTATGTCTCAACATTCACTGGAACTCAGTAAGTCACTTCTCAAGGTGCGCACAGATCTGTCCAATAAGGGGCAGTGTTGAATATATAGATTTCACTGTATGACAACACATTACCAGAAACTTCACATGAACATTGGCTAAACCTCTCAAGTGCTTACCCTTGTGTGTTGTTAGTTGGTATGCTTGCAGTAGGATGAGGGTGAGTGTGAGGGGTGGCTAGTGAGATGGGGAAGTGATAATATAGATAGAGAGGGATGGGTGGAGGTGCAAGGTAAGTTGGTGTGAGTAAGGATGTGCAGGAGAAGGGTATGGAAGGCAAAGTGATGGGGATGTGTTGAGTGGCACAGCAGGGTGAGTTTGACTTTGCAGTAACGTTTTGTGATCCACTGAGATCATTGAAAGGTTGGCATCACTGCAGCCAGGGACCCCTGACGACATCCCTGCTTTTGCCTTCCTGTGCAATGTGCAACCAGGCTGTGTTGGTCTCCTGGGGAGGTCTCCTCCACCCGTGGAAGGGAAGAGAACCTCCCTGCGTGCTGTGACTCCCTCCATAAGCATATGGAGGGAGTCATTGGAGAGCCTGGGTACAGCCGTCCACCTCTGTGCTGTGATTGTCAGTGTTTGCAGCACCTCAATGCTGTCAAACACTGACAGAACAACTGTCAAACTCAATATGGCCGTGGTCCCTTTAAGAAAACCGGCTGATGACGCGTCATCAAATGACATCATCAGACCAGCTTCTTGTTAATTGGCCGGGAAGCCCGCAGGGCAGGCTTAACAAAAGCCAATCAAGGGAAAATCCCTTTGATAGAGCGGCTGCAGCCGGGAGCGGGACCGGAACCCGGCAACCAGCTCTCCCGCCACCACTGAGAAAATCCAGCCCTTAATGTCTTCTGAAGTGGCCACTCAGCTGTTTAAAAAAAAAAACTGGGGATGGGCAATAAATGCAGCCTTGCCAGCTATGCCCACATACTAAGAATAAGTAAAACACAACTAGGAGTGTGTATTGCCATACGTTGTCCGAGTCAGACTGCATGTTGGTTTTGCTGGCCGTGGGCGACCTCGATATGGCTGGAAGAGTCATGCTGCCTGTGTTCGTGGGTTTGGAAATGGGAAGGTCATTCGCATTACCAGTATTACTCTCTGTTAAGGAACTCCGCCTGAAAAATATAGAAACAGGAAGGTCACAAAGTTTGCTGAAGCTTCACCAATACATCGGGAGTGAATTTCCTCGGGGGCACTCCTGCTTTTCCACTGTAATTTTGGCGGAAGAACTGTGGAAGCCCTTGGAAAATAGTGTAAATGGTGTTCTGGGGTTACCATGGCTCTTTTGCCGCGTTATGGCAGACGAGGTGAGAACCCCCGGAGAAATTCACCCCCATAATATATAAAGAAATGAAAGAGAAACATTTTTGACAGAATACTCAGGACCCTCAATGGTCTTACCCTGATGTAGTTATGGGAACGATTACTTCTCATCAGTTTTTTTTTTATAAACACACCATATATATGGTGACTGGCCGTTTGTCCGAGGTCTGCGCAGTATTTCTGAGTTTCAGTGCCTCAACATACTCCAGCACAATTTGGGGTCATTTTCTAAAGTGTGGCTTGATTTAGTGAAAGGAATTCTGACAGATGATAAGATCACTACATGGCCTCACTCTTTAAAAAAACTTCTAACGTTCAATCACAAACCCATAGAACAGACATATCTGTTGATTACAATGTTTATCAAATGGGTGAACTCCAGCAAACCTCTCACGAACAGTGGAATTACAAGAGGTTTGCTTAATCAGGCACACCTTGTTGGATAAATATTGTACATAGCAGGTGCCTTATGTGACATGGTTTCTGTTTACACCAATATCACTGATAACGTGCAGCTCACCTTTCTATTGCAGAGGTTGGCCACAAGAATTACTATATGTCACTAAACAAAATGTATTGTTTGCGCTCATTAGTCACTCAGAGTGCAATTGTCAGAGAGAAAGAGGGATTGGCTCCCCCAATGGTTCAGTTCATAAAGATGGTGTGTAACTGAGCTAGGAAGGTCCCAGGTTCGATTGCTGGTGCTGCGCTAATGATCTCAGCTTGGCTGTAGGATTAGTACAATAGACCTCAGTGCCTCTGGACCAAGGAAGAGAAGATTCTGCCTGGTTTCCTGCTCCTGATTGCGATCTGGTGATCCCTGCCAGGAAGTGCATGTATGTGGATGCCAGGCAAGCACAGGATCAAGCTTGGCTATGATGCTTCCCTCAGTTGAATAGCCTGCTGACACCCACTGTCCAAGCTCTCATGTGAACAGCCACCCAGAGGGTGACCTAACCCTAACCCTAGAGTATGACCCAACAGCCTAGATTTTCAGTTGCCGTTATAGTGACACTGGCATTAACCTATTCATTTTAAACACAGTGGCTTTGTGCATTTCTCAAATTCTCTTATCCTCTATTTGGCAGTGATTCCTTCATCAGAAACTATACATGGTTACAGATTTTCTGGAGGTGGCACTACACGTTTTCCCCAGTGCCTGAAGTAGCATGGTCACAGTAAATAGTTGAAACTGACACCTTTCTTGGCATGTCTATAATCAACAGCAAAACAGAAATACCTTCACTTTATATTAAACCACAAATAAGAGGCTGAATTTACATTTCTAGTGGTCTGAATGGTGACATCAGTGCCTTCTCTGCTGATAAAAATTAGTTAAGGTTTCAATAAATAGTATCCTGGCTGATTATATAAAGCAAATGTTTAAAATTCAGTGCGTATAGATTGTGAATAATTTCATATTCATTGTTTGTAGTGAAAACTGCGATAGAGTTGATTTGGTTTCTTAGACCTTCTAAATGACATCCATTTTTAAGCTTTTGGGATACACAATAATAAAAGACAAGTATATGGCGTTAGTCACTGGCCAAACAGGACCTTGCAGGGGGATGAAGGCACAGTAACAAGACACATCCATAATCACATTAGGAATATAACCAGAGTATCCTGGAGGGAGCACCAATGCACATCTCCAGTGACTGGTACAAAATGGGATCTTGCCTGCAATCCTCCATGTGCTGAGTAATCACTCTCTGCCATGCTGTTGTGGAGGGGAATTAAATGGAGGCCAGTCACTTCCCCAGAGCGAGGGTGCATCACCTGAGATTGCTGCCACGCAGCACTTTGAACCTGGTTTTCACAGCAGCATCTTCAAAGGCCTAGCAGTAAGTTGCCTGCTCATCCCTTCATCTAGTGAGGCTGCATGGTATAGGAAGACTCAAGAAAGGTCAAGGAGAGAAAAAAAAGACTAGGCACAGGCACATGCCAAAATGATCACTTATTTCAACAACAACAACTTGCATTTATATAGTGCCTTTACGTCCTAAGGCACTTCACAGGCACGTTAACAAACAAAATTTGACACCGAGCTATATAAGGAGATATTAGGACAGTCGACCAAAAGCTTGGTCAAAGAGGTAGGTTTTGCGGAAATAAGTGGTCTTATTCACATTAATGCCCAAATTTCCCTTTGATCACAGGAATTTCAGACTGTGTCCGACACAGATCTCTCACCTGGAATTGTTGGGTGTGTTTTGCTTGGAGGCAGATTGCGAGTCGCTCTTGTAGCTGCTGACACTCACGCGTCCAGTGGACTCTGTGTCGCTCGGCTGGTCAGAAGCCTCTTGGGACTCAGACAGGATGCTTTCAAACCAAAAATCACAGGCACATGGATTTGTTATTTTACTGGTATTTCAGAGAAGCACCATTGGTCCACATTACTCATTTCATTCTTCTGATATGGTGCAAAGTTAAAAGAATGTTTTGTAGTTTAAAACCACCTCCAATATGTAGCCTATTGATTTGCTTATAGTTTCCAATAACCAGATTAATTCCATCTATGCGGTGTTAATGATCCAGAGCCTTCCTTTTGTTTGTAAGCAACCATAAAAAAAAAATCACAAGCCCAACATGATCATGGCCAAAGATCAACATTGCTACATTGCACACTGCACATACTGTATATCCTTGCATTATAGTATGGAGGTTGAGGTTAGAAAGAGTTTAATGGTATAGGAAACCCTTGAAACACCCAGCAGATGACACTGAGCTTTTAAATTCAAGCTTTAATACAAAGATCATGGGTCAGATTTTCCTGCTCCTGCACATAGAGGAAAATTGGGCGAGGAGGATTGCACACCCATAAGGAAGCCTGCCTGATTTTTACACCAATTATGGGTGTACAATCTTCGCTGTCGGATTTTTCCTGTATGTGATGCATCAAAGCATTCCAATACACTCAGGTGCAAGAACATGAAAATCTGTCCCCCATATATCCTCAGTGCTCACAACGTTCTCTTGCGGTGTAATGGCTAAATCACAATATCTTGATCTCCTCTGTGCCCTTCAAGAAGGAAAATTAAATAATTGGAAAAAAGCAATATTTTATGATTATGGGGCAGAAATTCCATGGGGGTTCCCTGGAGTTACAGAGCGAGACCAATGGAACCCCTGTGGAATTTCAGCCCCACGGTTTTTTCATATCTTTTACATCCAACCAACAACTACCACTTCTTCCCATCGATAGCTCCACCCTTAGTTCTGCTTCATCTACTGATATTCTTGGCCTCATTATCCCTTCTGACCTCATGGAACGCCCACATCTCCACGTTGGCTAGAACTACTTTCAAGAAATGTTGCTTCCTTCTTTGAGAAAAATGATTCTTTTCACCTCAACAACTTTTCACTCTCCATAAATCTGAAGACTGTCCAGGACTTTAATACTACTCCCACTTCGAGCTCCTCTCTTACACTCCTAAACCGGACGCAAGAAAATAGCTTATTCACTTCTATCCTTAAACTTCTCTGGTATTTCTCTATTTTTCCTTTCTTCCTTCCAAGCTTCAAACGCATTGTTCTATATGCTCATCCACTTTCCTTCTGTATTGGAATGAAAACTCATTGTTTAATTGCCAAATCTAATTGATTCTTTTCTGGAATTTCAAAACTGTAAATTCTCTACCTTCATCAGTTTTTTTCTTCCTCCAACAACCTTCAGGTTTTAAAACAAACTCATCCTAATCACTAGTTCCCAATTTACCTCATCTGCTCTTTTTCTATGACTAATCTTGTTGGTGTCCTGTATTATAGCCTTTGCCCCTTTACTTTGGTTTCTTAACAACAAAAAGAAACAAAACAATTAAACTAAAATATACAATATACAGGTCAGTGGCAGAAAAACAAAATTAATGGTACAAAAATAAATCTCCGCTGTGGTGCTATGTGATCACACTCACCTAGAAACCCTGCCTCCATCTTGAGATGTCTTCTGCCTCACCTTTGCAGCTATATTTGCTTTAGCCTCATTGGCCATTGCCTTCTGCAGCAATGCCTGTCCCGCTGTCTCTCGCTTATTTACTGCATAGTTAGAGAAAAGTTGAGAGAGCCCAATGTTAAATCACTGTGTACAGAATGAAAAACACCCTTTCATCAGCAACAAAACAACAACTTGCATTTATATCGTGTCTTTAACATAGTAAAACGTCCCAAGGTGCTTCACAGGAGTGTTATCAAACAAAATTTGACACCGAGTCACATAAGCAGATATTAGGACAGGTGACCAAAAGCTTGGTCAAAGAGGTAGGTTTTAAGGAGCATCTTAAAGGAGGCGAGAGAGGCAGAGAGGTTTCGGGAGGAAATTCCAGAGCTTAGGGCCTAGGTAGGTGAAGGCACGGCCGCCAATGGTGGAGCAATTAAAATTGAGGATGCGCAAGAGGCCAGAATTGGAGGAGCGTAGAGATTGGAGGGTTGGAGGAGGTTACAGAGATAGGGAGAGAAGAGGCCATGGAGGGATTTGAAAACACAGATGAGAATTTTAAAATCGAGGTGTTGCCGGACCGGGAGCCAATGTAGGTCAGTGATCACAGGGCTGATGGGTGAATGGGACTTGGTGCGAGTTAGGATACGGGCAGCAGAGTTTTGGATGAGCTCAAGTTTACGGAGGGTGCAAGATGGGGGACCAGCCAGGAGAGCATTGGAATAGTCTTTAGATAGGGCTTTAAACTAAATAGTGCGGGGGAGGGATCAGCTGAGCTGAAATTTAAAAAGTCAAAGAAAAATGAGAAGGCAAAAGTGCAAGGTAACGATAAAGGTAATGATAACCAGAGTGTGACAGGAAGGGACAGAACATATACACATAAGAGTGCATCAGAAAGAGGGGTCAGAGTAGGGAAAAATTATAAAAAGAAAAGTTTAAAAGCTAAATATCTGAACGCACGCAGCATTCGTAACAAGATAGATGAGTTAACAACACAAATAGAAATAAATGGGTATGATCTGATAGCCATTACAGAGATGTGGTTGCAAGGTGACCAAGGCTGGGAACTGAATATTCAGGGGTTTTTGCCATTTCGTAAGGATAGGCAGAAAGGAAAAGGAGGTGGTATAGCTTTGTTAATAAGGGATGACATCAGTGCAGTAGTGAGAAATTATATTGGCTCAGAAGATCAAGACGTAGAATCAGTTTGGGTGGAGATAAGAAATAATAAGGGTAAGAAGTCACTGGTGGGAGTGGTCTACAGGCCCCCAAACAATAGCCACACTGTAGGACAGAGTATAAATCAAGAAATAATAGAGGCTTGTAAGAAAGATACGGCTATCATCATGGGAGATTTTAATCTTCATATCGATTGGACAATGCAAATTGGCAAAGGTAGAATCACAGAATCCCCACAGTGCAGATAGAGGCCATTTCGGCCCATCGAGCCTGCACCGACACATATCCCACCCTATCCCCGTAACCCCACGTATTTAATCCCCCCAACACTAAGGGTCAATTTATCATAGTCAAATCAACCTAAACCCGCACATCTTTGGACTGTGGGAGGAGGCCGGATTCGAACCCGAGTCCCTGGCGCTGTGAGACAACAGTGCTAACCACTATGCCACCGTGTTGCCCTAAGGAAGAGTTCTTAGAGTGTATGCGGGATGGTTTCTTGGAACAATACATTGTGGAACCAACCAGGGAGCAGACTATTTTAGATCTGGTAATGTGTAACGAGGCTAGATTAATTAATGATCTCGAAGTGAAGAATCCTCTTGGGAAGAGTGATCATAGCATGGTAAAATTTCAAATTCAGTTTGAGGGTGAGAAAGCAAGGTCTCAAACTAGTGTCCTGAATTTAAACAAAGGTAATTACAAAGGTATGAAGGCAGACTTGGTTAAAGTGGACTGGGAAAATATATTACAGGGTAAGACTGTAGAAAAGCAGTGGCAAACATTTAAGGAGATATTTTATAACTCTCAGCAAAGATATATTCCAGTAAGAAAGAAAGACTCTAAGAGAAGGATGAACCATCCGTGGCTAACTAAGGAAGTAAAGGATGGTATCAAATTGAAAACAAAAGCGTACAATGTTGCAAAGAATAGTGGAAGGCCAGAAGATGGGGAAATTTTTAAAACCAGCAAAGGACGACTAAAAAAAGAGAGAGAAGATAGCAAGAAATATAGAAACAGACAGTAAGAGCTTCTACAGGTACATAAAAGGAAGAGAGTAGCTAAAGTAAACATTGGACCCCTAGAGGATGAGTCTGGGGAATTAATAGTGGGAAACAGGGAAATGGCAGAGACTTTGAACAAATATTTTGTATCGGTCTTCACGGTAGAAGACTCTAAAAGCATCCCAATAATGGATAATCTGTGAAGGAATAAGCCATATAACCTATTCAGAAAAATACACAATTCTATGAAAGAATTCTGGCCTTATTAAAACATGACAAACTGGGTCTGGAAATCTAGAAACCTAACTATGAAAAAGCTGTGAAAGCATTCTGGCTATAGAGATAAGATAGTTGTTGACACTGAATCAATAACCTTATTGAAACAGAAGGTTAAAGGCTCTGGTAGGCTGAACCTTTTGGAATGAAACAATGAACAAGGTGTTCTAATTTACACTTCGTAAAGAAGCACATAAAAGTAAGAAACATCTGCCTTCGTAAAAATGACATCAAGTAAAACACACCTGCCGTTACACCATTTTTTATGGTAAACTTAGAACACCTAGAGAGGAGACATGATTCTGTAATGCTACCAGCTGATCTGGTAGTAAGAATTGCAGGGGTCAGCAGAAAAATGACTAGAGATAATTAGCTTACATCAGCAGAAAACCTTAAAGGAAATACCACTGGAAAAGGGTATAAATATCGAACTCTCAAATGGGATAGTAGACTCGCTTTAAAGGGGCAAAGTGATTCTCGGCTTCAGAGGCGGCTCTGTAAGTCTCCAACTCTTTGTACCTCGGGGATCAAAGGTATTTGATTTTGGTGGATATCCTTAATAGAACTTTAAGAACTGTAAAACTGTAGCGAAGTTAAGATTTGAGAGTAAGGTTCTCTGATAAGATTGTAAGCTTTCTCTTTTTGGAACTGTTAATGTTGCGATTGACTCACCAACTGTAAATTACATGTCGGTTCTTTAATAAATCTATATATTTTTAGAATTGTCTCACATAAGACTTCTGTATCAAACTCGCGAACTCAATCTCTGTACACTCTTTGGTGAAGAGTTGCAGAATTCTGCGGGAGTTTTCCGGACCCCCATAATATCCAGAACGTTACAGTTAGCTAAACTTATTAAAAGTGCTATCTGGAGGACGGTAACATTTTCAGGTTGTTCCTTTCCTTTAGGGAGAGATGGTCCAGACCCTTAGACCCAGTTAAGCGTCTTTAGGATTCGGCTACTTCAAACTTTAGTTGAAAGTGAACGTCTGAGGAATACGCCTGATCCGGGGTAGCCCTAAAGGGGCTAGGACTAGTAATTATCCCTTCAAATCAACGGGCTATTGGGGTTGGGGGGGGGAGGGGGACTTAAAACAATCACTATCACTAGAGAAAAAGTACTAGGCAAAAGTACTAGACAAGTCCCCTGGACCCGATGGCCTACATCCTCAGGTCTTAAAAGAGGTGGCTGCAGAGTTAGTGGATGAATTGGTTGTAATCTACCAAAATTCCCTGGATTTTGGAGAGGTCCCAGTGGACTGGAAAACCGCAACTGTAACGCCCCTATTTAAGAAAGGAGGGAGACAGAAAGCAGGCAACTATAGACCAGTTAGCCTAACATCTGTCATTGGGAAAATGCTGGAGTCCATCATTAAGTAAGTGGTAGCAGGACATTTAGAAAATCATAATATAGTCAAGCAGAGTCAGCATGGTTTTATGAAAGGGAAATCATGTTTGACAAATTTGCTGGAGTTCTTTGAGGATGTAACGAGCAGGGTGGATAAAGGGGAACCAGTAGATGTCGTGTATTTGGATTTCCAGAAGGCATTCAATAAGGTGCCACATAAAAGGTTACTGCACAAGATAAGAGCTCACGGGGTTGGGGGTAATATATTAACATGGATAGAGGATTGGCTAACTAACAGAAAACAAAGAGTCGGGATTAATGGGTCATTTTCAGGTTGGCAAACTGTAACTAGTGAGGTGCCGCAGGGATCAGTGCTGGGGCCTCAACTATTTACAATCTATATTAATGACTTGGATGAAGGCACCGAGTGTAATGTAGCCAAATTTGCTGATGATACAAAGATAGGTGGGAAAGCAAATTGTGTGGAGGACGCAAAGAATCTGCAAAGGGATATAGATAGGCTAAGTGAGTGGGCAAAAATCTGGCAGATGGAGTATAATGTGGGTAAATGCGAGGTTATCCACTTTGGTAGGAAAATAAGAAAGCAAATTATTATTTAAATGGGGAGAGATTACAAAATGCTGAGGTACAGAGGGATCTGGGGGTCCTTGTACATGAATCACAAAAAGTTAGCATGCAGGTACAGCAAGTAATGAGGAAGGCAAATGGAATGTTGGCCTTTATTGCAAAGGGAATGGAGTATAAAAATAGGGAAGTATTGTTAAAACTGTACAGGGCATTGGTGAGACCACACCTGGAGTACTGCATACAGTTTTGGTCTCCTTATTTAAGGAAGGATATACTTGCATTGGAGGCAGTTCAGAGAAGATTCACAAGGTTGATTCCGGAGATGAAGGGGTTGTCGTATGAAGAAAGGTTGAGCAGGTTGGTCCTATACTCATTGGAGTTTAGAAGAATGAGAGGGGATCTTATTGAAACATAAGATTCTGAAGGGGCTTGACAGGGTAGATGCAGAGAGCATGTTTCCCCTCGTGGGGGAATCTAGAACTAGAGGGCATAATTTCAGAATAAGGGGGCACCCATTTAAACGGAAATGAGGAGGAATTTCTTTTCTCAGAGGGTTGTGACTCTTTGGAATTCCCTTCCCCAGAGAGCTGTGAAGGCTGGGTCATTGAATATATTTAAGGTGGAGAGAGACAGATTTTTGAATGGTAAGGGAGTCAAGGGTTCTGGGGAGCAGGCAGGGAAGTGGAGTTGAGGCCAAGATCAGATCAGCCATGATCTTATTGAATGGCGGAGCAGGCTTGAGGGGCAAAATGACCTACTCCTGTTCCTACGTCTTATGTTCTAGTCGAGTCTAGAGGTAACAAAGCATGGATGAGGGTTTCAGCAGCAGATGAGCTGAGGCAGTGGTGGTGACATGCAATGTTACAGAGGTGGAAGTCGGTGGTCTTGGTGATGGAAGCAGCTATGGGATCAGAAGCTCCTCTTGGGGTCAAATAGGATGCCAAGCTTGCATATTATCATTTACCTCAGTGAGTATACACGCATACTAGGCACTGAAAATATGCAGATCTCTTGCACTTACGGCCATATTTCCTCTTCAATGATGCTCTGATTATATCGCTACCAAAATCCATGCTGTGCCGTTTTGCTCGGTATTCAAAGAACCAATCTCCAGTCTGTTTCTTTAGCTTTCTGGTGAAGAACATAAGATTATAGTAACTGTGTGGAATTTCACTTCCTTGGTCTTTTAACTATGAAGGATTGTGTTGAAGATTTAATCTGGACTGCACTTTTCAAATTGAAGTAATTCTTACTGGTATTGGATTAATCGCTAACATCAATTCCCTGTTTCAGATCCAAAATTTACTTTCTCTAAGGTATAGCATGCTTAGATCATGTTGACATTGGGCAATCCAATTAAGTCTCTTCCCAGAGCCTTGCTTATAATGGCTGCTGGATGACATGATAGTGGTTTGCAATCAGTTTTGTCAACAATCAGAGTCATGCAAATCAATTGAAAGACACAGGCGCATCATTCAAAAGTCACACGTGAGGAAGAGGGATTCCGCAAAAGCTTTTAGAAATGCCATGGGATTGGTATTCTAGGTGGGAGGCCTCCACAGTCAACGGAATGCAACAGTCAACCAGTGCCCTATCCCTCAATGCCTTTGGGATTAGGAGTAAGTGAAGGATTTCATGAAGGAAATTCCTCGGGATAAAACGACTATCCAGGATCAATATACTCCAAATCAGCCCTCAAATGTCCATCATGTTCCAACACTAGGGCTTTGACAAAGGACTCTGGATCTTGTGTATCTGAATTTCTTCATACATCTCACTATCATGGCCTTCTCTGTTTAGAAGAATAGAATGGCCCTGAAGTTTCAGTGTCAGTCAGATTAACCTGAGTTCAATCTTGTTGATTTTCTTGCATTTTTGGTGCAAGATGTTTGTGACCTATTTTTGATCCAAGTACTCCCCCAATGTCTAATTTGAAAAATACTCTTTGATGTTTTTAGAAAAACAGCAAACTACGTAATCCAATGTGAACCCGCCATCTCGGATCTTCTTTCTTCCAGGCATCTCTTGTGGCATACTGTGGAATCTCATGGATCTAGGAGTGGTTCCATTCATTGCACTGAGAGCCCTGACTTAGGTCTGGCATAGAGCTGATCCAGTGTCGCTCACCTCAGTAAAACATATTACCAGGCTGGTATGCTGTATGCAAAAGTAAAAGTCACACTCACGACTCCTTGATGCACACAGTGCATTTCCATCTTCCATCTACACCGCCAACGCGACATTCCTTACACACCAGGTGGTTACACTGCTTGCACACATTTCCACTCTTGACAATGCGGCCCAGTGTCTGCTGGCATCGTGCACAAGTCTTGTCACTGTAATCCTGACTGCCACGTTTCGCTCCCTTACGTCGAATTTCCAGCAGCTCATTCTTCAACTTTCTTAAAAAAAGAGAAGCCAAGACACTGTGTGATTATGGGACAGCGTCAGCACAAACCCTAATCTGCATCCATTCAAAAGAAGGAGACTTGCACTGAAAGATGACATCAATTACATTATTAGCTCCTATTAAGGACAACAGTCGCACCAACCTAATTGCACCTTTTTAAAAGAATTTGCTCTCCGGATGTGGATGACACTCTCAAGGCTGCACTTACTGTCCATCCCTAATTGCCCTTAGGAGATGGTGATGGGCATTCTTGAACTGCTGCAATTCTCATTAATAGAACCACAGCACTAAAGCAGAATGGAATGGCAGGTGTGATCATGAGGTCTCTGTGGGGACGCAATTAACAGAGGCCACCTATATTCACACAGCAAGAAGGGCAAAATCATACACATCTCATACACACCTTCTGCTAGCACCTATAACAGCAGTATCATCTCAGTCAGAGGTTTGCAAACTGAGGGGCGCAGCTAGGATATCAGGAATGGTGGGGGGTTGAGGAGGACAGGTTGATCGAGAAGAAGAGCCACCAATGCAACCTCCAATAGCCAGAGGTGATGCATCAAAAGTCTGAATTTCTTTAACTTTTGAAGTTTAAGTTTAAATTCAAAGGGGGAAAAATTGAGTCGCGCCCCCTTTGGGGCGCTAACTTCACCGGGGCGCTACTTCCCAAAAAAACTAGCATCCCCGCGGCCGAAATTAACCGGTAACGCCCCAAGAGGGAAGCGGGGTGCTACTGGAAGCGCCCCGCCTCCCTCTTGGGGCGCTGCGAGTGAATATCACAGCGCTGTGTGCGTCGCGCCGCAGTACTGCAGGCCTTCCTCCCCTTTTTAAAGGAGAGGGGCCTTGCGCAGCGTGACCCGGGGCCCAGCTGGGCCACCAGGGATCGGAGTGCCAGCAAAAGAGCCCGGCACTCAAGAGAAGTGCCGGGCTCACGGAGCGCAGCCAGCACTCCGCGGTGGGGGGCTGCAGAGGAGGCCGGGGACAGCAGAGGGGGCAGGTGTTGGCAGGCGGCCAGCAACAAAAATGGCCGCCTGGCACCTCTCCTTTAATTAGCGCCGCCCCGGCCGCAGGTAGGCCCCCCTGACCCCATCGGACACAGTGTCCGGTGGTACGTCGGGGGCGCTACCGAAGATCGCGGCCGGGGCACGAGCAGGGCGCTGCGCACGGCAACGACGTCATCGGCGGCGGAGCAGCGCCGCGGGGCACTAACGGTTACCGCCGCCGCTAACCTCCTGCTGAATTTCGCGGGAGGCTTTGGCGGCGCCGCGCCCAGGCACTAGTTGTTTTGCGCCCCGTTAGCGCCCGCAACCGAATTTTTAGGCCAAAGAAAAAGTCTACACTGATACAGCCTTGCAAAGGGCAATCTCAGCACAGCACAGGATGCGTGAATTCCCACTGATTTCTAAAAGTGGAAGTTGGACCAATCAGAGCTGCTTCTGGTGCACAGTGATCAGAAGCAGCTCTGATTTGTCTCAGCTTTGCACAAAATTCAACAAATATTTTCCTGAAAGAGAGGCAAATGAATTGCAGGATTTCACCTGGGTTCAAAATCTATTTTCAGAGGACTTTGTAGCAAAAGCCAAGACTACCGTGAGTCTAAAAGAGAATTTCATCAACGGTGCTGGTGACTCTGTTTTGAGAGACAATATTAAAGTCATGCCTCTTGGTCAGTGCTGCCTCTTAATTCAAAGAGTTCCCCGAGTTGTCCCAAAGAACGGCTGAAATACGTGCCCACTTTGACCCAATGTATCTGTGTGAAATGGGATTTTCTTCACTTATTTTACATCAAAAACAAATATAGCAGCAGCTTCAATTTAGACAATGATTTGCGTATGAATCTCTCCAAAATCAAACCGAGATTGCACTAACAAACAGGCTCATCCTCACTGATATATGGGTGAGTCGTCAAGTGTTCCTTTTATGTTCAAGTTTATTCAGCTGTATAGAACTCACACTGTGCTTTCTGTCTTAAGCATTATATTGTTAGCTGAGAGAATAAAATCCTCTTGTTCTGTGTAAAAAAATATTGGAGGTGGTGAAATTGGTCTTTGCCAGTGGCGCAAAACAGGCTCAGTGTTTTGGTGCTTGATTTTTGGAAAAGAAAATTGTGTAAAATGGGATGCCAATTTGTTATTGCCCGTTTCGCGCTACTGACGAGAACTAATTTCACCTCCACTGTTTCTTAAACAGAGGGATGTGCACATTGAACATGAATCTCCAAAGTGGGGTCCAGCAAAAAAAATTTGGGAACCTCTGATCTAAGTACAAGGAGCAGGTAACCCTGTACCATTGGCCCTGCTGCCTGGCTGTACATCTACAATTCACTCTTATGTTGATGCATTTATGAGAAAAGAACCTTTTTGCCATAAAAGCATTTTGTCATAAAAGTGTTGTCAAGGGAGATATCTGAAATGATCGCTGTTTGTCAGTCTTCCGTACTTACTATCCTTATGGTTTAAAACCGCTGGTTGGACGTTGCCTGGGAGCAGAAATTTTGTCCAGAATGCCCCTTGATGTGGCATCACAAATGGAGGCATTTAGAAACAATCACAGTCAGTAATTTTATTCCAACACCTTCTCTCCCCTCATTACCTTATTCGCTTTTCCTCAGATGTCCGCACCTCCTCATCTCGGAGGAGAACTTTCATGATCGCTTCCTTCTCTTTATCCGTCAGGAATGACAAGTTGATCACCTCCATCTGTTTTGTCATAATGGGGTAATCACCAAAGGGTTGACGTCTGTACAAACTGCAACAACTTCTTTCTTACCAAGTGTGAGCAATAGAAGATTTCAGAATGTTCAATACTGAAACAGAAATACCATGAATTTAAAGCCTTTGGTATTAAAAATAAATTGATTTTATTAAAAGGGAAAAGAAAATCAAAATTTGTAGACAATGCTGAGTATTCACTAACCACAATGGTTCGGACTGATCTGCCTGTTAAGTCACGAGACTGTCCAGCGATTGTTGTCCAGTCTGACATTGTGTTGCTGTCCATCCACTGGGTGAACTCATTTAACAGTCACCAGTCCGGCTCCAACCATTTAAGCATTTCATCAAATTAGAGCCTAGAAATGAAACAAATCCAGAACTATTAGAATTGTAGAATGGAACTAACCCAGGCATGCTATTGGCTGTGTAATCCTTGTGAGGATAGCGAGTTTGGATTGCTGCAATGTGCTGTTCTCAAGGCTGAGAACAGGAATGCCATCCTAATTAATGCAGTCTTAAATCTGTCAAATTGAAGGCAGGACCCAATATAAGATACAGTTATGCTAAAGTCATACAGATGGCACCTTGTACAAACCTTAATATTTTTCTGGTCGGGGGCCATAATATCATAAAGGTGGTTACATTGTCTCATCAATAAACCTGGCTACCAGTCAACCAACTTCTGGAGTCAGCAGTGGTTTCTGCATGATATACAACACATCTTAGACCTTTGAGTAAATCTCCAATTCCTTGGACACTTGATTTTCTTAACAGTTTTAAATCTGTAGTTCAGAATGTTTTTAGAAATACCTTGAACAAAGTGCTTGCCTGGGCTGATGCTTTGTACAAAACTGTTTTGCAAACACTTCAAAGTATTGTATTTTGCTTTTTAACTTGCAAAATATACTTACTGCCAGTTACTTTGATACTGGTGAACTTCGCATATTGGGATCTTACTGAGTCACAATTATCATATCTACCCCACCTCCCACCCCCAGTCAGATATCTATATACATTCAAGTTCAGCATTGCCATTTAAATTGCACTCAAACTAATTTTGACAGCAGTGATTAGCAAGCACAAAGACAACACAAACTGCACTAACAAGAAAAGAACGGGACTTGCCCCACCCACCGGCCTAAATACCTTAATCGTTCTTCTAGTTAAATATCTCCCTCTTAAGCCAACACTGGAACACGATAAATATGTTTGAACAGTAAGGCCATAACTGTGACAAAATGAAGAAAAGAGGACAGCTAGCCCACCTCTTACAAACACCTTTGCCTATTTATTCCACACAGAATACTCAAACCAGTAGGTGCCAAGATCAGAGCTCAGTACTTAGTGTCGGAAACGCTGTCTCCTGAACAAATTCCACATACCTGATGATGTTGCCATTGAAACCGAGTTACCAACACAACATAACAACATCACTAGCCCATTGTTAAAAGAGGCCAATTTGTAAAGGTCTTCCAATGGGTCACATAAAACTGGAGCCTTTGTTTATTTATACAGAACAACGTAATTGTTGTCAATCAGGGTGCAGCCAATTCCTACCAACCCGTATCCAAGTAGCGACAACACTGCTTTGGTGCAGAGTACACACAGTCAGCCTCAGAGCAGAGGACTCCCAGTCTCTAAACAGTATCCAGGCAGTAATAAGGCTACCCTGGTACGGGTAGCTATTTTTGGAACTTTATGCTCAGCCCAGGGCCATAGGATTTACTATCAAAACTGAGACAACAGTTACATCTAAGGGTGCAGTGCAAAGTTTTATCAGGTATAGGGCATATATCCACTTCAGATTTTTGTTGACAAGTGTATGCTTACATCAGGTGAGCTGGAAACAGGAGCACTGCATGTCCACCGACTGCCAGGAATATCAGAATCCGTTTCCATCTGCCACCTACCCTAATCCCGTCTGGGCTTCCAGAGTCAGAAATGACCTACCCAAGTCCCAACACAGCTCCTATTCAATCGTGTTGCTGCCATAATAAAAGTGGAAATGATTGAATCTGCCCACATTATATATAACCACATTCAATCCTATCTGCCTTTACTATAGCAGCAACAGGATTCAGTAGGAGCCATGGTGGCAAGGGGGCAGCACGGACTCTGGGAGCAATATGGCACTCGGTTAGGCGACGGGGAAGGGCTGACTCTGGGAGCAACAGGGCGACTTAGGTAGGGGGTGGGCAGAGAGAGAGAGGAGAGCCCAGGAGCAGCGCTGGGTTGAACACAGTGCCAGCATGTGAAGGGAAAGAGGGGAGTGACACTGTGCAGTTATGGGCGGGCAGACAGTAAGGGGGAGAAATTCGGTATCGCCCCGTTTGGGGGGCAATTATCTGACCGGGCGCAAAGTTTAGCGCCTGGCGCTAATTATCGCCTCTGACTGCAAACTTGGCTTCTATTGCCCCTGGAGGTGATTGGAGCGCTAAATCAGGCGCTACACACCTCTCTTAAGGCGCTAACACCGAGGAGCGAGGCGCTAACTCAGAGCGCGGGCGCAACGCAGGTGATGTCAGTTAGCGATGGAACACAGACACCGGCCAGTTCTTAAAGGGGAGGGTCGATCTTACTCTCCAGCCACACCCTGCTCATTGGAGCCTTGAATCTCGACCTGGAGAGACCTGTGATTACATTTTCCAGCCAAGGACTATGGAGAGGGTGAGAGAACGAGCTCAGCGCTTCAGCGAGTGGGCCTTGGAGGCTCTGGTTGGCGCGGTGGAGCGCAGAAGATCTATACTCTTCCCTGAGTGTGGCAGGAGGCCTTTGCCGCGCGACTACAGAAGAGTGTGGAGGGAGGTGGCTCGGCACGTCTCCTCCAGGAGCATGGTGCCCAGGACTCATATACAATGTCGCAAAAAGTTCAACGACCTCACTCGGGTCGTCAGGGTGAGTGGCTTTTTTTCCCCAATACCTCTCCATCCCTCCATTTCAACCTCACTCTATGGCCAGTGGGTCTTAAAACCCCCAATGCCCAACACTCATCCAACACCTATGGCCCTCTCATGAAACACACACGCACATTCCACACCTTGCATACGGTAAGGGCTATTCAACTATGGGAGGCACATCAGGCAAGACCCTGGCTGTATATTTACTCAGACGCCGTCCTTTTTCTTGCAGGCCAAGCTATCTCATAATAGGAGACAGCAGCAACGGACGGGTGGAGGGCGGCCTCAGCTGCAACCCCTCAGCGATCTTGAGGCGCACGTTCACAGGATTGTGGCAAGCCAGGTGATTGGTCCCGTCGCCCCTGGAGAGGCCGACCCCGTTCGGGACAGCAATGGTAAGGTCATCAGGTTTCTCTCCTCTCTCATTCCACTTGTCTCTCACAACACCTACCTTTGACACTTTCAATCCAACTTACTAAATCGCTGCACTCCTTCCTCCCTTACTGCCCCCCGTCCTCATGCTAAAGCCACTTTTGTACCTCCCTGCTTTCAGATGGTGATTCACCAGCTGAGGAGACAGGCCCTGAAGCTGCCAGTGGGAGCGAAGCCGCAGGCAAGGAAGAAGAGGAAGCTGGAGCATCAGAGCCACCCTCTCCCGAGGAAGCCCATGCCCACACTGGGACCACGTCTTCCCTGGAGGGGAGTGGGGGGGGGGGGGGGGAGGGGAGGGTCTGACAAGGGGGAAGCTCCGGGACCCAGTGGGCTGCAGTAACGCGATATGACTAGGGAAGCTCGGGGGCCTTCTCCCCGGAGGGAGAGTAGGCCAACAAGTCCTGCTGCACTGGACGCAGAGGAGGAGCGGCTCATCGCTGAAATGAACACCCAGGCGGTGGACATGCACACTCAGCTTATGGGTGCAGTGGGAAGAGTGCCCGATTGCATTGATACGAACATACGAATTAGGAGCAGGAGTAGGCCCCTCGGCCCTTCGAGCCTGCTCCACCATTCAATAAGATCATGGCTGATCCGATTACTCCACATTCCCGCCTACCCCCGATAACTTTCACCCCCTTGCTTACCAAGAATCTATCTACCTCTGCCTTAAAAATATTCAAAGACTCTGCTTCCACCGCCCTCTGAGGAAGAGAGTTCCAAAGACTCACGACACTCCGAGAAAAAATTTCTCCTCATCTCGGTCTTAAATGGGCGACCCCTTATTTTTAAACAGTGACCCCTAGTTCTAGATTCTCCCACAAGAGGAAACATCCTCTCCACATCCACCCTGTCCAGACCCCTCAGGATCTTATATGTTTCAATCAAGTCACCTCTTACTCTTCTAAACTCCAGCGGATACAAGCCTAGCCTGTCCAACCTTTCCTCATAAGACAACCTGCCCATTCCAGGTATTAGTCTAGTAAACTTTCTCTGAACTGCTTCCAACGCATTTACATTCTTCCTTAAATAAGGAGACCAATACTGTACACAGTACTCCAGATGTGGTCTCACCAATGCCCTGTATAACTGAAGCATAACCTCCCTACTTTTGTATTCAATTCCCCTCGCAATAAACGATAACATTCTATTAGCTTTCCTAATTACTTGCTGTACCTGCATAGTAACCTTTTGCGATTCATGCACTAGGACACCCAGATCCCTCTGCATCTCAGAGCTCTTCAATCTCTCACCATTTAGATAATATGCTTCTTTTTTATTCTTCCTGCCAAAATGGACAACTTCACATTTTCCCACATTATACTCCATTTGCCAGATCTTTGCCCACTCACTTAACCTATGTATCCCTTTGTAGCCGCCTTATGTCCTCTTCACAATTTACTTTCCTACTTATCTTTGTCTCATCAGCAAATTTAGCAACCATACCTTCGGTCCCTTCATCCAAGTCATTTATATAAATTGTAAAAAGTTGAGGCCCCAGCACTGATCCCTGTAGCACACTACTCGTTACATCTTGCCAATCAGAAAATGACCCATTTATGCCTACGCTCTGTTTCCTGTTAGCTAGCCAATCTTCTATCCATGCCAATATGTTACCCCCTACACCATGAGCTTTTATTTTCTGCAATAACCTTTGATGTGGCACCTTATCAAATGCCATCTGGAAATCTAAGTACAGTACATCCACCGATTCCCCTTTATCTACAGCACGTTACTTCCTCAAAGAACTCCAATAAATTGGTTAAACATGATTTCCCTTGCACAAAACCATGTTGACTCTGCCTGATTACTTTGAACTTTTCTAAATGCCCTGCTATAACGTCTTTAATAATAGCTTCTAACATCTTCCCTATGACAGATGTTAAGCTAACTGGCCTGTAGTTTGCTGCTTTCTGTCTCCCTCCCTTTTTGAATAAAGGAGTTACATTCGCTATTTTCCAATCTAATGGAACCTTCCCCGAATCTAGGGAATTTTGGAAAATTAAAACCAACGCATCAACTATCTCACTAGCCACTTCTTTTAAGACCCTAGGATGAAGTCCACCAGGAGCCGGGGACTTGTCAGCCCGCAGCTCCAACAATTTGCTCAGTACCACTTCCCTGGTGATTATAATTTTCTTGAGTTCCTCCCTTCCATTTCCTGATTTACAGCTATTTCTGGGATGTTACTTGTATCCTCTATAGTGAAGACCGATGCAAAATACCTGTTCAATTCAACTGCCATCTCCTTATTTTCCATTATTAATTCCCCAGATTCACTTTTTACAGGACTGGCAAGGAGTGTGGAGCACTTCGCTGTAGCACAGGCGGATGCCACGCTAATGCTTAGTGCTGCAATTCAGTCACTGGCTGCCATGATCCAATCTCAGACTGGTCTCATGCAGATTCAGATTGAGGTCATGCAAGCACTGACTGCTGCCATTGTCGCTGGTTCGGACACATTTCCCTGGGGCTCTCACCACACCGCAGCAGGCCAGCAATCTGTGCTCCAGCAGATTGCTCCGGATGCTGAAGTGCTGCCCCGTGGGAGTGCCAGTGTGACGGTTGAGCAGGGAGGTGCTGTCCTCTCTCAAGATGACAGCATTCCTGCTGCCACCACTGTCACTTCCCCATTGCACTTGCCACCGCCTGTAGCCCAGACTGCTGCCGCCCATGCAGAGTTGGTGCAGTCTGCAGCCGGGCCCTCCAGGCCCAGAGCTGGTCGAGGCCGTCCTTCAAGGGCATCTGTAGTTTCAGGTTCTGACAATCAGCAGCCTTCCACCAGCCTTGTTGCAGCCACTGGGGCCCCATCACGGAGGAGCAGTAGGGTGGGAAGGGGGGAAGTGCGCAAGGGAAGGAGATCACCCTCGAAGGGCAAAAAGTAGGTGGTGTGACGAAATGTTGTTAAATTTTTTATTAAAGGCCGAGGTTCATGTTCAAACTTTTGTTTAATGTTTTGGACATTATCTCCAGGTTGTGAGAACCAGTAATGTTAATTAATGATTTTTTGTGTTTGTTTCTATTAGTTTGTCATGAAGAAATGACATACACAGAGTTTGTAAAATAAAAAAGTTTTTGTATTCAAAATGTACAGGTTTGGCCTTTGGAATCATTGCTGCCTTGGCCGGCTTTGGGGTTGCAGGTTGCTTTCATTCATGTTGTTCTCCATGCCAGAAGCCATTTCCTCAGTAGGGGCCCAGAAGCGGCTTGTTATGAGCCGTTGATGGACGGCCCTTGCAGTTTCAACATTGTGGGCCTCCCTCCCGCCTTGGTGCTGCTGCTGATCATCCTCCTCCTCTTCCTCCTCCGGTGGTGCACCAATGCCTGGTGGCATTGGCTGGGTCCTGAGGATTGCCAGGTTATGAAGCATGCAGCACACAACTATGAAGAGGGAGACTCGCTCAGGCGAGTACTGCAGGGCTCCACCTGAGTGGTCCAGACAGCGGAGCCGTTGCTTGAGCACGCCGATCGTCTGCTCAACGATGTTCCTGGTGGCGAGATGGCGCTCGTTGTACCGCAGCTCAGCAGGGGTGTTGGGGTTACGGAGTGGTGTCATCAGCCAGCTGCACAGTGGATAACCCTTGTGCCCGAGGAGCCAACCACTTGGCTGATGTGGTGCCTGGAAAAGTTCTGGCACAGCAGTCTGGCGCAGGATGAAAGCATCGTGGCTGCTGCCAGGATAGCGGGCATTGACAGCGAGTATCAGCTGTCTGTGGTCACAGACCAACTGGACGTTTAAGGAGTGGAACCCCTTGCGGTTTCGGAAAACCTCTGCATTCTCATGTGGTGCCCGCAATGCCACATGCGTGCAGTCAATGGTGCCCTGCACCATGGGGAAGCCCGCTATCTTCGCAAAGCCCAATGCGCGTTCATGCTGTTTGGCCTGGGTCATCGGGAAAGAGATGTACTGGTGTCTCCTTTTATAGAGGGCATTTGTGACCTGACGGATACAGCAATGGACCGCGAACTGGGAGATATTGGCGATGTCCCCAGTAGCTGCTTGAAAGGAGCCGGTGGCATAAAAGTTCAGAGCCACTGTGATCTTCACTGCCACCGACAGAGACGTCCTGGTCCTCAGTAGATGCTGCAGATCTGGCTGCAGCAGGTGGCAGAGCTCTGTGACCACCTCCTTGCTGAAGCGCAGCCTTCGCAAACACTGCTCCTCAGACAAATGAATGCAGGAGAATTGTTCCCGGAATACCCTGGGAGGGTAAGGTCTCCTGTGCAGAGGCCTGTTGGCCCTCCTCCGTCTGGCCATGATTGCCACTCTCTCTCTGCATCTCTGTTGCCTCCGATTCTGCAGGCGCAGGACAATGCCCCAAATCAGTGCAGCCCCCAAGTCTCTTGGCAATCGAAGTAATGAAGGTCAAATCCAAAAGTACCTGCAAAGTGATGCTCAGTAGCCAAAACTACTTCACACAGCTTTGACTCTATGCAGAAGTCTCTCTATCTCTCAGAATCTCTCTCTCTGTCAGAATGAGTGGTGCAAAAATGTCTACCACAGAAAAAGCCAGGAAGAGGCCGCCTTTAAATAGCGCCCCCCCCAGCCCCTCACCGACTGGGAAACGTTCCAGTCTCCCTGTCGTTGCTTGCGCCAGGCGGAAATGAGGGGGAGCCACTCAATATCCGGTCCGGGGCGCCAACAGGGCGTTGCACGCTCGACTGACGTCACGATCTGCGGGCGCAGGAGATCGGGGCGGTAAACTTTTGCGCCGCCACAAAAACTCATCAATTTCGCGAGTGGCGCTAATGGGAGGCGCAAGCCAACCGAATTTTTCCCCTTAAGTGTGCCAGCTTGGGTGGGAGGGGAGAAGCAAAGGAGTCCATGATGTACATTATATCCACTTCCAAAATTGCCACTATACCATTGTTTAGTCTTCAACACATAAATTCAAGTAACATGTAATGAACATAAAATGCAAGCTCACGAAGGATTCAAGCTACGTTGCATCAAATACCTAATTAGCAGGCTGCAAAGATTATATGTAAGAGTCAGTAACATGGAATCTGGACAGTCTAGTTATGCAATACAACTAGGGGTGCAAATTATATAGGTATGAATATGCAGACAGAGCCATGACCACACTATTCAAAACACAAAAAAAGCTGATCAGATTTTTGAATTATTTTCAAGAAACTTATTTTAGTTTGAATAAATGGGAGCAAGAGAGAGAGTTACAGATAGATACACAGAAAGAGTGAAAGGCAAGCAGGCAGACAATCAAACAAACAGAATCAGGCAAAGCACTGAATTGCTCTCCTCTGTGGAAGTAGGATCCTAGCCCACAACAGGCAATTGCTTCATGACCTGGCTAAAGGCGATCTCAGATCTCTGCATCCCACAGCCACACACTGTGCCAGTAGAACTCTGTAGTCAAGACAGACCTTTGTACGGCTGCAGAGACTGCCAACATTTCACAGAACAGAAACAAAAAAAAAATCTTTGTTTTTGACTCTCAGTGTTGTCAATCAGGTGGACATCAATCATGGTGTATTTCAGTTCCTGCCCTTGTGACTAGGGAATATGGGAAGTGTTGCTGTAACCCACAATGTGTTATACAGCCAAGATCAAAAGGTACAATTGTCACCTCAATGGATAGTTTTTGGATGGGATGAAAACTGTTACAAGGATGGCATACTGCTTACCACAGCCAGTTTCTGCTGTAGTAGACACTACAACTGGGATTTTCTGCATCACCGCTTCAGGCATGTGCTGGAGTGCACATTGGGACATTATGGGGTCGATAACAACGCAGATGCGGGATCTGTGTGGGGGCACAGCAGGCGGGAAAGGCGGACAATTGTGGGAATGTCTGATTTCAACAGGGATACCTCATGATCATTTTACTACCGGGTTTCGCATCTCCAATGCGTGTGTGCGGGCGTGATAAGCACGCGTAAGACACAATTTCACGGACTATTTAAAGGGCTGATGCAAAGATGGAATTTGGAGGCGTTGGGAGCATTTTACGAGAAAGAGGAAAAAATTAACAGATAGAAGCATGGCACAGCCTCCTGACTCTATGAGGCGTCACTTGATGTACTGCTGGGTGCAGTAAGGACCAGGAAGGAGGTACTGTTCCCAAGCAATGGCAAGATGAAACCTGCTGCTGTGACCAAGAAGGTGAGGTTAGAGGTAGCTGAGGGGGTCAGCAGCAGGAGTGTTGTGGCCGTACCTGGATCCACTGCAGGAAGCAGTTTAATGACCTAACCAGGTCAGGAAAGGTGAGCACAGTTACAGATTCACGTACATCCTGTAGTGCGCCCACCCCTTCACTCTGCCTTGTCAAGCGTACTCCATCACATCACTCCTCACAGCTACTTAAGTTTAAGCAGAACCCATCGTTCCCTTTCTAAGCACTTTCTCACCTCCCTCTTTCTCCAGCCACAACTGCCACTCAGCCCAACCTTGGTGCACACCAGCTGACCACTGATGGAATGAAATCCCTTGCGGCTGACGAATGCTCCTGGTTGATCTGGGGGTGCTCAGATTGCCACGTGTGTGCAATTGATGACACTCTGCACTTGTGGGAATCTAGCCAGAGATGTGAATCCGAGTGCCAACTCATTTTGGCTATTGTCTTCACAGGGGAAGCTTGCATAAATCCCAACCCTGGCAAACAATCCATCTGTCATCTGCCGTATACATTTATGTGCAGCCAACTGCGAGACCCTCGATATGTCTCCGGTAGCAAGGAACAAGAGGCAAAAGAATTGAGGGTGGTGGTGACTTTCACAGCCACTGGTAATGCGTGTCCACCAGGTCTTCTTCTAGGAGGCTGCAAATATCTGCGCCAACCTGATATGACAATCTCAGCCTTCGGAAGCTCTGCTCTTCCGAGAGGTGAAAGAGGCCTCTGTACACCCCGTTAGGTGGGTAGTGCCTCCTGCGAACTCGACCTCTCTGTTGTCTACCTGCAGCTCCCTCCAAAGCATGTTCTTGCTGCTGATGATGCTGATTGCCTTCCTCGTCCGAAGACCAATCAAAAGCAGCCATGATGCCACCCATCCTGACGTTCTCTGTGTCAACACTTCCAAACTGCACAAATAATTCTCTCACAACAAGTACTCTCACCAAACCGTGTCCCGGGGGAACTGAGAGAGCAGCTGTGAGCACTGAGCCTTTATTAATTTCGGGACTCCTGACCTTTAACCATCCCCATGACGTGCTGCTCAATCTCACCTCCGTTTTACAGACAAGTTCCCTAAACCCTGGGAAGCCCATGCAGGAGGCGTTAATTTCATATTGCTGCCAAAATCTCATGAAAGGAGCCTCCGTTAAATATTATAATAATGGGCCCGCCTCTCCAGAATGGATTACTCGGATGCCCCAATGTTCGCCACAGTTAAAACGGAAACAGACACGTTCGTGGTGGGTTGGGATCGGGTTTCGCAAAATTGATGATTTAACCCCCTCCCCGACCCTCTCCCACCCGCCGTTAGGGGGAGAGGGTGGTTTAAAACTCCCCCCTCTGGGTCACAGGTCATGATTTTCAACAAAAAAAGTGAAACATCCTGGCCAACATTTATCACTCTGCAAACTTTTTTGTTAATCTCCTTACTTCGCTCTCCTGAGGCAGTGATTCCATGTGTACCAGCTGCACTCCGGGAACCTCACCCAAGTGGCCATTCTTTATTTTAAGCCTCAGCAGTGAATGTCAGCAGGTATTGAACTGAGGTGAGGATGGGGCGGAGGAAATAGTGCCAAGCTTGGTTCCATCATCTTCTGCCATCCACGTGCATACACTCAGAACTTTTCCCTTTCTCAGCCCACCTTATCAGTGTCCCAGCTGAGATCTGCTAACCCCACACAAACCAGGGATCAAGCCTAGGGCTTTTCTGGTATGTATGGGCCAGTAGCACCTTAAGCAGTGCATTCGCTCACTATCAGGTGCAATCATTTTTAATACTGCTTTTATATTGAGCACTCGATGTCAATATAGTGCTCAAGATCCTGTACCATCCCCTGAGGGCATGGGAGATTGCCATATCTTCCAGTCTATCTACATTGGAGGGGGGTGGGGAGGAAGTGGAATAGGGCAGTGGAAAAGCAAGAAGCTTCAAGAAAAAAAAATCTAACCATACGGAGGGAAGATGATTATGTGCTGAGGAGTTAAGACTTTATTTGTTGTCACAGTACGAGAGAATGTCTTGAACGTTGCTGTGCCATTCTGGCAGCGAGCAATGTTTTGTTCCGTGCACATCTTTACTTGGCTGTCAGTCAAAGTCAACAAAGTGTTCTTTCCTGGTCCACCGGGTCAGAGTTCAACTCAAAACTATTCCAACTGTATTATTATGGATGCAATAAAGGATTGAATAACATCAACTTCCCCAAAACAGTCAAACTTCCCTTTCACATGTTACTGATGAACTATAGACACTGACATCATCATCATGTGGCTCAAAACCTTAACCCATTAACCATTAATTTAGTTCGTTTATTGTTTTACTGGGAAGGTAGTGTTTTTTTTTTGCCCAGCTATGATCTCATTTATTCTACTGGACACCATTTTAATGGAGCATGGAGGCTTTGTCCACACCTCATTTTACTACTGTGTGGAAGGAAGGGGGGGGGGGGGGGGGCAGGGGAAGATGAGGAAATAACTTACAAAATGGAGGGAAGGAGATGGTCTTGAAGTATTATTGGACAGAGATGAACTATAGCATTATAAGGGGAGAGAGAAAAATCAAAGCAGTTTGGATCACAAGATGGATACAGGTCAGGAAAGCCATTTGGCCCATCTTAGCTCATCCATTCAGAAAGACCTTACAGTGCCCACCACAGCATTCAATGTTTTTCTCAAATGATTCCAAGGCTTCTGCCTCCTTTGCTCTACTTGGAAGTCGATTCCATGTGTTGAACACCTTTTGTGATTATGTTACTTGGACTAATAAGCCTAGAGGCCTAACTAATGATCCAGAGACGCGAGTTCAAATCCCACCACGGCAGCTGGGTGATTTAAATTTGGTTAATTAAATAAATCTGGAATAAAAAGCTAATATCAGTAATAGTGACCATGAAACTACTGGATTGTTGTAAAAAAAAAAAAATCTGGTTCACTAATGTAATTTATATTAATGGAAGGAAATTCAACTGGTTTCTGTAACCGGTGTCCTCCTCACCTGATATTCCTCTCTGCACTCAGCCCAGGCGGTGCTCAACATCCAGGTGCAAATATGGTACTTCTCGAACTCAAGCGTAGTCTGACCAGAGCATGATTTCCTCTGACCTGTACACTACTGTTTTGGCGATATAGTTCAGCATTTTTTTGCTTTGTTGATTGCTCCACAGTGGTTGGACATGTTGAGTGCCAAATTTGAGAAGACACCTAAATCTCTTTGAACTTCACCTTCAGCTATTTTAACTTGCTTTAGGTTTCCTGTTTTCCTTCATCACTGCAATATTTTGCACTTGTTTGTATTAAATTTCAGCTGCTATAGTTTGACCCACTTATGTATTTTATCCAACTCACTATAGTTCCCAAGCTGCCTTCTCTGAATCAACTGCTCCTCCTAGTTTGAGATCTTCTTTGAATTTAGCATTGAGGGTCTCAATCTAAGTCCTTAGTGTAAATTAGAAATGAGAAGCAGCCCCAAAATCAATCCCTGAGGCACCCTACTCAGTACTGCTCCCCCCACCCCTCCCCGGCACCTTTAAGCTTTGTTGGCAAGGGTATTAATGATTACAGAGCCAAGGCGGGCAGATGGAGCTATGATACAGATCAGCCATGATCTAATTGAATGGTGGATCAGCCTCATGGGGCTGAATGGCCTACTCCTGTTCCTACGTTCCCTCACCCTGTCATAACGCCTCTAACAAGAACCTGCTGCTTTCTACCTTTCAGACAGTTTCTTTTCCATTCTCAATTTCTTTTACCTGCCTCTCTACTATTATCGGGGTTGAATTTCTGCGGGGGTTCTTCCGATCATCGCCATAACTTCGGGGATTAGCCGGAGAAACTCTGGAAGAAACGGCAATTTGGCATTTAAGCTGCTTTTCTGGGGTTTCCACAACACTTCCGCTGAGGTTCTAGCCGACGAGCAGGAGGTCCCCGTGGAAATTCACCCCCATTGTCTTTAACTAGTAGCCTTTCATGTGGAACTTTGTCACATGTTTTTTGGAGATCTAAGTATACCACTTGTAAGGGCTTTCTTTCTACAGTCCTCTTCCTGAAGAAGTCCAGGAGGTTGGAGAGTCAGGTTCTTTCTCTCAATTCATTTGGCTGCTGTTTACTAGGTTATCATACTACAGGTAATTCTTCAATTTACTCCCAATAATCAATTCCATTATTTTACCCAATATTGATGTAAGACTAATGCCTCTATCAGCTTTGTTACCTTTTTCAAATAAGTACCACTTCAGCCAGTTTCCAATCTGACGAGTCTAGTAACTACAAGTCAGTGAGTTTAACATCACTATTGGGAAAATTGCTAGAATCCATCATTAGGGATAACACTTGGAAAGATATAAGGACCCCCCAAATTGCTTGGCCATTCTGGAGTACTATGTTCAGTTTTGGACACGCCACTTTAGGAAATATATACAGGCCACAGGAAAAATCCAATGACAATTGATGAAGGTGATACCTGGAATGAAGGGACTAAGTTATGATAAGAGACTGGATTATATAGATGCTCGAAATGAGGAGGCTAGGGGATGATATGATTGAGGTTAAAAATAATCGGAATTGACGGGATAGATAAGGAACAACTCTTCCCTCTTTTAGGAAAATCTAGAACAAGGGGACTTAATCTTAGAATCTGAGCTAAAACGGTAGAAACAAGTTTAGGAAACCTTCTTCCCACAAAGCATTATGTGAATGTGGGAAGCACTTCGACAGAAATCTATCGATGCAAAGTCAATTGAGTTGTTTGAAAGGAAGATGGATACTTACTTAAGAATTAAGGAATTAACAGCCTAAATGAGCCCAAAGACACACACTGTTCCTATGTCCCAACAGGAGCCACCCAGCATTCATCAACTCAACAACTTACATTTATATAGCATCTTTAATGTAGCAAAGCATCCCAAGGTGCTTCACAGAAGAGTTACCAAACAAAATCTGATACCGAGCCACATAAGGAGATATTAGGGCAGGTGACCAAAAGCTTGTTCAAAGAGGTAGGTTTTAAGGAGCAGAGAGAGGTAGCAAGGTGGAGAGGTTTAGGGAGTGAATTCCAGAGCTTAGGGCCTCAGCAGCTGAACAACGCCTCACTAATCAACCTGCTTGTCACTCTTATTACTCTGGGATAAATAACATTCATCCCAGAGGATTTATTTGTTTTGATCCCTTTTAACCTGCCTAGACTTGTTAATGTAAGTTGGCTCGATGTATTATGCATTCTTTCAGTAGAGGGAACTGCATAGCTTATGCTACATGGGACTGAGTTGATACAAAACCTTGTTTTCTCTTTGTAACCCTATGAAGCATGACTAATAATTTCAGCGGGATAAGAATTGCTCACAATGTAACTGTATATCAGACTGGAAGTATTATATGGGCAAAACGCAACACAGGGTTCCCCTGTCATTAATGTCACACCCACCCTCTGGAAAACAGTGTCTCCTGTACTCGTAACATGGACCTAATTCCCATAATTCACCTGCCATGACAGGTCTGAGCACAGTTAGGTAACCTGGACTGTCTGTAATGATTAAAAATACTATTTCAGAATCGAAGCATCAAGGCTGTCTATACTGGATAGGAAATGGAAAACCTTCTGCATAAAACTGATATGCAATGGGTTTTCATTAACGCCGGTTAGATTGAAAACACATCTTGGAAATTTCCATTGTTTGCTTGTTCCTAGCATCTCTGTTTACACAGGAATAGAGAGTTGGATGGCAGGAAATAACCTTTGAAGTTTGGTTAAACTGATGGACTGTGTGGAAGTCATTGACCTGACATGTTCAGCTGCCAAGACAGATAAGACAATATCATTCATCTCAGAGACAATGGGGAAAAAAGCACAACATATTTTGCGACTGCTATGTTAACTCTTGCCTTGCTGACCAAACAGCAACTCTGTACAGTTGCACAGCCAAATAATTCTTTGCGCTGGTGAACAAACAGCAACTTCATACAGTTACATAGTATATAACCTTTACTCTGCTAAACAAACTGTAAATTTGTACTTTTGAGTAATCCTTACCATGCTGAACAACTCCATTCTGTTTCACTGTGTGTATTCCTTACCATACTAAAGAAACTTCAACTCCACTCCACTACATGCTGTATAATCCTTACCATGCTGAACATACACCAACTCTATACAGTTACATGGTGAGCAATTCTTATCCCGCTGAATAAACAGGAATGCTGTGCATCAGATTTTCAAATGCGATTTAAACAAATGAAATTATCAAACTGCACTGGTGGGCAGGCCATACACTTTATTTAGTCCCATTTATTCAATGGTGTGCTGTCAGGTATCTTCCTTTACATCTCAAGATAACCTACCACATTGCTATAACTACATTTTCAGAGTACACCATTCTTAAAGGTCACATTCACCAAAGACAGATATCTGTACAACTTCTGAAAACCCGGAAGATGCAGCTACACAGCCACTCTATGGTGTGTCCCAGATAACATGTTCATTCGGATATACAGGCAACTAAATTACAATTGTAGTTCTAAGAAGTAACTAGAGATTAAACCTGGTTAACCTGTATTATAGTATCTACCATAAAGTGAAAAAGCAATGAATTAGATATTCGTTGGCAATCCCCTCTCAACCTCCACTGCCACAAAATATAGATTTACTGGTCATTCACATCATTTACTGTTTGTGGGACCTTGCTGTGCATAATTGACTGCCACGTTTGCCTACATAAAACAGTCATGATGTGGAGATGCCGGTGTTGGACTGGGGTGGACAAATGTGAGAAGTCGCACAACACCAGGTTATAGTCCAACAGCTTTATTTGAAATCACAAGCTTTCGGAGCGCTGCTCCTTCGTCCAGGACAAAGCAGCCCACTTGATTGGCGCTCTATCGACCACCTTATACATTTACTTTCTCCACCACCAGCGCACCGTGGCTGCAGTGTGTACCATCTACAAGATGCACTACAGCAACTTGCCAAGGCTTCTTCGACAGCACCTCCGAAACCCGTGACCTCTACCACCTAGAAGGACAAGGGCAGCAGACACATGGGAACACCATCACCTGCAAGTTCCCCTCCAAGTCACACACCATCCTGACTTGGAAGTATATCGCCGTTCCTTCATTGTCGCTGGGTCAAAATCCTGGAACTCCCTACCTAACAGCACTATGGGAGTACCTTCACCACACGGACTGCAGCGGTTCAAGAAGGCGGCTCACCACCACCTTCTCAAGGGCAATTAGGGATGGGCAATAAATGCTGGCCTTGCCAGCGATGCCCACATCCCAGGAACGTATAAAAGTACAACCCAGTCTATATTTCCTTTAAGAGTTAGCTATCTGTCCACTCCCATTGATCTGCTATGAATCATTCTCAAGCAATGTAGAAGGGATCTGCGTCACCCCATCAGCCAGCTTATTGTCTTTCATTCAAAGAAAGAATCTCTATAGCAGGAGTTCCCAAGCCTTTATCTTGAGGGCCACTTTGATGCATGCCACAGGGTTGTATGGGCCACATATAACTTTTAAATTCAAGTTCCCACTAATTTGTGTATATGTCAACTTGCTAATACAGCTTTTGGCGTTCTGATTTTGGATTTATCCACCAATGAAGCAACAGCACTATGAACAGCCTTTCTCAACCCTCCAAATCCACAGCGAGTATCAAATATAAGCACAACTAGAACTGGGCTTCACAGGCCAGGTGGCCAAGTTTCAAGCACCAGAAATGGCTCCCAGGCCATAGTTTGAAAACCCTGCTCTTCAGGAATCAAACACATAAATGTCAGTGAAAATTGGGATTTGGTGTAAAAAGTTAAGTCATGAGTGCTGGCAATTTGAAATAAAAACAGAAGATGCTAGAAATTAACAAGTCGATCAGCATCTAAAAGAGAAAGCCAGGTTAACATTGAAAGATTACACCTGAAATATTATCTATCTTTTTTTTTTAAACATTGCTGTGCATTTCCAGTACTGGGATTTAAACTTGTAACTTTCAATAGAGCCCAGTGCTTCGTGATTGTCATGGCTGGATATCTCCGACTATAATCCATCTGGACAGGTCTTGAAAACTGGTTGAACACACTAGAGAGGAACTTTGTTCTAACCTGTTGTTTTATGTTGTCAAAGGGTTACTTTACCATGAATGATGGATCCAAGTCTTTTAGGTGTTTATTTCGAGCAGCTACACTTCAAATAACTTAACAACTAAAACACAGGAAAGCACTTATTGTTGAACACAAGCTTCCTCAAGCGAAAAGATGGAGTTCCCCCCAGATGATTTTCTCTCTTCTCTTCTGAAGGTGGTGACTTATGCTAGGGTATATTTCTACAATCAACTGGTTATACTGGGGGGAAATCCTCTAAATTAAAGTCTAAGTGAGACTTTCACTTGAGAGGAGCTGCGTGCTTTCATTTGGGCCGAACTAGACCTCTCTAAAGTTATAAGTGGACAATGACCCGTGGCATTTTGCAGCTATAGGATTCAATTTTTCTGGAACTTTCTAGATCATGTAGTATAGAGCTTCACTAAATGCACACTAGGACAGGCCAACAACTGAATTCCAAAATAGCAGCCTTGGCAAACGCGAGGGAGAAATCAGGTCAAACAAAATAACTACTAAAAGTAAAACAAAAAATTCACCTAAGTTTTCTCCTTTTTTTTTCTAGCCTCTTCTCCTGCAGACACAGGATGGATGCTGGAGTTCTCTGGTACCTCATCCAAGTGGCAATTCTTCAAGTGTGAGCCCAGATAGTGAATGGTAGTGAGCTTCTTGACTGTGTGGAGACATATAACCAAGTCCAATCTTATCTCACTGCACATCCACAGAGTCACTGGTGATCGGGAGTAAAAACCCGCCAAATCAGCCTAGCAACGTTGAAGACAATGGCACCTCTGCCCCAGCGGAGATCAGCTAACTTCGCACAGACCAGGGATCGAACCCATGACCCAGTACTGCAACATGCAATACACCTACCTACGGAGCAATTGGGAAAAAATGTTTTTAACACAAAATTCTTCAGGCAGGGCCAGTAGATCACATAACTACAGTTTTATGTGGTTTTCATTATAGTATTGAGGTCCTTTAAACACTGAGTGTATCTAACTATCCAGGTAACAAATCAAAGCAACTCATATACATATCAACGATGATGACAAAAATACCCGAGGTGGCTCAAGGGCTTCAAGATCTGTAACTGTTATCTTTCCGTCTTTTGACGCTGATGGGTTTCATACTTCTTGTACAATACATTGTGTGTATCCTTGGCCCAGCCACAATATTGCTGTCAATCTATCAACAAATTTGATTTGAGACAAGAAGGAGTTTTTTAACTCACTGGATCATGTGTATTCACTGCACAAAATCAACACCGTAAATACAGTCAAATGAATTTGTCAATGCCTACCATGTTGCCAAATAAATTTATTTTTTTGGGCACTATAATGTTCATGCAGCATTTATGGTAACACTGACACAAACAAAATCTCGCCCCTCACCTTCAGCTCAAACTAAACATTTTGATTTACCTTTCTCATCTCGGATGTTGTAAGTTCCTTCTTTCTGTGGTCTCAGTGAACCCAAACCATGGACACCACAAAGAGCTGCTTTCTCCAGCAGCAATGTAACCATTAAAAAAACCAACCCATTTGATTGAAAGTGGTTAGGTGCTCAAGATCCATTAGAGGTGCATTGATAGATTAATGGGTTTGGAAACTAAACAATACATTCTGAATAAATGAAAACCACAGTTTAACCTGAGGCATTTGGAGAAGTTCAGTGATGAATGTTGGGCAAGGAACAGCTGCTTGCAGGAGCTAACAGCTGGAACAAGCAAGGGTAGTTTGTGTGCTGAGTTACTACTTACAAGTGCAAGGAGGGGAAAAAATCCACAAATATTACTATTGCCCCCAGTTAGCAAGCACACAACACTTCAAGATGCTTGAGCGCCTCCATTTCTCAGGATTATGTTGTTAAATGGTAACAATATTAAGTTTTCCTTTATCAGAGAAGTTCCCCTAAGTAGAGTTTATATGAATCTAGTTCTTGTTTTAGGAGAATTTGGAATTAAGGACAGGAAAAGGATGGGAAAATGCTGCCAGACCTAAAGAGTTGCTTGTCCTCATAAAGTGGAAGAGGTGGAGTTGAACTTGGAGGAATCTGAAATGTGTACACTCACACAAGAGCATTTATAAAAAGTTAGAGATTTGTCAAAAGTTAGAAAATACAGCCGAAAGGACGGATGAAGCTTTTTTTTCCAAAAATTGGTATCTTGTCCCGGATGTTGCTGTGAGAGCAAAGGAACAGCTTTCGTCCACAGACTTTTAGCGGGCTGGTCAGCAGAGACTTCTAGTCACCCGGCAGCTGTTTGAATTTGGCGCTCTCTACAGGGGACCTGTGGCGTCTGTGAGCAGCACAAGCAACAGGGAGGCTCTTCAACCAATCAGATTGAAGAATCCTCACAGACACACAGACTGCAAAGCAGGAAGTAAAAAAACAGAAAATATAAATTACATTCTTCTTCTTTCATATAGCAAAGCAAATCAAATGTCAATATCCAAGTTGGATATCCAGGCCAAAGCTTCCGGTGTAACCGCGTGGGTATCTTGTCGGCTGCCTGCAAATTTCCTCTGAGGGCAGTGCTCAATGATGTGCTCCAGGGTCTGATTAGGAGCTCCACAGTCACATGATGGGGTTGCTTTAATCTTCCATCTATGGAGAAGGTGGCAGCATCTACCATGACCAGTTCTGAGGCAGTTGATGGTTGTCCACTGTTTGCAAGGAAGGTTTGATCCTTCAGGTTGTACTGTGGGGTCCTCTTAAGGAATCCATTCGATATGTCGCAGTTCTTCCAAGCATTTCACCATCGGTCATCAAGGCTGAGGGGAGATCGCTGAAGGGCTTCGGCGACGGCCCAAAATGGCCTTCTAGATTTGAGACGGGTTAATGGTAGGCTGTTCAAGTCGGCCTGGATCGGCATGTCTTTGTTGGTGTAACGGTTGTGTTCTCTGGAGACTGCATATTCGCGGTGTAGGTGTGGTGGTGCGATGTTTGCATGCACGGGCAGCCAAGGTGTTGGTGTCGATAAAAGCATACCGGTGATAATTCTCATAGTAGAATTCAGCTAGACATCAATGGATTTGACATGCGGACTCAATAGCCATGCCGGAGAGCAGTACTCTGCTGTAGAGTACACCAGGGCGAGTGCTGCCGTACGGAGGGTTTGAGCGTCTGCTCCCCATGTGGATCCGGCGAGTCTCTGGATCAAGTTGACCCTACTCTTTAGTTTCTTCCCAAGGTTCTGGAGATGTTGTCTATATGACAGGGTGCGATCAAGCATGACTCCTAAATAGGAGGTTTTTTTTGGCATGGTTTACCTCTGTGCCGCAGAAGAAGACTTTCAAAGCTTGGTTTGCTTGATGGGTATTGAGGTGGAATGTTGAGGTGACCGTCTTTTGCGGGTTTGGCCGAAGTCGCCATCGGTGGAAGTAGGCCTCTATCCTCTGTAAATCACTGGTTAGGGTCTCTTCGGTGATGGACAGATTCATGTTTTGCATGGCCAAGGCAATGTCATCAGCGTATACGAACTTGCGGGACTCTGTTTTGGGCAGGTCACTGGTGTAAACGTTGAATAACATGGGTGCCAGGACAGAACCCTGTGGGAGTCCGTTGTTCAATGTCCTATATCTGCTCTTCTGGATGCCAGAGTACACACGGAAGCGCTGGTTGCGAATGATGGAGTTGAGAAGATTGATCATTGTTCTGCAGGGTAAAATGGTGGAGAGCTTGAAAAGCAGTCCATGTTTCCATACTGCGTCATACGCCACTGACAGATCCACGAGTGCTACGGTGGTCTTGAGCTGGCGCTGGAAGCCTGCTTTGATGTGCGTTGTTAAAGCTACCACTTGATCTCAGCAGTTACAGCCGCGCCGGAAGCCCACTTGCTCGTTAGGAATGGTTGGTGTGGATGATGACAGCCTTCTCGCGGCCCACCCTATTACGTGATCTTAGCTCTTAGATCACAACTAATGTCGTCTCACAGGACACCGAACTTGTTGTTAAATCGACCTCCCGGTGACAGTAGCAAACCAAGCATAAATTACATTTAAATCATTGTACAGGAAGCAAAATAAAGATTGGGACATACACATGGGATTAAGGGAAAGTGATAAAAGAGTAAAACAGAAAATAATTATTTTAATTTAAAAAAAATCTGCAATATTAATTTTCTTCTGAGGGACTGAGTCTCCACACTTGCAAAATTAATTTTTCAGGGCCAGAGAGGTTGTTCAGCACTTACTACACCATTAAAAAAATTCACTTACTCCTGATTGTACAAGGCCTAACATTTGAATTTGTCTTTATAGAGTGAGAATTGTGGGTAATTAGCCTAAATTCATGCCATCAGTGATCTCTGTGCAGATCCCATCTACAAAAATGCAACAGCGCACCCTGTGGTCGAGCAGTGTATCACTGACAGCAACTTCCGGATTTCCCTGTTTAACTGCGCATGTGCGGACGCCACAAGTTGCTGTTAGTTTTACCCAGTAATAATGGTGAGCGCTGACAGCCTCACTGTTATTAGTACAGCAAAATCTGGGCCAATGTCATTGTGAAATTAATGAATGTTGTGTTAGACCATGACCTAGGCTCATGCTACTTCAAAAAGTGATTAATAATCAACAGAAAAATGATGACCTTCAAAATGAACAAAAGTAGAACTAATAGAAAATTCATAGGACCAAAGATATAAACACAGAAATATAAGACAGATATAAGAAATATCACTGCCACGACCCCACCCTGCTTATTGCTGGCTTTCCTACAGAGGCTGCTAGAAACTGTACCAATGAGGTACAACCGGTTCCACCTCACATTCACAGAAACCAGTCTCCGTACATTGTGTGAAAGTCACGGATTGCCCCACATTGCTTACATTTCCATGTAGTTGAGTAAGATTTAAAGGCTTTGCCTTCCGCACCACTCCATAATCTTTAAACTTTTAGTGCTTGCACCTCAGAGCTACAAATCACATACAAATTCCAAAGACTTTCTGATCAACAAATGGGAGAGCAGTTGTTTAAAATGCAATGTTGTTTTTAATAATCAGCATGTCCTAACAGAGCTGGGTGTTAGCCTGAGGGAGACACAGTTCTCTGGGACAATGGCTCAAACCACTCCAGTTGGAAACCTCCTCTGGCTGCGTCAAACAGACAGTAAAAGGTAAAAGGCAGTGGTTAAAGCAGTAAAATTGAAAGGTTCAGATATCATCATGGACTGTAAAGCACCGATATTTTCTAGCTGTCCTCTGAACTCCAAGCCTTGAAATCACTTTTTATTTTGTTTTAATAATACAAAGTTCATGGGATTGTTTTATTCTTGTACGGATCTGTTTTCTAACAATGATTCCCTTTCTGTGGATTCTGACAGCCTGCCACTCTGTGTCATTGTATAATGATGCCCATACTGAAGGATGAATGATTGTGACATAACGGCTGCCTGTTTATCAAGAAATAATAATTCACAGTAAATTAACGGGCACTGGAGTTTTGGAGGAGCTTGGTCAGGTCTCACCTAAAATACTATGTCCAGTTTTGGTCCCTTCACATGGTGGATGATATTAGAGACCCTGGCAAAGGTTCAGAGGAGGACCACTAGATTGTAGCTTAAGGGTCCTCAGTTCCCATGCTAAGACTGCTGGGGATTTTTACTCCACAAGAGTGTAGACTTTGAGGAGATTTGATTGAGGTCTTTAAAATAATGAAGGCATTAGACTCGGCCCATGTGGATAGGCTGCCGGAGTTAGATAGGTTAGAGAGGACCAAGCCTAAATTAATGAAATGAGACCAAAAGTCCAATTTTGGGAAGGCCTCGGACTTCTTGTTTGGGGCGCACATTCTACAGTGCCAATTCTGAACACTAAAACAGGCCCAGACAAATTTCTACCCCATGGAGTATAAGGGTCCCAATTGAAATTAAATTTAAGCATTTAAGTCTTGTGTACCTTACTCAGATCTCTTAGTGAGGTACCTTCACATTTTTGTCTTCGTTAATTATCTTTTGGATTCTTTCTTGGCGGTCATGATAGACACTGCATTAATATTTTCTGCTGGCTGTTTCTGCAAGTTGGCTAAAATTTACATTACAGTCTGGCTAATATTTGCACCTCAGGACAAGGCAGAGACATGTAGTTCAGGTAGGCCTTGTTCTGTGTGGTTTCATTGTCATTGCACTTGGATGGGGACCTATCTAACAATACCAGCTTGATTATGTTAAAATGTTGTGCTATTCAGTTTGAATCTGGCGACCCATGTGCGCTCGATGGCATTGTCTGTGTTTTAAGATTGCGAATGGCAATTGATCTAATATAGTTAGGATGGATACAGTTTTTCAATGTTCACTATTCTCTTGTTTTAGTATAGCTTCAAAAGATTTTGAATGATCTATCTATGCCAGCAGGTAGTCAGTCTGATGCTAGCAGGGAAACTGAGCTATATATCGGAGTACATTTTTGTTTATTCGTTCACAGGATTTGGGCGTCGCTGGCTAGGCCAGCATTTATTGCCCATCCCTAATTGCCTTTGAGTGGCTTTATGCCATTTCAGAGGGCAGTTAAGAGTCAACCACATTGCTATGGGCCTGGAGTCACCTATAGGCCAGACCGGGTAAGGACATTAGTGAACCAGGTGGGTTTTTAACCATCCGATAGTTACATGGTCACCATTATTGATACTAGCTTTTTATTCCAGATTTACTTAATTAACTGAATTTAAATTCCACAGTTGCCGTGGTGGGATTTGAACTCATTAGTCTAGGCCTCTGGATTACTAGCCCAGTAACATAACCACTACACAAATGGATCATTTTAGATCACTTCAGGATAACATGTCTGACAGGAAAGCTGTGTGGGATAAATTTATATATTGTCACATTATATGCTGATCAAGTGAGAATTTTTTGATTCGCCTGCAGTCGTAATGTCACCACTTCTAATCCAGATCTGTAAACATCATCATGGAACTTCATAGCAGTCTGAACCAGTACTGGGGAAAGTAACAATTGTGGAAATAGAGTAATTTCTCAGTTAAAATGACAATTATAAACACAACAGCACCAAGAATGATCAGAGAGAGTAAGCTAAGAGTTGAAACGACCATTGGCATTGTTTTCTGAACACTTAAGGTGCTCGTACAAAATTCCCCTCTCTGCTATTTTATTGCAGGCATTTACCAGCTTTTACAAACAAGTTAACAACATGAAAACAGCCCATTTGGCCCAACTAGTATATGTCAGCATTTACCCTCCACACAAGCAAATAGTCCTAATCATGTTTACCCGCCCTGTTCCCATATTCCTTTATCCCCTTTTCCTTCAGCCACCTAGCCAATCTAATCTGGAATGTTGACAGTTTCTGCCTGAACCACTAACCCTGGAAGTGAATTCCACAGCCTCACAACTCACTGGACAGAAGTTTCTCTTGCTCTCTGTTCTAAATCTCATGCATTTAATTTTGTATCTGGTCCTTTAATCATGAGGATGTAACTGGTAGAATAGATAAGGGAGAACTAGTGGATGTGGTGTATTTGGACTTTCAGAAGGCTTTCGATAAGGTCCCGCATAAGAGATTAGCGTGCAAAGTTAAAGCACATGGGATTGGGGGTGAGGTACTGACTTGGATAGAGAACTGGTTGGCAGACAGGAAGCAAAGAGTTGGAATAAACGGGTCTTTTTCCGAGTGGCAGGCAGTGACTAGCGGGGTACCGCAGGGATCGGTGCTAGGACCCCAGTTATTCACAATATATATTAATGATCTAGACGAGGGAACTAGATGTAATATCTCTAAGTTTGCAGATGACACAAAGCTGGGTGGGCGTGTGTGTTGTGAGGAGGATGCAGAGAATCTCCAGTATGATTTGGATAAGTTGGGTGATTGGGCAGATGCATGGCAGATGCAGTATAATGTGGATAAACGCGAGGTTATCCACTTTGGTGGCAAAAACAGGAAGGCAGATTATTATCTGAACGGCAATAGATTGGGAAAAGGGGAAGTGCAACGAGACCTGGGAGTCCTTGTGCACCAGTCGTTGAAGGTAAGCATGCAGGTGCAGCAGGCGGTTAAGAAGGCAAATGGTATGTTGGCCTTCATAGCGAGAGGATTCGAGTACAGGAGCAAGGATGTCTTGCTGCAGTTGTACAGGGCCTTGGTGAGACCACACCTTGAGTATTGTGTGCAGTTTTGGTCGCCTTATCGGAGGAAGAATGTTCTTGCCATGGAGGGAGTGCAGCGAAGATTCACCAGACTGATACCTGGGATGGCAGGAATGACGTATGAAGAGAGATTGGGTCGATTGGGCTTGTATTCGCTAGAGTTTAGAAGAATGAGAGGGGAGCTCATTGAAACTTATAAAATTCTAACAGGACTAGACAGACTAGATGTAGGAAGGCTGTTCCCGATGGCGGGGGAGTCCAGAGCCAGGTGTCACAGTCCAAGGATAAGGGGTAAGCCATTGAGGACTGAGATGAGGAGGAATTTCTTCACCCAGAGAATGGTGAACCTGTGGAATTCTCTACCACAGAAGGTTGTTGAGGCCAATTCATTAAATATATTCAAGAAGGAGTTAGATATATTTCTTAAGGCTAAAGGGATCAAGGGATATGGGAAGAAAGCAGGGACAGGGTACTGAATTTGGATGATCAGCCATGATCTCATTAAATGGCGGAGCAGGCTCAAGGGGCCGAATGGCCTACTCCTGCTCCTATCTTCTATGTCTATGTTACCCCTCAACAACTGGAAACAGTCCACTTCCACCTACCCTGCCCCATCCTTCCATAATTTTAAACATTTCTATCACATCGTCCCATAATCTGCCCCAATTTTCAAGTCTTTCTTTTGTGTTTTACTTCAGGCTAGGCAGCATCCTCGTGAAACTATGTTGTATCTCTCCAAAACTTCGATATCCTTCCCTATAATATGGAGCCCAATACAGCACCCAGTACTCTAACAGTGGTCTTATTAAGGTTTTATATAGGCTCATCATCAGCTCTTGGCTGTTATATTTTATAACTTTAGTGATAAAATCTAGAATTCCATTCACTTTTTAGGGCCTTATTGACCCAAGGTGCTGACTTTAATGTCCTGTGAACTTGTACCTCCAAACCCTCTGCTCTTCCACTGCACCAAGCCTACTTCCATTCAGAGTATAATTACTGTTTTTATTTAACCAAAATGTATCACCTCACACTTATGAACAGCTCATTTTAAACAGGTAAACACCAATTTTAAAATAACACAAAGAATTTGGGGTGACAGCGCCGATCACAATTTTTACCTACTAATTTTAAGATTCAGATGAAGGTTATAAACTGCTTGAAATTAGATAATCTTTACTTTTCTGACCTGCAGAAAGTGCAACTCTCTTGATGTCCTGGTACACCTGTACGCTGCTAATATTTATGAGGTGTCATGGGAAGTTTTATACAAGCCTTTAACTATACAATAACTTACTTGCCAAATCACAAAATGACTACATGCTGTCTATAGAGGTGCGAGAAGTCTGTCAATTATACAACAACAACTTGTATTTATATAGCACCTTTAATGTAGTAAAAACATCCCAAGGCACTTCACAGGAGTATTAAAAGACGAAAAATTTGACACCGAGCCACATAAGGAGAAATTAGGGCAGGTGACCAAAAGCTTGGTCAAAGAGGTAGGTTTTAAGGAGCGTCTTAAAGGAGGAAAGAGAGGTAGCGAGGTGGAGAGGTTTATTCCAGAGCTTAGGGCCTAGGCAACAGAAGGTACAGCCACCAATGGTTGAGCGAGTATAATCAGGGATGCTCAAGAGGGCAGAATTAGAGGAGCGCAGATATCTCGGGGGGTTTGTGGGGCTGAAGGAGATTACAGAGATAGGCAGGGACGAGGCCATGGAGGGATTTGAAAACAAGGATGAGAATTTTGAAATCGAGGCATTGCTTAACCGGGAGCCAATGTAGGTCAGTGAGCACAGGGGTGATGGGTGAACGGGACTTGGTGCGAATTAGGACACAGGCAGTCGAGTTTTGGTGACCTCAAGTTTACGTAGAGTAGGATGCGGGAAGCCGACCAGGAGTGCTTTGGAATAGTCAAGTCTAGAGGTAACAAAGGCATGGGTGAGGGTTTCAGCAGCGGATGAGCTGAGGCAAGGGCGGTGATGGGCGATGTTACGGAGGTGGAAATAGGCGGTCTTAGTTATGCCACGGATATGTGGTCGGAAGCTCATTTCAGGGTCAAATATGACACCAAGTTTGCGAACAGTCTGGTTCAGCCTCAGACAGATGTTAGGGAGAGGGATGGAGTCAGTGGCTAGAGAACGGAGTTTGTGGCAGGGACCGAAAACAATGGCTTCGGTCTTCCCAATATTTAACTGGAGAAAATTTCTGCTCATCCAGAACTGGATGTCGGGCAAGCAGTCTGACAATGTAGAAACCATGGAGGGGTTGAGAGAAGTGACAGTGAGGTTGAGCTGGGTGTCGTCAGCGTACATGTGGAAACTGACGCTGTGTTTTCGGATGATGTCGCCAAGGGGCAGCATGTAGATGACAAATAGGAGGGGGCCAGGGATAAATCCTTGGGGGACACCAGAGGTAACGATGCGGGAGCGGGAAGAGAAGCCGTTGCATGTGATTCTCCGGCTACGATTAGATAGATAAGAATGGAACCAGGCGAGTGCAGTCCCACCCAGCTGGACGACGGTGGAGAGGTGTTGGGAGAAGGATGGAGTGGTCAATCATGTCAAAAGCTGCAGACAAGTCAAGAAGGACGAGGGGGGATAGTTTACTTTTGTCACAGTCACAAAGAATGTCATTTGTGACTATGATGAGAGCCGTTTTGGTACTGTGGCAGGGGCAGAAACCTGATTGGAAGGATTCAAACACGGAACTGCAGGAAAGATGGGCACGGATTTGGGAGGCGACAACACATTCAAGGACTTTGGAGAGGAAAGGGAGGTTGGAGATGGGGTGGTAGTTTGCAAGGATGGAGGGGGGTCAAGTGTTGTTATTTTTAAGGAGAGGGGTGATGACGGCAGATTTGAGGGAGAGGGGGACAGTACCTGAGGAGAGAGACCGTTAACAACATCAGCTAACATGGGAGGCAGAAAAGGAAGTTGGGTGGTCAGCAGTTTGGTGGGAATAGGGTCGAGGGAGCCGGAAGTGGGTCTCATGGACAGGTGGGGATGGGGGGGGGGGGGGAGGGGGGAAGAGGTCATGAAAGGAGATTGGAGAAAAACTGGAGAAAGATGTGAGTTCAGGGCTAGGGCAGGGGGGAACCTTAGAGGAAGTTTGGCCCGGTGGGTAGGGGAAGGAAGGGAAGTGGCAGAGGCAGCTGAACGGATGGTCTGAATCTTAGAGACAAAGAAGTCCATGAGCTCCTCACACTTGTTGTTGGAGGTGAGCATGGAGGAGACGGGGAGAGGAGTTTAAGAAGACAGTTAGCAGTAGAGAATAGGAGCAGGGGTTCCTCAATATGAATTTGATTGTTCTAAATTGCAACATTTACTTAAATCACATTTTATTCAAATCATGACATTTAAATGCGTGTTATAGACAGGGACTGATCACAACACGTAGCAAGCACGAACATCTGTGTAGAATCATAGAATGTTGCAACACAGAAACAAGCCATTCGGCACATCGTTGAGGTGAGAGTGACTGCCCTTGACATCAAGGCAGCATTTGACCGAGTGTGGCATCAAGGATTCCTAGTAAAACTGAAGTCAATGGGAATCGGGGGGAAACCTCTCCACTGGCTGGAGTCATACCTAGCACAAAGGAAGATGGTTGTGGTGATTGAAGGTCAATCATCACAGCCCCAGGACATCGCTGCAGGAGTTCCTCAGGGCAGTGTCCTAGGCCCAACCATCTTCAGCTGCTTCATCAATGACCTTCCCTCCAACATAAGGTCAGAAATGGGGATATTCGCTGATGACTGCACAGTGTTCAGCGCCATTCACAACTCCTCAGATAATGAAGCAGTCCATGCCCACATGCAACAAGGCCTGGATGATGTTCAGGCTTGGGCTGATAAGTGGCAGGGTAACATTTGCGCCACAGAAGTGCCAGGCAATGACTATCTCCAACAAGCGAGAGTCTAACCACTGCCCCTTGACATTTAAATGGCATTACCATCGCCGAATCCCCCACCATCAACATCCTGGGGGTCACCATTGACCAGAAACTTAACTGGACCAGCCACATAAATACTGTGGCAACAAGAGCAGGTCAGAGGCTAGGTAGTCTGTGACGAGTGACTCACTTCCTGACTCCCCAAAGCCTTTCTACCATCTACGAGCCAACAACACTCAAGAAGCTCGACACCATCCAGGACAAAGCAGCCCACTTGATTGGCACCCATCTACCACCTTAAATATTCACTCCCTCCACCACTGGCATACCGTGGCTGCAGTGTGTACCATCTACAAGATGCACTACAGCAACTCACCAAGGCTTCTTTGGCAGTACCTCCCAAACCCACGACCTCTTCCACCTAAAAGGACAAGGGCAGCAGGCGCATGGGAACACCACCACCTCCAAGCTCCTCTCCAAGTCATACACCATCCTGACTTAGATGTATATCGCCGATCCTTCATCGTCGCTGGGTCAAAATCCTGGAACTCCCTACGTAACAGCACTGTGGGAGTACCTTCACCACACGGACTGCAGCGGTTCAAGAAAGTGGCTCACCACCACCTTCTCAAGGGCAATTAGGGATGGGCAATAAATGCTGGCCTTGCCAGCGACACCCACCATCCCATAAACTAATTTAAAAAAAATTAAGCCTGCACCAATATTATACTCTGCACTACCCATCTAGTCTTATCCTAATAGAAAAGCAAAATACTGCAGATGGTGTAAATCTGAAATAAAAACAGAAAATGCTGGAAATACTCAGCAGGTCAGGCAGCATCTGTGGAGAGAGAAACAGAGTTAACGTTTCAGTTTCTAATGAAAGGTCACTGACCTGAAACGTTCAAGCAACATTCTAATTTCCCTTTCAAAGTATTTATGGACTTTGTTTCAACAATGGTTTGTGACAGAGTTCCATATTGTAACCTCCTACATGCAAAAAAATTACTAATTTCCCCTTTAATTCTTTGTGATTTTCTTAAATTTGTGCTCTCTCTTTGCCATTTCACTGACCAATGGAAAGAAAAAATAAACTTGCATTTATAAAGCACATTCTATGATATCAGAACATATTGAAGTGCTTCACAGCCAATGAAGTACTTTTGAACTGTACTCACTGTTACAATGTAGGGAAACACGGCAACCGGTTTGCGCACAGCAAGGTCCCACAAACAGCAATGAGATAAATGACCAGATATGTTTTTTAGCGATGTTGGTTGAGGGATAAATATTGGCCAGGACACCGGGAGAACTACCCTACTCTTCTATACTGTAGTAATATAGCATCTTTTATGCACACCTAAGAGGGCAGATGGAGCCTTGGTTTAATGTCTCATCCAAAAGATGGCAACTCCAATAGTGTAGCAGGGGTTAAACTATGTTCCCTTCCCCCAACACTGGGTGATGCAGTGGGTTAAAATCAGCTTCTTTCCCACCGCAGTGGCTGACTCAATCGGTTAAACTCTGCTCCTTTCCCCCAGGTGTGAGAGGTAGCACTCTACCTTTGAGTCAGAAGGTTGTGGGTTAAAGCCCCACAGCAGAGACCTGTGCACGCACTCTAAACTGACACTTCAGTCCAGTAGTGAGACAATTACTATCATAACCCCTCATAATCTTAAAGACCTGTATGAGGTCAACTGCTCCCCGCCGCCCCCCCCCAACTTTCTCGGCTCGAGTGAAGAAAAGCCCTAACTTCCCAAGTCTCTTTCATAACAGTAGACCTTCATTGCTAGTATTAGAAAGACTAGCCAGGAAAGAGTAAGAAGTTATAATCTAATCTCAGGATTTAAGTGACAATTTTAAATTGTACAAGTTTCATACACATGGTTTGTGATGTGACCAGAACCCCACATTTATATTACAGCCTTGTAACTACTTGCAAGAATCCAAATATCTATGGTTTTGAATTCTGGCTGAACTTAGACAAGGTCACTCTGGTGGTTGGGATCACATAGTTCCAAGCTTAAAAAACAGTGAAACTGTTAGTGATAACACCCCAGCATACAGTGTTTACACAGACTTTTAGGCGGGTGGTGGCAGATCAATGTTTCTCACTTGCACGTTTTATAATTGTTGTTTGGATATGTCTATCCAAGTGGTGGAGATTTTTGTATCCCAACCAGCAGGATGACCCAAGATCAATTCCAAATGATGGCAGTTTTAAACTCAGAACATTGCCTGAAAAGGTTCACAACGAGCAGAATAATCTTTTAGAAAGTAATTCAGGAGGGTAAAAACTTGCCAAGAGATTAAGAAAGTGGTTACTCCTGCTGCTGTAAACTTGTACAATACTTTCCGTGAATGAATTATTAGCCAGCAGGAGTTAGGAAAAGTGGAGAAGGAAAGAGATATATCATTTAAAGTTTCCAGTCAATGTGAAGTTGCTATCAAAAAAGTGAATCAAATACTAGGTTATATTTTGAGAGCACTTGATATAAATAAGGGAAGTGATTTGAAATGACACAACATTCTGCAATAAATCCCATGAATTTCTACACCGAGCACACACAACGCGACTTGTTACCTGAGTACTGCAATTTTACATGAAGTCTAGAGGCAGTGAATATGGCGGTTTCTGGGTGGATATTAGTAATATCAAATCAATAACCTTAACTATAAGTCAAAAGTAATTTCTCTAACTGTACATAGTTCATTAGGAATGGCATATTTGTAATATGTGTGCAGTTTTGGAGATAGTTTGTAGAAGAGTGTCATGGATGACTCTGGGTTTTACAGCTCTAAGTAATAAGGAAAGGCTCATAGAGCTGAACTGGTTTCACTGGAAAAATGATTCAGAGAAGACATCATAACTTTGAAATGCTCAGAAGCCGTAGATGTTGTAATTGTAAGTAGGCTATAGAGTCAAAAAACTAGAGGACACAGCTTAAAAAAAACCTAAAAGCCTCAAGTAAGACAAGAGAATAGAAGCTTCTCTCCCCATACAGAATAGCAGGTATGTGGAACAGACTCCTATGAAAAGGTCTTGAGGCTGAAGCAATTAACTCCTCTGAAATGGAGTTGAATAAATATTTGGTTGCAAACAGGATTTATAGTTAAAAGGATAGTTAAAAGAATGACAGAGAAGATCAAATACTTAATGCGATCTGATTTTAAAGAAAGCTTTCAAAATGTCTGGAAAAGTGCGAGCAGAAGACACATGCAAAATACAAAGTTATTAAGCTGGGGTTCTTTGGAAAAGAGAAGACTAAGAGGAGACCTGATGGAGATCTTCAAATTTATGAAGGGGTTCGATAGGATGGATGTAAAGAAACTGTTTCCACTTGTGGGTGAGACTAGAACTAGGAAGCATAAATATAAGATTTTAACAGATTAAGGAAATAATTTTAAAGGAATTTCTTACACAGAGTGATGAGAATGTGGAACTTGGTGTCACATGGAGTGGTTGAAGCAAATAGCATCGATAAATTAAAGGAGAGGCTTTATGCATACATGAGGGAGAAGAGAATAGAGGGATATGGCAGCAGGGTGGGAAGAGGTCATTAGAGTGGAGGAGGCTTGGGTGGTTAGTTAGACAGAATGACCTGTATGCTGTAGATTCTATGTACAGTAATTGGATGTAATCGTCAGCATCAATCACAGTATCTGATTATAACACATAACGTTTTTTAAACCTCCAATTTCTGAAGCCATTTCTGGCTTTTAAAAGGAGTGATATGACATAATTTTGTTTGGTTTTTTCCACTTATGGTCTGACGCTATTCTTCAGGCTGTGCCATGCACTGGCAGACATCATTTATTTTCTCTCGTATCTGTCACTCCAACTGATCCAGGGGAGGCAGGGCCACCGGGGTTAGGGTTGTATTACTGTGATTAATAAATTATTAGTAAGATTCTCAACAGAGTGTTTTAGAGATACAGATAAAGAGGTCTTCAAAGTTGAGAGTGTAGGTAGAAAAGGCCATAAAAGAGAAAATGAGATTCTGTGTTTTAATTCTTAGGGACACTGAAAATAAAAGTGAGGAGGCGATATTGAATTTGTACAAGACATTGGTTAGGCCACAATTGGGTTACAGGCATGTAGTTCTGGCACCTTATTACACAAAAGCTATTAGAGCCATGGAAAGGGTGTGGCAAATATTCATTAGAATGATTCAGGAATGAGATATTACAGTTATGAAGAAAGACTTGAAAAATGATTTTTTTTCTCACTGGTACAGAAAAGGTTAAGGGAGGATCCAACAGATGTTTTCAAGATAAGGTTATGAGATGGTAAATAATGAAAGATTGTTTCCATTCGGTGAATTGGTAACAAGGGGACAGACTCAAGATTATTTCTGGAACAATGAAGGGGGAAGTTAATAGATACACAAATATATTAGAACACAAAATGTTTTACCACAGGTAGCTATAGAAAAGGAAGACTACAAAAGGATATGGGGAAAAAGTATATTAGGAGTAGGTAACTCCAATTGAAAAGTTAATACTGGCACAGGCTTGATGGGCCAAATTGTCTCCTAATTTCTATGATTCACCTCGGAAACCTTGGCTTGAATTCAGCTTGGACTGATAAGATGTCTTTCCTTTGTGACGGCTGTAAGGGTCCATGTGAAATGATTTGGGATAGTCTTAATCCAATTTCGAGCAGGCAGGGGTCCACAGCACAAACCCTGCCCAGAGAGGCAGCAGGTTGGTTAGCACGATAAAGGTTGCTTTTCTAAAGGTGGGAGTTAGGACACACTGGTGGGTCAGTGATAAGGGAACCTCCATCTAACCAATGTTAAACTAGACGGGGATTGGTTAACTCCTCCAGTCTTCAGGTCTTTAAATCCCAAGCTGGGCGTCATCTAATCAGCAGTTCAGTTCCTGGTTTACCTGGTTATCCCTTCTATTCTTTTCAACCTAGTCTATGGTCTTGACCTTTCACCTGAGTTTCTCAATTCAAATGTTCCATTTTCCAGTATTAACATCCCTCACCTTGTGGTTTAACAGCATACAACATAACCACTTAAAATATTTTATTCTAAAAAATTAAGTTTTAAAAAAAACCTGTAAATATTAATTTCTTTCATCTCATTTGGAATATTTAAGTAGAATCTGAAATATATATTTTTTTATTTTTACAATAAAAAAAACTTAGACATTTCAATTCCTACATTTTGCCATTAGTCCAAAGGTCCTTGAATTCCGAATCTTTTCACAATAATTAGCAGCAATTCTTCTCCCGGTCAGTGTCAGCTGTGGCTCAGTTGGTAGCACACTTGCCTCTGAGTCAGAAGGTTGTGGGTTCAAGTCCCACTCCAGGGCTAGGCTGACACTCCATTGCAGTGCTGAGGGAGTGCTGCACTGTCGGAGGTGCCGTCTTTCAGATGAGATGTTAAACCGAGGCCCTCTCTGCTCTCTCAGGTGGACGTAAAAGATCCCATGGCACTATTTCGAAGAAGAGTAGGGGAGTTATCCCCAGTGTCCTGGCCAATATTTATCCCTCAACCAACATAACAAAAACAGATTATCTGGTCATTATCACATTGCTGTTTGTGGGACCTTGCTTTGTGCAAATTGGCTGCTGCGTTTCCCACATTACAACAGTGACTGCACTTCAAAAGTAATTCATTGGCTGTAAAGTGCTTTGAGACGTCGGGTGGTTGTGAAAGGTGCTATATAAATGCAAGTCTTTCTTTCTGAAATTTCCATATGCTTTCATATACTCTTCTAACAGTTAAACGCAAGTCTTTATGTCCTATTCACTTAATAGACAGGCAGCCTTCTCCTTATGGAAGTTATTACATCCATTTAACTCGTGCTCGTCATGTTTCAAGAAAATGTCAGTGAAGTGACATAATTGACAACCAAACATCCTCGCCCCATATGTTATTGTTTTCAATGTTAGACGCAAAAAATGTCATTATGTGCTTATTAGAATCGATTTAACTTAAAAGAACGATTTTGATTTTATCAGTGAAACTACTGATTTTTCTTGAAAGTAAATAGTATGAAAGTTACAGATCCACACATCAAAATAGTGGATCCCTGATATCAGATTGAGACACGAATTAATCTGAGGGCCGAGATTGCGAGGCGAGCTACACGTCCCCCGGGCCGGCCCGAAGCACAGGGCTGGGTTCCCATTGAATCCGCAGGCAGGGTGTAAATTCCTTGACAATGCACATTGCTACATCCTTAAAAACACCCAGCCTTCGAGAGTTCCCCCATTGTCCCACACTGTCATTTTATGTCTGTTTCAGCGTGACTGCCGCTCTCCTAATTATTTATAAACAGGACATTCTCTGACACCGAAAACGCCTTTTCCTTCTTAGCTTCTGAATTAAATAAATCTACAACCCGGACTGCCTTCTTATTGTTGCCAGTTTCTAGTTCAAACGATCCTGCGGGACATTTCAGCCGTTGAAAAAGCAAATTTTTTTCAACTTGAAGTTTGGAAACTACTTCAGTTGTTTCATCGCACCCTGGGAATGACATGTACCCAGCTCAGGTATATTTGGGACAGGATCTCTCCGACAAAAACAAGTAATCCGTCATTTAACAAAAAAGTCTCACTTACTTTGGGACACAACCAAAATCCCCTCCCAAGAAGGATTTCGAATCCTTTCGCTCGGATTTCTGGCTTCTTTGTTCCGCCGGTTCCGGAAGCGAAACTTTAAAAACTTTTCTGCTGGAGGCTGAGCAAAGCGACCCAGCCACCTGAGGGCGGAACTGGTTCCAGATCCCGATCCTCCTCTCGACTCCAGGCCAGTCTTTGCACAGTCCCCACTGCGCCCTCCTCTCTGGGAAATAGTTGAGCCAAACAAGCCTCCAGGTTTGACGCTGCAATCTGTGCTGAGTTAGCTGGCCGCACAGAGAGCAGTAGCAGTAGGTGCACCACTGGGTTATTAGCTAGAGTTCTCAGGACTGATCGAGAATGCCTGTGGATGTCTGGTGAAGACAGATGGTGATGGGCTGTGATGTGTCTCCCCTCACTCCCCGCCCAATTGAATATCCTGATGACACACATGAAGGTATCAGAGTGTGACCAGCACTCGTGAAACTGTACCATAGTGAAAAGTGACCACTGAAAGTGGGAGCGGAAGAAAATCAGAACATTGCCACCTGTGGGAGAACGTGCATCTTGCAGGGCAAGCCGGGGTGAAAAAAGTGAACGTAGACTTTGAAAATAATGGCTCTGAAATTGCGGTGTTTGCGACGGCATGCGCGAAATCCGAACCGCCTGCAAGCTGAGTATTGCTGGCGCAGAGTTGGCCTATTTGCAATTGCGCACGCAACTCTTATGGCTGATAAAAAAAAGTGAGAAGTCGCACAACACCAGGTTATACCTTCTCGGAGAAATGCCCTCCGTGCCCTTTCAATCCACACGGAGGCGTTTCCTGTACGGGCTGCTCCTGCACACTCTCCACTTTGCCATCTTCGTCTGCCGTCCGGACACGCCTTGGCGTACCATCCTGCCGTCTGGCGGAGGCGAAGGTCCCCATTGGAAGGCTCTCTACGCGGGAGTCTTCCCTTGTTCTATTGGGGACTTGGCCTGGAGGGTGTTGCACGGAGCAGTCCCGTGCAATAGGATTTTAAGTAGGTTTACGGACTCCCAGGCTGCTTGCCATTTCTGCGGCCTGGAGGAGTCCGTCTATCACATTTATGTTGAATGTGAGAGGTTGCAGCCCCTCTTTCATTATTTGAAGGGGCTGCTCCTCAATTTCTGGTTGCACTTCAGCCCCACGCTCCTGATCTACGGTCACCCGGTGCGGAGGGGAGCGGGTAGGTCGGAGGACCTCCTCGTAGGACTGCTCCTGGGCCTGGCCAAGAAAGCCATTAATTGGTCCAGGCAGCGGGCGGTCGAGGGGGTCGTTCGGCCCGATTGCCTGCCTCTCTTCCGCGGCCATGTTCGCGCCCAGGTGGCCCTGGAGATGGAGCACGCGGTGTCCGCCGGCACGCTTGAGTTTTTCCGCGACCGGTGGGCGCCGCGGGGACTGGAGTGCATCGTCACCCCGGACTTTCAAATTTTAATTTGATTTATTAAGTTTCATTTAAAGTTTTAATTGATTTACAGTAAATTTGGGTTCTGTCAAACCAAAAAGATGAACACCAGGTTATAGTCCAACAGTTTTATTAGAAATCACAAGCTTTCGGAGCTGCTGCTCCTTCGTCAGGTGAAGTGAAGGATTCCTTCACTTCACCTGACAAAAGAGCAGCAGCTCCGAAAGCTTGTGATTTCAAATAAAACTGTTGGACTATAACCTGGTGTTGTGCGACTTCTCACTTTTGTCCACCCCAGTCCAACACCGGCATCTCCGCATCAAAAAATAAACAGGCGTAGGACCTGCTAGCTTCAGCGTAAGGGTAAATATAAGGCTTGAATACAACATTTAAAAATCCAAAATTATGCACATACACTTTATTAAATGAGTTTGGTGGAATGAAGGAATTTATGATAAATATTGAAATTCTATTGTATAATTTTTACGAAAGTACCTCCTGGCGTCCAGGCTGCGATTCCACTGCATATCATTAGGGGATTCCCTTCGTAAATGATTGAAATGGAATTCTCCATGTGATCCCAGGGACTCCTCCGAACTGCCTGCATCCCTGGGATCCATGGGCCATTACGCTGCCCTCCGCCTTGAGGCCCGAGACTGCAACTCTTCGCAGCCTGGACACCAGGAGGTACTTTCGTAAATGTTTCACGGGTTGGAGCCGTACTCCAGAAGTACGCCTCCGACCGCAATTTCTAGGCCAATATCTTTGAAACTGATTGTCAGCTGATGTCCTACAGTCAACCTAACTTTGATCCATCTTTTACACAATATATAGCACAGAAACCGGCCATTCGGCCCAACTAGTCTTTGCTGGTGTTTATACTCCACACAAGTATCCTCCCATTCCAGCTACCTCATCTTTAGCCTTCCAGCATATCTTTCTATTCCCCTTTAATCACGTAATCGTCTAGTTTCCTTTTGAAAGCATCTAAGCTATTTTGCTCAAGCACTTCCTATGGTAGCGAGTTCCACATTCTATTCTTGGATTCATTAGTAACCATCTGGTATTTATGGCCCCTAATTTGGATTCTCCCACAAGTGGAAAAGTTCTCTCCACATCTACTCTGTCCAAACCATTCATAATTTAAAGACCTCTATCAGGTCTCCTCTAAGTCTTCTCTTTTCTAAAGATAAGAGCCCCAACCTTATCATTATTTCACTTAGGTATTTACCAGGGAGATAGAACAGGTGGACATGACATTGGATGATGACATGAGATAAGTGCATTTAAAATAAAAAAAGGGGATATATTAAATAAACTAATCAAACTCAAAGAGGATAAAACCCCATGTCCGGATTGATTGCATCCACGCATTTTAAAAGAATCTAGGGAAGAGATACCAGAGGCATTACTACACATATTTAATAATTTGTTAGAAAAAGGTGTGGTGCCAGTGGACTGGTGGATAGTTAACATAATACCTATATTTAAGAAGGGGGATAGAACATGTCCAGGGAACTATAGACCAGTCAGCTTAACATCGGTGGCAGGAAAAATAATGGAATCCCTACTAAAGGAGAAATTAGAAGAACATCTAGAAACGAAAAATATAATAATGAATAGTCAGCATGGATTTCAAAAGGGAAAATCTTGTTTGACCAACCTTATTAAATTTTTTGAAGAGGTGACAGACAGAATAGACAATGGTAATGCAATAGATGTAATTTATCTAGATTTTCAAAAGGCCTTTGATAAGGTACCCCATAATAGACTAATGAATAAGGTCAGAGAATGCGGAGGCAGGTGACAAGAAGCAGAATGGATAGCTAGCTGGCTTCAAGACAGAAAGCAGAGAGTGAGAGTAAGGGGTAGCTATTCACAGTGGCAGAAGGTGGGTAGTGGTGTTCCACAAGGATTAGTGCTGGGACCACTGCTGTTCACAATTTACATTAACAATTTAGACCTTGGAATCAAAAACACAATTTCTAAATTTGCGGATGATACCAAATTGGGGGCGATAGTTAATACTGAGGAGGACTGCAACAAGTTACAGGAGGACATTAATAAACTAGCAGAATAGGCAAATAATTGGCAAATGAAGTTCAACACAGACAAATGTGAGGTATTACATTTTGGTAGGAAGAATAGGGAGGTCACTTATCACTTGGAGGGTGGGCGTCTAGGTGGGGTAGAGGAACAAAGGGATCTCGGAGTACAAATACACAAATCACTAAAAGTCAGCAAGGCCATTAAAAGTGCAAAGCAAGCACTAAGGTTTATTTCTAGAGGGATAGAATTGAAAAGTAGGGAAGTTATGCTAAACCTGAATCAAACCTTGGTGAGACAACACTTGGAATACTGCGTGCAGTTCTGGTCGCCATATTATAAAAAGGATATAGAGGCACTGGAGAGGGTGCAGAGATTATTTACAAGGATACCAGAAATGCGAGGATGAACAGGCTGGGTCTCTTTTCTCTTGAAAAAAGAAGGCAGAGGGGTGACCTAATAGAGGTCTATAAAATTAAGAAAGGTTTTGATAGAGTGGATACAGAATGTTTCCACTTGTGGGGAAGAGCATAACTAGAGGTCATCAATATAAGATAGTCACCAAGAAATCCAATAGGGAATTCAGAAGAAACTTCTTTACCCAAAGAGTGTTGAGAAAGGGAACTCGCTACCACAGGGAGTGGTTGAAGCGAATAGTATAGATGCATTTAAGGGGCGGCTGGACAAACGTATGAGGGAGAAGGGAATAGAGGGTTATGCTGATAGATTTAGATGAGGAAAGACGGGAGGAGGTTCGAGTGGAGCATAAACACCGGCATGGACTGGTTGGGCCGAATGGCCTGTTTCTGTGCGTATATCCTATGTAACATGTTTAGTCTTTCCTGATAGCTGTAATCTCTCATTTCCGGTACCAACCTTGTAAATCTTCTTTGCACTTTCTCCATTGCTTCTATGTTCTTTTTATAGTATGGAGACCTGTGCAGAGTACTCTAAGTGTGGCCTGACTAGGGTCCTATACAAGTTTAACATAACTTCACAACTTTTGAATTCTATACCCCTAGAAATAAATCTCAGTACTTTGTTAGCATTTTTAATGACTTTGCTGACCTGCAATACTGCTTTTAATGATTTGATCACCTGTATCCCTAGATCCCTTTGCTGTTCTACCCAATTCAGTCTCTTGGGGGGGTAATTTTGCCAATGGGGAGCTTTTGGAGGCGGGACTCCCACTTGTTGGGTTTCAGTCCCGCCTCCAACAACTTCTAGCCAACTTACGCTATTTTCCCTTGATTGACGTTGTTAAGCCCGCCCAGCCATTAATACTTTGAAAAATCCAGAAGGCCTCAGGAACAGTAGGCCATTTTCACACCGCTGTTAAGTAACATATTATCATACAAAGTGTAATTTGTCATTAAACAAAGATAATTTATAATATTGTGACAGGATTTTCTATTCCTCTCCTGTCTTCTTTGCATATGTATGAGAGAGCGAGTCTGGGCTGATTAGAGTCAGCTGTTTTTTTCTTAAAGTTTAACGAAAGTTTTGGCAATCTTGACTGATGGCAGCAGTAAAGCGAGGTCGTAGAGTTCAAGGGAGATTAGAGAGAAGTAGGCAGCCTCACAGCTGCAACTCAGATTCGCAGAGATGGAAAAAAAGAAAATCCAGTAAACAAGGACATGCAGTGGAGTAGCTGACAATCTCTTAGTGTGCATGAGACACAGTGAGTAAGAGGAGGTGACACAGCTAAGGAGCGAGTAGAGAGACAGATGCGGAAGACCAAGAGTAAGAGTGAATTGTCACATCTCAGCATTCAGGATTAGAAAAAGGCATTAGAATGGCGACTGATGACAGCCATTCTCAAAGTTTAACAAATTTTGCTCACTTTAATAGGTTTAAAAGACACAAGGATATTTGTTTTCTTAGAATACTCAAAGATAGTGTAGGGTATTATCCTAAATATCTTTATGAAGAAAAGTGAAAACATGAACAGATTTCAAAGTATCTTTATTTGTTAACAAAATAGATGTGCGAGATACGATTTATTTAATGTTTTAGTTTTTCTTTTTCTTTTCTCTCCTATCTTGAATCCAGACTAACCTCCTTGGTTGGCAGAGTTAGGGATAAAGCTAACCTATTCCTTGGTTGATCCAGCTGAAGGCAAATTATAACAGCACCAGCAGGATGCTTTTATCAAATGGTGGGCAGGTAACGTGCTCCCAGACCTCTGCCAATGCAAACTCATCAGAGACATGAACCCATGTTGTACTGCTCCACGAGGCAATGAGATTTACAATTCTGTTTTTAAAAGGAGGTTGAAAACTGTTTAAAACACCTTTATAACCTGGATAAATATGAGTTCAGGTATTTTCGGATTCTCAACCTTCATGAATTATTATTTGTGTGAAAAGATCAATACTTGCAGCATATTAATTCTCATTACATGGCCTACATTCCAAGTCCAGTACAACATGGTCAATATGTGGTGCATAAGACTTCACATGCTCAATATGTAAGATATTTGTCCACCAAGGCCTTTTGTGGAGAGTTTCTAGTAAATTCCTAATCCTTAATGCCACGGACTCTGCCCAAGTTTGCCATTCCGGATGAGTAAATATCCTCTTTTCACAGCATGACCCACAGTTTGTTCCAACTTTTGACCTGTTGTCTGGTCCCTTCCACCTTGAGCTAAGTATGTTCTCTTCAGTAGCAGCCCTTTTAAATGCATGTGTGAATGCTGGAGTTGTAGTCTCAGAGCTGCTCCCAGCTCTCTCAGTCAATGAAGCTGGGAGCATTGCTGTTAAACTCTGCTGCTGTTCTTTACAAGGACCTGCATCAATATTCTTCCTGTTAAAAAGTGCATCTCTGTTCTCAGGATACAGGCTGATATTATGGTGAATGTGCAAAATCCCTCCTCTATCATCTTTCAACAATTGGCATGCTACAGGCCATCCCTCTTCCGAACTTGGAATGAGTCCCAAATTCACTCTGTCTGCCAGGTTGTGTAGAGGGAGCTGCAAAACACAAAGGGATTCGATTATAGATTTATAACTATGGGATATTTCAAACACCTCATTATATGCAAACTAGAATCAAAAAGATCATCATTAAGATGCTTTTACCCGCCTTACAGTAGCAGATTTGGGAGCCAAAAGTAGAGATCTGGGAACAGGTTGCTGATCTATTTTGATGGCTCCAGGAGACTACAAAGAGCGGATTGAAAACTGCTGGAAAAAATAAGTATATATATACCCTCTGGTTAAAATTGCTGGGATCACTTTTGGGGCCATAAAAATAAAAATATCTCTTTGAATTGACTGCCTAATATTACACTGCTGTAGTACTGTATTCCTGCTGAAACTATGGCTCCGATATTAATCTGAAGGTGGCTTCTGAGAGGGGGTTGCAATTGCATGGGCGTAACCCGGAAGTCAATTCAGCAGGTTGGAATCTGTGATCGCAACTCAAATGAAGCAATTAATTTTGACTTCCGGGTTCGCGTCCCCAAACTGCGCAACGGACGTCATGCGCACCCGTGTGATGCAATCTCAGCTGTATTTAAAGAGATAAAGGCACAAATGGAAACTGGAGGTGTTCATAATGGATGGTGCACATAGAGCAAGGGCAGCATTCAGATTCAACGATGCAGCACTAGAATTACTCCTCGGTGCAGTCAGAAGCAGGAGGGACATACTTTTCCCCAGCAGCTCTCACTAAGGAGGAGTGATTGCTGGTAACTGAGGAGGTGAACAGCAGCAGCGTTGTGCCCTTGGACGCAATGTAGGACGCAGTTTAATGACCTAACCAGGTCAGGAAAAGCAAGTACATTTACTGATTCAACTACATCCTGTGGTTTAAGTCCCCGCCCCCTTTCACTCTGTCTTGCTACGTGTTCTCCATCACCCTCTCAACCTTCAGCAGCACCCAGCGTTCACTTTCTGTGCACTTCATCACCTCCCCATTTATCTATCCACCACTGCCACTCATCCCAATCCTTATACAATGTGATGCATCTGTCTCAAAGTCACCCTCACTGAATACACTGCATTCATCAAGTGAATACCTGAACTTCACTCACTCAGGTCTGTTTTTTCACCCCTTGTAGAAGAGAGCACAAAATGCAAGGGAGAGGACTGGAGGTGGGCTGCCACAAATAGTCCAGATGCAAAGGAGGAGGCCCTGGAAATAAGAGGCACATCTGCATCCCTCTCAGTCAGAGATGGAGAGATAGGGACCTCACAGATAGCTAGCTGGTGACAGAATTACAAATATCCCTGACACACATATGTTGACTTTATTTCATCAATGACTGAACTATGTGAAGACTTGAGTATGGTGATTGTCAAGAGTGTGATTTTGCCACAACTAAATCATACCCTTTTCTTTTGTCTTCCAGAGCTTTCACGCATACTTATTTACACAATATTAGGGCTCATGGGATTGGAGGTAATACATTGGCGTGGATTGAGGATTGGTTAACGGATAGAAACAGAGTAGGAATAAACGGGTCATTTTCGGGATGGCAGGTGTAACTAGTAGAGTGCCGCAAGGATCTGTGCTTGGGTCTCAGCTACTTACAATCTAGATCAATGACTTAGATAACAGGACTGATTGTAATATATCCAAGTTTGCTGACGATACAAAGCTAGATGGGAAATTAAGCTGTGAGGAGGATGCAAAGAGGCTGCAAAGGGATATAGACCGGTTAAGTGATTGGACAAGAAGGTGGCAGATGGAGTATAATGTGGGGAAATGTGAAATTATTTACTTTGGTAGGAAGAATAGACAAGCAGAATATTTGTTAAAAGGTGGGAGACTAGTAAATGTTGGTATTCAGAGGGATTGGGGGTCCTTGTACACAAGTCACAGACAGTTAACATGCAGGTACAGCAAGCAATTAGGAAGGCAAATAGTATGTTAGCCTTTATTGCAAGGGGGCTGGAGTGTAAGAGTAAGGAAGTCTTGCTGTAATTATATAGGGCTTTGGTGAGACCACACCTGGAGTATTGTGTACAGTTTTGGTCTCCTTACCCAAGGAAGGATATACTTGCCTTAGAGGGAGTGCAACAAAGGTTCACTAGATTGATTCCTGGGATGAAAGGGCTGTCCAACGAGGAGGAGAGATTGAGTAGAATGTGCCTATATTCCCTGGAGTTTAGAAGAATGAGAGGTGATCTCATTGAAACATATAAAATTCTTAGAGAGCTTTACAGAGAGGCTGTTTCCACTGGCTGGAGAGTCTAGAACTAGGGGTCATAGTTTCAGGATAAGGGGTCAGCCATTTAGGACTGAGAGGAGAAGTTTCTTCACTCAGAGGGTTGTGACTCTTTCGAATTCTCTACCCCAGAGGGTTGTGAATGCTCAGTCGTTGAGTATATTCAAGACTGAGATCGCTAGATTTTTGGGCACTAAGGGATATGGGGATAGTGCGGGAAAGTGGAGTTGATGTGGAAGTTCAGCCATAATCTTTTTGAATGGCGGAGCAGGCTCGATGGGCCATATGGCCTACTCCTGCTCCTATTTCTTATGTACAGCAAATGTCGCAAGACATGCATGAGGACAATTCCTCAGAGGACTTCACTCCTTCTGAAGATGCATCGTCACAGGACGTACACCCATGCACCTGCGCAAATACTCGCACTTCGTTGGGTCCACTTAGAGAGTTAGTTGGGTTTTCACCTGGTGATTCACACCTCACAAGTGAGCACGAGCAGACACTGGTGGCAGCGACAGCTGTGGAGAGGCTGTGTCAGGGGGTGCAATCCTCTCCAAGCTCTGCTCAGCTGGACACAGATGCTGAACCCCCGGGGGCTATCATTGAGAAGGAGAATGCTAGAGATGCATCACCAACTTAGCCAGGTACTGACAGATGTGCCACGCACACTCTCCACAACAGCGGAGAGGATGGAGGAGTCCAACTCGATCACTAGTGGATTGGTGGCACTGGGGAATTACGAGAAAGTCTGCTATGAGAAAATGGCTGCCTCCATGGAGCTTCAAGCATGGTTCTCAAATGATTCTATGCAGGCCATAACCACGGCAGTGCAGACATTGGATGCCAACATATCTGCCACCTTAAATCAGGATGACAGATACCGTATCAGTGGCCTTACAACGCATCACCGATCTCCACCAAGCTGGTCTGCAGCAGAGTGGTAGGAGTGACACGGTGTTGGCCCAGGAGAGGGATGATGGCGAATGTGGACATAGAATTGGGAACTTCACTCAAAATGCTCCCACTTCTCACCCGATGCACCACCCTCAGCCAATACCCAACATGCTGCCTCGTCTTCCGATGGTTGAGTCTGCCCCTGCACAGGTGCAGGTGGAGCAGTGTTTGGTGGGGCCCTCAGAGGGCTCCTAAACCCAGAGGTCATAGGCCAAAATAATCTGAGCAGTCAGGGCAGGGATCTGAGCGGCCTGCCTCTACCACTGCTGAAGCCACAAGGGATGCACCACGTAGAAGCGGTAGGAAGCGTATGTACAAGAAATTGTAATTGACCAAAGATATGCACATGGGTGTTTGATAAAATGTTATGTTGTTAAGTTTCCTTTTTATAACATCACGTAAAATGTATTAATTAGCACCACTTCCACGTCTTGCCTATTATTGCATTCTGAGTGCCAACTCGCCCTTTCACCTGTTTCATGATGAATGTCAATACATGACGGGACCCACTGGGCAGATGTGCAATGGATCCAACGAGTCTCCCATCCTGATCTTGTCAATTTGAAAGCCTCCAAAGTTGAGAAAAAGCTGTATCCACACAAGAACGCTCTGCCAAACGTTTGTCAGAGGGAAC